>JARFIW010000254.1:6384650-7670726 GCA_036346225.1 Platerodrilus igneus | reverse complement strand
CACATGCACCCAATCGATTATTTTACCTTAGTAGTAAAATATTTAGACTGCTAACCTAAGTTGAAACATAAACACTAATCTCACCTCAAGCCAATTTACGCACATGCACCTTGGTGATTATTTTGTCTTAGTAGTAAAACATTTAGACAACCAATAAAGGAGATAAATCAACGCTATTTTTGCCTAAACACTAGCTTTGCTTCAACATAATTTTTGACACAATTCAATTTTTGCACATGTACTCAATTGATTATTTTGTCTTAGTAGTAAAGCATTTTGACAACTAACCTAAGTTGAAGCTTCAACATTATTTTTTCCTGAATACTACTTTTTTCTCAACACTCTTTTTATCTTTATATAATTTTTGTTCATGTGTCCAATCGATTATCTGGTCTTCGTAGTAAAAGGTTTTGACTACTATCCTAAGTTGAAACCTCAACACTATTTCCACCTGAACACTTTTGGGTTACAATTTTTTATACATGTACTCAACTAATCTAAGTAGATGCATCAACACTATTTTTGCTTCTCTATTTTCGCTTCAACGCAATTTTCGTGCAACACGATTTTTGCAAATGCTCCGAATCGATTATTGTTTTTGCCTTAGTAGTAAAATATTTAGACTGCTAACCTAAGTTGAAACCTAAACACTAATCTCACCTCAAGCCAATTTACACACATGCACCTTGTTGATTATTTTGTCTTAATAGTAAAACATTTAGACAACCAATAAAGGAGATAAATCAACACTAATTTTGCCTCAACACTATCTTTACTTCAACACAATTTTTGTCTTAGTAGTAAAACATTTTGACAACTAACCTAAGTTGAAGCATCAACACAATTTTACCTCAACACTATTTTTTCCTCAACACACTTTTCATCTTTATATAATTTTCGTACATGTGCCCAATCGATTATCTTGTCTTAGTAGTAAAACATTTTGACTACTAACCTAAGTTGAAATCTCAACACTATTTTCGTCTGTACACTATTTTATTATCTATATTTTTTCTGTCAATCTATTCCACAACAAACTGTGGTAGATTAACATTACCTATCGAGAATTCTTATGTACTTGTATCAAGCCCAGGGTAAGGTTTGAATGGAAATTGGCTTATAGTAAAAGAACACTCGAAAGACATTGAGCTAACTGGGTTTTCTGGCCCACGGTCGCATGAGACTGGGTCAGTGGGTATATTTGAATTGCAAGAAACAGAATAAAGGACGCCACCTAAATTTTTTATAAAGCAAGTGACTAAATGAATTTGCTTAAAGGAAAATTTGGAAACCTATATTATCATAAACCATTTTGAATACAAAGTTTGATAGTCACACATTTCATACTTACAGCTGTTGGTCTTCTTCAAAGGTCTAATGATGAATGGGGTGACTCTGAAACATAGTATCTACCAACATAGACATCCTATATATATTACGGATCAATATGAATATAGTATCTTTAAATTAAATTCAATTGTCTCTACTATATTGATACTTTTTCGGATAAGTTTACTTTGTAAACACCATACCAATTTTTGGAGAATTTAGTATTATTGAAAAATGAACTGAAGTCCAATAAAATAATTCTGTAGTCTCTTTAAAGAAAAGTAAATAACATCGTGATAAATAACATTATTAAAAAATTCAATTCTAATGAAAATGATTTGTAAGTCAGAAATTTAATTATTGACATTTTATATTTTTATAAATTAGTCATTGTAGCGCTACGCGACCTCACAATGTGTAAGTATTCCTTATTAAATTTTTAGCAAAAATCAACAATTGTCAGATTACTTTAAATTCCAATTTACATGATATAGCTTTCAAGTGTTATAATTTAACAGATTAATATTTCAATTCGTCAAAAACAAGATAACTGACGAGGTATATCCACACCTGTACAATCGGTGAGATATGATATTTTAAATTGAACACACTATTAATAAGAAATAGGTAATGGTACTCATTGTACTTTATACTTTACAAAGGGATTTCTAAATTCAATTGACAAAACATTTATAGAAGTGATATAAAGTTGCATACAGCAACGTAATGTAAAACAAGTTTCATAAGCATATTATTGCATGCAAAATTTAAGCAGTGGACTTTGTAATGTCAGCATTACGTTATAAACTAATATTTTCTTACCGACCGTGGCAATGATCTGTAACCTTGAAACGACCTGTGCATCAGTAGAACACGCCGGTTACAAGCGACGTCGGCCACATGTGAAACACAGTAGTTTACAGCTCTGCCTGCTAAACGAGTTCCATAAATTGAACTTAACCATACCAAATAAAATATTTTCATTCAACTAAGACTGCATCAAAATTACGTGAAATCACTTCCAAAATTATTACAAGACCATCCATATTTCCAGAGTTATAGAAATTTTTAAATTCAAAGTTTCATTACGGTATTAAAGTTGTATGCCATCAAAGTTATACGGGCTCAGAGTTATACGGGATCAGAGTTATACGGGATCAGAGTTATACGGGCTCAGAGTTGCACTATAATAAAATAATCAATTTCACATTCTAATTTATTTATACAAACCGTTCGCCAAGGGATTTGTACACTACATTATTACAACAGTTGTCATGGACAACTTCAACAGTCTGCTTGTCTTTTACGATGTCGTCGCCAGGAAAGACTTTCCTGCACATGTTGAACGTTTTCAACACGGAGCGACCTTCCAGTTCAACTATCAAGCGAAAGGTGCTTAACGATCGCCAATCGTTGGAACTATTTAAAATCTTAGATACTTTAAGATGTAGGAACACGTTAACAAGTTTGTATATATAAATGTTATCAAAAGGAATACTATGTAGTATGTATATTTTAATTGTAATTGGGATTAAAATGTGCTTTGTGAGTTTATTGGTTATTAAATAAGCAATGATGACTGAATGAATTATATAAATGTTGTTAGATAACAACTAAAATAACTAATACACCGCGCTAAGGTCAATAAACAAATTTAACAAAAATTTACAATTTTTGCCACAACACAATTTTTGCCTCAACACAATCTTTTACACATGTATCCAACTAACCTAAGTAGATACATCTACAGTATTTTTGCCTCAACACTATTTTTGTCTCAACTCAATTTCTGCACATGCACCCAATCGATTATTTTACGTTAGTAGTAAAACATTTAGACTGCTAACCTTAGTTGAAACTTCATACATGTATTTTCATCACATGACTATTTTAGTATTAGTAGTGAAATATTTAGACAACTAACCTAGGTAGATTCATCAACATTATTTATTGCCTCAACATTACTTTTGCTTCAACACAATTTTTGCCTTAATGCAATCTTTGCACATGTACCTAATCCATTATTTTGTTTTAGTAGTAAACATTTTGACAACTAACCTAAGTTGAAGCCTCAACACAATTTTAGCCTCAACACTATTTTTCCTCAACACACTTTTCATCTTTATATAATTTTTGTACATGTGCCCAATCGATCATCTTGTCTTAGTAGAAAAACATTTTTACTACTAACCTAAGTTGAAACCTCACCACTATTTCCACTTGAACTCTATTTTTGTCTCCACACAATTTTGCCTCGACACAACTTTTTGCACATGTACCCAACTAATCTAAGTAGATACATCAACACAATTTTTGCTTCAACACTATTTTCGCTTCAGCACAATTTTTGCACATGTATCTAATTGATTATTTTGTCTTAGTAGTAAAACATTTCGGCTACTAACCTAAGTTAAAATGTCAACACTATTTTTGCCTCAAGATAATTTTAGCACATTCACCTTTGCGATTATTTTGTCTTAGTTGAAAAACATTTTGACTACTAACCTAAGTTGAAACCTCAACACTATTTCCATCTGAACACTATTTTTGCCTCACAATTTTTTACACTTGTACCCAACTAACCTAAGTAGATAAATCAACACTATTTTTGCAGCAACACTATCTTTGCTTCAACATAATTTTCACTTTAATACAATTATGGCCTCAACACAATTTTTGCACATGTACCTATTCGATTATTTTGTCTTAGTAGTAAAACATTTTGACAACTAACCTAAGATAAAATATCAACATTATTTTTGCTTCAAGATAATTTTAGCATATTCACCTTTTCAATTATTTTGTCTTAGTAGTAAAACATTTTGACTACTAACCTAAGTTGCCTCACAATTTTTTTTGCCTCACAATTTTTTACACATGTACCCAATTAACCTAAGTAGCTACATCAACACTATTTTGTCTCAACACTATTTTTGTTTGAACACAATTTTTGTGCAACACAATTTTTGTATATGCGCCCAATCGATTATTTTGTCTTCCTAGTAAAACATTTAGACTGCTAACCTAAGTTGAAACATAAACACTAATCTCACCTCAAGCCAATTTAGACACATGCACCTTGTTGATTATTTTGTCTTAGTAGTAAAACATTTAGACAACCAATAAAGGAGATAAATCAACACTATTTTTGCCTCAACACTATCTTTGCTTCAACACAATTTTTGCCACAATTCAATTTTTGCACATGTACTCAATTGATTATTGTGTCTTAGTAGTACAAAATTTGGACAGCTAACCTAAGTTAAAGCCTCAACACTATTTTGCCTCAACAGTATTTTTGTCTCAACACAATTTTCATGAACACAATTTTTGCACATGCTCCCAATCGATTATTTTGCCATAGTAGTAAAACATTTAGACTGCTAACAGTAGAGTATAAACCTTCCTTCGGGGCCACTTCGATCCTCACTTGTTCGATCTCCCTACCCTGCCTACTTGCGTTGACTGTTGTTGAGGAGGGCGTGTCTTATGACGATCCTCATGACTCATTTGAATTCTTCATTACGTTTATTAGCCTTGCGGGTGCCCATTTGGCATTTTGCGGTCTAGAAAAAATTAAAAAAATTTACAAATCGAGTCAACATATGCCAGGGTTTTTTAAAAATCAAATCAAAGTTAATACAATTACATAACATAGGTATGGGGAATCAAAATTGTAAAGGGTAATTGTTTCCGTTCTTTGGGGTCGTTGATTGAACACAGAAACAGAAATAAGCCGCAATATATATGGAAATAAAAATTTATTAGACAGTCTATACACAGTAGTAATAAATTCTTTGTATATATCTATATTTACAATAATATTAACATTTCAATGGTGTGTGTGATGTTAAACAGTGTACACCAAATAAATTATGCCTTAAACATTAATAGAGCAATACAGTAAAAATGGTGCCTCCCCATAGGTATAACAATAAAAAAGGTGACAAGCATAGACCCAAAATAAATAAGTATCTACTAAAAGCTGTTACAAGTATAAGTTAAAGCACAGGCAACTAAATATAAAATTAAGTGTTCTTTGGGAAAAAAAGATTAAAAGCAGATTTATTACTTAGCAGTATTGTGCACGTTTTTAGGCTAAACATGTATATACATTGTGACCCATAAAACAGGCAAGTAATGTATACAACTTAAATAAGCAATATATACAACTTATAAACTAGGTAAAATAAAATTTATCATCTATCTCCCTATGCCCCCATGCATATGTTAAGGTCGTGTTAGGAATGACGAAACGCTTGTCATCTGCGCTCGATAAACTAACCTTGTTAAGTAACAGCATAAACAAATCATGTTTTTTGCTCCTAATAGACCGCATCGAGTGCACGAGGGGTAGGAAATTACTGTCCTTAAAACTATCAACACTTATACCCTGCACAACACCATGCTTAACCCCTTTAATCTTTTTATTACATCCCTTTCGCTAACTATACAGCAACTTTTGGTGCGAGTATCCACAGACTCTAAAACTAACTCACCGCCAAACTCATCCTTGAACTTTCCAAGCACTTCCTTGTTTGCAAGTGGGATCTTATATTTATTGTCTGGGTAGTAGTTACTAGTGTCAAATAGGTCCAGGCGGGCATGAATATCACTGTAAAAATCTTCTGTTTCTACCCTATAGACGAGCGAATCGGTATTCTGTATACAAAAGCAAAAGCTTAGACCCATACAGAGGCATCAGTTCCTCATAGTGAAAGTCGTAAATCAAGGTTTTTGATAGATCTAAAATCGAAAAGCCTGCATATATAGGCTTGTTATAGGTGATTTAACGCGGTCCATCTGTATGCACGCTAAATTTCGCGTAGTACCAGATTAAGTTCGGGCGGGCAATCAGGGTACTCGCGCACAAGGTCACACTCCCACCGAGCTACGAGCTTGACGTCGACGTGCTTGTCTATGTTCTCCAGGTTGTTTTTTTTTACCAAAAATAGCATTGTTCATAAGTTTGAAAATGTTCTTCTCAAAAGCGTTGGTGGCACGAGTGCAAAGGTCTGTGTTCAATTCGATATAAGACTTCAACCATGGAGATTGGTCGAACACAAGAACCCGATGGATGGAGGTCAACATTAATCTATTCCGCATACACTGCTGTCGATTTTGGTAGTGGATAATGTAGCGGCGTTTGTCTTCTAAGGTGGCGAGGAGCTTTGGAGCCTTGGATGAGATATAAGACGGCGCCTTCATTTCCAGGCAGAATGGCAGGCCGTTGTGGAGATCGTGTAAATGTGGAGGGTACTCCAAGTCGACCTCCAGAATGAATCCTTTCGCAGACTCCTTGGGAATATTTAAGATGGTGGCTTGAAGACTGGCTGCATTGTTAGGGGGCAGCCATCTAAATCCTCCAAGAGGGAGAGCCTGATTCATGGACCAGCCATATAAGTTTTTGGCATCGTTGTAGGCCAAATACTTGGATGGAGTCGTAGGATCGTACTCTTCCATGTACTTGTTATTGGCAGCAGCGTAGCGACCGCTACACTGGGTCAGACCCCCTCCGATCCCAACCTTTATAAAATGATACGTCAATATCCGGGGAGCTCCAGTTTCACTCCGGTGTATTATAACATGGCGTCCCAGGTTAATGAGGGCGCTGTCACATACTGGCACAGATCAAGGTCATAAGTCGACATGCACACCCAGCGAAAGTTCTTGAAGACGTCTGCCAACAACAGTACATCTGTCTTCAAATAGAAATCGCTATATTCCTTGAGTATATTGAGACCAAAGTCGTGCCATATCTTCTGAACCCTCTCGTTTTCGTCGGTGATAATGGATGTAGAGGCGAGGTCATTGTAGAAGGCGGCCTGTGGTGGTAGGGCTGTTTCGTCCAATACTTCCATACTTTGTATGTAAGTGTGTGAAAACCCTCCTTTCTTGGTAACCAGTTGGTACTTGGGGTCTTCGGGGAAGTGACGTCTGACCTTTACAAACTGGTCCTGGGTCATATTCTTCGCCAGTGTATCCAACCAGTACGCCAAAAATCAGAGAGAGTTGATAAACCGAAGTTGGACACAGGACTTGTTGGCAGTCTTATCTCCATCGTCCAAGGCCACTTCTATATTGTAGAGTCGAGCTGTTTTCGAAAATGGTTCAACGCTAATCTTCTCGTTGTCATACCTCAGTTCTTTAATGATGAAATGAGCATTGTATCCACTAAGGTTGTGAAACACCACTGGAAAAACTGCGGAACCCGATAGAGGATGTTATACTTGGAGTGTACAGGGAAGTGATACACCCCATTCAGGTGGTTGTGATCCCACACACAGTCTGTTCCAAGCGGTTTCTTGCATATCCCACAGTCTTCGGTCATGTGAAACAAAAGTTCATTCTGGGGATCCAAAGGAATCATGAACACATTCGTCATCAATATTTTACCCAGCCGTCTAGCTTTCTCTCTAAGTTTGGTGACAAATTCACGTGCTATGGTCTGGACATCGGTAGATCTCAAATTTATTGAGGGAGTCGTCGTAGCCGCATTTGATGTAATATGCCCAGCTATAAGGGGTATGCAATTGGAGCAGTGTTGTAAATGACATGGAGGGGTTGGACGTTGCAAAACTATACGGCTGTAGGAGCAACTCAAAGTCGGCATAAATAACGAATGGGACCCGCATTTGTTTTTGGATCCTCGAAAATTCCAAAACACTATTGAAGACGGCGGGCATTTGGGTTACGACATGGATACAGTCTTGCTCAGTATGCCTGGTCAAGGCTGCCTCAGTTGGATAAAAGATTAAACATCCATCGCAGATCCATTTATGTAAGCTATCTTTTGATAACTGTTTACTGACCAGGCGACCTAAATCCTTGATCTAACAGATCCTTCATCCTGGATGTAGAGCAAGTTAACGTGCCGGGCTTTCCTGCAGTTAGTAAAATGTAGAGGACCAACAACAGACCCTCCTTCCATTCCGAATACGTTGATACTCAGGTCGTTCAAAGTCTCGAATTTGGCAATCTTGTCAAAGGCCACAGGGAACTCTATACCACCCATATTTAAGCAGGTCGAGTAATGGGGGTACTTGCTTAGATGTTGGAGGTGATGCTCGGCAGGATACAGCGCTGCTACAATGGAGTGGGCAAAACAGGCAGCGTCTCGGTTTTTTACATTCACCACTGCTTTTTTAGCTTTTATCCAGCGTGGAAGGGCAATGTAGGAGGATCTCTTAAGTGGCTGGTATTTGTTGATGTTTAGTTCTAAATGCAAAACACGTTGTAAGGCTCAAACAGACTGGTGATGTTCAAATTCTTGGGACTTATCGAGCATCTCTTGAGAAAACGCTGTATACACTTTGCCCAAGTCGCTCGATTGGGTTATAATTTGATTCCTGGTATTGAAAGATTTAGCCGCTTTGGTGTCACCCAGGGCCATTTTTGTGTACATACCAAACACTTCTAAATTAATTTTAAGGCTTGTGTGGACCTCTAAGGTGTCCCGGATCAACTTTACAAAATGCTGCTTTTGTTCAAGTAAGTCTCCAATGTCTCTACAACCCGACAGATTATCGATGCAATAGGTTGCGATCCGGGACCGGAATGCAGACAATAACAGTTGTATCGCTTCTTGTTTAGGGCATGCTAATGCCAGGTTAAATTAGCTTGATGCCCGAACCCCAAACCGCAAATGTCACATACAAATGGTGTTGGCGCTGGTAATCCAATTGGTGGAACTGGGACTGTAACTTGACTTGTTGGTCTAACAATTTTATGGACCTTCTTTTTGTGTCAGTTAAAGTTGCTCTGGATAGAGAAGTTTTTCTGGCACCATTGCAGGCGAATACTCTGATGAATTCCATTGTAATCTGTACAATAAAATGATGTTTATTACTCAGTTTAACGTGTACCATGCTGTTTTGCAGTTGTGGAAGAAACACAACTGAGGAAAATGGGTTGAGACGCTTTATAAATAGCCAGATGATCGAAAACAGGTAAATTAGAACGCATGCGCACAGACAATTAATAAAACATTGCCCCAATAGAGGTACTAGGGTAACTAGGGATACAACCAAAAACGGGAAAAATTAGTATTATATGGGTAATAAATAGGCATTGCTATGATTTTAGGTCATACAATATTGGTCTATGGCGGGCCACGGCGTAATTTAAACATCAACATTAACACCATCAACATCAACAATATCAACAACATTGCTAACATCATCAACATCAACAGCATGAACATCAACAACATCAACATCAACAGTATCAACATCAATATCACCAATATTAACATCAATAACATCATCAACAACGACAACAAAAACATCAACAACAACATCAACAATATCAACAACATCAACAATGCCAACATCACCAACATTAACAATGACATCATCAACAACAGCAACCACATCAACACCAACAACATCAACAACATCGACAACATCAACACTAACATCAACATTAACATCATCATCAACATATACAACATCAACAACTTCATCAACCTCGCTCACAACAACCTCTACATCACCAGCCTCATCAACCTCGCTAAACTAAATTTCAACAACTTCATCAACCTTGCCGACCCCAGCAACATCAATCTCACCAACCTCAGCAACATTATCAACCTCATCAATCAGAATAATTTCAACTCCCTCAATAACATAATCAACTTTACCAATCTCTTCAAACCCTCAAACAACTACTGCACCGACAGCAGCAAAATACTAATTGGATAAGAAAAATGTTTCATTATGCATCCAATAGGGTGGAACGCTAGCCTACCGAAATATTCCCAAGGATAGCCAATAGTGATGTAAAACGACATTTCCTTATGAGTGTATTATCAAGACATTATTCAACTTTATATAACCTTATTTTTAGAAAATACAATGCAGATACAAATTATATAGATATTTTGTCTCTGAAGTCAAAATATCTATATAATCTGTATCTGCATTGTATTTTCTAAAAATAAGGTTGTATAAAGTTGAATAATGTTTTGATAATACACTCATAAGGAAATGTTGTTTTACATCACTTTTGTAAATACTGTGCCAAGTTCGTCATAACAGTTACCATTGGGCTATGCTCAATCAATAGTTGCTCAATCGATTACAATCTAAGCCGCCAATACATTGTGATATTCTAATCGCGCCCAATGCCACTCTAGCCTATGATCAAACTGTCCCATATATGCCCAAATTGTCACATTACTAAGTAACTTACTGCAGTTAATCACAATGGGATATTGCAATATAAAGCTGGGGGCAGTTCTTTATAGCCACCAGACAGCGTTTTCTTTATACTGTATATACCTGACCTTAGCGGATGACAACCTGGTTTGTAAGCAGGGCTAAAAATCATCCAATGCCGATACACCTTCACATTGTGGTACCTGTCGTATAAAGAATGGCCGACCACCAGTTTAAACCCCAATTCATTTTTCCAGTAGCTTTATATCCAATCATGATGCTATTGTTAAAAACTGAGTTTACTTATTGTCATGATATTTGGGTGCAAGGTAGCACGGGGCATTAAAATTCACTTCATAGCCTATTTGCTGAGCTTTTGGCGTTGAATTGGTTCTATGCCGCAAGCGTCGTGGGCCCAGCTTTAGTCAGAGGCGCATGCAAAGGTCTACCATGCGCACAAAGATCAAAGCAACATAGTAAATATCTTTTGATGTTTTTATAGATGAATTATAGCTATTAAGTTTATATTAGCAAAACACAGTTTAAAGTAGCTTTGCGAACAATTTTTATATAATATTAACCTATTCCCAATTTGTAGACCACCGACAGGGTACTGGCGTCAGAAGAACTTTGCCGTTAGAGTGCCCACTCTCAGATATACATCTCTGTTAGTGCACATCAAAGAATAGTGTAATATTATATGCAAATACTCCCAAAGCTAGACTCAACTGATGCCTTAGTAAATCATCGTCGGAATAGAACTTATTTATTTATCTAACACTCTTTATGGTATGTTACCTAAAATTTAAAACTGGAGAGGCGGGGCTCGGCTAAAAAGTATCCTCGTAGTAAGCAGCCGGTTCGCCTCGCCTTCTTAGTAAATAATTTAAGAGGAGGGCCCTTCTCAAGCTCACGCAATTGCATAAAAAGATGCTCCCTCCATTACTTACTTACTTGTCCTTAGATATTCAAAGTAGTTGATGATTAATCAGTTTGCAGGAGAGATGGTTGTCAATTTTTACAAATGAATAGTCCTTCAAATTGGGTGATATCAGTATGTTAACTGAAATAAAACTAGTCATGAGAAGATTAAATATTACAAATTATGCATTTTACTTGGTCAATGTTAGTATAAATTCTTAGAACTTACACCGTTTTCTAGTCGAAAGGTTTATTATATAATTATTTATTTATTTATGTACAAATAAATTTCCTAAACTGGAGTAGCAACATTATACATTAATTCTTCAACACGTGCACGTTTATTTGAAATTTTGATTCTTGAAACGAGGACTTTCGAGGCGAAGGGGGCCCACTAGAGCTAAAAGTTATGTATGACAATGATTACGTACGCCATGGTGACTTATCTAAATTCTTCAACACTTGCAAACGGGGCACATTCCTACCCATCACCCGCCGACGGAGCTCGAATCCACACGATAAAGTTCTAGAATGATTACGTCATGACTCGTTTAAAATTTTTCATCACGTCTATTTAATATTCGCAGGGCGAAAAACCCGCTAAAATTGATAGGTTAGAGGTTAGCGCAGCTTTTATAAGATTTTAAATATTTTCAGTAGACCTCAAGATATTAACAAAAAATCATTAAAAATCAATTAGAAGTAAAAAAATTCTCAAAAACTAAGCCGAATTTACGAAAAATTAAATTAAATACGTAATTTATATACAAATTTTCAAAACAGTATCTCTAAAAAACACAAACAAGTTGCAAATGACCGAATGCCTACCTATACAATAAAATATGCGACATTTTAAAAAGCTTATATCTAAAAGACGAATACTACAGACCTAATTAAACCAAAATGTGTCTTTTAACAAAATAACAAGCGTCATCATTATATATATATATATATATATCTAAAAAATAATATTCCGTTAAACATTCGCACAAAAATTTACTACCTACCTAGAGCGACTTTTAATTACAAACAAAGCGTTAACTCCATAATATCAATTGATTACTAAACAGTAAACTGAAAACTGAATGGGTAAGCACTTTACATTATTATATCAGTATATGTCATAACTATATGCACCAGGAGTAAACACCTTATGTCCATCTATAGGCGAAATACCAACCTTTATATGAGACTTAACATCTTGGTAGATGTAACTTTTATTACTTTTTTCTATTTTTAACCTAACTAAATTTAATTTCAAAAGAACAAAATGTGTGTAGCTTTTGTATCTTTATACATGCATTGGTTAATAATTGTTGATTAATATATTATAAATATTTTGTTATTGGTACTTGGTTTACTATTTGTCGAACTTTGTAATCACTACTGGACTTCCCTATGTTGTACTCTGATACCTCGGTTTATTGCAGTATTGGTGCATTAGATAGCTTCTACAGGGTGGTACTGCTCTCCTACAATATCTTCAAACTTATATACTTTGTAGAACATTGGATAGCTGGTATAACTGAGAATCTAATAGTTCCCCTGACCTAAGTAAACTAACTACTGTCAAAATTATTTAGTATACATATATCTCAAAATTATTCAACATAAGTTCTTAACAATTAAGTAACTCCAAATGAATTGATTGACCTTTATCACACTTGTTGACACACATTAGAACAAAAACATTTATATAATTACTGGAAAACTGAAAATCATAAGAAACCTGCCTTATAAATAACAATGGACTTACCTTTCTCTTCCTATTGGTTTCGTGGGTTTCCAGTTTATACAACATTATTAAACTTATGTCTTAACGAATTAGTAGCTTAAATAACTGGTCAATCTTCCTATACGAGTATAGCCCTTAACTATATACAAAATTCAATTGTCCCTTATCTAATCTATATCTACTTTTAGCCTTTTACAAATTTATCACAGCCATACGAAATGATTCTCCTTAAATATACTAGTTTCCTTTTGGTTGTTCAGCCATGGATTATTCGCAACAGGTGATTTATTAGTTTTGTGATCATGAAGAGTCTCTTTTATTATTGCCTTTTTATTTCCACTCACATGATATGTATAATGTTAGATTTTTTAAAATCCAATAACACGATTCTAGGTCCTTTTAACTCAGAAACATGAGTATAAAATAAACTGCACCTACCATGTATACCGATATAGTTACGAATGATGTAAAGATGGTTAGGCAACCAGCACAACATATTGTAGGCAAAAACCCTGAGAGTGTTATAGACGAAAACGGAAATAATACAATATTGCATAAAAATTACGAAATACAATAGTCGCATGTAATAGTATGTATAATAAACATCTTAAAACAACAAAACTACACTTATGATATCCAAAGAAACTAACCTAATCTAATTTTTGCAGTTTTAATGACAGTGTTACGGGTTTTTGAAAAGCACTAGCTTTGTATAAATCTGTCTGACTCTATCAGTAACTGAACTTATACACTTATTACTATAATGCACCCTAATAGTAAAATGGACACGAAAGATAACGTCGATAAGTTGAAGTAAATGATTATTCATAGGATCCTGATTCATTTCATGGTCAGCAAGATTTATAAAATATTTGTGAATGTTAATATCGTTCACAGTCCATACTATTAGTCTGTTCAGCGTAGTATTTTGAATATAACGCGTACGGAATATTTTTTCGCCTAAACCACATAGTTTTATTACATCCTCTGATGCCCTACACAGTCCTCCTAGATCTTTCCTAATTAATAATAGTGATGACGATTCATCACGAAATAAAACACTACAACAATTCCTGCAGTTAATTGTTTGGCAACTTTTTTTGCAACAAATCCAGCTACATATTTGATGATATTTTCTACAAACTGGCTTATATATTTGCTATGCGTATCTGTAAATTCTTTAATTTCAGAATCCTCGGTAATTTCGTTGCTAATCAAAGAATCTAGAGTAGGAAGACATACAACCTCGATAGTACTTGACTTTACCACTGAAAACCGTCAAAATAGTTGTTGTGTCTTGAGGTATACAGTTGGCTACTAAGAAAGATCCAATCTCAGCATGCAAAAGAAGTCTTTTGTATGCACCTTAAAACTGTACCGCAGTGGAATTATTTGTAAAACGTTCCCTGCTCCGAATTGCCGAGAAGAACATCTCAAAATGGTCTTGACTTAGCATATAAGTTAACAAAAACGTTAATAATTTCTTGTTGTTTACAACATCGTGGAACAAAATGAATAACACTGGTCATCAATCAAACCAAGAAAGTCTGTTTTTCTATGCATTTGAAATATGTTTGTTCCTTCCGCATACCTCAATGAACTTAAATACTCAATGGTCTTTTGTAAAAATGCTTTAACATTTTGTTCATTTTCAGAAGATAATGGTTTACTTTAAGCACTTTTTGTCCAAACATTTCTGGAATTTATAAAAACAAAAGCATCATTTATAATTTGGCAGTAATTGGCTGTTGCTTCTGAGTTTGCAAATTTTTCCAAATTTAAATCAAAATCACAAAAGTTCAATGGATCGTGTATGCTCTTACTGAACTACTGAACTGTTAAATTGACTTTTGTAATTTCTTTTTTATAATAGAAATGTCTGCGTGATAGTTTATTTGCTGCATGTAAACCAGCTTCTTCTTGTAAGACAACCAATTGCTCAAAAAAATTCCAACATATACGCCCTTGTTCGGAATTAATTAAAACCTTCCAATCGCCAAGAGTGTTTTGAATTAATTTTAAAAGATGGCAAACGTCAAGAAAAATGTGAACAGGTTCATTACTTGATGGGTGCCGAAACAACGTTTGGAAATTTGGAAACTGCAAATTGACTCCTAATGCAGAAGCCATTGCAAAGTTGGTGGTGATTCTGTCAAAAGTTAACGAAACCACATAAGCACCACAGTTGAGTACCATTCTTAAAGAATTTGCAATCAAACTTGGTCGTTGGGTCGCTCCAAGACTATCGATTAAGAAATAAGCTATGGGTGTTTTCACCTGGTATTCAACCCCACAAGTAGAAACACAAAAGCTTGCTTAGCTACAGGAAGTGAATTGCTATCATTTTGATAGCCTGAATCAACATATCTTTGATATTTCTTCTCATTCCAGTGAACATGTTGTCGAATAGACATATCATCCACCATCAAACCCCCAAACACAGCTTCTTATTTTCTAGTTGTAAAACACGGACTTTTTGTTTAACAGCATTTAAAGATTCTGAGGAAAAACCAGGCACACCGCAAATGGAACTCAACCACTTCCTAAGCGTGCTGGAATGAAGTAGGCATTTTATAAACGTTCTTCGTACATAATTGTATGCACTATTCAAAAAATTCAGGGTTGCACAAAACACCGCAGTTCTGGTGGGAAAGTCTTAGGAATCAAAAGGGGCAGTTGTCTCAAGAGCATTTGATTTTGAACTGTTGGAAGAGTCTCTTACAAGAAATATATCTGTAAACTAAAATATAAAAAAAATAAACAAAAAAAAATAGGTTATATTTACAACAAAAGGAATAAAACATACCTGAAGTAATATGACACAGTCATCTGAAATTTTGTTTGACTGTTTCAAGCGATGTATTAGGTTGTTTGGGGTGCGAATTTTTGTTCGTTCTCAGGTTGCTTTGATTTTTAAATATCTTATATTTTTATTCTTTATATTAATAATCTTCATTTCCATTATCTACATCAGTTTTGCCTTTTTTGGATTCAATAGATCTTCCTCTAAGTAAGATGCGCGTTTTCTTTTTCTAGAAATTAATTAACAGAACTTATATTTCTTAATCATAATAGTTAAACAACAACCTTTGTATAATTGGTGACCCTTGAAATTTTTATGAGCAGGTGTATAATTACTGGTGTCTGCTGAAAATTTTGGTTCTCATTTCCTACAAAATTCCAAAGTTGTGTTTTCATATAAAATTTAAACATACAATTCTTGTAAATCTTGAGCGTTTCCTTTGGACGTCCTTGGAATTATTTTCTTTTTTGAATGTTCTGGAAACTCAAAGACTGTAGGAATAACGTCCCTTTTTAACTTTGCTTTTCCTACAAAGATTTGAAAATCTACTTTATTAAAATGTTTACTGCAGATCCGGGCGTGTTTTAGAAGTACGAAATTTACTCTTTTTGTAGCGAATATCCACTTTTTCCTCACATCATCATTATTAGGAAATCTACGATTAATAATGGTCATTAGACAAATTACAATTATGTGCTGCTTCCTTTAATGCTTTAATAACTTACGCGTGAAAAGGATGAATGTGTTGAAGACCTTTCAGTAAAATTGTAAGCACAGCAGGAGTGCATCATGTTTTACATTTATTGGAATGAATGAATGGATAATCTCGAATCCTCAATAGTATTTATTATGTGCTTATACGTATACCACAACACTAACTGATTGTACTCACAATCCGTAATTGTTGGGCTAGAAAAGAATCAACTTACATTTGGTTACATCATACGATTAATAATTCTGAGCCAAGATAAAAGTATAACAGTACTAATGTTATAATTAAAAGCTGGTAAACCTATGCCCATTTATTTTTAACGAATAGCCGGAGACATGAGTCATATCTCTGCAAATAGTGCGGTGCTTTTTGCTCACAATCTGAAATGCGGGTTGCCTACTCATGTTTATATCACTTTTAACACCACAAGCTCAGTACATTTATACCCATGTCTCTGTTTCAACTACACTTCTCTGCAATTATTTGTACTATTTAAGTAAATTTCTTATGTACATACACCGTTTTCAAACTCATATTGTCTATATGTGGCCTTATCCCATTCAAATGTGTAACGATTTCTGCTCCCTTTTCATTGACATCCTCTGGTTATAACATTGGCTATGTGACTCATGTCACCAATCAGAATTCTAGTAGATTTTATTAACCTACATGTGTCACGAGGTTAGGCCCCCTTAAATCGGTTTTTCTTATTGGCATAATTGACATAATCTTATTCTAGAATTAAATTTCAATCATTTTAGAAAATTTTTTGCTGCTCATCATCATTAGGTCTTCAATCCTGGAACTGGTCAGCCGCACACCCTTATTGTTTTCAATTCTGTGCTAATCTACACATTTCCCTGAAATTTACACAGTCTGCATCTTTCATTATCTGCGTGCAATAGTCTGATCTAGGTCTACCTCTACCTCTTTTTTTCACATCTCTGCTTATAATATATCTCGCACTATTCCCCAAAAATGCCTCAGAAGATATCCTGCCTTTCTATTTCTCTTTTTTTTTTTTTGTTTTCCACAGATATCTTTATTTTCCTGCTATTTCTATAACCTCTTTGTTATCAACTTTGTCTGTCCATGCTATCATCCTCATACATCTGAAGCACAACATTTCAAAAGGCTTCTATCGTTTTTCTGTCTGCTTCTCCTACTGCCCCTATTTCATAGACGTACTGTGTTGTGCTCCACACATATGCTTTCAACAATTTTTTCCTTATTTTTATGTTTGTTGTTTTTGAACATAACCACTACTCGTTCTTGTTAGATGCAGTTTGGTTACCCTTCGATTATTTACAAATATATACCTTATTTTCTCGATATTCAGTGGTGTGTGAAGGGGGTTAAGCAGTCTGCGGCTACCAAGATCCTTAATACCTGAACATTTGCCGAGTTAATATTTTTCCAATATATCCTTTCGCACAATCAACATTACTTGAAAATATTTCAAAACTAATACCTGTAGGTGTTTATAATAATCCTCAGATTTAAGTGCAGTTATTTTTTTCGTCATTAGGTTTTCCTTCTTGAAACTGGTTGGACGCGAGTTACGTTTCGGGCCTTGGAAGCGGTCTTTTTAAAAACTTCTTGCAAAACTTGTAACAAATTTTATTATTCAAACAGATATTAAATATGGAATTTTGACAAACTGTATTTAATATTCTAAGTCGAAAATAAAATATAATTGAATGAATACTAGGGCAAGTAGCCTAAGTAAAGGGCAATGTTTAAGCTGAAATACTGTAGACTGACTGACTGATCTGGGGCTCCTAGGGTATTTATGTTGTATTTGCCCTGCACATGTCTGTGGGAACTTGTAGAGCTCATGTCTGCTTATTCCTTAATTCTATTCATTATACAATGTAACAATCTTAATTTCTAAGTAATTGCGGTTTCTTAACCGTCTGTGACCTGCACCTGCAGTATCACTTGCTGTCTGGAATACAATGTATTGCATCCGTTCTCACAACTTGCTTGTGAAGTGTTAATAACCTTTTTAATTTATGCTTGAATTTACATTGTTGCATATACTTAAGTTTTTTTAACAATTTCTAATAATTCCTATTAAATTCTATTTTATTATACATATGTGGATTGGGGGATACATAACTTGCGTACCTTCCCTTATTTCTATTCTGAGCTAGCCTACACCGTTCCCTGAAATTCCCACAGCCTAAATACAACTCAGTTCCCCTTCTGTTGTTTCCTAATTGTATGCCCTATTTTACTGAGATTCAGTGGTATGTGAAGGGGGTTAAGCAGCCAGTGGCTACCAAGAATCCTCCAACACTTAGACATTTGTCGAATTAATAGTTTTCCAGTAAATCCTTTCTCACAATTAACATTAGTTGAGAATACTGCAAAACCAATACCTGTAGTTGCTTATAATAATCATCATGTTTAAATACAGTTATTTTTTTCTCATTAGGTTTTCCATCTTGGAACTGGTTGTATGCGTACCTCCATTGATTTCTATTCTGAGCTAGCCTGCACATTTTTCTGAAATTCTCACAGGCTACATCTTTCACTACCTGTATGCAATAGTTTAACGTAGGTCTATCTCTACCTCTCTTTTTTCCTATCTCTGCTTCTAATATATTCTGCACTATTCCCTCATGCCTTAGTATGTGGTCTTTCATCCTATCTCTCCCATTTTTTACTGTTTTCCACATACTTCTTTCTTCCCTTACCATTTCTAGTACCTTTTTGTTCTTGACTTTGTCTGCCCATGATATGTTCATCATGCGACTGCAGCACCACATTTCAAAGGTTTCTATCTTTTTTCTGTCCGCTTTTCCCACTGTCCAGGTTTCACAGCTATGCTCCACCCATACGTTTTAAGCAATCTTTTCGTTGTTTCTATATTTGTTGTCTTTAAGCACAGTAACTGCTTTTTCTTGTTAAATGTAGTATGACCATGTGCTAATATTTGTTTCATATTGTTTGTGCTCTTCTCATTTTGTGTTATTTGACTTCCTAGGTAGCAGAAATCCTTAACCTCTTGTAAGTTCACGTTGCCTATTTGTATTCTACTTTTTAATTTATTTCCCCTCCTTTGAATACTAGTACTTTAGTTTTATTTTTGTTAATTTTCATACCATATCTTTCTGTTAGAACTGTTTCCCTTTCATTAACAAGCAGCTTCTAACTCTTCCTTGCTAGATGCTAATACCGCTATATCATCTGCAAATCTAAACATAATAATCTTTTGTTCTTGCATAATAATTCCAAATGTCTTCCTGCATTTGACAGTTTTCAGTCTATTAGATGTACAAGTTAAAAATTAATGGAGTGAAGGCACATCCCTGTCTCGCCCCTTTCTTAATATTTACTTCTCTATGTTCCTGCTTTAATTCTATTCCCGCTGTTTTGCTCGTTGCATAAGCTATGTGCTATCTGTCTATCCCTAAAACTCATTCCAATCTTTTTGAATATTTCGAACATTTTTTCCATTTTACATTGTCGAATGCTTTTTCCATATCTACAAACCCTATTACACTCTTTCTCCTTTTTCTATTGTTTTCTCCATTATCATCCGCAGAGCCTCTTCATAGCCTCTTGTGTTCCCCTGAACCCAAATTGATCTTCTCCTAGTATTTCTTCAGCTCGTTTTTCCATTCGTCTTTGTACAATTTTTGTCAATATTTTTGACATGTGTGCTGTCAAACTTATTGTTCGAAAATTTTCACATCTATCTGCACCTCTCTTTTTTGGTATAGTTACTATGATGTTACATTGTCGGAGGCTTTTACGGCCAGAGCCAATATAAATATTTATGGTTTTGGGTTGGGACCGTGTCATCTCATAAACTAAGGTTGACCTTTTGCCCACTTTTGTAAGGGACTTCATCAGGACAAGAAAAGAAAATGAAAATAAATAATAAAATTAATAATAATAAAGATAAGAATGATAATATTAAGTAGACAAATTAAAGTGTAAAGAGTAAGAAAAGTTACTTCTGAACTAACAGACTCACCATCCCATTTAAACCAAAAGGTGTCTCGTGGCAAAGTAACTGGTGAAAGTAGCGAAAGTGGTAGTTTATATAGAGCAAGAACTTGATGCATGAGTGATCATGAAAAGAGAGGAGTCTTGTAGCGGAACAGTGAGCATTACGATTTTGCTTTTATGAATATAGGCTTGTTTTCCAAATGGAAGAAAGGTAGTAGCGATTCTCTTTGTTTAAATTTATAGAATTTTTAGTGATTTCTACAGATTCTCTGATTTTTCTATTGCAGAAAAATGGAATTCTGGCAATTAGTTTCGTCTTGTCAAAGTTAATGGTATGGTCTGTTTCACGTTGGTGTTCGGCCACCACTGAGCGATTGTACTGGCTTGTTCTTAAGCATGGCTTATGCTCGTTTAGTCTAGTCTGTACTGACCATCCTGTTTCTTCTATGTATATTAAACCGCAGCTGCAAGGTATACTGTATATGCCTGGGGCTTTAAGATTGTTTTCAGAATCTTTTGGAGTTGATAATATTTGTGAAATTTTATTAGTGGGTTTATAGATTATTTTGCTCTTGTGTTTACATAGAATTTTGCCAATTCGGTCTGTTACTCTGTGTATATGTTGAAGGATTGCTACAGATCGTGTTTCGGAATTACAGCATAGTTTGAGGGTTTGTGTTTGATGCAGATGCCGACTTTCTTCTATTAAATTCAGAATATCCTTTACTATCCATGGTTTCATATTTTCTTTTTGTGTATACCTCCAGAATATCTCTGGCTGCTATGTCTAAGCAGGATTTAATGTTATTCCATTCTGTTTCTACTTCCTTAGTTTGAGAAATTTTCCCGATATCTTTCAGTAATTTGTTAGACTTTTCTTCAAATCTTTCGTGGATATCTTTATCTTTTAGTTTCTCAAAGTCAAAGTGCCTTTTTCCGTTCCTTTTTTTTTCAAATTGTTAAATTTAAGAGCGGCCTTCATTATTATGATGTTGTGGTCAGTGTCTATATCTGCTTCTGGGTAACTTCTACAGTCTTTTATTTGATTACTAAACCATTGTCTAACAAGAATGTAATCTATTTGATATCTTCCTATATCTTCTTGCAACTTCCACGTGTATCGTCTTCTAGCATGATGTTGAAATAATGTATTTGTGATGGTTAAATTGTTCTGTCACAAAATTCTACCAGCCTATTTCTCCTGTCATTTCTCGTGCCTAAACCAAATAAACCAACTACCGCTCCTTCCCTACCCTTACTTACCACCGCATTAAAATTGCCCATAATTATTAAATTTTCATGTCATTTTATGTATTTTAGTATGTCTTCGATATCTTCGTAGATTGCTTCTACCTATTTCTCTGTACCTAAAGGTGAGCATTTATACCTGTATTATTACTGTATATACCAGTTTAGATTCTAATCTAACCACGAGTACTCTTTTGTTCTTTTGTATGTAGTTTTCTACAGTGTGTCCTATTTTTTTTTCGCATAACTATCCCCACGCCCAAATATCCTTCCTCTGATCCTGTATGAATTACCCCAAAGTCTCCATTCCATCCCTATTATGTGTTGTGCTAACCTATCCATTTCACTTTTCAAATTCTCTAGCTTACCTACTTGCTTAATACTTCTGACATTCCATGCTCCGACTCACAAAATGTTCCTTGCCATTCCTTTAAACTTTCCGATTACATCCTCTGAAATAGTGCCCTCCACTAAATGCCATAGAAATTTCAGTTTCTCTTTCACCTTCACCTCAACTGTCATATCTGCCTCTCCCACTTTTGTCAACACCATATCTAACTGATCGACGTGCTCATCTACAGAAGTAGATGATATTAAAATATTGTCCACCTAGACCATTGCAAAAGATTAAACTTCAGGTTCTAAAACTAGTTCCAGACATTTACTAAACACAGCAACAGACACGTTCAAACCAAAAGGTAGTACCTTAAACTGGAACTCTCTCCATCGATTAAATGTTAATTATTGACTGCCTTCATTTAGCTATACTTGGCATTACCAACTAGTCAGATCTAACACAGTTAAGTGTTTAACTCCATTAAATTTTTATAATAACTCGCCCATGGTTGGTGGTGATTCCCAATTAGGGATCAAAAGTTTATTTAATTCCCTAGCATCTAAACGGATCCTCACTGACCTGTTCATTTTTGTTACCATTATGATGTGATTTGTAACATTTGCTTGATTTTCTTCATTACTATCTCCATTTTTGCCACTGGTGTAGTATACGACCGTTTAGCAAAAGGAATATGTTCTTTTGTTTTTAAAATACATTCATATCTTTTACATAGGCCCAGTATGTCAGAAAAACAGATTTCTGTTTAATTTTACTTGGACCATCTGATATTGTATTCTGTTAACATCCTTTTATGGCTTTGATTTGAAATTTTCCCCTTCGGTAATCGAGCTGGGCAAAACTCACATTGGAACTGTTTTAATGTTTATCCTTCATTATCAAGACTCCCATCAACACCAGCTAGTAAATTCCTCAAAACTTTTATATCCTGTTGCACATCCCTATCATGTGTTAACTCTAAGGCCTCCTGATTTTCCTCACGTCCCAAAAATCTCTCTATCTCTTGCAAATTTAATTTTGACGAGTTCCACAAATATTGATGAGCTTAACCTCTTCATCTGTTGTAATTCTTTAAAAATTTACTTCTCTTAAAACATCATCAGCTGTATAACTAAACAATTTATTTTTAAAATCTAACACTACTTGATACTTCACTATCCACTCTGTTCCTAATGTTAACCCACTTTTATTACTAAAAAAACTGCAGCTGTAATAATATTTAATAAAGCTTGTCTATGCACCTTAATTATTTTTCCAATTACACCCTGAATAGAAATACCTACTGTTGGTAATATATACACTTCTTTTGTGTTTACTTGAAAAGCTTGTGGTATTTTTTCTGATATAATACTAGTAGCCATACTACCTGTATCAATTATTATTTCAAAATAATCATTTCCGATAGGACACTTAATTTTTGGAATATAACACTTATTTTCCTTCTCATCTGTTTGTATTTCCTTAATATGATTACTACTTTACTTAAATTTGCTATCCTTAACTCCTTCCAAAACTCTGATAAAAAAATGTATGTAATTTTGTTGTTCCATTGTTTTATCCCTAGACCGAACCACTGAAGCTCGTAATTCGGCACCTTCTAGTTTGGTTTACTTTCGCTTGCCAGTAGTTGTCTTTCTTCTGTCTATTTTCTGACCTACTCACTCTAATATTATCTCCATCTACTTACTGTATTGGCCTACATCTAAATCAATTCCCACGACTTACAAAATTACTCCTATCTACTCTATGCTGCTGTAAATTATCTCCTATTATTACTAACTTCCCTTATTATTTGAATTTTGAACCTGCTATCAGGCGATTGATTATTGCTCCAGTAGTACTTTGGACTTCTGGTTATCTCAACCTAATTCCAACCCATGGGTTGAATTTTTGGGAAATAATCACCTAAAAATAAAATGAGCTGCTTGGTAGAGGATTATCCGAACATAATAGGTAACTTCACCTAGCTGGTGATCCCTTGATCAAGGTACTTGACCTACCAAAACGGCCTGTTGAGCGTTTGGATATTAGAAACAGTCTTTTTTGAAGAATGAAACTATCCTTTTTAAAACCACACGAGACATTCTCGGCAAACTTCAGACGGATGAACAAAAATTGGATTTCCTTTACATCGCCATCTCTATCTACAATTTATATATTTAAACTTACGTATTTTGGGTTTTACATGTATCTTGAGTAAGCACAAACTATATATGACCTGTCTTTGTTCTAAGATGATGAGATCATCGGCGCCATTATATATTTTCTAGACAAAACAAAATCAAGCTGTATTAATTACCATGATGACGTCACCTCTAACCTTGAAATTTTATAACCTTTGACTATGGATCGAATATGATGCAAAATAATTCTCTCTTAAATTAGAATTTATAGACGCCTAAAACTTATATTTCCTAAAGGGAATAACTTAATTTTATTAGCAGACTTTACTTATACACAGAAACTATTAAAAAGAAATGTGATTATAATTATTTTTAAGAGAATGTCACATGCTCTGGCCCATTGTTTCAATAGTACACTAATGTTGCTCTCCGATTTAGCCATTTTATTTATTACAGATACTCGAATTTTATTATTATTCAAAAACTCTCTTACACTATCTGTCCTTGTTTTAGTTTATTTTTATCTAAATTTAAAGCAGCAGCATTTAAACCCCACGTTCTGTGCCAGTTGTAACTTTTATTATCTAACTAACTTTAATTTCAAAAGAACAAGACATGTGTAGCTTTTGTATGTTTGAACAGTCAAAAAATATTAGCAAAGTACTTTGAAAAAGTGCAGATTATTTTACGGACCAAAAAATCACTTTAAAAATTTTTATTGTCCTTCATATGTAATAAATTGCATGTATTTAATGCTATTTTCTTCAGTGGGAATGAATAAACCCATTTTTCAAGTTTATGAACATAAAGACCTTAGCAGTATAAAAGATCTGCAATTGGTGGAAGTGGGAATCTGTGTTTCATTACAATTTTGCTCAACCATCTATAAGTCAACAAATCTGCATTTGACCATTTTTCTTTTTTTTAGCACAATACATCTTCTAATTTTGTGGAATACACTTCTGATTGAGAATTTAAACGTAATCCTGTAAGAGCTACTAGGTGTAAAGCTCTTATTGCTTTTAATTATCCTTTTATAATGTTAAACTCAGTTTGTTATAGAACCCTAAGTTCTAGCCATTAAAAAAAAATAAACTTCTTGCGAAGCAAAAATGCAAATAAATGAGGAAGTATGTTTCAAAATTAAAAATTGGTTATACTGTGTTTGAAACGACATCAAATTAGTCAGATGTCGATCTACAATAACCTTATAAATTTAATGAAAATTTTAATTGATCACTAAATAGAGGCAAAATACTTCTTTTATTACTCTTTAGTAAAGCAATATTTATTTACAATAAATCGTGTTTATAGTACTCTAATCTGATCAAATTTTATAACTAAAGCACTGAAAGTTACATGTATTTACATATATGTGCCTTAAATAAGCAACAACAAATCTACAGTTATATAAGTCATTACTGAAATGAACTCAATTAATGAATAGATTGTTTCATTTACAGTATCACCTGCAAAAAGAGTATACCTGAATTTGTTGTACGCAAGGATACTTTCAAAAACTCTGCTAATACCACAATGAACAACAAACAGATATCCTTGCAGCACTTGTATCTTGATCTTGACATCTGCCTTCAAAATAACTGCTGCTGGTTATCACAATAACATATATGTTTTTTAGCACATATTCCACACAGTATTGTTATATTTGCAGATAACTAAATATAAATAAATGTAACCTTTTTGTTTTATAATTTAACATTCCGTGTTGACCCACAAATTTAAATATTGGAAAGATAATTTTAACCTTCACACATTATAAACGACTATTTTACTTCTACTTGTCCTGAAATGTGCCCACTAAAATTTATTTCTACTCATTCTGAAACAAGCCTTAAAAATTACTTCTGCTCATCTCGAGACGAGCCTTCAAAATTTATATAGGCCTCGATGTTTTTATCTAGGGGTAAAATGAAAGTTAAACATTACAATATTTATTAACCATTCAATATTAAGTATATACAAAATATTTTTCACTGGGTTCATATTTACAGTAATTAATTATGAGCAGAAATAAAGATCTATTAGCAAGATAACAAACACTTGGCTTAAAGTAACAATCGTTACAATTTAAGTAACCAAACATTTTTAAATAACTGTGATCTAATATTGCTCTTAGTTAACCAATATTTATCATTCGTCCAGTGAATATGCAAAGTGGCATTAATTGCAGTTATGCGGCCTGTTTCTCCCCAATGCCACAATAATTATCATCTAATGTTTAATTAACTCAAAAGTAAAACTTCCACTGAAGCACTGTGACCAGTGCTCTGTTCTTAGTTATTCTGCCCCTCCCCCCTGTTTTCACATATTCTATGCTATAGATATGGATTCTTTCTTATAAACATAAACTTTAATTATCTTCCCGAATTAAACTATTAAGCATATCTATTTATTACCTATCTACAAAGCTTATTTTAATTCGCTTCCTGCACATGCACACATGCGGGTGTACAACACACATATACACACATACACACTCAAATGCATGCATGCATGCAACTACCCACACACATATGCACATACATACATGCACACATATGTGCATATGCACATGCATGCATACATACACACATGTAGATTAAATAATGTCTTTTTTTACTATGACATCTGCATACAAAAACACCATAGACAAGAAATATGACATGAGTCTTAAAATGATGTCATGTTTATTATAATTTACTGCATTTTATAATATTCTTTCTCAATCCTAGCAGAAATCTCAAATGGGCTAAATTTGGTTTTACAATAACATTTTTGAATTTCTTGTAAACAAGAGACTAAGAATATATCTTTTAAGTGTTTATCTATTCTTAAATAAACTACATTTACTATATGTTTAATTATTAAATATGTTACGTTTATTTTTCAACATAAATTAAATACCCTTTTTTCCCTGGTTAAGTCATTACCCGCTTGAATAAATTCCATTTCTGTTCTTAAATTCTCCAACAATACCCTACATAGTGTACCTGTTCAAAATAAGCCCGCTTTAACATAATTTTAACTCAAATCTACTTTGTTTTTAAAACGAAAATTTATTCGATAAATTAAATAGTCAATACCTTGTTTTAGGTATCCGTTAATTTGTTAAACATTCCGATAACGTATAATTGCTTTCTCTTGTTTCCCATCTAAAGACTTGTCGAAATGATGGATCCTACTATTATTTGATAGCGTGTTTTCCAGTTTGCTAATCGCGCTTTGATAATGCGAGGATTTCAGTTCGAACTTGTGTTATTTGAATCAATTTTTAATTTGATTTTGCAGCTTGTGCGTTGAAATATTTTCTACATTACTCATCCCAGTACTTCAAGAGCGATGCAAGTTTTTTTGTTAGACAAGTAGGAAGTATCTTGCATGTATCGGTGAGGTTTTCCGCGCTTATCCATCCTAATCAGATTCTCCTTTTAGCTCTTAGTTGGAGGCCAAATTGGTTCTTTTTCTTTATGTAGGCCCAACTGTTCTTTGCCACAGATTAACTGGCGTTGTCTGTAGATCACTAGTGCCGTTATGGTAACAGGGTAAATAGATCTCGACGACCGTGGCGATGCGGTGCTGATTCACTCTCGATGGCATGCAAGTTAAGTATCTTGACATATACAAGTATACAACTTCTTTTCTTTTGTGTATATCAAGGGCATATTCCTTATCAGCATTTGGTGTAGTTACGTGATAAGAAACGTGACACTGTAGGACTATTGTTTGTTGCTGCGAATCGATATTATCGCTCTACTGGTGTGATGTACCATTGTTATAAATGTTTGACAAAAGTTCTTTTCTACTGATTAGTTTATTTTACAAAAGGTATTATGTGAAATTTTAAAAACGCTTGACAAAAGCTCTCACAGGTTTATTTTCTACTGATTAGTTTTATTTTGTGTAAAATACGAGGTGCGCACTTCATATCTAAAGTATTAAATTGTTCATATCACATAATTGTTTGCTTTGAAATAGTAACACTTAATATATTTCTTTTGCTTGTTTGTACAGAATCCTTATTTATTTTTATTGTTAACAGATAATTGTGGGCGACATGCTTTTTTTGTTTTTTTTGTATTTATATGAATTCCCCCACTCTTCGCGTTTGGTAGTTAGCCTGGTATTAACATTTTTTCCGGCTATGTCTAGGTGTGTAGCAAATGTACAACAAAGTGAATCTTGACACCAGTGTGTTCACATTCCTTTTATAAAATTTTGAAATAATTCAATTGTGCTTTGATGATCTTTATATAAAGTAGTAAACAATGAATAACTTATTGCTAAATCATTTAACAAATTTTTTAGATACAATAGCTCACATCTGGTCATACATATTACCATAAATTCAGATTTGTTGCTTGATACGACAACAATTAACTGCTTTTTAGAATTCCAAGACATTAAATAATTGCGAAGTTTAAAACCAAAACCATTTATTGACTTTAGATCAAACATATTATTTGCCCGATCAGCATAAGAATTTTCAACTAAAGTTTTATCGGATAAACTAAAAATAAAGTTCAAATAATTTTTTTTCATTTTAAAAAAAGCATGCATTGACATTATTTTCTTCAAATAGGTCTACAGAATCAAAGCGTTCTTTATGTAAAAGACGAATTAGATTCAGAGGGAAAAGTTTTCTTAGATCCAAATTCATTTTCTGAGGATGGAACTGTAGCATTAACAAATAGTGCTTTTTCTGAAGATGGCCAAATTTTAGCATATGGTTTAAGTATTAGTGGTTCAGACTGGACAGAAATTCATTTTCGTGATGCTGTCACTGGTTGAGTATTATATGTGTGTTTGTAACACTTATTATGTAAAATGATTTTAGGTGAAGATTATGAAGATGTGTTAAAGAAAGTGAAATACTCATTTTTAACATGGATGCACGACAACAGAAGCTGTTTTTATGGTGTAAGTAATATATTACTTTAAACATTAAAATCTTCTGTGCTATTTAATATTTTTGCTTGTGAAAAATTTTTATGTTCGTGTTTTTATATTCAGAAGAAAGTACGTACTTATTGGTTAAGGTAATTTGAATACTATTATTTTATATGAAGCAGATGTACAGGATGGTCTTTCAGATGTGATCCCGACTTCTGCACATACTGACACATGTGCCCAATTGCGGTGTAAGTGTTTATATGTTCAAGATATTCTACATTGGGTTAAATGGAAATATTTCTTCGATTATATTTAAAGTATCTTATTTGAAATTCTTATGTAGATAGAAACCACAAATGTTAATTATTTGCTTGCACACATTAAATTTATAAATATTAATTTAAATGTTGCCCCATATCTAGTCACCTAAATTCTTTTCAAGTTCTCAGAGCAAAATAGGAAATAAAAATGTTTGCATCATTTTATCTTATAAATATTACATTTTTCTGCCCTCTTAATAACCATACCTAAGGGTATGAGAAATATAGAAAATGACCAAACTTTATACAAAGCTTTTGCGTGGTTTGTTCATTCTTGCCTTACTATGGTACACAAGCTGTAGTATTATCATGGCAGCATTATTTAGTCGATCCCAAAAGAAAAATAACCATTAACTATTATTAACCATATGATGATAAAATTAATATAGATACAAAGTTTATTATGTACAGTTTCGGTCAAGAAAATCAGGTAGATATTTTACAGAGAAGCTTTGTAAGTATCTTGCCCAAAATTCTGCAATTCAAAAAATTAACATTAACATCGGCTGTAAGCAAGGTAAAAGCTTAGTAAGTGCTTGAATATGACTGAACTGTTATTTTCTGGGAATATCTGCCGAAGTGAGTAATTTTATTGACCACACCTAATTCTGATAACTTTCGGGATTTTGTGAAAGTAAACCCCGTCGAAAAATGCAGAGGTTATCAGAACACAAAATTGAAAAAGTGGCTTGAACAGTGCGTCACAGGGTTTCAAAGTATAATTGTATTCAACAATTTAGGCAAGTAAACTCTACTATACCAGTTTATGAAATTTTATGTAACGAATTGACCTATTGAATTATCTTGTGGTAAAATAATTGTTTTGATACAAATTAACTGAAATTTTAAACTACCTTAAAGTGGGCATGCAGCTCTTTGATTTCATGTATCCTAAAAATAAATAAAAGCACTATTTTTGACTCACTAAATGATAATGCTCTTTCATATTACAGTTGCCAATATTATATATGTATAATCATGGCTACCAATACACTTTTTTAAAGAATTAAAATTAAGCATTAACCCTAAGTTAGAAACATTCCATCAATCTATCCCCAAAATAAATCTATATGGAAAAGGAAATTATTTTTACTTATACATTAGCATATAGGTATACCTGCAATTTATATGTTTCAATGTTCGTTAAATTAGTCCACCTACTATATAATTAGAAAGAAAATTCCAAGTATATGGATAGCTATAGTCATATACATTTATGTAAAAGATAAGTACATGCATTGACATAACTACATCTGTATAAAAAATGGAAAAAAATATGGTGAAAATTTCTTGACATCCTCGTATGTTATTTTATTGTTAAAACACACCATCTTTTTCCGATCAAGTATTAGTTCTATGTATGTCATTTTTTGTAATTTGGAGAACCCCTTTAATGTAAACTATCTTCAGTTTATCTCACCGTGTTACCAATTATTTAGTTCTCCTTAATGTGCTTTTGCTTCTTGGAAATTTGATCACTGTAAACTCTTATTCTGCTATTTTTAAATGCCAGGGTCAATTATAATTTGGTTTCCCTATACAAAAATATTTAATAATACTATTAGTGTAATCTCCATTAGTTACTTATACTATTCTTTGAACTTTAGTCAAATTTTCAGCTTTTCTCTTATCAATATTAGGTTATTTTGTTTTATTAGTATTGAATATTGTTATATTTTTTATCTCTACTCCCTTTCCATCATCTTTGTAATAATCATTTTTCTCTCAAATACAGTCAGTTTTAGTTTAATTATTTCATGCTGGTTTGGATTGATTTAATATCAAGCTAGCAATTTAATTATTTTTTTAAATCAGGCATGTGTCCAATGTTTGCTTTGCACTGTGTATAGTAAAAGGTAAATATCCTTGTTTCTTTTAGGCATAAGCACCATATTTCAGTTGAAAATAACTCAGAACATGCTGCACAATAGCCATTTTGACATCAATCACATTTAAACAGCTGATCGAGTAGTTTAGAATTTTTACATCTAAAGAAGCTGCCACGATATTTATAAATATCGAATATAAATTTTTGCAGGGTCCGAAGATCTCGTCGTCTGCTTACATTTAATTATCTTACTGCTAAGGGAAGATGGTATGCACTGCTAAGGTCCTGATGAGTGTGCACTAAATTTCCAGGGAGGGGGGCAGAATCACTATCATTTTTAAGTATGGGATGGGGTGCACAATTTTATTCGGTTTATTTGATTGGCTTAAATTACAGATGTTTAAAGTTTTGATTTAATACCCAGTGTTTTGTTTTGTGTGTTTAGATAGTGATTGATTTATTGTGAATTTCATGGTATATGTAGATATTTAGGTGTTTTGTTTTGGGTTTTGTTTTTGTATTTTTTTCATTGTTAATTCTTATAAATTAAGTTAAATCGTGCCACAAAATAAATTTATGCAGTCTTCTAAACTATACTACCTCCTACCTCGAAATTTAATCCTTTCCTATGGTTTACACCTGGTTCAGGGCATCCAGTCTCGTGAACCTTCCTGCTAACTACTTCAAGGCAACTCATAACGCCTTCTGGTTTGCCACTCCTTAGACTTCTTGCAGGTTCTTTGACCATTCTAACCCCTCAATGCTTAGTGGACAGTCAAATAGCACATGTTTGGCGCTTAATGTGCCCTTGCCGCATTCGCAGCGGTCGTTATCGTCACTCCAAATTTTCACAGGTAAGTTTTCAGAGCCCCATGTCATGTTACTAGCTGCACTATCTTCTGATTGAACTTTACCTCCATCTTATCTTTAGCTTCTATGCTTGATATAAATTTGTACATCAACTTATCCATGGTAGCGTTGTTCCATCTCTCTTCCCACTGACGGATTGGCCTTTCTCACAGCTTTTACTAATTACCGACCTCGGCACCAAAGAATACATTGTAAGAAACTCCGTTATTGTGACTTCTTTGACGAGTTCATCTGCTCTGTTGTTTCCTCGATTGCTGTCATGCGACCTAATCCAATAAAACTTCAAATCGCGAAACCCAAATGCCATGTGTGTTATCCTTCTGATGTCCCCTTAAAGATCTGTTGAGTTCATATTTGCCAGAGCAGTCAGCCGATTTGCTATCGCTACTGATAGAATACCCACTTTTGCCCGAGAGGTTCATGACATACTCTATAGCGTCTTTTATAGCTACCAACTCGCACTGAAAGATTGTGTTCCAAACAGCTAGTTCAGTTTGGAATCGGAACTCTTCTTTCTCCTTCTTATATACAATGAACGCCGCTCTTGCTTGCGTATCGTGCATTCGCAAGCCATCCTTATAAATTCAGACCCCACAGCGTCGCCTTTGACAAACTTGTTCCCCTTGACTCAGTCAGATGCTCTAATTCAAAAATAATTTTTTTCCTTTCAACCTCTTGAGTTCTAAGACCAGACTGTCGACAACTTCGCAGTCTTTCCCTATATTTAAAAATCTCCCTGATGACGAATTTTGTTGGGAGAATCCTACTAATCACCAAGACCGCCTCTGTGGATGTGGACCTGTATGCATGAATGGTCATCAATTATCAGACTTTCCTGATTTTATAACCCTTTGTCCAAGCAGACGCCGCATATATCGCCGGTTTGATTGCTCCTGCATAGACTGTCTTAAAGGATTCACCTCTATATCCCCAGTTTATCTTTGCTGCTGCCATCATTCTATTCAATATCTCGCTGCCCTTGCTTTTGACAAACTGCACATGCGCCTTCCAATTCAATTTGTTATCTAATTTGACACTGAGGTCTGTGATGGCTTTATTGAATGGGATCTTCTCCCCTCCTAGCGCTTCAGCCTAGGAGGACACTGTCTCGGTTTTTTCCGAAATAAAGCGCCTCCGACTTCAATGTGTTGAATTTCAACTTGACTATTCGTGCAACCTGCTCAATGCTTCGTTCGGTTTTGTTTGCATCTCCATTAACAATCTCGACCTAATAATCAAAAGTGTATCATCCACAAACCCAACAATAGTGCATCCTTTGGGCAATTTGACCTTAAAAATGTTCTCAGTAACAACTTTCAGAGTGTGGGACCAGAGCATCCTATTTCCACTAATTGCGATACAATTTCCCCTGGAATTTCAACCTGTGTCAATCGCTCTAAGAAATAACTCTTGACCAATGATATAAGGTTTTGCGGACAGTAACTCGCAACAGCAAAAATACTGGTTCAGAAGTATACAGCATCAAATGGACGGCAGCGATAATTAAAATAAATAAAGATTGTCTCACCAGACAGTGGTGAAATACTGACCCTAGGTACAAGTTCAAGATAACTTTAATTATTTGCTCTAGATTCTGATATTGTTCTGTATGTTTCTGGTCCACGTGCTTCAATTCATCTCATGCGCTTACATCTTGCTTAATACCTTTCTTTCTATGACTTTGATCTTGGTATCGATCTCCTGATGTACCTCAGCCCTGAATACATAAAAAAAATTTGCATTGCCACCGTGAAAACTTGAACATTTCCCTTTAGTATCCCTAATTTCTTTTTCAATTCTGTCTGAGACTCCCTCACTTCAGCTTGGAATGCCAATATATTTTGGTTTTCACTCGTCTTCTTCTCGGCTGCATCTCCCAGTCCTATAACTGCATCTACTCCCCTGTTGAGTACATAAAAAGGTTACTCAGGAGAGAAAGCGGGTGTATAACCAAACAGATATTAAACAAATGCGGCATTCAATATTCTTACCTGATGTCCAGTTAGAGCGGTGAAGATTCTTGGATCCAGAACACTTATTACCGCACTCGTAAAATAATATAAAGCGGTGGGGTAGTCCTATACGGGGACTGACCTTTGAAACAGAAACTTATTATTCAAGCGGTGACAATGGACTGTGTTAGGCCGCGCAATCACCAAACATACGACAAACAAGAGAACATTGAAGGTGATAACATGACCGGATTTATTAAATTTAGATAAAAGAGCAGATATTGCCATTAACAAATAAACTTAAACTTTATAATAATAATATAAAGATATTCCACCCTCACCTCTGGTTCAACATACAACTGTTGATCATTTTCTCCATCTGCCTCTGTACTTATAATCGGTTCCACCTGTCTCGTGTTTTTGGTCTGGTCGCAGTTCAACTTTCATGGCATATTCCTCTCCCCATCAGACATAATTCTACTGATTTTATATACAAGTAAATAACTACCAAACTAAATCTATATTTTGTACACGTTTTGGGTCCACACACCCCAGCAAACCTCTTTCTAAATACTTATTAGAATTCTCCCAGAACTCCATGTTGGGATTGCCACATTTACTGACTACTGCAAAATACCATGCGATTTTTGCTACTAATATCTCAAACACCTTCTTCAGTTTTCGACTTCCTTACAAAACGTTTGAACTCTATAAAAATCTTCTAAGCACCTCGTTGGGTATGACATTTTTTTTGCCTATCTCCCCAGGTTAGGAAAAAAAACTAACCGCTGTCCACCTTCAATAATAAAATAATAATTTTGTATCTTGTTACCAAAGCTTTAGACAACCAAATTTACTTGCGTTAAACCCTATCTTCAGGTATTGGTTATATTTTTTAAAAAATTTTATTGTGATCTAAATTATTGTAAAATAGTTCCACGGCTTTATGTTATTACTTGTAATGAGTTATCGCAGGGCAATATTTTGAATTTTGTCTTGCTTTCATCTGGATTCATGATAAAAGCAACACTTCTATAACCAACTCCTGCTGACCACTTTGTATGAAACAGAAACCAATTTATTTCTATGCTGTTGGTACAACTACCTTCTAATTTGTAACTGAATTTGATATATGAACACTTATACTTTTCAATATCAAGTTTGTAAACAAGTACTGTACATAATTATGAATTCAGAATTACCTTATAAGTCCTTTTTCAATTAACAAATTACATTTTATCATTGAGTGAATAACATTATAACAATTTCCTTAAGGCTAAATATTGAATAACTAGCCTCCCATCATTTGGTTACTGCGTTTTGTATACATAAAACATATGTTATGTGCTTGTGACCTTACTTAATAAATGACAACCCCACTTCCTATACATTATTATATATATATTGTGATGGCTTCGATCCACGAAAACCATTAGTGTTGTATGTTATGTATTGATCATATTCCATTTGATAAACAATTAATCCTTAAGTGAAGGAAAAATTAAAGTTGATTTTGTTTTATTTACTTAATAAGCCTTATTTATATTGTAAAATGTGTTGTTATGGTTTAAGAATATCGTAGAAAAATTTCGTGGGGTGTATGTTAGGTGTACATAACTATTAAAGAGTGGGAAATATCACATTGGATAGTGACAAGCATATATTAATAGATACATTATGTTTGAAGAATAGATCTGACACATTGAGTAAAAATGGCAAATATTTGTAATATCAAATCATTTTAGTCATGTAGGTTACCAAAATTAAGAATATGTAATATTGGGTTTCGTAAATTAATTTGGGGAGATAACGTGGTCTATAATTAAAGGAGCAAGGCAGTAAGAAAGTTTGGCTGAAAACCATGTTAGCCTTTTGAATACCATATCAGCTCTTTGAATATTATCTCAGCTCTTTTTTGATTATGAAATGAAAAGTAAACAGGCTCTTTTTTAATAGAATGTAACAAATCGGGTAAAGCAAATGGTCATGAACAAATTAGTGTGATACTGGAATTTTTATTGAATTTGAAGTATTAATAAACAATTTTATCAATGAATTATCATTTATTGCAATGTGATAAATCAGCTAGTGTGGTGATGCATGCATGTTTTGGGATTTTGAGAAAGCAGATCTCTAGGTCAAGCTAATGTTAGAGGATTCCTGAGATGGTATAATTTGTGCAAGAGAGATAGGAAGCAGTCAATTAAGTATAAGGCAGGTTAAAGTTCATTACATAAGGAAAAATACTTCAACAAGAACTGACTTGCCATTTTTGGACTAGGTATAAATTAATCAATATTCAACTTGTTCTTTACAAAATATAACTAGATTTAATTATGACATTGATGTTTTATCACTATAGATTTGTCAATTTTTAGTTTCATTTAATAATATAGGTGTATAGGATATCATGATTGATAGGTATTGTGATACAGTGGCAGTGTGCTGCTTGGAAGGAGATTTTATATGAGCTCAAATGAACTCCACGAAAGTAAGTAATACTAACGAACTAGGTGTTTTTTGATAGGAAACAATTCTGTAAATAACAAATCTAGATATGAAATCCAATGTTATTTATGATCATATGTTGTAACAATTTTTTTTATATTTTAATTTATTTATTGAGAGTGCGTCTCGAAATCTTGCTCTGAGGGAGGAGATAGAGCAACAATTTGGACCTCAGGGTACTAGCGCCATTGTAATGGTTTTAAAATTTTTTTATTATATTAATGGACACGTTTAAAATAATTGAGGCACGCTTGATTATTATTAATGCATATTAGACGCGGTGGTTCGGAACTTCAAAGGGACATTCAACCTTTACGCATATGAGATGGAAAGAAAGAAACTGCCTTGCTGACGACTAACTTGACTATTACCACAGGGGAGAGTTTGCGATGGGCTGGGTTGAAATATTCCTTGCTAAACTGAAAACCATATAAATTGAAGTTGGACACCACTGTATCTAGTAATTATTACAAAAATTATAATTTTAGGGCAGATACAGAAACCCTTTCAGAGTAGATAATTTTAAAATTTTTGATTTAACTTTTTCGAAAATTGATCAGACTAGAATAAGAATTTTTGTATTCTATAATAAATAATCTGTATCCAATAACAATATTTAACAAAAGAAATAAATAATTTCACATATTTTAGTTATAAAAAAATTAGTTGAACAAAATTTCATTACTTAATATTTAAATGAGCATCAAATCTGATAATCATGTACAAATTTAATCAAAAAAATTCATTGATACAGGTGTAGTTAATGTGCTTAGTTTGCTCTGTAAATTTCGCTTTTTATTGAGTGTTATAGTGAGTTTTAAAATATGAATTTTTGCTTAGTAGTGTAATTAATGTTGGTGAACAATACTGTGATATTTAATTATCAGTATTCTAACTTAATTGGTAAATTTACTACTATTTACTTCACTGTATTATTGTTATATACTTAAAAGGTCTACAAACCAACATTTGGTTCATGTTGTCAGACATATGTTTGATAAGTATTATAATTAAATATCATTCTGCAATATACAAATATTATTGAAGGAAGATGAGTCTGTGTATATATTGTAATCAGTCTGAATCAAATGTAGATGGTAAGGACGCCCTATATTCATGTGATAGCTGTGGTAGAAAGGCTCATCAGGTATGTAGTGGTTTAACATCTACAGAAATAAGAACATTAAAGCTATCATCTCGTGTTATGAAATATTTATGTAAAGAATGTGAAATTGGATTGCGTGTTGTTCCCTTATTATTATAAACTATAGAAGAGCTCAAAAATGACATTCAAACATTGAGAGCAGAGGGTAATAATCAGCCAAAATTGCTTGATTTGGGTGATTTTAATAAATATATGTTCGAACTAGCTGAAAGACAGAAAAGATCATGCAATGTAATGATTTATAATTTTAAGGAGATAATTCGCTTAATACAGAGACTCGCATTCAATATGACAAGCAGACAGTCACTTCAATCATTGATGGTATATGCAATATTAATACAGAAAATATGAAAGTTATACGCATGGGTAAAAAAGATGGTGGCTACAGACCAATAAAGGTAATATTAAGTAATGCCAATGATGTCATAACAGTGCTCAAGAATAAAAATAAATATACTGGAGATATACGGTTTGGTTCTGATTTAACAGTGATGCAATGGGAATACTATAAAAAAGTTAAACAGGACTTAGGAAATTTAATAAGCAAGGGTGTGAATGGTAAAACTATTCGCTACATTAATGGAGTTCCTACTATTGTTAATGCAAATCGTTCAAAAACTGAGTACTTCTATATACTATCAAAATGTATGCGGTCTTTGTTCTAAATTGAATCAATTATCTGTTGCAGTTATGGGTCGTTCTGAAGACTATGATGTGCTGGTTTTTAGTGAGACTGTTGTCTAATGGTGTTACTAATGCTGAACTCAACTTAAAAGACTATGTGATATATAGAACGGATCGTAGTGATCTCACTAGTAAATTTAGTATGGGTGGCGGTGTGATGATTGCTGTGAAGTCTAATTATCTTAATAGTTCTATATCATTGGATTGTGATTCAGTAGAACAATTATTCGTTAAAATTGAGTGTGCTCAATCACTTCTAATCATTCGAACTATATATTTACCACCAAAATCTTCATCGGATGTTTACCTTGCTCATTGCTTAACAGTCCACCATATAATGAATATGTATGACAACGCAATGCTCATTTTGATTGGAGATTACAATTTACCACATACAAGTTGGTATAATGACGATTTTGGTGTCTATGCAATTTTTCAGTCTAATAGTACTATTTCTGAGATAGATTCCTCGTTTCACATATCTGAACATTTTGGCTATTTTAATCTTTATCAGCTTAATAATGTAGTTAATGCAAACAATGTTCTATTGGATCTTGCATTTTCCAGCATGTTTAATGTTAGAGTAAATTATGCAACTGATATATTATTACCTTGTGATAACCATCATCCCGCACTTTGTATATTTGTACCTATTTATGCGGTCAAAAATGACTTAGAAAATAATAATGATTATTTTTACGACTTTTGGAATGCTAACTATAGACTCATATCGAATTATTTAGCTGAATTTCATTGGGATGATATATTATCCAATTTGCCACTGAATGAGGCAGTAAATGTATTTTATAATATTATTTATGAAGCAATTGAACTGTATGTTCCTATTCGTAAATCCAGGCGTCCCAATTTTCCTATTTGGTTTTTATTTGAACTCAGATCTCTAATTTGTAGGAAGAAAATAACCCACAAGATATATAAGTCTACAAACTCTGTTCATGATTACCTTATTTTTTCTAATTTAAGGAATAGGCAAAAAAAATTAACAATCATTTGTTATAGGAATTATGTACATAATATTGAGAACTCTATTTCGGATAATGTTAAATGGTTTTGGAGTTTCACTAGTAGACTAAGGGATGATTGTGGAATTCCAAACAGGATGTTTTATAATAATGAGGTTGCATGTGGAGGCAATGAGATTGCAGATTTATTTGCAACGTATTTCTCTTTTGTTTATGTTAGTAGCAGTAGACATAATACGTCTACTGTAAACAATAATACATCTAATATCAATGTAACACATTTTAATATTGATTTAGCATACATTTACTCAAAATTAAACAATATTGATGTAAATATATCCCCTGGTCCTGATGGAGTTCCACCTATATTTTTGAAAAATTGTGTTTGTACTATCTCAAAACCCTTATTCATATTATTTAATCTGTCCTTAAGTGAAGGGGTGTTTCCAGCTTATTGGAAAGCTAACTTTGTTACTCCAGTTCATAAATCAGGTGATAAGTCTAACATTTCTAATTATAGGCCTATTTCTATAATAAGTTGTATACCAAAAATTTTTGAAAGTTTTTTATCTCATCACCTAACCTTTACATTTAGGAATTTAATTATTGATGAACAACATGGTTTCTGTGTAGGACGCTCTACCACAACCAACTTACTGTTGTTTGTAGATTTTATTACTACTGCTTTTGAAAGAGGTCATCAAGTTGATTGTATTTATGGTCATTTTAGAAAGGCATTTGATACTGTCAGCCATAGACTAGTTTTGACTAAACTTGCAACAATTGGCATTGGAGGATTTGTGCTTGATTGGATCTCTAGCTATCTTACACTGGGAGAAGTCAGTTTGTTAAAATGAGAACTTTTATATCAAAGGAAATTGTAGTTAAATCAGGTGTTCCACAAGGTTCTCACCTTGGTCCAATCATATTTATATTGTTTATCAATGATATTAAATCAACTTTTAAGTTTTCAAAGTTTTCTTTTATTTGCAGATGACATTAAAATATATATGTCTATTTATTCTCCTGATGATTATTTGCTACTTCAATCTGATCTGGTTAGATTTTGTGAATGGTGTGATCATAACGAATTACAGCTAAACATTAATAAATGTTATTCCCTAAGATTTTATAGAAAACATAATCCGTTCGTGACATTTTGTACTTTAAATAATCGAGTTTTAGAGATCTTAACTGAGACGAACGATTTAGGAGTGTTAATTGATAAGGACCTAACATTTGTTTCCCACATCAAAAACATTTCAGCCAGCGTTTGCTTGGATTTATTAAAAGAAATACTAAACATTTCACAAATATTAACTCAATAAAAATATTATACACCTCTCTAGTTTGTTCACGTTTAGAGTATGCGCCGCCTGTCTGGAATCCAATCTACTATTGTTATTCCGACTTAATTGAGCATGTTCAGAATAGATTTTTTAAATATATTTTATATAAGCTGAGTCTTCAAGTAACTTTAAATAACGAGCACACTATCATTCCAGTTTTGAATATGCCCTCTCTATCTGATAGGAGGTGTATCAACGATATATGTTTTGTCTTCAATGTCTTGAATTCTCATATTATCTGCCCTGCACTTTTACAGAAGATATGTATACGCGTACCTCCTAAAGTTACTAGGAATCGTGAAATCTTGCTTATTGGGTTTCATAAAACCAACTATGGTTATTTTTCTTCTATTGATAGAATGTGTAGACTAATTAATAAGCATCATAATTCGTTCCATTTGTTCGATTGTACTCTGTATTCATTAAAGAAATCATTACGATATGTCTCATTCAAATAGTGAAAGTTCTAGTTGAACATACATTACTATGCTATATAGCAATATCTTTAATATCCAATTGCTACTTTGTTGTGTACTTCATTTTTGTTTATACACTTCACTTATCTTACTTATTCTTCCTGTATAAATTAATTTAATTAGTGCATTTAATTTAATTTAATATGCAAGTTGTTTAAAAGCTGCATAATGTTATTTAAGTTACCTGTATTGATAATTATATTGTAATTTAAAATAATGGTGTTAACCGTATAATAAATCTATAAATAAAAATAGTAATTCAAGTAATCTTAAACTAATATGAGTGAGAGTTTCAAATATAACACAGTTTGAATAAAGATATTACTTTCAAGAAAATATACGGTTGTAGTAAAAAAAAATAAATTAATCAACAAAAGTGAATTCATTTGAGTATTGGGTCTTTCAGACTGGATCGATAGAGGTTTCTGTGGCTCGGAACTTAACTGTTTGTGGGAAAGGTGGTTATTAAACAAATCCGTTTTGGGATTTGGCAAAAATAACAGCCTTAACTGCTTTGCTTGCGGTGAAAAATGCAGTGGGCCTAGACTGATCTCAAAGTATGTGATGGGTGTGCTCGACCTTGATTGTGGCTTTAATGATGTTTTGTACCAACGGTATTAGTAGGCTTGAGGGTACATATTGGTTCGAAGGTATTTGTTGACTGGAAGGTATTTGTGCATGAACAACTGCGCATCCTGCTTTAATCCCAGATGATGTGCAGATTAGGAAAACTACTTACAAAGACAGTTCCACTGGGGGAAATCTTATCACAACAAATGCTTGGTGCTTACACACCATGTGTATGAAACAAGTTGAAAACCTTGAAGTATATTGTAAACAATAAGATGTTTACATACACTTCAAAAGATTATATTGCTATTTACAACTTTCCAAACTAGGTTTCAAAACACCTGAATTGTTTTCCATTGATTGTGGATACAAAATGTTGAACTTAGCCTTACAATTGAACCAAACTAGGAAATAACAGATCACATGTTGTTTTTCATATGGGACCTAGGACTTATTAAGAATTTGAAAATCCATTTTAATGTGCAAATAAATATACTTGGCGAATTTCTTTCTATTGCCTTAATACCTCTATGTTGTTCCTAAGAAAAATTTTGTTATATAGCAAAAAAATTGTTACGCAGCTCTCTTTAAAAAGAATTGAAAAATTCTGAGTTCTAGACTAAAAAAAAGCAAAAGTATCAAAGTTATTTCAAATAATTTGCTGAATAATTATTCCTTGGACTATTAGAAGATTGAAGTGACTAAAATGACTACAAGATTAAATTTTAAATCTGAAAAATTATTTCCAAAATTACTACTAGACTAAAGGATCAAGGGGATTAACAAATTAATAAATCAAAATTATAAATGAGAATTAATACATACCACATAAAAAGAGACAAAATCGGTAGACGTCAAACGGCAGAGGTCAATCAGGATGGCTAAACTCTCAAAAAAAATTTACAATCTCAAGAGATATATATATATATATATATATATATATATATATATATATAAACAAAGACAAGTTATTTGCAGTCCGCAATAAGAAAATTGTATATAAAGTAAGATGTATCTGTAAACAGCCCGATTTGTATTTGTCAATGGCTCTTATTATTTTCATAAGAGTTTGTTTACAGATACATCTTACTTATATATATATATATATATATATATATATATATATATATATATATATATATATATATATATATATATATATATATATATATATATATATATTGCTATGCTACTACTGAATTATCGAGCCCTCGTTGGCTGTTATATGTGTGCATGAACGGTAAAGAGTATGATAATAAAACTAGGTATCCAAGAGGAGGCCCAACTGAGCTAGCTAGGGAGCGGTTGAAGAAATTAATATGATGAAGCAGGAATCCGGGTAAGAAATTTTTGTTGAAAATTTTCCTTTTTGTGAAATTTTCGATTTTTTTGTAAATTAAGAATTTTTGATTTAACTGGAGAGGTCTTGAGGGCCAGAGCGAAACAACACGGAAATTATGGCGCCAAACGTGGGACTCGAATGTTTTTTTTACGCTGGCGAGGCTTTATATAGGCTACCACGGCAATTTATGACGACCCGAACGTAAGGCGAGAGCTCCAGGTAAAATTTTAGCAGTTTTATTCCAGGAAACTGGCGATCTGAGAGAGAGTCTGGTTTTTAAAAATTTAAGAATATTTTTGAGCGTGTGTGAGTGATTTGAACGTATGCAGAGAAAGGAGTGGTTAAGAAGCCAAGGAGTGGAAATTGGAAGTGACGATAGTGCCTTGTGTGATAAAAATTCGAAAATGGAGGAAGCTGGAGGTAGTAGGGATCAATCTTGGACGTAGTCGGGAGAAGTTGGAAATGAATTGATGATGAGAATGTTAGAGGAAATGAGATTAAGTAGGGAAGAATCTAATAAGAAATTTGAGCAAATTAGTTTGAAAATTGATAATTCGACGAAAGAATTTTCAGAATTTAAAAATAGTTTGACGGTAAAAATGGGGGAAGTTGAAAATAGGGTAGATAAAAATGAGTGCGATATTAGAGTGTAAGGATTTTCTGTGAGGACGAGATTAATGCTAAAATGATTGAGGTAACGGACTCGTGTAAGGATCAGTTAGGTCGGGTAGAAAGAGAAGTGACCAGGATTAAACAGAATGTAGCAACTTTAATGGGCGATGGTCTAAGATTTGTAACAGGTAACATGTCATTGGAGCAACAAATGAAATTATATGGGGATAGTAGGGTAAACCCTCAGATATTCATAAATAACATTAGAGGTTTAATAAATAATTTATATGATGAACAGGCAAAACTAAATGTTGTGAAAGCTTTACTAAAAGACCATGCTGAAGCTCGGTACAATTTAATTGGACAAGAAATTGACACTTACACTGACTTTGAGGACAGGTTTTTGAAACATTACTGGAGTGACCACAGACAGGACCAGGTACGAGACGATTTGATCACGGGTAAATTTAAAGGGGAAGTTTCAGGAAGTAGGAAGCAATATGCTATACGAAAGTATAGCACGCTGGTATGCATGCAATATAGACACAAAGTGTTCATTTCAAACATATTAGCCTCCTGGTAATAAGATTTAACTTCAATAAGATAGTTCGTGCACGCTGGTATGCATGCAATATAGACACAAGTGTTCATTTCAAACATATTAGCCTCCTGGTAATAAGATTTAACTTCAATAAGATAGTTCGTGCACGCTGGTATGCATGCAATATAGACACAAGTGTTCATTTCAAACATATTAGCCTCCTGGTAATAAGATTTAACTTCAATAAGATAGTTCGTGCACGCTGGTATGCATGCAATATAGACACAAAGTGTTCATTTCAAACATATTAGCCTCCTGGTAATAAGATTTAACTTCAATAAGATAGTTCGTGCACGCTGGTATGCATGCAATTTAGATACAAAGTGTTAATTTCAAACATATTAGCTTCCTAGTAATAAGATTTAACTCCAACAAGATTGTTCGTGCAGGCTGGTATGCATGCAATATAGACACAAAGTGTTCATTTCAAACATATTAACCTCCTGGTAATAAGATTTAACTTCAATAAGATAGTTCGTGCACGCTGATATGCATGCAATATAGACACAAAGTGTTCATTTCAAACATATTAGCCTCCTGGTAATAAGATTTAACTTCAATAAGATAGATTGTGTGCGCTGGTATGCATGCAATATAGATACAAAGTGTTATTTTCAAACATATTAGCCTCCTAGTAATAAGATTTAACTTCAATAAGATAGTTCGTGCACGCTGGTATGCATGCAATAAAGACACAAAGTGTTAATTTCAAACATATTAGCCTCATCTTAATAAGATTTAACTCCAAGGAGATAGTTGGTGCACGCTGGGATGCATGCAATATAGATACAAAGTGTTATTTTCAAACATATTAGCCTCCTAGTAATAAGATTTAACTTCAATAAGATAGTTCGTGCACGCTGGTATGCATGCAATATAGATACAAGTGTTATTTTCAAACACATTAGCCTCCTAGTAATAAGATTTAACTTCAATAAGATAGTTCGTGCACGCTGGTATGCATGCAATATAGACACAAAGTGTTCATTTCAAACATATTAGCCTCCTGGTAATAAGATTTAACTTCAATAAGATAGTTCATGCACGCTGGTATGAATGCAATATAGACACAAAGTGTTCATTTCAAACATATTAACCTCCTGGTAATAAGATTTAACTTCAATAAGATAGTTCGTGCACGCTGGTATGCATGCAATATAGACACAAAGTGTTAATTTCAAACATATTAGCCTCCTAGTAATAAGATTTAACTTCAATAAGATAGTTCGTGCACGCTGGTATGCATGCAATATAGATACAAAGTGTTAATTTCAAACATATTAGCCTCCTAGTAATAAGATTTAACTTCAATAAGATAGTTTGTGCACGCTGGTATGCATGCAATATAGACACAAAGTGTTAATTTCAAACATATTAGCCTCCTGGTAATAAGATTTAACTTCAATAAGATAGTTCGTGCACGCTGGTATGCATGCAATATAGATACAAAGTGTTAATTTCAAACATATTAGCCTCCTAGTAATAAGTTTAACTCCAAGAAGATAGTTGGTGCACGCTGGTATGCATGCAATATAGATACAAGTGTTAATTTCAAACATATTAGCCTCATGGTAATAAGATTTAACTCCAAGGAGATAGTTGGTGCACGCTGGGATGCATGCAATATAGATACAAAGTGTTATTTTCAAACATATTAGCCTCCTAGTAATAAGATTTAACTTCAATAAGATAGTTCGTGCACGCTGGTATGCATGCAATAAAGACACAAAGTGTTAATTTCAAACATATTAGCCTCCTGGTAATAAGATTTAACTCCAAAGATAGTTTGTGCACGCTGGTATGCATGCAATATAGACATAAGTGTTAATTTCAAACATATTAGCCTCCTGGTAATAAGATTTAACTTCAATAAGATAGTTCGTGCACGCTGGTATGCATGCAATATAGACACAAGTGTTCATTTCAAACATATTAGCCTTCTGGTAATAAGATTTAACTTCAAAAGATAGTTCGTGCAAGCTGGTATGCATGCAATATAGACACAAAGTGTTCATTTCAAACATTTAGCCTCCTAGTAATAAGATTTAACTCCAAAAGATAGTTCGTGCACGCTGGTATGCATGCAATATAATTCAAAGTGTTAATTTCAAACATTTAGCCTCCTAGTAATAAGATTTAACTCCAAAAGATAGTTCCTGCAGCTGGTATGCATGCAATATAGACACAAAGTGTTCATTTCAAACATATTAGCCTCCTGGTAATAAGATTTAACTTCAATAAGATAGTTCGTGCACGCTGGTATGCATGCAATATAGACACAAAGTGTTCATTTCAAACATATTAGCCTCCTGGTAATAAGATTTAACTTCAATAAGATAGTTTGCAAGCTGGTATGCATGCAATATAGACACAAAGTGTTCATTTCAAACATTTTAGCCTCCTAGTAATAAGATTTAACTTCAATAAGATAGTTTGCGCAGCTGGTATGCATGCAATATAGATACAAAGGTTTAATTTGAAACTTTAGCCTCCATAATTGTTTAATTCTGAACTAACCTCAGATCAATATGCATCATCATTAACTGTCCTGATCTAGGTCTACATCTACCTCTTTTTCCTATCTCTGCTTGTAATATATCACATACTATTCCCCAAAAATGCCTTAGAACGTATTCTGCCCTACTATTTCTCTTTTCCCCAGAATCCATGTTGCCCTACTATTTCTATAACTTATTTGTTATTATCTTTGTTTGTCCATGCTATCGTCCTTATACACCTTAAACATCTGAAACACAGCATTTCAAAAGGATGCTACCGTTTTTCTGTCTGCGTTTCAGAATGCCCGTATTCATAGGCATACTGTGCTTGCTCCACATATGCTTTCAACAATTTTCTTCTTATTCTATGTTTGTTGTCTTTTCTCATAGGCGATGTTCTTTCTTGTTAGATGCAGTTCGATCACTTTCTATTGTTTTACAGTTATATGCCCTATTTCTCCGACCGTCAATGGTTGTGAAGGGAGGTAAGCAGTCTGTGGCTGCCAAGTTCCCCCAACACTTAACCATTTGGCGATTTTAATTTAATTTATTTTCCAAGTCAACATTAGTTGCAGGTATTTCGCAGCCATTAGGTTTTCCGTATCAAAACGTTTTGGACACGAACTGCACTTATTTATATTCTGAGCTAGCCTACATAGTTCCCTGAAATACTCACACAGCATGTGTATTCAGGTTAATCTTCTTTGGGAATTAAACCACTCATAGTTTTTAAAATCAACTTTATTTACTTTCGATCCATGACCTAGGATCGTTGTCAAAATAATAATAAAAACTTCAAGTTTGACATTTATGACATAAATTGAAGGTGACTTTGATTTATTGATGTTTGAAATATTTGGTTTGAGTATACTAAGCAAAATTTTTAAAGTTTAACAGAATGATTACCTTCAATTTGTGTTGCGACCTGGGATCGGCTTTCTTTAGGTAGCCAATGTACGGAATCTGATTAATTTTTATTGGTGAATTTCATATAAATTCAATAACTTGGAATTGGAAAACATTTTTAACATGTTTCTATTTATACAATTGAGAGGATGGTTATTAAAGAAGTGTGCGATTGCATTATTGAAAGGCTTAAGTAGTCGTTTTTTATATTTATTTTGAGGGGGAAAATTCATTATGATTTAAGTTACCTCTTTGGTAGGTTTTAACATGGTTCTGAGGCGACTCTATGTCGGGTTTACACTTGTCAGATACCAATGTTGTTCTATGAAGATTGTATATGGATCTGAGGCGACCCTATGGCGGGTTTACACTTGTCAGATACCAATACTGTTCAACGGAGATTGTATATGGTTTTGAGGTAACCTTATTGTGGATTTATACTTGTCAGATACCAATGCTGTTTTACAAGGATTGTTAATATGCTTATTTTTATGTAATTAGTTATTTTATGTATAAATAGAAATCATGTATGTAGGCTGTATTTCATGTTAATATTGCAAGGAAAACCCAGGAAAAACTTGCAATGTTACCTAGATATTGTGGGCATTTGATTTTCATTTGTTATTTCTTTTAGTAATGGAATCCATTGTTTACTGAAAGTCACGGATTCGTTTGCAACTCAGTTATTTTTATGTAGGATTATATAAGTAACTACTTTGATTTTGCGTTTTTGGTGGTTTTCTTCTTTTTCTTCTTTTCAGGGAGTATGTGTATTCAGCTCGTTCCCTTTCTATTGTTTTCTAATTTTTTACCCTATTTTACCGAGATTCAGTGAAGGAGGTTAAGCAACCTGTGGCTACCAAGATCCCCCAACACTTAGACATTTGCCGAAATAATGGTTTTCTAGTAACTCCTTTCACACACTTAACATTATTCGAGAATATTGCCCACCCAATTCTTGTAGTTACTTATAATAATCATCATGTTTAAGCACAGTTATCTTTTCGTCATTAGTTTATCCATCTTGGGATTGGTTGGATGCGTACCTCCATTGATTTCTATTCTGGGCTAGCCTACACATCTCCCTGAAACCTCTACAGCCTACATCTTTTACTATCTGTGTGCAGTAGTCTAATCTAGGTCTGCCTCTTCTTCTTTTTTTTCTATCTCTGCTTCTAATATATTCCGCACTATTTCCTCATACCGTAGTAGGTGGCCTATCATCCTATCTCTCCTATTTTTTACCGTTTTCCACATATTTCTTTCTTCCCCTACCATTTTTAGTACCTCTTCGTTCTTAACTTTGTCTGTCCATGATATCTTCATCATACGCCTGTAACACCACATTTCAAAGGCTTCTACTTTTTTCTTGTCCGCTTCTCCTACTGTCCAGGCTTCACAGCCGTACAGTGCTGTGCTCCACACATATGTTTTAAGCAATCTTTTCCTTGTTTCTATGTTTGTGGTCTTTGAGCACAGTAGTTGCTTTTTCTTGTTAAATGTAGCACGACCTTGTGCTAATCTTTGTTTTATATCTTTTGTGCTTTTCCCATCTTGCGTTATTTGGCTTCCTAGGTAGCAGAAATCCTTAACCTCTTGTAAGTTCGTGTTAAATACTTGTATTCTTGTTTTTGATTTATTTTCGCCACCTTTGCAAACTAGAACTATAGTTTTAGTTTTGTTAATTTTCATACCGCATCTCTCTGTTAGAACCTTTCCATTTCATTAAGAGCAGCTTCTAACTCTTCCTTGCTAGACGCTAATACCGCTATATCATCTGCAAATCTAAGCATATCAATTTTTTGTCCCTGCATAGTAATTCCAAATGTCTTCCTGCATTTGACAGTATTCATTGCCTCTTCTATGTACAAGTTAAAAATCAATGGGGATAGGGCACATCCCTGTCTCACCCCTTTCCTAATGTTTACTTCTCTACGTTCCTGCTCTAATTCTATTACTGCTGTTTGCTCTTTGTATAAGCTATGTACTATTCGTCTATCCCTATAACTCATTCCAATCTTTTTGAGTATTTTAAACATTTTTTTCTAATTTACATTGTCGAATGCTTTTTCCAGATCGACAAACCCTATATACATGCTTTCCCCTTTTTCTATTGTTTTCTCCATTATCACTCTCAGAGCTAAAATAGCCTCCCGTGTTCCCCTGTTTCGCCTAAACCCAAATTGGTCTTCTCCTAGTATTTCTTCAGCTCGTTTTTCCATTCGTCTTTGCACAATTTTAGTTAATATTTTTGACACGTGTGCTGTCAAACTTATTGTTCGAAAATTTTCACATCTATTCGTGCCTTTCTTTTTTGGTATAGTTACTATGATGCTACGTTTGAAATCTTTGGGTATCTCATCTGTCTCATACATATAGCTTACAAGTTGGAAGAGACGTTCTGTTACTGCTTGTCCAGCGGCTTTTAGAGTTTCTGCTTGCACCTTATCTGTACCCGGCGCCAATATAGATACAAAGTGTTAATTTCAAACATATTAGCCTCCTAGTAATAAGATTTAACTCCAACAAGATAGTTCGTGCATGCTGTTATGCATGCAATATAGATACAAAGTGTTAATTTCAAACATATTAGCCTCCTAGTAATAAGATTTAACTCCAAGAAGATAGTTCGTGCACGCTGGTATGCATGCAATATAGATACAAAGTGTTAATTTCAAACATATTAGCCTCCTGGTAATAAGATTTAACTCAATAAGATAGTTCGTGCACGCTGGTATGCATGCAATATAGATACAAAGTGTTAATTTCAAACATATTAGCCTCCTGGTAATAAGATTTAACTTCAATAAGATAGTTCGTGCACGCTGTTATGCATGCAATATAGATACAAAGTGTTAATTTCAAACATATTAGCCTCCTGGTAATAAGATTTAACTTCAATAAGATAGTTCGTGCACGCTGGTATGCATGCAATATAGATACAAAGTGTTAATTTCAAACATATTAGCCTCCTGGTAATAAGATTTAACTTCAATAAGATAGTTCGTGCACGCTGGTATGCATGCAATATAGATACAAAGTGTTAATTTCAAACATATTAGCCTCCTGGTAATAAGATTTAACTTCAATAAGATAGTTTGTGCACGCTGGTATGCATGCAATATAGATACAAAGTGTTAATTTCAAACATATTAGCTCCTGGTAATAAGATTTAACTTCAATAAGATAGTTCGTGCACGCTGGTATGCATGCAATATAGATACAAAGTGTTAATTTCAAACATATTAGCCTCCTAGTAATAAGATGTAACTCCAAGAAGATAGTTTGTGCACGCTGGTATGCATGCAATATAGATACAAAGTGTTAAATTCAAACATATTAGCCTCCTAGTAATAAGATTTAACTCAATAAGATAGTTCGTGCACGCTGGTATGCATGCAATAAAGACACAAAGTGTTAATTTCAAACATATTAGCCTCCTAGTAATAAGATTTAACTCAATAAGATAGTTCGTGCACGCTGGTATGCATGCAATAAAGACACAAAGTGTTAATTTCAAACATATTAGCCTCATCTTAATAAGATTTAACTCCAAGGAGATAGTTGGTGCACGCTGGTATGCATGCAATAAAGACACAAAGTGTTAATTTCAAACATATTAGCCTCCTAGTAATAAGATTTAACTCAAAAAGATAGTTCGTGCACACTGGTATGCATGCAATATAGAGACAAGTGTTAATTTCAAACATATTAGCCTCCTAGTAATAAGATTTAACTCAAGAAGATAGTTTGTGCACGCTGGTATGCATGCAATATAGACACAAAGTGTTAATTTCAAACATATTAGCCTCCTAGTAATAAGATTTAACTCCAAGAAGATAGTTCTTGCACGCTGGTATGCATGCAATATAGATACAAAGTGTTAATTTCAAACATATTAGCATCCTAGTAATAAGATTTAACTCCAACAAGATAGCTCGTGCATGCTGGTATGCATGCAATATAGATACAAAGTGTTAATTTCAAACATTAGCATCCTAGTAATAAGATTTAACTCCAAGAAGATAGTTTGTGCATGCTGGTATGCATGCAATATAGATACAAAGTGTTAATTTGAAACATATTAGCCTCCTAGTAATAAGATTTAACTCCAAGAAGATAGTTTGTGCACGCTGGTATGCATGCAATATAGATACAAAGTGTTAATTTCAAACATATTAGCATCCTAGTAATAAGATTTAACTCAACAAGATAGTTCGTGCACGCTGGTATGCATGCAATATAGATACAAGTGTTAATTTCAAACATATTAGCCTCCTAGTAATAAGATTTAACTCCAACAAGATAGCTCGTGCACGCTGGTATGCATGCAATATAGATACAAAGTGTTAATTTCAAACATTAGCATCCTAGTAATAAGATTTAACTCCAAGAAGATAGTTTGTGCACGCTGGTATGCATGCAATATAGATACAAAGTGTTAATTTCAAACATTAGCATCCTAGTAATAAGATTTAACTCCAAGAAGATAGTTTGTGCACGCTGGTATGCATGCAATATAGATACAAAGTGTTAATTTCAAACATATTAGCATCCTAGTAATAAGATTTAACTCCAACAAGATAGCTCGTGCACGCTGGTATGTATGCAATATAGATACAGAGTGTTAATTTGAAACATATTAGCCTCCTAGTAATAAGATTTAACTCCAAGAAGATAGTTGGTGCACGCTGGGATGCATGCAATATAGATACAAAGTGTTATTTTCAAACATATTAGCTTCCTAGTAATAAGATTTAACCTCAATAAGATAGTTCGTGCACGCTGGTATGCATGCAATAAAGACACAAAGTGTTAATTTCAAACATTAGCATCCTAGTAATAAGATTTAACTCCAAGAAGATAGTTTGTGCACGCTGGTATGCATGCAATATAGATACAAAGCGTTAATTTCAAACATTAGCATCCTAGTAATAAGATTTAACTCCAAGAAGATAGTTTGTGCACGCTGGTATGCATGCAATATAGATTCAAAGTGTTAATTTCAAACATATTAGACTCCTGGTAATAAGATTTAACTTCAATAAGATAGTTCGTGCACGCTGGTATGTATGCAATATAGATACAGAGTGTTAATTTGAAACATATTAGCCTCCTAGTAATAAGATTTAACTCCAAGAAGATAGTTTGTGCACCCTGGTATGCATGCAATATAGATATAAAGTGTTAATTTCAAACATATTAGCATCCTAGTAATAAGATTTAACTCCAACAAGATAGCTCGTGCACGCTGGTATGCATGCAATACAGATACAAAGTGTTAATTTCAAACATTAGCATCCTAGTAATAAGATTTAACTCAAGAAGATAGTTTGTGCACCCTGGTATGCATGCAATATAGATATAAAGTGTTAATTTCAAACATATTAGCATCCTAGTAATAAGATTTAACTCAACAAGATAGCTCGTGCACGCTGGTATGCATGCAATACAGATACAAAGTGTTAATTTCAAACATTAGCATCCTAGTAATAAGATTTAACTCCAAGAAGATAGTTTGTGCATGCTGGTATGCATGCAATATAGATACAAAGTGTTAATTTCAAACATATTAGCATCCTAGTAATAAGATTTAACTCCAACAAGATAGCTCGTGCACGCTGGTATGTATGCAATATAGATACAGAGTGTTAATTTGAAACATATTAGCCTCCTAGTAATAAGATTTAACTCCAAGAAGATAGTTTGTGCACGCTGGTATGCATGCAATATAGATACAAAGTGTTAATTTCAAACATATTAGCATCCTAGTAATAAGATTTAACTCCAACAAGATAGCTCGTGCACGCTGGTATGCATGCAATATAGATACAAAGTGTTAATTTCAAAGATATTAGCCTCCTAGTAATAAGATTTAACTCCAAGGAGATAGTTGGTGCACGCTGGTATGCATGCAATATAGATACAAAGTGTTAATTTCAAACATATTAGCCTCCTAGTAATAAGATTTAACTTCAATAAGATAGTTCGTGCACGCTGGTATGCATGCAATATAGATACAAAGTGTTAATTTCAAACATATTAGCCTCCTGGTAATAAGATTTAACTCCAAGAATATAGTTTGTTCACGCTGTTATGTATGCAATATAGACACAAAGTGTTAATTTCAAACATATTAGCCTCCTGGTAATAAGATTTAACTTCAATAAGATAGTTCGTGCACGCTGGTATGCATGCAATATAGATACAAGTGTTAATTTCAAACATATTAGCCTCCTGGTAATAAGATTTAACTTCAATAAGATAGTTCGTGCACGCTAGTATGCATGCAATATAGATACAAAGTGTTAATTTCAAACATATTAGCCTCCTGGTAATAAGATTTAACTTCAATAAGATAGTTCGTGCACGCTGGTATGCATGCAATATAGATACAAGTGTTAATTTCAAACATTAGCCTCCTAGTAATAAGATTTAACTCCAACAAGATAGTTTGTGCACGCTGGGATGCATGCAATATAGATACAAAGTGTTATTTTCAAACATATTAGCTTCCTAGTAATAAGATTTAACTTCAATAAGATAGTTCGTGCACGCTGGTATGCATGCAATAAAGACACAAAGTGTTAATTTCAAACATATTAGCCTCCTAGTAATAAGATTTAACTCCAACAAGATAGTTTGTGCACGCTGGTATGCATGCAATATAGATACATAGTGTTAATTTCAAACATATTAGCCTCCTAGCAATAAGATTTAACTCCAACAACATAGTTCGTGCACGCTGGTATGCATGCAATATAGATACAAAGTGTTAATTTCAAACATATTAGCCTCCTAGTAATAAGATTTAACTCCATCAACATAGTTCGTGCACGCTGGTATGCATGCAATATAGATACAAAGTGTTAATTTCAAACTTATTAGCCTCCTAGTAATAAGATTTAACTCCAACAAGATAGTTCGTGCATGCTGGTATGCATGCAATATAGATACAAAGTGTTAATTTCAAACATTAGCATCCTAGTAATAAGATTTAACTCCAACAAGATAGTTCGTGCACGCTGGTATGCATGCAATATAGATACAAAGTGTTAATTTCAAACATATTAGCATCCTAGTAATAAGATTTAACTCCAACAAGATAGCTCGTGCACGCTGGTATGCATGCAATATAGATACAAAGTGTTAATTTCAAACATTAGCATCCTAGTAATAAGATTTAACTCCAAGAAGATAGTTTGTGCACGCTGGTATGCATGCAATATAGATACAAAGTGTTAATTTGAAACATATTAGCCTCCTAGTAATAAGATTTAACTCCAAGAAGATAGTTTGTGCACGCTGGTATGCATGCAATATAGATACAAAGTGTTAATTTCAAACATATTAGCATCCTAGTAATAACTCCTTGTATGTTTGTTGTGGTTTGTTTAGCATTTTTCTCAATCTTCTTTGGGAATGAAACCACTCATAGTTTTTAAAATCTATAAAATAAAATAAAATAGATTTTAAAAACTATGAGTGGTTTCATTCCCAAAGAAGATTGAGAAGAATCCTAGTAATAAGATTTAACTCCAACAAGATAGCTCGTGCACGCTGGTATGCATGCAATATAGATACGGAGTGTTAATTTCAAACATATTAGCCTCCTAGTAATAAGATTTAACTCCAAGAAGATAGTTTGTGCACGCTGGTATGCATGCAATATAGATACAAAGTGTTAATTTCAAACATTAGCATCCTAGTAATAAGATTTAACTCCAAGAAGATAGTTTGTGCACGCTGGTATGCATGCAATATAGATACAAAGTGTTAATTTCAAACATATTAGCATCCTAGTAATAAGATTTAACTCCAACAGGATAGCTCGTGCACGCTGGTATGTATGCAATATAGATACAGACTGTTAATTTGAAACATATTAGCCTCCTAGTAATAAGATTTAACTCCAACAAGATAGCTCGTGCACGCTGGTATGCATGCAATATAGATACAAAGTGTTAATTTCAAACATTAGCATCCTAGTAATAAGATTTAACTCCAAGAAGATAGTTTGTGCACACTGGTATGCATGCAATATAGATACAAAGTGTTAATTTCAAACATTAGCCTCCTAGTAATAAGATTTAACTCCAAGGAGATAGTTGGTGCACGCTGGGATGCATGCAATATAGATACAAAGTGTTATTTTCAAACACATTAGCCTCCTAGTAATAAGATTTAACATCAATAAGATAGTTTGTGCACGCTGGTATGCATGCAATAAAGACACAAAGTGTTAATTTCAAACATATTAGCCTCCTAGTAATAAGATTTAACTCCAACAAGATAGTTCGTGCACGCTGGTATGCATGCAATATAGATACAAAGTGTTAATTTCAAACATATTAGCCTCCTAGTAATAAGATTTAACTCCAAGAAGATAGTTCGTGCACGCTGGTATGCATGCAATATAGATACAAAGTGTTAATTTCAAACATATTAGCCTCCTAGTAATAAGATTTAACTCCAACAAGATAGTTCGTGCACGCTGGTATGCATGCAATATAGATACAAAGTGTTAATTTCAAACATTAGCATCCTAGTAATAAGATTTAACTCCAAGAAGATAGTTTGTGCACACTGGTATGCATGCAATATAGATACAAAGTGTTAATTTCAAACATTAGCATCCTAGTAATAAGATTTAACTCCAAGAAGATAGTTTGTGCACGCTGGTATGCATGCAATATGGATACAAAGTGTTAATTTGAAACATATTAGCCTCCTAGTAATAAGATTTAACTCCAAGAAGATAGTTTGTGCACGCTGGTATGCATGCAATATAGATACAAAGTGTTAATTTCAAACATATTAGCCTCCTAGTAATAAGATTTAACTTCAATAAGATAGTTCGTGCACGCTGGTATGCATGCAATATAGATACAAAGTGTTAATTTCAAACATATTAGCCTCCTAGTAATAAGATTTAACTCCAAGAAGATAGTTTGTGCATGCTGGTATGCATGCAAGATAGATACAAAGTGTTAATTTCAAACATATTAGCATCCTAGTAATAAGATTTAACTCCAACAAGATAGCTCGTGCACGCTGGTATGCATGCAATATAGATACAGACTGTTAATTTGAAACATATTAGCCTTCTAGTAATAAGATTTAACTCCAAGATGATAGTTTGTGCACGCTGGTATGCATGCAATATAGATACAAAGTGTTAATTTCAAACATATTAGCATCCTAGTAATAAGATTTAACTCCAACAAGATAGCTCGTGCACGCTGGTATATATGCAATATAGATACAGAGTGTTAATTTGAAACATATTAGCCTCCTAGTAATAAGATTTAACTCCAACAAGATAGTTTGTGCACGCTGGTATGCATGCAATATAGATACAAAGTGTTAATTTCAAACATTAGCCTTCTAGTAATAAGATTTAACTCCAAGAAGATTGTTCGTGCACGCTGGTATGCATGCAATATAGATACAAAGTGTTAATTTCAAACATGTTAGCCTCCTAGTAATAAGACTTAACTCCAACAAGATAGTTCATGCATGCAATATAGATACAAAGTGTTAATTTGAAACATATTAGCCTCCTAGTAATAAGATTTAACTTCAACAAGATAGTTCGTGCACACTGGTATGCATGCAATATAGATCATCATCATTAGGTCTTCAGTCCTAGAACTGGTTAGACGCGTACCATCATTGTTCCCTATTCTGAACTAACCTACAGATTTCCCTGAAATATGCACAGTTTGCATCTATAACTGTTTGATCTAGGTCTTCATCTACCTCTTTTTTCCTATCTCTGCTTGTAATATATCACATACTATTCCCCAAAAATGCCTTAGAACGTATTCTGCCCTACTATTTCTCTTTTCCCCAGAATCCATGTTGCCCTACTATTTCTATAACTTATTTGTTATTATCTTTGTTTGTCCATGCTATCGTCCTTATACACCTTAAACATCTGAAACACAGCATTTCAAAAGGATGCTACCGTTTTTCTGTCTGCGTTTCAGAATGCCCGTATTTCATAGGCATACTGTGCTGTGCTCCACACATATGCTTTCAACAATTTTCTTCTTATTCTATGTTTGTTGTCTTTCCTCATAGGCGATGTTCTTTCTTGTTAGATGCAGTTCGATCACTTTCTATTGTTTTACAGTTATATGCCTTATTTCTCCTACCTTCAACGGTTGTGAAGGGAGGTAAGCAGTCTGTGGCTGCCAAGTTCCCCAACACTTAACCATTTGGCGATTTAATATATTTTCCAATTTATCTTTTCGCACAGTCAACATTAGTTGCAGGTATTTCGCAGCCATTAGGTTTTCCGTATCAAAACGTTTTGGACACGTACCTGCACTTATTTATATTCTGAGCTAGCCTACATAGTTCCCTGAAATACTCACACAGCATGTGTATTCAGGTTAATCTTCTTTGGGAATTAAACCACTCATAGTTTTTAAAATCAACTTTATTTACGTTTCGATCCATGACCTAGGATCGTTGTCAAAATAATAATAAAAACTTCAAGTTTGACATTTATGACATAAATTGAAGGTGACTTTGATTTATTGATGTTTGAAATATTTGGTTTGAGTATACTAAGCAAAAATTTTTAAAGTTTAACAGAATGATTACCTTCAATTTGTGTTGCGACCTGGGATCGGCTTTCTTTAGGTAGCCAATACGCTTAACGTGAAATCAGCTGATTAATTTTTATTGGTGAATTTCATATAAATTCAATAACTTGGAATTGGAAAACATTTTTTAACATGTTTCTATTTATACAATTGAGAGGATGGTTATTAAAGAAGTGTGCGATTGCATTATTGAAAGGCTTAAGTAGTCGTTTTTTATATTTATTTTGAGGTGGAAAATTCATTATGATTTAAGTTACCTCTTTGGTAGATTTTAACATGGTTCTGAGGCGACTCTATGGCGGGTTTACACTTGTCAGATACCAATGTTGTTCTATGAAGATTGTATATGGATCTGAGGCGACCCTATGGCGGGTTTACACTTGTCAGATACCAATACTGTTCAACGGAGATTGTATATGGTTTTAAGGTAACCTTATTGTGGATTTATACTTGTCAGATACCAATGCTGTTTTACAAGGATTGTTAATATGCTTATTTTTATGTAATTAGTTATTTTATGTATAAATAGAAATCATGTATGTAGGCTGTATTTCATGTTAATATTGCAAGGAAAACCCAGGAAAAACTTGCAATGCTACCTAGATATTGTGGGCATTTGATTTTCATTTGTTATTTCTTTTAGTAATGGAATCCATTGTTTACTGAAAGTCACGGATTCGTTTGCAACTCAGTTATTTTTATGTAGGATTATATAAGTAGCTACTTTGATTTTGCGTTTTTGGTGGTTTTCTTCTTTTTCTTCTTTTCAGGGAGTATGTGTATTCAGCTCGTTTCTTTTTCTATTGTTTTCTAATTTTATACCCTATTTTACCGAGATTCAGTGAAGGAGGTTAAGCAACCTGTGGCTACCAAGATCCCCCAACACTTAGACATTTGCCGAAATAATGGTTTTCTAGTAACTCCTTTCACACACTTAACATTATTCGAGAATATTGCCCACCCAATTCTTGTAGTTACTTATAATAATCATCATGTTTAAGCACAGTTATCTTTTCGTCATTAGTTTATCCATCTTGGGATTGGTTGAATGCGTACCTCCATTGATTTCTATTCTGGGCTAGCCTACACATCTCCCTGAAACCTCTACAGCCTACATCTTTTACTATCTGTGTGCAGTAGTCTAATCTAGGTCTGCCTCTTCTTCTTTTTTTTTCTATCTCTGCTTCTAATATATTCCGCACTATTTCCTCATGCCGTAGTAGGTGGCCTATCATCCTATCTCTCCTATTTTTTACCGTTTTCCACATATTTCTTTCTTCCCCTACCATTTTTAGTACCTCTTCGTTCTTAACTTTGTCTGTCCATGATATCTTCATCATACGCCTGTAACACCACATTTCAAAGGCTTCTACCTTTTTCTTGTCCGCTTCTCCTACTGTCCAGGCTTCACAGCCGTACAGTGCTGTGCTCCACACATATGTTTTAAGCAATCTTTTCCTTGTTTCTATGTTTGTGGTCTTTGAGCACAGTAGTTGCTTTTTCTTGTTAAATGTAGCACGACCTTGTGCTAATCTTTGTTTTATATCTTTTGTGCTTTTCCCATCTTGCGTTATTTGGCTTCCTAGGTAGCACAAATCCTTAACCTCTTGTAAGTTCGTGTTAAATACATGTATTCTTGTTTTTGATTTATTTTCCCCACCTTTGCAAACTAGAACTATAGTTTTATTTTTGTTAATTTTCATACCGTATCTCTCTGTTAGAACCTTTCCATTTCATTAAGAGCAGCTTCTAACTCTTCCTTGCTAGACGCTAATACCGCTATATCATCTGCAAATCTAAGCATATCAATTTTTTGTCCCTGCATAGTAATTCCAAATGTCTTCCTGCATTTGACAGTATTCATTGCCTCTTCTATGTACAAGTTAAAAATCAATGGGGATAGGGCACATCCCTGTCTCACCCCTTTCCTAATGTTTACTTCTCTACGTTCCTGCTCTAATTCTATTACTGCTGTTTGCTCTTTGTATAAGCTATGTACTATTCGTCTATCCCTATAACTCATTCCAATCTTTTTGAGTATTTCAAACATTTTTTTCTAATTTACATTGTCGAATGCTTTTTCCAGATCTACAAACCCTATAAACATGCTTTCCCTTTTTCTATTGTTTTCTCCATTGTCACTCTCAGAGCTAAAATAGCCTCCCGTGTTCCCCTGTTTCGCCTAAACCCAAATTGGTCTTCTCCTAGTATTTCTTCAGCTCGTTTTTCCATTCGTCTTTGCACAATTTTAGTTAATATTTTTGACACGTGTGCTGTCAAACTTATTGTTCGAAAATTTTCACATCTATTCATGCTTTTCTTTTTTGGTATAGTTACTATGATGCTACGTTTGAAATCTTTGGGTATCTCGCCTGTCTCATACATATAGCTTACAAGTTGGAAGAGACGTTCTGTTACTGCTTGTCCAGCGGCTTTTAGAGTTTCTGCTTGCACCTTATCTGTACCCGGCGCCAATATAGATACAAAGTGTTAATTTCAAACATATTAGCCTCCTAGTAATAAGATTTAACTCCAACAAGATAGTTCGTGCATGCTGTTATGCATGCAATATAGATACAAAGTGTTAATTTCAAACATATTAGCCTCCTAGTAATAAGATTTAACTCCAAGAAGATAGTTCGTGCACGCTGGTATGCATGCAATATAGATACAAAGTGTTAATTTGAAACATATTAGCCTCCTAGTAATAAGATTTAACTCCAAGAAGATAGTTCGTTCACGCTGTTATGCATGCAATATAGATACAAAGTGTTAATTTGAAACATATTAGCCTCCTAGTAATAAGATTTAACTCCAACAAGATAGTTTGTACACGCGGGTGTGCATGCAATATAGATACAAAGTATTAATTTCAAACATATTAGCCTTCTAGTAATAAGAATTAACTCCAACAAGATAGTTTGTGCACGCTGGTATGCATGCAATATAGATACAAAGTGTTAATTTGAAACATTAGCCTCCTGGTAATAAGATTTAACTTCAATAAGATAGTTCGTGCACGCTGGTATGCATGCAATATAGATACAAAGTGTTAATTTCAAACATATTAGCCTCCTGGTAATAAGATTTAACTTCAATAAGATAGTTCGTGCACGCTGGTATGCATGCAATATAGATACAAAGTGTTAATTTCAAACATATTAGCCTCCTGGTAATAAGATTTAACTTCAATAAGATAGTTTGTGCACGCTGGTATGCATGCAATATAGATACAAAGTGTTAATTTCAAACATATTAGCCTCCTGGTAATAAGATTTAACTTCAATAAGATAGTTCGTGCACGCTGGTATGCATGCAATATAGATACAAAGTGTTAATTTCAAACATATTAGCCTCCTGGTAATAAGATTTAACTTCAATAAGATAGTTCGTGCACGCTGGTATGCATGCAATATAGACACAAAGTGTTAATTTCAAACATATTAGCCTCCTGGTAATAAGATTTAACTCCAAAGAGATAGTTGGTGCATGCTGGTATGCATGTAATATAGACACAAAGTGTTAATTTCAAACATATTAGCCTCCTGGTAATAAGATTTAACTCAATAAGATAGTTCGTGCACGCTGGTATGCATGCAATATAGATACAAAGTGTTAATTTCAAACATATTAGCCTCCTGGTAATAAGATTTAACTTCATTAAGATAGTTCGTGCACGCTGGTATGCATGCAATATAGATACAAAGTGTTAATTTCAAACATATTAGCCTCCTAGTAATAAGATTTAACTCCAAGAAGATAGTTCGTGCATGCTGGTATGCATGCAATATAGATACAAAGTGTTAATTTCAAACATATTAGCCTCCTGGTAATAAGATTTAACTTCAATAAGATAGTTCGTGCACGCTGGTATGCATGCAATATAGATACAAAGTGTTAATTTCAAACATATTAGCCTCCTGGTAATAAGATTTAACTTCAATAAGATAGTTCGTGCACGCTGGTATGCATGGGGGGGGGGGGGGGGGGGGGGGGGGGGGGGGGGAAAAAAAAAAAAAAAAAAAAAAAAAAAAAAAAAAAAAAAAAAAAAAAAAAAAAAAAAAAAAAAAAAAAAAAAAAAAAAAGATTTAACTCAATAAGATAGTTCGTGCACGCTGGTATGCATGCAATATAGATACAAAGTGTTAATTTCAAACATATTAGCCTCCTGGTAATAAGATTTAACTTCAATAAGATAGTTCGTGCACGCTGGTATGCATGCAATATAGATACAAAGTGTTAATTTCAAACATATTAGCCTCCTAGTAATAAGATTTAACTCCAACAAGATAGTTCTTGCATGCTGGTATGCATGCAATATAGATACAAGGTGTTAATTTCAAACATATTAGCCTCCTAGTAATAAGATTTAACTCCATCAAGATAGTTCGTGCACGCTGGTATGCATGCAATATAAATACAAAGTGTTAATTTCAAACATATTAGCCTCCTAGCAATAAGATTTAACTCCAACAAGATAGTTCGTGCATGCTGGTATGCATGCAATATAGATACAAAGTGTTAATTTCAAACATATTAGCCTCCTAGTAATAAGATTTAACTCCATCAAGATAGTTCGTGCACGCTGGTATGCATGCTATATAGATACAAAGTGTTCATTTCAAACATATTAGCCTCCTGGTAATAAGATTTAACTTCAATAAGATAGTTCGTGCAAGCTGGTATGCATGCAATATAGACACAAGTGTTCATTTCAAACATATTAGCCTCCTGGTAATAAGATTTAACTTCAATAAGATAGTTCGCGCAAGCTGGTATGCATGCAATATAGACACAAGTGTTCATTTCAAACATATTAGCTTCCTAGTAATAAGATTTAACTTCAAGAAGATAGTTCGTGCATGCTGGTATGCATGCAATATAGATACAAAGTGTTAATTTCAAACATATTAGCCTCCTAGCAATAAGATTTAACTCCAACAAGATAGTTCGTGCACGCTGGTATGCATGCAATATAGACACAAAGTGTTAATTTCAAACATATTAGCCTCCTGGTAATAAGATTTAACTTCAATAAGATAGTTCGTGCACGCTGGTATGCATGCAATATAGACACAAAGTGTTAATTTCAAACATATTAGCCTCCTGGTAATAAGATTTAACTCCAATAAGATAGTTCGTGCATGCTGTTATGCATGCAATATAGATACAAAGTGTTAATTTCAAACATATTAGCCTCCTAGTAATAAGATTTAACTCCAAGAAGATAGTTCGTGCACGCTGGTATGCATGCAATATAGATACAAAGTGTTAATTTGAAACATATTAGCCTCCTAGTAATAAGATTTAACTCCAAGAAGATAGTTCGTTCACGCTGTTATGCATGCAATATAGATACAAAGTGTTAATTTGAAACATATTAGTCTCCTAGTAATAAGATTTAACTCCAACAAGATAGTTCGTGCACGCTGGTATGCATGCAATATAGATACATAGTCTTAATTTCAAACATATTAGCCTCCTAGTATTAAGATTTAACTCCAACAAGATAGTTTGTGCATGCTGGTATGCATGCAATACAGATATAAAGTGTTATGTTCAAACATTAGCCTCCTAGCAATAAGATTTAACTCCAACAAGATAGTTCGTGCACGCTGGTATGCATGCAATATAGATACATAGTCTTAATTTCAAACATATTAGCCTCCTAGCAATAAGATTTAACTCCAACAAGATAGTTCGTGCACGCTGGTATGCATGCAATATAGATACAAAGTGTTAATTTCAAACATATTAGCCTACTAGTAATAAGATTTAACTCCATCAAGATAGTTCGTGCACGCTGGTATGCATGCAATATAGATACAAAGTGTTAATTTCAAACATATTAGCCTCCTAGTAATAAGATTTAACTCCATCAAGATAGTTCGTGCATGCTGGTATGCATGCAATATAGATACAAAGTGTTAATTTGAAACATATTAGCCTCCTAGCAATAAGATTTAACTCCAACAAGATAGTTCGTGCACGCTTTTATGCATGCAATATAGATACAAAGTGTTAATTTCAAACATATTAGCCTACTAGTAATAAGATTTAACTCCATCAAGATAGTTCGTGCACGCTGGTATGCATGCAATATAGATACAAAGTGTTAATTTCAAACATATTAGCCTCCTAGTAATAAGATTTAACTCCAACAAGATAGTTCGTGCATGCTAGTATGCACGCAATATAGATACAAGTGTTAATTTCAAACATTAGCCACCTAGTAATAAGATTTAACTCCAACAAGATAGTTTGTGCACGCTGGTATGCATGCAATATAGATACAAAATGTTAATTTCAAACATATTAGCCTCCTGGTAATAAGATTTAACTTTAATAAGATAGTTCGTGCACGCTAGTATGCATGCAATATAGATACAAAGTGTTAATTTCAAACATATTAGCCTCCTAGTAATAAGATTTAACTCCAACAAGATAGTTCGTGCACGCTGATAAATAATTTATATGATGAACATGCGAAACTAAATGTTGTGAAAGCTTTACTAAAAGACCATGCTGAAGCTTGGTACAATTTAATTGGACAAGAAATTGACACTTACACTGACTTTGAGGACAGGTTTTTGAAACATTACTGGAGTGACCACAAACAGGACCAGGTACGAGACGATTGGTCTCGGGTAAATTTAAAGGGGAAGTTTCAGGAAGTAGGGAGCAATATGCTATACGAAAGTATAGCACGCTGGTATGCATGCAATATAGATACAAAGTGTTAATTTCAAACATATTAGCCTCCTAGTAATAAGATTTAACTCCAACAAGATAGTTTGTGCATGTTGGTATGCATGCAATATTGATACAAAGTGTTAATTTCAAACATATTAGCCTCCTAGTAATAAGATTTAACTCCAAAAAGATAGTTTGTGCACCCTGGTATGCATGCAATATAGATACAAAGTGTTAATATCAAACATATTAGCCTCCTAGTAAGAAGATTTAACTCCAACAAGATAGTTCGTGCACGCTGATAAATAATTTATATGATGAACAGGCGAAACTAAATGTTGTGAAAGCTTTACTAAAAGACCATGCTGAAGCTTGGTACAATTTAATTGGACAAGAAATTGACACTTACGCTGACTTTGAGGACAGGTTTTTGAAACATTACTGGAGTGACCACAGACAGGACCAGGTACAAGACGATTTGATCACGGGTAAATTTAAAGGGGAAGTTTCAGGAAGTAGGGAGCAATATGCTATACGAAAGTATAGCATAGCAAAACAACTTAACCCACCACTGACGGACCGACAGATTATTAAATACTTATCACGACATTTTGAGGTTGAGGTGAGGCAACACGTAGCGTTGCAGAATATTGTGGACAGGGAAATGTTTCTGGGGTACCTGCAAAGGTACGATGACGTTAACAGTGGACGACCTAGGGAAAGACAACTTAATGCTGTAAGATTCGAACGATGGGACAACTACGCACGACGGGGGAATAATTTTTTGTACCCGAAACAGAATTGGGAACCGCGACGGACGTTTTACAGGAGCAACAGTGTAGGCAGGGGGACTGCACCTAGACCGGGACCAATGAGACAGAACAGTTCACTGGTTTGAGGGGGACATCAACTACATACCGGGAAGGTAACAACACAGACAGAGTTGAGACGCCAAGGACATACGCGGAAGTGATAGCAAGACCAGGACCGATTAGGGAGACCAGACCTGGACAGGATTTTTAGAGCAGGACAAACCACTAGACATCACTGTGTACAAATACGATCATCCTAGGGAATTTTTAAAAATAGAGGAAGAAATTGAGCCAGAAATCATAGAAAAATTGTTTGCCCATAATTGAGATTAAAATTGTTGAGAAAAATGTAGGAGCATTATTAGATTCAGGAGCTGAGGCGAGTTTAGTATCGGAGGAATTCGTCAATGAAATTAAAGATAAAGTGTGTGACAGGATAATGCCAATAAAAAGAAGTCACCTGGTTGCGCCAAATAAAAAGCGATTTGCTGTTGTGAATAGCGTGGCTATTTTGAAAGTAGAGTTAGGTTCAGTAAGCTGTGAACAAGAATTTATAATTGTACCTGGGTTAAAGTTTAAAGGGATATTAGGGGTCGATTGCATGATGAAGTTAGGGGTTATAATTGATATGGAGAAGAAAATAGTTAGGATTGGTGATAGGATATTGCCCTGGAAGGAAAGTTATGATGTCACAGAAGATGACATGGGGTTATGTATAAATAGTATAGAGGGAGATGAAGAAGAGGTGAAAGAGATCGACTCAGGTGAATATAAGGTGGAAAGGTTAGATGAGGTACAATTGATAGTGAAAGAAGAAGCTGAACAAGTAAAGGTAGAGTCAAGCGCAGCATTAATAGTGGATAACGAGTCAGAATTAAGAAAGATAGAAGAAAAATAGCATTATGTGACGCACAAGAGGTAAATGTAGGCATAAGTGAGTTAAGGGGCAAAGATAATTTTGGTAATTTGAATTTGAATTTAAAAGATTTTTATGAGATGAATATTGTACATGAAGGGTCTAGAGAAGATGAAAAGTTTTGTATAGAGGGGAAAGATAAATATGTTGAGGTAGTATCGTTGGGTTTGTCCGCAGAAAAAGAAATTATAATAAATAATAAACAGACAAGTATAGGGAATGAAGAAGAAATATTTAAGAGTCAGGATAATAGAGATGATTTTATTTTATGTGAAATAACAGGGACCATAAGTATAGAAATAGAAGGAGGAGAAATAGGGATGAAGAGCATTAGGATTGTAAGAAGAAAGACTTGGAGGGTCAAGAAAAGAGTCAGATTTAAATAAGAAATGAAGCGTGATGAACAAAATATAGAGATAGGTGAATGGTAGGGTAGAAGTAGAATAGTTAGAGATAGAGATAGGTGTATATAGAAAAGTAGAGATAGGTGTATAATAGAGTAAAATTTAAATAGATAGGGATAGAAATAGGTGTATAGAGAAAGTAGAAGTAGGTTTATAGAAAAGTAAAAACTAGGTATAGGATAAATATGGGAGATAGTTAGATGTAGATATAGAATTAAGGGTGTATAGTTAGGATAAGATATAGATAGTGATAGCAGGTAGGGTTAAAAGTATGAAAAGTGAAGATAAAAAGAGAAAAGTACAAAAGAGGTACTTAAAGAGTCAATATAGGACGAAAGGGTGAAATAAAAGGAGGAAATAAAATGAAATAAGAGGGTGAAGAGTTAGTAATAGAGAGAAATAGTTAGGTAAAAGATAGTGATAGGTGTGAATAGTTAATTATAAATAAAGATAGGTGTAGATGGATAGAAATAAGTAGAGATAGGTGTAGATATAGATAGAAATCGGTAGATAAGTAGTGATAGGTTGGATAAATAGGTATAGGTAATGTTAGGTGAGTAGATAGGTGTATAGAAATAGCATATAAGATTAGATTAGATTGTACATATTTAAATTCAGAAAACATGGAGTAGTTTTCCTAGAATTGAAATAGGGGGATTATGTAGTGGATTTAAAGGGTTAAATTTGGGTATAAACAATGCAATTTCAAACACCCTGTATAGAGGAAACAACCATAATTTACGTGCGAAAGTTATTTCATTTATTTAATTTAAAGTAACAAGTATTACCATAATTTGATAATTAGGGATTAAAAATTCGTAGGTTCGTAAAGAAAATAAAGTGTATAAGCCAATAGAAATTATTTAATTAAATTTAATTCAGTTTAATTCAAAGGGTTATAAAGTCAGAAAACGCATCAAAGCATGAAAAATCGATAATTCCAAGGCGAAACGCGTTACTAACAAACAAACAGACGTCGAATATAGGAAATACCTTGAAACGCAAACTCCTAGAAATGTTATTTTAAAACTATCGTTAATTGAACACCTCCATGTTTTGAAAGGTCGACTTCTATGTATTTTGGAGCATAACAAGCAAGTTTCAAAGAATATTGGTCAACCGACATTCGGAAAGCACGTATACAACTCCACCTGGAGTAGATAGCACGCGGACAGTAATATCGATTTTCTACCACTCAAACAAGGTTAGAAGGAAACATCCAATATGCATAAGAGAGGAATAGAGTTAATACAGGCGGGGTTTTAAAACGTCACTGAAAGGTATCATTGGTCTAACTAGTTAGTTTTACAACAGACGAGCATGGGACAGATGAATGCGGGTTTTTCGGAAAATAGCGTAGCAACGAGCTAAATTTCGGGGAGTTTGAAAACGGTTATACAAAATTTGAAGAAAGAGTTAGTTCAATTAAATATTTCGTGTTAAGAGGGTCTGGAGATGTTACATTTGAAATCGTATAAATACGAGAGTTGATTTATTAAGCTTCTCTTTGACTTCTTTAATTTTCATCGCTTACGACGTACCAAAAATCTACTAACGAGCTTGTAAGTATTAAAATTTATAAATTAAATAGTACAGTGTAAGATTGTTGTGGCCTGATACTTTGAACACGGATAGTGTCGAGTTTATTTATATTTAACTAAGGTACAACGTATACTGTAACAAGCTCGTAACATAAATTAAATTATGCAATAACAAAGAAGTGTAATATACATGGATTTGCATGTGGAGATGGATCTTGAATGAGTAGCATGCAGAGCAACGTAGATGGTGTTTATCTAAAAATAGCTGGAGGCGGCAAGCAGCGCATTACCACTAGACCGAGGGTTCAGGAACTTAATACATCGTCAACAGAGATGGAATCTTCAAGTTTCCAGGTAACGCATTAGAATTTGCTGTTTTTTTATAAACTGTGGATATTATTTGTGATGTGTGAGAGTGAACTTTGATGGTATTTTTCTTTGTTATTTTGCGTATTGAAAAGAATACGTATAACTAACCTTTATTATGGTATTTGAATATAAATCTAAAGGTGTACGTAAAGCTTATTAACGTTCCTCATGAATTTAATTTTATTGTTAAGAGTACATGGGTTTTTTTGTGTTTGTAGTAAGAGTTTGCAAAGTAGAAAGCATACATTAAAAAAAACTGGGTTATCATGAGCTCACCATACTCCAGAGTATAATAATTAGAAAAAATATAAATAAGGTATTATTTAGGGCCCATTTACTCCTGTTGTATTAAATGTGTTTGATATTTCAATTTAAAACAAGGACTTTACAAAGATATAATTTATTGAGGTGTAACTTGGGCACCAAAATGTACATAATCTTGAATTATTATTTGTAAATAGTGGTAAATAAATATTGTATGATTGTTGTATTATTTTGTGGTTTTATTGAGAGTGTGTGTGAACGGTAAAGAGTATGATAGTAAATCTAGGTATCCAAGAGGAGGCCCAACTGAGCTAGCTAGGGAGCCGTTGAAGAAATTAATATGATGAAGCAGGAATCCGGGTAAGAAATTTTTTTTTGAAAATTTTCCTTTTTGTGAAATTTTCGATTTTTTGTAAATTAAGAATTTTTGATTTAACTGGAGAGGTCCTGAGGGCCAGAGAGAAACAACACGGAAATATATATATATATATATATATATATATATATATAAATTTATTTTTCTTTAAGGTAAAGGCAAGATAGAATAATATCTCAGAGAGGAAGATAAATACCTAACCATCTATAGCTTAAGATATTATTTAAGGTACGATAAGATCTCCGAGACAGTTTTAATGAGAAAGCTAGGTAACAAACCATTTGCGGTTCGAAACGTTAACCAGGTAAGATAAGATCTTTATGATATTTTCAGGATAAGACAGCAATTTATAGTCAGATATTAATTAGATAAAATAAAATCTCTAAAATAACTTTGAAGCGAAAGATAAACATTAATGGTTTAATCTAATAATTAAGATAAAATAATGTATTAAGAAAAATTAAAAATAAAAGATAATAATAAAACCCAATTTTTGATTCAGACGTCTTATACTTGTCAAGGCACACCATCCCTCCTATAAATATAATAAAGAAAAAAGGCTCCCGAGGAAGTAGAGTGATCTCGTAGGAACTTAAAGTGGGGTTTTTACTCCTGCCCTGCAAAGGAGAAGTGAAGTGGTACTTGTTCATACGAATAACATTAGGGACTAGATAGAAAGGGAAATGCAATCTCTGTATCCCGGCGTCAATTAAGAGTGGATTGGCACACGCCAAATTAAATAACCAATTTACTGTCGAGGACTTTAGTGAAAGACAGTGGCGATACACAGCTAGACGGAGGTTTCCCATACCCACGGCCCAATGTTGTGAAGCAACAATCCTCCAACTATGCAGCAACTTAGAAAGTAGAGAGAAAAAAATAGAAGATAAAGAAAAGCTTTATATCAATCAGATAAAAGGGGAAGGACTTGCATTGAGCAATAACGATAGAAAAAATGGTCGGTAGGTACTCAGCCAGCCAAAGTGTAGTCAAATATAACCCTTTTTTCTTTTTTATTTGTTATCCCACCTTGTTGGCACTAGGGTAACGTTATTTGGTGTTGGCTATGAGAGAGGGGTGTCTATTTTTATTTTATATTAATTGCTATCAATCGGCGGTTTCCTGAATATGACGATAGCCCAAGGTGAAGTTACTTCATAAGTGATTAAAAGAAAAGGAAACTTCTATGTAGGTAAACAGCTAACTTTGAGCATCACTTCATAGCTCTGGCATAACACGGGGGTTATGGGCCGATTTTGTTTTATCACTCAAAATACTAAAAAGAGAGGATGCCACGTTATAACGACAGGAAAGCAAGCATCCTGGGCAAAACACAGAAACCCCTTTTGACCCTTAAACGAATCTCAACGCTAAAAAGAGACTGTTCTACCAACCTTTTATATTCTAGGCATGAAAAAAAAATAATTAAACCAAGACCACGATTTGTAATTCTCCACTAAATTCAAATAAACACAAAACAACATTTTACTAGAGTGTAAATGGTCCACTAATACTTTAATTTTGAGGCATTAATTTTAAAGAGAAAGACCACTCTGAAATAAGCAACTCTTTTTTAAATACATGTTTAGATCTATTGGTAAATTTCAATTTTCATATTTACAAAAAAAAGTTACAAATGTGTAATAAAAGCATCATAATTAATTTCGCAATACAAAGCAACTTTGGTGAAACATCCCTTAAGAAACTATTGGAGAATTAGCAATAATCAAGTATAAAGTTCTAGTTTGTCATAAACTTGTTGTTTACAGGTAATCAAATTCAGACAAAATTAAAGAAATCTAGCATGTTCAGCGCGGGGGGTCTTATAAATTTGTATATCGACTTACCTCCGCCGTTTTTTGTTGTTCTAAGATGTAGTTCCTTACTCTTCAGCTAAGTGGACTGTATTCGAGATTATAGTACGTGTTACTTTGCACTTGCTCTGTGTTTTTTAGGGGTTTATCGATAAAGTCGGTGGCACATTGACAAACTCACTTTACCGAACGAAGAACCGACTGTTCTGCTTCGATATCGATGAGAGAGTGTTTTTTCACTACCCCTTTTTCAACTTATTTTCACATGCACAAGGAATTTTTACGACAAGATATAAGGGAACAAGGGATGACAGTTTTACTATTTGATTTACAACTACAAATTTAAAATAACTTAAAATTAACCACGCGAACGTACGACAAAGAGACCGAACATAGCATTACAAATGTTGTTTTATTCCATTCATATTGGATTGGTTTCATATTTACTATGTCATCAAGTTAGGAAACATATTAGAATATTAATCAAAGGTTCTAATGACTAAAAGTTAGTATTTTGTTAAGCCAAATTAATAATTCAATGTTCATAGTTACTCACGAAAATTTATATTCTTAGTTTACAACAAAAATGAGAAATAACAGTTCTTTTACTCTATAAGAATTTAACTTAGAAAATATGCAATTCTTTACTAAAATGTTTAGCTTCAAGAAACGGATAGTATCTTTATGACTTTCGATAACATAGGAAATAAGTCACTTTCCATACATTCGAAATAGAATGGAACCAGACCACGGCCAGTAATACCTGTCACTGTTCTCGGAAGGTTGACCTTATAAACAATGCTAATCTCCAACCAAGTGTCTATCGTCATAACGTTATCTCAGGACAACGCAAAGTTATTTTCCATTGAATCCAATCACAAAATCTCAGTCTTGATAATTTAATTAGCAAAAATTATTTCTTTATTTGGATTTAATTCCAACACAAGAAATTTAGTGAATGAAACTGGTATTACGTTCGTTAAACCATAAATTGATGCCTTAAAATACCAAAAACAATATTAGTCCAATAATAATTAATTTATACTAACCATTATTTTTTCGAGGACAGTCATATCTACTGACCATCACTTAAGAAAAGGGTTCAGTCTTTCAGCTTTTCCACACAAGTTTCTGGTTCCAAACCATCTTACCCCTTCAACAAATCGCGTGGACGTAACCTGGTTAGATGGTTCGCGTAAGAGCGGCTAATCAAAAAAGTCATTCGGGCCGCAAGTTCGACTAACACGACTCTAAATGAGCCATGTTTCATAGCTAGTTGGATAAACCCAACTATTTTCTTTTGAAAATGTAAAATTATTACGCTAGACTTGATGTTTGTGAAGCGCACTCTTATTAAAAGTACAAAGAAATAAATTCTACAATTTTTATTGCTACAACTTGTTATTCTTAATCAAATACAGGATGATACTAAATTATGTATCTTAAAAACTTATTTACGTTTCACAGCCTCTCTACAAAAAAATCATAGTTACTACAGAAATTCTTATATAGAGAAACTATAAGTTTTTCTTTTATCAAGCAACGACATGAAATAATCTAATTCTAAATGTAGATCTGTGATTCCACAAACGCAAAAAATTAAATATACTAAAATCAACTCTATCATAATGGGTAGCCAAAAAAAGAGTACAATTGTAACTGTGCATACAAAGCGTTCATAAAGGAGACACGTCAGAAAAATCATAGTAGGTATAAGGTCAAAATTGAAAAAATCTAAATCGGCAAAGTCTAACACTCTTATTAAACGCTGGGAAAGTTTAAAGGAATCACAACCATAGACCTACATATATCCTCAACCTCAATTTCCAAAACCTAAGCTAACGAAAATTATGTACAATACTCTTAACTACTACTCTGCAAAGCAAATCACAGAAATATCTACATCTGTACACATAAAGAATCGGAACAGACTCTGGGGATAATAAAATCACCAATACTTTAAAGAAGTATTCTCTCTGCCAATTTTACACTTGAATATACTTCTACACTATAGTTGTTACGCTCCTTTCCTGTCAGCGTACTTAAATTGCATCGTTCTCGGGATCGCCCCATTTGTATAAATTTTGTTCATTATATTATTATCCCAGTCTGTATAATAGACGATCGGAGGTTATGTGTATCAGCTATTTTACGTTAAACAGATTTGCAGTGAAGTGAAAGTTCTTGATAATTTTAAATAGTCGGTACCTTATTTCAATAAACCGTCGAGTTATACCTTATCACTAGGCCTTATTTTGAATGAGTTCTAGCATTGTTATTATGCAGCTCTTCGAAATGTTGATCTACGTCGGATGGATAAACCACTTTGAAATTTCAAACACCTGTTTGATAATATTGGTATGGAGATTACGTTCTATTATAATAGAAAGCGAGTTCTATGCATTCTTTTTCTGAATTTTTGTGGCGAACAATACTTGATTTTCAATGCCTGGCTGCGTTTAATTCGCACTTTGTCACTTCATGTACTATACTTTAACTTTGGATCGTCCTGGCACACATTTTGTGTGCTTTTCTGCGGTGGGCATACAGCCTACTATAATACATGGAATGGTACTGCTACTGATGGATCTCTGGCGTGCTTCCGTACCTGTCTAGGGTCCGTTGCTGCTGAAAACGTGTTGCTCCAGCAACGTTGGGTTCTGTTCTTCCTCTCGGGGCACTGAGTGAGTTCTTCTAATTAATCTGCACTGCAGGTATGTGTTTTTATTTTGCTTGAAAAAATGATGATCAACCTAAACGGATATTGAACTGTACTGTTCTATGTGTACGTGTGTATGTATGTATATATACGTGTATATATGTATATATGTATAAAATTGTGACTTAAAAATTAGTTCTTGAGTAATCTAAATATTTTAAAAGAGAAAAATCAATACTACTTGATTACTTACATCAATTGTGTTTACATATTTATCCTTTGTGCTATAATTACATTTGATTTATGGTTAATTGGTGTGTGAGGAAACGTTTTCTGATACTCCCCAATATTACCTTACATTGTAATAAAAGTTTTTGTAATGCCTTTATCGTTCTTATATTATATAGATTATCCAAACAGTTGTTTGCATTTTACTGAGTACTGAATAATTTATGCTTGATCAACATGCTATTCTTATTCTTTTATTTCAGGTTTGCCTGACTATTTTTATTGCAGGTATTGTCACTAATTCCTTACAGCCGCGTACATTATATGTTAGACTGCTTTCTACAACCCCCCCTAATCTTCGATTGAGCCCGGTCATTCCTTTGGTTTTCTTTGTGTTACGCACGGCCTCGATTAACGTAACATAGTTCCTAACAGAGAGGAACAATCACGGCAGCTAACAGGAAATAAATCTTTATCACAACCATACCAGGTTTATCACCGAATCATCCACACACAAAGCAACATAGACAACACACAAAACCTCTGATTTATCTCATAGTGGCAATCGCAAAAATAAGAAGTCAGGTTCTTATAACCTAACGTCACTGCCAAATGTGCAATCAATTTGCACCTTATGTCAAACCATAAATTTGTTGACTTAAAGCAAAACACAATCAAAAACACCACTGCATCATTTACACACAAAGCAGCATAGATAACACACAAAACCTCTAAGTCATCTCTTAAAGAGGCAATCGCAGAAATAAGACGTCAGGTTCAGACAACCTAACTTCACCGCCAAATGTGCAATCAATTTGCACCATACGCCACACCATAAATTTTTTTACTTAATGCGAAATGCAATCAAAAACACCACTGTGTCATTTATGCGCCAAGCAGTATAGACAACACACAAGACCTCTAAGAAGTCGTCTCTTAAAGAGGCAATCGCAGAAATAAGAAGTCAAGTTCAGACAACCTAACTTCACTGCCAAATGTGCAATCAATTTACACCATACGCCACGCCATAATTTTTTGCACTTAAGGTGGAACACAACCAAAAAAAATTTAGCTGGCTTATTGTCAACAAAAGCTCATAACAAATTTCCTCTTAAAGTTTTACTAAATCTTTGTTTTTAACAACGAAGAACAAAATTTTCTATTCAGCCAACAGGAGCAGCTACAAAAAATGACCCTAATAGATTCTCGACCTTCTTAAGTTTAGTTTTTCAATATGCAACATAACTCTATACTACAGGGTCTAAAAAATACCACAATTACTCTAACAAAACAATATATCCCTAAATGTGATCTCAAAGAGATCAACATGTATGCAACCTTTTAAAACAAAAAAAAATTAACAAAACTACTTTATCTTTAAACTAAGTACACAATTCACCATAATTATCAATGCTTATCCTCAGAGTCTCTATTGTTCAACTCTAGAGAATAAAAAAATTTGAAATCTTTAATGTGCCATTTGCCATCTAGCACTAGAAAGTATTTTATTAGTTCTCCACAGGTTATCTTCTACCGTAAATGAAATATTTCTTCGTCCCAAATTATACTGACAACTAGAACATTGATAGGCTAAAAGTAACTTTTTCTTAACATCTTCAAAAATATCAAAAAGAACTTGACGATCCAACATATAGGAAGGTCTACTACATCAATATCCTCTCGAGGCTCAAATCTATCACGTAAAGGAACTTGATGACCAAAGACTAGAAAATTTGGGAAAAAGTGGATCAATACATGTGCGACTGAATTGAAAGCAAACTGAATCTGTGGTAACTCAACATCCCACATATCATGTTTTTTGATATACGAGCAGATAGCTGTACGGATGGTCCCATTGAAGCTTTCCACGAAATTACACGGGTGCATAAACAACATTATTCCAAGTTTTCTGAATTTCAAATTTGTCACACAAAGCTTTAACAATGCGGTCAGGCAATTGTAGTATGCTATCGTAAATGACAAATAATCGTTATAACTCAAGGGGAGTGAAGATGTACCTATGTACAAAACAATATTCTCAATATCACTCTGAACAAACCTCTCATTATTTCTGAAATCTACTAACAGTCCAAATAATTTCACAAAATCACTAGTGAATATAAACATATGCAGTAGCGAGGGTACCACTAATGCACTAAGAACACGACAATTACTACTAATATAAATCGGAAAATCAACTTAACCAAAAACAAACTTTACAGCTCCATCTGCTGTAGCTATGCCTATCTTCTCGTAACTAAAAATTTTTAATCTCAACTTCTGGATTAGGCAGTGCTAACGATTCGACTACTAAAGTAATACATCCCAAAGACCTGAAATATCTCTGTCAAATAACCTTACTGTGGTGTATGATATTAAGTTAGGCAACGTCACATGTGTAGATTGATTAAGACTTAATTGTTATTAGTGGACACCGTACTGTGCCAGGTTGTTGCCTTCTTCTGGTAGGGCATCGCAACTTGTCAGAGATATGCAAGTACACATATACATATCGTATAGCACATTATCATTGAGTTGTATTATTCGAAATACAAGTGTTAATTGGTTTCCTGTAATTAAATAAAGTATTGCTAAATGTCATTGTTATTTACAGTAGCTATACATTATACTGGCGATAAGGCAAAAAAAGGAATAAGTATTTAAATTATTAAGCAGATATTAATTATTGTACAACAACAGAAGCAAGTATGGTGATGGGACAAGTAAATCAAACAAACAAAGGAAATAATAGAATTCAAATCGGCATAGTAAGTGAATTTAACCCTTTTAATCAAGATTGGAACATTATTACATAGGGTTGGAACAATTTTTCATTGCAAACAATAAACAGGATGACGATAGAAAACGTGCAATATTGCTGAATGGAATTTGGAAGACGCATATAAATTGTTACGAAACTTAGTTGTTCCAAAGGATCAGGAAGAATGCACATTCCTTGATATCGCAAAGCAATTCAAAGAACATTTTACTCCTCCCTCATATAGTTTTTGCATAGCGCTGCAAATTCTACTCCACACAAAAACCAAAAATGGAAAGTTATCAAGAATTCGTAGCTCGGGTAAAAAGTTTAAGTGTGCATTGCAAATTTGGCAATGCCCTGGAAATGTGATTTATAATGGGGATAGAATCTGGATTAGTGACCGTCTTTTTATAGAAAATGAAGACTTTTCCTTAAAAAGAGCATTGGAAATCGTGATCAGTATTGGAAGTGCGGAAATGGGTTATGGAATCAGTCAACATAGTGTTTCAGCATTGACGGCTAACATTAAACATGAAATGGATATTAATTATATTCATAAACAACAGTCGCATGTAAAGCAACAACCAAAGCCTGGTGGATTGCGTTCACCAAACATGACATGGAAAGGACCTATACCACTCAAGTTTGATAAGAGAGTAGATACAGGTATAAGCCAAAGGTATTATGGAAATAATTATAGCAACTGTGGCATGAACGCCAGCTGTAGATTTAAAAAATATTCGTGTAATGTATGTGGTGGTAAAGGACATTTAAGCAATGTGCAAACCAACATTCATTAAATTTCATTAAGGACGATTTGTCAAACCAAGATACTTAACCAAGTATTCGCGAATTATAAGGCAGATGCTATAAATACCATGTCTAATGATATAACAATGCAGTTGAAAATTATGCTATGACGTGATAATTTACAGCAGTATTTGTTAACTTCTGTCAATAGTGCATCAATATTAATTAATGTTTTATTAAATGACACCACACCATTTATTTTTGAGCTTGACCAGGTTGCGGCAACATCAATAATTAATGAAAATTTATGGAAGAATAATTTTGGAAGCATTTCGTTAGTTAAAACGGATTACGAATTTTTAAGTTATGTGGGGAATATAATTTGTCCTATAGGCACGATTGATCTAAAATTAAGCTATAAGAGCAAAAATGAGATACTAAAATTTTTCGTAATGACAAGATAATGAAAGACCACTAATTAGGAAGAGATTTTATAACAAAATTTAATTTAGAATTTCAAGAAGTTTATTTTCTAGAAAATACAGGTACAGTTGATGTATAAATCTTACTTAGCACATTTCCAGAAGTATTTTCGGACGAGTTTAGTACTTTTAAGGAGTTTCGATTAAAAATTAGACTCAAGGAAGGGACAAATCCTAAATATTTTAAACCGGGGACAATACCATTTGCAATTAGGGAAAAAGTTGATGTGGAACTGGATAAGTTATTGAAAAATATGTGGTGTTTATAAAATAACCCTTAACCCTTGTATAGAATCGGACAGGTATCTGTTATCTAGAATTAAGAACTTGTTTCCTAAATTAAATAATGGAGAACAATTTTCAAAAATTGACCTGACGAATGCATACCAGCAACTCATCTTAGATGAAAAAAGTGTATTAACCACTATTTCAACATATTGTGACTTATTTATTACATTATACACGATAACCATTCAGAATTTCTTCAGTGTCAAGTCAATTTCAACATATTATGGAACAACATTTAGGTGGCATACCTGATGTTTGTCTATTTTAAGATATTATATTACTTACAGGTAATGACCATTTGGCACACATGCAAAATCTAATTAGAGTATTCAACTGTTTACAAAAACTAGGATTTAACTGTAAAAAGGAAATATGTTTATTTTTTCAGAATAGTATCCAATACCTAGAATATATCAGTAAAAACAATTTAGAAAAATCTACAGTACGCATGGACCCAATACTAAATATACCTCCACCTACAGACAAAAACAAATTAAAATCATTGTTAGGAGCAGTTCACTACTGTCACCGGTTTATTCCAAAAGCCTCAGATATTTTGCATCCATTATACAACTTGATAAAAAAATCCCAAAACTCGTACGAACAAATTCGAAAGGTTTTAGTCTCTCTGCAAGTGTTAGTTCATTTTAACCCTAATATAAATCTAAAGTTAACTGTTGACACTTCAGACTACACATTGGAAGCAATGTTGTTGCATGTCTATTTAACATATATTGAAAAATCAATAGCCTTTGCATCCCACACATTAAGCAAAACATAACAGAAGTATTCCCAAATTGATAAGGAAGCTACTAGTATAATATTCGGAATAAAATGGTTTCATCAATATCTCTATAATAATAGATTTGATCTATGTACTGATCATAAACCGTTGGTGCTATTTTTGCGCCAAAAAAGGGGGGTTCCTTCCCATCATGGCAGCCAACAGGCTTCAATGTATTGCTTTTTCCTTTCTGGATATGAATTGATATCTATTACATCAAATCTACAAAAAACAATGCAGATTTTCTGTCTAGACTACCTGTAACTACCTAAACAACGAGGATGGCTCAATTCATTCGATAGATTACTTACAAGAATCTGAGGCTACCAAGAAATATTGAAATGATTATAGTAGAAACCCAAAATGATGCAGTTTTAAAAAAAGGTTTTTTATCAGGTGAGAAATGGCTGGCCTATGGCATGTGATCCAGACTTAAAGCATTACGTTAAGCGTAAAAATAAAATTAATATGGAAGGTGAAAAATTGTTATAGGGGCACAGAGTCATCATTCCTTAAAAATTCCTGCTAAGTATATTAAATGTACTTCATTCATCACACTTAGGTATATTTGTTAGCAATGTCATGTGTGGTGGCCCTCTTTAAACAATGATATTGAATCGATGACCAACAATAACTGCCCAATTTGTTTAAAATTTTAAAGTAATTGTTCTAAAAGTTTCCTAGAACCCTAGCGGATTCCGTCAACGATATGGGAGAGGCTCTGTTTAGACTTTCTGGATCCCCCCCAATGGAAAAATATTTTTAGTGGTTTTGGACTGTTTATCAAAATGGCTTGAAGTATTTTTAGTTTCAAATACAAGTACTAATACAATTATTAACACTTTGAGCGATTTTTTGCCAAATCTGGGTTACCAAATTGTGTAGTTTCTGATAATTCCACTTCGTTCATATCAGGAAGCTTTCAATAATTTTTAAAAATAAATAGAATAAACATATTACCTTGCCCTCGTATTTTCCACAGGTCAATGGAGCAGCTGAAAATACAGTAAAATCAGCGAAATAATTTATATTGTAGTACATTGCACAAAATAATAATTACAATATTGCATCATGCATACTAAATAGTTTTTTGTTAATATACTGGAACATTGAACACTGCAGCACCAGAGAAACTCCAGCCTGAGTTTTATTTGGTAGGCCAGTTAGAACAAAATTTGATATTCTACGGCCAAATACTATTAAACTTCGTGAAATCAATTTCGATCATTGAAAATGATTTATCAATAATTCAGCAAAAACAAAAAAATATTTTAAAGGGATTACATATAACAAATTTAAAATCGACGACAAGCTGATGGTAAAAGATTTTTGAAATAATTATCCCAGTTGGTCTCCGGCTATAATTTTAAAAATATTAGGGAGAATTTGTAACAATGTAAGAGTCCCTAACACTAACATTTTTAGGAAGCGATAGAAAAAGTAAATTTATAAGCCTAAACAAATTGCCGTTTACAGTAGTATACATGAAACACAAAGTAAAAAAAGAATGGAAATCATCGATGCTGCCACTCAAAGTCAAATGAATAGTACAGCGGAACCTGAAGTACTGGAAAGCTGTAGCCCTAAAGTTGCTGTTTTAAATGTATCTTCCAGCACATCTGGTACGCCAGATCAAGAGGTTGTGAAGGATGTCGGTTTTTCACTTTTCCAAAGAATAAAACAAAAACCTGATAGATACCAAGTATACTTTTGAAAAACAAACATTTTCTTGAATAGTATACGTAATAGGAAGATGAAAAAGAGTTTATATTAATTTGTTTTATATTACATATATGTTAATTATTTTAATTAGTGGTGAGGAATGTGGTGTTTGATTTTAAGTTAGGCAACTTATTATACTGCAATGTCACATGTAGATTGATTAAAACTTTTAATTGTTATTAGTGGGGAGCATACTGCGCTGGCGTGTTGCCTTCTACTGGTAGGGTATATTAACTGGTCAGAGTATGCATATGTAGCACATTACATTGAGTTGTATTATTCAAATATAAGTGTTAATTGGTTTCCTGTAATTAAATAAAGTATTGCTAAATGTCATTGTTATTTACAGAAGCTACATATCATACTTAGCATGATATACGGACGATTGTCACAAACTTTTTCCACAAATAAAGAGCCAGTCTCAAGCTTAGGGGTAGCTCAACAGAAATTTTTTACTACATCAAACCAGTTCCACCATTCATTTTTACTAAAGAAATGTTTTTGTTCTCACATTTTAGTAGTAGCATTAACAAGCAGAGTAGAATGTTGACTACCTAGCATCTGTCGCCTTCTTCGTTTTTTTCACAAGATTGACACCACACTGAATTAACACTTTGACAATCAAATCGATAACAAAAAATTTTCATTGGTGATCTACAATATTTAAATCAATGTCAAGCATATGAACAATTCCAACAAACTAGCTTATATAATTTATCTGGGTCAGATGAATTTACTATTGGTGGCACAGAAATATTTTTGTCTGATGCTGGTATCCGTGAGGGAGGAAGATTATTTTTATAAGCGCAATTCCTAACTGTACAAACCTTCGCATTTGAAATGAGACATATATCATCGCACCACTGTTTAAATTTACTAATGATTTAAAGTTTACTAGAGAGCGCAGAAACAAGTTTTTGTTTTATTAAAGAAACTTCCTCCGACTTTTTGCACAACTTCAATAAAGTAGCTACATCTGAAATTTCAGACAGAGTAAAAGTTGAAATAAAATCTAGGGTCAAATTTTTTCTCATTATTTTAACCGTTATAACTTCAGCTGGCTGGCTGGTTGGTAAGTTGACGATGGTGTTTAATTTTATACCAAGCATTGTCATTCGAAAAACTAGGTAAAGTTATTTGGTGGCGGCTATGAGAGAAACCCCTTTGACATTTAAATGAATCTGAACACTAAAAAGGGACTGTTCTACCAACCATTTATATTCTATGTCTAAAAAGAAAATAATTAATTAAACTAAGATCATGATTTGTGGTTTTCCAATTGGCACAAATAAACACAAAACACCACCTTACTAGAGTGTAAATGGTCCACCAATACTTCCATTTTGAGGCATTAATTTTAGAGTGAAAAACCAATCTTCAATAAGCAACTCCTTTTTAAATCTATTTTTAAATCAATTGGTAAATTTCAATAATTATCATATTTACAAAAAGTGACAACTGTAAATAAAAGCTTCATAATTAATTTCACAATATTAAGCAAGTTTGAAGAAACATCCTCTAAGAAACTGTTGGAGAATTAACCATAATCTAGTATAAAGTTCTACTTCATCATAAACTTGCTGTTTACAGATAATCAAATTCAGACAAGATTCAAGAAATCTAGCATTACAAATGTTGTTTTATTCCATTCAAATCTGATTGGCTTCAAATTTACTATATTATCAAGTTAAGAAACATATTAGAATATTAATCAAAGGATCTAATGACTAATAGTTAGTATTTTGTTACGCAAAATTAATAATTCGATGTTCATAGTTACTCAAGAAATTTTATATTCTCAGTTTACAACAAATATGAAAAATAGCGGTTCTTTTACTCCAAAAAAATTTAACGTATTCTGTTAGGAAATATGTAATTCTTTACTAAAACGGTTAGCTTCAAGAAATGTATAGTATTTTCATCACTTCCGATAAAGTCGCTCATCCCTTTCTATACATTCGAAATAGAATGGAACCAAACCACTCAAAAGGAGACGGCTGGCAACACCTTTTACTGTTAGCAGAAGGTTGACCTTATAAGCAATGTTAATCTCCAACCAGGTGTCTATCCTTGTAACGTTATCTTGGAACAACACAAAGTTATTTTCTATTGAATCCAATCATAGAATAACTGTTCTGCATCTTCATGCAAACTTCCTGTCCCAAACCATCTTACCCCTTTAACAAATCACGTGGATGTGACCCGATTAGATGGTCGCATAAGAGCGGCCATTCAAGAAAGGCATTCGGGTTGCTATGTTTTCACTAGGTAGTTGAATAAACCCACAAATTTCGTTTGAAAACATGTAAAATTATCATGCTAGACTTGATATTTGTAAAGTGCATTCTTATTAAAAGTACATGGATGTAAATTCTACCATTTTTAATGATAAAACTTGCTATTCTTAATCAAATACATGATGATACTAGATTATGCTAAATTAAGTATCTTAAAATTTATTTACATTACACAGTAGCTTGGTGTTAGGGAACACTACTTTTATGTGATGAATGGTTGTCTCGAGATTAAGACAAGTCCACCAGAAAATAAGGTTAAGAAAAGGAGATAAAGGGGTAAAGTAGAATTTTAGGATAAGCATCCTAGAGAAAAGGTAGAGAGTAGAGAATGTCCCTATTAAGACAAATTGGTCTATATAAAATCTAAACCATCACGTAGATACTTAAAAACAATTAGGCTTGAAATGAGGTTCAGATAAATCATTTTCCTACCGAGCGCATCTACTGCGATAAGAGAATCAAATGAAGGTAACGTAATCAACTTAAATGTATCCACCCAATAATTTCAAAGACATAACTACCATGAACACAGTGATAATTGTACGATAGACAGTTATCCGAAGATAAAAATTTTCAATACAACTACAATATAAAGAATAATATTTGAAATGACAAAAACGATAGCCCCTCGCCAATACGTTTAGGAAAAACAAAAAGTACTTTTATATTCCTATGATATAAAAATGATTGATGAAAATTGTAAGAAATGATTAAAATATATGCCCAAAAAAACACATTGAATAGAAATTCTTTGTATTCACAACTGTGGAAACGGACTTTTTATTATAGAGGTGTAGCTTGCGCTTGCTATATCCAAAGAGTAAAGCAAAACCCATCATCAGCTAGTACAAGTCCTAAAGATTCTCAGGGTTATTCAGATGAAAAATATATCGACCACACTAAACGACTATTAGGTTGTGGAATAATAATAAGGTTAAACATGTAGGTTTAAATGAAATTGGATTTATTTGCATGTAATGACCATTAGAAAAAAATTTATAACTAGGAACAAGAGGTCTATCTTTTAAAATCAAAAACTATATATGGCATGATAAGGTTTGGTTCATCTATAGATCACGGGGTAATATTTATTTAGATGTACAATCAGATAAGTCAAAAATAAATTTTACTTGGAAGTAAACGATATAAAAGCTTAATGTTTAGATTAATATTTATGTACGGAAGGTACTACTACAGGAGCTCTTTTTATCCATGAACAATAGGGAAGATGAGGTGTATTTACTTAATCAAATGTAAGACGGCAGATAGAAGTTTCAAGTTAATCATTATAGGTAAAATTTACAATTAAAATCTTCTAATCCATGAATTAATGATGATACCATATGGTATAATTTACATAAGATATCATTAGAAATTAGTTTTGAGAAAAACTGCTAGTTGTGAGACAGGAAATGATTTGGTTTTATTTTCAGTTTCTACGATAGCAAAGGTAATTTTTATCTAAGGTTATGTACATACAAACTACATTGATATTACAAATGAGTAAGAAATTAAGTTAAAAAACATTTTTCAATTAACAGAGGTAGCTAATCATATTTATTTAGGAAATAGGCGAACTTAAAGCCATGTTTTTTTTTTTAATTTTAAGAAACGTTATTTTTAAAATACAGATAAATGACACAAACAATACCTTAGGTAGAAAAACAAATACATGCTACAAAAAACAACCCTAGATAAAGAACAAATCACTCGAAATAAGAAAATCAAATAAGGATTAAGAAAGAGTTAGGTTAATTTATGTGTACATAAGCGAGGTATTTGATGATAAAATTTGACGAGCTTAATAGGAAAAAGTTATTTTTAAACTCGCTGACATTAAATGTCTTAATATAAGAACATTTTTCTTGGCAACTAATTATAGGTTAGGTTTTTAATTAGACGTCTTTCACGAAAAATGAATATAAATTACGATAGATAGGTATTTTGGAAAGTGATAAATAATAATTAAGTTCACTTTAGATATTTAAAAAACAAACATTTTAGCCAATTTGATATAATTAAACATTCTCTTATAACATGAAAAATGCACTTGAAGCAAGATATTTAGGTTCACTTCTTGCAAATCACTTAACACAGGAAACAAGACTTCTAGATAAAGAAAAAATGCTTTACTAATGAAAATACATGTGGATTTAAGACAAAGAAATGAGGTATCGGTCGACCATCTTTGATTTCATTTTTACAGTGTTGTCAACTAGGATAGTGTTTAGATACGTTCCGCCGGTAATGCTGTGTGAAATTTTTTGTCGCAAAAATAAAGTGCTTTTTAAGAATGTACAGATATGTCTTCAGATTTAACCATAACATTTTTTATGTGTTCTAATTAAGATATTAGATAAAGGAAGAATTCGAAATCATATGGGTGATATCATCTATATTGACTTAATATATAAAAAAACTAGCTAATTAGGATAACATGTTTTAAAAAAACTGTTCCACCTTGGGTGCCAGTTGTAACGTTTTTTACATATACTAATATAATAGTCATGCAAATTTATATATGTATGTGTGTATATATATATATATATATATATATATATATATATATATATTGCCGTGGAACTTGGGTAAAATATTCACCAACAAAAATTTTTTCGAAAATTTAAAAAAAATTTTCAAAACTCGAAAATTCAAAATTAAATAATACAAAAAAAATATTTCTTACCCGTTTTCCTTTCTTCCTCGGTTGAATGGCCTTCTTTAACTGCTTCCGGCTAGCTCATGTGAACCTCCTTTTGGATATCTATATTCACTCTCATATTCTATCATTCACGCACACTACCAATAAAATCACAAAATACAACAAACATACAATCTTTTATTTATTACTATTTACAAAAGAAATTCAATATTGTCCATATTTCATTGTTCACATTACACTTTAGTAAATTTTATTTTGTAATGTCCTGTATTTTATTTTTAAAAACATCAAACACATAAAATGTACCTGGAGTAAATGGACCTTGAATAATACCTTCTCTAAAATTCCTTTATAATTTATTTATTAATTTTTTTAATATAAGTAAACTCTGGGGTAGGGTGAGCTCATGATACCCGGCTAATTCTGCATAATGTATGCCTAACTACTTTGCACTAAAAAACAAAGCCATGTACTTTTCACAAAAATTTCACGTTCTGATGGAACGTTTAAAAGCTTTATAGACACTTTCAAATTTCTAGTTGAATACCATAATAAAGTTATTTACACGTATTATGTTCAATACGTAAATAATCCACACTACCTTGAAAAACACTCTCATACATCACCCAATATTTACAGTTTATAAGAATCACAATTTCAAATCGTTACCTGGAAATTTCTAGACGATCTCCGCTCTGTAGATGATGGTAGTTATTTCTTCTATCTGTTCTGCAGGCCGTTTCTAGCTGTTACCACACGAACTCCAACTAAGTTGAACTGCAAAACACCGCCTCCACGGTGCAACCAAATTCCAAATTCCATTTCAATTATACGTCTTTCACAAATATTTACCGTAATCTGCGTTACTTAAACGTCCCGACACGAGTTGGTTAAAAATTATAGGTGATACCTCAATTAAAATTATAATCTTGGCACACTAACCGCGTACTAATCAAGAGGCTACCACCATTAAATATAATTTAAATAATTTAATAATACTTACAACTGGTGTTAACTTTCATACGTTGTTTTGGGACGATCGAAATAATAAGGGCACGAAGTTAAAAGAGAAGAGAGCGAGTGCTAGCTCTCTAGAGTATTTATATCCTTCCAATGTAACCTCTCCTGGCCACATTTATCCGAAATCCCTTGCTCACAACAACACATTCCCACAATTTTGCACTCACCCCGATTTTCAAGTCCGCGAATTTCAGTACGTCGTTATAATATTTTAAGAAAATTACGCTACACTATCCTCGTGTTTATATCAAGTCAAACTAACATATCGGCCAATCATAGACCCCCTGACGTTTATCAAATCCCTCCTATCCTACCGTTGTCTCATGCTTATGCGTTTTCTACGTCTCTTTCTAACCTGGTTTGAGTGGTAGAAAATCAATATTCTTGTTTGTGCGCTGTCTACCACACGTGGACTTACTACGTGATTTAACTAACCCCTCATTAGCATTCCCGCGAATATAAGCGTCGGTTTATCCGATATTCTCTGTAACCGTTTATTATCTACAAAATTTTAAGTAGAATTTGAAATTTAGAAAATACGCCGGTGTTCAATCGTAACGTTTTTAATAACACTTCTACGAGTTGGATTTTCCACGTATTTCAACCCTACTGATATATTTATTTGTTAGCAACGCGTCTCACCTTGGTATTATTGGGTTTTTACACGCTTTTATGCATATTATATATCAATAATCGTTCAATTAAATTCAATTTAATTAATAAATTAATGGCATTGGCTTTTACCATTTAATTTCTTTGCAAACCTACTAAATATTTATCATTATTTGTAAAATTTCGTTAATACCTGATACTTAAAAATAAATTAACTAATATAACTTTCGCACGTAATTTCTGGTTGTTCCTTTATACAGGGTGTTAAGAAATTGCTTTGTTTATATTTATTTTTGATCTTTTAAAACCACTATAATATATATATATATATATATATATATATATATATATATATGTCTCAATTTTGAGGTTTCTATGGAAGTTGTCTGCTTTGTCAATTTTCCAGGTATTATTAGCTGGAAGATTCTGAAGTGAATCGCTGTCAATTTGGTGACGTTTCGGCAAAATCACATCTGGCATCTTCAGCCTTTGAGTAGTGAATGAAAAAGTGTTTCTTTGTCCAGCTATATATACTAGTTAGAATACATGCTCTGTTCAACTTGCCTGATTTCTAGTACGGCTCTGTGTCATTGGTCCTGGTGCGTGTTGTTTAGTTGTTCTGCACAGCTGATTTAACAGAACACTCCTTTCTGATTGTTTTAAGATGCGTATACTAGTAATTGCTTATTTCCGTGCCTGAAGCAGTCTTTGGGAATCATCTTTTGTGTTGAGACTATGCAGGATCTGATTTTTGGGATTCTTTAGGATTGCACAGATTTTTCTGAGTGTTGAATGTGGTGCTATTTTGTATTTTCGTAGAACTCTGCGGATTCTGTCGTTTCTTTAATGAATGGTAAGTATGCTGTAGTTAGTGGTGACTCCGGGTCTGGTTTGGGTTTCCTGGCTGATAATAACTTCTGAATGGTTTGGCGTCAGTATACATTCTTCTGGAGTACTTCTCGTAACTTTTGTATGTCCCTTTGTTTATTTGTGTCATCAGCTAGTCTCTGGGACCGTGTATCAAAGGTTTTCACAACAGAGTGGAGTTAAGTTGAGATGTGACTTGGCGTGTAAGTATCTATCCGTGTGGGTTAGCTTTATGTAGACCGTGTGGCTAAGTTGTTCGTTATCCTTTTTTGTCACTAGTATATCCATAGATGGGCATTGTTGGATGTATACCGTTAAGGTGTTCTAGGAAACCACTGGGTTGTTCTCTTACATGTGTCCAGACCACAAATGTGTCGTCAACATATCTTACCCATAATTTGGGTTTATATATCTATTTCTAATGCATGCACCTCGGTATCTTCCATGAATAAATTAGCAATCACTGGTGATAATGGTGATACCATAGGTGCTCCTTCAACTTGTCTGTAGCCTTGTTTGTTGAAGGTAAAATATGTGTTGCTGAGACAATGCTGAGTTAAGTCAATGATTTAGTCTTCAATGTTGTACTTCTCTTTCAAAAGTATGAGTGGGTCCTCTATCGATACGTTGGTAAACAATGATACCACATCAAAGTTCACTAGTAGATGTTGTGTTTGAACTCTTTCGGTACTCTAAAATGTTCAGCATTCCTAACGTATGAAGCTACCATTTTAACAAGTGGCTGTTGGTGTTTGGCTAAGTATTTTGCTAGTTGCTGTAAATCTGATCCTATAGAACTCACGATTGGTCGTAGCGGTATTCCTTCTTTGTGAATATTGGAAAGACCATAAAGTTTTGGACACCTTGATGATTTTTCTCCTGGAATTAGTTGTTCTTGTTCCATATTGTATATATAACTTTTCTTGATTTTCATTCTTGTGGTGTTTTCCAGATACATTGGGCAGCAAACTGAAGAATTAGTGCTATGAAGGAAGAACATAAAAACACAATAAAGAAGAACGAAAAAACCTCATCGCTAGCTCAGCACTTCAGCACTACAGGTCACAACATCAACTTCAAGAATACTAGAATGCTAGCTAAGATTGAGCACTACACCTCGAGAATAATCCGAGAAGCCATTGAAATAGAGAAACACCCGCATAGTCTCAACACAAGGGATGATTCCCAAAGACTGCTGCAGGCATGGAAACCAGCAATTACTAGTCCACACATTGTTAAACAATCAGAAAGGAGCATTTTGTTAAATCAACCATGCAGAACAACCAAACAACATGCACCAGGACCAATGACACGGAGTCGCACCAGAAATCAAGCAAGTGCAACGGAGCATGTATTCTAACTAGTATATATAGCAGGACAAAGGAACACTTCTTCATTCACTGCTCAACCTACAGAGCCTGAAGGTGGCAGATGTTATTTTGCCGAAACATCACCAAATTGACAGCAGTTCACTTCAAAAACCGGCCAGCTATGCGAAATAATACCGGGAAAATTGACGAAGCAGACAACGTCCACAGAAACCTTAAGATTATCATTATGGAACTTTATGGGGAGGATATGTTCCATCAAACCAGAATCTTCGAGAAGCAACAATCAAGAAGAGGTAAGTTACTATGTGACTTAGTTTTTTTACAACGTTGCAGAGACAATAACATCGTACCGAAGTGAATGGAGATAACGTTCAACAAAACGAACTACTCTACAAAAAGATACTCCGAAGAACAAGCCTTACACTTGTACGAGAAGCCATCTATGATACACATAGAATGCTGAATTGGGTTAATGAAGAACTGATGCAACTACACCTATGCCTGAGCAACACCATCCATGTAAACTTATGGCACATCATAAACCAACTGGCCGATTCCGAATAGAAACGAACACCAATGTGACAACACAGAAGCAGAGGAAGAAGTTTCTACATCCACAACAACAACAATTACCAATTCAAGGGACCAAAACCACAGAGAACACAAAGGTAGTACGAAATTTATCCAATCATCCCATAGACAACGCAACATCCTTGCCAAAGGATTTAATTTTGCCATTGCACTGGCACGAATACCTGTAAAGGACATCATATGTGGCATAGAAGGAACAATTTACAAGCTCGGCAACATTACAGCTGAATCAATACGCTAAGATGTTTCCAATATCTTAAGAACATCTCATCTTCCAAAGAAGAGCCTTGCCAAGGAAGAATGGCTTGTGTTACGACAGAATGAAGATATTAGTATTCTACGGATAAAGGAAACACAACAGTAATAATGAATACAGAATATTACCACACGAAAATGAACGCTCTACTTAATGCTGAAGCATACCAGCTTATCAACACTGATCCAACAACATATTTGGAAAAGACCACAAGAATGAAAATCAAGAAAAGTTCTATAGACAAGTTGGAACAAGAACAACTAATTCCACGAGAAAAATTTTTCCAGGTGTCCAAAACTATATGGTCTTCCCAAAATTCACAAAGAAGGAGTGACCCCACGACCAACCGTAAGTTCTATATGATCAGTTTTACAGCCACTAGCAAAATACTTAGCCACTTGCTGAAATGGCAGCTTCATATGTTAAGAATGCTGAACATTTTATCCGACTACTGAGTACCGAAAGAGTTCAAACACAACGTCTATTAGTGAGCTTTTATGTGGTATCATTGTTTACCAACATACCGATAGAGGACACACTCATACTTTTGAAAGAGAATTCCAACATTGAAGACCAAATCATCGACTTAACTCAGCATTGTCTCAGCAACACATATTTTACCTTCAACAAACAATGTTACAGACAAGATGAAGGAGCACCTATGGGATCACCATTATCACCTGTGATTGCTAATTTATTTATGGAAGATATTAAGATGTGTACATTAGGAACTGCTATATATAAACCCAAATTATGGCTAAGATATGTTGACGACATGTTTGTGGTGTGGACACATGGAAGAGAACAAGTCAGTGGTTTCCTAGAACATCTTGACGGTATGCATCCAAAAATAAAGTTTACACTGGAAGTAGAAGAGAATAACCAATTACCGTTTCTGTATGTACTAGTGAAGAAAAAGGATAATGAACAACTTAGCCACACGGTCTATAGAAAGTCAACTCACATGGATAGATACTTACATGTCAAGTCACATCTCGACACAACTCCACTCTGTTGTGAAAACCTTAGTTACACGGTCCCAGAGACTTGCTGACGACACAAATAAACTAGAGGAAATACGAAAGTTACGAGAAGCACTCTGGAAGAATAGATCTCACATTAAACCGTCCAAAAGTCACTATCTGCTAGCAAACCCAAACCAAAGCCATAGTCACTACTAACTACAGCAAAATTAACATTCATTACAGGGACAACAGACAGAATCAGCAGAGTTCTACAAAAATACAAAATAGCTATCACACTCAACACTCATAGAAAAATCAGTGCAATCCTAAGGAATCCCAAAGATCAGATTCCATTAGAAGACCAGGAAGTCTACGAAATACCATGCTCAGACTGCAACAAATCTTACATTGGGCAGACACACAGTAGAATTAGTGTTAGGAAGGAAGAACATAAAAACGCAATAAAGAAGAACACAAAGACCTCATCGCTAGCTCAGCACTTCAGCCCTACAGGTCACAACATCGACTTCAAGAATACTAGAACGCTAGCTAAGATTGAAGCCATTGAAATAGAGAAACGCCCGCATAGTCTCAACACAAGGGATGATTCCCAAAGACTGTCACAGGCATGGAAATTAGCAATTGCTAGTCTATGCATCGTTAAACAATCAGAAAGAACGCATTTTGTTAAATCAGCTATGCAGAACAACTAAATAATACGCACCAGGACCAATGACCCAGAGCCGCACTAGAAATCAAGCAAGTGCAATGGAGCATGTATTCTAACTAGTATATATAGCAGGATAAAGGAACACTTATTCATTCACTGCTCAAACTACAGAGCCTGAAGATGGCAGATGTGATTTTGCCGAAACGTTGCCAATTTGACAATGGCTCACTTCAGAACCTGCCAGCTATGTGAAATAATACCTGCAAAATTGACTAAGCACTATATATATATATATATATATATATATATATATATATTTATTTATTTTTATGATAATAGGGGTATATAGGATCGCAAGGGCTGTACACTCCATGTAGACGACATCAAAGATTAGAAAATTAAACATTTTTATCATAAAAAGTATGCAATTCGCCAATAATACAAAAAGCAAATATCAAAATTCACAACCAACTTTAATCAATGAAAGGAAGGTCATTCTTCAAGAATTCAATTACATCTAGCAAGATAAATAACTTTGTACGCAATCCAATTCATTTTTATAGCAATGCATTCATAAACTTTAAATAAACATGCATCAGGAACATCAAAAGTCAAACAAATATGAAGCGATTTTTTTTAAACTCGGCCCATTAATAATCATGCATGCCCATAACAAACGGGTCTTGCAAAACAAGCAAATTACAGAACATAAAAGTCAATAAAAACACATCTAATTTACGCCATCTGTTAAAGAATCCTATTATAAATTTGACTACGTGATCTTTTAATTGGAAACTTGACAAAATTCGAATAAAATTCAGCACATTGGTAAACAAAAATAAGGAACTATATGCTTGACTTTGTGCAGAATTAAGCGAAAAATTTGAATAAATTCCTATACAAATAAAAAGACGTGACTTGAGAAGGTACAAGTTATCAGGGTCAACGGAATCCACAATGTAAAATTTTGATGTGTATGTGATGTGTTAAAGCATTGCGACGAAAAATTAGGATGGGAACTACATGAAAATCTGAAGGCTAGTACGATAAGACAAAAGCAACACCTCAATCAATAAGATAAGCTGGGTAAACCAATTATAATAGGTGATAGACGTACCTTTAAATACTGCATGAACTGATACAGAGCAGTCTTTCTACGACCAAGGCACACTCTTTAGTTCTCTTGTAACAAGATAGCATGCGAAGTTAAACCATCAAATTAATTAATAATATAAGTGAAAGTTGCTGATTGAAAAATTTCAAATACTAGTACAAGTGCAAATATATAACAGAAATTCGCCGTTGACATTTAAAAAAACGTAAATCCAAAATTCTAATTATATATAATCTTTAATATTTTATTAACTTAGGGCACTAGGTATTGAACTAAATACTGCACTGAGTATTGAACAAAGTATTAAACTAATTATTGAACTAAGTATTGAACTAAATTCCACTAAGTAAATGATTAAGTGTTAAACTGTGCATTTAACCAAGCTGTACTACCAAACAAAATCAATAAGAAAAACTAACTGAAACAATCCAAAGACACTGGTCAACAGCACGCAGTGGCAGTTCTAAGAATTGGGGTGCATGCAGAGACACGTATTCACAACAAAGGATTCAACAAGGACAAACAACAGGCCAAAGATAAAATTCATTAATAGCTTAAGATAGTAATTTCTTTTTGAACATTTTAATTTTTGGTATGTACTGAGATATTTATTTAAGGGGTCATCAAAAATTTTTGGTTGATATGTAGAAATTACGTGAAAGGGAAAGAAGTTCATTGAACGTTCAACGTACTTTAGTAGTACACAGAGTTATTTTTGCTGGCTTTAACCCGATTTAAGGGACTCATAATTTGGGGACAAACTGATTTATATTGTTACTTTTATTCAGGGGTTTTCTTAAATAGTGAATAATATTATAAAGGTTGTTTACCTCATTCAGGTAGAGAAAAAGGGGGACAAAACTTTTTTGTTATTGTATCGTACACTCTGTGTGGGGTTGAACTGAGCTAGTTGAGGCATATAAAACGAATTATTTGAAATCAAAAATTTATCTTAGGTTATTTAGAGACAGAGCGGTGGCGAGCAGCAGGCAACTGAACATTAAATACATCGGACTACGGCGATATCATAGCATAAAGAGATTATTTGCGGCCCAATCGTGAGACTAAAACATAAAGAAAATTGACGACTCAAGCGTATGGCTAGAACATAAAGAAAACTGACGAATCAAGGTGTGGGGCTAGAACATAAAGTAAACTGACGAACCAAGTGTGGGGCTAGAACAAAAGAAATCTGACGCATTAAAGAAAGGGATCGAATAAAGAGATTTGGCAATCAAAGCGTGGGGCTAGAACATAAAATAATTTGGCAATCACATCGGGGGACTCGAAAAAACTCGAAAACTGTATAGTAATTAAAATTAGGAACTACAGGCAGACAAGAAATAAATTTAAAAAGTTAAATTAGAATTTAGGGTTTATTGTAAAAATAATTAGATCAAAATGGACAATAGAATGCGGGAAGCTAGATAGGCATTGAGGAATGAAGGACTAGAGATAGGATCTCAGGAAAGTGTGATCCTGGAAGAGACACCAACCGAAACTGCAGGGAGAATATTAGAGAGAAGTCACAGCAAGGAATAGCAAACTGCACAAGAATCGAAACTGATGTCAATTTTATTAGTGTGAAACGATGAAATGGACAAAAATGAAGCCAACAAAAATATGACAATAAAATTTAATGAAAACGTGCAAGAATTAAGGACAGAGTTTGGGCAAAATCTGGTTAAGTTGGGGGAAAACTTTAGTTTGGAAATAAAGATTTTAAGCGATGGTTTAAGGGAAACTAATCAAACAATTACTGAAATGAAAATACAAGTGTGGAGCAAAATTGTAATAATTATAGAGGATATTGATAACGTGACGGATGAGGTTATAAAAAGTTAAAGCGAGCCAAGAGACATGCGAATGGGAGACCAATGATAAAATTACGGATTTTGGCATAAGAGTAAAAGAGGTTGAGGGGGAATTGTGAGATAGGATTTGTAACTGTAAATAGGGAATTAGAAAGTTTAAAAACGGACTTAGAGAACTGTAGTAGAAACACGATGCAGTACACTCGGGAACCCACAAGGATAAACCAACCAAGCATATAATAATAATTCTTTATTGTCATTAAATGAACAATCTTAAGGAGCAGTATCAAATATAATTTGCTCTACCTACTACTCCTTAATAGACAGAAGAAAAACAAACAATCTAATACTACAATACAGATTGACTAGGTTTAATTTAATTTAAATTCAGTTAAAAAATTTAATGATTACCATATTCGCTCTAATAATAGATTTAATACACAGTTAGATGTAAGCATCTGCTACCCAAACAACTAACATAACATAATAATTAGGCTATTTTGACATTCTTGACATTTTTGAAGCTACTTGCAGGCGGTTATACAACACACTCACATGTATCCATGTACTCATCAGTTCAATACAACTTACCACATACTCATTAGCATGCATGCTCAACCTCACCTCAACCACAATCACAAACACAAATGCAGACATACACACCCACTCTGAAAATACACGCACACTCACACATACTCATACGTATACCCACACACACACATATTCATGCTCAGGTCCCCGTGAACACCCACACCCGTGTTCACTACCATGTTGGCCTAGGGTCATTTTGATTATTAAATAAGTATCTCATGAGAGTAGTTTTAAAGGTACTTAAAGATTTATTAAATATACCAGGATATATCAGATTAATTTTAGTATAACAAAAAGAGGCTTGGTATGAAAAAGAACGTTTAAAAAGAGATGTTCGATGTAACGGGGGTGATATTACACCCCTATTGCGTACGTTTATGTTGTGTACGTCAGAACGATAAGTAATTTTACGAGCTAAATACTGATGCTTCATGTTATTAATAATTTTATGGTAAAAACAGGCAGTTGTAAGTTTTCGTCTATTAACCATATTCAACCAGTTGGCATCCTTTAACTTATGCGATATATGTTCATATTTCCTAATGAGATATGTAAACCTCAAACAAGAATTTTGAATCCGTTGTATTTGGTAAGTAGTAGTTGAATCCAAACAGGGAGCATAGACAGGTACACAATTTACAAGCTGGCTTAGGACCAGCGCTTCACACAGCATAAGTTTGGTTGATATTGGCAATAATTGTCGCAGTGGAAATATTGCTTTCAAGTTAGCATAACACTTTTGCATGCATTTTTTAATATGCAAGCTGTATCTGAAAGAGTTGTCCATTGTAAGTCCTAGGTTGCGTGCAGATTGAGGGATTGGTATAGTATGATTCATAACTATAATTGATATATTGTTTTGGATATCTCGAGCATAATTCTTATTACCAAATAGAAGTACAACAGTCTTGGAAGGGTTGAGTAACAGATTATGCCGGTGCGAAAAAATTGCAAGAGAGTTTAGGTCTTTATTAAAGTTCGAGACGGCTTCTGTTGCTTCATTTGGATAAAATGACAGATATATTTGGACATCATTCGCAAACATATGGTACCCGCTAAAGTAAAGAACTTTACAAAGCGAAGCCGTGTATATGCTGTAAAGTAGTTGCCCAATAACAGATCCTTGAGGCACACCAGCCACAACAGGTAGAGGATCTGATAATTCTGTGCCTATTTTAACCCTTTGTATTCGGTTTGACAGATAACTTTCTAACAAGCTACAAGATGATGCACTAAAACCATAGAAGGATAGTATATGTAATAGGAGCGCATGATTGATTGTATCAAATGCCTTGCTAAAGTCTAGCAAGGCCAAAAGAGTTATTTTCTTATTATCTGTAGCTATTAGAATATCATTTGTGACTTTTGCCAGAGCGGTTGTACAACTGTAATTTTTCCTGAATCCTGATTGAAAAGGGGGTATAATGCTCTTTTCATTAATATAAACGACTATTTGTTTGTTCATTACTTGTTCAATAACTTTTGATAAGGTAGGTAAAATGCTAATGGGTTTCAGGTCTTTAAATTGCTCTGGCATGGGTATTTTTGGTATAGGAATGATTATAGAAACCTTCCAGTAGTTGGGGAAAATTCCTTGGAGAAAACATTCGTTGACTAAATGAGTTAAATATGGTAGGATTTTTGGGCAACACAACAGTAACATCTTTATACTAATACCATCGATTCCTGTCGAACTGGTTTTGATATTTAGTAGAATTTTATAGACAGCATCCTGATTCACATATTTGAAGTGCATCATATTCTCATTAACCACACTAGGCACCCTGTAATTTGACATTAGTAGATCGTCCAATAATGGGTTACTATTGATGGTACCTTGGTTAGCATAATACTGGTTTAATTGGTAACAATCAGATAGATGTGGTGGGACTTGCGCATCATCCCTAGCTTTACTGGTAAAATTTCGAATCTCCTTCCAAGTCTGTTTAATGTTCATATTTGTTAATTTTAAATGATAGTATGCTCTTCGTTCTGCGTTTGTTGTTTTATTGGTCAAATTACGGAGAGCTTTAAAATATTGCCAGTCTTTATCTTTGTTAGTTTTTATAAAATTTTTTTTAGCTTTGTCTCTAAGAGACATTAGCAATCGGAGGTTATTAGTAACCCACGGTTCTCTTTGTTTAGATACACTAAATGAAGTAATAGGAGCATGTGTATCAAATAGTTGACGAATGCTGTCTTCCAGGAATTCCACTTTCTGGTTAATGTTTGTCATAAAAAATATCTGTTGAAAAGGAATTCGTTGAAGATCATTATTAAATAATTCAGTATTAATAAGGTTAAGATTACGACTACTAACATACTTTTTACAATAGACACTAGATTTTAGCCTTAGCTTAAAGGATACCAAATCATGATCCGCTAGGTAGACATTCTGTACTGCCACATCACATACAATGGCCACATTAGAGGTAATAACTAAATCTAGTAATGACTGACAGTATCTAGATAATCTTGTAGGAGTTGTCACGAGCTGCTGCAAGCACAGAGCTTGCAGCAAATCATGAAATGTTGATGTTTCATAATTGATAGTATCGAGCATATTGAAATTAAAGTCACCCATGCACACAACATTTTCATAGAGAGAAGTTAAACGTAGCATGGTTTCTTCAAAAATGTCACAGAAGTCAACACAAGATATGGTCTGAGGCCTATATATTACTCCAAATACAAGTAGCTGCTTATTTACAGCAATCTTTAACCACAGTTGTTCAATGTTATTATTGACCACTATGACATTAAATTTCAGGCTTTTATTAACGTAGATGCAAACACCACCGCCCCTACCTATTCCATCATGTCTAATAATGTTAAAGCTAGGAATTGCAACTACGTTATCTTCAATACTCAAATTAAGCCACGTCTCTACAACTGCTAAAATATCACGACCATTGTTATCAACGACATCTTTAACTTGATTAATTTTTGGTAACAGAGATCTTACATTTATTAGTGCTATCTTTAAATTATTCATAATCAATTATACCACTAGATTTATATATTATTTATAATTATAGTTAAGTAAAAAAAAAATAGACAGAATTGCAATTTATACAATATAGTTGTATCTAAATCCGAATTCAGTACACTATGTTCCGCAGTTACCATTATTATTTAGAACCATTAAACCAATACTCAAAATTTTATGGGGACAATAAGTTAAACCCGAAATTATTTTTGAATAACGTTAAAACGCTAATACAGAGATCAACAGACGAGCAATATAAATTAAATTTAGTGAGATCAATGTTAAGGGGAGCAGAAATATGGTTTGGTTTAATAGAGCTTGAATTAGAGATTTTTGAGGAATTCAAAAAGAAATGTTTAAGGCACATTTGGGGGGGCAACCAACACTATAAAGTAAGATGATTTGATTATAGGGAAATATAATCACCATTTAGGAATGATCCATGATGGGAACACCAATCAGAATATGCATAGCCAAGAACCTGTGGAACAAACACGAGAACCGAAGAAAACCAACTGCACATACTCTGAAGTTACGAGTCAGGCAGACCCATCTACATCGAGTCATAATTTTTAGAGAGAGACAAACCAAGCAAGCCCTTAGGTCAATACGAACATCAGCACGAATTTATTAAATTTTAAATGAAAATAATTTAAACAAAAACTTATTACTTATAATTAATTTAAATGTGGAGAATAATGTGATTAAAATATTCATTGATACGGGAGCAAGGGCGTCGCTCGTTTCAGAAGATTTTGTTAAACAGGGAAAATTAATGGATAAGATAATACCTATAAGAAAGTGTAACTTGGTAGCGCCAAACAGTAAAAAGTTTGCGAGCATAAATAACATGGTAATTCTGAAGTGTGAGTTAGGGTATGTGAAATTTGAAAATGAATTTATGATTGTACCTGGATTGAAGATGGGCACTATAATTGGGATGGATGTTATAGATAAGTTGGGGTTAAAAATAAATGCCGAAAGCAAAGAGAATGGATGTAAGGGGAATGTATTAAGTAGGATGAAGAGGTAAACGCAGAAGTCAAAAATGACTGTCTGAATATAAATGAATTTGAAGGTGAGTTGGATAATGAGGGAAAGGTAGAACAGGAAAATCAGTGTCCCAGTGTAATAAAAGATAGAGTTGATTCAATACTAGAAAGATATTAAGAATTGATAGGGTCAGAATCCAGAACTGCTACAGGCTATGAACTCTAGTTAGAGGTTGTGAACACAGAACCGTTTAATACAAAATTATATCCTATTCCAGCAGCATACAGGGATAGAGTGAGAGGAGAGATTGAACAAATGTTACAAGAGAGTATCATTGAGAAATCAAGTACACACTTTGTTAATCTATTAGTAGTTGTCAAGAAAGGTGATAATAGCATCAGGTTATGTCTTGATGCGAGAAAAATAAATCAGCATACTAAACCACAATATAATTGTCCACCAACCATGGATAGTATCTTGGCAATGATAGGTAATAAGAAAATTTTTATGAAAATTTACTTGAAAAATTCATTTTTCCGGATATATGAGTAATCTTACTATTTTTATGTCTAACTACTTGCTATGTATAAGCTTTATAATACACACGCTTAACTTTTCATATTAAGGGTTTTCTGCTTTTAACAATCCACCTGTTTCTATCTTATAATCAACTAAACTGTCCTTAACTCTATTCTAATATCATCTATAATCTAACATTTTTATCCTATATTTCTAACTTTTTCATATTTACACATGGTCTCAAGTTTCATCTCAAACCAAATTTTCTTCACTATCACACATAATTCATCTATTATAGCATATTCCTCTCTAAACTCTTATAGTCTTGGAAAAATATGAGGTATAAAATTTTCATAAAGTTGTCCACTATACTACTTACATCGAAAACATGGTCTAGAATCTCTATATCTAGCCTACTTACATTACTTTTAAATCATACCTCTTTCAACTACTTTTTATCAAATGCATATACTTCAGTCTTAAATGGTTCACTATCAATAATTTCTTAACTCATTTTCACAATCAGTAGCAATTCTTGACTCTCTATCTTCCAATTCATAAGATTTCTCCTTTAACAACGATTTTATTTTATTCTTAATTTCACCTAGACATATAGCTACAATTGATCCCTCATCTACATTATCTTCTAATTGTTTCTTAAAATGCTTCACACTTATATTTTTAACTACCTCACCCTCTTTCATCTCAATAATTTCTTTCTTTTCCTATGCTTCCAATTCTTTCTTACATCCGCATATTTAAATGAATGTTTCGACAAACCAATTGCTACTCCTTCATAAATTGTACATATGCCATTTCACAGAACACTTTGAATCTCTAATCGCAATTATTTCAAACGAATTATTAAGTTCTACTTTCCAAATTATTTCATCATTATTCAATATTTTACTGTCGTTATTTATTTTATTTTTAAGAGATGCATTCACAGAAAGTTTCTTTATTTCCTTTTCAACACCTACAATTATACTATTTTCATCAGTTTCATCTATTATCTTCATCTCTTCACATCATATTCTGAAGTTTTCAATAATTCTGAGTTTTGTCCAAAAACGATACAACTTCTCTTCTTACTTAACCAGGGCACTTAATGCTTAAACTTTTATCTCCTTTACCTTCCATCCCCTTCTCAAATTGATAATTATCACCTTATTCTCAGTATCTAGTATACCTTTCATCTTACTTATAAAATTCATTCCCAGAATAGCACCAACTCTTAATCCTGACACTATTAAAAACTCTTGCTCAACTTCCATCTTTCCCAACATAACTTTCAGAATTATGATACTCTTGACAACTGCAAACTTCTTATGGTTCGGCGATACTAAATTATTTCTTTTAATGGGGATAACTTTCTGCATTAATTCCTCTGAATTATCTTTAATAAAACCTTCACTTACTAATTTTGCTTCAGCTCCTGTATCTACCAGTAATTTTATCTCTTTTCCCTCTACTTGCAATTTTATTATAAGTAGTAAATCATAACTTTTTTATCATTTTTGAACTCAAATTTTATAAATTCACACGCATGTTCATATTTATTAATTTCTATATTTTTGTCGCTTGATCTGTCTGCTTCTAAAAATTCTGCCTACTTGACGTTCCAATCTGGTTAGCTATTTTTGCATATGTCCTTCTATTATCGTTGCTACTACTATGTCAATTCTCTGTGCATTTGCCATATTTTCCCTTTCTTGGTAAATGGTCCTATTCTATATGGTCTGTAATTCACTATTCTCCCTTCCCCCGTCTCTCCTAATGACATTTCCTATATTCCAATTATTTCTTTGGTTACTTCCCCTTACAAATTGTCTGCCTTGATATCTCTCCGGTCCATAATTTCTCTGGAATCTAAATGTGTTCATGGGCTGGCTCCTTTGCTTAGTCTCCATCCTCCTTGGTTGACTCGTATCATCATAACGTTGAAGATATTCTAAAAACACATCTCTATCAACAATATTTTGTAAGGCTATGCATTGCCTTACTTTCGTTTCGAAGTAACCTGCTAAATATTTTAGAATTTGGTTCTCTAAAGGAGGATCAAGTTGTTTGGCAACGTTAAATTTTGTGATCGTATACAACTCTCTTGTCATGCCTGAATCACTATTATATTTGCCCATCAATAAATTATCTCTAACTTTAAATTGCCGGTTGTCTCCCCTGAATTACTTTAAAATTTTAATTTCGAAGTTTTTAAACGAACTTAACTCAATTTCAGTTAGTCCAAACCAAATTTTGGCACTACCCTTCAACATAGACCTCACAATATTTAACTTTGTTTGCTCATCCCAGCTACTTTGTATTAAAGTTTTTAAGTTATTTAAAAATATTTTAGGGTTAAGTTTATTATCCCCCATAAAATTTTAAAGGTTGTTCCAACGAAATCTCGATTGGACTCCATCTCATCGGTTCCCCAACATGAATATTTTTAACTCTATCTTCTAAATTCTCAAACTTATTCTCTAAGTCTGTTTTAAGATTTCCCAAATCATTTCCAAATGTTTTAAAACCCACTTGCCAGCTTCTCTCTATTTCATTTACTTTTCGATCTAAAATTTTAATTTTCCCATTAGTTTCTCTTTCACTTGCTTCCTGATTCGCTTTTATTTAAACTATTTCTTCTTTAACATCTTCCATATCGTCTAAAATTTGTACTACTTTTCCTTTAATTTCAAAAATCATCTCTTCTATGGTTTTGCTAATTTCATCTAAACCCACGATTATTCTTTCACTAATCTCTTTAAATTTCCTTTCATTCTTCTCACTTCCTAACCTTAAACTTTTCGCCAATTCTGCTCTTAACTCCTGAGTATTTTTATCCAATTTGTCACCCATTTCTTTGATACATTGCTCACCCATTTCTTTCATGCCTTTCTCATTCTTTTCACTCATTTCTTTCGTGCTTTTCTCATTCTTTTCACTCGTTTCTTTCATATTTTGATTTAGACTTAATAAAATAGCCATCATTTTTGACTCCTGTGTCTCTTCTACACTGTTGGCTCTAGATTCTTTTTTTTCCACTTCTTTCACATAAACGCTACCATGAGAACCAAATTTCCACTCCCTCAGCTCTCACGCTTTTACGAACTTCTTTTATTCTGTCATTCATACTGGAAACTAATAAAAAAAAAACTCCAAAAACAAATCCTATGAGATAAAAAACTCTAATTTACAGACGAATTAATCGTGCCACAGGTTAAGTCGCTGCTGAAAGAGTGATATGATAAGGCACCACGTTGGACGCCACTAAAAGACTGCTGTGATAGGGCCGCTCGTTGAGGCGTCAGTAGACTAGTGATATGAAAATGGTCGCATGTTGAGGCGCTGCTGAGGGAATGATGTGGTACGCCACGTGTTTGAGCGTCGTTGAAAGAGTGATATGAAAATACCCTGCGTTGTGGCCTCACTAAAAGAGTGCTGTGACAACGCCGCGTTGGGGGCGTTGCTAAAAGAGTGCTGTGACAACGCTTCGCTTTGATGCGCCGCTGAAAGGGTGATGTGATACAGATACAGCAAATTGTAAAATTTGAAATTATTTATTTACCTTTTTTTCTAACTTCGCCTGGCTAGCTCAACGGAAATGTGAGAGTTTTCAAAATGAAATCAAACACAGTAATATCACAAAGCATTTATACAGTCTGAAATATTTTCTCCCATACAACATCGTTTCTTTCAAACATAAAAATATTTCCAACAAATACTTATTTACTTAACTATAAAAATGTTCCTTATCTTATCTTAAATTTACAGAACTAAATTTGTTCTCTTATGGATATTTTACTTGACTTTGTTTATTTTCACGCTTGAAAGGTTTATTTGGCCAAAAAATCCTTAACAGATAATCTATTAAAAGGTCAGAGTGTTTCGAATTCTGAACACAAACTTTCCTGGTAAAGATCCTCAAAAAAAAAAATTATATGATTAACACTTATTATTCTAATTTAAATTAAATGACAGATACTCCAATATCAGTTAAAATAAATCTAAAAGTAATACTTGCAGAATACACAAATCACAGCTCCAAGTTTGTAATTAAATATCTTCTTATTTTAAATTGACGTCAAATCAGCTTACAAGATCTTCCATATTTAAAATCCTCGTTTCAAACAGCAGTTATCAAAGTGCATATTGCTTAAATCTTCCTTTCAGTTAATAAAATTTTTTAAATAGCGTTATATTGAAGAATTTTCCTTTCTTCATTGTAATTTCCATTTTTATGTAAATTATGTTTAAAACATCATTTCTATATTCATTGTGAAATCATAATTATTAAATTACAGTATGCTTACTGCGTACTTCAAATATCATCTTCGCAAAGCAACACGCTTGCGACTTTAATCAAAGTAACATTTCGCGATCGAATTCATCAATGAAATTATTTAATAAACGCTTCCTTATATATACAAAATAGCTATTTCTCGAATATACTACTACAGTATGGAACATTATGATGCAAGGTTTTCTAAAATAAAATTCATTAGCATTTAAATTCGCGGCGTTTTATTACCTCGTAATCTCTTCCACTTATTAATGAAGCGCGCTGCCTCGTTTTTGTTTAACACCCAAGGTTATTGTGTCGCATCGCTTCTCTCTAACAGTGTATGCGACAGAGCATAAATATTTCTTATCAATTTCTATTATATTTTTTGTGTTTTTTAGTGTTCCGGCCGCTTCTTGGAATAAAAGTTTCTTTATGAATTACTTCATACGAATTTGACGTAATTTTCTCAATGCCTCTCAAAAACGAGATGTTTTTTATTTAAAATGTTTTCATGCTATACAAAGACTAATTAATTTAAACTTTAATTGCATTTTTATAATTTGGTGTTATGGCAAAACGTGTTTTAATACCCAAAATTAAGATTAGAATTGGGGTTTTAAATACGGGAAATTATTTACTTTTATGCATGGAAAGTGCACAAACGAATAGTTTTGTATTTATCCTAAAATGATCGATTTGCATTCGATTTAGTGCGTTTTAAGGTAGCTTAACGATTAATTTTTTTTACTATGCTGCATGCATTATTTGCTATATATTTACAATACGCCTATATCATACAGGGTGATTATTTATACACACGCAATTGCATTTTTCACTTGTACATCATTGAATAACAGTACGCTTGTATTATACAGGGCGTACTTGTGAATTTACGGAAATTTCTTTTTTTTTTCGGATTCTTTTATATCTTGGTGGGATTTATTTCTAGAATTTGGGTTTCAATGACCTTTTGTGACTTTTTATCACGTCATATATATATATATATATATATCAAGATGTATACTGGGTAAGAAGTCAAATAATAATACTTTATGTAAAATCAAAATTTAATTTCTTCTGTTAACGTTTCGGCATAACTTTTGCCTTTGTCAAAGCATTGTATAAAATCAATATTTGTCAAATTTGAAAATAGTAAATTTGACAAATATTGATTTTATACAATGCTTTTGACAAAGGCAAAAGTTATGCCGAAACGTTACAGAAGAAATTAAATTTTGATTTTTACATAAAGTATTATTATTTGGAATTAACCATCTATATATAATATGATATATATATATATATATATATATATATATATATATATATATATTTACCCATTGATTAATTAATTTCATCGGAAGGGTGGCAAAGTCACGCGCACTTAGGCTTCAATATGGGCCCATTCTACTACCTTCTTATACCTGGTCCTCAATCACTCAGTCATCCGAGCTTACAGATGAACCTGAGGATATTGGTCCAGAGCGTGTTACTAATTCTGGCGGTGTCTGGCCAGAAATCACCTAACATGGATCTTCGTAGGTTGGCGAGTGCCGGGCAAGTGCACAGGATTTGCTCTGCCGTCTCCTCGTCCCGTTGACAACTGTGACAGGTTGGGTTTTCTGATAAACCCAATCTGTGCATTTGCTTTTTTACCTTGTAGTGCACATTCAAAACACCTACTAAGAGTCGTAGTTTTTGTCTCGGCAAGCCTATGCAAAGTTTCCTATTTTTTATCGAAGGAGATTTAATGAACATTTTTGTCTGTTGGCAATATGTTTCATTTGCGCACCTCTCGCAATGGCGGCGGTAGGTTCTCTGTCTTATCATGGTAAATAGTACAGATGGCAAAAGAGAGACCGATGGCTCAGGTCTGACAAAACTCTGAGTTGATTCTTGTCTCGCCAAGACGACAGCTTGCTCATTAACGTATTTACCTGAATGACCCTTGATCCAGGTCAGCTCGAGGATATTAGAGTAAGAAGCCCGTTCAAGAGTAAGGTCGCACTGAAGTACCGCCTCTGAAAGGATCTTCTGCTTATTTAGGGCCATTAAAGCTGCCTTGCTATTTGTGGATATGCATATAGTTTTATTTTGAATATCTCGTTCCAAAATAACACTGGCACCTGCGTGATCGCAATGCTTTTTGTTGGAAAACAGTTGCCTGCGTTTCCAACGCTATACTTTCGTTAAGGTCTACGTCATCTAAAAAGATGTCTGCCCCTGTACCTTCCTTCGTTTTTGATCCATTTGTGAAGATGGATGTATCTGCTGGAATCACGTCTTCGGTGTCCACGCAGACCTTGTACTGCTTTCTGAATATTAGTTTGGGTGTAATTGAATCGACCATGACATCTAAGAGTGGCGTTATTAGCAATGTCTCCCTTAAGATATCCTGGTGTCTCCCACCGTCTCCCTTATTGTTCCACAATCCCTTAACTCTTAGTCTTAGTGCCACTCTTAGAGCCACCTCCTCCACATGCAGGTTAAGCGGAGGGAGGCTCAAGATGGCTTCCAGGGCCGCAGTTGGTGTGGATTTCATTGTGCCTCTGATACTGAGACAGGCTAGGCTTTGTATGTGTGTAAGTTCTTTAGCTGCCTTAACTTGTCTGGTTCAGGGCCACCAAACAACAGCTCCATAGCATAGCATAGGTCATACTACCGCAGTGTATAGCCATAGAACAGCTTTTGGTGAAAGACCCCAAAGTTTGGATATGGCACGTCTGCATTGCGAGAACACTGTACTAGCTTTCGCAACTTAGTCCATTTCAGTTTCTTATTAAGTATAATACCCAAATACTTCACTTCCTCTGAGAGGGTTAGGGATTTGAAAAAGTGATGGTAATCTGGTGAGGTCTTGTTTGGATTTATGATCAAGGAGTTTTCCATGCACCATTGTTCAATTAGCTTTAATGCTGTTTGCATTAAATTGTACAGCACTTACTCATATTTGCCAACTACTACAGTAGCCAGGTCATCAGCATACCCTACAGTGTAGAATTCGGCCCCATTAAGACGATATAGCAGGTTGTCGACTACTAGGTTCCATAGTAGTGGTGACAATACGTCACCCTGAGGACAGTCTTTAGCTACCGCCCTGCATGAGAAAGTGGTTCCCACACAGATATGTACTTCACGACAGCGTAGGTACTGTTGGATTAACTGTCTTAGAGTGTTATCCATTTCGTGTTCTTTTATAACTTTATCAATACTTTCAAAGGTGGTTTTACTAAACGCGACTTCCATATCCATGAATACGCCTAAAGCTGATATATTGTTCTAGAGGGATTTCTCGATCCGCCCTACCACAGCATGAACGACAGACTCTGTAGACCTCCCTGGTATATAGGCATGTTGGTTTGGGTGAAGAGGATGGTACTGCCCAATCCCTTCCGTGGTATCAATGTCACACAATCTTTCCAGCGTCTTTAACAAAAAGGACGTTAGACTGATTGGGTGATAAGATTTGTCCAAGGAGTAGTCCTTCCATTCCGGTTTAGGAATGAAGACCACCCTGACCTTACTCCAGCTTCTGGGGATATATCTGAACCCAATACAGCCTCTGAACCGCTTCACCAGGTGAGGAAGCAGCCTCTCCAGACCCCACTGCAGTAGGGCTGGAAAAATGCCATCCAATCCTGGGGACTTAAAAAGTTGAAAGGTTAAGATTGCCCATTTTACTTTTTCTTCCTTAACCACCCGGTTGGTTACCTCCCAGTCTGCCTCTTCTGGGGCTGGCCTGGGAGCATCCATCCTAGTGATAGATAGGGTACACTTCCTGGGAAGTGTGTATCTAGGAGTAATTTCGCTGTCTTTTCCTCGTTGTTGGTAAACGAGCAATCCGCACATTTGAAACAACATGGTTGCTGGCGCGGATCTTTAGACAGGATTTTATTTATTCGAGACGTTTCTTTGGCAGACTCAATTGAGTTCCAGAGGGTCTTCCATCAGTCTCTTTGTCATTTTCTAATTGAAGCTTTGTATAGTCTTTGGTGGTTTTTGTAAACCTCTCAGTCGACCATACTTTTGCTATTCTTTGCCCTATTGAACAGTCTGTTTACGGTTTTCTTCAGCTTTTGAGGCTCGCTGCACCACCATAGGGTGTTGGAACGAGTAGAAGCTGTTTGAACCGGGCATGCCTGCTCAAAGGACTCTACAATGGAGGTTTGAGGGAACTCAATGCCTCCTTGTTGCTTCTCTATGGTTGTTAGGTTGGTCGCGTGTTGCAGTGTGTAAAGCCGTCCTTCCAGGCAGTTCACATAAACAGCTCTATCGGTCGCTCTAGAGTTCCTGTATTCTTTAAACAAACAACATTTGCTGTTCCGCTTACTATTAAGCTAAGCATTCTATGATCTGAAAGGGTTACTATAAGCAGCACCTCCCAGTTCGATATGTGATTAGAAATACCAATAGAAGCCAAGATGAAGTCGATAACTGTCTGACTACGGGATGTAACAAACATCGGCTCGCATCCCCGGTTTATGATTTCTAAATTCCTACTTGTAATATATTCAAGAAGTGCTTTTCCTCGTGGGTTGATATTAGTATTTCCCCAGGTCGTATGGTGGACGTTAGAATCACATCCAATAATGAGATGTTTTTGTTCCTTTTGCGGTAGTCAATGACCACCATCAGCTTACGAGGGGAGGGGGGGGGGTCATTTTCTATTGCGAAGTATGCTGAAACCAAGATTAAATTAGTTGTTGCTCTGATATTGCATTCAAGCTATTTCGAATGGACCTGCACCTTGTCGAAGTTCTAGATTACTAGAACAGGTGAAATGGCTTGCGTGTTCTAATGAGCTAAAGAGCCAAATTACAGGTCCAACCAAAGTAGTAGGGTCGTTAGTGAGGAACCAGACTAAGACAGGTCCCCGAAAGAGGGCAGCGACTCTTTCGGTACTTAGACTGGCAGAAACTATAGGGGTCGGTATGGCAGTCTAAGACACGCTACCGCGATGTGGAAGGCAACGGGAAATCACCACATTACCTCCCAAGTACATAGCGTACCTAAATTATAATAAAATGATGGCATTCTCTGGAGTAAAAGATTCCGGAGTTAAAATAGTCCACCATTCGGATCTCCGGGAGGGGACTACTTCGGAGGATGCGATTGAAAAGTTAAGAATAAGAGTCGGGAACATTTTGCGAGTCGGAGCGTGGAATGTTAGAACTATGAAGCAAGTGGGTAAGCTAGAGAACCTAAAAATCGAAATGAATAGGTTATCATTAGACATAGTAGGGATCAGCGAAGTTCGGTGGCCAGAGGCGGGGGATTTTTGGAGTGGGGACTTCAGGGTAATTCATACAGGAGCCGAGGAAGGAAATTTGGGTGTGGTGATAGTTATGCGGAAAAAGATAGGATACTGTGTAGAAAATTACTTACAAAAGAACGAAAGAGTACTCATGGTTAGATTAGAATCTAAACCGGTAAACACAGTAATAATACAAGTATACATGCCTACCTCTAGCTACAGTGACGAAGAGGTAGAAGCGATCTACAAAGATATCGAAGACATATTAAGATACGTAAAAGGACATGGAATTTAATAATTACGGGGGATTTTAATGCTGTGGTTGGTGTGGGTAGGGAAGGAGCGATAGTGGGTTTATTTGGTTTAGGCACGAGAGACGACAGGGGAAATAGGCTGGTAGAATTTTGCGACAAGAACAATTTAATCATCACAAATACATTATTTGAATATCATGCTAGAAGACGATATACGTGGAAGATGCCAGGAGATATAGGAAGATATCAAATAGATTACATTCTTGTTAGACAACGGTTTAGGAATCAAGTAAAAGACTGTAGAAGCTACCCAGAAGCAGATATAGACACTGACCACACCATCGTAATTATGAAGGCCGCACTTAAATTTAAAAATTTGAAAAAAGAAACGGAAAAAAACACTTTGACTTAGATAAACTAAAAGATAACGATATTCAAGAAAGATTTGAAAAAAGTCAATGAATTGCTGAAAGATATCGGGAAAATAACTGATACTAAGGAAGTAGAAACAAAATGGAATAATATTAAATCCAGCCTAGACATGGCGCCCAGAGATATTTTGGAGCATACACAAAAAGAAAATAAGAAACCATGAATAACAAAGGATATCCTGAATTTAATAGAAGAAAGACGAAGATACAAAAATAAATCAAACGAAACAGGAAAACAGAGATACAAAGCCATAAAATGGGAAATTATTCTCAAATGCAGGAAAGCTAAAGAACAATGGATTGATGAAAAGTGCAAAGAGTTACAAACAGAGATGGAAGTAGGAAAGACAGATGAAGCATACAAACTAATTAGAATGAATTTTAGGGGTATAAAACTGTATAGCAAAAATATAAGGGACACAGGAGGAAATGTCATTATAGAAAATGTAGAGAAAGTGGGTAGATAGCAAGAATATATAGGGAATTTATATGCAGGAGAGGAACTGAATGCATTAGAACAGGAATCAGACATTGAAAATGATGACTTGGGATATCCTATACTTAGAGATGATTTTGAATTAGCATTAAAGGGTCTGAAAAATGGTAAGGCGCCAGGTACAGATAAGGTGCAAGCAGAAACTCTAAAGGCCGCTGGACAAGCAGTAACAGAAGGTCTTTTCCAACTTGTAAGCGATATGTATGAGACAGGCGAGATATCCAAAGATTTCAAACGTAACATCATAATAACTATACCAAAAAAGAAAGGCGCGGATAGATGTGAAAATTTTCGAACAATAAGTTTGACAGCACACGTATCAAAAATATTAACTAGAATTGTACAAAGACGAATGGAAAACGAGCTGAGGAAATACTAGGAGAAGACCAATTTGGGTTTAGGTGAAACAGGGGAACACAAGAGGCTATTTTAGCTCTGAGAGTGATAATGGAGAAAACTATTGAAAAGGGGAAAAGCGTGTATATAGGGTTTGTAGATCTGGAAAAAGCATTTGCAAATGTAAAATGGAAAAAAATGTTCGAAATACTCAACAATATTGGAATGAATTTTAGGGATAGATGAATAGTGCATAGCTTATACAAAGAGCAAACAGCTGTAATAGAATTAGAGCAAGAACGTAGAGAAGTAAACATTAGGAAAGGGGTGAGACTGGGATGTGCCCTATCCCTATTAATTTTTAACTTGTACATTGAAGAGGCACTGAATACCGTCAAATGCAGGAAGACATTTGGAATTACTATGCAAGGACAAAAAATTGATACGCTTAGATTTTCAGATGATATAGCGCTATTAGCATCTGGCAAGGAAGAGTTAGAAGCTGCTCTTAATGAAATGGAAACTGTTCTAACAGAGAGATATTGTATGAAAATTAACAAAACTAAAACTAAAGTACTAGTATGCAAAGGAAGGAAAATAAATCAAAAAGAAGAATACAAATATGTAACACGAACTTACAAGAGGTTAAGGATTTCTGCTACCTAGGAAGCCAAATAACGCAAGATGGGAAAAGCGCAAAAGATATAAAACAAAGATTAGCACAAGGTCGTGCTACACTTAACAAGAAAAAGCAACTACTGTGCTCAAAGACAGAAAACATAGAAACAAGGAAAAGATTGCTCAAAACATATGTGTGGAGCACAGCACTGTACGGATATGAAGCCTGGACAGTAGGAAAAGCAGATAAGAAAAAGATAGAAGCCTTTGAAATGTGGTGCTACAGATGTATGATGAAGATATCATGGACAGACAAAGTTAAGAACGAAGAGGTACTAAAAATGGTAGGGGAAGAAAGAAATATGTGTAAAACGGTAAAAAATAGGAGAGATAGGATGATAGGCCACATACTACGGCATGAGGGAATAGTGCGGGATATATTAGAAGCAGAGATAGGAAAAAAGAGAAGTAGATGTATACCCAGGTTAGACTACTGCACACAGATAGTGAAAGATGTAGGCTGTAGGAATTTCAGGGAAATGTGTAGGATAGCTCAGAATAGAAATCAATGGCGGTACGCATCCAACCAGTCCCAAGATGGATAAATTAATGATGAAAAAAAGTAACTGTACCTAAACATGATGATTATTATAAGCAACTACAAGTATTGGTTGGGCAATATTCTCAAATAATGTTAATTGTGTGAAAGGATTTACTAGAAAACTATTTTTTCGACTAATGTCTAAGTGTTGGGGATCTTGGTGAAATAGGGCATAAAATTAGAAAACAATAGAAGGGGAACTGAGCTGTATACAGGCTGTGTGAGAACTTCAGGGAACTGTGTAGGCTAGCTCAGAATATAAATAAGTGCAGGTACGTGTCCAACCAGTTTTGAGACAGAAAGCCTAAGGACGAAAAAATAAGCGCAGATAAATCTGATGATTATTATAAACAACTACAGGTGTTGGTTGTGAAATATCTGCAACTAATGTTGACTGTGCGAAAAGATATATTGAAAAAAATAATTAAATTGGTAAATGTTCAAGTGCTGGGAGAACTTCGCAGTCACAGGCTGTTTACCCCCCTTCACAACCACTGAATGTCGGAGAAATAGGGTATATAATTGTAAAACAATAGAAGGGGATCGAACTGCATCTAACAAGAAAGAACAGCGCCTATGATGAAAGACATCAAACATAGAAACAAGAAGAGAATTCTTGAAAGCATATGTGTGGAGTACAGCACAGTATGCCTATGAAATACGAGCAGTAGGAAAAGCAGACAGAAAAACGGTAGCAGCCTGTGCATCAGATCTATGAGGATGATAGCATAGACAGACAAAGTTAATAACAAATAGGTTATAGAAATAGTAGGGGAAGAAGGATATCTGTGGAAAAAAATAGGAGACATAGAAAAGCAGAAAACGTTTTAATGAATTTTTGGGAAATTGTATGAGATATATTACAAGCAGAGATAGGAAAAAGGAGGTAGATGTAGACCTAGATCAGATAGTGATAGATGCAGACTGTGCAAATTTCAGGGAAATGTGCAGGTTAGTTCAGAATAGGAAACAATGATGGTACTCGTCTAACCAGTTCCAGGACTGAAGACCTAATGATGATGATTGCATTCAAGCTGGATGGTCGTGACGTCACGGCCACTCAGTTGAGGCAATAAGAGAGCGTTAATATGCCTAAGTATGTAAATATAAGCTCTAGGATTAGATTGGCTATTATCTCTGAAGATAGTGCCATGAAGACTGCTCAAACCAGAGACCCTTGAGCTCACTACCCAAGGTTTCTGGATGACGGGAATCTTCTGCTTTGTTCTCAGGTGTCTGTATAAGATACCTGCAGTCGCCCGGCAGTGTTACAAGTTTAATTGTATGATGTTTAGTCCCACAATTTGGACCAGTACGCTACTCATCCGTAGGCGTCTCTGGTTGGACTACCCAGCGACGCCTTCTTACACTCTTCAGCCAGCCACTCCACTAGGAGGAGGTCAGAGTCCGTCGTCTTCATCTAACTGCCTGACGCTGTCGATGGTTGACTTTCTACTTCTATCTCCAGCTGTTGCTGTAGATGGGAATATGGCTGTTGCTGCTTCATTGATGCAGTTTGTTGCTGCTGTTGCATAGCTGCTACTGGCAAAGCGAGCGGTGCTGCTCTTGCATTCCTTTTTTGGGGGTTTAGCTCGCGGTGGGGTGCCGTCAGATCCCACCCTTGTCTTTCTCCTACCCGATTTGGCTTCAGATGGCCTTGGGGAGGAGGTGGAGAGTTTGCAGGTGGAGGGTGCCTGACGGTCGGAAGCCTGCTCCTTGGATTGGTTAACGGATTGACCAGCCTTATCTGTGGCAGCCGTCCGTACTGCCAGACCTGCCTTCTTCCTTCTCTTCTGTTCAGCCCTACTGATGCTCTTCCTCTGTGGACGTTGTTGTTGCCAGTCATCTGGCTGATGTTGCTGCCTGCTATGGTGAGGCTGCTGCTGTTGTAGGTGCAGTTGTTGTTGCTCTGGTGGAATCTGCAACATTGATTGAGGGGTGTCCGAGGACGCAACCTCTAGATTAGTTACATTAATGTTTTTATCCATGTTAGATAATAAAAATTCATCTTCCCGGCTCCCCACCCACCAAGGAATCCATACTGGGATGCCAAATTCGACACCAGGGCTACCAGGAAGATATAGCCCCTAAGGGTAGGTTATCTACGAACCTAAATACCGCTTTGTAGTAGCACACATGTAGAATGTGCCACTCACCCGCAGTACCGACTGCACGTCCCCCACCCCAAGAGCTCACCCAGTCGGCGGTCTGATCCGACGATATAGCCGATTGATCGGGATGGTTTAGTCCCGACCACCTATCTAGGTGAAATCCAGGCCAAAGTGGTGTGTTGCCAGACTTCAGGGAACTAATCTCGCCCCAGGTGTGGCTCAACCACCAGGACCTCTTTATTCAACCGACACGTCTCGCATGGCACAAACAGGAGGTGGCCTGTCCCTGTGCAAACCGCTACCAGCCCAGTAGCAGTAGGGGTTTTTGGTGGTTTGGTCCGCGATGTGGGATTAGCCTAATCATCATTGTGCATGGTTTTAAGTTGCAGTGACGTACACTTGCTCCCCCGTATGTTGTGGTTTTTAGACCACCCAACGCCCTGGATATAGTCACATCACGAGTGCTAGACTTATTCCTTTACAAAGCCCAATGGCAGCAAACGATGGCTTGTGCAGTGGCACTGGGCCTCCCTTATCCACCACCTGGGGACGCGCCCAATGGATAACTACCAACCACACTGGATATATATACCTATATATATATATATATATATATATATATATATATATATACATTGTTACGATATCGCTGAAACTCGCGGTGTATTTATAACATTCAGCCACCTCTGTGTGGCACTAATTAATCTGGAATAATTTTAAAAATCCACACCATAAAATTTATGCCTCGACTAGCTCAGTTTTACCCTGCACAGAGTGAACGACTATATGATAACAAAGAATTTTTGCCCCTTTCTCTAACACCTCATACCTGAATAAGATAACCAAAATTCTTATAATGAACTGAGAAATATGTACAATTTACTACTCTACAACCTTCGTAATGTCATTTGCTATTTTAAAATCTTTGAATCAAATTTAAAGTAAATCTGTTTATCACAAAATTATAACCCTAATTGAGCACTCAAAGCCAGCAAAAATAATTGTGTATTATCTCGTATGTTTCCTTAAACTTTCAATGAGCCCTTCTTGCTTATAACACATTTTCTACATATCAACTAAATTTTTGATGACTCTTTACACTGATATCAAAGTACATGTAAGTTTCAAATATTAAAAAAAAGAGATTTATGCTGTTAGTTGAATATGATTGCTAACCTGGTGTTTTTCTGATTGATTTCCTACCGAAGCCTCCTGGTTTGAATCAGTTGCTAGATTAGTGGATTCCAATTAGCGAATGCGTAGCTCTGTGTGCGCCCAAATACTTTGAACTGCCACAGCGTGTTGTTAACCAATGACTTCGTGTTGCTTTGAGCTTAACGTCCTGATTTAGAATTTTCTTAGCTAAATTTCTTATCGATTTGTTTATTTCGACTTCTTATTGAATTGCTTAGTTCGTTTCCTTATTAAATTGTTTAGTTCGTTTTCTTATTGAGTAGTTTAGCTCGATTTCTTTATTGAATTTCTTAGTTCGTTTTCTTATTGAATAGCTTAGTTCGATTTCTTTATTGAATTACTTAGTGCCCTAATTAATAAATTGTAAAAATTTGTTTATTACTAAATTAAATTGAAACTTACGTTTTATGCCAACGGCACATTTCTTATACACTTTTATGTTTGAATGCGCACTTGACTGTATTATTTACGTATTAAAACAATCTTCTCCTAATCCTTGTTAATAATTAGAGAACCCCAAAATATTTTATGTGAAGTAAAAAAATTCTCTTTGATAATTGAATTCTAATATTAACTGCGTCAATGTAGTTGATCAACGACGTTGGATATAAAAACTTTTGGTAAGGGTCAAAACGCCTCAAGCTCTGACCTCAAGATTGCAAATCATTTTTATACACAAAATAAGAACTTATCCTAGCTTAATTTACTTAATAATACGCAAATGTCTATTTAGGTTTAATACAAGTTTATACGTGTGGTTGGATCATCAAATTCTAACGGATTTTTTCTTTATGACTACCTGTCTTTGCTTATAAAAATATCGTTTCTATTGGAATCAACTACAATGAAACATTTTTGGTTCCATTTCAGACCTCCATTTTTAATCAATCCTCAAGACGTAGAATTATCAGTTTACAAAGTATATTTATTTTTAATAGATTAAAATTAGCGTGTGACCTTACAGTAATATTATTTATATTGAAGCAATAAATAAATCGTCGCCGTACTCTATAAAATAATTATACCTCATAACTTATGTTCAAACTTTTATGTTACTTGTGGAATGCCAACAGAATGAATTACAAATCTTGAATCTTACATGTTGGATGCCGGAAAAATGAATGAGTGGCTCCTCGTTTAAATTTTTTTTATATAATAAACTCAATACGTCATAGGTTTCACTTCTTCCGATTATGTTCTCGAAGTATATCACCGCATGATGTAGCAATTACTAACAATTTCGTGTTTTGTTAACCCCTAATGAGCTGTCAGTGTAGAGTTATTGCGCTCATAAAAGTTTTGCATTTTTTGTTTAATGAACGAAAACGAATTTTTATCTATCTCTTATGAACTGCTGTAATTAATAAGATCTATTATACGCGTTAATTTAGCTGTTTTTATAGTCACTCGGTACTATTATATTCTGCGAATTGGGTCGTTTATTCATACAAAATAATTAATTAGCTGTTCTGTGCTTATGATTTATAGCTTTTACAACACTTCTCGAAGGAATGCCGTAGTTTTGTTTTATTAACATATACTTTATTCCAAAACTATTCCGAAATTAACTTCTTTGAAAGAAAAAGTGCTTTGCTAATAAAAATGGTATTTTAACGAGGATGCATGCATTATGGAATTTACATTTTACGATGCAATAAATACTTGTTTTAAAATGTATTTTTTTAGAATAATTATTTACACATGGGTGTAAATTCACACAATCAATGAATGCTTGATTAGGTTTCATTTTTAAATGGTGTTTCGCAACACTATATGTACTTAGAGCGTTTTTATTTTGCATGGCAATACATTTATCTTGCTGAAAAATATGGTACAGGGTGAAATTTAAATATTGAAAATTTTTATTTTTCTTCTATTAGAGCCGACTTTCTCACAGAATGCAGTGCTCGATGACCTTTTGTGACCCTATTCTCACATCACACACACACACACACACACACACACACTATATATATATATATATATATATATAATATATAACGTGGTTTTGTTCTTGGCCTATTTATTGAACAAATATTAATACCACTTTTATATTTGTCCAATAAGATGTTTGGGCCATATAATTGGCGTTTTAAAAATGATAATCATATCTTTAACAGAAAGTATAAATGTGAGACTTGTACATAGTTGACAAAATATCTCTGCCTAACAGTATAATATTAAAGTTTTCATTATTACTAAATTGCTTTATGACATTAAAAATTAGTAAAACATTTAATAAATTGAAAAATCAACGACAAACCGCACTGTGGCATCTAAAATAAATAATTTTTGACTTTAGTTGCTTAGACTGTGTTTTGCTTTTGAAACTTTCGTTATTAAGTATTTATAATAAAATAACGCACTTAATTTTGTGCCAGGTATAAGAAATACATTTTTGAAAAGTGCACAAAAGTCTCTTTTTGATGAGTCATGGCCTTGTATGAGTCGCATAAGCAAAAACATAGTTGATTATTGTAACTGAGCTATGATGGCATTTTTCAAAATTTTAACTGCGCCATTAAATTTTTATTAAAAAACTGTCATCATAAAGTGCAACTAAATTTGGTTGTTGGCTAAAATGAGTTAGCTATCGACAAAAATTTTATTATCCTTTTAACTAAGTTCAGTATCTATACTACATGGTTTAATTCAAGTTTGCCTAAGAAACTTTTCATATCATTTTACCAAATCTCAACCTCTCATAATAAGAAGATCTTCCATATTGAGAATAAGTTTGTGGACGCAGCATATAAATCATTTCTATGTATTTTTGTTTCTTTTGGTCTGTGCTTTTATGATTCTAGTGTGTTTATAGTCAAACATATGCTTTGCTTGGGATTTGTGTTTTGTGAGTGCATTTTTACTTTTTTGTCATACTTATGTTCATTTAAGTGCTTCTCGAAGTGCTGTGTACTTTGTCCAATATAACAGGTTCACATATTTTCTTATATGGCAATTTATATATCATGTGGATTTTTATTCTTTGCCATTGTAAGTTTTAATTTACTTACATTGTTATTTATTACGCTGAAGCTTTTATACTTTATAGTAAAGTTGTATTTTGTAAATGGATTTTGTATATAGGGACCTATTAAGACTATATCCAGTTGTCTGCCATTTAAAATGAAAATTCTAGTTATTGGTGTTCAATAATGCATATTGATTAGATTGTAAGAGTCTATTAAAATTGGATCTTCTGTGAGTGTATGATTAAGTTAGTCGGTATTGACTTTTAATATGTTGATCAGTAGTATTTAATAAGATGCATCATTTCTTAAAATCTTTTTTTTTTCAAACCTTCCACTGGGTATTTTTTGTCTATTTTTTAAATGTTTGAAACCACAATTAAATTTCATGATATATACAATGAATAAAACATGTGTAATTATTTTTTTATTTAGAGACCTTCCAAACAGATTTCCATGTGTAATTTGAGCAAATTTGCCTTTTCAGATTTTTTGGTTATTTGATAACTGGAGCAAGTTTAAATAAAATTTGAAGAAACACATGGTTGATATAGTCAAAGGGTTGTTAATATCTACGGTTTTTAAGCTGTATAAGGTCATTAAATGATAACCACATAATAACGTGCATTTATGTTAAGCTATTAATTTTTAAAAATGTATATTGCTAAATTAGTTGCTTAAAACTATGAAATAATATTTGCTGGTGTTTTTAAACCATGCTCTAACATTGTTATATTACGAGATGTTGCATATTTGTATTAAAAACAGGCAAATTTGAGTAAATATTTTGTTATATACTTACTGTTATAGATGATATTGTTGGATGACTTTTTTGGTACTGTTTAATCTTCTAACCATGTGAATCAAGTAAGTTATTATGGTCAATGGAAAAATTCAAATAACCATCTTCAAAAACAAAAAGTAATTTAGAAGTAAAAGTTATTATTATGTATTCAAATGTATTATTTTAAAGGGTCTTTCTTTAAAAATTGTTTGTATTTATATTATCGTGTTTCATTTTTAGGCTTATTTGGATCAGACAGGAAAAACAGATGGCTCAGAAACGGATTCAAATAAAAATCAGAAATTGTACTATCATATTCTAGGAAACCATCAATCAGATGATATTGTGGTGGCTGAGTTTGAAGATCCTGATATTAGATGGTAAATTAATTGAAAAATAAAATTTTTTTATTTAGATTTTATTATTATTAGTCACGCAAAAGTTAGCCATTGTGGTGATTACTTAGTTTTTACACCAATTAAAGGCTGTAAGAATAATTTGCTATATTTTTCTAACTTAAAAGATATTAAAGAAATACGTGGTAAGCTGCCACTTACAGCCATTGTGACTGAATTCAAATCTGACTATGAGGTAAAGTTGTACTTATATTTGTGAATGTTTTAATAATATGGAAATTTCAGTATGTAACAAATGACGGGTCCATATTTATTTTCCGGACCAATAGAAATGCACCAAATTATCATTTGATTGTAATTGATTTTAATAATGTTTCGGAGTCAAATTGGAAGATATTGATTCCTGAACATCCTACTGATGTGCTTGATTGGGCACACCCTATCGATAATGATAAACTTGTTTTATGTTATATTCATGACGTGAAGGTAGTTTTTGTTAAATTTCCATGATTCTTACTCTATCTTATTTGTTTAGGATACAATTTCATTATATAAATTATCAACTGGTGAGAAATTGATGGATTTTCCAATGGATTTAGGAAGCATTGGTAGCATAACTGGAAAACGTAATCAGAGTGAAATGTTTTTTGGCTTTTCCTCATTCCTGACACCAAATATTATTTATCATATAGATTTTAGAGAACCTGAAGTTCGAGCAAAGGTAAAATTTTTGAAAATGATGCCATTATGTTTATTATTATTTTAGGTGCTGTATGAAACTAAAATAGGAGATTTTGATCCATTGAAATTTGAAACTACTCAGCTTTTTTATAACAGTAAGGATGGAACAAGAGTTCCTATGTTTATTGTCCATAAGAAGGTTAACTGAATATTTGAAAATCACTGGTTGTAATTATTATATTTTAGGGTTTACTTCTAGATGGAAATAATCCATGTTTGCTTTATGGGTATGGAGGATTTAATGTTAGTCTTGGTCCTTCATTTGGGATTGCTCGACTTATTTTTATGGACAATTTTAATGGAGTCCTTGCAATTGCAAATATTCGTGGTGGAGGGTAATTGCGATTTATATTGGTTTTATCTTTATAACAAATTTAACTTGTTTCAATTAAATTGCCAAGTCAATATGATTAATTTTTAGTGAATATGGTGAAAATTGGCATAATGGTGGTCGATTTGCTAAGAAACAAAATGTATTTGATGACTTTCAGTATGCAGCACTTCACCTGATAGAAAAGAAATATACTATTCCTGCCAAATTAACCATCCAAGGAGGTTCTAATGGAGGCTTACTTGTTGCTGCTTGTATTAATCAGGCACCAGAATTATTTGGATGCGGCTTGTGTTTAGTTGGGTAAATCTTTTTGTTAGTTCTATTTATCGGTGTGGGTGCATGTGCATGTGTACATGTGGGTGCATGGATGCATGTGTGCATGCATGTGTGTATGTGGAGAATGCATGCATGTGTATGTACAGGCACATATGTGCATACATGCATGTTATATTAAAATTTAAGTAAAATGTTGTATTTATAATTTATACACAATTGAAGCCTGACAATGGGAACTAATAATTTCTTGGTAAAGGTTATAATATACATTTTGCATCATATATTTGTGTGCCCCTAAGTTCTGCTATGCCATTGCTTACTTCATTATTACAATAGAAATGCAACTAAGTAGTAAAATTAATTACTTATCTACTCTACATGTGTTAATATTATGAAATACTTTTACTAGGAGGGCCCTAAAGTATTTCTGTCTAAGGGCCAAAAGTTTATAGTTATTCTACTAGATGAAATCACTTATATTATTTTGAAAATAACAGAAAATATACTGTTACGAACTATTAGGCAACCCGTCAAACACGCAAGCTGCATAATCAAAGTGTATTCTACAGAAGTGTTGAACATTCGAGCAAACACCATACTATGAATCATCTAGTTAATTTTAGGGTATATATAAGATCGGTGATGAGTGTACGGCGGTTAGTCTATATCCAAATGTATATAAATCATATCGTGTACAGTTAGTTGGGTCATTACGTTTTGAACATCCTATAGTAAATATAAATTTGTGTTATGTGAACGTGCATATTGTACCGCCAGCTTGTACATAAATAGATAAAAGGGTAATAAATAAATTATAGTAGTGTTTAGTGTTGTTAAGAAGACTTATGGTTAAGGATTTAGTTTAAGAATATATTAGTGCTTATAAATAACATTAGTGTGACACTACTTCATTGTTAATTGGACTGAAAACGTCTATAAATAAGACATATACCGTTAATTAGACTTGTGAATAGTGAGTAATAAAGACTTTTGTTATTACTTGTTCTAAATTAGTGAAACGTGTTAGCGGTAGCCCGCTAAAATTTAATTGCCTTTGACCTTTAAGTATTCTGTTTTTAGATTACAATTGATGTTCATGGTATTCTTGCTTTAAACACCCATTATGCATTTATGTTATAATAGAAATTTATTTGGTTTGAAATAGATATATAATGTAAGGATATGCATGGTCAAATTAACCACAGATGGTTTATTTAAAATAGTGTATATTAAAAAGTAGCTAGTCCAAATTTGCATGTGAAATGTTGCTGTACCTTCAGTGTTAAAGTGATTACTTATTTTGTTTTCAATATTCATTAACAGAATGCATGTTCATCAACTATCAAAGTTGTCGGACATGTGTTCCGTACAATCCATACTGTGTGTAGTATGGTTTATGAGTTTAAATTCTTGGAGCTGCTTGCATATTATAATAACTTATTTTTAGAGTTCTGGATATGCTGCATTTCCATAAGTTTACAATTGGCTATGCATGGAAGTCTGATTATGGATGTTCTGATGACCCTGAGCAGTTTGAGTATTTGTATAAGTATTCACCCCTTCATAATATTAAAGTTCCCAAAGGTTAAATAACATTTTGTGAATGTAATAGTTTAAGTTGATAATTCATTACAGATAACAAACAGTATCCAGCTGTACTTTTGTTAACAGCTGATCATGATGATAGAGTTGTACCATTGCATTCTTTGAAGTATATTGCAAAGTTGCAAGAAGTAATTGGCAGATTGCCACAACAGAAGCAACCTTTTTTAATACGCATTGATACTAAATCTGGCCATGGTGCTGGTAAACCAACTTCTAAGCTAGTAAGTGCATTGTTATTTTAGTTAATTTTTGTATATGACACTTTTCTTTTAGATTGAAGAACAAACTGATATGTTCTCTTTCATGCAAAAGTCTTTAAACTTACATTACAGAGAGTAATAATTTTAACCACACTTATATGTATATTTAGTATAAACCAGTAGCAGTTTTAGTATTTATTCAAAATATGTGCTTGTAGTTTAGCTCAATTATGCCAACAAACACTAATCAAATCTCCCGGTATCTTTTTACTATAGATTAGATATATATTTGTATTATACTAACAGGCGGCTTGAATGACGTACAAGGGATTTTAAATCGTTGATGTGCTCTTTTTGACATTGTGAATTGAAAACAGAACAGAAATCATTGCTCGAAAATGCTCATAATTTAAATTTGTTTCTTCAAATATTATTTTTGAAATATACTGTACAATGTTTTTCCACTCTGTATGAGAATGCAAATGTCAAACTTTGCGAATCTTTATGTCAAGTATATAATGACTACACTGTTACAGTATCTGAAATTTTAGCAGTAGCCCTTGTATAATAAGAGTTTCTTTATTGTAGATGTGGGAACAAAAAAATTTGTTTATGTGTAATTATTGTAACAAACAATTCAGCAGGCTGCTATAAAGGTAATGTACGAACTAATACATGCATAAGTAAAAAACTTCAATAGCAGCCCGAACAGTTGTATATTATGTATTATAACCAAAATGGTTGAATTGGCTCACTAGTATGAGTTAATGATCTTAAACAGAATATTTAGAAAAGGGATAGCCAATGTGACCACTTCAAAATCCACAGACGAATTAATTAAAATAATTTTAAATGTTTTCAAAATCTTTTAATTATAAACCCAAATGAACTCAAAAAGTACATACAAATTCATTTACCACCTCAATGATCCTCAGAGTGCAACACATTAGGAAGATGAACTTTAAGTCTATGTTCAAAAACATCAATGCTGAACTACACTCATATTTAGAATCAAGCAAAACCATCTTTTAAATCAATTATAGCTGGACTTCCAACAAATAGAATTTTAAGTAGTTGGATTATTAAAAACTAGAATTAAGTATCATTTAACCACAATACTAACCACAAAGGAACAATTTTAAACAATTTCTGTTAAGTTCGATTTTGAGCTGTTCTAGAGTTAAATAGGCATGCTGATTTCAAAACTGTAGTTAGTTTTTTCTACCATGTTTCGTTTTCTCTACACCTTATGTGAATATGATTACTATAGGAAGCATTGTTGCTTGCCTATTGGCTAACATAAACCTTATTTGACTGGTGCCGGGTGAATGATGCCATAGGAAACCAGCTACAGATGCATACTTGGCTAGACTAGTTTTTTATGCCTTAGATACTGTAGTGATACGTTGTGTGTCACTCTAATAGAGTGAAGCACATTTCGACATGATGTCTTGAGTTCTTGTTTGTATACAAAGTTAATAGTGTTGAGTTTAATTTATATATGAACTGAAACATTTCCTTATGCCTGCCTCTGCCAGTTTACGTCATAAGTGTTTAAACAACCTCGATTCGTCCTGTTTTGTATGTGGTAGTTTTACCATTCTCAGTCAAAGGACACACTCAGTATATTTGACAGGCAAGCCTATTTTACCTATTATAAGTGAAAATTGGTGATCAAGATAAATTTTGAACATCTTGCTAAGTGTGCATGCAGTGTGTGTGGAGAGTGTACAGGTGTAGATGAAGCCAACACATGTCCATTTGGTATACCCATGATTTGGCAAGAGCACAGATCACTTAAGTGATTGTTACTTTTGTATAGTAAAAGTCAAGATATAATAAGAAAAAGAATTGTAAAATAGAGTATCCTAGTTTACCATCAGCTATACGCCTAGTGCCTCTTTGATCTGAAATCCCAGTGCCAGTTTTCACTTCTTTGGAAGTACAGGAATTCGAGTCTGGTGAAGATCAAAATGACCCCAATGACGAAAATTTTGAAATTGAACATGATTTCATTTATAAGAGATTTTAGCAGTATGATCTGAATGATTGGGTACTAGATTTGAGACTATCCCAAAAAGCTTCAAAGCTGTTAGCATCAAGACTACACGGAAGAGTTTGTATGAAGGAGGAGCTAGGGTGTCCTACTTTCGATCAAGAGAAAGTGCGTTTCTACAATACTTTTGAAATGATAATGGATTTGTGTTATCACTATAATGTATAGGGTTTAATGAAAGAATTACAAATTTTAGTCTATAATGCAACTGAATTGGCAAGTGTTATTGATAGTTCAAAGTGAAGCGTGAAATGTGTTCTCCACAATGAAAATTTATTTGGTACAGTATCAATAGGTCATTCAGTTTCTTTATGTGAGGAATATAAAAACATAAAGAGAGTGGTTGATTTGTTGTAATATCACATGCATCAATGGACTTTTTGAGTTGACTTTAAAATGGTCTGTTTCCTCCTTGACTAGCAATGCAGATAATAATATATATATATATATATATATATATATATATATATCAAATATCTGTTTTTGTGCAGATGATTGGCTAGCAAGATTTGAATTGAAACTTGATGATCCAAACATTCTACATCATCCAGTAGAAAGAATATTATATTCTACCTCTGCATATAAAACCAGGTCTCGTGAAGCAATTTATTAAATCTTTGCCAATTGAAGGAAACTGTTTCAAGTATCTCATTGCGACATTTGAAAAGATAAAGGTTGATGTGTTTGATGGTACACATATTCAGAAACTCATTAAGGATAAATATTTCATCGAAACAATGACAGAACTTCAAAAGAATGCGTTAGCATTCAAAAACATTGTCAAAAACTTTCTTGGAACAAAAGAGCACCGAATTACGCCAAAATTAACCAGCAACTCTTGAAGAGCTTCAAATTGCTTGGTTACAAAACGAGCATTTAAGTGCATTTTTTACATAGCCATCTTGCTAGCTTCTCAAAAATCTTGGTACAGTCAGTGAAGACTAGGCTGAACGATTCCACCAAAATTTGAACGTTATTGAGGCGCGGTATCAAGATAATGGAATGTACATATGATGACTGACTATTGTTGGAGCATCAAGCAAAATTTCTACAGATTAAATACTTCAGAAAAAGCTGTAAGCGAAATTTTTTACCTTAATATGTGTGTTTAGTCTGGTAAAAGCAATCTACTATACATATATACAGGGTGGTCCGGTTTTCATTAGCCAGCGTATATCTTCTGAACTATGCAAGATATAGAAAAATTTTATGGGAAAAAGTTGTTTGAATATATTTTCTCTACAAATATAAGGCATTAAGTATTTTTCATGGCCTACTATATTTGAGCAATAATATGTCACTTTGGTTTTTTAAATAGAACACCCTGTATATTTTTTTAAAAAAATATTCTACTTGAAATTGTCTTTACGGTAATATGTCACAATCAATGATTTCTATTCAAAGTGCGCTAAATAACCTAAATAATAGAATTTCAATCTGATTATTTCTGTTAACAAATGCCATTGCAATATTTCAGTTGTTTATTCACAATTATTTGTCACATAAATAAATAAAAGTATTATTGTTCTTAATAGTTGTTTCGCGCAAAATAATGGAAATGAATTATTCAAACAATGAAAAGTTGATATGTTATGCTGTCTTCATAGGTCAAACAACAATAAACGTCAAGCTGCAGTTTTATATCGAAAGTTATATCCTGACCATAGACAACCAAATATAAATACATTTAAGAATTTAGAAAATACTTTAAGGTCCAATGGCAGCTTTTCAACTATCACCAGAAATCAAGTACAACATAAATTGATTATTTTGGCCTACTTTAGACCTTATTCTAAAGTTTCTCGAGACAAGCTGCAGCTGAACTAAACGTTTTGACAGATTTTTAATGTTTTGAGGCGTCATTCAATGAAAGCATTTAAGATGCATTTGGTTCAAACATTACATCCCAATTATGCCAACAGCCGAGTTGGTTTTTGTATATGGATATTGAATGTATAGGAAGAGAATTTTTGGACAGTATAATTTGGACTGATGAATCTAACTTTCATACAAATGGTATTTTTAACAGAAAAAATACACATTATTGGAATGATAGAAATCCTTTGCAATTTGTTGAAACCCGTTCAGAAGTACGATTTTCAGTGAATGTGTGGATAGGTGTAGTAGGTGACTGCATACCGGGTCCATATTTCTTTAATAGTATAGTTTAACCCAAAATAGATATTTTGTAAACTTCGTTTCAAGATTTCTTAGATGATATTTTCAGAGTTATTTGGCGAAACTTATGGTTTCAACACGAGAGCGCTGCACCACATAATGGAATCAATGTTACAAATTATTTAAATAATGAGTTTGGTCAGAACTGGATCTGTAATAGGGGACCGACTTTGTGGCCTCCCCGATCACCTGATTTGTCAGTTCTTGATTTCTTTATTTGGGGGTTTTTAAAATATCGAGGTTAATTCTAATTCTACTCCTTTTCAAAATCTTGAAGAGTTGATTGCAAAAATAAGAGCAGCTTGCTTGCTAATTACCCCGGTCATGCTGCAAGATGCTAGAAAAAATTTAATTATTCGAGTTAATAAATGTTTAGAATGTAATGGTGAACAATTTGAACATTTACTAAGATAATTAGTTTTCTTGTTAGCTATTATTTTAAGATATATGTATAAAAAAATTTCAATTTATTAATTTATACAGTAAATAAACAATAATCACAGTTTTCTATTGGAATTCTATTATTTGAGTGATTTAGTGTATTCTGACAAGAACTCATTGGTTGTGGTATATTACCGTAAAGACAATTTCAAGTAGAGTATTTTTTCAAAAAAAATATACAGGGTGTTCTATTTAAAAAACCAAAGTGACATATTATGGCTCAAATATAGTAGGCCATGAAAAATACTTAATGCCTTATATTTGTAGAGAAAATATATTCAAACAACTTCTTATGAAATTTTTCTATATCTTGCATATTTCAGAAGATATACGCTGGCTAATGAAAACCGGACACCCTGTATATATATATATATATATATATCCATTATGTGAATAATACTGTTTTTTGTTAACAATATTTTGGTGTTTTCCCTTCATTTTTTCTTTATATGTACATTTTGTACAATTTTTGAGAGAAAGAGAGGGTACACTGTAGCTTAAAAAGTAACACAATTAATTATACAGAATTCTGTATAAATTAGGACTACTATAACGAATATTCGGTGTCTTTTTAAAAGATTTTTACTTTAATTATATTTATCTTATATCATCAAACATTATAGTTTGTAAATAAAATTTGAAAATTAGCTCATACATATAATTGTAACTTAATTATTCAGCAACAAAGAAAATGAGACAGGAAAATTGTAATTTACATAATTGACTGTATTTTACAACTTCATCGGATTTGAACTAAATATTCGATCAAACTATTTTATTTTGTATGTACAAAACTTTTTATAATAACATTAATATTTGAAATATCTAATGACATTATTTCTGACATATGCTCAAAAAACTAACAATTTTGTTTATGATTATAAACAAAAATTTTTTTCTAAATTATGTATATACACAATTGTTTACAATTAATTATATTTGAATTCAGCTGAGTTTTCACACGAAGTACTTAAGTTGTAAAATCCTGTATTAGAATATTAATACTGAACAACATTCTAAAGATATAAATATTATTTATAGATCTCAATTAAGATAATACCTTCGGCACTACAGGGAATTTCTTGTTAAACTATATAAATTCACAAAATTAATATTGACAAATTACGGTTCATAGTTTTGTAAACATGTCAGTACATATACGAAGTGGATATAAAACTCTTTTAATACTTCTACTTTGCATGTGCTGAACTTTAAACTATAAATTGTATTGACTATCTTTAAATATTCCACAGGTGATAAGACAAAAACAAACTTTAACCGTCAAATGACTGCTTGCCGGGTGTAGAATAAAAGCGATGTACAGTACAACATAATTTAAAACCCACTTGCTAAAATATGATGAAACTCTACAAATAAGACTTTTTTTACAAACTCTTGAAGTTGTGATGGTCCATAATTTTTATATTCAACGGAAGCTGGAAACTTTCAGATGTTTATTCATCAAGTGGCTCAAATAATCGTTAGACGTTGAAATTCGACTAAATGATTACAATGTTAATTTTTGATGCTTCTTTAATTTTAAGTTACCAATTTTATATTCCATAATTACGTTGAAAATTGATGATACTCTTAAAATTTTACGTATAAAATCTAAATACCTTTTAGGTATGCATTGTTAAAGAGATTGAATACGGTAGTAAGAATTGCTGTCTTTACTAAGGTTGGAGGTTAATACGCAGATTGCCTTTTATCTTTAACATTATCAAACATATATTCAAGAGCATCGGGAAGTAGTTGATCTAATGAATTCTAAACAACAACGAATTGCCAAGTGTTAACTTTAGAACGTGAAAAATACATTACAAAAAACCATGTAGAATATTCAACCCATGTACTATATTTATTATTAAATGATATATATATATATATATATGTATATATATATATTTATTTAAATTTGTAAATTTCCCAATTCTCGTCATCGGTCCCGGTAACGTAATTGGTAAACGCATGGTTCTGGCAAAACCAGGATACAGGTTCAAGTCCCGTCCAAGACCTTATATTTTCCATCTTTCAATTACTAGCTCGATTTGAAATGATTATTTGGGCTTTGCATTAAGTTATTATTTCATCTTATTCACTGTAATACGATAGTATTTATCAACTTACCTTGTGTAATTAACTACCTAGAATATTTATATATATATATATATATATATATATATATATATATATAGTGCCATATAGCTTTTATCGAAGGGAAGCCCTAAAATTCGTGCCCCACACTTTGGGCGTCAAAATGGCACGTTGCTTAACTGGGTGTTTGCTTAAAAGGATTTGTGTTGTTACACAATTTTTTTACCAACTTGAAAATGAAGCCCTACCACCTAGACTTGCACTTCATATCCCCTATATCAATATATATATATATATATATATATATATATATATATATATATATAATTTGTTTTGAATTTCCTTTAATATAAATGATCAATGTAAGTAGTTAGCGACAGGTTATGTATTTCTTGCTAATTTCGAATTTTTTGTTTCCATTTCAGCCTTTGAAAAAGGTGCAAAAAGAATGTACCGAAACGTTAGGTGTTGATTAAACTTTTAAATCAGTTTCTGTTGTTTGATTTGGACTATTTCCCATGATAATATTTACATGTATATTATAATATAAGTCTGACCAGTCCATTAATTATTAATGTATATATATATATATATATATATATATATATATATATATATTGCTGTGTTAACTCGCCCCACGGATTGGGCGGACATAAATTGCTGTGATATAACCCTTATGTTGCTCAAACACTTGTGAAAATGTTAATTTATAATTTTCTTTTGCCTTGACTAGCTGATTCAATTAAATAAAGCAATTCCACAATACACAGTATAATGATTAAATATTTACAACGTTTTCCCTTTTTAAATATCTTCTCCCTTTTTGAATTATTTAGATCTATTAGATTTTTAGAAAATGAAGCCAGCAAAACGAGTTTTTATATTACCTTTAGAGACCTATTGAAACGTTTCAAGATGTCTATAACTTTTCATAAAATTTATCCAGAAACCCCAATTTGTCGGCTCTTACACTTAAATTATTATTGAGATAAAACAGTTTTAAAAATAAATCATATCAAAAATATATAAAACAGTTTTAAAAATAAATCATATCAAAAATATCTGACCTGAAGTGGTTTAGTGGGCTCTGCATTCCTAAGAATTGAAGTCGATATACGACCAAATTAATATCCCAATCGTTATTGCAATAAAAGGTTTTTCATTTCCACAATAGAATATTTCCATCAATTTGTTTGAACAGGCAGCATTCTCCAAAGTCTCGTATCCAAAAATTGTATTTCAGATCGTACTTGATCGTTATTTAAAGTTTTAACAGGAATCGTAACATTATTTTGATTGTAATTTAAGATTGTAATGGTAGTTTTCGGATGTTAATCACCATGATAATTAAGATGGTAATTAAGAGCCCTGTTTTATTTATTATTAGAAATGGTATAATTTCCTAAATCTTATCTACTTACGTCTCAGAAGTATGGCCTCTTTGCACAATTATACACTCTTTAAAATAATTTTCACTTAACTTTTCACGTAAATATTTATCACATTTCAGTATAGTGACTGTCCAGTTTCAAAAGTATACTAACTCAATATTCAATTGTTAAGATATTTATAGGATCGGCCCCCTTTAGTTTTTGATTCGTTGACTCCACGTGCTGGGCGAGAGCAAGTGTATTATCACTTGTTATTTTGGGAATTTTACCAGTTGTATGTATTTTAATTGCATGAAGCGATGCTCTTAGTTACGTAATTTAATGTTATACCTCACATTTAATTCAAAAATCCCAGGAATCTTCATTCAATCGATCACGTCGTATTGTTTGTTGGCCTTATTCTAATCTGAATCGAATAAATTTGGTGTTTGTTTATTTCCTAATAAATTGGATTTTGGAGCAAATGTGATACTTTTAAATCACGTACGCTTCTAATAATGCATAATTTGTAAGTGCGTTTAAGATCCACACACTTTTTGAATATTTGTCTAGCCAATGCATGCAGGTTTTTCACTGATTTAATTTCAATGCGTTTCGTAACCTCTTCAAATTCTTATCTTTGCTCGTAGCTACTCTTGGATATCTGTTTAATCGCTTGTACTGCTATATACAGTGTGCTCTCAACTAATAATATTTACAATGACCTATTTACTCTACTAATATCTGTACTTATGTGCTTTTGTTACTTGGACGTTTCTTCTGTTTGTTCTACGACCCCTATGACTTAACCTACCCCTAAATTAACCCTATAATTACAGCAATATATATATATATATATATATATAAATAAAAATATTTTTAAATCTTGTGTGGTTTATTTCGTCCAAATACAATATTTATATAAATGTCAAACAATATTTGGAGAATTTCTTAATATCTAAACTTACATTTATTTGACATGGTTGTTAATGTTATAATAAAGTCTTATGAAATTTATACATTGTTTTGTTTTCATAGAAAATGCTATAATAACTAGGTTCTAATACTAAATTTCTATTAGCTAATTATAATTGGAAGTTTAAAAATTAAAAATTGAAAACATTGTAAAAGAAAAAATTGTTGTTAAATAATAATAATATACTATAAACATTAATAATATTTTTATTTATATCTAATTTTAATTTAACTTTGATTGTATATGTGTGTGTGGTATTGTCTGAGTGTGGTGAATAATAAATGTGTCTTATTAGTGTATGTTTTATGATTATTTTAATTAGCTTAAGTAGTAGGTTAATTATAAATTATTAAAAGAGAATAGAAATGCGTAACTTTTGTTTAAGTTATCTATATTGTTTTTAAAATTAATAGTGTTGGGTTGTTTTTGTATATGGTAGCTTTCTAGAAATAGTCTATTTTTATATGTTTTTTCTACATCTAATATTTTTGTATTGTCAAAGTCCTCTTGGTGATGATAATCGTTTAAGTGTATAGATAAAGCACAAGATCGTTTATTTAGTTTTTGGTCACTTTTGTGTTGTATAATTCTATTTCTCAACCACTGCTTGGACTAACCTATATATTGTTTATTGCAACTGCACGGGATATAGAATAGACCCGTCAATCAAGAAATGGCCAGGAGAAAGGTAATTGACCCATCATTAGGATCCACAGAAGTGATAATCAACGGGCGACTGTTCAACACACTACATTTGATTTTTTAATGCTCCACTCAAAAGACGAGGATATGTTTTTGTAAAAATTCTTGCCTAACATTTTTCAAGTAGTCAGTATCGGGAATCGAACTCTGGACCTTGGGCTTAGTAGTCACACGCAAACCAACTAAACTATGGAGCTGCGTGTATATTCAATACAGCTTCAATACAAGTGAAAACGTTAGACAGTTCTTTATAGGATAGAGGTTGCTTGCCCAGAAAGTGGAATAATAAAGATTTAGAGGACTTCATACCGGATTTCCAAATTCCTGCAAAGTTTGAAACATACAGAGGATTGAAAAACCATATTTGTTGTGAAGCCAAGGCAGACGTTATCTCGTTATGATTAGTTTTTAAAAAATATTGAGTTTCCATCAATGACCAGAATGCGTCCTCAAAATTTTGGCCACAATCATAGTATTCCGAATTTAGCAAACCTTGACAAAAAGTAAGTCTATGAGATGTAACCATAAAGGCAGCAGTAGATAACTCGGATACAAGTTTCAAATGAACGACTTTGGTGCTCTGATTAAGAAATGATCGGCAAAGTTGACCCCAACATTAGTAAAAGGTCTAGTAATTTGGGCGTGATGGGAAGGAAGATCTGACATAAGAGGTTGAAGTGGTTTGGCAATTAGACAAAAACAAGGCAGACATTTGTGAATGTGTTGTCGAACTAAGTCATGTGGACCTGTAATCCATACTTTCATTGGACAAGAGATTGAGTAGTCGAAGGACCAAAATGTAGTAATATGACATGGTAATGATCACATATTAGAAGCGAGGACTGTTTTAACAACAAAAGTGGGCGTTTTGCATCGTCTGGCAAATGGATTTTCGTAAGCGACTGTCCACTTTACAGAAAAGTAGCAGAAATAGTTTCATCTTTACAAAGCTAAGATATCTTGAAAGAATAGTGAAGATTCTGTGTTTGCTTTACCTGAATTAACATGGCAACTTTTAGCTTGCCAGCCAAAATAGACCCACATAACCTGTTGTTGGAATTATGGCAATTTCTAAGAAAAAGTAATGATTTAAATGAGCAACTAAAAGCCCTTAAAATAGGGATGCTAGAATTAAAAACAAAAAAGCAACATCTACAATGTCAGCACTGAAATTATTAGTGAAATTGAAGACAAGAGTCCGTTCCAAAAATGTGATCCTTTACAATGTAACCGAAAGCAAGTCATGGAAAATTGAAGAGAGAGTGAAGCACAACACAGATAAAACAATTAAGACTTTGAGAAGTGTTAATGTTAATTCTGTTAAAACTATTCGCATTGGTAAGCCTTCTGAGAAAACCAGACCATTGAAGTTTATACTTAATGATCCTCAATTAGTTTAGCATTGCTTACCCAACAAGAAAAGGTTAATTGATACAGACATCGGTGTTGGATCAGATCTTACACTAATTCAATGCAAATCTATTAAAAAGGTTTACAAAGAATTGGCAGAAAGAAAAGAAAATGAAAAAGGATTGCTGTTCAATATATACTCGGTGCTCCAAAAATGGTAAAATCTAAGATTTACTTCAAAAAACTGGTTAATTATTACAACCAGAACTGTGGCGGTGTTTGGGCTAAGTTATCAAATCTCAAAAGAGGTATTAGAGGTGTGGCCTTGATTTAACTGAGGAAACTTGTTTAAATAGTGATAATCTGAATTGTGAACTAAATACGCAATAACATACCATTTTGTTATGATCGGAATCTACTATCTACTGAAAAAATATGGGGTGGAGATATTCTGATAGCTGTGAAAAAAATTTTCAAAACGAACTTAATGTAGAACATGGAGATGTTGAACAACTTTTTATCTCGTTAGTTCTTGGTACTAGTAAATACATTATTGGAGATGTGTATATTTCACCAAGATGAAATGGAATTACGTACTAACACCATACTCACAGCGTAGCAAATTTATCAAGATTTTTTCCGATTTCTATATCACCATATTTGGTGACTATAATTTACCAGAAGTTAAATAGTTTCAAAGTACCTCATACTTAAACTAGCCCTTGTTACATAAAACATCTAAACTTTTACACAAATAATTATATACCACTCTGAATAAATTAGAACTACTACAACAAATAATTGGTCTCTTTTAAAAATTATTATTTGAATCATCAAACATTATAAATTATAATTTTTATGATTGACTGTATTTTAGAACTTAAAAGAGTTTAAACTAAATATCTGATCAAACCATTTTAATTTGTATTTACAATTTTTATAATAACGTTAATACTTGAAAATATTTAATGAGATTATTTGTGAAATATGCTAAAAAATTAGCAATTTTGTTTATGATTACAGACAAAAAATAATGTTCTAAATTATGTATACACGCTAACTTTTACAATTAGCTATATTTGAATTCAGCCGAGTTCTCACATCAAGTACTAAAGTTGCAAATCCAGTATTAAAAAATTAATGCTGAACAACATTTTGAAGATGTAAATATTTTTAATAGAATTCAATTATAATAATACTTTTGACTCTACAAATAATTTCTTGTTTATCTATTCTATATAAATTGAGAAACATAAGATGGACAAATTATCATTCACAATTTTGTAGACTTGTAAATACGTATATAAGGTGGATATAAACCTTTATTAATATTTCTACTTTGTATGTGTTGAACTTTAAATTATTAATTGTATTGAGTAACTTTAAATATTCCGTAGTTGATACAATGGAAACAAACTTTAACTGTCAAATAACTGTTTGTCAGATGTGGAATAAAAGCGATATGTGGTACAATATAATGTAAAATCCAATTTACCAAAATATGATGAAACTTCCACAAACAAGAATTTTTTATGAACACTTTAAGTTGTGTTGGTCCATAATTTTTATTTTCAATGGAAGCTAGAAGGTTTCAGAAATGTATCTATTATGTGGCTTGAATATCCATCAGATGTCAAAGTTCAGAGAGATAGAGTATGGAAATTAACTACATTGAAACTAAAGTACTAATATATAAATAAAGGAGGGGGAAGTAAGTCAAAAACCAGAATACAAATATTTATTTAATATTTATTTTATTTAAAGTAGATAATCCTAATATTACAATACATTAGAATAGAAAATGCTTTCTTAATTTAAGTAGATATGGATACAAATACATTTAGTGTTACTTAGAAGTTACTCAAGACCAAAAAGAAAAATTAAGTATCAGTAAAAGCAACTATTACTTAACTAGAAATTTTAAAAATTATAATTACTCCCACCAAGTTTAGGTCATTTGGTTTTATTTTATAAAGTACTTACATTTTAGTTAGGCTTTGGGTTTTTTTTATTAACTTCCGTTTAAAAGATATCAATGTATTACAGACTCGAATATCTTTTGGTAAAGTATTATATTTAATCGGACCTTTAAAGAATATTGAATTTATAGTTTTTTTCAATTTGGTCCTTGCAACATATAAATTGCCTTGTGACCTAGTTTCGTGGTTATGTATTTGGTTAGCATAGACAATAAACTCATTAAAATAACTTGGCATTAATCCATTGATAATTTTAAAAATAAATATCATTGCTAAATACTCAATTTTTTCAGTAACCAATAGCCATTCTAGTGTACTTAACATTTTTTAAATGTTAGTCCTTTTGCTACATTCCAGTATGATTCTTAAACCTCTGTTCTGTAGTTTTTGAAGTACTTATTTTAGTCACATAAATATAGTATTGTTGCGCAGTAGTCAAAATGTGGTTGAATAATTGTTTTGTAGACTGTAATTTTAGTTCTTAAAGACAATTTAGGTGCTAATCTTGAGAAGAAATATAGTTTTTTTGTAATTTTATTTTTAACATAATCAAAGTGATTTTTAAATGTTAAAGTACTATCCAACATAATACCTAAATACCTAGTTTGTTCAACAATTTGTAATATTTCATCACCAATCTTCAATGTAATAGCATTTCTATCGAGTTTATTTAATTTACTAGCATTTCCAACAACCATTGCTACAGTTTTGCTTGTAGTTTCAACTTGTTCATTTGAAAGTACCTATAAATTTTATCCAAGCTATTATTCATTTTATTTGTTGCTGTTTGTATATCAGACTCTTTGATTACAAGTAGGGTATCATCAGCATATAGATTAACAAATTCACATTCGTGGTCAATACTCTGAAAATCATTTAAATACAAAATAAACAACAACGGTCCTATAACACTTCCTTGAGGGACACCATTTTTTACTAGCACTGAACTAGATGTTGAATTTCCAACTTTCGTTTTTGTCTTTTATTTGACAGGTAGTCATCCAACCATTTTATCACTGTTCTACCAATGCCGTAGTGTTATAACTTGCTCAATAATAATTGTCTGTTAATTGTCTCAAATGCTCTTTTAAGGTCTAAGAAAACAGCAAGTATATACTCATCTTGATCAATGTATTGCTTCCACCTACTAAAAGTTACCTGAATAGCAGTTTCACAAGAGTGCTTAGATCTAAAACCTGTATGATTACAATCCAATAACTGGTTACTGTCCACATAGTTTATTAATTAGTTATATACAGCAATTTCTAATATTTTTTTAATACAAGGGAGTGTGTTTATTGGCCTGTATTCACTTGCTAATATGGTATTTTGAACTTTTGGAATAGGAATTACTGTACTACATTTTAGCTTGCTTGGAAAACTGCCAGTTCTTAAGGAGGAGTTGACCAGATGAAGAAGCATATGCGCAATTGCATCTAAAGTTGCCTTGATTACTTTTGTGTTTACTGTATCTGACCAGTTACACTTGTTAGGTAGATTATGCACATTTTCTTTTATATCATGTAAGGCTAACAATTTAAATTCAGTAAATTTGACATCGTGGTTGTGCAATGGGTTTAGTCGATATAGATTATTAGTGTCTGGGATACTCCTTACAATATCTTCAATGCTGTTCACAAAGTAGTCATTTAAATGTTCAGCTATATCCTTTTCTTCTCTCATAACGATTTTATGGTGATTATTTTCAAATTGTACTCTTTATATGTCACAATTATTTTCTTTATTACTAACCAACATTTTTAATATTTTCCACATTTTAGTGCTGTCTCTTCTGTTATTGTCAATTTGTTTTTCATAAAATTCTTTTACTTTCTTCTTCAATAAATTAACAAATTGATTTCTACATGTTTTATAATCTTTCCAGTTTACAACATATTGATTGAACTTGAATTTTTTATAAGCAAAGTTTCTTTCTTTAGCTTTGGCATGCAGTTCATTGTCATACCACTTTAAACAGTTATGTGGTTGAAATTTGCTTCGAATAGGAGCTTCATGGTGTAACGCATTTGTAACTTTAATTAGTATATCATTCAAAATTATATCAACATTTGTGTTATCAAATTTCCATGTACATTTTAAGTCTTAGGTTAATTTGGTGAATGACTGCATCGTTTAGGTTTCTGAATTGACTTATTTGGTTGTTACTATTATAGTGTTTATTTTCTTTAATAATTGCTACTGATATAACATTGTGATCAGTTATAATTGGTGTCGGATGAACAATAGCCCTGACTTGTTTAGCATTAGTTAAAATATAGTCAATTAATGTTGAACTACTTTGTACAATTCTAGTAGGCTCTGTAATTAATTGCTGTATACCTTTTACCCAAATGAAATTACTTAACTTTTTTTACATAGTAATTACCCTTATTCTCATAATTTAAATTGAAATCTTCCGCTATAATAGGAAACGAGAACTTACAAGAGGTTAAGGATTTTTGCTACATAGGAAGCTAAATAACGCAAGATGGGAAAAGTACAAAAGACTAACACAAGGTTAGACTGCAATTAACAAGGAAAAGCAACTACTATGTTCAAAGACAACAAACATAGAAACAAGGTAAAGATTTCTGAAGCATATGTGTGGAACACAGAACTGCATGGCTGTTCAACTTGGACAGTAGGAAAAGCGGACAGGAAGAAAATAGAAGCCTTTAAAATGTGATACTACAGACTTATGATGAAGATATCATGGACAGACAAAGTTAAAAACAAAGAGGTTCTAGAAATGGGAAGGGAGGAAAGAAATATGTGGAAAACAGTAAAAATAAGAGAGACAGAATGATAAGTCACATACTAAGGCATGAGGGAATAGTGCGCAATATATTAGAAGTAGAGATAGGAAAAAAGAGACGTAGACCTAGATTAGACTATTGCACACAGATAGTCAAAAATGTAGGCTGTGGGAATTTCAGGGAAATGTGTAGGATAGCTCAGAATAGAAATCAATGGAGATACGCACCCAACCAGTTCCAAGACAGAAAACCTAACAGGAAAAAAAATAATTGTACTTAAACCTGATGATTATTATAAACTACTACAGTTGCTGGTTTTGCAATATTCTTAACTAATGTTGATTGTGTGAAAGTATTTACTGAAAACTATTAATTCGGTTAATGTTCAAGTGTAGGCGGGTTTTGGTAGTCATCAGGTTTCTTAACCCCCTTCACATACCGCTGAATATAAGTGAAATAGGCTGTATATTTAGAAAACAATAGAAGTGGATTCAAACTGTATCTAACAAGAAAGAGCAGTTTCTATGTTCGAAGACAACAGAAACAAGGAAAAATTGTTAAAAGCATATGTATGGAGCATAGGACTGTACGACTATGAGAATGGGGACAGTAGGAGAAGCAGACCGGAAAAAGTTTTTTGAAATGTGGTGGCCTCAGATGTATGATGATGATAGCATGGGCAAACAAAGTTAATAACAAAGAGGTTCTAGAAATAGTAGGGGAAGAAAGATATCTATGGAAAACAAAGAGAATGGGTTAAATAGAAGGATATGACACATTCTAAGGCATTTGTGGAGTAGTGCGGGGTATATTACAAGCAAGATAGGAAAAACAGAAGTGGAAGTAGACCTAGATCTGACTACTACAAACAAATGGTGGAAGATGTAGGCTGAGGGGAATTTCAGGTAAATGTGTAGGTTAACTCAGACTAGGAAACAATGGAGGTACGTATCTAATCAGTTCCAGGACTGAAGACCTAATGATGATGGTAAAGTTCAACTAACAGACTGCATACACACAAAAAAAATTCCATAAAAATGATACTGTTTCCAATATGATCCAATTATTATGTGAATTTTTTATGCATCTTTAAGTTTGAGTTATCAATTTTATATTCCATTACGCTAAGAATTCTTAATATTCTAAGTTTTACATCTAAAATCTAAATACCTCTTGCTTATGCATCATTAAAAGGATCGAACATGGTACTAAGACATTGTTGTCTTAACTAAGGTTGCAGGTTAATACGCAGATTGCTTTTTGTCTTTAACATGATCAAGCTCTTTCAAACCTGGGTAATTTGTAACTGAGTGTATATACTCAATAGTATTAGGATGTAATCGACTCCGTGAATTTTAAACGACAGATAACTAATCACCAAGTGTTAACTTTAAAACATGAAAATACATTACAAAAACCGTATAGAATATTTGACCCAAATGCTATACTTATTGTTAAATGTAAATCAATAAATGTTTTAAATTAAATTTCAATATTGGACGGAATGATTATAATTATGATATGAATGAACGCATCTGTATTTTCAAGATGCTACAGTAGCTATTGCTTAGTATGCTGTAGAACTTATTAAAAAATCTAAGCAACTTAATGTTTTTATATGGAGAATAATAAGAGTGTCGTAATATACGTCAATGTAGACTTCCTGCACTTAAAAACTGATGTTGACTGCAGAGACTAATGGCAACATTTTCTGAGGAAATAAAAACATATGTATTAAAGTTGTGGCATAATTCAATTTTATTTTAACTAATGAGAAATTTACCAATAGTTCTTTAGGAATGGAATTTCTAATTTAAGTGTGTACATTCTTGCAAAAAATTATAATTTTTAAAATCTAAGTGTATATTACATTTATGTTATATTTTTGTTCAAATTTTTTTGTTCCCACTTAATTTATTTCTTAAATGTTGCATATATTATTTTATAATAACTATAAAATTAAACCATATATTGTATTGTTAATAACGTAGCTATTCTAAACTTCAATATCTTATATTTCATTATAGATTCCATAAGGTAAACAAATTCATATGATCAAGTTCAAATTCTATGCAAGGAAGTTTATTAAATTTCTTTCTTCTCACCAATTTTATTTTGTTTAAAATTTTGCAGTAGTAATTAAAGTGTATGCTGCATATATTATACATCTTACGTTCAGTAAATCATCAGAAATGATGATAGTAATTTTAGGCTTTGATTTGCTCAAAATTAGAGAGGCATACTTCATTTATTATTTAGAATCAGTTTAATATTTAACCAATTACATTTTAAGACCAAAATCTTAAATATTATAAATGAATTTGCAATTAGTGCATGAAATGCTGTATCAAGACATTTGTAGAGATAGCAATTATCAAAATACAAGTTTAATTCTGTGTGTGAATTGCATCTTTTACTTTTTTTTATTGAAATACAAATAACAGTTTTGCATGGCAACAGGAAAAATGGTGTGAAGTACGTTAAAGCTGCATGTTATGTGGGTGTTTATACAATTCGTTTAGTGGACTATTAAAAATTGTGCAACAGGGGATGTGAGATATTGAGCTTCCTCATTCCAGATTTATATGTTGTGAAGTTAGCAGAAAGCTTTCCCTGATTAGTTATTTAGAGTGAAATCATTATAAAATAGAAGTCACTTTACCACAGAGGTTGTATTACATACTAGAGAAACGTGCATCAAAATGAGTATACATGAAGTAAGTAATGAAAGCCACTATTTGTAAGTATTGTAAATATTGAAATTTCTAATCTTTTCGCGAGACATTTTTCTATGGTCTATGAAAAATTTGATATTCCTGAGCCTAGCTTTATACCTTATGCAACTACCGAGACACCTAATTTACATATATCATTACAAACTGTTTTTGACCAAACTTCAAGCTAAATTAATGCATGGACCAGATGGAATACCTACATATTTTCTCAAGTGATGTTCTTACACATTAGCACCTATCTTGCATTTTCTGTATAATTTCTCATCAGATACTAATACTTTTCCTACTTCATGGAAAAACATTTTCGCTACTTCAGTATTTAAAAGTGGTACCAAAGATAAAATTTGTAACTACCGACCAATTTGTATCCCATCAGTAATTTCTAAGCTTTTTGACAAAATCATTGCTGATCATTTATCAGTCTGATGCAGACACATTATTATTCCTGAACAGCACGTTTTTTTTTTTTTGTTAAATCTACTCTAATTTAACTGTACCAAGATTACATTATAAGAGAAGAACTAGCAAGTTGATGCCATAAACACTGACTATGTCAAAGCCTTTGGCAAGGTTAATCATTCTAGCCTTGTAAGTAAATTACTTTTGTTTTCTGACCTAGTTGGTGCTTATGAATATTTAGTTTTGTAGCAGGTAGGACACAGTAAGCGAAAGTATAGAACTATATATCTGACGGCATGGATGTTTCTTCCTGAGTTATGCAGGGCTTCCATGATGGTTGCTTTTATTCAATCTGTTTATAAATGATATTAGAAGTTGCATTAAATACTCAAAGGTGTTACTATTTGCTGAGAATATAAAGATATTTCTAGAAACCGTAAGGTCATGTAACCTTTTGCGGTTACAAAATTATCTCAATGCCATTGTAGTATGGTCAACTGCAAATGGAATGTTTCTTAATACTTAAAAATATGTCTCAATTAGTTTCGCTCAATGTTCCGAAAGTATTCAATTTAATTATCAAATTACGAATCCATCACTGAAACACATTACAGAGATAAAAGGTCTTTGTGTAACCTTTGATACTAAGTTAAGCTTTAATACGCATCTTTCAGTTGTCGTTGGTCAAAGTTTGAGAAATTTTGAGTTTATATTTAGATATACCTTAGAGTTCACTGTTGATGCATTAAAATCATTATACTGTAGTTTGATCCTTTTAAAACTTCAATATGCTTCAACAGTATTGTTTCCAGTATATTACTACTCCGACCAATTAATTGAATCTGTACAGAGAAAATTCTTTAAAACCTGTACATTTAAACTTTGCATTCATAGAATTGATTATTATATTGACTATAATCTTACCTAATGAATTGTATTAGGATACTTTTCACAAATGGATGATTAAAACATCTTGTTACTCTTTATAAAATTATTTTTCATAGCTTTAAGAATTCAAAATTATCGGAACATATACAATGTAATGTATCTAAAAAATCACTTGTTATGTAAATATTTTTTCTAGGTTCCATTTCACCCAGCAAGTTGTGGTTTTGAATCTCCCATAACCAGATTCCTAAGATTAGCAAACAAATACAGTTTGGATTATTTTACAATCTGTTTCCAGCTTTAAAATCAACTACTGAAAATATCATAGTCTGTATTTATTCTCTACCTATTGTTTTTATTATGCAAGTAATTACTAAATTGGATATTATGTTGTTATATTATTGTTTAAATAATTTTACTTTATTTTTCTTGTAAATTATATTCATTTATATATATATATATATATATATATATATATATATATATATTCTGTATAGAGGTTTTTACCATAAACGTTAAATAAATAAATAAGAATGTAATTAGGTTAGTGAATTTTAGGACGTTCATATCTGAAAAGGAAGTTAACTAAATAGAGTTTGGTAGAAGTAGAATTTAATTAAATAATTTAAGTGTGGATTTGAAATTAATTAAGTACTATTCTAAGCCTGAAGTTGAAAGGAGTGGAATGTAATTTTGAGCATGGTTTTTAGTTTGAAGAGGATGCTGGCTTTGAATATATATTCTTGCTTGGCAGAAATTAAGAGCCGTTTTATTATTTTAATATGAAAATTGATTGGCACTTGGACTTTCAAATGGTTTTGACAATTGTTGATGCAGGCAGTTTAGTATTTTTGAGTCTACTTTTGGATTTTGGTTATATAAGATTCGAACTAGAATTTCAATATGTGCAGGTTTCATAAAATTTTAAAAATTAAGCATTTTGACTAAATATCTATTGTGTGATTGTATATTTATTTTTATTATAGTGATTGTAATTTTGTTTCCATAAGTTTTGCGTGAGCTAAACAGCGTAGATGTTTAAGTTAAGATTTACATAAATTAAAAGTCACTGACTTGTGAATTATATGTGTTTATGAATAACCACTCAATCCTGAATTAAGAGCAAATTTGATTTAGTTTGGAGTTAAGGATAGAATGCGTCAGTCCAACGAGCTGCAACAACAGTGAAACTGGTCATTAGCTTTTGCCTTTGCAAATTAACCAACACATTATATTAATTTTCGTTCACTATGCTCGAATTACTTTCCCAATGCCAGACAAAGTAATTCATTGCTATTTAGCTGGAAACGTATTAGTCTCTGTTGACCAGCTTCCACATTTAGCATTGGGTAAAGTACTTTCTTAGAAAGTTCACCAGTATTAAGTAGGTAATCAGTCATTTGTTTATTATTATCTTGTCTTTTGACTAGTTATTAAAATTTTGGCAATGCCATCTATACTATCATATCAGAGACTTGAAAAAGTCACTGCTAGTTAGTTGTTTACATTTGAGTATAGAGCACACATGAGAAACATTAATACACCATGAGTTGTGTATAATTCAAGAATTTGGTTGGTTTTGCAGAGAGAATGTGCCAGTCTGGTGAGCTGCAACAACAGCGAAATCGGTCATTAGCTTTTTCTCTTTGCAAAATAACCAACAATTGATATTAATTTTCATTCACTATACTCGAATCACTTTCCCAATGCCAGACAAAATTATTCATTATTATATACTTGGAAACGTAGTAGTTTCCGTTAACCAACTTCCTTATTTCAGATTGGGTCTAGTACTTTCTTAGAAGGTCCGCCAGTGTTAAGTAGGTAATCGGCCATTTGTTTATATTTTTAATAGTTTTGTGGTTAAGTTGAATGAACTGTTTCATATGAATTTGTATACAAAATTTGTAGAATTAAGTTTTGGGATCAAAATAGGTATATTAGTCAATTTATTTGCTTGTAAATATTAGTGCTTATTTAAAATATACTGATATCAACCATGCATAATTAAATGAAATAAAATATAAATTCTCACTCAATTGTTTGATTTTTAAAATATTAAGGAATGAAGGAATTGTTAACACCACAAGCGATCCCCGTTGACTCAGATGGTCGTGCTTTATACTAAATATTGGCAAAATTGATACTCTGGATACACAAAGTCAAAAGAAAATAGTAATAGGCGCAGTGATGATACTGATGAAATGAATTGCAGTCAAAGTTAAATAAAAATAGGGAGAGAAGGCCACTACTACCTGCAGTACAAATACATGTTTGCACAGGGCAGCAAATCTATTGAAATATTACCACTTACACATTTCCTAACGTACGAATAACAATTTTTGTATTTGAATATTAGAATTGGTTGAAATACAAGGGAACTTTAATTGTAATTTATTTAAATGACACATTTTGTACCCATTATTTAAAATGAAAAGGGTTAACTTATAGTATAAAGTATGTAGATAGATCTTTATTTGAACCCATGTAGTTACATGGTAGTTAATGTTTATGATTGTAATACATAAAACAAAAAATGCATTTTATCATTGCTCTAACTACAATAAGCATTGTATTAAGCTAATATGTATCGGCTGTTAGCAAAGTCGTCATCCAAAACTCCTGTACGTCATAGTAAACCTTCTCGGTAAGTAGGACATGCAAGGCAGATTTAATTTTTTTTAGCATAGATAATGCTTTCATTCTATTGTTAAGCTTGTTAAATAGTGTGAGAGCTAGATAAGTAAATGCTTTTTGTACTCCATTGAGGTGTGGCAAGTTTTATAGAAGTCATTGGCGTGTTCAGTATTATGATGGTGAATAGTATTTGCGGTCCAAAAGTTACCTCTACTTTTGTAGAATAAAGTGACTGTCTCATATATAAAAACACCAGCAGACGTAAAAATAGCAAGTTTCTTAAATAAAGGTTTATAATGTGTGTCTGCACAACACAATATGCACAATCTTTTATGGAATTTTAAATATGAAGGATGTGAGTACTTACGATGCGCCACTTCCTTGACCGCGTCTGCGCGGTTCCGGGCGCCGGCGCGGCTGTCTGGAGTAGCGGGGGTGCGCGCGCGGGTCTTTTGAAGTATTGGCGCGGGTTCGCTTGCGTGTTTGAACTGGTGTTGGGGTGTTTGCATGCCGATTTTCGGCATGTAGCAACGTGTCCAACCAGTTTTGAGACGGAAAATCTAATGGCGAAATAATAAGCGCAGATAAATCTGATGATTAGTATAAACAACTAGTTGTTGGTTGCGAAATATCGGCAACTAATGTTGACTGTGCGAAAAGATATATTGGAAAATACATTAAATCGGTAAATGGTTAAGTGTTGGGGGAACTTGGCAGCCATTGGCTGCTTACCTCTTTTCACAACCACTGAAGGTCGGAGAAATAGGGTATATAAATGTAAAACAGTAGAAGGTGACCGAACTGCATCTAACAAGAAAGAACAGCGCCTATGAGGAAAGACAACAAACATAGAACAAGAAGAAAATTGTTGAAAGTATATGTGTGGAGCACAGCACAGTATGCCTATGAAATACGGGCAGTCTGAAACGCAGACAGAAAAATGGTAGCAGCCTTTTGAAATGCTGTGCTTCAGATGTATGAGGACGATAGCATGGACAGACAAAGATAATAACAAATAGGTTATAGAAATAGTAGGGGAACAAGGATATCTGGGGAAAAAGAGAAATAGAAGGGCGGAATACGTTCTAAGGCATTTTTGGGGAATAGTATGGGATATATTACAAGCAGAGATAGGAAAAAGAGGTAGATGTAGACCTAGATCAGATAGTGATAGTTGCAGGGAAGTTTTGGGAAATTTTGTAGGTTAGTTCAGAATAGGAAATAATGATGGTACGCATCTAACCAGTTCCAGGACTGAAGACCTAATGATGATGATGAATAAATTTTATTTGAAATTCAGGACTACTTTTATTTTTATTCAAGATATACCTTGTTATCGATTTTGTAATCTTCTGCGAGTTGTCAGAACAAGATCAGTAGGTATATATACAGAATGATTCAAATTTGAGGACCTAGATGAGGATCTCGCTTATTAATGGAGATCGAGAAGTCTATTTAAATTCGGCCCAAAGTTGCTAAATTTTACACTAGTTAATAATCTGCAAAGCAATTTGACATATCTCATTTGGCGTCCGAGATATTTCCAAAAATGTAAAAAACTGAATTTGTTTTTTACTTTTAGTGCCGTTATTACAAATAATATTCAAAATTTAAAAGCACTCTTTACCATCTATCGAATAGCCCAATTGAATTTGTAAAAAACGTTTCGTAGTTACTTAACCATCATCAACTTTCTTATTTCTTATGGACGCTATTTCGTATTCTGTACATTCGGATTCACAAATTTTTTCTGATTATAGTAGCGTATGACGGGCAGCAAATCTACATTGTATATAATCTAGATTGGATGAGAGTATTAATGAAATTGTATCTTCATAATTCTTTTCGGGAATCAATTTGAGAGAAAGTAAAGCCAGTATACAGGTTTCTCCATAGAAAGAAGTATTTATCAATTTAGGGTAGTTCCGTTTAACATATCTACATTTACAGCAGCTGTTGTCAAGACTATGCTAAACCTTTTGGAATTATATAAAGAATTTTGTATTCATGCATGAATAATATTTTGGTCTGTTGTGGAGATTGTTATCAATATTTGGTGCATCTAAATAGAAATATGGTTAAGTTGATTAAGAGATAGATACAGATCACATTAGAGGCAAGTATCATCATTTTAATTTATTCTTATAAACAGGATGTGATGAAAGATAAAAATTAAAATAAATTTTTGATTATCTTTGAAAATGTTTATAATTTTGTAAATAATGAATGTGAGGATGCAGATTAGGGTAACATGTATCAAGCCTTCTAGAAAATAATACATGAGTGTTAAATGTTGCATTTCATATTCAAGAACATTCAAATTCATCATCACAGGCTTTACTTTGACATCAGTAGATACTTGCAGGGAACTGCTGGTATTTTTTAGAGTTGTTTTGTTAATCTTTGGAAAAATGTGTACTTTAGATAGAGACAATCGATCTGTGGCTTAAATTCCTTCCTACCTGAAGATAAGACTAATAGTGGTTTGTAAATGTAATTGTCGATGTAGGATGTTTATCAGGAGTTATGATGTCCAACCTTTAACTGTAGCTTAACAAAGAAGATTAACTTTATGTGAGTTAGTACTTATTAATAATATTGTATTATTTAAGGATTTTTCATGGATAAGATTTTATGTATATAGTTTTAGGCTTATGATGGTGATTTAGATTGATTGTTTTGGAGCTGTAAATTTTTCTTGTTTACTAAAACATCCTTGAAATGATATAAAAACTGCAGTTCGCCACTTTGAGAAGTGATTACCTTCTTTAGTTTTCTGCATTTTTATATCCATTTGAAATGTTATTTAGAATAAGCATAGATATTAATAAACACTTACAGAAACTTTGTTATAGAAAATGCTAATTAGTGACTCAAGCGTCACTCTCCGAATCGACTCTTGAGCTCAACTGCATACTTCAATATACAACCTAACTGTACTGTCTTCTATTTATTAATTTTTGATACTTTATTTTATTTTGTCTTTTAGTATCAATATTAGTAATGAGTTTCTTGTTCTGGAGTGTATTATTTTATGACAGGTAGCCATACTTTCATGCAGAACCCAGTTCCTTCTGATTTGTACCGCTGTCCAGCTGCTTGGTATCTTCTAAGTAATTAGTTTTTATTGTTTCTTGCTTTTTCTGTCTATGCCAATTCATTGCTAGCCGATAGCCAGACAGTTTATCACACCACCACCTAGCTTCCTCTCTGGATTATTTTGTTTAGGCTATTCTTTTCCTTTTTGTTATGTGCCTATTTCTCATACCAATTCTTAACTTTGACATGGCCTTTGGCAGTAGTTTTCAAATTTTTGAATTTTTCTTCCTTTTCTCATTCCTAAAGTCAGTGTGTTACAGGTTTTCACCTAGAACATATACAGATTACATAAATTTTTGAAATAACAAAAATCATTTATTACTGTAAATACAGGACTACTACAAAAAACATAGACAACTTTAACGTCATATAAAACAAAAAGTATATATAGTAGCTGGAAGCAGTTTTAACTGGTTGTCTCGAAATTTACTTTGTCATATGACATATGTTCAAGATATGCTTACACGAAACATGTCTAGAGATAATGGAGTCCATTCCAAACCCGGTATAACATATCTGTATTGACACTTACCAGAGCTTGTCTGATACCTTCTTTCAATTCATACAAATCAAAAGGAAATGCAGGGATGAAAACTTTGTCTTTCACAAATCCCCATAGAAAGAAGTTACAGTGCAAGATCAGCGCTCCTTGGTGGCCAACATGCAAAGGCATTATTGTTGAAGGTATCATGGCCAATTCAACGCTGTGGTTTTATCTAAATAACTTCTAACATCTGTGAGCCAGTGAAGCGATGTTCTATCTTGTTGGAAGTTATTAGGTTCCTCATTCAGTTGAAGCAGTAACCAAATTTGTAGTATGTCAAGATATTTAGTGCCCGTTACTGTTTGCTTTTCCAAAAAAAATTGGGACCATACACCTTCATGTGAGATACTGTATAAAACACTAATAGTTTTTGTTCTATAAGACGTTAAAGTTATTATGTCTTTCGTAGTAGCCCTGCATTTCTTGTGAGATTATGTACTTTTTATTTTATTACTGAAAGGGTAGTTTAACTGTATTCTTATGTTTTGCACCAAATGATCAGCATATGCGTCTTTGGTTAAGGTTTAGATAAATTCAGAGCCTCAAACAAATTTTGTAAATTATATGTTGGCTTGAGTAGAATTCCATCATCATTTGGGATCAGGGGTGTAGGTTGAATGTTCTGTTTGATAAGATATTTGTATATAAAGATTGTAAATTTAAATTTTGAGAGGTGTGATTTATCATTTCATGCATGCATATATCCACACACACACACACATGCATGCACGCATGCACACACACACATGTGGTATAGTTAGTAGTTAACATGCGTTTGGCTGTTGCTCCTGGTTTATCAAAGTTTTAGTTGTGATTTTTGTGTATTTAAATCCAATGTCTATTAACAATAGGACAATGAATATGTGCTAAAACTATTTTTGTATAGTTCGTGTTTGAACTTTGTGTTGTTTTCAAAAATTGTCTTTATATTTAAATAGAAAAACTGACAAGTGTTATCTTGCATATGTCAGTCCGACTGTCGAACTGATAGATGCCTTATTTGTTGCTGTTTTATATGCAGTTACTTGCAAAGCATATGGTTTAGTACATTGCATAATAATAGCGTTGTTCAGTGAATCACAATCAAACTGTAAGGGAACCTACACCATAAGTTTTAACTTAATAAGTAAATAGACCTTCGTGTTTGTTGTTGGTCACCATGCATGGCCAAAGTTGCAAGCTGCAACTGACTGCTTACCTAATTAGTTTTAAGTATGGAGAATCTAAATGCTTCTTTGGAGGAGCGAAAGGATGGTATTTCTGACTACAAGAATGTCTCCATATATAAATCATCTACTGATGATAATGTTGGAACAACCACGTCTAAGTTTGATTCTACTCCAGAGTTTAAAATAAATACCGTCTCTTTTTCAAATTTTCTGAAAACCATGTCATTTCCTAAAAAAGAGCAAGCCATAATTTTCCCGGCAATTGAAGATTTGTAAGTTAAGAATTATGTTATAGCCACCGGTGCAAGCATTAACCCATACAATATACTGTTTGCATCTCGTATGTAAGTAGTAAGTAGATTTATTGCATAACTCAATATAGGTTAATAAAGTATAAAACAAAATATTACACTATAAAGCAAATTATTAAAATACAGTTAATAATATAATTAGTTTTCATTTCTACAACTTAAAATATATTTTTTTAAATTACTCTTGAATTTTCTTTGAGAAGGCTGATTTGTAACTGATTTTGGTAATGTATTATATATCTTAACGCCATAATGAAATACATTTTTTGTGGTTATCGTTTTATTCTTCTTGTATATATAGTAATTGTCTGCTTGTCTTGTGCTGTAGTTATGTATATCTGACACTTTAATTAAGTTGCTAACCAAGTACGAAGGCAGCAAACCATTTATAATTTTATATATAAAAACCATACTATTATATTTCATTTGTTCCTGAACATTTAAAAAATTAAGGCATTCTAACATTATACGGATTTTGGAAAATCTGCTACATTTTAATAAACATCTCATTGCACGATTTTGTATCTTTTGCAATCTTTCCAAATCACCTTGGTTTGAGACAAATAAGATGGTGCTGCAATATGTTAGGTGTGGATAAACTATTGCTCTATATAAAGTTATTCGAGCAAAACTTGATAACTTTGCACTAATTCTTCTCAGAAATCCAACCTTTTTGCTTACTTTATTTATAACCAACTGTAGATGCATTTTAAAAGTTAATTTTCGGTCGATTATTACGCCAAGGTATTTAATGTTCTCTACCAGTTCAATATCAGACCCATCTATTTGTACATTCCTATTTTCTGTTTTGATCATTTGATAACTTCTATCATTCGTTAACAACATCCATTTTGTTTTATCAACATTTATCTTCAGCTTATTTCCAACTAAATATTTGCTAATTCTTATTAAGTCGCTATTTACAGATTGAATCAGGTGTATTACATTTGCACCTTCAGCATATATTAAAGTGTCATCAGCAAACATATGTATCTTTGTTACCTTCACTACATTCACTATATCGTTTATGTAAATTATAAAAAGCAATGGTCCCAAAATACTTCCTTGTGGAACACCCACTCAATTTCTGCTTTATTAGATGTTTCCTGTTGCCATCTCGTTTCTTGCTCCCTGTTTTGTAGGTAGTCTTTAAACCACTCTAACGCGTTGTCTTTAACCCCATATTTTTCCAATTTTGAATGAGAATATTTCTACTTATAGTCTCAAATGCTCTTTTGTAATCTATAAAGACTGCACACACTGCCTTTCCTTTATCCATTGATTCTTTCCAGTCATTTATAATTAGCTGAATCGCTGTTTCACACGAGTGTTTCGTTCTAAAACCAGACTGATAGGTGGTTAATATATTAGTCTCATCCAAGAATTGCTTCAGTTGCTTATATATTACTGTTTCTAATACCTTTTCAATTGTGGCCAACATATTTATAGGCCTGTACTCTTCGCATTTCTTTGTTGATACTACTTTTTGAATTGGTGTAATTGTTGATATCTTTAAGTCCTTGGGCACAATACCATGCATAAGAGGCATATTTATTATGTTTAGTAGCGGATAACCAATAATATCAAAAAGTTCTTTAAGAATTCTACTGTTTACACCATCCGGGCTGCTTTTATTTGCTTGCTTATATACCAATTCTTTTAGTTCATGTATTTTTAATAATTTAAAAGTACTTAATTCCTTCAGGCTTGTACGTATTGGATCGTGAAACTCAAACTTTCCAATACCAATTGATGATGTAATTTCTGTTATACTATTTATGAAGTAAGTATTGAAGTTTTCAGCAATAGTTTTGTCACTAGTTTCTAGTGTATTCTCAAATATAATGTGCTTACTATTTTGAATACGTTCGGTTTTTAATACAGATTTTAAAGTCTTCCACATTTTTACTGGGTTACCTTTATTTTCATCTATTTTCTTTTCATAATATTTAATCTTAGCTCTACGGATCATGAATATCACATTATTTCTGCATTCTTTGTATGCTTTCCAATCTTCCATACTTCTTGTGAATGTAAATTTTTTATAAAATTTATTTCGTATATTAATTACTCTTTGTATTTCTCCATTAAACCATAATTTTGAACTATTTTGTGACACCTCCTTGTCATATGAATTATGGTCAGTTGCATTTTTAATGTTTGTGTAAAATGTTTTATAAAGTTTATCGATTTCGGTTATTTCATACTTCCAATCTGCCAATATTAACTCGTTCTTTATGGCCTCATAGTTAAGAATTTTCTTTATTTTGCTTTCTGCATCAACTTGGAGTTTTTGTGTGATGTGACTAATGTCTGCAACAACAATACTATGATCTGTAACTTTTGGAGTGTGCCATACTGTACTTTTTAATCCATTATTATTAGTTATCACTAAATCTATTAATGTTTCAGATTCCTTAGTAATGCTTGTACTCTCAGAAATTAGTTGTACAAATCCACAGTCCTTTACAATATTTTTAACTTAATTGTATAGAAATCATTTATTTTATTCCAATCAATATTATAATCCCCAATCAGAATTATATCTTCACTACCACGTGATTCTACTAGTTCTTCTAACAAATTTTCCAACAGGTTTAAAAAATTTGCACAACGTCCACTTGGTGAACGGTAAAACACAGCTATACTTATACTTCTACTATTCAACTTAATATTACCAACAATACCCCAATATTCTAAATGGGCTATACTCTTTTAATATTTCAAACTGTAGAAATGACTGATAGTAAATTATGACACCTCCTGTGTGTCGTGAACTAAAATCAACCCTACCTAAACTGTATCCTTTAATGCCTATTTCATTACTTTCAATACAATTTGTCAGATGTGTTTCTGATAAACATACCAATATTGGTTTTTCTCGATTGATTAGCTGTTGTATTTCGTCAAAATGTGTAGTTAAGCCTTGTGTATTTAAGCATAAAATTATTGACTTATAGTCTGCTGTTATATTTAAACATCTAGAAGGTAATTGCTATATGTAGTTTATTTTACGCTTTTGTAATTCAATAATCCTTTTAAAACATGTACAATTATAGTCCCATACTGTATGCTGTTCATCTAATTCTATATTTAAACGACTTTTTGCTTCCACACAGTTAATACACTTAAATTGACTTTCTTGACAATCTGCTTCATTATGAGATTGTGCACACCGTGGGCACACTACACTCCTTTGCATTCTTTGGCAATATGCCCAAACTTACAACACTTATAACATCTTTTTATTGCCACATGCTCTAATACCTTACATCTCCTCAATCCTATTCTCAATAGTTCTTCTCTCATAATGTATTTAAATGTATCTGTATCCAATTCTACAATAATGTTGAATAACCCTTTAACAATTTTGGTTTCATACTTAATATTCATTTGAAAATTTTGTTTATGCTCATCTAACTTATTTTGATTTATAATTTTTTTGTAAATGCCTTCTTTGTCACTTTCATCTACTCCTATAATTTTTATCATTGGAAGTCTTTTTAATGGAGTCTTTACTGTATATTCTTCTCCCATTTTTGTGATATAGTTTTCTTCATCACCTCTACTGCCCTATTATTTTCACATTCAATAACAATACCACCATTTTTGTAGTTTTCCTACACTTACTCCAATTTCTAAACTAACAGGGTCAATATTATCTTTCAATTTTTAAGGATTTCCTTAGAGTCTGTTTTCCACCAATTTTATCTATTATTACTATAGGAGGTTGAGATACATTCCGTTTAGTGACTGCACTGTACAATTTATTAACATCGAGTTCTGCCTCTGGACACTTTTGTTCGAATAATTTATTTTTATTTCTACCAAGTCCTTACCCTGTTCATCAAACTTTTTTAAAAATTCCTCATGAGTTCTTTCCAGGGATTTTAATTTTTGCATAACTTCCCCAAGTACATATTTCGTCTCAGTCACTTGCTTTTCACACTTTGGACAATAAAATTTTAAAACTCTTCCTTTTTTTAACTGCATACATCTTATTTCAGAACTTGATAAGTCTGTACAGTCAAAATGTACTATTTTTGTACACCCATCACACTCACAACATTTGTCATCTTCTATATTTAGATTACATTCCCAACAAACTTGCATATTATACCCTTATTATTAATACTTTCACCAAAAATATGTTTGCATATTTTCCAAAATAATAGAATGTGCATTTCTTTACAGAATAAGGAATTGGTGAATAGTTTTATAGATATTGATGGGGCTATTAACGTTAAGGATATATTTGTACCATCAAGAAAATTAATACTTCCTGCTAAACGATTTTTGCTTTCAAACATGTCTCCATGTATTCTTCATCATATCATAGAAGATGCTTTAAAATCTCTAGATTTGAAGGTGGTTTCATCGATATCTTTTGTTGGTGCTGGCATAGGACTCGAAGAAGATTAGCATGTGTATAGTTTTCGTAAACAAGTCTTTATTGCTATCAACGAAAAAGACCAATTACCACCGTAGATCGTACTTTGTTTTGAAGATGAAGAGTCTTATCTGATGAAAAACTATACTGTTTTAAATGTAAGATATGGTCATATTGCTTCAAAATGTGATTACGGGCGAAATGTCAAATGATGTTTCAGAAGTTTAAATGTATCACAAACATCAGGTAAACGGTGGTTATATTATACTCTTCGACTACTGAATCAAAAGTCCATATCGACCCTGAAAATGAAACAAGTGTTCCAGTTACAAGTAATATAATTGAATGTAAAGTTGAAGCAGAGTATTGTTTTTAGATACCGAAATGGTTGACAAAAGCCCGTAAGGAAAATAAATGCAGTAAAGTTGCTCCCGAAGTGCAAGATTCATATGATGGCATTGAATGGTTGTGGGAAGAATCTCCAAACCAGAGCATTAGCAGCATTGACTTGATGCAACTTTTAAGAAAAGTGAAAGGTAAAGATAAACCATTAAAGATCATTAAAAGGTATACTAACGATATACCTAATTTAACTGGCTGTTTAAAATCTGTTGGCTCCTTAGTAAGCCAAAGGACACTAAAAGAACGGCTCCAAAGGCTAATGCTAACTTTAAATAATATAATTATGACTGAAAACGAAACCTCAATATTAACATTATCACTACCCGAATCCTTAAGATCCTCGCAAAGTTCTATACCTAGACAGCTGTCTGAATGTAGCAGTGACAGTGACCAAGCACTCTAACCAGTTTTCAATCATCTCCCATAAAATAATTAAATTATAAATAATTTTTAATGGCACCACACAATTTTATTAAAATTACTACACCTAATGCTAAAAGTGTAAGAGACGAGTTTAAATGGAAACCTTTCTTTCCAATAATAACCCCGAAGTCCTTCTTTTGCGAGAATCCAACATCACAAAAATACCATATTTTTCTCAATGTAAAAATTACACTTTGCTTTTGAATCTGGCTGTTTTTAATTACTCTGGTACCTTAATTGCACTTAAAAATGGAATAGCAGCAAAATTAGTTAATCATGAAATACTGTATGATTCCTACCTACAAAAGGCTATAGTCGAGATAAACAAACAACAATTGCAAATTCTAACTGTATATTTGCTAAAAAATGTAGATGCAGTTCAACAAGTTTTGACTTCCCTTAAAAGCAGTTTACAAGACAGCATATTTAACTTTAAAAAGATTATAATAAGAGGAGATTTTAATTGCAGTTTAGAACCAAGTATAGATCGATATAACTCAATAGAATGGCACCCACTTTTATCAGAAACGCTCAGGTATATACTGAATATGGCAAGTTTAAAGGATTGTTGGCGTCATTTCAATAAGGAGAAAGGTGGATACACCTATATTTCACAAAACTTACAAAAATCTGCATCTAGAATTGACAGAGTATACTGCACAGAGCACTACAATCGGCTCTTATTTCAACAATCTACGTTCCATCTCTGATCATGTGACTGTTACTATAACTATTAGAACTGAAAAACGAACCAGAATAATACCACCTTATTGGAAACTAAATAATTTCCTCTTAGATAATAAGCATTATGTAAATGTTATATAAGTTTTTCTCACCAATGAAATTTTACGTAAACCGAACAATATCAATTTAACTAATTGGTGGGATAACCTAAAAACTAATACAAAAACTTTGGCTATACTATATAATAGACAAAAAAGACAGAAAAACTTCTTCGGTTGAGAAACCTCAAATCTTCCATCAAACAAATGTCAAACTGTAACAGTTCCGAAGGCATAAATACTTATTCAAATGTAGTCAAAGATATTAAAAATTTATATTATCGTGAAAGTGAAAAGCAACTGTTAAAACTATGATATGAACAACCAATAAATAGCAACCGTCCTACTATGAACAAAATAATTTCAGGTAATTTTTGACCCTTTTCTAAACTACAAGTCAATAACAACGCTGTGGTTACTGAACCAATTAAACTATGCTCATTAGTAGCACAGCGTTTTTCTTAAGTATATGCCAGAAACCATTAAGCTATTGAAAACTAAGAATCTGAAATATATGAAAGCTGTAAACAATTATAAGAAGCAGACAATGATACATTAAACGAACCCATCTCCGTTGAAGAATTCATAGAAGCCTTTAATTCTTTAAACAACAATAAATCCCCTGGAATCGATGGTCTCACAACCGAATTCTATAAATATTTCTAGCACATTATAGGAAGAACCCTTTATGAAGTATTCAGTAATGGGGGTAATTCAAACTAAACTGCCTAAATCGACACATGCAGCTATCATTGGTTTGTTACCGAAACAAGATGCCTCAAAAATAGAAAATTGAAGACCGATTTCATTATTAACAACAGACTACAAAATATTGGCTAAAATTTTATCTTCGAGATTATCATCTGTGATGGCTTCAGTAGTGGAATCAGACCAAAACTATTCAGTGCAAAGTAGCACAATTTTTGATAGCCTACACCTATATAGAGATATGTCATGCTAAGATAGAAAATTCGTTCAACTTAGATCAAAAGTCAGTCTTTGATAAAATTAATCACACTTATATGTGCCACATACTACGGCAGATGAATTTTGGAAACCATTTTGTAAACGCCATTAAATGATTATATTGAAACGCTCAGCGCTTTGTGAGCGTTAGTTCCTTATTAGCAAGAAAAATAATGTTTTCCAGAGGAGTACAACAAGGTTGTCTTCTTTCTGGACCTCTATATTCATTAATGATTGAACAATTTTTTGGCTACTTGCAGACGTTTACTAACTGGATAGCCTCTACCTACTGTACCAAGCAGCAAGTTAACTGTCACGGCATATGCAGATGATGTATCCATTTTTATATCTAACAAACTTTACAAATTTTACCCCTAACTGAACATCACCTTGAAGCACTTCAACGCAAGTTTGTTAATTTATTATGGAAAAGCAAACACTGGACTTCGCAAAACATTTGTCTACCGGTGTACCAAGATGGGCTAGGATTAGTACATGTGCCTTTAAAAGTAAAAAACTTTTCAAATTATTTTGGCAGAAAGGTATATAGCTTCAATAAAAAAGTCCACATCGGAAATCACTAATGGAATACATGCTAAAAAAATTAAATAGTCGTAAAATTTCATGGCAAACCCTATTTCTGGGTGACAACAGTTTAATACATGAAAATACACATTCTTTTACTATTTCACTACTTAGTGCAACAAATTTGGTAAATATAGGAATTACACATTTTCCTCAAGATCAACTAGATATACTGGAGGTGCCAACAGCAAGTTTTAAAATAATTAAAACTTGTATCCTTCCTATTTTTAATGAATTATGGAGCAAGGCAAACACAGTATATAACCTCATACGCAACTATTTAGACATTCAAAGACAAGAACTTATGATGCAATTCTGAAGAATAAGGGCATTTTTTTTCCACTCAAAATACCGGATAGCCGAAAATACCACTGTCAACATTAATGAAATATGCCTGGAGAGAATTACAAGAAACCATTGTGTTTAGCTTTCTCAACATTGCCATATCAAGTACTTGATACTTATTGGGCAGAAGAAAGTGTTGTGACACACATATGTTAGTCACTTAACACCCCGTTATATGTAAGATATTTCTTGGACACTAGCAAAAGGATGTTTAGCAGACACTGTATTTTTAAAACACGCAGGGTTAAGAAACTCTGACAGCTGTACCTTTTGTACAGATATAATTGGAACCTCGTGGCACATTATTATTGATTGTTCAGTAACAAAACAGTTATGAGAATGTGTCATATACTTGATAAAAGAGCTTTTCAGAATTCAAAACTTTCCCATGAAATATTTATATACTGGTTACCCTGGAAAAACAAATTCTTGTAACTTAGCCAATTTACTTCTGAATTTAACCAAATGGACAATTTACAACACAGTAACCATTTCCATGAAAACTGGTAATTCGATAACCAACTACAAGACCGCCTTTGTAAAAAAACTTAAAACAATTAATTTTAGCCATTCCTCATAGGCACGTGGACAGGATAAAATCGATGAATTTGGAAAAATATGGTGTATAGAAAATGTGCTACATAAAATAGGTGCAAAGACTTTATTATTTAGTAACTTTTTCAATAGTTAATCGTTCCATTTCCTATTTATTAAACAAACCTTTTTCACATTCTGTAAATAGTATAACAGAAAAGAAGATAATGAATATTTCATTTACTTCTTGCAACACTAATATTTTCTACGTGCTAATGTATGTATATCATAGTACTATAATGTGTCAAAATTAACCTGATGTATTTTAGTTAATGTGGCTGTATTTCGAATGTTTTAATAAATAATAACACACACACACACACACTGCTCACACGCTCATATGTACATATACACATACACACACACGTGCCCTCTCAGACACACATACACTCACATGCCTACATTCTGTGCATGCACCCTCTCAAACATATTGCTTCAGGATACACTAGCAGGCGGAGTTGCCCAATTGCAAAAACAGTAACAGATGTGTAAATAATTTTAGGAAAATGATCACAGTAGAATCAATTAAACACTGCCATAAGAAAAGGACTTCATATACAATTTTTTAAAAGAGGCCTGGGCCTTCTTTTATGAACAGCAAAGAGGAAAGAGAATATACTTTATCAAACTAGAGCACTTATAAATAGAGATAAGTGATGCAATTAAAGTTATGTAACTTTAGAGTGGTATTTGTAAGAAAATATTTATCAAGAAAAGTTAGCGCCAATGAATGTAGCATCCTCAACGTAGATACTAATCAAATAAATCCCTTTTGGAACTAATCCTAATAGCGTTTACTATAAAATTTCTAAATGCTTAGTTAGTTTAGGTTAGTTTAGTCCTGACATTTTGTTTCACGAAAGATTGAAAACCTATTAGTTATTGGACAATTTCACAAAACAACGATTTTACAGAAAGAGTGAAGGCATCACACTAAAGCGTTGATTCGTTTAACAAAACTAAATAAAACACAATATGATTTCATAAAAGTTTACTACTAATTAGAGCACGCATAAAATGTACTAGTCACTTACATAAATACATCACATGACTTATAATAGCAACATGTTAGTTGGTATGGGACTTGCTTAAATTTTTAATATATTCAGTTGTGTGTAGGTATAATAAATCACACAACTAAAAAAATACATAATAATTAAGCTGGAATCTTTCTACTGAGATCAAGCCCTGCAACACATGACACATTGGGGCATGTATAATGTATGCTGTGCTCATTTATTTAGCCCCTACAGTTACAGTTTAATCAACTAATTAGTCTATGCCAAAATCACAAATTCAAATAAACAGATGAAATAACACATCTGAAACATATTAAAAGAATAAAAACCTAGCACACTAACATATAATGCAACAACTAAAATAGAAAGAAATATAAATAAAATACCTGACCGCATAGTACAATAAAATAGGAGCTCACTTCAGTCGATAATAACTTATACTTAAAAGAAAGCTTATACTACATGCACTATTTCCATTGATATAATTTCTACAATCTCTTACTTTTATTTAATCATCATAATGCCGAACAAACAGTACTAAAGCCTCACTGATATTTTAATATACATTTGTATCTAAACAAATTAAGTCACTTAAAATGGGACACTGCTACAGTTACCTTATTTTATAATAATTCAACAGTGCAACATAAATACTTATTTTCTTGTAGGCACTAGAGGTGGTACCAACAGCAAGTGAAATAGTTGCTGTTAACACTAATATCTTGTGAACACAAATATAAAATTGTATATAGATGTAAGTACATTCCTAAATATACATTCCTTAATAATAACCATGCTTAATAGATAAAACCTAACACAAAAGCAACAAAAGCATCAAGTTAGTGACCACAATTAACAGTACTCGAGTACTGTATGCAATTTATATAAAGTACCATTTCTTCCAGTGAATTATACAGTTATTTAAAAAAGAAGAAATGATATTTCGCCTTAGTTCAAATACTTTACAAAACATACAAACTAGTGGGCAGTTTTGATTGGTTTGAAATGCAATAAGTGTTGGTAAATATGTGCAAAATGTATGGCTCAGATTGTAATTATTCTTCTACTGGGTTCATATGAATTGTTTTTAATAATTGAAAATTACATATAGCATCACATTATAGATCACAAATAATTAAATACAGGCATTATTCTAAAGTGAATGTTGTGAAATAGCTTCTTGGGCATTTTCAACACTTATGCATTTTATTCGAGTGCTTCCTACCTGCACGTGAAGGAAACTGTTTTAGATCTCTTAAATTCTGTATAAAATTCTTTTAATAATACTTAAATAATTATATAAAAGATACTACAACTAAAAAATATACATTTTAAAAGCGTGGACAAAATGAAAACATACCATACAATTATTGGTCTCATGCAATCTATTAAATACAAATGCCATAATACTTTCAAATGTTCAGTATTTTTCCATATGTTAAGTAACTGACACCATTATGAATTTGGCTTTACACAATTATTGAGTAAATATTTCACCAATAAAATGATTTAAAAAATGGTTATTACATGAAATATGCCATATAGCTTTCATGGCTTCTAAAATGAAAGTTTAAGATCTTCTAGGAATACAACTACACTATGATAAATGATAGAAAACAAAACAAACAAATGTCTACCAGGTTTGGACCACGTGATTACTAACTTTGGTGGTCAATTGTACGGTCACTTTTGTAAATGTGGAACTATTACGTTGACCTGGGCTTAATATTACGTTTCTTGATTTGAAATTATTAATATCCTCTGATAACATTTTTGGTATTGCATTTTGTACAAATTCAAAGATACTAGTTTATTCATTTTATTATGTTATGCAGATTAATTCATAACAGTTGGTTATTAGTATTACTTCTTAGCACTCTCCCTATTTTGTTTAGTATCGTGAATAAAAGAAATTATTTGGAAGGCCATGTTTGGGCTCCGAATAACTAGAACTAGGTGATCTACAGAGTTAATTTCAAAAACAATTTATTCTATTTTTCCAACTACTTCAAAATGGCATAATTAAGGGTCTTTTCGTGAACCAAAAGATTGAATATTCCATTTATAGTGTTAGTGTCCTAAGGTGAACTTCAAAAGTGAATATATCCATAACTTTAAAAGAATTGTCTAATATTTAATTTATAGCATGTAGGTTAAGGGGATATATTTATGGTTCGGCAATTGATGTTATTCTATTACTGTTCAAATCAAGTGATACATTTGACTACTAGGAATGCATATTATCATCACAGTAATTGATTTCTTTTATATAACTCAATCGTTAGCAAATACAGATGTAAAGGTTGAAGAAGAAACATTTTATGCTGATAGATGAATTTCCTATAGATTAAATCTAACAGTTGTAGCAATATATATGTTTTATTACATAAACGTTAGCAATTTAAATTGTGATTTTCTGGCTTTGGCAGCATAATCTTTAAATCGGCATCCTATACATAAAGCAGATGATATTAACTTAAAGGTAAAAATATTAAATTCGAATATTACTTAATTACTTGATATTTATGTTACAAATAGACCTAAAAAAACCAAGAAGCATAAAGTATACATTAATTACAATATTAAATGTACGATTAAATTAAAGCAATCAGCTTATAAGAATAAACCTTCTTAGGCATCGTCACTAGAGCTCCATAATTATGCCAAAAATGCAATCAAACATGAATATAATGCATATATTCAATATGAGTTAAGTTCTTGTAAAAATAGTTCTTAGTATTAATGGCAAAAGATTAAAATAGTGTTAATACTAAAATCATTAATCTGCTCAACAATAATAAATGCAATGTTGAAGTAATAAATAACTTTCTTTACAAATGTGTATTAAATAAAACACGTTAGTTCTATTGCAAAACCATAAGCAGACTGACTTTTATTTAATAGTTAATTACAGGTTAACTGCGTTTAATCGTACTAAAAGTAGATGGCATAGCAAGGCAAATATTTTGATATACTTCAACATCCCCACTATATCAAAAAATTTTGCAAACATACAATACCTAAATTATTTACAAATTTATTATGTTTCACAGAACACAAAGCTTTAGTAAGTACGTCAGCTGGCATCTCAGCTGTCTACAAATATACAAGCTTGACTAAATCATTAGCAATGGCCTTTCATAAAATGATGGTGCGTACATCAATGTGCTTTGACCTTTTATGAGATACTGGATTCATAGACCATCTTTGCGCACTTTGGTTATCATTATACAAAGTCATGCACCGTTTAGTTTTAGTTAATTCACAAAGTAAATTACTTAAATAGAATGTCTCCTTCGACGCTTCACAAATGGCCATATATTCAGTCTCAGTACTGGACAGAGCAACTGTCTTTTGTTTATTGCTCTCCCACGAAATTGCAGCACCAGACAGTTTAAAACAAAATCCTGTATATGATTTTCTATCATGAATATTGCTAGCCTAATCGGCATCTACAAAACCATCTAACTCTGCATTTCCCTTTTCAAACTTCAAACAATAACTTTTAGTTAACTGTAAATATTTCAAAATTCTTTCTGCGTATTCCCAATGTGTTCTACTATAACAATTAATGAATTGACTAAGAAAACTAACACTATATGCAATATCTGGCCTAGTCAGAACCACCAAATACATTAAACCTCCTATCAACTGTTGATATAGAACACCAACCCCTTGAATAACCAAAGTTTCTAAATTCATATTTGTTTCCATAGGTGTTGACGCAGTTCTACACTCAAGCTATTAAATCTTGTTAGCAATTGATTAACATAATGCTCCTGATCTAAAGTTATAATGCCCCTAACTTTATCAATGTTTATCCTCATTCCTAGACATTGTTTAGCATCATCTAAATCTTTAATTTTAAATTTTGCACCTAATTAAACCTTCAGAAATTCAGTTTCAGCTTTGTTACTAGAAAAAATAAAATCATCAACATACAAAGCCACTACTGTTAGCAACTTTCCATGATTTTCATTTTTAAAATACAAACAATGCTCTAACCGTAATTTTTTGTATCTTAGACTAGTTAATATTTTATCAACTCGTTTATTCCAGGCCCTGGATGACTGTTTGAGTTCATAAATAGCCCTATTCAATTTTAAAATTTTGCTTTCATTCCCTGGATCAATAAAACCCTCTGGTTGTTTCATATAAACAATATTTTCTAAAAAACCATTCAAAAAAGCAGTTTTCACATCTAAGTGTGTTATATCTAAATCTAATTGAACTGACAATGCAATTAATAACCTTAATGTTGAGTGCCTGACTACAGGTGAAAAAGTTTCTTTAAAATCAATACCTGGCCTTTGCGTAAAACTTTTCGCAACCAATTGAGCTCTGTAACTCACTTCGTTTTCACTATTGATTTTAGTTTTGAACACCCATTTACACTCCACTACTGTTCCTTTCTCTGGTAAATCTTCTAATTCCTATGCATCATTTTCCTGGTCTAGACAACGAATCTGAAACATCTATTGGATCCATATCCAAATTTCTCATATCTGCACATATATCTCACAAAGTCGTCCATTACTTTAGGCTTGGGCTCCCTTTTACTTTTTCGTATTACTGCTACAACATCTTCTTTCCGATCAGGAATATAATCTTCATCATCTAATTCTTCCAATGATTGATTCAGTATCATATTTTTCCAAATTACCAAAAAACAATTGCTTTTTTTCATCCTCAGAATTAGAGCAATCAGTCCCCACTGATTCTATTACCTCTGATTTAGATTCCACATTGGACACAATGCTAACATCGTTGGTATTTCCACTTTCTATAATAACGATATCTCTGCTAGTTGTAACGGAATTATTACTTGGGTCATATATCCTGTAACCTTTGGTAACATCACTGTAACCCACAAAAATCAATTTTTTTGCCTTTTTGTCTCACTTTAATCTTCTTGCCTTTGGAACATGTACCATGACTGTACTTCCAAATATTTTTAAATGACTTACATCCGGTTTTCTACCTGTCCAAACCTCAAATGGAGTTCTATCGCGTAGTCCTGATGCTATAGATGTTTTTCAAATAAACAGCAGTACTCACTGCGTCTGCCCAAAACATCTTTTCTAAATCCACATCCAATAATAGTACCTTGCCTTTTCAACTAAACTGCGGTTTAGTCTTTCTGCTAACCCATTCTGTTCTGGAGTATAAGGATTAGTTTTCTGGTGAATAATACCATAGATTCGTAAGAATTTTTCAAAAACTTCACCGCAAAATTCACCACCGCTATCCGTTCGTAGAATTTTTATTTTGCAACCAATTTGATTTTTCAGCAAAACTTTTAAATTCTTTGAAGTAATTAAAAACTTCATCCTTAGTTTTTAAGAAATAGACAAAAGTCATACGACTGAAATCATCCTGAAATGTTAGGAAATATTTTGAACGGCTTATCGAACTAACTTCCATTGGACCTGCTAAATCTGCATAAATAGTTTCTAATAAAGCTTTAGCTAGTGTACCTTCACGTGGAAATGGCAGTCTGAATTGTTTACCTTCACAACATACCATGCAATTGTGTTTTCCTGGTTTTATTTCGCCAGTACAAACAATTCCTTCTACTATGCCACTTTTTATTTTATTTAAATCACTGTAATTTATGTGTCCAAATCTGTGATGCCATGTGTCCACTGTAACATTTGCTGACGTAGCTAGTAAACACTGCTTCAAGTTTTTAGTATTTAATTTGTACACATTTGCACATAAATCTGCTGTAGCAACTAGTTCGTTAAGCTTGTTATAAATGTTACAACCGTTTACTTCAAAGTTCACTTTATTACCATTACGTATTAACTGACTTACTGATAACAAATTTGTTGTTAAATCTGGAACATGCAAAACATTTGTAACAGTTATATTAAAATCTTGATTGTTAGCACAAGTTGTGATATTTATATCACCTTTACAAAACACTGGAATTTTCATTTTATTAACAACCATAATTTCTTGCAAATCTTTCACTCTGAAACATTAATCATCCAACACCTTGCCGCAGTTAAATGAAAACTTGCTCCGGAATCAACATACCAATCATTTTTATTAAATTGTCCTGATAAAAATACTGCACTAAACGCATTAGACGTTTTTGGTATAGAACCACTATTTTTATTATCCAAAAAACACGTTAGATGTGCCATTCATTGGACATTTATTCTTGAAATGACCGCTTTGTTTACATCTGTAACATTTAACATCCTTTCTGACAGCTTTCTTTGGATTATTGTTTGTGTTGTGTTTGTTTCCATGCCAACCTGTCATTTTTCCAGCAAAAGCACCACCTGTTTTACCAATATCAACTTCGATGTCCATGAACTTGGTTTTAATAGCATTTGCTGTTATCGCAAAACCAAAATGCTCAATCGCCATTATCATTGGTGAAAACTTTTCAGGCAAACCTGCTAAAAGCAATGATCCAATCCATTCATCATCAATATTGAACCACATGCCTCTTAATTTCTGCCCAGTTTCAACAATTTGATTGACGTAATCCGCCATTGAAGTACAATTTTCAAGACGAGTGAAAATCAAGCCACAAAGTACATTAATTCGTCTGGTAAAACCGGAATCATCGAACAACGATTTCAATTTGTTCCATAATTCTTTTGTTGTTTTTGCTTCTTTGATATGTACATAAAGAGATGCATCAATCGTTAGAATTAATTTCGTCTTGGCTTTAACATCTTTATCTACATCTGGGCCACTTCCATTTATGCACTTATCTAAACCATCCAGTATTAAGAAACTTTCTGATGCAAATGCTCAATCATCGTAATTCTCACGATCTTTTAATTTTGGAACATTAGTAATGTAATTTACGGCTATTTTTTCTTGTACTATACTTATTCTTTTTATTTAAAAACGCGGGATCTGGGACTGGGCCCATAACCTATTAAATAAAACACGTTAGTTCTATTGTGGAACCATAAGCAGACTGACTTTTATTTAATAGTTAATTACAGGTTCACTACGTTTTATCTTACTAAAAGTAGATGGCGTAGCAAGGCAAATATTTTGATATATTTCAACAATGTGTTGCAATATATCAGTAGATGCAATTACTATAGAATATTTTAGCAATAACAAATTGCACGATCATGAAGCATTCAAGGTCTGTATATTTTTTATATATTAATGGAATTATCTGGGAATTCTTAATTCCCACTTGCTGATGCTATAATTAAGGTAGTCTTTTTATGGAAACTTTTAGTACTAAACTATGCCCTCTCTGAAAGTACCAAATATATACAGTTTTGTTTGTTAAAAAGCCTAGCTGAATCAGGTTAATATTATTTTTAAATCAAACTTCACTACTCTCGATTTACGTTTGTAAAACCAATCATTAAAATATTTAAGGAAGTGTATGTGAACCAAAAGCAATAGATATACCGGGTTAGTATAAAATCCTGAAACTGTCAAATAACTTTTTTATTTAAAATGCATTTTTTAAAATTTGGTATGGATGTGATTAAAATTAATGAATTTATTTATGCCATTTTCAATTTTTTGTCACTTCCTGTTTAACCTGAAATGCCTATGACTTTTTTCTAAATGAGACACTCATTATAGTTTTAGATTTTTGGATGCAGAATAAAAAACTACCTTCAGAAATATTAACATATTTTTTATTTTTAGAATGCATTATAAAAAATAATAAAAACTACCAATAACGTAAAATCAAGATGTTCATGAGAACAGACGATGTTACTATAACCTGTGAGATTGCAATTGTTTCACAAATTATTGTTGTCACTATTTTTGTAATTGCTTTAGTAAACACTTTAAAAATGGGAATAAAACTAACAGAATCTGAGTAGTTTGACATTTTAATGTGTGGGTATGATACCCCAACGTTCTTTTGAAGAAGTTCGCACTGTATTTAATAATATTTATCCTGATCGCCAAATTAGTAAAAGCAGCCATATTTTGTGTGCAATGTTCGTGATTATTTAAGCAAAATATTTCCTGCATGCTGGATTAGACACAGAGGACCAATTGAATGGCCAGTTCGTTCTTCAAATTTACCACCACTCAATTTTTTCTTGTGGGGTCACTTCAAATGTCAAGTGTATAAAAATTGACAAATTATTATGTACAAGAATTAGAACGAATCTTTGAAGAATTTAATCATATCATGCCACAAATGATACAGAATTCGCCAAGACATTTCACTGATCGATTACATCATTGTAAAGTTGTAAATGGAGCACAATTTGAACATGTTTTGTACTGTCAATAAAATTTCAAATAGTTTTCAAAGAGATCTTGATTTTGTATTATTGGTATTTTTATTATTTTTTGTAATATGTTCTTAAGAATAAAAGGTAGTTTTTTATTCTACATCCGAAAATGTAAAAATATGAGTGTTTCATTAAAAAAAAAGTGATAAGCATTTCCAGCTAAAGAGGAAGTGACAAAAAATTGAAAATGGTAAATATGGATTCATTAATTTTAATCACATATTCCACACCATATTTAAAAAAAACATTTCGAATAAAAAAGTTATTCGACTGTTCCGGGACTTTATACTAATCCGGTATGACTGATGGTATTAATTCAAATCTGCTTTCATATCGTGGACAACCCCATATACTGGAAAAGGCTACGCTAGTGCCCTGACACGAAGCTCGATTTTTGGTATCTCAATTTTATTAAATTTTTTACATATTCAATATGATCATGATCTTGTTAGCTTAGTTTGGTCACGTAATTCTTTATATTTCAATTTATACTCGTCTCATGAAAAAAAAACAACCTTTTGTCATTTAAACATTTATGGTTAAAGCCTTATATATTTCAATATCAGTCTTATTAGAATTTGTTAATCATAAAAGAAAATACCTATCATTTTTTCTTGTACTTAATTTTCAAAAATGGTGGAGACATCAAATTGTGCACTTACATAAAGAAGAATTGGAATATGAGTTAAGGATACGTGGGATAGAAAGTAATACACCCGTTTCAGAAAAACGAAAATTTTTAAATCGTCTTCTAGCAAAAGAAGTTGTAAAGTTTAGTTACTTAATTGATCTTTCAGAATATAAGATGGAATTTGTTGTGACGTGTAATCAATGAGGAGTATTTTGCCTGAGTTTGAATACAGTTCTTTAGACTCAATTTTTAAAGGAGTACTTTCAAGGATAATTCACATATCTGCTTGTGAAACGTATGAAACTTCTATTGGAAAATTCAAGGAACTATTCTTACTTTGGATGCCGAGTTGTATGGTAAGATGAATACAAGTACAATGTTGGTTAATCTCAATGGAAAAATTTATGCATCTTCTGTAACAGTTGGTATGCCAATACAAATGGTAACCACCTTCACCTATCAGTTCTTGGTCAGTATAATTTGCTGGAAATCCTGGGCAGTTGTATTCATTTTTGGATTGAGTTGATGTGTTTGCAGAATCCCGTAAGATGTTGGAATGGGATTTAATCCATAGTTCCTGTGAGTTGTTTGGGGGTGATCAAGAGTAACAAGAATATAATTAAAGAACAACATTTTATACTTTTGTGTTATGCGAAGTTTATTTACAATTTATTGCTTTTGTATTTTTGAAGATACACAATTGGTGTCTCCAATGATAAATTTAATTATGATTTTCTTTTCAGGGTTAACCCTAACATCAAGTTATAGTATGTTGATACTCAAACTATTTTTGGAATATATGTTTTGTATGATCTTAATATTTTTGGTGGGTCCTGTGTTAATTGTCAGAGGGTTTCTGCAACTTCCCTCGAGGTAAGTTTATTTTTGAGCATGTTCAAAAATGTCTGTCTTCTTTTAATTTTTCTGAATTATCGTAATCATCCATGACCAAACTCAGGCTCATCCATGAATTGAACTTAGAGCTAGTCATTGGTACGGAAATGGAGGAGTTTCTCGTCCATCAGAAACGTCGTCCATATTTTAGACCACCCCATATATTGGAAAAATCTACAAAGTTAATAGCTACAAGTGGGGCCGTAATTTGGGTTAGAACTAGATTGGTCCTTTTTTGCATTAATATTTGGGCATTTAAAGGTGTGACTGAGGGGACATATTCCAGACAAGGGCGGGTGGGCAATATGGAAGAGAAGAAAAAGTAATTAAGAGAAAAAGAGTACACTGGAGAATAAGAAAAATTCAGGGGACGGACCGATGATGTATGTAGAACCAGAAGTCATAATAATGGGAACAGCTGAAAAGGATATGAATAAAAATAAGGGCAAGATGCAGGATATTTTAAGGATTTTGATGGAGTTGCAAAATACGACAGATGTTAACAAGGCAGAATTAGAGGCTAACCAATGGGAACTACAAAAATTAATGTCAAGATTCAAAAAGAAGATCAAAGCAAAAGTTGAAACAAGTACTGAGCTTGTGATCCAAGAAACTTTTAAAAACTTTAAAATAGAAGTAAACCACAAAATAGATACTAAATTGATTACATGCGGGGAAAGGATTTCATTAGAGATAGTGGATGTATGGAAGAATTTAAATGATTTGGACATGAAACAGAAAATTATCACAATATTTTAGAAATAGAGCATGTAGACAGGGAAGAGAAAACATAAATGAGCATAGGAATATGTTGGAAAGGATTAAAAAGAATAGTGACCATACACAGAAACTGGAGAATACCAGAAAAAGTGTTACATTCAATTTTATCTTCCTAAATATTTTCATTTGATTTACGATGTTCTCAAATATTTTCAAATTTTCACTTCAATATTTTGTATACCTACCTGTTAAAGAAAACGCCCCTGAATATGCATTATAATTTAATAACTCGATTTGTATAAAACTCATTCTAATACAATTGAAATAAGTGTTTGTTCAACACCCTGTAGAATGTTACTGCTGTATTTAGTTTAAGCCAAAGTACCTCAATCTATTTTCATTGTTTGATATAACACAGCAAATGATGTATTCGTTTATCAACAATCTTTGCTTTCTGAAAGAATATGTTCGTTCAGTTTATTTAAAAGTAGTAACATAAGTTTGAAGGCGTAAGCCATTGGTAAAGTTGTTAAGGAAGAAAGGGAAATGGAAACAGACCAAAGAAAGAGAATAAGCGTCCCAAGAATTAAGGAGACAGTTTTATAAAGAGTAGTTGAAATATTCGAATTTTCATGATAAATTTACGTGAAGATGCAGTTGATTATAATGTTGGAGCAGAATTAGTACAGATTCAGAAGGAGAAAGATGTACCTATTTGTTTTATATCGAAAGTGTTAATGGATGGTCAGACCAGATATTCAGTACAAGAAAAGGAGATGCTTGAGATAGTATATGCAGTAAAGAACTTATTGTTTTAAGTAATTATTGCACCATGCCTCTAATGTAGACTTATAATATGCATATTTAGATTGCACTAGCCAATAAATATTGCACTAAAAAATTATGTAAAGTCAAATTCAATATAGCAATTTAACAAATAATAAACAACAGTTAAAAATATGTTGCAACCTCAGTAATCTGAAATAAACTAACTAAAAAATATTTCAATAACAATAGCATTTCATATCACTGATTGAAACTGATGTTCAATATTAACAACATGTCAAAAATAAAATAATATGAAGGAAAATGCATACAAAATTGTAATAAAAATACATTATAATTACATCTTGATAATAAAAAATTGCATTCAAACTATGCACTAATGGCATCATATATAAAATTATAAATAGATCACAAATAAATTATAACTACAAGCACCACCTTTGGTTAATAAAAATCACTATGATGAGTGTAATACAATAAATAAGATTATAGTTGTGTTCAAATTCGTCACAATTCAGATTTTTGAGGTTACAAGATTTTAAAGGTCAGTATATAAAGACTATTACTGACGAAAGAAAAGCATCAAAATATAATCTAATAAAGAAAATAATTAACTGGAGCGGAATTGTTTGTATAAATACCTTAATAAGTAAACAAGTAAAAAATGCTTATCCTGTAATGGATTGTTCCAATATGACTAAATGCAGTCAGCTTTGTTATGTATGATATGTGTATACCACACAATGATTGACTTAACCTAGAATCACATGTCAAAACGGAGCAGCACAAGGCTAAGATACAGGTGGCAACTTTCCTAAATGTGTGCTATGCTGAGAGTGTAATGTTGCAGAACGTTCTTCATTGAGTTGTACTCGTACTTTGTTGCTATTACTACTATATGTACTGTTGTTAGGTGTATGAGGAGCAGTAGGTGCTCTAATGGTCTCAGTCTTATCATGAGGTGGACGTGGAAGGCGCCTCCGTAACCAAGCATGTCGTAGTGCAGCTGCAGGAGTCATTCTTACATCTGGGTCCCACTCAAGACAACGTGTAATAAAATCTAAAAATAATGGATCTTCACATCCTTTTAGAGCACGTTTTAAATCTTTCGACCCTGGAGGTCCTCTGGGTTTTCCACGTCTACTAAGACCTCCACCTAATGCTACGCTTCCATCTGCTAAAGTAGTTGCTGTACAATAACGAGGAAAACCCTTAGAATTAAAAAAATTTTTTGCACGTTTAGATTGCTCCAACAGACGCAAAGGAGGCATTCCAAAAAGCTCAATTATACAAGCTAATTGATCTGTTTCATCTTCACCAGGTAAAAGTGGGAATCCTGTCAATAATTCAGCAAGGATACATCCAAGAGACCACATATCTATTGGCATTCCATATTTTGCTCCTAAAATAACCTCAGGTGCTCGATAAAAACGAGATTGTATGTATGTATATACACGTTGATGTTCGTAACATGAAGATCCAAAATCAATAACCTGTAATTAAAAAATATTTTCAATAATTTCAAAAACAATGTCAAAGTTACAAGTTACGCAATAAACTTTTCAATTAAAATACATCCAAGATTAATTACAACTGTTGACTGTGATAAACTAACAACTATAGAAATATAATAAGAGAATTGAAAAAACTTAATTTAGCATTCAATGGTAATAAACCCAATCAACTGGTTATTGTTTTGAAATTAAAACTGGTTATATTCAAATACCCCAATAAATGGGCATAGTATCCATATTGTAACACTTTCAAAAGCAGCCCCACATTTGCGGTGCTAGTGAAACGTTCTATAAAAGGGCCCCACGTTGGAGACACTAGTGGGAATTGATGCTGGTATTTGAGACAAAGAAGAGTCCCACCTGTTGACCGCATCTGTATAGCCAGCTAGTTCCAGTTACGGACTCTGCCATAAACATGAACATGGGTGTGGTTCTTTAATTAGACTTGTAAAAGCGATATAAAAACTAAAAGGGAAAATACGAATATAGAGAAGGGGTGCTACCATATCTAACTATAACAATAAATACACCTTAAGGAAAGATGCAAAAACCCTCAAGTATGCCTGGATAGTGTTGCCTATAAAAATAATAAAACTTCAATTCTGAATTGTAATGATTTAGGATACAAAGTATTATGATATCATTTCTAACGTTAAAATCACCACAATGAGCTTAACTTTTGAGTATGAACAATGTGAGAATGACAGTATAAATTACAATAATCCTCCCTTAGATCAAGAATGCATGTAAACTAAAAATTCTATTTCTTAAAGAAGTAACCCTAACCCTATTGGTGGGATTTATCAATACAGAAACTATTCAAATGAAATACTATAAATATTTCAAAGGAATGTTACAACTACTATCAGATGTAGAGTGAATCGTATCTATTGCAAATGTGTATCAGAAAAATATTACTTGCACATACCATAAATATAATAAGTATCTTAGTAAAACATCCTTCAAAATCATTTACAGAATGTAGAAGGTTAGTGATAAAATTATTGAATAAATAGATCACACAAATTTAATTTACTAAATCAGACAAAGGCAGCGTTTCTGTATTACTACACAAAACCCAATATGATGAAATGGCCAATGATGTTGTTAATGATAATAAATACTATGTTCCTATTGGTAAGAATGCAAACAGCATAATACAACAGAAATTAAACAAAACAATAAATCATCTTAAGAATTGCATGAACATCAATCCGGACGATGCTGAGAAATTTTAGAATACTAAAAACCCACACTATATCCAAGATTACTTTCAAGTTGCATCTTCCATCAATGACTTCCAGATACTCGAAGGTTATGTTGTTATTATTAGTTTAGATGTTATTTCTCTGTTTAGTAATATTTCAGTAGGATTTGCTAGAAGCAGCACTGTACGCTTACAAAAAGTAATTTTTTAGGGTTAGTTCACTATTTGGCATAATATACTTTTCGTTTAATAACAAGTTCTATAAATAAACACTAGGAGCTTCTATGGAAGCCAGTGTATTGATAATAATTGCCCAATATATTATGGATAACTTGTTAGACAACTGCATTACTAAATTTCAGTTTGAATTTTCAATTTAAAAGGGAAATATTTTAATTACAGGTTACAGGAAACTCGCTTCTTTGGAGAGGCATTTGAATTATCATTTGTTTTATCCTATAAATATGAAAATCAACGTAGTTTTGAGTTTAAAAAGAAGAGTAGTTCCTTAAAACAAAAGAAGTTGTTAATACTTAAAGACCTGCTCTTTAAAAATTCATATCCTAGTATCCTAATCAATAACATTTACATGCAATAACACTCCTTAGTCACTACCAAAGCAAACACTACTCTAACGACATCACAAACCTCACTACTCCTATAACTTTTATAACGTTACCATATATAAGATAGGTATACCAATAAATTTGGGACTGTGGAGGGAATTATACTGGACATATGGTGAGATGACCCTTAGCTAGTATAACGTTTTTGCAAAAGTGACCAATAAAAATAATACAACGTATGCACTAACCTTCCACACAATTGATTCTGGTCACATAGTAAACTACAACACAAAAATCGTATTCATCGAGAAAAATTATATGAAACGTGTTTCTGTAAATAATAGAAATTTTTCTTGAAGACAGCCCACTAAATAAACAACTGCTACTTAAAACTTAAGCAATATTTATTCATATCTTTTAACTATAATTACAAATAGCAAGAAATTCAAATATTTAATACTTGGCAGATTTATAACACGCTTTGCACAAGAACTCTATTTGTATTTACAAACCTGTATTTTTATCAGCTGACATACATAAGTTATTTTTAGTTTATTTCTAGCTCATGATACAATAACGTGTAGCTTCTAATTGTCAACTGTGATCCTGCAATAATTTTATTAAAATGTTTTTAGATGTTATATCAATGTGTAAGATTGTGAGCATCACTGATCATAATTAATTCACACATTTGATTTTATTATAGTAAAATTATTTACTTTTACTTTCCCAAGGAAGGCAATAATATAATTTTGAAATCTTGAATGATTGTAACCAGTTTATTTTAGATCAGAGTCCATTCTGACTGAATTCCCAATATTTGTTAAGTACTTAAATAATCAAAACAGTCAATACTAGTCAATACTATTATATATATATATATATATATATATATATATATATATATATATAAAAGACAGGAATAAAGTAGCAAACAGTTATATCTAAATTATTGCAAAAAGGTATGTATTGTAATCCCGAAAAATAAAAGCAGTCACATAATTTAATCTTTATTTAAAACTTAGTTCAAATACATATTTGGTAATTCTGTTGTTGAATTGCAAATACTGCACAGTGACCTACTTAAAACTTAAATATTAAAAATTTTGCATGTTTATTTTAAAGCAAAAAGAAGATAAAACTGCAATTTTTAGTATGTTGAATTTAATTGTGTAGTAAAGTGTTTTTTTGTTCCACTCAATTAGCAATTCTGCTATAAATATAACCCAAGTAAATATAGTCTGAAAGCGGAATGCTTATTATTGGTTTAATCTTATCATAAAGACAAGAACATAATTCTATATAAATATACATAACGTTATTATTTGCGCACTATTATTTGACTTGTTTTCAATTTTAAATCCATTATATATTATACCGTTATATGTTTATTCATATTTAATTTTTCTAGAGTATAATATATTGTCAACATCATATATGGTGTTGAATTAAGATTTGATTTATTTCTAAAACCTTGAAAGTTCTTTGACTTCTCTTTACAAACTATTAAGGTTTTAAGATAGTACAAGCTTCTGTCTTAATAAAATGAGATAAATAAGAAAATGACCTACAAACAACATTATACAAATAAAGATGCTAACAGCTGTAGATTCTATTATCTTAGTACTGAAAATCACAGGCAGTTGTAATTGAATACACTTTGGTATAGTCCATTCGCTTTAACTTTAGAATGACGTCACAACTGGATAAAATGTGACATTGCCAATGTTAGTTTAAATTCTAATGTATTTAATGAAAGATATAAGAATATTCCCATTGGCAATAGGAATTGATGGCAACACCATACAGAGCCGCCAACCTTTATTGTGTTAAATGACAGTATCCTTCAAGTGCAATTCTGGGTATTCATTTGTATATAGTTGCAAACACTTCATTACTACATTTGACGTCATCCTAAAGTTAAAGCAAATGAACTCGTTAGTAACGAACACTCAATAAAATAACAAATATATTACTCTGTAATTGAATTTTGAAATAAAACTCCTGCTTCTACCAAACTTTTAGTTTATTCATATAACAGTAGAGCAACAATTGGAGTAACAATTAACATTACAGGTTAAAACATTGGAAATGAATTAATTTGATGCAGATGCTTAGAAGTGGTTTTCAACAACTTTCTGGACTAGATATGTTACAAGAGTTATTTTTATTATAATAAATTGTCATAATAGTTGGGCAAACAGCTACACAACAGATATGCTACGTGGCCTGAGACAAGTGTTTTGATCATATGTTTATGGTTAAAGGAAAATTTCTATTTATTAAGCTTTCCAGCATTGCTCTCTTTTGTATACTGTTTGTTATGATATAATCTTTACAAGTTTCTAGTATTGTTATTACTGGGAATATAACTACATCAACAAATACTGATTTTCAAATATTAGTGAAAAACAAAATTGTGAACGAGTCGGTGAATAATGATATGCAGAATTTAAACTAACTCCGTCAAGGTTAATAATAAATTACATAACAAATTTGATAGATAACATCTATGGGTAGTATATGTCAAAAAGTGGTTGGTTAGTCATCGTTACAATGCCTGAAAATAAAACCGTTGCTCAGATGTTTATACAAAAACAAAAGTAAGGCTATCTGGTGAACTGAATATTGTATGCAGATTTTTGAGTCATCTAATGTTACATCTAAAATTGAAATTGTATCGGCGACAAATTATACATAGCAGTGTTCTAGCCAGAAATCAAAATTAGCCAGGCGACGCCAAGCTTTACCCGGCAGTAGTAAATTTTAAATCGATATATAAATAGCGATAAAAGATATTGTTGCTAGAAGTGTATAAAAATGCTATTACAAAAGTAAGTACATCTTTTTTAATAAACGTGAATACGTACAAAAAGCTTAACGTAAACAACAAAACAACTACAATACAATCGCTACAATATCAGTGTTAAATGAGATGGTACTGACATACTAAAATCTAAAATACACCTTATGATTTTGGCAGAGAATTCATCCCAAAATAAAATGCATTGAATAAATATAAGGATGGATCCTTTTGGAATAACATAAATATATATGGTATCAATAAAGATTATAATAGTAAACAAACTTTTTTCTTTTTTAATTTATGTGTTGTTATATAAACAAAATAAACTTGTAACAAAATAATCAAGTAATAGAAATGCATCTTTTCTTCATTGAAGCCCAAGCGTCAGCTGCTGACTCAAAGTCGAAGTCTGCACTTCCTTCACCCTCTATGGATATCATTAATAAATTATCCAGTCTCTTCTTTTAATCTATTTTGTAATGTCATTTTGATATGGTTTAACGCAGAAAATCCCCTTTCGGAATCTACTGAAGGAACAGCTAATATCAATGCAATGTCAACTAATTTAGCAATATTTGGAATAACGTGCTGATGTTTGGTAAGTTTCAATAGGCACTGACGTTTTGTTAAACCCATATGCTCTTCATTGTTCAACTTCGGCACTGCAACCAGAAATTCATTTTCGGTTGCAGATTTATCGATAGGTGATGGAATTCCATGCACCGAATAATGGTTTAGGAATATGTCTATTCTTAATTTAGCCATATCTTGATCATTCAAAATGTAAAGGCAGAGGTGAACACTGAAAAAGTTTCTATAATTGGTATATCTGGAAATCTGTTGGTAAGATTTAGTTATAATGTTTTCAAAAAATTGTTGATAAATGTTTTTCTTAAACAATAGCACCTTCTTATCATCTTGAAATGTTTGATTATTGTTATTCTTTATGAAGCTTCAGTCATTATGTAGTAAATTAACTAAACTGCTAAAATGTTTTCCTGGATTTTGACTGAGTTATTTTAGAGCACTCATAGTCCCGTTTAGTACTGCTTTAAGACTACTAATATCAGTATCCTTTGGTTGCAATCTTTTGAAAGAATGGATAAAATTGGTAACACATCTGAGAACATTAATTAGCTATCTGCAAACTTGTAACTTTTCATACAATAAACTAATCTGGCAGCAGTACAGTCATTTCTCTCAGTGAATTCACGTTCTAGAGCAGCAATTATTACAACAAATGAACGTCTCGGTGCTTGAACTACAGTATCACGTGAAAACCAGCGAGTATCAGTGGGTAATTTTAATTTTATTTCTGAACTATCCAGTAATTTTTGTAACTCTGCGAGGACCGACACATGCACAGATGAGTTATAAAAAAAAGAAAAAAAACTGCTTGATGATGTCTTTAAATTTTGTAGGTACTTAATTTCATTTGCTGCTTCCGCACATGCTAAAGCAAGTCTATGTGCAATGCAGTGGCAGTTCACAAACATCCCATTTGTTTTGTCTTTTAATAATTTACCAACACCATTATGCTTCCCTATCATTACCGCAGCACCGTCTGAACCAAAACCAACAAGTTTATATAATGGAAGATCATGTTTATTTAAAATTTCTAGTATTTTGGTTGTAATTGTATGTGCCGTTCCATCAGCAACATCCGCTATTGAAAGAAACACTACCAAAGGTCCCAAAGTTTTACTAATGTATTTTATATAAATTATTAATTGCTTCAGCACAGCTATATTAGTTGTTTTATTGCAAATAATACTAAAAAATACACTAGTCCGGATGTCTTTTATAACTCTTGTTCGTATTTTTGAGGCTAATACATGTAGCAATTCCGGAGCTATATGATCTGAAGCATAAGTAGCATTTTTACCTACAGTAGTAAGATGAACTACAGATCCACAACCCATCTGTTTGCAAAAACCTAACAATTTTTTATAAAGTCTTGTGAAGGGCAGTTCGTTTTCTACCAACCAATATATGCATCTTATGGCACAAATAAATGCACTACACTGTTGTTCAGTCGAGAAATACTTTTCTCAATTTTGCCGGTACCAGAACTTTCTAATACCTCTGCTTCAGCAGCATTTTTGCATGCATTTTCATGAATAAGTGATTTAGAATGATCTATTATACTCTCAGGGCTACAATTTATTTGACCATACATCAAGTTTCACTACAAGATGTTGTGTTTGACTACGTAGCTGAAGTTGACAGTTTAAAATATGGTATATAGCGTTGAGTTTGGCTTTTCAAGTTTGACTACAAATTTATCTAACATTGGGTTACACCGAATGGGTTATTAGTGGTTACAAAAACTATATTAGTAACAAGATTTGATTAATGTTACATCATATTTTTAGTGTTTGTGTTTTCAGCATATGGCACTTATAGCTAAGGTGCATGCTGAATTAGGAGAAATATTTTATACAGTTCATCAACCTACTCTTGATAATGTAGATTCATACATTTAAAATGCATTGATCCCTTTTGAATTAAAAGCTTTTTCAAGAAATACTCCGTGTCTAATGAACCCAATTAGGTACCAAAAGCTGGGATTTATTACTAATCAATGCAATGCAATTTCTAAATGAGCATGTTTCCTGTTTGTCAAAATAAGAAGAGCCTAAATTAATTTTATTACTGATTTAGTCAGGAATTTGTCCTAAAAATTAACACTATCAATCATTAGTCAATGACGCCGGTATTATTGACATTTCTACGTATACGAGTTGGTTAAGGATATCAAAAGTTTAATGATTCAAACCTCTTACTAATCATTTTTTTCATTTCTTAACACAGTTTTGTAATTATATATTATATAACAAGTTTGATCAGCTCTATATGTACATACATTATTTATTGATCGTCATAAACCCTTTTAATTTGAAAAAATTACATTATATTTAGGTAATTATAATAAAGTTGTTTCTTAGTTGCTAGATATTGTGTTATTGTACGGAAGTGGATATTGGACCAGGATATTTAAATTTATCCTGGTTAAAGATGATTGTGAAATAGAAACGCCTCTTTTATCTTTAAACATACAATTAAAATTTGAACGTTGTTAAATTTTGATTAAAAAATATTGTTAGTCGTAAGTAAATTTAGGATGCTAGCCAAAATGGAAGTTTTAAATTCAACAAACACTTTTGGCGAAGATAATTTTAGTAGTGTAGTATTTTTACCAGTTAATTAAATTTAAAAAAAAATTTTGACAATTTTTTTAATTTACTTCCAAACTGCAGATTATAACACAAAAATTACATAATTTGATTATACTTGAATCTGTTTTTTATACTGTTAAATCATGAAATAGTTTGATTAGTTTAAGATATTAAAAACCGTTACGTTGATATGATACATTTTATTGTGTTGGTAAGAGTATTAAAGTGTAGATGCCATAGAATAATAATATTCTCCAGCAAAATGAATTATTATTATTATTCTATGATAGATGCTAACTAGAGTAGAATTTATTTAAGAAGAACCTGTACGTCATTTGACATATGCGCAAACCTTGAAAGTTAGTGGCACAGCGGATTTAATAATTTTTATCAACCTTCCATAGAGTAAATATTCTAAAATCAAGTTTTATTTTGTTGATGGTTTAAATTTAAATGGCGAATACGCAAATAAGCAAGGCATAAAACACAAAGAAACAGAAAGAAAACTATGAAAGCGTAAGAAATAAATACAGAAATTCAAAGTCACAAATATCAATTGACATTTAACAGTAAATTATCTACGCCACTGATATGTTGAACGAACACGCCTATTTATAAACAATGGACTAATCTGACACCGTTTTAGCCGTGCGCGCATAATGACATACAAGCTCTTCTTAAATAAATTCTATTATACCATCATCATCATTTTGTTTTCGACTTTACTTAAGGTCGGTTTGAGGTAGCTCTAACTTCTTTTCTATTCTGTGCTAATCTAAAAAGCTCTACATACTCTTCACAACCTAAATTTCTAATAATTTGACTAATATAGCTTGGTCTAGGTCTTCCTATACTCTTCTGTTTTTTTCCCATCTACCTGTCTCTACATAGGTATTAGCCACCTGATGGTTGTTAAAGAACTCGAACATGTTTACATGATTCCCATTTATAAGGAAATGACATATTACCTGGTTATCCCCTCCAAACACGGAAAACTGTTAAATTATATGTTATGGTAAGGCTTAAGCAACAAATCGCTGCCAACATGCCAGACCGCTAACTAACTGTGAGTTATGTCATGGTGACGTTTATTAAATTATATATTATGGTAAGGCTTAAGCAACGAATCGCGATCAACATGCCAGACCGCTAACTAATTGTGAGTTATGTCATGGTATCATTTAGTTAACTGATTTTTATTTATTTTTTTTTGTTTGTTTTGTTTCCAAACTTACTTAAGGTCGGTTTGATGCAGCTCTTATTCTGAGTTAGTCTAAAAAGGTCTACATATCCTTCACAACCTAAATCTCTAATAATTTGACTAATATAGCTTTGTCTAGGCCATCCTACTCTATTTTTATTTGGCAGTCTATAATCTAAGACCTTATTAAATAGTCCCTCATGTCTTAACTGGTGCCCTATCATTCTATCTCTCCTGACCTTTAATTGTTTCCACATACAGGGTTCCTCACCTATCCTTCTATAAACTTCCTCATTTGTTACTCTATCTGTCCAACTAATCTTTAAGAATCTCCTATAATACCAAGTTTCAAAAACTTCTATCTTTTTCTTATCTACCTCGTTAATTGTCCAAGTCTCACTACCGTATAATAGAACGCTCCATACGTACAACTTTAAGAAGCTTTTTCTATTACCTAAACTAATACTATTAGCTATTAGTAAGTCTTTCTTTTTTAAAAACATTTTTTTAGCTTGAGCTATTCTAGCTACTATATCCCTTCTGCTACGTTTGTCCTTTGTAATTACAACCTAAATAGCAAAATTTGTCTACCTCCTCTTACTTGGTATTACCTATTTTTAATTTTGGTTTAGAACTAGGCTGTAACTCACTTGTCATTATCTTTGTCTTTCCTGAGTCAATTCTCATACTAAAGTTACTCTGTAGTACCTCATCTAAAATATTAAAAAAATCTCGTAATTCTTTTCTAGATTCTGCTATAATGGCTATATCATATGCAAAACGTAATATGTCTATTTTCTGTCCCTGTACACTAATACCTATTTCTTTTCTCTCTCACTAGCTAAGTTTAAAGCTTCCTCAATATAAACATTAAAAATCAAGGGAGATAGTATACAGCCCTGTCTAACATGATTTCTAATCTTTGCTTCCTTTTCTATTTCATCAATTATAGTTACCACGCTTTGGTTTTTATATAGTTTGTAAATAATTTTTCTATCCCTATGAGAGATTTCTATTTTTCGCAAAACCCCGAACATAACAATCCAATTAACCCTATCAAATGCTTTTTCTAAATCTACAAACGCGAAATGAGTCTTTTTATTTTTTGTAACCTTTTTTCGATAATTACCCTAATCATTAGTATCGATTCTCTAGTCCCTCTGTCTTTACGAAAATCATATTGGTCTTCGCCTAAATAATTCTCAGTCAAAGCTTCTATTCTATTTTTAATTATTATTGTTAGTATTTTGGAAGCATGGGAAGTTAAACTAAACGTTCTAAAAATCTCACACCTATCAGCTGCTGACTTTTTGGTATCGGGATAATAATATTTTTTTCGAAATCTATTGGGATCTCACCTGTGTCATATATTATTTTTACTAGTTCATATAACCTGTCTAAAGTTTTCTGACTTGCATATTTTATTAATTCTGCGGGTATATCGTCTATCCCGGGTGCTTTATTTAGTTTAAGATCCCTAACAGCTTTATCAAATTCCTCTCTTAATATTGAGAACCCTATTTCTACATCCTCTTCTTGGTCGTTCTCTAACTCATCCATATCGTCTCCCTTATATAAATCTTCTAAATATCTTTTCCATCTATCTGCTACCTCAACTTTATTAATTAGAAGCTCATTATTTTCATCTTTAATACCATTATATTTTTTCCTATCTTCCCCGAAAAACTTTTTAACTGCCCTGTAAGCCCTGTCTGTCTTACCTACTCTCAAATCATCTTCTACTATACCTTAGAATAAAAATACACATGTGTCTCCAAGCAGAAACCCATGAAAAAGATTGCACGAAGATCCAAGATAATGTGTGCATGTGCAAGATAACAGTAGCGGTTAATTTAAATGTGTAAATAATTAATGGTCAGGCTAAAGCTAATGGCGATTAATTAAATACAATTATTATTTTGTATTAATTCTCAACATATCAAAAGTTACATTTTACTATTAAGTAATACATTTATTCATTCAAGGGCTTTAAAGTCCAATGAATAAAGATGCCTTTATATTGATAATAATATTATATAATGCTTTTCAATAAAAAGATATTGAAGTTCACACTTATGTATGTTTGTATGGGTAAGGTGAAGATTTTAATAGCCTATTAAAATTGGCACTACAATACAATACCAAAAAATAAAATCAATGGCAAAACACATTCCAATGATACATACAACCATGTATAATATTTGATTACATTAATCTATTTGATATGTAGTCACACACTTGCTGCAAATTAAAGAATTTTAAACTAATGTATAAGCAGAGAGACGAGATATGGTTGATACATGTAACCAAAAAAAAAGCTTACCTACAATTAAACAACCTTTTTTAATCTTTTTTAATCAGTATGAACATACTGCTGAGAGCTTAGCTTTGGGTTTTTCAGTTGCACAACACTATTTTGAATTCTTAGCATACTTTTTTTTGTGTATGTAGTATTTTTTATACAACATACTAAGTGTAATCATGTATTTCTGCATTAGTAAGGAATACTTGATACATATAACTCGAGGGACTTATACTGTATTTTTTTTTAATTTAAAACCAATAACTCTTCATAAATTAAATTGCTTTTTATGTACCAACAATACATGACCAAGAGCCATTGTGGTAAATTTAAAAAAAGTTGGGTTAAAAATTTCTTTAAGCATTTAAATTTAGGCTCTAACGTAATAAAGATGATAAAAATGATTAGATAAAATTCAACAAGCGTATTGAATAGTAAGAGCGATTATTTTTAACTCTATACAGATGTTCAAACCTTAGTTAAGAGTCGCAGTATGATATGAATTACCAATAACCAATTTTACATATACTGCAATCACACCGAAGAATTACCATTAATAAGCAATAGTGAAATCAATTTATTTACAACAAACTTATTTAAGTGGAATTACAACTTAGAACAAGAACAGTACAATAAACTAAAGGGAGGTTGAAGAATATACCACAGAATAATAATACAATACGCTAGCGTGAGTATATTAATATTCTATCATAGAATAAAAATACATTTCGCAAAGAAATGACACTTTTCATAAACATTGAAGTGTTTATGCAACTGGAAAGACCCAATAGGTATTTAGAGCGAGGCATATTTTCAAGTTATGCAACTCACAAAATGGAGCAATCTCTATCCTTGTTTTACTTATATAAGATTCAAATATAAATTAAATATTTTATTATTTCATATATTTATTACAAGCTTAACCGGAATATAACTTAGTTACAGAGTAGCGAATTAATTACAATGTATATGTAGATTAACAGTTTTCTTTCTACATTATTTGAAATAATATGTTTTGTACATTTGTTTGGAATATTAAAAATATCTCAGTCATTTTGTACTGCATTACAGAATGATATATGACATTAAGTGGAACAGCATTACAACATTAATATGATTACAATTAATATGAAAAGTGGAATTATTTCTAGTATAAAAGATAATTATTATTATAAATAATTATTATTTATAATTTTACGAACTATTAGGCAACCCGTCAAACACACAAGCTGCATAACCGAATTGTATTCTACAGAAGTCTCGAACATTCGAGCAAACACCAGACTATGAATCATCTAGTTAATTATGGGGTATATACGGGGTGTCCCAATGCATACGAAACACTCGATTACTGCTTAATTATAACGCTTAGCAAAAAAATTTTCAAATACACCTTATGTATACTCATAATGGCTACAACGTTAAATTAATTAGTATTATACAGGGTGCTCAATAAAAAAGTTATTTACCAAAGTTATTTTTTTTTAAATAGAACACCCAGTATTTTATTATAAATTCTGATTGCTCGTATCAAACTAGGGTAACTTTTATCAGGATTGCCTATACCTAAATCTCATAGTTTTTAAGATATTCAACTTTTTTCAAAATCGCATGATTCATTAAAAAATTTTTGTAACACCATGATTTAGATGATGCTGAACATTTAACTTTTGTAGGGGAATAGTATAAACTTGTAGTTAGTGGAAACAACACTAGTTATCAAAATAATATACAGGGTGCCCATTGCACCATTTTCCGTTTATTGAATAATTAATGCAATTAAGTCCCTGTATATTTTCAACTAGTAAAATGCAGAATTAAATTCTCCTCTAAACAATATAAGGTTATCTTATATTCATATTCAACCATTTCCAAGTTATTAGCGAATAATTAAAAATGTTGGTACGTAATTCTAAAGCTAGATAATTTACTTTGATCACAGGCGGCGCGTCGCATACCAAATAATATTAACTATTTCACTTCGTTGCCACAGAAACCATGTTTAACTTTTGTTTTTGTTGTTTATCAGTTTTGTATTTGTGTTGTTGTGAGGTGAACATTTGTAAAATGAAAACCTATAGTCTTAACGAAAGGATTGATATGATATTGGTAGTTGGCAAAGCTGAAGAAAATTGTCTATTAGCTTCAAGAATTTACGCTCAGAAATTTCCTAATCGAGTGCATCCCAAGAAAGCTGCGTTTGAAAGATTATTGCAACGCTTTAGAAGTACTGGTAATGTGGAATATGAAAAAAACTCAACAAATAAAGCATGTTACTAATAGTGAAAGTAATCAATTATTGTTATTGGAATCTGTAGTAGAAAATCCTAATACTAGTTTGCGTAAAATCAGTCAAACAACCGGAATGAGTAAAACTAGTGTTTCAAGAATACTAAAAGCCAACAAATTTCACCCATATAAAATTCAGCTTCACCAAGAGCTTAAGGATGGGGATTTTCAAAGCAGAATTGATTTTGGATTATGGGTAATGAATCAAATTGCAGAAGATGATAATTTTTTGAATTTTGTTTTGTTCAGTGATGAAGCAACATTCCATAACAATGGTTTTGTTAACATGCACAATTTGCATTATTATGATAATGAAAATCCTCATCAAGTGTTTATTAGAAATCGACAAAACAGATGGTCCTTGAATGTATGGGGAGGAATCGTGGGAAACCATGTAATTGGTCCTTACTTCTTCGATGGGACTTTAACTGGAGAAAAATTTTTAAATTTTATAAGGTTCTCATTACCAGAATTACTTGAGAATGTTCCTGAGAACGTCAGGCAACGTATGTGGTTTCAATTGGATGGGGCCCCCACCCACTTTAAAGCCACTGTGTGTAATTTTTTGCATCAAAATTTTCCACAAAGGTGGATTCGAAGAGGCGGACCGCAACAATGGCCAGCAAAATCTTCGGATTTAACTTGTATGGATTTTTTTCTGTGGGGCTATATTAAAGACATAGTTTATTCAACTGCTCCCACAACGTTAGACAACATGAAAGCTATGATTAGAAATGCTTTTTCAACAATCACTTCCCAAATCGTACGCGAAGTTCAAAGATCGTTTATTCAACGAATGCAATTATGTATTGAGAACGACGATAAACACTTTAAACACTACTTATAAATTATTTAATGTGTTATTTTTTTGATAACTTTTCATTATTTTAATTATATAACCTTTAAATATTATAAAATATTCAATTATTTGCTTATAACTCAGAAACGGTTGAGTATGTTATTATATATTATATTATAAATTATATTATATTATATATGTTATTATTATTCTATGATTTAATGGATACTCTAACAAAATAACGGTGGATTTTAGACATGCTCAAAAAAATTTGGTCGCCGAGGGTCATTTCTTTAGCAAAGTGTATTATGTCTCCAAACAAGAACACACTACCTTAAAGATTGCAGGAGGATCTAAGATATGTGCGCATGTGCAAGATAGCGGTAGCGGTTAATTTAAAACTGCAAATAAATGGTTATAAGGTTTAGCTAATGACAGTACATTTAGAAACATTAACTATTTCATATTAATTGTAGACAATTGCATTGCATTCATTTGAAAACAAAATTTGATTGAATATCTTTCTTCTAATTATTGAAATAAATGCAGCAGAATTCATATGCTTACTGAGAAAATTTTGCATAATTTGTGGGATCGTTAGTATACATGATTATCAGAGTAAAAATTATCCAAAACAAACAATTGCTTTAAAGGAGGTGGCTTTAGTGAATTATATCTAATCAGACACTATTCGGCTACCTTCCCAATTATTCAAAGCAGTAACAATTCAGGCAATTTGCTATAAGTGGTTTCAATAGTAGCTAAGGCGTTAAAATTGTTTTTTACGTTAAATAGCACTTTAGTCACTTAATGGTTTTAAATAAAAAAAAAAATGCAATATAAGTCCCTCGAGTTATATGTATCAAGTATTCCTTACTAATGCAGAAATACATGATTGCACTTAGTATGTTGTATAAAAAATACTACATACACAAAAAAAGTATGCTAAGAGTTCAAAATAGTGTTGTGCAACTGAAAAACCCAAAGCTAAGCTCTCAGCAGTATGTTCATACTGATTAAAAAAGATTAAAAAAGGTTGTTTAATTGTAGGTAAGCTTTTTTTTTTGGTTACATGTATCAACCATATCTCGTCCCTCTGCTTATACATTAGTTTAAAATTCTTTAATTTTAAGTGTGTGACTACATATCAAATAGATTAATGTAATCAAATATTATATATGGTTGTATGTATCATTGGAATGTGTTTTGCGATTGATTTTATTTTTTGGTATTGTACTGTAGTGCCAATTTTAATAGGCTATAAAATCTTTACCTTACCCATACAAACATACATAAGTGTGAACTTCAATATCTTTTTATTGAAAAGCATTATATAATATTATTATCAATATAAAGGCATCTTTATTCGTTGGACTTTAAAGCCCTTGAATGAATAAATGTATTACTTAATAGTAAAATGTAACTTTTGATATGTTGAGAATTAATACAAAATAATAATTGTATTTAATTAATCGCCATTAGCTTTAGCCTGACCATTCATTATTTACATATATAAATTAACCGCTACTGTTATCTTGCACATGCACACATTATCTTGGATCCTCGTGCAATCTTTTTCATGGGTTTCTGCTTGGAGACACATGTGTATTTTTATTTTAAGGTATAGTAGAAGATGATTTAAGAGTAGGTAAGACAGACAGGGCTTACAGGGCAGTTAATAAGTGTTTCGGGGAAGATAGGAAAAAATATAATGGTATTAAAGATGAGAATAATGAGCTTCTAATTAATAAAGTTGAGGTAGCAGATAGATGGAAAAGATATTTAGAAGATTTATATAAAAGAGACGATATGGATGAGTTAGAGAACGATCAAGAAGAGGATGTAGAAATAGGGTTCTCAATATTAAGAGAGGAATTTCATAAAGCTGTTAGGGATCTTAAACTAAATAAGTAAACTAGTAAAAGTAATATATGACACAGGTGAGATCCCAATAGATTTCGAAACAAATATTATTATCCCGATCCCAAAAAAGTCAGCAGCTGATAGGTGTGAGATTTTTAGAACATTTAGTTTAACTTCCCACACTTCCAAAATACTAACAATAATAATTAAAAATAGAGTAGAAGCTTTGACTGAGAATTATTTAGGCGAAGACCGATATGATTTTCGTAAAGACAGAGGGACTAGAGAACCGATACTAATGATTAGGGTAATTATTGAAAAAAGGTTACAAAAAATAAAAAGACTCATTTCGAGTTTATAGATTTAGAAAAAGCATTTGATAGGGTTAATTGGATTGTTATGTTCAGGGTTTTGCAAAAAATAGGAATCTCTCATAGGGATAGAAAAATTATTTACAGTCTAAATAAAAACCAAAGCGTAGTAATTATAATTGATGAAATATAAAAGGAAGCTAAGATTAGAAATCGTGTTAGACAGGGCTGTATACCATCTCCCTTGATTTTTAATGTTTATATTGAGGAAGCTTTAAACTTAGCTAGAGAGAGAGAAAAGAGATAGGTATTAGTGTACAGGGACAGAATGGACATGTTACGTTTTGCAGAAGATATAGTCATTATAGCATTATGGCGGCTCTGTAAGGTGTTGCCATCAATTCCTATTGCCAATGGGAATATTCTTATATCTTTCATAAATACATTAGAATTTAAACTAACATTGGCAATGTCACATTTTATCCAGTTGTGACGTCATCCTAAAGTTAAAGGGAATGGACTATACCAAACTGTATTCGATCACAACTGATTGTGATTTTCAGTACTAAGATGATAGAATCTACAGCTGTTAACATCTTTATTTGTAAAATCTTGCTTGTAGGTTATTTTCTTATTTATCTCATTTTATTAAGACAGAAGCTTGTACTATCTTAAAACCTTATATAGTTTGTAAAGAGAAGTCAAAGAACTTTCAAGGTTTTAGAAATAAATCAAATCTTATTTCAACACCATATATGATGTTGACAATATATTATACTCTAGAAAAATTAAATATGAATAAACATATAACGGTATAATATATAATGGATTTAAAATTGAAAACAAGTCAAATAATAGTGCGCAAATAATAACGTTATGTATATTTATATAGAATTATGTTCTTGTCTTTATGATAAGATTAAACCAATAATAAGCATTCCTCTTTCAGACTATATTTACTTAGGATATATTTATAGCAGAATTGCTAATTAAGTGGAACAAAAAAACACTTTACTACACAATTAAATTCAACATACTAAAAATTGCAGTTTTATCTTCTTTTTGTTTTAAAATAAACATGCAAGTAGGTTACTGTGCAGTATTTGCAATTAAACAACAGAATTACCAAATATGTATTCAAACTAAGTTTTTAATAAAGATTATATTATGTGACTGATTTTATTTTTCGGGATTACAATACATACCTTTTTGCAATAATTTAGATATAACTGTTTGCTAATTTATTCCTCTCTTTTATATATATATATATATATATATATATATATATATATATATATATATATGTCGTGGAATTATAGGTTAAATAGGTCCAGACAATAAAATTTTATCAATTGTGTATATAGAAAACAGGAACAATTTATTTACGAGCCAATTTAATCAGTTTAGATAGTGAAGACGGATGGTTATTAACAAATTTTGTAATTCTAAATTAGAATGTTAAAATTGGAAGCATCGTGCTGCTTACGGTGGACCAAAAACCAACCTATATGTTTTTGGTACACAAGGAGAAGTTCACCATACCTATTTATGTGCTTGTCAACTGATGATATTGATGATATTGCACCAAATCCCGAGTCTCAAAGGTACTGAACTTCTTAAACAGATTGCAACAGCATGTGGTTTATATAATTTGTTAGATCCCATGGTGGAAGATATGGCTAATCATTTAAGACATCATATTGATATCCATAAAAGAATTTATCGACAATCTATTACTAGAAAGGTGCATATAGTGGTTGAAATTTTGCTAAAAGCTTTAGGAGTGGACAGCATAAATGACTCTAAAGATACTGGTAACATTAAATGTAATAATGTGGATCAGGTAAAGGAACCTGGAACTTCTATCTCTTCACCCAGCTCAGATGAAAATGACATTTCTTTAGGATATTCTCGCAATAAGTTTAATAAATCGTCCTCTACAGAAAAACGATGGAGTTCTGGTTAGTCTTGTGTTAGTATATAAATACTTGAACGCAATAAATTGATGACAGTTTAAATATTGAAAACAACAATTCTATTTCTATTGACATTGTTGTTTAACAGTATATAGCTAATAATTAGTATTCATTCCTTCTGAAATCTGTCATCATTGTGTTAAACTATTATTAGATTTGCTAGAAAACTTTCTTTACTTGATGACATGTCTCAAAAGGCAGAAAATAAGGAATTTGTTAAAATATAGATTTGTTTTAAACTGTTCAATTATTTAACGACTCATTTTGTTTGTCCATTTAAACAAATTTTATTATACATCATTTTTCATATAGTTTGTCTTATACATGTATTATTTTACTTCCTATAGATGGTGCTGTTACTACCAAAAAGGTTTCCTTGACTACCCCTGAAAGGAAAGCAATTGAACAGGAGTTCGAGGAACATATTGAGTGTAGAACACTGCCGTCATATGCAGAATGTCAACAAATTAAGGAGCAAAACCCTCATAAAGAATTTAGAAAGTTTCTATAATCTGGTACACATCCAAGTTAACCGTACTGTACTAAAGTAATTTCTTCTAATCCAGTTCTAGCAGGAAGGACTTTCATAGTTTTAAAATCATACTTAAGCAATGTAATCAAAAAGAAAAAAGCAAAAATGTTGTAACTTGCGAAAGTGACCAAAAAGTTTTGTCAAAATTGAAGCACTCATTATAAAATTCTTAATGATTAACGTAGGGGTATTATCCCTGTTATTATTTACATGTTTACTTTATTATTTAAAATTTTGTCAACTTGTATACTCAATATATATTTCAACTATTTCAAAATTGTGCATTTACTTGGAAGATAACTCACATTACTTACTATTAAATTCGGAAAGATATGAGTATCTTATATACAATTTAGCAGTATGGATGTTGTTAACTGATATTTTAGTAACAGGAAGTACTTCACTTCTAATACAAAATAGAATCAGTTTTCTAACTAAAGTTCTTCACTACAAATTGTGGGGAATAATAAAAGTTTATTTATATTGGATAATCTTTACAACTCTAATATAGCAAATGCTACATGTAATAATAAAACTATGTTGTTAGATAAACAGTTTTCATCTGTAGCAAATATTTAATTCAGTTCCCACAAATATACTTTTTCTTGTTAAAAGTGACTGTGGTTTAGATGAATAAAGCTTGGACAATGATTTTCACATTTCCTTTTGATTATGGCAACTTGTCATGTTCAATTTTTGTCAAATAAGCAAATCAAAATACGACTTATTGACGATTATTTTCTTATATATCTATACTGCAATTTAAATAATAATAATAATAATAATACATCATGAGAGTTGATTCTTATAGTGTTATATCATTGTCAATGCATGTTAAGGAAGATTCCTGTACCTGGATCTGGTATTGAAGTACTCGACTCTCACAGATTTCCTTATATTTGTGACATAGACAAGAATTGATTTCTAAAAAGATTTTGCTTGTCTTAGCATTACAAACAATACTCCATTCATGATATAATGTACGGTTTATTACACAAATGATTAAAAATGAGGGTTCCCTTACCCGTTAAGAATGCTTTTACTTCCTTTTTTGTGGTAAATAACTTAGGCTCACCAACACAACATATATTTTCTTAAGAACGGATTTAGGTATTTACTACCTCTGCCAAACGGTTGTATAACACGGTACAACAGTTTCACTAAAAAGAAACATTTTTAAATACCTTCCATTTGAGCTCCGCTCTTCGAAATCTGTCAGTAAATAGCTTACACTCACCAACACATCATATATTTTCTTAAGAACAGATTTTGGAATTTACTACCTCTGTCGAACTGTTATATAACACGGTGCAACACGGTTTCACTAAAAAAGAACATTCTTTTAATACCTTCCATTCGACCTCCTCTCTTCAAAATCTGTAGTAAATAGCTTAGGCTCACCAACACAATATATATTTTCTTAAGAACGGATTTTGGAATTTACTACCCGTGCAACAAGTTATATAACAAGGTACAACAGTTTCACTAAAAAAGAAAAATTCTTTTTTAATACCTTCCATTCAACCTCTCTTCAAAATTTGTTAGTAAATAGCTTAGGCTCACCAACACTAGATATATTTTCTTAAGAACGGATTTTGGTATTTACTACCTCTGCCAAATGGTTATATAACACAATACAACAGTTTCACTTAAAAGAAACAATTTTAAATACCTTCCATTTGACCTCCGCTGTTCAAAATTTGTCAGTAAATAGCTTAGACTCACCAGCACAACATATATTTCTCTTAAGAATGGATTTTGAAATTTACTGCCTCTGCTGAACAGTTATATAACACGGTACAACAGTTTCACTAAAAAAAACCTTTTTTTTTAATACCTTTCATTCATCCTCCGCTCTTCAAAATTTGTCAGTAAATAGCTTAGGCTCACCAACACAAATTTTCTTAAGAACAAATTTTGGAATTTACTTTCTCTGCCAAACAGTTATATAACACAGTACAACAGCTTCACTAAAAAAATTTTTTTTTAATACCTTCCATTCGACCTCCGCTCTTCAAAATTTGTCAGTAAATAGCTTAGGCTCACCAACACAACATATATTTTCTTAAGAACGGATTTTGGAATTTACTACCTCTGCCAAACGGTTATATGACATGGTACATACTTTCACTAAAAAAAAAAAAGATTTTTTAATACCTTCCATTCGACCGCCGCTCTTCAAAATTTATTAGTAAATAGCTTAGCCGCACCAACACAACATATATTTTTCTTAAGAACGGATTTTGGAATTTACCACCTCTGCCGAACAGTTATATAACACAGTACAACAGTTTCACTAAAAAAAACAACATTTCTTTAATACCTTCCATTCATACTCCGCTCTTCAAAATTTGTTAGTAAATAGATTAGGCTCACCAACACAACATAAATTTTCTTTCATTAAAAAAGGATGTTTCTTTTTTAGTGAAACTGTTGTACGGTGTTATATAACTTGTTGGCAGAGGTAGTGAATTCCAAAATCCGTTCTCAAGAAAAATATACGTTGTGTCTCTGAACCTAAGCCATTTATGACAAATTTTGAAGAGCAAGGTGGAATGAAAAGTATTAAAAAAAATGTCTTTTTTAGTAAAACTCTTGTACCGCGTTATACAACTGTTGGACAGAAGTAGTAAATTCCAAAATCAGTTCTTAAGAAAAATATATGTTGTGTTGATAAGTCTAAACTATTTACTGACAAATTTTGAAGAGCGGCGATCACATAGAAGATATAAGAAACATGTTTTTTTGGTGAAACTGTTGTACAGTGTTATATCTGTCTGGCAGAGGTAATATATGCCAAAATCCGTTCTTAAGAAATATATACATTATGTCGGTGAGCCTAAGCTATTTAATGAAAAATTTTGAAGAGCATAAGTAGAATGCAAGGTATTAAAAAAATTTTTTTTTAGTAAAACTGTTGTACCGTGTTATATAACTGTTCGGCAGAAATAGTAAATTCCAAAATCCGTTCTTAAGAAAAATAAATGTTGTGTTGGCGATTCTAAGCTATTTACTAACAAATTTTAAAGAGCGGAGGTCGAGTGGAAGGTATTAAAAAAAGTTTTTTTTAATGAAACTGTTGTACCATGTATATAACCGTTTGGCAGAGGTAGTAAATTCCAAAATCCCTTCTTAAGAAAAATGCACCTTGTGTAGGTGAATCTAAGCTATTTGCTAACATACTTTGAAGATCAAAGGTCGCATGGAAGGTATTAAAAAACTGTTTTTTGTTTAGCGAAACTGTTGTGCCGTGTTATATAACTGTTTGGCAAAGGTAGTAAGTTCCAAAATCCGTTCTTAAGAGAAATATATGCTGTGTTGGTGAGTCTAAGCTATTTACTGACAAATTTTGAAGAACGGAGGTCGAAAGGAAGGTATTTAAAAAATGTTTCTTTTTAGTAAAGCTGTTGTATCGTGTGATATCACCGTTTGGCAGAGGTAGTAAATACCAAAATCCGTTCTTAAGAAAGTATATGTTGTGTTGGTGAGCCTAAGCTATTTACTGACAAATTTTGAAGAGCGGAGGTCGAATGGAAGGTATTAAAAAAATGTTTTTTTAGTGAAGCTGTTGTACTGTGTTATATAACTGTTTGGCAGAGAAAGTATTTATATGCGTTTCAAATGTCATTTTTGCGTCAAGGGTAACACCGAGATCTTTGACAATAGCCTCACTTTTCAATATTTGATCATCTAGATGATAAGCATTACTGATAATTGTTCTGTTACGCGTAAAAGAGATTTTACAGCATTTATCTATATTTAGTGAAAGTTTATTTTTATGGCAGAAATTAGAGGGTCTATCCAAATCATGTTGTAAAAAGTGACAATCATTTATTGAATTTATAGGCAAGTAGACTTTCAGATCGTCTGCATACAGTAAAAATTTAGAATGCTTAAAACAGTCTGAAATATCATTGATAAATATAATAAAGAGCAAGGGGCCTATATGTGAACCTCGGAACACCGGAGCTTGCTAAGAATCAATCTGACTGTTGGTTGTTTGCCACAACGCGCTGTTGGCGTGATGTCAGATATGAATGAAGAAATTTTAGTAACATACCACCTATACCAATCCTCTCCAATTTAAGAACCAGAAGTTAGAAGTAGACCTTGTCAAATGCTTTAGAGAAATCGGTATACACAGCATCCACTTGAGTTCTACTATCCATTTGATCAGTAACATCTCACGTGAATGATATCAAATTAGTTACTGTAGACCGCCCAGTGTAAAATCTATGTTAAAAAAAAAAGTTGCTTGGTAATTATAGATTTTAAAATTTTTGCAAAAGTATCAAGTATGGATATCGGTCTATAATTTTTTACATTATTTTTATCACCATTCAGAAGAATAGAGGTTATAATTGCCTTTTTCCATATCGATGAAAAATAACCCTCATCTAGGGCTTTATTGTAAATGATAAGCAATGGATCTATTAGTGCTCCACGATATTCCTATATAAAATTTGGAGAAATCCCATCAGGACCAGCGCCCTTAGTAACATCTTAAGTGCTTACATTAACTCGTCATAGGTAATTTTAAAAGTGTGTAAATCAGAATTTTTACTAAATTTGTACACATCCCAATGTGGCGGAGTAGAAACAGTCTCAGGTTCGTAGACCGAGTGAAAATGTTCTGTAAACATGTTACATATTTCAGAACTATCAGATGACTGTTTGTCATCAAAGTACATGGTAGTGGGCATGGTATTAATTTTCTTTTTCTGCTGTGCAAACGGCCAGAATAACTTTCCGTGCGCACTATGTATTGATTATAGTCGGTCTTGATAAGCTGTTTACTGCGCTTCCTTAATAATGAAAATGTATTATAATCCGAATTATTGTTATATTTTTTCCATAGAGTATGAGCTTTTTTTTCCGTTGATACATTTAATAGTGCCGCGTGTGAACCATGGTGGAAACCTGTATTTTTTACATTTCTATATGGGACGTGTTTTCTAATCAAATTGTTTAACACATCATATAAGATGTGTGTATAATCATCAACAGATGCACCGCTATTAAATAAACTCAGCCAGTCATTAGAATTTAGGTCCATTATTATTTTATTATAATCACACCTTTTAAAATCTGGTTTATTATAAGTTTCACTAAGACTAGTTATAATGTTCTGTGCTTTATAAAATGTAGGATTTGAGTTCACAGACCAAATTAGTTCCGGTAAGGTATAATCGCCTAGTATAATAAAATCATTATTGGGGCGATTAAGTACTATCTCCATAATCTTGTTAAGACGTAAAGTTAGGTAATCAAACGACACATGGGGAGGTACATGTACGCAACAGATAAAAATGCACTTACAATTCACCTTCAATACGGAAATCCAAATGTCCTCACAAATACCAGAGCATGAAAGGTTGTTGATTACACGAGACTCGTAGGCATTGTTAACTGCGACTATAACGCCATCACCATCTCGACGAAGACCAGTATGATTTCTGCCTTTTCTATAGACATTAAACTTGTCAGAAGAAAAAAGTTCTGAGTCAGTTATCGAGTCCCGTAACCAGGTTTCGGTAAGACAAACGATATCATAATCACAAGAAGAAGTGGCGATAAATATGTCCTCACATTTGGTTCTAATACCGCGTACATTTTGATAGTAAATAGTTAAACATTTATCATCAATTTTTGCCATTAGTATAAGTTTAATGTATATACATAAGCTTACAATTTATTGGCAAACCAATTTTTTTTAGCGAGTCTTCATCATAGATTACGGTAACACGTGATGTTTCATCGGGACGTACCATAATCTTACCATCTCTAATACAGCAGTACTTAAATTTATTAAGCCGACAGGCTTCTCTCGCTTTATTATATAACATTTTATAATGGGGAGAGGTAGTAAATACCAAAATCCGTTCTTAAAAAAAAATATGTTGTGTTGGCGAGGCTAAGCTATTTACTAATAGATTTTGAAGAGCGGAGGTCAAATGGAAGGTATTAAAAAAATATTTTTTTTAGTGAAACTGTTTGGCAGAGGTAGTAAATTCCAAAATCCGTTCTTAAGAAATATATATGTTATTAAAAAAAAGTTTTTTTAGTGAAACTGTTGTGCCATGTTATATAACCGTTTGGCAGAAGTAGTAAATTTCAAAATCCCTTCTTAAGAAAAATACAAATAGTGTTGGTGAACCTAAGCTATTTACTGACAAATTTTGAAAAACGGAGGTCGCATGCAAGGTATTAAAAACCTGTTTTTTTTTAGTGAAACTGTTGTACCGTGTTATATAACTGTTTGGCAGAGGTAGTAAGTTAAATCCGTTCTTAGGAAAAATATATGTTGTGTTGGTGAGTCTAACCTATTTATTGACAAATCTTGAAGAGCGGAGATCATATGAAAGGTATTAAAAAAAATGTTTTTTTAGTGAAAATGTTGTACCGTGTTACATAACTGTTCCGCAGAGGTACTAAATTCCAACATCCGTTCTTAACAAAAATATATGTTGTGTTGGTGAGCCCAAGCTATTCACTAACAAATTTTAAAGAGAGGAGGTCAAATGGAAGGTATTAAAAAAAATGTTTCTTTTTTAGTGAAACTCTTGTACCGTGTTATATAACTGTTTGACAGAAGTAGTAAATTCCAAAATCCGTTCTTAAGAAAAATACATGTTGTGTTGGTGAGTTTAAACTATTTACTGACAAATTTTGAAGAGCAGAAATCGTATGGAAGATATAAAAACATGTTTTTTTAGTGAAAATGTTGTACCGTGTTACATAACTGTTTGGCAGAGGTAGTAAATTCCAAAATCCGTTCTTAAAAAAATATGCGTTGTGTTGGTGAGCCTAAGCTATTTACTAATAAATTTTGAAGAGAGGAGGTTGAATGGAAGATATTAAAAAAAAATGTTTATTTTTTAGTGAAACTCTTGTACCGTGTTATATAACTGTTTGACAGAAGTAGTAAATTCCAAAATACGTTCTTAAGAAAAATACATGTTGTGTTGGTGAGTCTAAACTATTTACTGACAAATTTTGAAGAGTGGAAATCGTATGGAAGATATAAAAAACATGTTTTTTTTAATGAATCTGTTGTACCGTGTTATATAACTGCTTGGCAGAAGTAGTATTTTTCAAAATCCGTTCTTAGAAAACATATACGTTATGTCGGCAAGCCTAAGATATTTAATGCCAAATTTTAAAGAGCGTAGGTAGAATGGAAGGTATTAAAAAAAGTTTTTTTAGTGAAACTGTTGTGCCATGTTATATAACCGTTTGGCAGAGGTAATAAATTCCGAAATCCTTCTTAAGAAAAATACACGTTGTGTTGGTGAGCCTAAGCTATTTACTGACAAACTTTCAAGAGCGCAGGTCGCATGCAAGGTATTAAAAAACCTGTTTCTTAAGTGTAACTGTTGTACCGTGTTATAGAACTGTTTGGCAGAGATAGTATGTTGCAAAATCCATTCTTAACAAAAATATATATTGTGTTGTCAAGACTAAGCTATTTACTAATAAATTTTGAAGAGCGGAGGTCAAATGGAAGGTATTAAAAAAATGTTTTTTTTAGTGAAACTGTTGTACCATGTTACATAACTGTTCGACAAAGGTAGTAAATTCCAAAATCCGTTTTTAAAAAAAATATATGTTGTGTTGGTGAGTCTAAGCTATTAACTGACAAATTCAAAGTGTGAAGGTCGAATGGAAGGTATTTAAAAAAATGTTTTCTTAGCAAAACTATTGTACCGTGTTATATAACCGTTTGGCAGAGGTATTAAATACCAAAATCCGTTCTTAAGAAAATATATGTTGCGTTGGTGAGCCTAAGCTATTTACTAACAATTTTTGAAGAGAGGAGGTCAAATGGAAGATATTACAAAAAATGTTTCTTTTTTAGTGAAACTGTTGTACCGTGTTATACAACTGTTTGGCAGAAGTACTGAATTGCAAAATCCGTTCTTAAGAAATATATACGTTATGTCGGTGAGCCTAAGCTATTAAAATATTCTTTTTTCAGTGAAACTGTTGTTCCGTGTTATATAACTGCTTGGCAGAGGCAGTAAATTCCAAAATCCGTTCTTAGGAAACATATACATTATGTCGGTGAGCCTGAGCTATTTAATGACAAATTTTGAAAAGCGTACGTCGAATGGAAGGTATTAAAAATTTTTTTTAGTGAAACTGTTGTGCCATGTTATATAACCGTTTGGCAGAGGTAGTAAATACCAAAATCCGTTCTTAAGAACATATGTGTTATGTTGGTGAGCCTAAGCTATTTACTAACAAATAGTGTTGGTGAACCTAAGCTATTTACTGACAAACTTTGAAAAACAGAGGTCGCATGCAAGGTATTAAAAACCTGTTTTTTGTTTAGTGAAACTGTTGTACCGTGTTATATAACTGTTCCGCAGAGGTACTAAATTTCAACATCCGTTCTTAACAAAAATATATGTTGTGTTGGTGAGCCTAAGCTATTCACTAACAAATTTTGAAGAGAGGAGGTCAAATGGAAGGTATTAAAAAAGGATGTTTCTTTTTTAGTGAAACTCTTGTACCGTGTTATATAACTGTTTGACAGAAGTAGTAAATTCCAAAATCCGTTCTTAAGAAAAATACATGTTGTGTTGGTGAGTCTAAACTATTTACTGACAAATTTTGAAGAACAGAAATCGTATGAAAGATATAAAAACATGTTTTTTTAGTGAAAATGTTGTACCGTGTTACATAACTGTTTGGCAGAGGTAGTAAATTCCAAAATCCGTTCTTAAGAAAAATACATGTTGTGTTGGTGAGTCTAAACTATTTACTGACAAATTTTGAAGAGCAGAAATCGTATGGAAGATATAAAAACATGTTTTTTTTAGTGAAAATGTTGTACCGTGTTACACAACTGTTTGGCAGAGGTAGTAAATTCCAAAATCCGTTCTTAAAAAAATATATGTTGTGTTGGTGAGCCTAAGCTATTTACTAATAAATTTTGAAGAGAGGAGGTTGAATGGAAGGTATTAAAAAAAATGTTTATTTTTTAGTGAAACTCTTGTACCGTGTTATATAACTGTTTGACAGAAGTAGTAAATTCCAAAATCCGTTCTTAAGAAAAATACATGTTGTGTTGGTGAGTCGAAACTATTTACTGACAAATTTTGAAGAGCGGAAATCGTATGGAAGATATAAAAAACAGGTTTTTTTTAATGAAACTGTTGTACCGTGTTATATAACTGCTTGGCAGAGGTAGTATTTTTCAAAATCCATTGTTAGGAAACATATACGTTATGTCGGCAAGCCTAAGATATTTAATGACAAATTTTAAAGAGCGTAGATAGAATGGAAAGTATTAAAAAAAGTTTTTTTAGTGAAATTGTTGTGCCATGTTATATAACCGTTTGGCAGAGGTAGTAAATTCCGAAATCCTTCTTAAGAAAAATACACGTTGTGTTGGTGAGCCTAAGCTATTTACTAACAAACTTTGAAGAGCGCAGGTCGCATGCAAGATATTAAAAAACCTGTTTCTTAAGTGTAACTGTTGTACCGTGGTATAGAACTGTTTGGCAGAGATAGTATGTTGCAAAATCCATTCTTCACAAAAATATATATTGTGTTGTCGAGACTAAGCTATTTACTAATAAATTTTGAAGAGCGGAGGTCAAATGGAAGGTATTAAAAAAATGTTTTTTTAGTGAAACTGTTGTACCATGTTACATAACTGTTCGACAAAAGTAGTAAATTTTAAAATCCGTTCTTAAAAAAAAATATATGTTGTGTTGGTGAGTCTAAGCTATTTACTGACAAATTCAAAGTGTGGAGTTCGAATGGAAGGTATTTAAAAAAATGTTTTCTTAGCGAAACTATTGTTCCGTGTTATATAACCGTTTGGCAGAGGTATTAAATACCAAAATCCGTTCTTAAGAAAATATATGTTGTGTTGGTGAGCCTAAGCTATTTACTAACAATTTTTGAAGAGAGGAGGTCAAATGGAAGATATTACAAAAAATGTTTCTTTTTTAGTGAAACTGTTGTACGGTGTTATACAACTGTTTGGCAGAAGTACTCAATTCCAAAATCCGTTCTTAAGAAATATATACGTTATGTCGGTGAGCCTAAGCTATTTAATGACGAATTTGGAAAAGCATAGGTCAAATGGAAGGTATTAAAATATTCTTTTTTCAGTGAAACTGTTGTTCCATGTTATATAACTGCTTGGCAGAGGCAGTAAATTCCAAAATCCGTTCTTAAGAAACATATACATTATGTCGGTAAGCCTGAGCTATTTAATGACAAATTTTGAAAAGCGTACGTCGAATGGAAGGTATTAAAAATTTTTTTTAGTGAAACTGTTGTGCCATGTTATATAACCGTTTGGCAGAGGTAGTAAATACCAAAATCCGTTCTTAAGAACATATGTGTTATGTTGGTGAGCCTAAGCTATTTACTAACAAATTTTGAAAAGAGGGGTTGAATGGAAGGTATTAAAAAAGAATGTTTCTTTTTTAGTGAAACTGTTGTACCGTGTTATATAACTGTTTGGCAGAGGTAGTAAGTTCCAAAATCCATTCTTAAGAAAAATATGTTGTGTTGGTGCGTCTTAGCTATTTATTGACAAATTTTGAACATTGGAGATCGTATGGAAGATATAAAAAAATGTTTTTTTCCTGAAGCTGTTGTAGCGTGTTACATAACTGTTCAGCAGAGGTAGTAGATTCCACAATTCATTCTTAAAATATATATATGTTATGTTGGTGAGTCTAAGCTATTTACTGACAAATTTTAAAGAGCAGGAGTCGAATGGAAGGTATTTAAAAAAATGTTTTTTTTTAAGTGAAATTATTGTACCGTGTTATATAACCGTTTGGCAGAGGTAGTAAATGCCAAAATTCGTTCTTAAGAAAATATATGTTGTGTTGGTAATCCTAAGCTATTTCCTAACAAATTTTGAAGAGAGGAGGTTAAATAGAATGTATTAAAAAAGAATGTCTCTTTTTTAGTGAAACTGTTGTACCGTGTTATATAAGTGTTTTGCAGAGGTAGTAAATTCCAAAACCCGTTCTTAAGAAAATATATGTTGTGTTAGTGAGTCTAAGCTATTTACTAACAAATTTTGAAGAGAGGAGGTCCAACGGAAGGTATTAAAAAAAGTCTCATTTTTAGTGAAACAATTGTACTGTGTTATATAACCGTTTGGCAGAGGTAATAAATTCCAAAATCCATTTTTAAGAAAATATATGTTTTGTTGGTGAGCCTTAGCTATTTACTGACAAATTTTGAAGATTGGAGGTCGAATGGAAGGTATTAAAAATATGGTACATATGTGATATATGTTTATATATATATATATATATATATAATAGTATATAAATAATAACTATAATGTAATTACGTTTATTCTGACGTTTGGCATGAATATTTTGCCTTAATCATAGAATAATTACCATGACTTAAAGAACTTCTACATTTAAAAACTAATACATAAATTACAATTATAACTTTTGACAATTATCAAAAAAAATAATTTTTTTTTTCATAATTGTCAAAAGTTATAGTTGTAATTTATGTATTAGTTTTAAATGTAGAAGTTCTTAAGTCATGGTAATTATTCTATGATTAAGGCAAAATATTTATGCCGAAACGCCAGAATAAACGCAATTTGACATTATAGTTCTTATTTTACAACGATAAAGAAACCAACAGATCTTATATATATATATATATATATATATATATATATATATATTACTCATATTTAGACCAGGGTAGAAAATTAATGGATTACATCAAATAATTTTAATCACCGTGTATAAGGAAGTTTATTAGATAATACGCTTTATTAAAAACCCGTGGAGAATAAAAATTCATTCGTTTTATTAAAAATAAGAGATTAAAATTATTTACAAGACGCTTTATATAAAAATAAGCAGTTTTAAAATGCTCAACGTGTAATTTAATTATTCCAAAGTAAAGAATTAAATGGAAATTACGTGCAAGATTTATATTAATTGATTCAAGTTTGGGCAACGAATATTAAACGAAACGTACAGATAATAATTGAATATTTAATTAGGATGCACTAAAATTTAAAGGGTATTAATTTTAATTGAAGTTAATTGAACCGTTAGTAACAGATAATATCTATAGAAACTTGTAAAAACCCAAGATTATAATACCAGAAAATAAAGCTCTGAGAATTAATATTATGTTGAACACCTGCGTAGTTTAAATGTCACATACGGCGAAAAGTTTGCAGATAACGAATAGTTTCAGAGAATCTTGGGAAAACGTCGCATAATAGTTACGAGAAATGCTAAAGGTGGGTTATTTCACACTCCATGTGGACTAAAATAATCGATAATACAGAATATCACTTTGCATCAATAAGAACAGGTTAGATAGAAACAGATAATATGCGCAAGACCGAGACACATATAGTAAAAGGCGTGAGTAGCGCAACGTCATGGGGTTGCGATTGGTTAAAAGTAAAAGGCAAACTTGAGAGGTAAAAATAACAGTTCTGTATAAAATTTAATCGGTTATTTCCAGACGTTGCGTGCCGTGTTGAAATTTCTGAAATTTAACTGGGGTGAGTACTAAATTCGTAAAAACCGACGCGTGAGAGACAGACTGGGAACATAGAATGAGGAATTCTTTAGAATTACCCGTTTTGAGGACAAAAGCGACGTGCCGGCTTTTTGCTATATATACCGAGATGAATATAAACAAGCCCTCTTAGACTCTTAGACTTTTGACTACTCGATGCGTTAAAAGCTCTTACATCCGCGACTTGATTGAAGATGTTAAACAGTGCATTTTAGTTTGATAAAATAATTTAAAATTTTGCTCGTATATTTTAGTGATTCAAAATAGTTGGTTATTTACGTGCTAACATGAATGTACTTCAGTGCACTTAGATACAAGGTAATAAAATTTAGTTTCACTGTACCAATTAGCAAAATTTACAACGACAAATGTATACACAAAAGTAGGCAGTTTTGGCGTATATTGGTGAAAGAAGTATGAAGTTATTTGCTATTTTTCGGGGTGTTAATAATTAAATGGTTCAAATACGTGTCTGGATCCACGAAACAAGGGTCAGATATACATAGATGAGTTCCGGAAAAGCCCAGAAACAACTTTAAATAAATGGTGATGGAGAAAATTTTAAAAGCGTTGAGAATTAGAAGCCGTAAATATAATCCTGTTGGAATGGTGTGATTAACTAAAGGGACGATGTACTTTGAAGCTACGAGGACAGTAACCTTCAGGTAAATTATACTATTTTGTTTGACATTTTGTGTGTGTTGAATAACTTTATAATTGATTTACTTTAAATGGACATTAGTGAAATTGTACTAACCATAAAATTTTAATTTTAAGATGAAATTTGCTTGTTGAAGTAGAAAGGGTATTTAGTTTTGATGTTCGGTAATATGATGAAAATTTGGGTATGTCTTTGAGCTCAATTAGACGAACCTGGTTAATTAACGTAAAGGGGTGGTAGATGCTCCTTTATACTCAGACTCGGTCTGCTTATATTGTTATATTAATTAGTAGGCATCCAACTAGGACTTTAATTTTGGATGCACATTAAAATGATAATAAAATTAATCTTGAAATTCTTTTAAAACTGAAATTTATGCTGAGTTTTAATTTTGAAATTTTAATGTATTCTGAATATTGATGTAAATAGAGTTAACGTTGATGTTTTTGGTAGGAATGTGTTGTTTTTTTTTATGAATGAGGAGGTTTATAACATTAGGTGAGCAGCCGAGGCGAAAAGAGGATCACAGCCGTTTATGACGCCCAATCTGTGGGACTAGAATTTTTTTGTTGAAAGGACCCAGTTCCCGCATTCAAAGGAGTATATCACAGCAATATATATATATATATATATATATATTTTAAAAATGTTGTGGGTTTTAGATCGGCTGGATTATTTAAGAAAACTCTTTTTTATAAACCTGAGTATTATGTAAAAATTTACATAATATTTTTACCTCTTGTTGTATTTTGAAGTTGTTATATACATTTTAGAAGATTTATAACAAAAATATCTTTTTATGTTAATCGCCAATTTATTATAACCTCGCCTTATACCTTTGAAAAAGGATTGAAATAATCCGAAAGCTCAGGTTTATAAAAAAGAGTTTTCTTAAATAATCCAGCCGACCTAAAACCCACAACATTTTTAGAAAATTACACTAAAGGAGGTCGTTATTAGTAATTCATTTATATATATATATATATATATATATATATATATATATATATATTGTGTTGGTGAGCCTAAGCTATTTGCTAACAAATTTTGAAGAAAGGAGGTCGAATGGAAGGTATTAAAAAAAATGTTTATTTTTTAGTGAAACTCTTGTACCTTGTTATATAACTGTTTGACAGAAGTAGTAAATTCCAAAATCCGTTCTTAAGAAAAATACATGTTGTGTTGGTGAGTCGAAACTATTTACTGACAAATTTTGAAGAGCGGAAATCGTATGGAAGATAAAAAAAACCGGTTTTTTTTAATGAAACTGTTGTACCGTGTTATATAACTGCTTGGCAGAGGTAGTATTTTTCAAAATCAGTTGTTAGGAAACATATACGTTATGTCGGCAAGCCTAAGATATTTAATGACAAATTTTAAAGAGCGTAGGTAGAATGGAAAGTATTAAAAAAAGTTTTTTTAGTGAAATTGTTGTGCCATGTTATATAACCGTTTGGCAGAGGTAGTAAATTCCGAAATCCTTCTTAAGAAAAATACACGTTGTGTTGGTGAGCCTAAGCTATTTACTAACAAACTTTGAAGAGCGAGGTCGCATGCAAGATATTAAAAAACCTGTTTCTTAAGTGTAACTGTTGTACCGTGGTATAGAACTGTTTGGCAGAGATAGTATGTTGCAAAATCCATTCTTCACAAAAATATATATTGTGTTGTCGAGACTAAGCTATTTACTAATAAATTTTGAAGAGCGGAGGTCAAATGGAAGGTATTAAAAAAATGTTTTTTTAGTGAAACTGTTGTACCATGTTACATAACTGTTCGACAAAAGTAGTAAATTGTAAAATCCGTTCTTAAAAAAAAATATATGTTGTGTTGGTGAGTCTAAGCTATTTACTGACAAATTCAAAGTGTGGAGTTCGAATGGAAGGTATTTAAAAAAATGTTTTCTTAGCGAAACTATTGTTCCGTGTTATATAACCGTTTGGCAGAGGTATTAAATACCAAAATCCGTTCTTAAGAAAATATATGTTGTGTTGGTGAGCCTAAGCTATTTACTAACAATTTTTGAAGAGAGGAGGTCAAATGGAAGATATTACAAAAATGTTTCTTTTTTAGTGAAACTGTTGTACGGTGTTATACAACTGTTTGGCAGAAGTACTCAATTCCAAAATCCGTTCTTAAGAAATATATACGTTATGTCGGTGAGCCTAAGCTATTTAATGACGAATTTGGAAAAGCATAGGTCAAATGGAAGGTATTAAAATATTCTTTTTTCAGTGAAACTGTTGTTCCATGTTATATAACTGCTTGGCAGAGGCAGTAAATCCCAAAATCCGTTCTTAAGAAACATATACATTATGTCGGTAAGCCTGAGCTATTTAATGACAAATTTTGAAAAGCGTCGTCGAATGGAAGGTATTAAAATTTTTTAGTGAAACTGTTGTGCCATGTTATATAACCGTTTGGCAGAGGTAGTAAATACCAAAATCCGTTCTTAAGAACATATGTGTTATGTTGGTGAGCCTAAGCTATTTACTAACAAATTTTGAAAAGAGGGGTTGAATGGAAGGTATTAAAAAAGAATGTTTCTTTTTTAGTGAAACTGTTGTACCGTGTTATATAACTGTTTGGCAGAGGTAGTAAGTTCCAAAATCCATTCTTAAGAAAAATATGTTGTGTTGGTGCGTCTTAGCTATTTATTGACAAATTTTGAACATTGGAGATCGTATGGAAGATATAAAAAAATGTTTTTTTCCTGAAGCTGTTGTAGCGTGTTACATAACTGTTCAGCAGAGGTAGTAGATTCCACAATTCATTCTTAAAATATATATATGTTATGTTGGTGAGTCTAAGCTATTTACTGACAAATTTTAAAGAGCGGGGGTCGAATGGAAGGTATTTAAAAAAATGTTTTTTTTTAGTGAAATTATTGTACCGTGTTATATAACCGTTTGGCAGAGGTAGTAAATGCCAAAATTCGTTCTTAAGAAAATATATGTTGTGTTGGTAATCCTAAGCTATTTCCTAACAAATTTTGAAGAGCGGAGGTTAAATAGAATGTATTAAAAAAGAATGTCTCTTTTTTAGTGAAACTGTTGTACCGTGTTATATAAGTGTTTTGCAGAGGTAGTAAATTCCAAAACCCGTTCTTAAGAAAATATATGTTGTGTTAGTGAGTCTAAGCTATTTACTAACAAATTTTGAAAAGAGGAGGTCCAACGGAAGGTATTAAAAAAAGTCTCATTTTTAGTGAAACAATTGTACTGTGTTATATAACCGTTTGGCAGAGGTAATAAATTCCAAAATCCATTTTTAAGAAAATATGTTTTGTTGGTGAGCCTTAGCTATTTACTGACAAATTTTGAAGATTGGAGGTCGAATGGAAGGTATTAAAAATATGGTACATATGTGATATATGTTTATATATGTTTATATATATATATATATATATATATATATATATATAATAATAGGTAGTTTCTCGAACGGTAGTAATATATATAGATCTGTTGATTTCTTGGGATGCACTGTCAGTAAAATAAGAACTATAATGTCAAATTGTAACGTTTATTCTGGACGTTTCGGCATGAATATTTTGCCTTAATCATAGAATAATTACCATGACTTAAGAACTTCTACATTTAAAACTAATACATAAATTACAATTATAACTTTTGACAATTATCAAAAAATAATTTTTTTCCATAATTGTCAAAAGTTATAGTTGTAATTATGTATTAGTTTTAAATGTAGAAGTTCTTAAGTCATGGTAATTATTCTATAATTAAGGCAAAATATTTATGCCGAAACGTCAGAATAAACGCTAATTTGACATTATAGTTCTTATTTATACATGAAAATATATATATATATATATATATATATATATATATATATTATATATTTTAAAAATGTTATGGGTTTTAGGTCGGCTGGATTATTTAAGAAAACTCTTTTTATAAACCTGAGTATTATGTAAAATTTACATAATATTTTTACCTCTTGTTGTATTTTGAAGTTGTTATATACATTTTAGAAGATTTATAACAAAAATATCTTTTATGTTAATCGCCAATTTATTATAACCTCGCCTTATACCTTTGAAAAGGATTGAAATAATCCGAAAGCTCAGGTTTATAAAAAGAGTTTTCTTAAATAATCCAGCCGACCTAAAACCCACAACATTTTTAGAAAATTACACTAAAGGAGGTCGTTATTAGTAATTCATTATATATATATATATATATATATATATATATATATATATATATATATATTGTGTTGGTGAGCCTAAGCTATTTGCTAACAAATTTTGAAGAAAGGAGGTCGAATGGAAGGTATTAAAAAATTGTTGTTTTTTTTAGTGAAACTGTTGTACTGTGTTATATAACTGTTTCGCAGAGGAAGTAAATTCCAAAATCCATTCTAAAGAAAATATGTTAGGTTGGTGAGCCTAAGCTATTTACTGACAAATTTTGAAGAACGAAAGTCGTGTGGAAAACATTAAAAAAAATGTTATTTTAGTGAAGCTGTTGTACCATGCTATATAAGTGTTCGGCAGAGGAGTACATCTCTAAATCCGTTTTTAGGAATATTATATGTTGTATTGGAGGGCATGAGCTAATTACTGATAAATTTTATATAGCAGATACAATATGGAAGGTATTCAAAAGATACTGTATTGTTAGTAAATTCTTAGGTAAGTTTCTTCAAAATATGTTATGTAGAAACGTGTGGCATCATTTGAATAAATTATTTTATATATGTTCAAAAATATTAAAAAAAAGTTAACTCTTAATTGTAATGTTGGACTTTATATATAATTATGCATAAAATAATTACTTACAGCCAATACTATTTCTTTATTGTCAAATATAGATTCTGCAGAATGGTATTTTGGTGATTGAAAAACTGAATGCATATTAATAATCCATAAAGAATATAAATCAGACTGAAAGTAACATGCAAAATGTACTGATTAATAGGTGTAGCCTATAATGCATGAAGAAAGTGTAGGCGTGATGTTGAAAAGAGAAGACATGTTCAAATTTAGCAGCTGCTTCGTAACGGCCAGTAACTTCACTGATGTACGCTTTAAAGTCAACCAATAAAGTTGTGACTTTCAGCAAACTTTAATTAGTGAAATAGAGTTTAAATTTTTTCTAAAATTCGCATGTTTAGATAATAATCACAACAAAAAATAATATTCCATAATGCTGATGTGGTCGACTGTATTGGGTTTCGACATAGTTTTGTGTTTGTTACAATTCAGCGTTTATGCAGAATACGATATCCTACTTTAAAGTTGAATGTACTTTTTCATTACATAGCTCGTAACTGAGGTTAGTTGTTGTAAGTGTGTGTAAGTGTTGTGTGATTCACCTTCGTGGTTAGATAATACACTTAGTGTTGTGAATTCATTGTAATTGGATCAAGGTAATTGGAGTTTTTTGTCGCGTTATTAGCTTAATGAATTGTTTTTGAAAATACGAAAACCCGAAAATTATACCAACCATGAACTTGCAGATACAGTGGAAATTTCAAAAACTTATTGCAAAATCATTTCTTAAAAAAGATATGATAAAACAGCAGTCCTAAAACTTTCACATAAGTTCACCTATGTCGGGCATTTAAAAAGCGGTCCAAGAAGTAATAGGTGGCTCCGTGGCATAGTTGGTATGTGCGTGACTACTACGCCCAAGGTCCCAAGTTCGAATCCCAACACGGTCTGCTTGAAAAATGTTAGGTGAGCATTTTTCACAAAAATACACCCTCGTTCGGATGAGAGGTAAAATGGAGGTCCAGTGTGTGAGTGTTGTCATGCACATTAAAGATCCCTACTTTGCTTGGAACAGCAAGGGTTCGGCAAAATTCCAAATTTTTCAGATAAAGAAAAACTCGCTTCCTGGCCAATGTAGTACCTTCCGGTGGAGCATTGGAAAATTACATGTAGGGTCCAAGAAGTAAAATGCCTTATAGGTTTTTTTTAGCAATTCAATTTCTATCACCTCTTAAATTTAATGATGAAACTAACGTAACTGCATTAGTAATTGACACTTCACTAGTAGTTGACACTTCTCTCTTCAAAGCAATAAATTAAGCTTCCTAGATGATTTTTAAAAACTTTAAAAACACCACAGTATACTAATGCCATCTATATGTGTATTTCCAAATTGCGCAGAATCATGTTTATGTCAAACAAAAATTTCCCACCATTTTTGTTACAGAGACATATGTCGTAGTAAATGCAGTGTTTTCTTAATAAAAAGTGATTAGAAAGTAAGTAATTTTTTTTGTTGTTGATTATGTATTGAATTATTGTGACTTCAGAGTTATAATTTTGTTGTGTGAACTTTGTATCAGTGTTTTTTATGGTAACAAATTAATTGTAACCTCCAAATTAGTTTTAGGCATGATGTCAAACAGTAACACAAATAAATTAAGTTTTTTAGTAGTTGACACAAGTGTCAACTACTACTATTACAGATATGCTGTTAAACATAAACCTTATTACTGTGTATCATAAAAGGCAATCTTAATTTCTTACTTCAGTTTCAATAACACTGCAATCTGTTGATTAATTCTAATGGATAACAGCATGTCAACTACTAAAACTTTTGAGATGTCAACTATTAAAACCTGAATTCTAGTTTCAACATGCCTCCTATAAAAGGATATATGTTCCGATACACAGAAGATGATATGGAAAGAGCCATCGAGGAAGTTCTAAGAGGCCAACCGGTTTCTACAACTGCTAAAAAATATGGCATACCTAGGGTAACATTACTGAATAAAGCCAAGGGAAAAACTCCAAGACAGCGAAAAATGGGTCCTCAACCATACCTTCATGAGGAACAAGAAAAGCTCCTTGTTAGGAGATTAGAGATTACAGATGTAGCTAGAGCTGGTTTTCCAGTGCGGCATCATCAGCTTATGAGTAGTGTACAGGTACTTGAAGAAATTCTGAGTAACTTTTTACTAAAAAATAAAATCATATTATAAAATGCACTTTAAAAAATATTTTGAATTTAACTTTGTTTCGTTTCAGGTGCTGATGAAAGAATTAAACCAAAACAATCCATTTAAAGATAATAAAACTGGCAGAACATGGCTTACGAGCTTTTTAAAAAGAAACCCTGAAGTAAGCATTAGGGTTGCACAAAATCTCACATCAACAAGATCGGCAGTGAAAAAAGAACACATTGAGAAATGGTTCCAAGAAGTATTTAGTTATTTACAAGAGAACAATTTAGAAGAAGTTTTAAAAGAGCCAAGTAGAATTTTCAATGCTGATGAGTCTGCATTTTTACTTACTCCAAAAGAAGATAAGGTACTGACAAAGAAGGGCGATAAAACAGTTTATCAACAAATAAACCCTGACGAGAAAGAATGCCTTACAGTCCTCATAACAGGAAATGCTGCTGGTAATTTGACACCACCAATGGTGGTATTTAAGTATGAAAGAATTCCTAAAGAACTCGCACTTAGTGTGCCTGAAGAATGGGGCATTGAAAAGTCAGAAAGTGGGTGGATTACAGGGGATACATTGTACGAGTTTATTACAAATATTTTTGACAAATGGCTGACAGAAAAATTAATTTCACGACCTGTAATTCTCTTCATAGATGGTCATTCATCACACCTCACGATGCATACCAGTAAATTTTGTGTAGATAATAATATTATTTTGGTGGCTCTATATCCAAATGCTACACACTTGATGCAACCCATGGATGTAGCTGTTTTTCGTTCACTAAAATGGGGCTGAAAAGAAGCAGTACGCCAGTGGCGCATTGATAATCACAATTCTCCTATTTTAAAGAAAATTCACTTTTGTCCCCTTTTAAAAAAAGTACTTAATGAAAAAGTTACACCATCAATTTTACAAAATGGGTTCCGTAAATGTGGCTTAGTTCTATGGACTGTTGAGGCTATTACCTTTCCCAATGAGAAAGAAGATATTTCGAAAAAGAAACACAAACTTCATGAAATGAAGAATGGAGTATACTTCTTGGAAAAGTACATCGAACCAAACAAACTCATGTTATTCAAAACAAACTTACATTGGAATGGTGACATCCAAGACTCAACTTTTTTTAATTTTTATAAAGATATTTGTGAAAAATGCGATACTCTGGAAAAAAAAAAATAAAAAAATTTAATTCGAAGAAAACTTTGGAAAATGCAGAAGAACAATCTGATAACTTAACTGCTGGAGACACTGGCAGTATTAACAATGAACATAGTACCAATGAACTTTGTAAGGATGCTTATGATGATAATCCAGATGAAAACCACGGATTACTATCACACACAAACAATGAATTAAATATTGAACAAAACACAATTTTGGAAAAAAATATTCTCAAAATATTGGACGATACGATGCTACAATCTGACATTAAGGAAACTGTTTTAAAAGAAAACAAAACTCCAAAAAAAAAAGATTCCCAAGATGGACAAGTTATAACGAATATTGATGAACCTGGAACAAGCATGCAGCAGCTCAATTTCTCACCAGTTGTAAAACCCACATGTTCTTCTTCAGTAGAAACTATACCTTCTCCTTTTAAACGAGTACTTTTTTTGGCCAGGACTTAAACCATCATCCGTAAAAAAAAAGGAAGTTTGAGAAAGTACCAGCAGTTGCTACGACAAAAGATTGGCAAATCTATTACGAAAACAAAGAAAATAAAAAAATTAAACTAATGGAAGAAAAACAGAAAAAAGCTGAAGAAAGACGAAAGAAGAAGGAAGAAAATCATATCCTAAAAAAAACAAAAGCAAGAAGAGAAAAATCAGAAATTGATAAGAAAGAAACGTAAAGCATTAAGTAATAAAAATGTCTATTCATCAGGTAGTGACAATGAATCATGGATTGAATCTGGAAACAGTCTTGATGATGTATCTTCAGAAGAATTTCAAAGTGATTTAGAAGATGCAGCTTGCACTGTTTATAAAGAAGGTGACTACATACTTGTTAAATTCCCTGGCAAAAAAAGAACATAAATATGCTTGCATTATACAAAAAACATTACAAAATTCTGAAGCTGAAGTTGTTGGCATGAACTATTGTGATGAAAGGAAAACTCTCTTCAAAACAAATGATACAGATATCAGTGTTATCAAATATGATCAGATAATAAAGAAACTCCCACAACCAAAAATAATTATTTTCGGAGAAAGGGTGAAATATCATTTTCCTGAATCAATTGAGGTAGATGGCTAGTTTAGTTTTAGTAGATCATGCTATATGTTTTAAGTTTTGTAAGTTCATCATGTTTATATTTCTAGAAGAATTTATATTTTTTTATAAAATACATTTTTGAATCTCATACTTAGCAAAATAATGTATTTTTATTTTAATGTCAATTACCAATACTTCTACATGTCAACTGCTAAAGTTTTTTATTTTTTGAGTGTCAACTACTGACAAATATTTTACAATTTTTGTAAATTTAATAAATCATGTGGTTTTTGTAATTTTGGCTATACATTTTATGCTATCGAGATTCTAAAGCATTGAGCCACAGCAATATAAAATACATTTTTAAAAACTACAATTTCTGATTTATGAAAAGAACAAAAAATAATTTTTTTCCACTAGTGTCAACTACCAGTGCATTTACCTTAATGCCACCCTGGATACTATTAAAAAAATTTATTATTGAATTTATATAAAAAAACCAGTTAACTATGAGTGTAAATTTCTTCCACTAGTCGAAACTTAATTTTTTCTGGACGGTTTAAACATACGGTTACAACCATTCCAATTTAAACCTGCCAACCCTGAGTCACACACTATTTAATATATGAAATATGGTTAGATAATGAATACATCGTTTATTAATATTAATAAAAAGTCAAACTTGTAAAATTATCATTTGAATTTTCTGGACTAAGATTTTATAAGATTTTCAAAAGTTCTTGTTTTTAATGAAATTTCAGGTTTAGCTTATTTGAATGATTCTGATTAACTTTTACTAACAAGTTGTTTTTTTTATAAAGAAATCTTTAATACAATTTCTTCAATTTTACTATTTAGTTTAAATTTTAGAACAGCATTTTACAGTAAAGGAAAACTAGCATACAATAAACATACAATTTGGTGAAGAGTAAAAAAAATTTTTAAATTGATAATATATAGAAAAACATGCAATGGTGCTCTCTAAAGTGAGATGCTATATGCCAACATTTGTAATATTTGACAAGTTGATTACCACAACACAAAACATAAATTCAACGTTTCATACAATTTCTTATTGATGGGTAAAAATAGTGTTTCGAAGTTTTTAAGCTTACTTTTTCTAAATTTCAATATTTATACCTGTAATAAACTTTTACCATTAATTTGTAATATATACCAAAATGGAATAAAAATTTACAAACATTAAATATTGAGATCTTTATTACAAGTCACTCACCTTTAATCCGCTACGTCCTTGTTGCTTAAGAAGAACATTTTCAGGTTTCATGTCACAATGTATGACTTTATTACGATTTAATGCATCTAGGCATTGCAAAAGAGAATGGCTGAATTTACGAACCAACTGTAAACTGAATCCCTGGAATTTGTTTTTCTTGATAAGCTCATATAAATTAATTGACAATAATTCAAACGTAATGCACATGTGATTGCGAAAAGTAAAATAATCATGCATATGAATAATATTCATAGTATTTTCCTTATCTTGTTTCCGAAGATGCTCTAAAATACGAATTTCTTCCTGAGCCTGCCGATGAAAACGCTTTTCATTACGAACCATTTTCAATGCAACATGTGTATGTGTTTTATGATCGTAGGCCTTGACCACTTGTCCAAAAGAACCTTTTCCAATTACTTTTAAAACTTCGTATCGATATGCTATGTGATCATGTGGTATATGCATATACGAACCTTGCTCATTGTCGTATTCATAATTATTAGGAGTATTTAAAAGTCCTGGTCTCTTCTTAGCATTAGCTCCAATAAAATAAATCTCTGAATAATCAAAAATTTCTTGATGCTCATAAGGTGTTAATTTATTTGTATAAAGCTTCAATACTTGATCTGGAGTTGCGACCATTGTCTTGGGTCTTTCCATCAATTGCATTTGACCACTTGGTTGAGGCGTACCAGGTTTCACCCCTCTATTCAACATGTGTGATACGCACTGCATTGTGCATGAATTTGTAATGCAGTGTAAAGTGCAAGGATTATTTTGTAGTTCGGGCAATATTGTAGATGTTGCTGCAACTGTCGGCGGACTCTGGTCCTTTAATTTTAAATTCGGTAAACTATTTGTATCTTGAATAAATGAGTGGGATGTTTGTACCGAAAAGGGATGAGCTCGCGAAAGGGGCATCTTTATACAATTCGAAACAATAGTACTAGACATTTTTTATATACAGGTAATACATTATTAAATTTCAAAAGGTTGATGACCAACCATTAGAGCATAGAGCCAAACGCGAACCTTAAAGTACAACAAACCAACATTTCTAAATAAAACTGCATACTTTAAATATACAATACGGTAGTCCGAAACTTTGATTCCGAAAGCACAGCCGTCAACAACACGAACACTTTGGGTATGAGATCAATTTCTAAAAATGGTTATTAACACAAAGAAATTTGGTTATTTTACAGCCATACTTTCTACAGAATGCACTTAGTTCCGGATGGTTCCGCTGCAGCGCTCTAAGATTTATGTGTAACTGCGCATGCTATAAGACTCGCGCAAAAACTATTTTACGTCTAATAATGTAATTGCCGTTCTTAGCTTAAATATAAATTAATATTTTTTTCTACATCATTTATTTAGATTAATAGAGGCTGTATAATTTACAGGCACTAAATCTTAAATATTTGATGTGTGCATAGCGTTTGTTTACATTGCATTTGCGTAGAAACGTTTTAATACCAGGTCAGTGACTTCTAATGCTGGAGGAGGTCATCAGTTTATTAGACAGATCATACAAACTAAATAAATTATTAACTACAAATTGCATTTGTGTTAGCTATTTTGCTTTAAATATTATCTTTTCTAACGGCTCTGAAATTATTAATAAATGAACTTAAATAAAAATGTTTATCTGTTGAAATTAGGAAATAAATTATATTAACAAATTAATTAGGATTGCTCTGAGATTCAAAAATCAAACCCTAATACTTACTAACCAATAAGCTTTAACTTGGAATATTTTAAAGCGCAGTTGCCAGTTTTGTGTAACGCACTAATTTAAATCCATATTAATACAAAAAATTTAAATAATAAAATCCATTGGTTATAGCTGTTTTACACAGAACAATTAATTGATTAGTTTCTAGAAATTGTTGACCTTGAACAGCAAGTCAGCTCAAAAGTGAGTAATACATTCAACAATTTATAGATCAATTTCAAGAACTTGGTGGTCATCAATTTAAACCGACTTAACTTGTTTTAATTGTTCATCAATTTTCTGGCTATTTTCTATTACTTTAATATTTGAGCTGAATTACCAACCTATAGGATATTCGCTGAGTTGTTTATTTCTATAATGATTATGAGGTTTAGTGTTTATTGTTTGAAGTTTTTGAATTACTTAAGGTAATATAATTTTTGCTAACTTCAATTAATATAAATCATGTCAACAATCTGTACAAGGTATGTAAGTAGAATGTAAACATTGAAAAACAGTTGCTGCTTTTGAAATAACTAGAAAAAGATTAATAGTTTGATGTGTATAAAACCATTCAAGTTCATCAAGATTCTTGGCGATTCTATACTTATTTTTTAAATTCTAGAAATTGATCAATAAATTACCGTGTGAAAAACATCTATAATAGCTGTTTTAGATACAACAGTTTATTGAACAAATTCTAGAATTTAAAAAATTAGTGGCACATTGCCAAGAATCTTGATAACCGTCAATAGTTTTACGCACATGGATTTATCAACTTCTTTCTAGTTATTTCAGAAGCAGCAACCGTTTTTCAATGTTTACTTTTTATTTATATATCTTCTACAGATTGTTCGCCTGATGTATATTAATTTAAGTTAGTAAAATTTAAACTACCTTAACAAATTCATAAAAAATTCTAAACAATAGATACGTATCTTCTAAATTATTATAGCAATAAACAGGATAATAAAAATAATATAGGTTGGTAATTCGACTCAAATATTAATGAAACTAGAAAATAGCCAAAAAATTGATGAAAATTTCGTCTTATTTCAAGTTTACTCAAAACGACGATTACCAAGTTTTTGAAATTGATCTATAAATTGCTGTATATAATACACACTTCTAAGCCGGCATGCTGCTCAAGGTCAGCAAGCTCTAGAAATTGATCAATAAATTGTTGTGTGTAAAACAGTTATTATAGCTGTTTTACACACAACAATTTATTGATCAATTTCTAGAATTTAAAAGATAAGTAGAAAATTGCCAAGAATCTTAATGGCATTGAATGGTTTTACACACACCAATTTATCAACTTTTTCTCTGGTTATTTCAAAAGCAGCAACTGTTTTTCAATGTTTACATTCTACTTACATACCTTCTACAGATTGTTGACATGATTTATATTAATTGAAGTTAGCAAAAAGCACACTACCTTGAGTAATTCAAAAAAACATCAAACAATGAACACTTAACTTTATAATTACTATAGAAATAAGCAACTCAACCAATATCTTATATGTTGATAATTCAGCTCAAATATGAAAGTTACTAGAAAATAGCCAGAAAATTGATGAAAAATTAAAACAAGTTCTAAGTCGGCTTAAATCGATGACCACTAAGTTTCTGAAATTGATCCATAAAATGTTGAATGTAATACACACTTTTGCACTAACTTGCTGCTCAAGATCAACAATTTCTAGAAATTGATCAATAAATTGTTATGTGTAAAACAGCTATTAAATTAGTTAACAGCTGATTATGAAGAAAGGAATTACCATTCAGATTCTTACAAATTTCTTATGCTTATATACATATCTATTAAACATAATTTTCCTCATTTGTAATGCAAATATTCAGCAACTTTTATGATCAACGATAAGGTTTTGCTTTTTGTAACTTATCTTCTGTGTTTTATTGTTGTATTAAACCTCTGTAAAGTAACAATTTACTACACATAATTTCTTAAATCTGTATGCCATTAATATCAACCTTGGTTGTATATAAAAAATGTTAAATAATAAAAATGATCAAAATGACTATGCATAAAAATGTAAACTTTATAAAAAAAATTACATTTAAAACTTCTTTTAACAATATCGGTTTTTGCTATGAAGTAATGAAGCAATTGCACCACTTAAATTAAATCTTGTTTCTATCAAAATATTTCAAATTTAATTCATATCCATTACATAATAATCATAAGTATTATGTGTGCAGGAGTATACAACCAACCATACTCCTAAGTGACTAATAAGTACGCAGCGTGCAAATGAACAGCTTGGACGCTTAAAACACCCCTCAAACAATACTGTAGTCGTCCAACATCCCTCGAAATATATTATAGAAACCTAAAAACGTACAATACAAGTAAACCCAAGATATAAAAGGAGCTTCAAACCCTAGAGCAAATTGCTTCCTAATTGTTCCCCTTTTAAGTAATCACCATACTTCTTGGAGAGAACTTAAGAATAGTGCAAGACGTAAGTCACCAAATCTTTTCGTACTCGAAGTGTTTTCCTTCAGATTATCTCGTTGCGATCACCAAATCTAACGGGATAGAATGTAGTAAACTTCACAACGTTATGGACCTAATCCCGCCATCACTTGGACCGATCCACCTCCGAAGCCATCAGGACCACCTCCTAAAGAACTTGACGTCAACACGCCGACAGGATTGGACACCTTCAACCATCAACTCTCTGTAATTGCTACCAACCAAGGACATCGCTCGTATACCAGCGTCCCCGCGAACTAGCCGCTAGGTACTGAGACCATGGTAATCCGATTGCAGTCATAATCGCTAGGTGTCTCATTGCATTTAACGTAACGAAGAACATCATCGTCTACAACACCAGATCTAGGTCTTTCTCGTGAAACCACAACATTCAATTCTTCAAAATAGAATCTCATCCTGCAATTTTACAACTTAAAGTGTTTTCAGTGTAAAAAGATATTTGCGATTTCATTACGCACGCAAAAACTTTTGTAAATATTTTCTTCGTGCGTCATGCTTTTAATATATAATTACTTCGTATTTTAAACTTGTAAATAAATGTTATCTCTGTTACCATGATGCATTAACAAGGTGACCTCATACAAACCAGAATACTGCATATGTAATATCGGGTTCTTAAATACATACTGCTACATTTCGGCGCAGCGACATATGCGAATCATTGTTATGCAAATTTCAAGCTTGCAGCAATTGAAATATCAAACACCTTCGGTAGAGATATCAGGTTCTGATTGCGCTACGTAGCGATAGCGAAAATCTGCTGAACCTGTCGCTCCATCAAATGTCAAATCATTTACCCATATTTGATATTTGAATACACAAACCAAAACAAAACCATCACCTTTTATTAAATAAGTTTTACTGCCAGATATCTTTATCCAGCAGCTAGATTTAGTAGCATGTAGCATTATTCCTTTAGAAAAGAATCGTCGTCTACAAAGTGGGTTATTAAATCGAATTCAGAGTTTTCTAGCCGCTAGCAATCATTTTGGAATGACATGCAGCCTTTTAAACACAAATTATCAGGTGTAAAACTCTTTTTCTAACTTCTTAATAACTTTATTTGCTCTTCAGCTGTAGCTTATGCGATGAAATATATATTTTCATACTTGTAAGTTACAGCTCCCTCTATTTTTGAAGTTTTTGCGTGATGTGTTTGACAAGACACAACAGAGGCGCATTTATAAGCAACGCCTACTTGGGCGAATGTTACACCGCGGCACTGTTAAACGTTCGTAAGCAAAATTGTACACTCCAATTACGTATCTATTCATCGGTGTTCATAAGTTGGAGCTCAAACGCACTACAGGCGCGTTTTATTTATCCTAATCTGAAGCTGGGATAAATTTTGTCCGACATGCGCAATGCACTGATAAATATTATTTCAAATTTAAACCTATGTTTAGTATTCAAAGCACTTACCTGTTAATTATGTATCGACTATGAATAGATATTATTAACTATAAAGTTTTAATCGCTTTGTAGGAGTATGCAACCAACCATACTTTTAACTAATTGACCATTAAGCACGCAAATAAATAACATACATGCTGTAAAATTGCGGTGTAAATTTCAAATAGCTCTGTGGTAATGAAAAGTGGACATGTATACAAAAATAAGGAATAATTAACAAATAACATATAATTTTACTTCAAAGCACTCACCTGTTGTTTACGCAGCCGTGCCAACGGAAAAACGATGTATACAAAACGGTAGAATTTGTCCCTCATACGGGAAACAAAAAACTACTCTTTCTTTGGCGGGTGTAACAAAGCATATTTATGTCGATAGCGGTTGTTCTGAAAAAAAGAGGTTCTTGTAATTAAGGTTCTACGTAGAACATGTAGACAGAGTGCGGCGTTCAGGAACGAAAAATCGATACTCTTACTTGCTTAGTGTGTTCTCCCAATTACTACAACGTTCTTGCACATGCGGAACAAAGTTTATCACTCACGGCACTTCTTGCCTCGTGCTTGAAGTAAAACATGGAGATTTACCCTAACAAATTTAAATATACCGAGACGGACGTAAACAATCAACAAACTCAACGGAAAATAAATTTAACTGTAAATTATTTACAATATAAACGGAACACATGCTTAATACACCCCTCAAACAATAATGGATTTATGTGACACCCTTCGAAAAAATAATAGAATCGTCCGAACGTACAATACAGGATATAAAGGATATAAAAGAAACTCCAAACGCTAGAGTAAATTATTTCTTAATTGTTTTCTTTTTAAAGTAGTCATCAAACTTCGTGGAGAGAACTTAAGAATAGTGCAAGATGGAAGTCACCAAGCTCCTCGTGCACTGAAAATTACTTTAGATTATCTTGTTGTGGCTACCAAATCTAAAGGGATAAAATGAAATAAACTCTTATAACAACACTTCGGACGCAGGAGCCCACCATAACACAGCTTAGACCCATTTCATCTCTGAAGCTATCAGGAGCATCTTCTAGAACACGTACGCCAACATGAACGCCAAATTTGGGAACATTCAGCCATCAGCTTGCTCTAATTTCTACCAACCAAGGACATCACCCATAATGCCAGACACCGCCCCTAGGTATCGTATTAAATTCAGTTTAACGACGGACATTATCCTTTACACTACATAGATCCAGGTCTTCGTCATGAGGCCGCAACATTCAATTTTTCAACAAGAAAATACATCCGCCAACTTGACAAACTAAAGTTCGTTCAGTATTAAAAGACAGCTAAACTCTAAACTTTACTCTAAGAGGTAGATAGCAATGGAACGGGCGTGGGAATTGTTTTCAAAAACGAGTGTCTACACATTGCTCAAGCTCCAACGTTGCAATTTTTGTAAAATTAAGACTGACCGTCAATTTAGCCTATAACCGTTGATTATCAACGCTATAACATTTGCACTTATTTATGGGAAAATCATGTATGATGATAGTATCGTTTTTATTATGAAGATGCTTATTTAGAGGGCGGATTTTTAGTTTTAGTTATTATGTTAATTATTCTTAATATTTACAGCATAATCGTCGGAGTGTAGACGCTCGTGTTTTCAAAGAAGTCTAAAAAAACGCCACTACATTTAGATAGAAAGGAAATGTAGAACCTGAATGAAATTAATACCAATACCGGAAATAAAGTACAATGATGAGATAGATACCTTAAAGAAATTATATGTTTAAAATAAGACACACAAAGCAGCAATTTGCGCCTCCAATGTAGTTCAAAATTAAAGCAATAGAATATAGTAATTACCACATTATATCTGATAACACAACCAAATATCATTAGAATATTTTATATTTTTAATTACTGTAAAACCTTTCTTTTAATAAAAGGAAATTAAAATTATCTTAGATCATATAATGATGCGTAAAAACATTTCTGTTACAAATTAACAATGCAAGGACGGATATTTCATAATAAATTCTGTTTCGTTGATATTTAAAAAAGATTTAATTATTCTTATTATTTTAAATCTCAAAGAATAAGAAAAACTAAACTTTAGTGCTTGGTTCTTAAAATTACAATAAAAAATTTATGTAAAAAACTGGATCCATTTTCTACTCACAATCAGAATGTATAGATCTTAAATACTTCATAATTATAAAAAAAACTTTCATGACGTTCCAAAACTAGATGAAAGAAGAAGCAAAAGTATGTTTAAATTTATAAACAAAATCAATTATGTAAATATTAGATGTTCTGAGTCAACTTAAGCTCCAGCATAAATTGAGCTTGATAATTAAGTTCACATAATATATTTTCATTTATTAATATAAATGTAGTCTTCTTTCTGCATAATCAGAGTACGACATATTTAGCAAGTGCCTTGTTAGATATTATGGCAAGCAAATACTTATACTACCAATACTAGGGCTCTATTTAATTGTACTGATTTATGATATCTTATCACATAAAGAATTAATACATACATCAACCCGAAATCTGACTTTTACGTTCAAATTAAATTCCAAACATAAATTTGTACTATGCTAAATTTTATAATAAGCCTTAAATAAAGTGTAAACAAAGCAAAACTAGCCAACACTGCTGTCAAATTAAATGTAAGAGAATACAAACCTTAGAAGTGCAGTTTCAATAATTCTACCTGTATCACCAACCGAAATCATACATCCGCTACGTGCTATAACAAAATAAAAGAGGTGAAGTAGACTTTGACCTATTGTCGTGTCCTAACACTTTCTTCAAACTTAACAGAAGATTCTTCAATTTACTTAATCCACATAAAACGATAACCTGGGCCAATTATACAGCGCTGAAAATTAACGACATTTTTTAAAGATGTAAGTACTTTAACAATTCTTCAAAGCCAAATTAGTAAAACACGTGTCTGCATTCTAGTCGATTTTAAAACCGGATACCGAACTAAATTGAATGATAATTAAATATTACTTATGCATATTGTCAATTAATTAAGAACGGTCAGTGAAATGCCTTTACGACCCTTCCAACACTTGTGCAATAGCTATTTTAAAGACACAAGTCGCCAGATGATTTATCTTGTTTTCTTAAACGATAACATTTGACTGCCTCTATTTGATAAGGGAACCCGTTGTACCAGTCAACGCGGATAATTAGTCTTAGCGGCGTTTTGTTAAACGATCTACACTAGTATGTAAATGTCTGTGGATGGTAGATAACTGCACTACATCATCAAATGATATATAACATACAAATGTAGATGTTTGTTTACATATTAAAGGTGTTCTAAATAAGAACTAAAATGTGGTGTAATATATATATATATATATATATATATATATATATATATATATATATATATTGCTATACTATTCGCGGAATTTTCTTGCCCCAACTTTGGGTTGTTATTTTTATTACTATGAACTGGAATTCTTGATCCCCTTCGTTGTGCGCCTTATTAATTTTCTACGTACTCTAAATTATTGGACCACCATTTTAATATTCACTATAAATTGTAGTTATCTTCTCCGCCGGCTGTCTTCTTAATATTGCTATCAACTGGACTTTATCTTTAAACAACTTTATCTACCAATGGCAAAATTCGATACGTTACCGCCTTGCGGGTTATCAATTTCCTATTCAACTTGTGGCTCCGCCTTTGTACTATTTAAATCTTATGACCTCGGCTAGCATTTATTTGGAATTATAAAATTCAGTAAATTTCGATTTTATATAATGAAACCAATGTGTTATGTACAGCTTTTGAAATTATTTGTAATACATTTTCAATTAGTTAACCTTATAAATTTCATTTATTAACAACTATCTACTATGTACTCAAAAACCCAAAGTCACCAAAGAAAACTTATTATCTTTACCAACAAAGTGTAGAATATTCTAAACCTGTTATCATATTACTCATTCCATACGTATGCAACCTCTTTTGTTGACTTTTTCACAAGCATATCATATTTAGCAAATTCAATATTAAAAATAAAATAAAAATTTATATAGAAAAACAAATGTCTTATAACTAAAAATCTGACCTGGTTTTATCTTTTCACATCGACGCTTCCAATAAAAATGATCTTCCCCAATTCTGGATTCCATTCAAATTATTGCCATTACACTATGGACCACCACCATTAAATTATACACCCCAATTTATCTCAATTCTTCAAACTTAGACTTTTATCATTGTTGCCCCAGACTTAAAATTGTAGTTTGTTTCACCCCTGTACTTCAAAATTGTATTATTCTTCTTTTCCCCTGGACATCAAAATTGTATTACTGTATTTTTCCCTTAACATCAGAATCATAGTCTATTTCCCTCAGACCTCGAAACCCTATTATTTTTATGTCTTAGTTTACTATAAATTCATTAAAAGCGTACTTACGTTTAAACGGCAATTATAATCTTCATATTCGCACTCATTTTATTTCACTTTTATAATTATTACGTATTACTTTGTTTTAATGGCAACGCACTTCGGCCTTCGTTGAGTTCAAAACTAACTTTCTTATCAAGGTGCTTGCTAATATATTCTCGAATTCCCACTCCATCCGTGGGTATGGTCTAAAACTCGTCGCTTGTTTCTGACCAATCAAATAATTTCATTTAGAGCAGTTTCTGATGTAATGCTCCACGATTCCCCATAATCACAACCTGCCCGCAGCTGTCTTTCGTTATCAACATGCTGTATTTTGATAGATTACTTGCTTTTCCATAAACAACTGATGCAACTCGACTTTAAATTTTCATGTTTACATGCGATTCACGCAATTTTTACTCATTTCTCTTATCAAAAATGGTTAGATATTTGTACGCATTTATATTAACTACCTGAAACTCTATTTCTATATTCGTATTAATTTAATCGTCTGGAACTCTTTTCTTAATGCGTGTCTAATTACACTTTATCATTTATTTCTAAATATAAGCGTGCTTCCACTGAAAAATATCCTTATTTGTTTTACCTAAATTAACTAAACTTTATCTACAGGGTATTTAATATTTACTATCTACTTAATACATGTATTTCTCATTCCTACGCCAACTATGCGTCTTCCTATGTTTACCTGCGTCGCCCAAAAACTATTTCTACTTTATATACAGGGTGTTGACTACTTACTATCTACAAACTGTCTATTTCTTAATTATTTCCTTAAATAAGTGCAGTTTTCTGCTGCCTATTCTAATTACTCATTCCTGAACGACCTTTACTATAACGTGCACCCTTAAACAACCCCTTATCACAGCATAATATATATATATATATATATATATATATATATTGATATGATAACGCCGTACTCGGTGTAATGACGTTTTTACTTAACTGCACCGCTCTGTGTTCTCAAATCAAATTTAATCTTACTAATTTTATTATTGTTATGCCACGGCTAGCCCTTTTTAATCTACACAGAGTGCACAACGTTACAATGATCAATTTTTCTCTTCACCCTTTTATGATTACCTGTTTGTTTGAATTGATAAAGCGAAGTCAATTAGTTTTATATAATGAAAAGAAATATTATTTACAATTTTTGAAAAATATTAAATACACCCTGTAACCAATCAATATCATATGTATCATTTACCCTAAAATTTATATGCTTTGAAATCAATCTAAAATCGCCAAATACTACCTCTTTTTACCAAAGAAACTTAGAACGTTCTAGACCCCTTTATAATATATTACGTAAGTTTAACGCATGCAATGTTTGTTGCTGACTTTATCACAAGTTTATATAAAATGGATAAATTCAGTATTGAAATTTAAATAGAAAAATATCTTAAAATTAAAGAGATCTGACCTGCTACATTCGTCTATCACTGCTCTGCTTAGTTAAACCCCTCGTTTTTCATAAATTACTTCGTGCTTCTTTATTTTATATGCCTTGAATCTCGCAACTCGAAATTGTACCAGAATTGTACCAATTTATAATAGTCGACGCTGATTTGAATTGTAATATTATACTGACCCAGATTTGAATTATCCTTATCGACGCATACTTGAATTATTCAGAAATACACCACCAATTTGAATTATTATTATTAACACATTCAAATATTTTTCTTGTCGACACATTCGAAATGTTATATCGCCCAATTTGAAATATTATATCAACCAAAATTTGAATTATTCTTTTTGTCGACACATTCGAATTATTATATCACAAATTCGAAATATTATATCAACCAAATTCAAAGTATTCAAAAATGTACCACCCCTTCGAAGCCCTATTATTAGTTTAAATAAATTACCCCAAATTCTACTCCCGTTAAACGGCAAAAGAAGTCTTCATAATCGTTGCACTTATTGTCTCTTGTAACATACACTTGATATTAAATTACGCGTGGTTTTCTGATTAGCAGTGACGCAGCTTCGCCCTGCCTGAGTTTTAAACTGACTCGTCTTATCATTGCTCTGTGTTAATAAAGGCTGTTTCCACTTACATGTGGGCTGGGTTTTCAACAAGTCTTGTAGATATTTCAACCAACCAGGTCTTTGTATTTCCTGCATTTTAAAGTTGTTTCTGATGTAATTTCATCGGTTTTCCATGTAATGGTGTTTATTTGATACCTTATATTCGCTATCTTGACCATACGTTGTTTTGTTTAGATATCGCTTTTTGGATAATTGAACAAAATAAATGATGTAGCTTCAATGCTATTTTCGTTTATCTATGCGTGGTTTTAACTGCGTTTTCTTATCAAAAATGTTTATTGTTTCCGCGTACTTGCATAAAGCTTTGTTAGGTTTTATTTCTTATCTTCGTATTTGTTTTATAACTAATTAGAACACTTCTCAACGCGTGTTTAATTACATGTACTATCATTTCTTCTGAATACGCGTACTTTTGTTGAAAGATATTCTTACTTGCATTACTTAAAATTAATAACGGTCACTATACAGAGTGTTAAATGCTTGCTATTTACATAATGTATGAATCACCTATTTTTCTGCTAAATACGCGTTCTATTGTTGTAAGATATGCTTCCCTGCATCGCTTAAAGCTAATTATGGTCTATATACAGGGTGTTATATGCTTGCTATTTACATAATATACGAATTACTTAATTTTCTGCTAAATAAATGCAGTTTTCTGATTCCTATCGCAATTTACGGTTACTGCACGACCCTTGCTATTCAATACACCCCTAAACAACCCCTTATCACAGCATTATATATATATATATATTGCTGTGATAAGGGGTTGTTTAGGGGTGTATTGAGTAGTAAGAGTCGTGTAGCAACAATAAATAGCAATAGGAATCAGGAAACTGTATTTATTCAGCAGAAAAATAAGTAATGCGTACATTATGTAAATTGCAAGCATTTAACACCCTGTATATAGACCGTAAATAACTTTAAACGATGCAAGTAAGCATATCTTACAACAATAGAACGCGTATTCAGCCGGAAAATTGGTAATTTCTACATTATGGAAATAAAAAGCATTTAACACTCTGTCTATAGACCGTTATTAATTTTAAGTAATGCCACTGAGCATATTTTTCAACAATAGAACGCGTATTCAGCAGAAAAATAATCGTACATGTAATTAAACACGCGTTGAGAAGTGTTCTACAATTTATAAAACAAATACGCAGTAGAGTAGATAAAACCTAACAAAACTTTATGCAAATACGCTGGAACGATGAGCATTTTGATAAGAAAACGCAGTTTCAAAGACGCATAAATACACAAACGAAAACAGCATTTGAGTTACATAATTTATTTTGTACAATTATCCAAAAGGCGATATCTACACGAAACAACATATGGCAAAGATAACAAACAACAAAGTATCAATAGCACATAAACACCATTACACGGAAATCCGAATTAATTACATCAGAAACAGCTTCGAAATACAGAGAATATTAAAGACAAAGCCTGGTTGGTTGAATAATTTGCAGAATGCTTGAAAACCCAGCCCACATGTAGTGGTAAAAGGCTATTTAATACACAGCGGTAATAACACAACTGAGTTCACACTGATGCACGTCGAAGCTGCGACACTGTTAACCAGAAATTCACGCGTAATTTAAATAAAGTATAATAGAATATCAAGTTTATGTTACAGTAAAAATAGTGCAACAATTACGAAGAGTTTTTGCCGTTTTTTATAGAAAACGTGAGTAGAATTTGGATAATTGATTTAAATTAAATATTTATATATTTTTGGACATTTCAAGTCTGTGTCGACAATAATATTTCAAATCAGCGTATATTTCTAGACATTTCAAGTCTGTGTTGACCATAATAATTTTATTATTATGCCACGGCTAACCCTTTTTAATCTACACAGAGTGCACAACGTTACGATAATCAATTTTCTTTTTTCCACCCCTTTATTATTATTTGTTTGAATTGATAAAACGAAGTCAATTAATTTCATATAATGAACCGAAATAATAATTACAATTTTTGAAATTCTTTAAATACACCCTTCAATCAATTAATATCATATGTATCATTTATCCCAAAATTTATATACTTTGAATTCAATATAAAGTCACCAAAAACTACCTCTGTACAAAAAAATCTGGAACGTTTTAGACCTCTTTATGATGTATTACGTAAGTTTAACGTATGCAACGTTTCTTGTTGACTTCATTACACGTTTGGATAAATTGAATAAATTCAGTATTAAAATTTAAATTGAAAAATATCTTAAAAATAAATAGATCTGACCTGTGATATGTTGTTCGTGTTGCGGATCAACATCCCTTTGTTGTCTTCAATCGTCTACCAATGCTCTGCTTAGTTGAACCAGTATTTGAGTACAGTTACCCTTTGTTTTCCAAAAATTACTTCGTGCTTCTTTATTTTATATTTGTCTGCAAATGCTTTAAATCTCTTCCCTTAAATGCTTTCGACGCAGCTTAGAATTGTACCAGAATTGTACCAAAATTCGATTAGAATTGTCCCCTTAGAATTCAGAAGTATTATCATTAACGCAAACTCGAAATGTCCAGAATTAGTGTCGATACCGACTTGAAATATTATTGTTGACACAGACTTGAAGTATTGTTGTCAACCCATACTTGAAATGTTATTGTCGACACAGACTTGAAATATTATGGTCAACACAAACTTGAAATGTCCAGAAATATACGCTGATTTGAAATATTATTGTCGACACAGACTTGAAATGTCCAAAAATATACAGACTTGAAGCCCTGTTATTATAAATATTTAATTTAAATCAATTACCCAAATTCTACTCACGTTTTCTATAAAAAAAACGGCAACAACTCTTCGTAATTGTTGCACTATTTTCACTGTAACTAACATAAACTTGATATTCTATTATACTTTATTCAAATTACGCGTGGATTTCTGGTTAACAGTGTCGCAGCTTCGACGTGCATCAGTGTGAACTCAGTTGTGTTATTACCGCTGTGTATTAAATAGCCTTTTACCACTACATGTGGGCTGGGTTTTCAAGCATTCTGCAAATTATTCAACCAACCAGGCTTTGTCTTTAATATTCTCTGTATTTCGAAGCTGTTTCTGATGTAATTAATTCGGATTTCCGTGTAATGGTGTTTATGTGCTATTGATACTTTGTTGTTTGTTATCTTTGCCATACGTTGTTTTGTGTAGATATCGCCTTTTAGATAATTGTACAAAATAAATGATGTAACTCTAATGCTGTTTTCGTTTGTGTATTTATGCGTCTTTGAAACTGGGTTTTCTTATCAAAATGCTCATGTTCCAGCGTATTTACATAAAGCTTTGTTAGGTTTTATCTACTCTACTGCGTATTTGTTTTATAAATTGTAGAACACTTCTCAACGCGTGTTTAATTACATGTACGATTATTTCTCTGCTGAATACACGTTCTATTGTTGAAAGATATGCTCACTGGAATTGCTTAAAATTAATAACGGTCTATATACAGAGTGTTAAATGCTTGCTATTTCCATAATGTAAGAATTACCTAGTTTTCTGCTAAATACGCGTTTTATTATTATAAGATATGCTTACTTGCATCGTTTAAAGTTAATTACGGTCCATATACAGGGTGTTAAATGCTTTCTATTTACATAATGTACGCATTACTTATTTTTCTGTTGAATAAATGCAGTTTTCTGATTCCTATTGCTATTTATTGTTGCTACACGTGCCTTACTACTCAATACACCCCTAACCAACCCCATTATCACAGCAATATATATATATATATATATTCTTAATTTCAGCCCTTACTTACTTTACTTTATATCACCCCTATTACTTTACTTTCACTTTGGGCTAATACCTTCTTTATTTATTACACTTTAACTTTAAACAAAATTTGTTACACGACTTTTGTCGTCGTCACAAATTTACTATTTAATGTATGACTTCAAATCGAGGTGCTTTAGCAAACGTTTGGTTGGTTCTTTTTTTACTAATATATATTTTATATGCCTCGACTATTTGAAACTTTAATCTCTGGGTTTTCTCACCTACTCACCGTGAGTTCAATCGTGAGTAGATGTACGCTACCCAACCAAACTGCACCCTCGTTTGTTTTACCACTTTTTTAATGTACTGAATTTACTATGTATGCCAAATTTTAATAGATCAAAGTTGCCTGATGCCAAATTAATTTATGTAACTGTTTATGACTTTAATTTTTGACGTTATGATATATTTACGGTACTTACCAGAAATATACCGCGCTGAAGGCCTTCTTTTGACTGCTGGCTCAAGTTTGAAATCGCCGTACGCACTTTCACAAAAGATTCTCCAATGTTGTCCGCTTGCATACTGCCTCCAGGTGTTCTTAAAAACAATTTCGATGACCCAAACCTGAAATAAATTTACCCCAATTTAGAATTTAGCAAAAAACCGTTGTCTACTTCCCCTGCGTTAGTTCTTCCGCGCCGTATATTGATCTCCTGTTCCTCTGCTCCGTACCCCAATTAATCCTCTCTTCGCACAATCCAATTCAAACCCGCTGTCCTATTATAAATCACTCCTAGTCCTGCTATTCCAATTATCCATACGATGTCCTTACTGCTGTTTAATCTTCTCAATTCAATCCAAATTACTTATGTCGTCGATGCCTTCTTTATCCACTCCTATCCCTTACTGCCGTTATACCAAATCTATACCAAAACCAACACCAATCTTCTCAAACAAATATCCGTCGCTTTCCCCGTTCCACTAATAACCACTTCCAAATCTTCTTTAAATACTCGTTGCCTTTCCCGTTGCACTATTAACCACTTTCAAACTCCTTTTATATTCGTCGCCTTTATTTACTCGAAGCTTCTTATTCCTTTCACACTTTGATTAAATAATACTCGATGATACATACATAAACTTTTATTTCAAAATATTTTACACTTTAACGCAGGTTTCATAAAATAGGTCTTTATCTGAACAAATTCGAAAAAGTAAGTCCCTTATTTATTTTGCTTAGTTATTAAATCAACAAACTTAGCTTACTAGAATAACATTTTTAAACATATAACATCCAATAACAAATCATCTTTCTTTCAGTGTCCAACATACCTTCGCTACAGTCTTTATAATAATTTTAAATTTCTACTATTGGTCCAAAACACTTCACTAAACTCCAATAACCTTTTACATTTTGATTCACTTTAAATTTTGATTTACAATTCGTCCAAAAGTTTGATTCTATAAAAGGAAAAGCCAAATAATTTATACACGACCTGGACGCTTTGTTATATTGCAGATATCCATAAATGCGTTCGGCTTTCCGACGGCAAATGTACTCTCAACTGGCTCATAAAATATCAACTCAGTATAAAACCTCAAGTACCGTGCATTATATCAACGTCATAAAGTCATGTTATCTACCTTTTGGCATATAAGTTTCAATCTGAAATGGTACATACTTTAACGTATGTAAAGTATAGCAAAATTTTTAGTTTTTAAATTATTAAATCTGAAATATTGATCCTATCGTTTGGCATACACCCCTATTAATACAAATATACCTTTAGAAACCTTATACCCCCCCCCTTACATAATATTGGCCCCACTAGTTTTTAATGAAATTGGAAATTTCATATGTTTTTTTCTTCCCCGGGTGTGCAAAAATTTCTAATTTTCATTCAAAACCACCCTTTCGTTGTTTTATTTTACTTTGGCAACCCGCATTCGCCTTTCTCTCACATCTATCACCCTACGCTATATTCTAACCTATACTATACTACTATAACAAAACAAAAACAAAAACTAAACTTTCCGTTGCATGAACCACATTATAACCTATCCTGTTAAACCCTCTTCCTGTACTACTCTATATGGGTACAAATTCTCCAAATGAAAACGCCCGCGATATCCCCCTGTCATCCGTGACCTCCAACTTATGTGTATACCGCCTCGCAAATCTTGGCTCTTCATTAAATAACCCTACATATTTATTAAATATTCTCCTAGCTTCATCTTAATATCAATACTCACTTTCCCTATCTGTTCATCATTAATTAATCTTACAAACATATTACATAATCGTACTTTAACCTGTCCATCATTATACTCTTTAATCATTCCTAATCCTGTACTATCTATATCATTTCCATTCCTATATTCCTCACTAACCGTAGGTACCACCCATGACCTATCTTTATCAAATATCCTAATTGACCTATCCTTTCCATCTATATTCAATCCAAAATCCTCTATAAAATCCATACCCAACATGAAGTCTAACTGTAACCCTTTCGTAATTAAAAACTCTGCATTCCCTGCTTCTTTATTTCCTATATATATCGGTACACGGATAACATTATAAATCGTCGTAAGCTTTTTGTTCATCGCTGACCATAAATTAACCCCTCAATTGTTCCTATTCTTCCTTTAAAATTCTCCATGTTCGACTACTACCCTCTCATTTACCAGCGACAACTGTGACCCACTATCCACTAAAGCAACATAAACACGGTCCCTTAAACTTATATTTATAAATAACAAATTCTTTTTATTAAAAATGTAACTGTTTAACAACAAATCCCTTATACTATAGCAAACATCAATCTTTACTCCTAAGCAGTCGGTCGTCCAAAATTCGCGTTTTTTTTCTTGAGGCGACTCGTGAATTTCCACCACCTCAATCCTATCCGGGTCCGTTGTAATTGCGCTCGTCGTCATATGTTGGACGTTTACGTCCCTGTCCATCCGGCTGTTTCCATTTTGTATTCCGCCCCCAGTCGTCCGGCCGTCACCCTCGCCGTTGTCGTGCCGGTATCTGTTTTGTCCATTGTAGGCGTTATCCCGGTGGTCCCTATTGTAATACGGTCGTCTATGTACCTCGTGTCCCCAATGATTCCTATGTCCGTAGTTAAAATTTTCCTGTCTATAATTTGATCTGTTTTCGTGGTACGGTTGTCGTCGACTGTCTTCCCTGTAACCCCTGTTTTGTTCCCAATGGTATGTCCGCGTTTTCGCTTCCAGTACTGTCGCTAGATCAAAATTTCTCATTACTCCTAAGAATTCCCTCAACGTCTTGACATTTTGTACCACTACCACTTTGGTAACCTCCGGTTCCATATGACCTGCCAGTAGAAGTACGATGTCGTCCTCGCTCAATTTCGGTGTTAAGTGTTGCGCCTGATTAAACTTATCAATCGCGTATTCTTCGCGCGTGCCGTGAGTCCTGCTATAATGTCCTGTAATTAGATTCGTCCTTATGTCGGTCTGATGTGTAGTGTTCCAAAACTGTTCTATAAAGAGTCGTCTGAAGTCCGCGTACGTGTCATACTGTTTACGAATAATGTTATGCCATTTTTCGGCATTTCCTGTCAAACTCGCCCCCACAATCTGTAATTTTGTTCGTTCGTTTTCTGTCCCTACGATCTCGTCTAGTCGGTCCAGGAATCCCATGGGCTGTTCTGTCTTACGTCCCTCAAACTTCGGTAAAGCGTCCCGGTTTAATCGAAAGTGCGGTCCGTAGTCTAGTCCAATTCGCCTCCTTTCTATGTCGTCGAGTTTCTCGTGAATTTGTCTAACGTCCTGTCCTACCCTGGTTTCTAATCCCGTGACTTTGTCGTCAAGTTTTTCGTCCAGTTTTGTCCTACCGTGTACGTTTTCGTTTTGTATGGTCTCTAATGTTTGTCCTAAATTTTTGTAGTTGGTCCTATGTCGTTTGTCACATGTTTCTATTTCTGTACTTAAATTTGAAAACCCGCTAATCATCGTTTCTTCCACTGTGTCTACCCTTGTCTTAATTTCAGTTCTTAAGTCAGTCCGTGTCGCGTTCAAATCTCCCTGCAAATGAGCCCGTGTGTGTTCTAACTTGTCGTCAACCCTGTCTACTTGTTGTTGGACCTCTGTCCGCACGTCGTCTTTTGCAATCTGTATTTGAGTTAGTAAGTAGTCCTGCGTGTGGTTCATTTTCGCCGTCAGGTCCGCGTGCGCTGTCCTAAACTCGTCCCTTAGCTCGTTATGTGATTGCGTAATTTTGTATGTCAGTTCTGTATGTGATTCCACAATTTTTATGGCTAACGCCGCATTCGCTTCTTTTTGTTCCGTGCGTGATTCATTAATTTTGTCTGTCAGTTCTGTCTTTAATTCTGTCTGTGATGTCTTAAAGTCTAATTTTATTTCCGTCTTCAGTTCCGTCTGTGATTCTGTAATTTTTATAGCTAATTCATTTTTTAATTCTGTCTGTGATGTCTTAAAGTCTGTTTTTAACTCCGCCAGTGTCTTCAAATCGTCTTTTATACTCATCAGAAATCTCATAAGGTCCTGGTTTCCGTCGGCTTCTGCTGCTCTCACCTCCGGTACCGTCGCCTGGTCCATGTCCGTGTCTGTCACCTCCAACTCTGTCTGTCTCGTGTCCGTCTCCTGTAGGTCGCCCCCTGCGTCCTGCTCTATGTCTTGTCTCCTTACATCCATTTCAACCCCGTATATTAGTCCCGATCTTGTGATTCTTTTTGTGTCCTTGTCCGTCATCTCTGTTTCCTTGTTTTGAACTCGTTTCCTGTAAAATTAAAAAAAAAACTTGCGGGCCCCACCTAACTCGGGCTCCCGGATTCTACTCTCTTTCACTCTAACACCTTTTTAACCTTTTTCTCGAGCCTCACGTTGGGTTTGCCACCTTCTAATATCAGCCCTTACTTACTTTACTTTATATCACCCCTATTACTTTACTTTCACTTTGGGCTAATACCTTCTTTATTTATTATACTTTAACTTTAAACAAAATTCGTTACACGACTTTTGTCGTCGTCACAAATTTACTATTTAATGTATGACTTCAAATCGAGGTGCTTTAGCAAACGTTTGGTTGGTTCTTTTTTTACTAATTACTATATTTTATATGCCTCGACTATTTGAAACTTTAATCTCAGGGTTTTCTCACCTACTCACCGTGAGTTCAATCGTGAGTAGATGTACACTACCCAACCAAACTGCACCCTCGTTTGTTTTACCACTTTCTTAATGTACTGAATTTACTATGTATGCCAAATTTTAATAGATCAAAGTTGCCTGATGCCAAATTAATTTATGTAACTATTTATGACTTTAATTTTTGACGTTATGATATATTTACGGTACTTACCAGAAATATACCGCGCTGAAGGCCTTCTTTTAACTGCTGGCTCATGAAATATCAACTCAGTATAAAACCTCAAGTACCGTGCATTATATCAACGTCATAAAGTCATGTTATCTACCTTTTGGCACATAAGTTTCAATCTGAAATAGTACATACTTTAACGTATGTAAAGTATAGCAAAATTTTATAGTTTTTAAATTATTAAATCTGAAATATTGATCCTATCGTTTGGCATACACCCCTATTAATACAAATATACCTTTAGAAACCTTATATCCCCCCCCTTACATAATATTGGCCCCACTGGTTTTTAATGAAATTGGAAATTTCATATGTTTTTCTCTTCCCCTGGTGTGCAAAAATTTCTGATTTTCATTCAAAACCACCCTTTCGTTGTTTTATTTTACTTTGGCAACCCGCATTCGCCTTTCTCTTACATCTATCACCCTACGCTATATTCTAACCTATACTATACTAACAAAACAAAAACAAAAACTAAACTTTCCGTTGCATGAACCACATTTTAACCTATCCTATTAAACCCTCTTCCTGTACTACTCTATATGGGTACAAATTCTCCAAATGAAAACGCCCGCGATATCCCCCTGTCATATTCTCCAGCTCAAACGTATTGCCTTCAGCAAAAATACGCGTGATCCTGTACGGCCCTTCATAAGGAAACAACAGCTTCGCGCAAATGTTTTTGTCGCGGTTTGAAACCCTTAATCGTTTGACGACTACCAAATCCCTATTCCAAAAATCGTTTTTTCTTAATTTTCCTACACCTTCGTTCGATGTCCCTACGCTGCATCCTTTCGATTCTACGCCTGGCATTACTTAGCAACTCTGTTATGTCTTGTACCTCGACTTCCTCCTCCATGGTCTAGCTGGTATAATCCTTCGCATTAATGTTACCGGACATGTTTTCGTAACCGAACTCGGTACGCTGTTCATAAAATTTTCTATTTGTGGTAGATACCTAACCCATCTGTCGTGATGCTCCTGTGTCGCCAATCGTAAATATTTTATCACCTCTCGTATGTAACGTTCGCATGGATTAGCTTTCGGATGTCGTATGCTACTAAATGATACTTTAATATTTGCCCTTTTTAACCCGTTCCTGAATCTTTGATTGTTGAAATACGTTGCGTTGTCTACCAAAATTCTTTTTATCTTCCCGACCTGGCTTTCAAATTCTCCAATTGACTGCAATGCATGCACCGTGTTACTCCGTCTTGCAGGAAATAATTTTACAAATTTAGAAAAAACGTCGACCACCACCAAAATATGTCGATACCCCTGTTCACTCGTGATCAGGTTGCTTAAATAATCAATCGCCACCAATTCCAATGGTCCATTTACGCTCACGCTCATCGGCATATTCTGCAGCACCACGTTCTTGTCTTTACCTAGAATACAAATTTCACACCGATTTATCCTTTCCTTAATCACCGTGATATCATTTTTGCGTAAAACGCCTCTCTGAATACTAAAAATGTTTTTCTGATACCTATGTGTCCGAATTTTAAATGAATTTCGTTTATGATTTCAGCGGCAACGTCTCTTGATAGCACTACCAACTCTGCATCCCTATTCTTTTCACCACAAACTGCCCTACGATGGTAAATCCCCTGTACTCTTCCATATTTTCTCTTGTTAGTTTCTCTCGTATCGAGCTCACATCACTGTGCCTCTGCGCCTCTATAAGTTTGGTGTTTGTCCATCGACCAACATCCCTGAACTCCTGCAAAGCAATTAAACACCCTTTTATGTTCTGATTCGATTCCACCTGCGGTCTGCTCAGAAAATCCGCCGTCACATTCTCCTTTCCTGGCTTATGCTTAATTTCAAAGTCGTATTCCTGTAACACCAATGCCCATCTATACAACCTACTGTTTAGAAACTCCTTTTTCTTCATGAACGTTACCACCGTGTTGTCGGATTCTATTAAAAATTTCTTACCTAACAAATAAAAACGCAACTTTTTCACCGCGTATACTATGGCCAACATCTCCTTCTCTGCCGTCGCATACCTGGTTTCGCAGTCTTTCAACACCCTAGAAATGAAAACAATTGGTACTTCAACTCCGTCCTGAATCTGCACCAACTCAGACCCGATTGCATATTTCGACGCATCCGTCCTCAAAATAAAATCATTTTTAAAATTTGGATATTTTAATGCTAACTCCTTGTAAAATGCACCTTTTAAATCCTGGAACGCCTTCTCTCGTTCAGCCGTCCACTTCCATCTCTCCTTTTTCTTTAACAAACTCACCAACGGTACGCACACTTCAGAATACCTCGGTATAAACCGTTTGTAATAATTTAGCACCCTAAAATCCTCGCAGTCCTCTCACATTCTTTGGTCGCTGAATGTTTTCAACTCGTCCAATCTTTTATTGCAAATTTTCATCCCTTGTTCGCTAATTTCAAACCCTAAGTATGTAACCTTGCTTTTAAACAACTCGCATTTCTCTACGTTCAGCTTTAAACCCCTTCGTCCAGTCGTTGGATCACCTTTTCTAAATGCTCCAAGTGTTCTTGCTCGTCCCTTGAAAAATTAACAAATCATCGACATAATGCGAACAGAAACATTCATATTCATTAAACAACTTCTGCATCGCTCTTACAAGTGCTGCTGAAGAACTACTTAAACCAAACGGAACTACAGAAAACATATAAATCTCGCCTTCGATACTAAATCCTGTAAACTTTTTACTGTCTTCATGCAACGGAATTAACCAAAACGAATTCTTTAAATCTAATTTACTGAAAACTTTCATTTCATATACTTTATACAATAAATTATCCAACCCTTGTGGTTGCTCATACTGCGGTTTTGTAATCGCATTCAATTTCCTCGCATCTAAACAAATCCTTATATCCCTTTTATTTGGTTTTGGTACTATAACTACTGGGTTCACATATTGAGTTCTCGCTGGTTCTATAATACCCTCTTTTAACATTCTGTTACACGACTTTTGTCGTCGTCACAAATTTACTATTTAATGTATGACTTCAAATCGAGGTGCTTTAGCAAACGTTTGGTTGGTTCTTTTTTTACTAATTACTATATTTTATATGCCTCGACTATTTGAAACTTTAATCTCAGGGTTTTCTCACCTACTCACCGTGAGTTCAATCGTGAGTAGATGTACACTACCCAACCAAACTGCACCCTCGTTTGTTTTACCACTTTTTTAATGTACTGAATTTACTATGTATGCCAAATTTTAATAGATCAAAGTTGCCTGATGCCAAATTAATTTATGTAACTGTTTATGACTTTAATTTTTGACGTTATGATATATTTACGGTACTTACCAGAAATATACCGCGCTGAAGGCCTTCTTTTGACTGCTGGCTCAAGTTCGAAATCGCCGTACGCACTTTCACAAAAGATTCTCCAATGTTGTCCGCTTGCGTACTGCCTCAAGGTGTTCTTAAAAACAATTTCGATGACCCAAACCTTGAAGCCCTGTTATTATAAATATTTAATTTAAATCAATTACCCAAATTCTACTCACGTTTTCTATAAAAAAAACGGCAACAACTCTTCGTAATTGTTGCACTATTTTCACTGTAACTAACATAAACTTGATATTCTATTATACTTTATTCAAATTACGCGTGGATTTCTGGTTAACAGTGTCGCAGCTTCGACGTGCATCAGTGTGAACTCAGTTGTGTTATTACCGCTGTGTATTAAATAGCCTTTTACCACTACATGTGGGCTGGGTTTTCAAGCATTCTGCAAATTATTCAACCAACCAGGCTTTGTCTTTAATATTCTCTGTATTTCGAAGCTGTTTCTGATGTAATTAATTCGGATTTCCGTGTAATGGTGTTTATGTGCTATTGATACTTTGTTGTTTGTTATCTTTGCCATACGTTGTTTTGTGTAGATATCGCCTTTTAGATAATTGTACAAAATAAATGATGTAACTCTAATGCTGTTTTCGTTTGTGTATTTATGCGCCTTTGAAACTGCGTTTTTTTTATCAAAATGCTCATGTTCCAGCGTATTTACATAAAGCTTTGTTAGGTTTTATCTACTCTACTGCGTATTTGTTTTATAAATTGTAGAACACTTCTCAACGCGTGTTTAATTACATGTACGATTATTTCTCTGCTGAATGCACGTTCTATTGTTGAAAGATATGCTCACTGGAATTGCTTAAAATTAATAACGGTTTATATACAGAGTGTTAAATGCTTGCTATTTCCATAATGTACGAATTACCTAGTTTTCTGCTAAATACGCGTTTTATTATTATAAGATATGCTTACTTGCATCGTTTAAAGTTAATTACGGTCCATATACAGGGTGTTAAATGCTTTCTATTTACATAATGTACGCATTACTTATTTTTCTGTTGAATAAATGCAGTTTTCTGATTCCTATTGCTATTTATTGTTGCTACACGAGCCTTACTACTCAATACACCCCTAACCAACCCCATTATCACAGCAATATATATATATATAGATGAAATTTGGGTTTAATAAACGTAGATGTGGGTACTCAATGCGTAATTTGCTTTGTGATCTAAATTGCCTAAATCTAGTAGTATGTATTTTTAAGTAATAACAACATCTAATAAGATGGCAACATGAACGTAACATTTGAAAACGTTACAATGTATATTTAGTTTGAATTTTGAGCTTGTAAATAAATGTTATCTCTGTTGCTACGAAACATTAACAAGGTGACTCCAGATAATCCAGAATGCCACAGCTTTATTAATTTTATATAATCGGGCTATATTAAACTGTTATAAATATGCAAACATTTAATATTTATAAATTCCACTTTCTTAAAACTTACAAACTGCTAAGAACAAATGAATAACTGAACGATTTACTAACTTCCTGCTTGCAAATAAATTCTTTTAAATTGAAAAAGTAAGAGTGAAAGAACATAAACAAATATATAAACACCCAGGTGTGTTTCCTAACCGTTTGTTAATTAATCGGGTATTGTATGCACTGCTTATTTACCTTATAGGGTAGTGCGCTTTATTGTATATAAACGCACTGGGTAAACCGTGTGGAGATTTATTGCGCTTATAACGCTATCGCGTTATTTTAAGGTAAACATAGGGGGTTAAACATGTACTTGTTAAGTGTAGGATTGATAGTTTACAATACACCCTGTATAAATCTTGTGATCAAACGTTTTTAGAATAGTTAATGGTTAGATAGCAGTGAGATTGTTTATACTTACGTTAACAAAAAGATGCTTTTATAAAATTACATTGTATTTAGGGAAATCTTCCTATACATTGCATTAGAGATGATTAATTTTAAAATTGCATTGAATGTAGGTATTGCTTAAATTATAACCGGATGGGATAAAATTAATTTTGAAACAAAGGATTTAGAGCCCGTATGGACAGCAGGTGCGCTTAGTAAAATTTATAGAAATAACATCTTACCTAAATAATACAACCTTTATATTACAATGTAGTAATGCTAAAGCCATGAAAAATATCAGATAACATAATATACACATGTTGTTTTTTTTAGACGGATAAAGAACAGCTGATATAGGAGACCATAACAATGTGATACCTTTCGGAAACATAAAGAGTAATTACAAAACGGCTTGGCAGTTTGTTGGTCGGGAGAGGTTTTCTACAGATACATGCGAAAAGAAAATACGGAAACAATAAAATCTACAAAAATAAAAAGTAACAAGATTTTCAACAAAAATTCTGCATTACATTAACACCTACCATGAACAATTCTTTCTCTGTCACAATCAAGGGCGACAAACAGTCAGTCGCCACAAGCCTAAGTAATATTCTTGTTTAGGCGGAAGACTGTTATTCCACATAAATTCCCTTGCTTTATTTATTGCACATTCGATTTTCACGTTTCTCTGTTCAAATCAACTACTCTTTCCAGATACAAAAGTAGGTCACCGGGGTAGCTGGAGATCCTTTAAAACTTATTCTATTAACATAAAAAGCTTAATTTAATTACACATACACCTATAAATATGCTCTCTTAAAAATAACCTATCTGTAATCTGGCCAGGTGATAATAACCTAAATCCTAAAGAAAATTGTAAAGCAAACTTAATCTTAATCTAGCAAAAAAACTTTTCGTCTCCAAATTTTCCTGCTTTCCTATCTATGAATCCCAAATTAATGGTAATGTCGTTTCTTAAACACGACAACAACCCAATTTCAACGTTACACCATATCATTGTCTATTCCGAAATATTTTACGTTTAATACTTATTAGTCTGGTGAATTAATTACTGCCACTTAATTATTGTTTTATTACCAAAACACACAATTACAAGTTAAAAATTTATAATACAGTTTATTTTCAAACGTTAAGCACTTATATTTCAATTCCAGAATTTCCAAACACCATCAAGTTTGTTCTACCTCATTTAATTAAGGGCCCAAACACAGCAGTTTTCTGATTCCAAAACATGCCTCACAGTTCCAATTTAATAAACAAATATCTACCAACCCCTTTCTAAAACGGTTTTGTGACATTAAATCCGCGTGATTGAAAATACCCTGCCTTTTGCAAAGGTATTTTATTTTACATGTCATTCGCCGCACATTTCATGAGAGATTTAACCTATATTTTTTTCTTGGAGCCCCGTACCATCCCCCGATCACAACTCACTATTACCCCATTTCCCATAAATTAACCCCGCTGTGAGATCTAACATTAAGACACCTCCTCTGATTTAATTATATTGCTACAATTAATACATTTTCAAATGACCAGTTTCTATAACAATTTCGCTAACTCAATCTTAACCCATTTTTATTATTTTACCTTACGTCTCGGGGTTTTCACATTATTACGCAATATTGTTGTCACTTTAACAAGTAGGAAGTCCAGATTATTTTGTAATTAACGTAGGCGTATCTGTAATTTTCTTTTTATCTGAAACCTTATTCCAGTCTAAACGTATATAATACTATCTTCTGTATTCTGCTTACTTAATGTCTAGTTAATACCTTGTAATAAAGTGTATGTGGTTACCATTTTATAATAATTACAGCAATGTCTATTTCAAATGATATCATATTGCATGGAATTTATTTAACAACTTTTGAAACTCAAATCCAAGGTGCGTTTTTTAACAACTCTGAAAGCTTTTTAAAAGAAGCATGCAATGCTTTTACTATAAAGTTTTATGAATTAAAATAGGATTGGTTTATTTACATTTTTGTGGTTTCAGGGTAATTTGGAATAAAAATAAATATTTAATTACCAAACTTGATTTGTAAACACTGTTTAATATGAAATAAGATTCTACAGGGTATTCTCATAACAAATTAGTGCATTCAAAATTAATTATTCTTTATTTCCTATCTAATTGATCTTGCGTAACGCATTGCGTTACAAGTTGTTATTACACATTGAGCTAGTGAACAAAAGGCATGTGCTGCAATCAATTCAAAGGGTTGTTGAAGTGAAACAATTCGGCTATGGAGTTAGTCTGCACGGTTTCGACATGATGAAATTCATGGAATTCACTTTCTGATAGATATATCATTTCTAACATCTGTCCGTCCAAAAGTTTTTATTTATGTTGTCGGGTCGTTGTGCAATAATTTATCGATATCGCCAAGAGGTTTCTTGACTACTCTATCAACTCATATATATATATATATATATATATATATATATATTGCAATGGATTTCGGGATCACCTTCAAGTCCCACGCTTGGGAGCCATAAAAGTGCAGTGGATTTCCCTAAAGACCATTCGAACCCCTGCGTTGGGCTGTCATAAAAGTGCAAAGGATTTTCTGGATTATGCCCCTGCGAAAGTTACATCAATATTTTTTTTAAAAATAAAAAAAATCTTCCAATATCTCTGGAACGCCCCCTTTATTTTAGCATACCACGGCTAGCTCTAAAATCTGCCTCTTCATAGATACTTACCATCCTAAGTTCGCTCTTTCTCACTGATACTACCAAATAAAATTACCACTCAAATAATTCAACAAAATATACAACTTTTTATTCATACAAATCAAAAATTTTAAATCTCTAGCTCAATATTTACAAATTTGGATATACAGCTTCATAAAATATTACAATCTCAATCATTAAATTTTTTTAAATTTCACGACTTTGATTTATTTCAACAGTTTCAGTTTTATATAAGTAGATGTGCCTATCTTGAAACCCTAAATTAAATTTTACTCTGGTCTATGGTGAGCTCAGTATAAACCCTGTTACTCTAAATACATAAATAATTTGCATCTTTGTTTTTAACAACCCTAAAGACCCGTTTACCCTTTACATCAAATTTTTATGTCATTTATTTACACCTTTAAATAATAATACAAATTGTCCTTTTCATATACCCCTCAAATTAGCTTTTATGTTAATAAAATATACAGTTAATGTGTCAAATCACTCTAGCACAAAATAACAGCACAAAATGTTCAAGCAATAACAATAGAAATTAATTTCGTTACCTGGAGTAAGCTTTTTTCATCGTCACCTCTGAAAATGTTGTCCAACTAAACCTCGTCGTTGCTTCCATACACTTCTCTGCTATATGTAGATCAAACTCATTTCCAATCGCTATCCAAGTCTCATATAATTGTCCAAACTAAGTTAATCACCTTCCGCATCTACCAAACACCCAGGATCCTCGTTCCAAAAATTTCTCAGCACGCTTACCTTAGTAACATCCCTCGTTCATTTTTGTCTGTAGATACAGCACCGTTTACAAAATAGCACCCACTCGTGCTTCTCACACTTTTAATTAACTTTCTACGTACTGCACAAACACCATTTTATAAAATTTTACACTTGGATATTACCGTAGAAGTAAGTCAAGTAAGAGCTCAGTGTAGTCAAAGAGCTAAGCGAAGTCAAAGAGATAAGCGAAGTAGAGAGCCCTACTACTTTTTTTCGTGTATTTATAATGGTCAATGCACATCTCCTGCCCCTATTTCAATCGAAAAGCTCCCCTACCGCAACCGATTCTGAAAATTTTATATCCAACGAAGTTTATAAAACTTAGAATTCTCACTCCATGGTTGCTTTAGTCCAAAACACTGGTTAACAAAATACAACCGTCGCGATCTTCTTGAAATTTTTTCTCACCCCCTAGCACTCAGCCAATCATATTCATTTCTCCCATTCTTAAGTCTAGCCTTTCACTATCTTACCTTCATCTAACTCATATTCGTTGTCTCTTTTACAATCCTACTCAAACAACATGAAATCGATATTGTGTTTGACCTCTAAATTTGTCGCGCACTTTAAACGAGTGTTTTACCCAACGTCTATTATATGTGATCCTTGTCTGCCTTATGCTAATGGTATTCCGTCTTAACTTGCTTTTAAACCACCTGTTGTTTTCGTAGCCTTCGCATCGACCGTTAACCAAATTTTCTACAGAATTATGTTCTAGCGTACATTCAGGTTTCTTGAATTTGTTTATTTATCTGTCAGGCCTTCTCTGAATCGATTGTCCGTTTGAAATCGTACTTTCCATGCTGTTCAACCTGTAGATTTTTTAGGATTTATATTTAACAAACGCTTTGTTTAGTTAAATGAAAAATATGCGTTTACATGATTGATTTTGTACCCAAAAGCTCTCTTTTTTATTTGATGTGCTTGATTTACAACCTTTAAAATATTACAGCTAATTTTATTCGTATCTTCCTTGAGTTTTCACGTACTACAAAGCTTCTACACTTATTCAAATTTAACATTCCGATTTATTAATACAAAAGTATGCTATTATTCGCTTGTTTTAATGTCAAAACTAATAATTTGGCGCGTAACTAAATTATTCCTATTTTCTATATACACGGTCGTTACAAATTTATTTTCTTGACTTATCTATGCCTCTTAACCTATAACTTACACGATAATATATATATATATATATATATATATATATATATATATTACTCATATTTAGACCAGGGTAGAAAATTAATTAAGAACATCAAATAATTTTAATCACCATGTATAAGGAAGCTTTGGGAAAAAGTACGCATTATTAAAACCGTGAAGCATAAAAATTTATTCGTTTCATTAAAAATAAGGGATTTAAATTATTCACTAGACGTTTTCTATAAAAAGAAGCAGAATTAAAATGCTCAAAAATAACCGGTATTAAACAAAATGTACAAATAATAATTAATATTTAATTAGGATTCACTAAAAATTAAAGGGTAGAAGTTAATGCCATTCATTATTATTTTAATTGGAGTTAATTGAACGGTTATTAAGGTATAATAAGCATAAAAGCTTGTGGAAAGTCCAAAGTTGATAAACAAATCGCTAATAGGAAGGTTAAAATAAGTGGAATATCCCAAATCGTAGAAGTGTTATTTAGAAGTATTACGATTGAACACCTGAGTATTTTTAAAAGTCACGTTCTGCTTAAATTTTGTAGATAACAAATGGTTACAGAGAATGTTGGAGAAACCGTCGCTTAATATTCACGGGAAATGCTAATAAAGTGGGTTATTTAACAGTCCACGTGAACTGAAATAACTGATAGTAAAGAGTATCGATTTGTACCACTCAGAACAGGGTAGATAGAGACGGATAATACGCGCAAGACAGAGACACAGATAGTAAAAGGCGTGATTTGAGCAACGTCACGAGAGCTACGATTGGTTGTAATCAGATGCAGATATGAGAGGTGTAAACGTAACGATTTCGATACAAAATTAATTAGGTATTCTCGGACGTGGTTTCGTGCCGTGTGGAAAATTTCTCAGATTTCAACTGACGCGTGTACAAATTTAATAAGAATCGCTGTGCCCGACCGTCGAAAGGAAACATAGTATGCGAAATTCTGGAAATTTCCCGTTTGCGGGACAAAACCGACATACGGGCGGGCTATTATATAAACCCGGACTTTAAACAGTTTCGCTTTCTTAGATTTTTTGATTATTCGATGCTTTAAACAGTGCTCTTAGATTTTCGATTTTGATTGAATATTTTAAACAGTTTGCTCTTATATTGTTGGTGATTATTGAATACTTTAAAATAGTTTGCTATTTACGTGCTACGATACAAATTAGTATGCGTTAGTGCACTTAGAAAAGAAGATACAAGGTAATAAAGTCTAGTTATATTTGCGAGTATTACTCTACTAAGTATCCAAATTTATAACGATAAATGAATAAACAAAAGTAGGCAGTTTTGGGTATAGCGTGAAAGAAGTATGAATTTCTTTGCTGTTTTTCCGGGGTGTTAATAATCAAATGTTATTCGTAATCGTGAATGGATCCACAAAACAAGATTCAGATATACATAGATGAGTTCCTGAAAAGCCCTGAAACAACTTTAGATGAATGGTGGTGTAGAAAATTTTTAAAGCGTTCAGAATCAGAAGCCGTAAACATAACCCAGTTGGAATGGTGTGATTAACAAAGGACGATGTAAGTAGGGTAGCTAAGCCGGTTTGGCAACAGAGATCCACAGCAAGATATGTATACGCCGGTTCGAGAACAATATGAACAGCCAAGCCGCTTTGGGAAACAAAACGTGCAGCAAGATATGTATACGCCGCTTTGAGAACAAAATTGTCTTTGTGTGTAAATTTGTTGCGTCGGGGGGTCGTTAGGTCTTTGGGGTGTGCGTTCGGCGGGGTCGTTAGATTTTTGTTGTGGGGTGGTGCGCGTGCGCTGGGGTGGAGATATTTTCTTAGGAAATTTTTAGCAGCGTTCCCGACGTTAAATATTAAATATTAAATTTTAAAAAATGTTGTGTGTGTAGAAAATGGAGTTCACGTGTTGGTTCGTATTTTCTGGGGTAGGTTAAGCTAAAAATTAAAACGCCGCTGTGAAGAATTTTTAATATTAGGCAAACGCGTGCAAGTGGTAAAGAGTGTTTTAGCTCTCCTCATAAGCTGCGTTTTGTACAAGTAGCAAATAAAATTAAGAAAGTATACGAAATGTTATATGATGGAGGTCAAATTTTAAACGTTTGCAGGTAAAATCTTGTAAAAAGAAGTCGTTTACATCTCGCAATTTCAATGTCGCGATAAAATACTAAGAATTTGCATGCAGTCGAATATAACAACGTGTTTTTATCTGGCAATATATATGTAAATCACGTCGACATTCGACTTTTAATATAATGTATTTAATTAACATAAGGTGTGTTGCAAAAACATTTCAAGACAGGTATGTCGTATATTTCCTTTGGTTACATCATCCCAAAATAATTTATACAAGTACACTGAACTTGCAGTCGGATCTAACATATAATCTTTTAATTATACCCGTATGAATTTAAAATATATGCAAATTATACCACCTTTCATCACGATTTATTTGACTCTCAAATTATTTGATTTGATCTTATATCAAGGCTTATGTATTAACTTTTACAACTCAAGGTGTAGCATCAAGGTTTTACGTCACTCTCAAACTATAGAACTTAATAAAAATAGCTTTCCTTAGCACCAATATCATTTAGAAAATATGTGTTTCATCAACATATACTTATTTATTAAATATTTCCTACCAAAATTTATTTAAAAATTTAAAAGTTCTTTATTTTCATTTTCATATAGGTAAAATCACCACTTTGCTATGCTCTCGGCTACCTAGTTCCGGCTACTTTTCCAAGGTCGTTGTGACGTCATAGCCTTTTATAAATATAGAGCAATGTAATACTATTCTAAAATTCTAAAAGAGTCTTTCTTACTAACCACAAATACATACAGCTTGTAGAACGCGGATGTATCCAAGTCAGTCCATCGGCACATAAAATAATCTTTTAATCCTTTCCTCTTTCTCTAATAAGATGTTCTTTGTCTAACACATCTTTGTATTGTTCGCGTATTGTCGCAGTGTCTTCTATTTAGTCCAACTTTTGCCTTTTGCATGCATTTCCTCTAATTCCAGCTGTCTTTTCTTCCACTTACAGCGTATGGCGTGCATAATTGGGCAATTTCCTGCAGCGTCAACGGAGAGAGTTTACTGTCAATATTTACGCGTTGTCGTACAACCTCTGGGCGAATGTTAGGCGTACTTATCAACCCCGATACCGAAATGATTATTTCTTTTGGAATTGTAGAATATGGTGTTACAGATTGTGTAAAATATGTTACCTGCTTTAATGTAGCACTTGTGTAAGATTTTTATTTTATCTTGGCTGTCTTCCTACTCTACTATCTCCAAATAATTTACAGGTAAATAGTTAAAACTAAAAGCTGAAAGCACATACTTTTTCAATTTTTCCCTTTTCTCTGGTTTTTCTGGCAACTTAATTTGCAAGCCCGTCAATTTCTTTGTATTGCCGTTCCCCCAATACATGTACTGTAGCAGGTTATTATACACTAAACAGCAGCTATTTTGAAGCTTGTCCGATAACTTACTCCACATTTTAGCGATACCGAGTACATTGGCACCTTTAGGAAGTATAACTTACTATCTTCCAATAAGGTTAAACAGTCTTTTAAGGGATTATACACCCGTTCCGCACTGACATAGCTTCCAATTGTACAGTTTTATATTGTCGCTTCCAATTGCGTAATACCGTGTTCTTTGGTCAAAGTAGACGCGAATGTTGCTCTTAAACGTGCATCTGGACAACGTAAAAATCTAGTATATAATTTCCAAGTTGTTTATTAACACCAGGATTTGTTATCTGACACACAAATTTGTTGTATATCTTAAGTCTTGCATTGGTTGTTAGCCATGTTAAACAATCGAATTTATATTAAAATTAAGTTTAAATGGCTCCATGCTTGGCATTAAATATTTTTAAATTTTGTTATGTATAATGCCAGAATAAAAATTTTAGAATAGTATTACATTGTTCTTTATTTATAAAAGGCTATGACGTCACAACGAACTTGGAAAAGTAGCCGAAACTAGGTAGCCGAGAGCATAGCGAAGTGGTGATTTTACCTATATGAAGAATTTTGTTATGTTAAGTAAAACGTGCAAGTGGTAAAGAATTTTTAGCTTTCCTCAAAAGTTGTATTTTGTATGAAGTAGCGAATAACATTTAAAAATATACGAAATGTGATATAATGGATCTAATTATAAAGTCTGCATGTAAAATCTTGTAAAACATGTTGTTCACGATTTCATTACCAAGATAAAATAACAATTATTCGCAGTCGAATATAACCTCGTGTTTTTTTATTGAAATTATAGCTCTCTGGTCATATATATGCAAATCATTCAACTTTTAATATAATGGATTTAATTAACATATGGTGTGTTTGCAAAAACATGTTAAGACTATTTCCTTCTTGGTATGCAAATTATACCACCTTTCATAACGATTTATTTGACTCTCAAATAAAAAATTAATTTGATCTTATATCAAGAGGTGTTCTTGCTTACATTTAGCAATTTCAATATATATTTAATATGTGTGTGTATATGTAAAAAACATGTTAAGACAGGTCACTCGTTATTTTATTCATGATTGCATCACCAAAATAATTTATACAACCACACTAAACTCGTACCCGGATCTATATAACCTTTAAATATATGCAAATAATGTCGTTATTTAAAACGTGGTGAAGAATTTGGATGGGGATGTACTCATTCTCAAATGCGGAATGGTACTCCATAAGGCGTTCTGAACGGAGGCTTTGCACGCATTAGGTGATTGAATACTTCGGAGATTTTAGGTTAAGCAAAAACATGGCACGTGTTGAAGAATCTCCGAGAATTTCAAAAATTATTTTTGTATTAAATATATAATATTAAAAGGAACACACAATATTTTAATGTTTTATTTACAAAACTTACATTCTTTAATTGTCCCTATCTTTTGTAGGTGGCGGTAGCAGATTCTTATTTGAATAAAATATAGATAAGACTTCCACATTAAGAAAAATGTATCTTAGTTAAATGTACGGGGATTTTATTAATTATAGTTTAGTAAAGTGCATGGTAGTTAATGACCTCGAGGTTGTGATATTTATAACAACATACCGATATATGTAAATTATATATGGAAACTGCATAACTTCAAATCATTTTAGCATAATTGTTAATTACCAAAATTCATAATTTCTACTTCCGTTAAAAACACATTAAGTAAGTAAGTATATACATACCGATAATACAATGGTAAAAATTCTTCTACAACACATTAAACAGCTTATTTATATTTGCTACCTTAAACAACTATGCGGAGTGCATATAAATGTCAGAGGAAGATTTCTTATCGTTCCCTTCCAATCTTAAAATTTATATCGTCAATAAAATAATAAACAGATTACTAATAATAGGTCGTCAATGGAACTAAAACAACATATACAAAATGTGTACAAATGAAAAGACCACTTATTAATTAATCATGACTGTAAATTCCTTTAAAGATTTGATATTTATAGGTAGTAACAATGTTGGTGCTATATATATATATATATATATATATAAACGACTATTTATGAGCATAGTTTAAATTAAAATAACACCAAAATTTATGTAAATTTAGTAGTTCTGGTTTATAGTTGGTTGATCTTTGGAGAATAAATTTTATGAAACTTAGGTTTAAGAAATTAATCATTTTACAGGTGGGATTAAATAAAAATGTACTACTTTGATGATAAAAACCTATGCAATGCATTTTATGTTTACACAACTATAACATACTTTAAAATTTAATACCTCGGTAGTAGAATATAATTTTTTATTTGTATTATTGTAACATAAAGTTTGCATAAAAATGCAAAATACATATCCGTTAAGAGGAATTTTTCAATATGATACTTACAGATTCGTTAGTAAGTTTTACAATTAAACTTATTTCAAGACATTTTTTAAAACACATCTTACTAGTCTCAAGGAATATGTATGTATGTAGGTATAAAATATACAAATAAAAACACTACTTAATGTAAACATTATTCTTTATTAAAATGAATAATTGGTTATATGTACAAACCAGTTTTTGAGTACAATTACATCTGTGGTTGCGCAATTGAATGACGAATGTCGTGTGGTATGGTAGAAACACTTGTGTGAATTGGTGTAATACTTTAATTTATGTAGAGGAGTACACCCTAAATCTTCTAGGTTAATAACATTTAGGTGTAGAAATTCATTGTAAATTGCCATCATCTCAAGATATACCGTAAAAGTTTCTGCTTAACCATACCTTTTGGTATTTGAAGCGAGCTGATAGACAGTTCCAAGAATATGGTGGTTTCAGCACATATGTTATTGCAACTCCATTCGATAGGGATAGTTGTAAAACAGCCATTTCTTTAAACACAAAGTTATTATGTGCAATTTTAAACCTTTGAACGTCGACAACTAATGGACTATTAATTTTAGACTTCACTCACAATACTGGTTGCAGGATTGTAGCGGACCAAACGATCGTGTAGAATGAGGCAGTACGCTGTAGTGTGAGCTTTAAGCGCTTCTTTCACTTGAAATTCTAATCGTACGTCAACCGCTCCCACTTTCACTATTTCGTTTTGATGGGAACAATCGATGACTACAAGTGGAGCGTGCGTTTGAAATTCATTGGGTGTTAATATCGGCTCGCTGATACCCCGTAGTACGATTGTTGAAACTGTGCATACATCTCATATAGTATAGAATAGCGATTGGTATCGAAATCAATGTTAAGATTATCGTAAGGATACATAGATGAACCCAGATGTAATTTCATATTGGTCAACTTACAGTGGTCGAACTGACTGCGCCCTTTTGCGCGATGTATCGGTTTGAAAGCAGACAATAACAAAACGCGGTTTCTCCACTTGAGAAGCCGTCTTCACGGCCCACGTATGCGTGTGTGTTGTATGTAATTCTGGATATTCGTGTAGTTCCCAACTGCGAAAGCTAATGTCCATGGTGGCATTGCGTTGAATATGTTTGAGTAGTTTTAAGCGCTCTGCATCTGCAACGGTTATATGTGGAATCCGCCATGATATATGTGTAATAGTAATTTTGATTGACTCTTTGGTATCAGAATTCGATATAGCTGCATCGTCAGCACTACTTCTAATAAGAATAAGCTCCTGTTTGATATTCAAAAGAATTTTTCGGTAGTCCTCCGCAAATCCTAAAACCATGCGCAAGGGAATGCATACGTTGAAATGACCATTAGCATCAACGAGATCAAGCTTATCGATGGGGGACCAACCGGCGTTCCTAAAGCGACGACTTTCGCTATAATCGTAGGATAGGAAATTTTTAATAGTCGTAGTTATACCTGGATTACAAACGCGGTCAATAGTCTTTCCACCAAGTTTATAACGAATTTCATCAAATAAAAATAAAACTCCGTTGTTGACAAAATCGGCTGTAGGCGAAACGCCACCATCTGACTTATTCATTGTACCCTCAATATAAATTACGCTGCCCCATGGTAGTGTATAGACATCTTCGTTTTCTATTGGAATCCGTATAACATCGTTCTTCTCATACGTGGTATTGGAGTACGGAGTATGCATATGTTTGTCGGCATTGACGATGGTTGTATCAAATATAGCACGTTGCGTAACATTTAAAATATTACTATCCATTTTAGCTATGTAGCACTTTGAGTCCTAATGTTTGCAGAAATTTAACGTTTTCCGGTGTTAATCGGTGCACTGGTGTCTTGTAACTGGTAAAGGTGCTGACAATGCGTCTATTAATAGGTTTTGGTGGTTTATGCTCATAGCGCAAAACCATTGTTTTAAAGACGCTTTAGATAAAGTCTAATCGTGATGGTTTCCCGACGAAAAGTGATGAGATTACCGTTTTGATCAACTATTTTAACAATGATGCGATCGATGATTCGTGTATTAAGTGGCATATAGGTGACGTTTACGGGTTTTCAATAATCTTGTACCCTGCAGCAACTGCAGGAAAGAATTGATGCAAAATGTGTACAGGTTTGCTATTCCGATACGATCCGACCACAAGATTACATTCAATACATATTGAATTGATTGGAAAGACTTGTGCCGGATGGTCCGAAATAGCAGTAGTGAGAGCTGGTAGTTTACGTTTCTCAAAACCCAGCAACGAAGCAAGTGAATTTGGTTGTGTAAAATCCACTATACCTGATGCTTTGATTTCTGTATGTAAACTGTTATTATTGGCTCGAATATCAATAAGATAACGTTTGGATGAAGTGCGTTCACGGGGATCGTTCAAATTACGTCGTACGAACTTATTAATATCTGCCACTTCATAAGTTCCTTCTGGTAAAGTAAGCACGATGTCATCAATGTAAAATTTATTGTTCGCTTCCGTTACATTGGGAATTGAAAATATGTATCAAAGTTTGTAAGACCAATAACGTATTCATGGTCATCATCGAGAACAATTGGTGGGTTGATGATTGCGGTGAGCGTAGATTCAGTTCCAGTTAAAGTAAATGTGTACATGTTCGGTGGTTGACGATAAACTAACAACTAGTCGTATTCGTAGTTGGGATGGGGTAATAAAAAGCAAATTCCTGAAACACTTGCAATATATGGTTTTAATTAAACACTTTTATACAAAACAGTTAAAAATACACTAAAATCAAATAATATATAACGTTGTTAGAAACTTAACGGAGGACTATTTTGCAGTAAAATTTCAATACGAAGTGTCCACAGGTAACAGTGTTAAGCGGTTGAAATTGTTCATAATTATAATAGAGAGTGCATGGTCCTGATGAGGTTAAGTATTTGACAAGTTCCTCGGAGGTCGTAGATTACCAATGCTATCATAATAGACTGCCCTTGAACCATCTTTTTGTACGCGGTCCAATGAGTTCCCACACCACGTGTAGTATCATGATTAAGAATACCACATTCTCGCCAACGAATTGTGTTTGGAAGTGAATTGCGCATGAATATTCCACGAAAGTGGGATATTGGTAAACGTTTTATGTATTTGTTCAAGTCAACATTGGTCAACGCTCGCATAGGTAGGTTTAACGAATGCGTTGAGTTTTTTTTCGTTGTCTTTGTTTACGCAAACCTTGCCCGTGTGTAAGAAAAGGCTTTAGGTACAGTCCATGTCCACGGCGATAAGGTTTCAAATAGAGACCCTTTCCAAGTGTCACTGCCTCTTGTGCCATATTATGTCGTTTTGCTTCATCTAATTGTTGTTGTCCAAGTTTAGCATCGTTGACAGCTTTTGCAATCCCAGCTGCTCCACCCGACAACGCTCCAATTGCGGAAAGGGCTGCAAAATAGGTATCAAAGGTAGGAAACCACCAGTTTTGGGTACAGGGATTACACGTGGGATGCCACGAATTTCATCTGTTATATCTTTAATCGGTGCCACTGCAAGTTTAGCAGTTTTAATAAGATCGGTCGGACGAACGTTTTAATGCGTTCCCAAATGGTGCGAATTAAACGCTTGAATGGTATACCACTTCCTGTACGTAGACGCTGACCACGTCGTTTTCCTTTACACCTTATCGTTTTCTTGCGACAACCCATACCAAATTTAACTTTGGCATTCATTGCAGAACCAACAGCAAACGCAGCAAGTTTTTCACCTAACGAAGCGTCGGGTGCAGTACGACGTTTTGTGCTGTTTCGGCAAGACGTCGATCAGCTTGGTGTCGGGTTGTTAAGTCTGTAGAAAGATCGTAGGCGATGTCGTGTAGTTTGCAGGCTTCGTCTAAGGGATTACGACCTATATCACCACGCTTGAGGCGTTTCTGAAGCTTAGTACCCGGTCCACAGAAGCGATAGCCTGGTAAATGTAATTCTACCGGTAAACGATTGATAGCACTATTGAGTAACCCGTAGCCACGATAGGATTTCATTAATCTTGTCAGTCGAAAGGTTTAAAGGAGACTGGTCATGCGTGTAGAATTACTCGCTTAAATGCTTACCATACTGCAATTACGTTTTAGTATATGGATAGAATGCGTCTGGTAAAGCAACAATTGGCGTTGCCAATTACGGACCACAACTGCAGCAACAACACTAACGTGCAAAAGCATGGACTACTATTACCATCAACAATACGGTGTATCATTACAGGTCCATCGAATTGTGGTAAAACTAATGTAGTCATCGGTCTCTTGAAACATCCGAATGGTGTACGTTTTGAAAACGTTTATCTCTACTCAAAATCCTTGTATCAACCAAAGTATCAGTACCTAGAGAGGTTATTACAACCAATAAAAGAAATAGGATATTTTGCGTTTAACAAATGGGATGCAATTGTTACTCCAGCGGAAGCAAAACCTAATTTGATATTTATTTTCGATGACGTGTCGTGCGATAAACAAAATGTAATGCGAGAATATTTTTCTTTAGGTCGACATAAGGCCATTGATTGTTTTACCTATGTCAGACCTATTCCAAAATACCTAAACAATTGATTAGAGACAATGCTAATGTCCTAGTGCTATTCAAACAAGACGAACTCAATTTAAAACACGTATACGCTGACCATGTAAACACGGATATGTCGTTTAACCGGTTTAAAGAATTGTGCGGCGTATGCTGGCGAGATCGGTATGGGTTCCTGGTGATCAATAAAGATGGCGATTTGCAAAACGGTCGCTACCGAAAAGGTTTTGACACCTATATATACTTATAAAGCACATAAATAGCACATCACTTCCTACCCGTTTCTAGACGATGGCAGACGACGTGAAAACCAAACGAGAACTCATAAAAGTACGAAAGGCAGTCAAGAGAAATTACAAGCGCTAAAAGCAGGTGTGGTTGAAAAGGAGCTTGCATTAAGTAAAGTCTATGCACCTATTACAAAACGTTTACAAACACTTCAGACCGGTCTGCTGAAAGATATTAAACAGGAGTCCAAGATCGAAAGCCAGCACTGGTTACCACAACAACATGACGTACAATCTACTCCTAAAAGACGCCCTAAATTTCTCGATCAGGTGCGCAGTTCCACACCAATCGCCGCACCACCAATAGAGGAGGCATGGGAACACAATCCTCATAGCCCAGTCCAGTCTGTGGAGTCCACATTCGAAGAATCGGAGAGTAGCGGCAACACTCCAGAGACCCATACAGAGTACGAACGGTACCTAAACAGCGAAGAACATCAGACCTACTTACAACGATTCTTACCATCGGTAAGATACTATGTCGATAATCTGTGTTCCAACTTTACTGGTATTTATAACAATGACACGGAGCACTTGCGCAGGGATAAAGTACGTTATAATCCGGAGACAGGAAAATTAATGATTGGTGATTCGGACATTATCTTCGGGATTGGTGAAAAGGTGTGTGTAGAACGATTTTGCTACAACGGTAGCAAAGGATTGTACGAGCAACTGTTCCTTCTCAATCCTTTGGGTAAATTCTCACTTAAAGAAATTAACGATTATGCGGACATTAAAAAAAGAAGTAATGCAATGTATAGCTTACGACAGCAAACTATAAACCCGAGTGGTCGTGGTCTACTCATGGATTATAACGAGAAGCCACTAGAGTATGTATACTTTGATGATCCCAACGAACTGTGCGAACGGCTCAAGCTTCTGCTCGCCTCGCAAGATGCAGGTAACACCGGTCACACCAACGAAATTACATCGATTATGGAAGAATTACGCGAATTGCGTATAATAGCGTAGATTGTGCGACTTGTTATTCATTATCACGATGGTTATCGACAAGTTTGGACATGCGTCTGACTGTGCTTCATATATTTCTTATGATGATTACTACGATTTTGACAACATGAGATTAGCGCGCGTCGCTACACCACAAGAAGATGATGATGCAGTCACGAAAGCGTACTTAGAATCGCGGTTAGCAACGCTACACCAGCAAGAGGGCGAACCAACGCTTGGAAGTGGTTCCACTATTCAGCAGTATATAGACACGCTTGTGAAGGAGACAACAAACAGTATGATAACACAATTCTCGAGCGAGTATGTTACAAGATCAGACTTTAACCATTTTGAAGAGATGATGCGTAACCTTGTTCCAGCCACTGTGAACGCTAATGTTGCACAAATCGTAACCAAACGGATAGATGATTCTATGAATAGCATATATAAGACATTAGACGCTGCTATTCAACAAGTGAAAGCACAATTTAGAATAGACATTGCACGAATTCAAGCAGATATTCAACAGTTGCAAGAGAAACTTAAAACGCACGCATATAGCCGTCAACCATACACACACACACACACACATATTAGCAATATGTCTGTAAAGGAGCAAATCGTCCACGAGTTACATAAGCCTGCTCGCATTAACTTTCCAAGAAGACATGTAATCACAAAAGGATTAAACGAGCTGTTTCAAGCCGATTTGGTGGAAATGATCCCATATGCAAAGATAAATAAAGGATTTAGATACATTCTAGTTGTTATCGATGTATTTTCTAAATACTTATGGGCCGTACCGGTTAAGCGCAAGACGGGTAAGGCTGTTTCAAACGCTTTTCAATCAATTTTCAACAAAGACCATCGTATTCCACGGTACATTCAAACGGATTTGGGAAAAGAATTTTATAATTCAACATTTAAGGCTTTAATGGAAAATATGAGATTACACATTATAGTGTGTACAGCAATAAAAAGCTTGCGTAGTAGAACGCGTTAATCGTACCTTAAAGTCAAAAATGTGGAAACAATTTAGTTTGAATGGTTCGTATCGATGGCTGAATATACTATCCTCACTCGTGACTGCATATAACAACACCAAACATCGAACAATCGGCATGCGACCTGTAGATGTGACAAAACGCAATGAACGCAAACTTTTCAATACAGTGTACAGTACGATCAAAACAGTTAACTTAAAGAGTAAAAAATTTTCTGTTGGGGATCATGTTCGCATTAGTAAACATAGAGGCCAATTTACCAAGGGATACACACCAAATTGGTCTAACGAAATTTTACGGTGTACAAAGTGCATTTGACTAATCCTTTAACGTACCTATTGCGCGATAGTCGAGGACAACTAATATTAGGCGGCTTCTATGCAGAAGAACTTCAACGAACACACTATCCGGATGTATATTTAGTGGAAAAAGTATTGAAGAGAGTTAAAATCAAGTATATGTGAAATGGTTAAATTTAGATTCTAGCCATAATAGTTGGATATCCAAAAATCATATTTTGTAGATTTGCTGTTACGTGTTTGTTTACCATCATATGTCATTCATCAATAAAATTTTTTTTACTGTTATATGATTTATTATAGCGACACACACACACACACGCACACAAATTACATCTATGTACTACTAATTACTACACTAGTTCTACGTCAAGAAAGTTGTTTATAATTCCTCATGCCCGAAGCGCAAAACGTTGATGTAGGTTGATTTTCGCTGTTTTGGTTGAACTTGAGTATTTCGATGTCCGTGAATATGTGTAAATAACAAGCAGGTAAAACACATTACCTTCTCAGCTAACAATTTCTCCCCGTACTTGACCAACACTCGAGGTATATATATTCATTGTAAAGGTATGCGACACGTACAATAGCATCCTCCATTATATCTAATAAGTGCTATCTATAGCGCATCAGCTAAGACTACCAAGATGACATGATTTACATACAAAAATAGTATTAAACTAAAACAATAACTTTAATAGCATATACACTTTTTTATAATCATCTATACTATTTGATGGCCATTTTCACGAATCCGGACCACACGTCCATCCTGGTTGCTGTTTTGAGCCCTCCATTGCCAAATTCTTGAGGAGCCAGTTATATGTTGTTCTATGAGGGCCAACTACATTAGGTTGGTACTTATAATTTACCTTATACTTTAAAATTAACTTCAATACTTTTTCTAATACCATAGGTTGTGCGAAATATACAACATCTACAATCATATCGTCAATCGCTGTGACCAGTGATTTATAGTTGCATTTTATATTCATGATAGGAAATGCCTTCGTACTCAATACAGCTCGGTTGGTTAGTAATTCTTCAAGGAAATATACATCGCTCAAACTATAATTACTCTCTATTGCGTCTAGTACACCGCGCACCTGATGACATTTTAACTCTGTTTTGCCGTTGCAAGCTTCAATGAAGTTTAATACAAATTGATCGCACCTACTCTGTTGATTAAACAGCATGTCCATTACATCAATGGATGTATCATTGGTCAGCGTTAGCCATTTGAAGGCTTTAAAGGGAACATGAACACCTACTCTGAACAGTATACGTTTGATTTTGTCTACATCATTCAATACTATGGCATGTTTCAGATGTTGGTGTAAAATGCGTTGTTCACTCTCGAACAAATCGTACAGTACATTGTCCATGTTAACTTGAAAACTTCGCACCACTATCGTCACTATCGTTGTTGTTCCACTCACTGCGAGATCTATCCAAGTACCTAGCTTTTATGGCACATTCATCAAAATAGGTAATGCTAAAGTGTTGTGATACTGAGCATCACCTAGTTATTCGTCTGATAAACCCCCCACTAGTTTTTGTAACAGCATTAACAAATCAACAACCTCGAGATGATCTCTGGCAAGGCGACTCTGTTGAATTTGAGCAATATATTTAAGGAAAATCCAATTAGAGGTGTGTTGGTGGTGATAGATTGTTATTCAAATTATCTATGGAATATCCTTCACTTTTAACGAAGGATGCATGCCCGGTAAATTGCAAATTAATCAAAAGAGCATAACGTTAATCATTACTCTACATACAGCACAAAAGCTGTCATAGCCATGCGAGAAATATGTTGCCTGATAAATACTCCCTTTATGATTGTTGTGGTTTTGACAATTTTGACAACGATCCTAGGTCATGGATCGAAACGTAAAGAAAGATGATTTTAAAACTATGAGTGGTTTAATTCCCAACGAAGATTAAGAAAAGGTTGCCTGATGTCGTTAAATCTATATATATACCAATGTTTAATACCTTGAAAGTAATAGGAAAATAAAATTTAAAGTTGTCAACCATGTTCGGGTGGTAATGTTGATTCGGTCATTGATACCTACTGCAAGTTAAAACAAGTCGTATACAATGATGAAAAGTTTTTTGAAACTAACTAAATGTGATCTTGAATACATGCTTTGTAAAAGCGATATAGTTCAGATTCTGCTACGATTCTTCAACAGACGGCGATAACAATAAAAACTCTGTTTAAATTAATTTTTAATAACGACTTAACATTGCGTAATTCTATTAAAATGATTTGAAATATAACGGTATTATTTTTATTGTTTAGCATCAATTTAATAACATTTGCTGATATAAGATGAAAATTGTGAATTTTGGTAATTGACAATTATGCTAAAATGTTTTGAAGTTACCTTGTTGCCATATGTTCCATTTAACAGAATTAAAACTCAGATATATTATAGACATTCTTGCAATTATTTACCATATGTGTATATATTTCTCTTGACAATAATTATTAATTTAAGAATAACTTATTGAATTAAAGTAGGTTATTTATAAGCACTAAATTCTACAATAATTAAAACGAGTTTGAAAATAAAATGTATTGACAACGTAGCTATACTTGTAATTTATTCTGCCAGGATCAACAAAATATAATGCAAAATAGTTGTTTTAGGTATAAACCAGAACCATATAATTTACATATGGGGATATGTTGTTATAATTATACTATAAATAGCACAATCGCCGAGGTCATTAACTACCATGCACTTTACTGAACGCGGTTGTTAAAGGGCGTTATATGAACGTTTTTGCAAAGAAATAAGTAATATTTATCTCAGTTTGCGAAATGTTGAAACGTTTAGATCCGTAAGTTATGCATATCTTTTAGAAAACATATTTGCTTTTATGGACAAATTTTTGCTTTACATTCCTTAACTTTAATAATTTCACTAATCATGTTTACAGAGTCTTTTAAATAATAATATCCTTTGAACATACTATCATCTGGAATACAAATTTTGTTATACCTATATCTAGTACTAATAATAATTAGTGTCTCTAGCACTGTAAAATTTAACTAGAATAAATAATTCACAATCTTTTATAGTGTTTAATTAAATCGGTCTTTTAACAACAAAAGAGGTATTTTGCACATTGCAAATTATTATTACCATGCTTGTAGCAATAAATATTACATAATAAATTGCTGGTTATTCACCTAACAATAAAATTTTACACTAAGAATATATAATTGGTGTATGCTGGGTTGCCTGCCATAGATATGCATATATTTTTAGAATTCAATTAAATTTAAGTACACGTAGGTAAATGTGTGAAAGTTACTTTACATTTCAGTATTCAGCTGTATTGTAAATAGTTATTGATATTGTATTGAAAAACGACACCCAGTATTGTCAGCTGTGTAAAAATGTTTTGTTTCGGCAGTGAATCAATCAAACTGTATGAAAATATATGAACTCATTAGCATGTAATTAAAATAAGCTGGTAAGTGAAACTAATATAAATAAAACATTCAAATTTTGTGTGTTTCTTTTAAAATTATATATTTAATACAAAAATATTTTTTGAAATTCTCGGAGATTCTTCAACACGTGCACGTTTTTGCTTAACCTAAAATCTCCGAAGTATTCAATCACCTAATGCGTGCAAAGCCTCCGTTCAGAACGCCTTATGGAGTACCATTCCGCATTTGAGAATGAGTACATCCCCATCCAAATTCTTCACCACGTTTTAAATAACGACATTATTTGCATATATTTAAAGGTTATATAGATCCGGGTACGAGTTCAGAACGAGTGACCTGTCTTAACATGTTTTTTGCACACACACCAATATTTTAAATTAAAACCATTATAAAATACGAGTCGAATAATTTCTCCTATTCTTTTGATATTTAATACAAAATAATGGGCAGAGCCCCGTTTAGGGCACGTTTAGAAGCTCCCTTCCCCACCATTCATCATTTTGAAAGTGATTATGTCATCCACCACATTTCCTATTTTTGCTTAACCTAAAATCTCTCTTTAATTAACTAAAGCAACGAGAATAAAACAATGACGAAGCTCTAAAGATCACCGCTAAATTTTTCACTACATGCACGTTTTTGCATAACCTATAAATTTTTTATCACGTTTGTGCAATTAAACGAGTTATATATATACAATGTCTAATACGTCATCTACATACAATCACTAAACCGCTAAAAGTAAAAGAATTTTTATTGCCACATAAATTAAATGTATAATTACATTTAAATATTTAAATATATTCAAATTGCTAAAATGTAAGCAAGAACACCTCTTGATATAAGATCAAATTAATTTTTTATTTGAGAGTCAAATAAATCGTTATGAAAGGTGGTATAATTTGCATACCAAGACGGAAATAGTCTTAACATGTTTTTGCAAACACACCTTATGTTAATTAAATCCATTATATTAAAAGTTGAATGATTGGCATATATATTACCAGAGAGCTATAATTTCAATAAAAAAACACGAGGTTATATTCGACTGCGAATTCTTGTTATTTTATCGTGACATTGAAATTGGTATAATTTGCATATATTTTAAATTCATACGGGTATAATTAAAAGATTATATGTTAGATCCGACTGCAAGTTCAGTGTACTTGTATAAATTATTTTGGGATGATGTAACCAAAAGGAAATATACGACATACCTGTCTTGAAATGTTTTTGCAACACACCTTATGTTAATTAAATACATTATATTAAAAGTCGAATGTCGACGTGATTTACATATATATTGCCAGATAAAAAACACGTTGTTATATTTGACTGCATGCAAATTCTTAGTATTTTATCGCGACATTGAAATTGCGAGATGTGAACGACTTCTTTTTTACAAGATTTTACCTGCAAACGTTTAAAATTTGACCTCCATCATATAACATTTTGTATACTTTCTTAATTTTATTTTCTACTTCGTACAAAACGCAGCTTATGAGGAGAGCTAAAACACTCTTTACCACTTGCACGCGTTTGCCTAATATTAAAAATTCTTCACCGCGGCGTTTTAATTTTTAGCTTAACCTACCCCAGAAAATACGAACCAACACGTGAACTCCATTTTCTACACACACAACATTTTTTAAAATTTAATATTTAATATTTAACGTCGGGAACGCTGCTAAAAATTTCCTAAGAAAATATCTCCACCCCAGCGCACGCGCACCACCCCACAACAAAATCTAACGACCCCGCCGAACGCACACCCCAAAGACCTAACGACCCCCCGACGCAACAAATTTACACACAAAGACAATTTTGTTCTCAAAGCGGCGTATACATATCTTGCTGCACGTTTTGTTTCCCAAAGCGGCTTAGCTGTTCATATTGTTCTCGAACCGGCGTATACATATCTTGCTGTGGATCTCTGTTGCCAAACCGGCTTAGCTACCCTACTGATGTACATTGGAGCCACGAGTGCATTAACCTTCAGGTAGCTTATGCTTTGTTGTTCGATTTTTAATGTTTTGGTGTGTGTTGAATAACTTTATAATTTGTTTACTTAAAATGGACAGTAGTGAACTTGTACAAACCACAAATTTTTAATTTTAAGGTGAAATTTTCTTGTTTAAGTAGAAAGGAGTATTTAGCATTTATGTTCTTGATTATGATGAAAATTTGGGCCTGTCTTTGAGCTCAATTAGACGAACCTGTTTAATTAACATAAAGGGGTGGAAGATGCTCCCTTTTATTCAGACTCAGGTCTGCAAATATTGTTAAATTAATTAGTAGGCATCCTACAAGGACTTTAATTCTGGATGCAAATTAAAATGATGACAAATTTAGTCTTGAAATTTTATGATACTGAAACTTATGCTACAATTTAATTTTGAAACTTTAATGTATTATGAATATTGATGTAAATAGAGTTAACGTTGATGTTTGTGGTAGGAATGTGTCTGTTTTTTTATGAATGAGGATGAGAGTTTTAACTAGGTGAGCAGCCGAGGCGGAACGAGGACAGAGGCGATTATCAGAAGAGAATCACAGCAAATCGTAGCGCCCAAAAGTGAGGCTCGAGTTCAAAATAAAATTTTTTGTGATTTTATTACAGGAAACTGGCGAGGCTTTTTGTACATGTCACAGCAGTTAATGACGGCCCAACGTTGGGGCTCGATTCGAAAACCTTAGTTTCCGAATAATCGTGAGGTTCACAGCAATATATATATATATATATATATATAGTATATATATATGTGTATATATATATATATGTATATATATATATATATATATATATATATATATGTTCTTGTTACAGTGTCACGAGTAATTAATTAAATGTGTGTGTACGTCCGCTGTCTAGCTCTCATTTTTCCCCCACATTCTATGCTTTTGAAGGGTATGTTACTACATTTATATTAAGCTACGAGAAAGTGCGTGATTTCATATGGTTGCATACTTGATTATTGTTATCTTATGTACTCCGCAGTCCTGTATCGTATTATAGTTAAATCATTCGTAACATGATATTTGTGAATTTCACTAAGTCATTGGTTGAATCTAGATGATTAAACTTCATTGTAATAATATTACTGTTATCTTGTCTAGGGTTATTATGTTCTGCAACTACACTTGTTTCGCTGCAACGTTAATTCGTTTATTTCCACTGAAAGTGTAAAAAGTTCTTTTATTTATGGGGTAGTTATTGTATGAAACATGAATATTGACAATTTCATTGTTATTTACCTTTTTAATCATTCTAAAAGCTTTCTTGAAGTAACATGAATACGATACAAATATTTACTGTTTCAATTGGCATGTTTATCCAACCTAACTACGGTAATTACCTATGCTTACATCTTTCAATTCGGATTCGTAACGCATAATATTGAAACCTATTTTTCTTTTTGCTGTTTTGAAATAAGTTATTGACTTTACTATACAAACAAATATATCTATAATTTGTGGTTTAAATTTCTTGCCTGAATTCCCTTTATAGAACTATAAAAATATTGAAGTGTCTTACTTAATTAACACTATTATTCGTGAAATCATAATATGCAGGGTACATCAAAATTTATTCTTCCCGTTTTTTCCTTTTCTATCTAGTTTCTATCTAAAGTAACGCGAAGTTACACTCTATTACAAACGAGATCTTTGCCAAAAACCTTCTACCTAATATTACTGACATTAGTTCAGTTTTAGTTCTACGTCCACAGTCCTTCGTCAATACAAAATTAAAATTAAAAGTAAAACATAACATGAAAGGTAGAAAAAAGCAAAAGAAAATTAGCAAGTTCTCAGACGTAAATAAATATCCTAACTCTAACTTAACCTATATTTACAAAAACCTTAACCTAACGTTTTCTCTAATTTTCTCTCTCTTCATTATTACAAGTCGTGTCCAGTTTTATATCTTTTACGTGTTCAATCCCTCTGGAGTGGCTTGTGTCGTCCACTATTTTGTATTTATTTGTAGAAGGTTTGTCAACAATTGTAAATGGACCTATAAATTTAGGTGCCAATTTGGCTTTGAAATATTTCATTGCGTCTGAGATAGCAAAATCTCTGCTCCAGACTTTATTTCCAAATAAATAATTTACATCACGCGTATTAAATCGTAAATATGTTATGACTTTTCATATGCTATTTCTAGTTTTTTGAAATGTCTTCATAAACTTTTTCTAACTTAAGACCACAATTATTTAATAGTTTTTTTTATCTATAAATTAAATAGCTGTTAAATTTTTCGAATATAAACTTTCTGCAAAAGAAGTACCTTCTACGGCAATTTCCCGATCAAAATTTGCAAAATAAGGTGACATAGTTATGGTTTCTATGTAGGGCCGTGCAAAAGGCCAAGAAATTTTCGGTAGGGCTGTGTCCCAATTTCTTTGATTTTCTTATACATATGAAGCTAACATGATTTTTGAAACCCGATTTACTCTTTCTACAGGATTTGCTAGTGGATGATCATATGCATTAAAAATAATTTTAGATTTATATTTTTTCGTTAAATTTTTATACAAATTACTACGAGATTAAACGCCATTATCTACTAACACATATTGGGGTGTTCTAAAAAGTGAAATAATAAATTCTTCAACTTCTTGAACTAATGTTGAGGCCGTAGCCTGTCTAGAAGGAAAAAATAATGGAAATTTGATAAAAGTGTCAACTACTGCTATATCTATTCCAATCATTTATCAAGGTTTCGATCCTATTAGGTGACGTAATATTCTTTCTGCTAAAAGTTTTTGATTAGATTTATGAACAATACATGTTTTTGCATTGATTTACGTACTTTGCAACATCATCACGTAACTTGGGCTAAAAATATTTTTGACCGGTTGTGACTTTATTATAAAATTGTTTTTAAATTTCTGTGCGTTTTGATTTGGAAACCATTTCCTTCCAGTTCTATAGTTCTTCGGCTAAATTTGGAAATTTGGGTGTACATGTTTATACAATTTTCTGTCAATTACTCTCCAACAGTTAAATTTAATAGGATATATTGTAATCATTTTTGACACCAATTACCATATTTCACATTTGTATCTAAATTTTGTAATTTATTAGGTTGGTCCTGCAAATCAAAAACATTATCTTTATCCGTTTTAAAATTTTCTGAACTCATATCTGTAGAACTCGTTTTTACTACTACTTTTTATGTTATCCAATGTTGGAGCAGCGCAAGATAAAGCGTCAGCGATGACATTATCTCTACCTTCTTGATGCATAATGTCAAAATCATAATTGAAGTTTAATCGCTTAACAGCACAGCCTTAAATAATTCTTTTTTATTATTTATTATAGAAAACGCGTTTCGAGACCTTGCCCCAAGGGAGGAGATAGAGCAGCATTTCGGGTCTCGCGTTCTGGACGCTATTGTAACGGTTCTAAAATTTTAATTATAATAATGAACACGTTTATAATAGAAGCAGGTTTGATTATTGTTAATACACGTGAGACGCGTTAATTCAGAACTTCAAAGGGACTTAAAACTTTCACTTGTATGAGATGGAAAGATAAAAAACTGCTGTGTCGACGGCTAACTTCGTTATTATCCCGCGAGAGAATTAAAGATGGGCTGGGTTGAAATATTCTTTGCTAAACTGAAAACAGAATAAATTGAAGTTGGACGTCACTGTAGCTAGCAAGTATTAATAAACATGATAGTTTTAGAGTAGATACAGAAATCCTTTCGTAGTAGATAATTTTAAAATTTTTTGACTAGACTAGAATCAGAATGCTTCTATTCTATAATAAATAATTTGAATTCAATAACATTTTTAACAAAATAAATAAATAATTTCACATATTTAGTTATATAAACAAAATAATTAGTTGAAGAAAATTTTGTTACTTATATTTAAATGAGCATCAGATCTGATAATTTTTCAAATATTCTCAAAACAGTTATGAGTGAGAGTTCAAATATAACAAAGTTTGAACAAAGATATTACTTTCAAGAAAATATGCGTTTGTAGTAAAAGAAAAAAATAAATTAATAAAAGTCGATTCAGTTGGGTACCGGGTCTTACAGACTGGAAGGATGGCGGTTTTTGCGGCTTGAAATCTAGCCGTTTGTGGAAAAGAAGGGGCTTGTGAAATAAATCCATTTCGGGATTTGGCAAAAATAACTCACCCTTAACCTCTCTCCGCCGGCTGCGTCCCTTAGGTTGGTTGGGCCCAGGTTCCAACTGGTTGTTTGCGGTGAAGAAGATAATGGCACGAGACTGATCTCAAAGTACGTGACGGATGAGCTTGAGGGTGATTGTAGACTCAAGAATGCTTGAACATCAATGATGCTATTAGACTCGAGGATACATTTTGGCTCGAGGGTATTTGTTGGCCCGAAGGTATTTATTTGCTTGAAGGAATTTATTGGCTCTAAAGTGTTTACGTTGAAATGAATACAAATTAATACACTTAAATTTTTTACCACTAGTTCTCATTATCAACGACTCTCCATTCTGCTTGATTCGAAGATGATGTGGAAGTGAGCGAATTAAGAGAATGACTTACAAAGACAATTCAATCGAAGGAAATCTTATCAGAACAAATGCTTGGTGTTCACACGCCGTGTGTATGAAACAAGTTGAAAGCTTTGAAGTATATTGTGAACAATAGGATGTTTACACGGACTTTGACAGATTATATTGCTATTTACAACGTTCCAAACCAGTTTTCAAAACACTTGAATTATTTTCTATATCATTGTGGGTACAAAATGTTAAACTTAGCTTTGAAATTTAACCAGACTAAAAAGTAACAGATCGCATGTTGTTTTCCATATAGTACTAAAAATTCGAAAATTTCTATAACTTTGTAAATAAATATACTTGGCGAATTTTATCATTTTTTTTTTATTGTCTTAATATCTCTATGTTGTTCCGAAAGGAAATTTTGTTATATAGCGAAAAATAATTGCTACCACCTGCTACTATGATTCTGTAAAGTATTTAATCAAACTAAAGAATGGTGTTTGGTGATTACGATAAAATGAGTTCCTTCAATATATGGTCATAATCCTTGAATATTAAATAAAACAGCTAAACATTTTTTTTTCGGTAGCGGTAGATTTTCGTTCATTGTGTGTGAGTGATACAGAATTATAACAAATATCTTATGTGTTTCTGCCTATATTTTGAGTTAAAACACTAGAAATACCAAAATCTGAGGCATCACATTTTTTAATAAAATAATAAATTCATGATTATAATCATGACAAGTCAGGATCAGGGCTAAACTAAGGCAATTTTTAACAGGTAAAAGAGCTAATTATAGTTTGGTAGTTTGAAAAACGGTTTTTAAAAACAATTTTAATTTCACTTCTAATACAAATAATGGAAATGCGTGTTACTACATTAAATTCCAACTACAGACTAAAGTTCGTACACCTCACTTAACACGTCAGTTGTAGAAAACTATTCACATGCACATCAGCGAAATATGATCTGTCTAGTAACAAGTCCATTACACTTTCTAACAACTTCTAACATAATTCCTCCCGTGCGAGTTTCAAATTGCAGGCTGCGACGAAATTTGACTCATGGAAATATTTTCTGGTTTTCTTGCTAAGTTATTCTTTTACATTCTTCGTATACACAATTTTTTATAATATATGAAGAGAACAATTCCAAGAGCGATAGCAATAACACAGTAAATTACGTAATTATGGTAATTCACCCCAGATTGGAATTCCAGTTGAAAGTTACTGTAGAGATATTTTCTGTTCGCATCCCTAAGTTCATGCAAATTAACATTTTCCAACTGAAGAGGAGCGAACGTCTCATTACGAACAGCTAATTTTGCAATATCGATCTCAAAGAACGTCATTGTATAGGTCTCTTCATTTTCGTTATAATATACGGTTTTCTTGTTGACCGTAACTTGGCAATCGCTTGAAATTATAATCAAGTGTGTACCCATTAGATCTTTAACTTCGTTTTGTGTTTTACACTCGACGTGGATTTTCTGGCGACTAGGACTTATCAGTATCCATTTATTAGTTTCATTAATATTGAATAATTGTGGCGAGGTGACCGTCACTTCTTCGGATTGGCATCCGAGGGTTGTTTGATTATACATTAAATTGATTTCACAGCTGTTGTAGTTACTACCCTTTGGGATCAGGGGTAGTTGTTTGCAATAGTAAGCATTATCCGAAATCTCCAAACATCTTTCGTTTGTTTGTGCATAAAACTCATCAGAAATAGCAATGTATTTTGTGTTAGGTAAAATAGTATAAAATTTAGAATTATCATACAGGACTGGAATCGAGTATAAATGATAAAGATTAAAATCTTGAGGATGATTGATTGGTAAATTTAAAACAAATACAATTCTATAATTGCTGATCTAGCATTGAATTTTTATTAATAGTTCATAAGGTAAAATATTACCGTATTCGATCTTAAAAAGTAATTGACCTGGGGAAAGCAATCCCTCTAGTTTTGTTAAAATAAACATTTCTTTGGTTTTTATAATGCTCGGATGGAGCACATTTAATTTCGCGAAAATTATAGAATTTTCAATGTCTTGTAGTAAACTATAAATTATTTGATAAAGTTTAATTATTTGATTTACAACGTTTGACGTCACTAAAGCCTTTTCCACGACCTCGTTTTCTCTCTCGATAAGCATAATGCGGGCCTTCAAAGAAGCCTCGTTGTGGCTTATGCTTTGGATAGTTTTATTAAACCTTTCGATTATTTCTACAGATATAGAATTCTGCTTTCGGATCTGGTCCGCTAATTTGTTTTGATTACGCTGTAGACTGGAAATAATGTTGTCATAACGAACGCCGTCATCGGCATCCAGATTGTCAGTAATGCTTTTGAACATTGAGCCAACTCGATTAATTAGGCCTCTCTTTTGTCTCTTTCGGCGTGGGACTATCTCGTACATTTTTGATTCTACCATGCTTTACGCAGCATTGAGAATTTTAATATAATTATTTAACTCTACAGAGTGCACACGATTTGTGTAGATGACGTTAAGAACATATTGTCTTTAAGAATCCAAACGATCCATTTCATGAAGTAGAGGTTCCAAATCGAAATAGTGTATCAACTTGTGGGTGTTTTCCTGAATTTTTGCTGTACCTAATTTTACTGGAAGTAGTGCTGGATTGGTTTGTAAACTGCGTAGGATTACTTGGGCACTTACGTGCGTGATCCTGAAACATTATTCAGAATCAGAATCTATGAACTTTGAACAACTGGGGTCTGTTTGACGAGGCTTTTGTAGGCCCCTAAAATGATATCTAATGTTTGGTCGACTCTCGGTTTTTAACGTTTTAGTCACCGCATCAAGTTGGCTAATTTTTGTTTCAGCAGAGAATCGATCTCGGAGTTTATTTCTTTCAGTAATATTTACAGGGGTTTTTAATCTTACTGCTTTTCCTACTGATAATGCGGGGTCATCCTTATGCCGCTCATTTAGTTTAGATGCCACCTTGTCTTTGTTTCGAATTAGTTTTTCGTTTATGAATTCGTAGAGCAATTTAGTTTTTTGTTTATGGGAGTCTACATACGTGGATATGATTTTAGCATCTAAATCTATATTTAAGGGGTCGTCGTCTGATATATGACCATTGGTTACCTCTACTGGTTTTAATTTAGTCACAGAATGGATTGAATTATTGTATCCTAATATGGCATATAACATTTGGGTTTCATGGCTTAGGAAGAGTGCGTTTTATTTAAGATTCTTAGGTGTTCGAGTAGGGTGGAGTGCAACCGTTCGTTAATACCGTCTGAACTTGGGTTTCCTGATGAGGTAAAGTGACATCTATCTTATGCAATTTTAACAACTCTTCTAAAACATTATTTTTAAATTCGGTACCTAAATCACACATTATTGTGGAGGGAATTCCATGATGACAAAAGAACTTAATTAAGCTTTGCATAACCTCAATTAAATTAATAGCATTAATTTGGTATGCCTGCGCATATTTTGAAAACGTATCAATAATTGTAAGAAATCTGTTTTTTTTTTACCGAAAATGTATCAATATGAATCATTTCAAAAGGTCTGGTTGCTGTGGGGGTTATATTATAAGGGATTTTTAAGGGATGGCGGTCATATTTAGTCATCTGACATATATTACAACGATTTATTAGGTTTTGGATAGAAGTTTTCATATTTGGCCAATAATATTTAGATTTTATGCTCTCGTGGGTTTCATTTATACCACGGTGGTTCGTTTTTGAGGCATGGTATGCGTTTATAATTTCTTCGATCCTATTATCTTAAATGTCTTCTAAAATTTTGTTACATTTTATGAATTTATAAGATTGCCAATTAAAATTTCGTCTTAGTACTTCACAGAATTTTGTATACGCGTGCGTCCTCATCCTTAAAATAGATATAATACGTTACTTGGAGGACAATAAATTGTTTGATAAAATCGATTAAGTCAGTGTCAAAATTACTTTTTGATAGTTGAATATGCATTCTTTGTCGATCACGATAATATAAAATTTTTGGCAAATAAGGTGAAAAATTTACAATTGTCAGTACTATTTGATTAATGCCATAATTTAGTGGTTTTTCTGAAATCGGTACTTTCAGGATCAGGTTTTCGTCATTGTTTGAGTTTTGCGTCATTTCCTCGGAATCATTAAAGTGTTTTTGTTCATCAAGGTTTACAAGCATAGACTGGTTATCTGAAATTTCATCGTAAGCAGGTTCCTCGGGGGATTGATCAATATCAACAATCGAATTCTGAGTTATTTCCTTAGTATGAATTTCAACGCGTGACAAGGCGTTGGCGTTGGAGTTTAGTTTACCTTTCTTATAAATAATATTATAGTTATATTTGTCTAATTTTAATCTCCACCTTAAAAGTTTCGATTTGGGCTCTTTTAATGAGAACAACGGCTTATGGTCCGTGATTATGTTAAATTCACGCCCATACACATAAGGTCTAAAATATCTTACTGCGTAAACAATTGCCAAGAGTTCCTTTTCAATAGTACTGTAATTGCGCTCGCTATCATTAAGTGTTCGAGACATATATGAAATTGGAAGGTCTTTACCTATAGGCCCCTGTGATAATACTGCACCTATAGCTACATTACTTGCGTCGGTCGTTATATTAAACGGGCGTTCAAAGTCAGGAAATTGAAGTATCGGTTCATTGATTAATACATTTTTACACAATTCAAAACATTCCATAAAGTCGGGGGTATATTCATTTTTAGCGTTCTTTTTAAGGCATTTTGTAATGGGTTTAGTCAAGTTTGCGAAATTTTTTATAAATTTATGATAGTACCCTAATAAACCTAAAAATCTCTTTATTTGTTTAGTAGTCGAAGGTAAAGGAAAGTCTCTGATAGCCCTAATTTTTTCTGGATTAGGTCTTATGCCGTCAGGCGTGACCACGTGTCCTAGGAAAGAGATTTCTTTTCTCAATATTTCACATTTATCTAACTGAATTTTAAAATTAGATTCCTCTAATCTTTTGAACACCATTTCTAAATTAGTGAGGTGCTTCTGAAGGGAAACACTTCAAATAATGATATCGTCCATATAGGCTCCACAGATATCCGATAAACCTTGTAGAACATGGTCCATTACACGTTGTAGAGTGGAGGGGAAATTTTTCATCCCATAGGCATCCTAAGGAAATGAAAATGTCCATTTTCTGTATTGAACGCAGTTTTTTCGACATCTTTTGGGTTCATTTCCACTTGATGGAAGCTACTGGCCAAATCGAGTGTCGAAAAGTATTGGCATCGACCCAACTTGTCCAGTAAATCATTGACATTTGGTAAAGGATACCTATCGTCGATTGTCTTTTTATTAAGGCGACAGTAGTCAACTACTATGCGCCATTTCTGTTTACCCGAAGCGTCCAGTTTTTTTGGGACTACCCAAATAGGACTGGACCACGGAGAAGTAGAAGGTTCTATAATTTTGGCTTTTAACATTTTGTCAATTTAACATTTTACCTCTTGTTTGTGAACAAAGGGGTATCGATAGGTTTTAGAATAGACTGGAGTTTCATCCGTGGTTCGTATTGAATGCTTGATTTTATTTGTAAATGTAAGGTTTTGTCCATCGATATGAAAAATCTTGGAATATTTATTACACAGTTTTAAAACAGCATGTTTCTCTTCCGAATTCATATGATCCGTTCTGATGAGAGAAGTATCAAAATTTTTTGTCTCAGAGTCATAATGATTTAATTCGCACGAGCGTTCAAATTGATTCGCTTGGTAAGGAAGGACATTGATTGGTCCGTATACATTTATGGCTACAGGAGAATCCGAAAAATTCTTAATTGTTGTAAACGCTAAACCATTCTTTGCTATTGTTAAACATTCCGGTATTTCTGTATGTTCCGTTTTTATAGAGGGTATAATAATTTCACCGTTTTCTACTGACACTTTCAATTGAATTTGCTTTTCCATTAGGGGTTCGACTTCTATAGAATTTATAACGCTAACCGGTTCCTAAAAGTAATTGGGAATTGTTGCTTGAGGTGTAATTAAAAGGTTGTTTTCCAAATCTACCTTGGCCTTTAATTCCTTTAAATTATCCATACCTATTAGTCCTTTAAAAATTCTATGAAACTTAAATAAGTGAAATTTAAGCATTTTCGAAGGGTTATTAAAAATTTTTGAACTGGGAGTTAACACAGAATAATCTTGTCTGAATCTATTGTAACAATTTGAAATTGTAATTGGGTCATATTTTGTTTTCTGGCCAATATTTGGTTACTATTTCGGGACTCATAAAGGAAGAGGTTGCTCCGGTATCAACTAAAAGCGATAATTCTTGTTCGGGAAGGTATATATAAGGAAATTTACTTATTCTGCTTTCATGATTATTGAAATCAATTACGTAATCTCGTTCCGCATCGGAACCTCCTGAAAATTTGAATTTTGATTACAAGCGTCATCGTCACTTTTAAATTCTTCTAAATTGGAATTGGTAGTATCCTGATAATGCAAGGTTTTGCTTACCGGTTGACTTTCCTCAGATTCTTGATTGTATAATTCTTCCGATGTAAATCGTTTAGGTACATTTTGAAAGGGTTTTTGAAAAGTTTGCCTAGTCGAAGTAGACATAGGGGTTGCCGGATTAGCGGGTTTAAAATTTGGGTTCGGCTTAAAAACGTCTCAGGACGCTTGACCCTGATAAGTTTGATTATGTGATCTTCCAAATGTGTGAACATTTGTAGGAAATTTTTGTGGTGTAAAATTTGAACGAGATTTGATGTTTAGCGACTGCGAGGGGAATCTATTTTTATCAGAATTAGGTGGTGGTTGCCCGTACTTTTTATTATTTACCCAAGGTTTACCCGTGTTATTCGGTACTTGGTCGTTTTGAAAGTATCTAACGTTATCTTCTTCCGTAATAAATTGCAAGGCCCTTTGAAGGGTGTCCGGTCTCATAGCTCTAATACTACTACCCAAAGGTTCCTTTAAACCACAAAGAAACGACTTTAACGCCAGCTTAGTAAAAAATTCTCGTTTGGCTACTTTTACGTTTTCATTTCGTTCGTTTGCAATTACAAACGAGCACAGCAAATTTAAAATTTGAATACATTTTTCGTAAAATACCAAAGGCTTATCATTTCCCTGCTTTAGTAACACCAAATCGCGAACTAAACAAGTATCATCTCTTTGATCACTAAAATTTCTGAGAAGGGTATTTTTCAATTCTGTCCAAGTGTTGACCTGTTGTATATTAACAGCGACCTTGGCTTGACCTGTTAATTTATTTAAAATAGATTTAAATACGAATAAGTTTTGAAAGGTGTTTGGTTTATTGGGATCACCGAATGAGTTTATTGTACTTTCTGCGGAAGAAATAAATTCGTTTAAATCATTTGGGTTGCCATCAAAATCTGGCACGCACTTTAAATACTCTACTTTAAATTGTTCCATTATTATTTCTGTATTAGAGTCTGATAGTTGGAGGTTTCTTACGTTTTCAATCAACGATTCAATTGACATAAAAGATTTTATGCACAAATCAACAGATTAAAATTTCAAGACGTACTTACATGCAGATTGCAATTAATCCTTTCATCCTTCGCTTTGTATAATCTTTGTTTGAGAAATTCGTGGGACTGCTACGCAATGTAGACAATAAATTGGGCATCGGCATGTTGGTCCACTGTGGATGGCTTATTCGATTTCTAGAATGGCTCTCCAACAATTAGTGTTTCCTGGAAATGCTTCTATAAAATGCAATTCGATATCTCGTAAACAGTTAAAACTGACGAAAACTTTTCGATAAAATCTTCTCAGGTAAAAGAGCTAATTATGGTTTGGTAGTTTGAAAAACGGTTTTTAAAAACAATTTTAATTTCACTTCTAATACAAATAATGGAAATGCGTGTTATTACATTAAATTCCAACTACAGACTAAAGTTTGTACACCTCACTTAACACGTTCCTTGTAGAAAACTATTCACATGCACATCAGCGAATTATGATCTGTCTAGTAACAAGTCCATTACACTTTCTAACAACTTCTAACATAATTAGCTGCTTCGCAGCATTCATTCCAAATTAATTTTTTTGTTTCTTTAAAAACATTTAGTGGTGCAATAAATGTATTATAATTAGGTATACATTTATGATACCAACTTGCCATGCCAATACATCTGCAAATATTTGTAACGGCTTTCAAAGTAGGTATTTCTAAAGTGAGTTTTATATTTTCTAGATCTACGAATAATCGATTCTCATTAACATCAATACCTAAATATTTTAATTCCCTTTTACAAATAGGACATTTATCTTTACTTAAAGTTAAACCGGCTTTTAACAATCTAGCAAAAGCTTTGTCTAAAATTTCTATATGCTTTTCAAATGCATCGGTCGCGATTAATACGTCATCTAATTAATAAAATACAAATGACTTTAATTATGAGCCTAAAACAGTATCAATAAGTCTTGACCATGTAATTGATGAATTTGACCGTCCTATTGGTAAATGTGTGTATTCAAAAAGCTCTCAATTACGTACAGCAAAGGAGATATATTTATATGTCTTTATCAAGTGGAATTTGAAAATATGCGGTTCTAATATCTAACGTTGAAATATATTTTGCATCAAGTAATTTGTCCATATATATATATATATATATATATATATATATATATATATTATTACTCATATTTAGACCAGGGTAGAAAATTAAATAATCACATCAAATAATTTTAATCACCGTGTAGAAGCTTTGGGAAAAGGTACGCGTTATTAAAAAACCGTGAAGCATAAAAATTCATTCGTTTCATTAAAAATAAGGGAGTTAAATTATGTACAAGACGCTTGCTATAAAAAAGGGAAGCAGTATTAAAAGCTCTACGTGTAATTTAATTATTCCTAGTAAAGAAACAAATAGAAATTACGTGCAAAATTTATATTAATTAACTCAATTTTAAGTAACCGGTATTAAACAAAATGTACAGATAATAATTAATATTTGATTAGAAGTCACTAAAAATTAAAGGGTATTAATTTTAATTGAAGTTAATTGAACCGTTAGTAACATATAATACGCATCAAAACTTGTAAAAACCCAATAAAATGCAAATCGTAGAAGTGTTATTTAGAAGTATTATGTTTGAACACCTGTGTATTTTTAAAAAAGCTCATTCTGCGTAAATTTTGCAGATAATTAATGGTTACAGAGAATCTTGGAGAAACCGTAGCTTAATAGTTACGGGAAATGCTAAAGGTGGGTTATTTCACAGTCCACATGGACTGAAATAATCGATAATAAAGAATATCAATTTGCACCAATAAGAACAGGGTCGATAGAGACAGATAATATGCGCAAGACCGAGACACAGATAGTAAAAGGCGTGAGGGGAGCAACGTCACTGGGTTGCGATTGGTTGAAAGTAAAAGGCAAACTTGAGAGGTAAAAATAACATTTCTGTATAAAATTTAATTAGTTATTTCCAGACGCTGCGAGCCGTGTCGAAATTTCTGAGATTTAACTGGGGCGAGTGCAAATTTCGTAAAAATCGCATGCCGGGCTGCGGAATGGGAACCTAGCATGCGAAATTCTTAAGAATTGTCCGTTTTGGGGACAAGACCGACAGACAGGCTAACCGCTATATATACCCAGGTTAATATGAACAAGCTCTCTTAGATTTTCGACTTGATTCAATGCGTTAAACAGTGCTTTTTAGTTTTCCGAGTTTGATAGAATAATTTAAACAGTTTGCTCGTATATTTTGGTGATTTAAAATAGTTTGTTCTTTACGTGCTACAATGAATGTAATTTAGTGCACTTAGAAAAGTAGATACAAGGTAATAAAGTTTAGTATCACTGTACCAATTAGTAAAATTTGCAACGACAAATGAATACACAAAAGTAGGCAGTTTTGGCGTATATTTGTGAAAGAAGTATGAATTTCTTTGCTATTTTTCGGGGGTGTTAATAATTAAATGGTTCATAAACGTGTCTGGATCCACAAAACAAGGGTCAGATATACACAGATGAGTTCCGAAAAAACCCTGAAACAACTTTAGATGAATGGTGGTGGTGTAAATTTTAAAAGCGTTGAGAATCAGAAGCCGTAAATATAACCCAGTTGGAATGGTGTGATTAACAAAAGGGACGATGTACATTGAAGCTACGAGTGCAGTAACCTTCAGGTAAATTATACTATTTTGTTTGAACTTTGATGTTTGGTGTGTGTTGAATAACTTTATAATTTATTTACTTAAAATGGACAGTAGTGAAATTGTACTAACAACAAATTTTTAATTTTAAGGTGACATTTTCTTGTTTAAGTAGAAAGGGGTATTTAGTATTTATGTTCTGGATTATGATGAAAATTTGGGTATGTCTTTGAGCTCAATTAGACGAACCTGGTTAATTAACGTAAAGGGGTGGAAGATGCTCCCTTTGTACTCAGACTCAGGTCTGCATATATTGTTATAGTAATTAGTAGGCATCCTACAAGGACTTTAATTCTGGATGCACATTAAAATGATAACAGATTTAATCTTGAAATTTTCTGATACTGAAATTTATGCTGAATTTTAATTTTGAAATTTTAATGTATTGTGAATATTGATGTAAATAGAGTTAACGTTGATGTTTGTGGTAGGAATGTGTTTGTTTTTTTTTTATGAATGAGGATGAATGTTTAACTAGAGGAGCAGCCGAGGCGATTAACAGAAGAAAGTCAATGGACCAACACAGTTAAGGTAATGAATAGCTTTTTAGAGGATTCACAGCATTCTTGACGCCCAATTCGTGAGGCTCGATTCTAATACAGGGAAACACAGCAATATATATATATATATAATTGGAAGATATTCTTGACCATAAAAATAAATATTATTGAGGTTTATTCTTGGAAGTTGGTCAGATAAATCAGTCTTTGGAATATAAGAATCGTAGTAGTATAAAAATTAATATATTTTGCCATGACGCGAGTTAAAGTTCGGGCCTTTGGAGCTGGTTTTTTAAAAACACTTTGACTTTAACAATATTTTTATTGGTTAAAATTTGGATAACTTGTACATAATACTAAAATAATTATTGTACTAGTGAGTAGCTTAAACAACGAAGTATGGAGTTTGAAGACTGACTGCCGGGCATTGAGCTCCCGGGCCTTTTATAATAACCTGCCCCTCACACGGCTGTGAGAACTTGCAGATCTCATGTCTGCGTTTCTCCTTAATTGTACACTTTATTACAATGTAACAACTTAATTCTAAGTAACTGCGGTATGTTGACCGCCTGTGACCTGCCACCTGCAGTATCACTGCCCTCACGGATGCAAAGCTGCATTCCGTTCTCATGAACTGTCGATAACCTCTCTGGGTTATCCTTGTGTTACAATGTTGCATTGAACTTATACTTTTACTTAATAATTTCTAATAATTCATATTAGATTCAATACATCAATATATATAGGTAATTGGGGAATACATAACTCCTCCCACCGTAAATGAAAAATTAAGGTTTTTCTTAATTTTTAAATACATAAAATACATTATTTAAATTCATTTAAAATTCATTGTTTCTAAGGGTATACTTATTGTTTCCTTTTTTCTCTTTGTTTCCTTAAATCTAGAACTGTTTCTTTCATTCTTATATCTAAGGTACATTTTGTATAATACATACATGATTACAAAAATTATTAAAATGATTAATACAATTGTCCAAACACTTATATTATTATAATGTAACTTTGGCGTTTTGATTTCATTTAATTGTTCTTTATAACTTTCCACTAATTTCACGGCGTGGTTGAGATCGTCTAAGTCTAGATGCTCTAGCTTCATAGGTTTCTTGTTTATTTCTTCGTCTTCTTGTTGTATCTTGAATTGTAGTTCCGGTAGGTTTGCAAGTTTCTTTGTTGCTATGGGATCTTGATAAACTCTGATAACTTCATCTTTCAATTTCACATAACAATCTTCTTTGAGGGTAATTAGTTTGCTTCCGATTAATGCTTGGTTATTTTCATCTTGGTTGCAGTGGATGGTTGCTATTACTTCTGTTGGGAAAATGGCTATCCATTTGTTATCTGTAACTTTTTGAATTTTCATATTAGTTATTTGCACTTGTTTGGTTTCACAGTTTTCGTAATGATTTGAGAATTTTAATAGTTGTACTTCACAAGGGCTGTCTTCTTGAATGGTTGTTGTCGTCATCGATTGACATAAATATTGATTTGGTGTTACTTCAGTACATTTTTCGTTTGTATAACCATATCTCAGTTCATTTAGGGATAGGAATTTGGTTTTAGGTATGATTACTTGGTATGTGCTAGTAACCTTTGTTGGAAAAGCAAATAAATGATAATATTGATAATTGTTACTTTCTACTATCTAGATTTCTATTAAAAATATTATTTCGTTTTTCTTAATGTTGCTAAAATTTGTTACATTAAAGTAAGGGTTGATATTATTTGAGTAAATATTGTATTTTGTACACTGCCTAGTTTATTGGTAGTATACCGGGGTTGTTCTTTATTTATTGTTATTGGGTTGTCCGTTCTATCTGGGCGGAGGTTGACGGTAAGGGTGATGATTGTCCATCTGAAATTACAGGGTGTCTTAGGTTTTTTAAATGAATGTATTTAGTTATTTTACCGTTGTCTACTACTGCTATGTTTTTATCTGATATTTTCTTAATTTTAAATGGTCCTAAATTTCTGGGTGCTGTTTTATGTCGTTTGCTTTGAAAGTTTTTCTCATATACGGTTTGTCCTATTGAAAATTTATTTGAGTCGGTATTTTTATTTCGGGTTGTGGTGATACGTTCCTTATCGTTTTCTAATTTATCTTTTACTTTGTCATAAGTTATTTTTAGTTTTTGTTTGTGGTCTTTTGCATATTGTTGATATACTTCTTTATTGTAGTGTATGTCATAGGGATTTTGTGAATCTGAATGTCCTAATGTTAATTCTAAGGGTGTAAAATTTGTTGATGAGTGAATAGTGTTATTATAGGCGATTAGTGCGTATGACATTAAATTGGTTATATGTTCCTTTTTATAATTTATTCTTAATAATCGAATTTGTTCTAACAGGGTTAAATGTAATCGTTCAATTAGTCGGTTGGATTCAGGGTGGTTTTCCGTTATGAAATGAATTTTTCTTTTGTGAAGTTCTAACGTGTTTTGTATTGTCTCATTTTTAAATTCGCTACCATTGTCTAAAGTGATTGATTCGGGTGTTCCGTAAAATGTGAAATATTGTAAAAATCCTTGGGTCACGTCAATGCTATTTTTGGATGTGATTGGTATTGCTTGGCCTATTTTTGTGAATGCGTCTATAATTGTTAGATAGTTTTGTGCTTCTACTACTAGAGTATTGGCATGTAGTTTTTGAAATGGTTTGTCGGGTGTTTGGGTTAACATTAAAGGTATCTTTGGGGGTTTCCTGTCGTATTTCGCTCTGTCACATAGTTCGCATTGGTTAATGAAATCTGTGGTCAAGTCCTTCATGTCTTTAAAATAATAACGTCTTACAAGTTGCTTTATAGTTTCGTTAATTCCACGATGGTTGGTTTTTCCTTCGTGTTGATTTCTAATTACATCGTTTATTTCGTCAGGGTCGTCTAGTGTTATTAGTTTTCTAGTACATCTGATGAGTTCAGGTCCAGAGTTATTAAATAGTTTGATGTATAATTCTGAAAATCTTTGGTATAAATGTTCGGTGTTGAAATAAAAATAAAATCGTTTTTTCTCGGGGGTGTATTCTTTTAGAATTTTAATAATTTGTTCCTCATTGTCATCTTTAGTTATTTGAATGTGATATATCTTTTTGTTATCTACTTTTGTATATTTTACTAGATTGGGGTTATTTAAAACTTCGGTTATTATAAATTGGTTGGGTTTCATATCGATTGCTTCGTTTAAAATTTTAATCGCGTTTTTTGGTTCTTCGTTTTGTGTCGAATGTATCGTGTCGATCTCGTCTGGATCTTCCCTTATTTCTTCTTCGTCTACGTTTCCTATAATGGATTCCGTTTCTAATGCATTGAGTTGGATTCGGTTTAAAGCGTCTGCGTTATTGTTATAAATTCCTTTTTTATATATAATTTTGTAATCATACTCTTCGAGTCTGATTCTCCATCTCTGTAATTTTGAATTCGGTTCTTTCAGTTGGCATAGCCATACTAGTGGTCTATGATCGGTGTATATGTAAAATTTTCTTCCGTATAGGTAAGGTCTAAAATATTTTGTTGCCCAAATTATGGCTAATAACTCTTTTTCTATAGTGCTATATTTTTGTTCGGTTTCATTTAGGGTTCTGGATGCGTAGCTGATAGGTTTATCGTTACCTACTTTTCCTTGGCTCAATACTGCGCCTAATGCTACATTCGATGCGTCTGTCGTCAGTATAAATGGTTTTGTAAAGTCTGGGTATTCTAATACAGGGTGATTAGTTAATATGTTTTGATTTTGTCTACTGCTTTAATAAATTCCGGGTGTGTTCAATTTTGTTTCCTTTTTAAACAATTTGTCAGGGTTTGGTTATCTGAGCGTAACCTTTAATGAATTTGCGGTAGTAACCACTAAGTCCTAGAAATCCTTTAATTTCTTTGTTTGTTTTTGGCAATGGGTAATTTAGAACTGCATTTGTTTTGTCTGGATTTGGCATTACTCCTTGGGGTGTTATTACATGTCCTAAAAATGATACTTGTTTTGTAAAATTCACTTTTGTCTAATTGTACTTTAAAATGTGCTTGTCTAAGTCTTTCGAATACTTCTTTCAATCTTTCTATGTGTTCTACCAATGATGTGGAATAAACTATGATGTCGTCAAGGTATACAAGGCATTTTTCATTGTGTATTCCTCTTAGTATATTGTCCATGACTCTCTGGAAAGTAGCGGGTGCGTTCTTTAGTCCAAATGGCATTCGTTTGTATTCGTAATGTCCTCTAGGTGTGCTGAAGGCTGTTTTGATATATCTTTTCTTCCATCTCTACCTGATGGTATCCTGATGCTAGGTCTAATGTTGTAAAATATTGGCATTTGCCTAATTTGTCTAAAATTTCGGTTATATTTGGTAGTGGGTATTTGTCATCTACCGTTTTTTCGTTTAACTTTCTATAATCTATTACCATTCTGTACTTTCTCTTTCCGGTTGCGTCTAATTTCTTAGGTACTATTAACACGGGGCTGCTCCATGGTGAATTGGAGTGCTGGATTATGTCTTGGTCTAATAGGTCTGCTACTTGTCTGTCAGCTTCTTCTTGGCTTGCATGAGGTAGTCTATATGCTTTTGTAAAGATTGGTTTATTGTCTGTTAACTCGATATTATGTTTTACTGTGTTGGTGATTGTTAATGGTATTCCTTCGCAATGGAATATGTCGCGGTATTCGAAACATAAGTTTTTAATTGCTCTTTCTTCTTCTTAATTGATGTCGGTATTGAAGCGGATGTTAGTTAAATTTTCTCTTAACATTTCGTCATGTTCTATTGGGTTGTAGTTATTTTCTAAATTCTCGTCTATTTCCATTTCGTTAAAATTTAGTTCTTCTACGTTAATTGGGTCTGTCAATGATAATTCTACGGGATAGTCGTTTGAATTTAATATTGTTGTGGTTGCAAAGTTATCTTTTATTTGTACTAAGGCAGTTGGGGTTTCTACTCCTTGTTGAAATGTCATATGATTTATTATTCCTAAATTTTTGTTAGATTTTACTGGGATTTTTATTTTTCTTTCCGTTCGGGGTTCTATAGTGTATTTTTGTTCAACTTGTGTGTTTTGAAATTTAATTGGGATTTTTCCGTATTTTGTCCTTAATAAGCGATTTTTAATGTCAATGTTGGCTCCTAATTTTCTTAGAAGGTCCATTCCGATTAATCCGTCATATTTGTCGTTAAATTCGAATACACAAAATTTATGTTTCATTTTAACATTAAATGTTCTTGGTAAGGGTATATTGGCTACGAATTGGTGTAGTGTCGTTTGATGAGCTGTTTTAATTTTAAATGGTTCTCTTTCTACATAATCTAAATAGTGTTTTTGTACGGTTCTGGGGCTAATTAATGTTTTAGATGATCCGGTGTCGATTAATAGTTTGAATTTGGCGTGGGGTATTTCTATGTATGGTAATACTAAGTGATTTATATTATTTAAGTTTATTAAGTTTGGTCGGTTATGAATTGGTCCATTTGAAAATTTGAGTTTGAGTTTTCTTCGTCGTACTCCTCGTAAGTTTCGTATTGTTCGTCACGTTCATAAGTTTCTGCATGGTTTGATTCATTGTTTGTAGGTGTCTCAATGTCATTATTCTGGTCAGTGTCAAATTTTTCTATTTCTTAATGAAATAATTCTTCCGATGTAAAATTACGTTTCTGATGAGGGTTTGGTCGGATATGTGTTATTTTTGTGTTTTGTCTGGTGTTACCAGATGAGGTATCCATTGGTGTTGGTTTGTGGTAATTGTTAGGGTTGTTATGAGTATTAGTCATTGGTGTATTTCTATTAGGGTTTGCATTGAATGCTGGTCTTTGTTGGTTTAGGTTTTGATTGAATCTCGGTTGGAATGCGGGTTTCGTAAAAGTTGGGTTGAATGTTGGTCTTGAAAAATGTTTATATTGATTATTAAAATTGGTATTGTTAAAACTTGGGTTGTTACTTCGCGGTTGATTTGTTTGTGGGTTAAAGGGTGTGAATTTTTTTTGAGGGTTTGTTTGTCTTGTGGCTTGTATGGTTTTTTTTGGTGAATAACTTTTATTCGCGTTGGGGTTGTATAGTCTGTTGCGGTAATACATTACATTTTCTTCTTCTATTACTAGGCTCATAGCTTCTTCTAGATTTTGGGGTCGTTGGAATCTGATTTTATCCGATAGTCGTTCTGGTAAAGCGTTTATATATGTGTCTAGTGCCATTTCGTCATACATTTTTGTTTTTAAATGTCTAACGTTTTGATCGGGTTCTTCGATTTTTAATTTTGTTAAAATTAAACTTCTCACGTCTTGGCATTTCATTCCGAATTGGTAGGGGAATTGATTGTGTTCCATTCTAAGGTTCATTAGGTCTCGGACCAGGCATTTTATATTACGTTGGTCCCCGAAATATGCAATTAGTAGCTGTTTAAACTGTTCCCATTCCTGTAAATCGTCTTTACTGGCGATTAAGGTTAGTGCCCTTCCGGCTAGTTTACTTATTACTAAGCGTATAAGCAATGAATTTCTTGCGTCATCTCCGGGTTTGTAAAAGTTTTTTAGGAACATTTCACATGCTCCAATGAAATTCGAGAGATGAGCCTGCGTGCCATCAAACGTCTGTATTGTCTCTAAATAGAGACGTAAGTCTGTGTTACTCATGTTGGTTAAGGGTTGTTTTCAATTTTTGGAAAATTTAAAAAATTTTTTTTTTTTTTTTTTTGAATTAAGCTTTATTTCGCTATTTGTATTGTTACTTTTGCTTCGGATTTATTAATTTTCCGTTTGGGTTGTGAAATTTCAAATTTTGTAAAAATTGGGGTTAATTTTCTATTTGTAACGTTAATTATGCTTTGGATGTATTAGTTTTTCTTTTGGATGAAATAATTTTGAATTTTGTAAAAATTGGGGTTGGTTTTGCTTTTTGTGACGTTAACTTTGGTTTTGGTTTGTTAATTTTCAGTTTGGATTGGGTGGATAAAATTTGGTAAAGGTTGAGGTTTATTTCGTTATTTTTCGGCGTTATTTTTTAGTTAGGATTTGTTAATTTTCGGTTTTGATTTATTAATTTTAAGTTCAGACTGGTCTGGTTATTTTTTAAATCGTAGTTGCTGTTATTTATTTTTAATTACACAGTGTGGTGATGTAATTGTGAGATTTATCTTTAATAACGTTGAATTTATTACCGTAGTCTTGGATTAATTGTTTTTATGCAACTTTTAATTTATCTTGAGTTTTTGCTTCTTAAGGAATCTTAAATGGATGGATTTATTCTCGTTTAGTGTTGTTTTAGTTCAGTTCGGTTAACTCGTAATTAATACTCTTCCGTGGGTTTTACTGAGTTGCGTAGTTATGACCTGAGGTTACTTACTTTTGTACTTTACTGTTGAAATTGGATACTAAAGGATGTAATCTTCGTTACGTACGTTGAGGTAATTGCACTTACAGGTGTTAGTTTATAAGAATTAGATAATTTACTTTGCGTAAAGTGTTATGTCTGTTTTATTTTTAGATCTCTTGGTATTATAATGCTTGTTGGTAATTGAATCTCTCCGTAATGTAGGTTTTCAGCGTTTTAATTAAAGCTTCTTATGATGACCGTTTTACTGCACTTTATAATGCTGATTAATTAGTTGAAAAACGTTTAGAGTTTATACCGTGTTTGTACTGCAAATTATTTATAGAGTGTTGTGGTGTAATTTTCATGCGCTTCTATAATTCCGTGATGGATTTATTACGTATGATGCAAATTGAAATTATACTGAAAGTTGAAAGTTATTTCTTTAGTACTGTGCAAGGATTATGAAAGCGATTTTAATAATGATATTGCGTTGTTAAGCTATACTTTAGTGCTGAAAGTTGAAAGTTATTGCACTTCTCTGATGTTCTAAGTGTATAAAAGATGCGAGCTTTGTTTTCTTAGGTGGTTTTAAGTTACTGTATTTTTAGTTAATGCAGAGTTCTTGTTGTGATTTATTCAGTATTATAGAGGTCAATGGTTTAATTAAACGTTCTGTACTGCTTGTTCGAATTAGCTTTGAACTTAAGTTTGCGTTCTGTGTTTTTATTTTATCGGATTGAAACGTTTTTTGAATCGCGCTTGTTGATGTTTCTTGTTTTGGTGTTTAGTGAATGTGCGCCCGTTTATTTTTGGATTATTTTGAGTTTGTTTTTAATAATTGTGGTAAGAATTCTTTTAATTTCAATTCTTATTTGTTTTAAGAAAATCTCTTTGTAAATAATCAAGTCTCTTTTTGCTTTTTTAAGAAAATCTCTTTTTTTTTTAAAATTCAAGTCTCATTTGCTTTTTAAAAGAAAAAATATCTCTTTAACATTCGTCTCATAAAATGTTTTACAGTCTCGTTTTGAAAATAATTCACTTTGTAATTATTTTCAAGAAAATATTCATAAAATACAATTCATAAACAGTAAATATAAATGGTACTCAATAATTATAATACTAGCATATATCAATTATAGTTTTTGGTTTGAAATAAAATTATGGAAATAAACTTACATTAATTTCATCTGTTTCTTTGGTGGGTTCGATCGATTCTGTATCTTGTCCACCTTGGTTTGTTTGTTGGCCTTAGACGATTTTTGTTCCTTGTCCAACTTGGTTTGTTGCTGGATTCAGACTATGCTTGTTCTTCCTCCAACTTGGTTTGGGTTCTGCCAAAATTTCGAATAAAAATTCTTGGTCACCAATCTTCCGATTTTTGGATTTTCAGTGCCCTTTTGACATCCGTTACGACTGCGCCAGTTAAAGTTCCGGCCTTTGGAGCTGGTTTTTTAAAAACACTTTGACTTTAACAATATTTTTATTGGTTAAAATTTGGATAACTTGTACATAATACTAAAATAATTATTGTACTAGTGAGTAGCTTGAACAACGAAGTATGGAGTTCGAAGACTGACTGCCGGGCATTGAGCTCCCGGGCCTTTTATAATAACCTGCCCCTCACACGGCTGTGAGAACTTGCAGATCTCATGTCTGCGTTTCTCCTTAATTGTACACTTTATTACAATGTAACAACTTAATTCTAAGTAACTGCGGTATGTTGCGGTATGTCTCAATTGTATAAATAGAAACATGTTAAAAAATGTTTCCCAAATTATTGAATTTATATAAAATTCACCAATAAAAATTAATCAGCTGATTTCACGTTAAGCGTATTGGCTACCATAGGAAAGTCGATCCCAGGTCGCAACACAAATTGAAGGCAATCATTCTTTTAAACTTTAAAAATTTTTGCTTAGTGTACTCAAACCAAATATTTCAAACATCAATAAATCAAAGTAACCTTCAATTTATGTCATAAACGTCAAACTTGGAGTTTTTATTATTTTGACAACGATCCTAGGTCATGGATCGAAACGTAAATAAAATAGATTTTAAAAACTATGAGTGGTTTCATTCCCAAAGAAGATTAAGAAGAATCCCAACTTATCTATCATATTCATCCCAAATATAACATCTATCTTTAGTCCAAGTACTACCATAAAATCATTTTCCCATATTTCATTTCCCATTTCACATCTCAGAATTACCATTTCATTTATTCTACAAAATCTCTTATTATTTGGTGCCACCAAATTACACCTTGTTATAGGTATCGCTTTATCCCCTAATTTTTCTCGTTTAACAAATTCTTCCGCAACAAGTGATACTTCTGCCCCAGTATCAATTAACACTTTAACTATTTTATCTTCCACCTTTAAATTAATTATTGGTAATAAGTTCCTTTCAAATCTTCCTAATCCATTATCTGCTTTCTGCAAATGAATATTCTATAACGTTTTAGATTCTATTAGCTCACTCTCAGCGACCATCTTCTTATACGCGTCTTTTTCTTCTAATCCATTCTATCAGGTACTATACTTTGATTTTCCCACTGCTAAACTGTATACCATTTTCGCACATTAAATTATTGCAGCCTTTAGTTTAGCCCAAGCACCAGTGCCATTATATTTTACACTCCCCTCGTTGCAAGTTCAACCCATCTATAAAACCGCTTTTTGCACACATTAATCTTGGAGTCGTTCAATATATTTCTCACCCTTAATTTCCTCTTTACAAATTTTTATCCTATCTTTAATAGAATGAAAAAATATCGGTTCTCCATTATACACAACGTGTGTGTTCCTCAACAAGTTTTAGACTTTAATTATCAACAATTGTTTTCAATTTAGCTCTTTGCCAAATATATACGCGTTTATGTTTATGCATAAATCATAAGTTCGACACGAAGAACTTTTTCTCTAAACATTTAATTTATTTTAATTTTAAGGCATATATTATAGTACGTTTTGAGCGCTATAAAACAACAGAATGAAATTTTAAAGAAGCTTAAATGTAGCACCTAATAATTAAGAATGTTCGCACGTTCTTCGTCATTAAGTTTAGGCAATTTGTTTTAGATAGGTACCTTAAAAACTGTTACTTTACTTTTTCGCCACGTTCAATTGTTCAACTTTCCGTAGTTTTCATGCCACACAGCCTCTTATCGATTAACTTATACGTTTAAATTTTTCAATTCATAACGTGCTTATAATATAATTTGAAAGATTGATTATTATTTTCAGTCGAATCATCTTAGTATTACCCTGTGCTAGGTACAAGTCAGACTAGTAACTATATAATGTAAGTTGCGATACTCTTTTAGTCCAGTTTTGGCACGCTTTAATAATCGAAAACTTAACCATAACTACTATTGAACTTGTTTGAAATGTCACGAATTGCCATTTCCAAACAAAATATTGAATTGCTTATAATTGTTATACATGTTTACCTTCACTAAATATAATTTAGGTGATAGTTATTTATATAATTATAAATAATCATAATTTGAATTTTAAGCTTGAGCTGTTCTGCAAACAGACATTATTTTCAATTGCATCAGTGAAAGTTCAAGAACTAGTTCATAAAAGCCAAGGTCCGCTGTTGTGACAAACTACATAAAATTATGAACATAAACGTTTCGATACATTTAAGAATGCCTACAAAAGAATTTTGTATTAATTCAATTTAAGCAGGAATTACAAATATTTGAGACTTGAGAAGATATATTCGAAATACAATACAATCGTTTTAAAGAAAAGATTGTAGTTAGTGGATTATTTTTGAGAATTTATTTGTATCTTCTTAAAAGTGATATTAAACAGAGTGGCATTTTAAACGTATTGAGCATACAAATACAGAAGTAAAGTTATCAATAGCATAAAAGCTTGTACTCACAATAATTACACGAACCAACTTAGATTTGATTAGAATAAGGATTTAGTTTTGTTAGGAAGCATAAATTCCGAACGTCTTGTTCATTTCCATGATCTACTTCTTGTTTTAAATAATATTTAAATATCCGCAAGTAATTTAAATTTCGCACAAAACCAGAGATTTTCAACCGTTACAAACGCTCGCACAAACTAAATCTTGTATTAATAACAAATCACCGAAACCTGATAAACACGTGATCAAATATTACATGCATACGAAATATAATACACCATCATCATTGATATCTTTAGAATGGGGGTGTCCGTGTTTTTGAGGTTATAAACTCCAAGGAAATCAACACACCTTGCAATTGATGAATGTTTACCTTTCAGTTTTAGTAGTTTATATTTTCAAGGAAGACCACGTCGTATATTAACACCTAATTAATTGTAGGTATAGAGAGGTATTAATACGTATCGAATAATTTATTTCCCGTATACCAACATAAATTATTAGACAACACCTTTATTTATATTATATTATACAAAATTCAAACGTAAATAAATAAATGCCTATATTTAGAAAAGAATTTTAAATTTCCAACATTTCTTTGAAACTTATAACAGCTCTTACACTTCCATCGCTTAACTCAAGTAATTGCTATAAAAAGTAAATTACCAGTGGCAGAACAGACACCACTTGCAACTACTGACCGCGGAGGGGGCCCGATCGGTTGAAGGTTCTCGACGCGGCGTCAAACAAAAATAAATGAGATCATGAATACTTGATGAAAAGTATTTATTATTTCTCATCTTTAAATTTACGATGTAAAGTGGATATATTGCATTGTCAACAAATTAGTAAGTAAATTTTAATAAGTTCAATAATGCCTAAATGGCAATATGATCAAGCCAATATATTTTCTGGTGCATGGTTAAGCGATTTTGTGTGCCAAACTTTTATTCTTAAACAGCTTCACGAGTCGTTGCTTTCGAAATACACCAATTCGTTACTCAGGGCCGTCTCAAGAGGGGACAAAGGGAGCTCAGGGCTCTTTAGAGTCTGTGACTGGAATAGGTTATATGTTATTATTTTTACTAGCGAAGTACTCGTGATATTAATAAATATTTTAGAACAAATTTTACAGTTTATTGGTGTTAGGTTTACACGAAAGAGCTATGTAAGATATTGAAAACCCCCCTAGTTAAGATAATGTACATAGTCTGAATAAGGAAGCTTAAACTTATATTAACCCAGGGCCCCGGAATTTCTCTGGACGGGTTTGTCGTAATTTGAAATATTTTATCGTCCCGTTGAATTACGTATTTTATGCATACGCATGCATCGGTTACCAGTTCATTAGAAAAATTGGAATTTTTTACGGACAACTCTTGTTCAGTTAAGTTGCGAGATGAGCAAGTTTTATAATACGACTACAAAATCTCTTATTATTTGGTGCCACCAAATTACACCTTGTTATAGGTATCGCTTTATCCCCTAATTTTTCTCGTTTAACAAATTCTTCCGCAACAAGTGATACTTCTGCCCCAGTATCAATTAACACTTTAACTATTTTATCTTCCACCTTTAAATTAATTATTGGTAATAAGTTCCTTTCAAATCTTCCTAATCCATTATCCATTTCATGTTTAGTAAATTCGCGCTGGTTTCTGTATCCGTTAATTCCTAGAATTTTCCTTGGTTCGTCCGTACTCAAAAATCCTGATTTCGCGTTGAAGGTCCTGCCTGACTCGTTATCTATGCGTATGCGCGATTCGTATTCCTTATTTGCGTGCTATTAATATCTCTTGCTTGTGTCCGTGGATCATCATTCTCCTGCCTATTTATTTCTCTACTGTTTCCTTCCTGATTCGTTCTATCTATTTGTTGCCTTGGTATCTGACCCGTATTCCTGTTTTGCCTAAAATCATTATTAAAATTGCTATAGTTCCCTCTATTAAAATTTCTTCCACGATCATAATTATAATTGTTCCGTTGTTAATTATTCCGAGTCTTATTATTCCTTTGCACTCTTACAAAATTCGTGTGTCGATCCCTAACATTATTTTCTATTTTATAATCAAATTTCAAATCATCATATCACTGCAAATAATCAATAAACGTATCCCTATCTACTATATTTTGCGTCGTTATGTATCGCTTTACTTCAGCGTTAAAATGACCTGCTAAATATCTTATAATCTTTTTATCTTCTAAAGGAGGATCCAATTGCTTTGCTACAGTAAATTTCTCGATCGCATATAATTCTCGCGTCATTCCTTTCTCCGAATCGTATCTTACCATACTCAGGTTATTCCGAATTTGACCTTGTTGATTGTCACTCCAAAATTGTCTTAAAAATTTACGCTCAAACTGTTCAAATGTGTCTATTTCACTCTCAACTAAATTGTACCATTTTTCAGCATTTCCCCTTAGCATCGCTTTGATTTAATTTAATTTATATAACTCATCTGTAGAATCCCGTATTAACATATTAAAATTTTTCAGAAATAACTTCGGATTTAATTTTTTGTCCTCGTAAAATTTAGTAAACTGTTCAATTGAAAGATTCGTTTGAACTAGCCTAATTGGTTCTCTATTAAAATTTATTGGATTACTTTTTAAATTATTTATCTCTTGATTTATTGATCTGAACTCCGTTTCGCAATTTTCTTCAATTTTACCTAATTTAATATTTAAATCCGTAATTTTATCGTTGAACTCGCTTTCGTATTTTTCCTGTTTTGTTTTAACTAATATAATATGGTCCCATACGCATTCTATTTCTTCAGAAACTCGCTTGCATCTGTGCTCTTATTTCAGCGATCGTTTGGTTCGTTTCCTTCAGTCCATTACTAAGAATTTTGATTTCATTCGACAATTTTTCGCTGTTTTCATCCATTTTTGTTGTAATGATTTTCATGGCTTCCTCACTCCTGTCCATCTTATTGTTTAATGCCATTAAAATCTCTATCATTTTGGTTTCTTGTGAAATTCTCGGTTCTTCGCTTAGACTTCTCTCAAACGTTATGTTTTCTTGGAATTTTTTTTCCATTTTGAAATTATTGTATTTACTCTAAATTTTTAAATACTAAATAAATCTACCTAACTTTAATTACTGTACAAATTTCTTGATTTTCCGCTAATTGAAACTCTTTAAATCTCCGGTTTAATTTAATTAATTTGTTTTAAATTTTGCGATCGTAATTTTAAATTTATTTCTAATTTAATTCGTGCCTCTTAATCTCAGATTATATTTTATCGTGGTAAAATCGAGCCCTCGCGTTGTTGCGACATATTAATTGCTATGCTCCCTCTAAATTATTCGCGCCCCATCATTTGGTCGACATATCAATATTGCTATGTATTAACTGGATTTATCGATCTCCGACGTTGGGCTGTCATATAAATATTGCTATGAACTCCCTCCAGGAACTTAACTGGATTTTATCTTAAACCAACCTTGTCGACCAATAACAAAACTTGATACGTTGCCGTGTTACGTTCATTTTCATAAATTACTTATTAGTTATATACAATAATTTTTATCTTAAATTCATTTGGCGTTCAACACGAAAATTAATTCCATTAATTAAAAATAACCCTTTCGTATATTAAAATTTGTATGGTAATTAAAAATCAATATCCTTTCTCAGAATTTCATCCCGTGGAATTTACGCCTTAATTAGCTAGACGATTTTCCAAGTATTTTAATACTTAAAAGCTAGTGTGTTTTTTCTTGTTAAAAAATTCGGCGAATTTATTTTAATAAAACTAGGGTTTTCCTGGTTTATTTCCTTGCTTTGGTGCTTTTAACGAATGTAGCGATTCATTTGCTGTTCGATAATCAACTAGACAACAAGTTGGTTGGCTTTGTTTGTTATTTGTATGTAAATTTCCGGCACGCCTTATTTAGCGTGCTTCCTGCGGGGGACACGTTGATCCCTTAAGCTGCGTTTCTTTTGGGGGACTGCGAAGTCCAATGCACTCCGCTTAACCGTAAGCTTGCCTGTTCGCTGAGGCAGACCAGCGACAGCCTTCCCCCCCGATGTCAGGAACTCGAGGGTGAGACCTTCTTGTTTTTTTTTCTTTGTATCCGCTTCTTACCGCGGAACAAGAACGCCTGTGATGACATTTCCAAATTTGATTTTTTTTATATATGAAAATTATTAAACGATTTTGGTATTTACTGTTTTTTTGTTTGATTAGTACTATACATGTTCGTAAATTTAGTTTAATTTTACTTTTACGATGGTTTAGAGCTGTGGTTTTTAGGGTTGCGTGTAGTTCTTTCTTTTTTTTAATTACTGTAAGGGGGAGTGGCCTACAAACTACAGCTCGCCATTTTCATGGGTAATTTTTTTTATGTTTAAGGGGTGTTTATAATGTATATATAAATTGGGGATATTGACTTTTTTTGGGGTTGGGTTTGGGAGTACGGTTTTGTATATATATTTTGTTTTAATTATAATTTCTTTCTTTTCTGTTGTATGTTTTGTGTTGTGAATGAGTGAGTGTTTATATATTTTTTCTATTTATTTCAGGTTTTTTTGTTACTTTAGCTATAGGTATAAGACCCCGCCCACTCGCCGCCTGAGCCCGGTCATACTTTCTTCCTTTTTCTTTCTTTTTCTTGATTTTTTTTTATGTTACGTCAATGTACGTAGCTACCGCCTTACTCGTTATCAATTTCGTATTCAACTTATAGCTCCTCTTTTATTGTTTAAATTATCAAATCACTCCATTAACTTTATCTTATGACCTCGACTAGCATTTATTCAGAATTTTAAAATGAAGTTAATTCAATTTTATATAATGAAACAAATATTCTGTACAGTTTTTGTAAATTATTTAAAATACACTTTTCAATTAATTAATGTTGTAAATCTCATTTATCAAAAATCATATACTTTTTAATCAAATCTAAAGTCACCAAAAAAAAAACCTATTGTCTTTATAAAAAGAAGTGTGGAACGTTCAAAACCTTTTTATCATATAACGCTTTTTAAACGTATGCAAGTTCTCTGTTTTGTTGACTTCCTCACATTCATTTATATTAAGCAAATTCAATATTCAAATAAAAAAATAGAAAAATAATGTCTTATAACTAAAAATCTAACCTGGTCTATTTTCTTCGCTATTTCCTTCTCGCAATTGACGCATCCATTATCAGCTAATATTTTCCATGCATTCTACCATCTATTTGGATAAAAATTATTTTCCCCCAATTCATAATTATTACATGCCCATTCGAAATATTGTCTATCCACACGCTTGAACCATTGCATTTAAATTATTGCCATCACCCTCTGGACTACCATTATTAAACTTAGACTTATGCACCCCAAATTATTGTCGTCTCATTTCGATCTATTACTTCTTCTCAGAATTTATTCTCATCAATTCCCCAGACTTAGAATACCATCTATTCTCCCCGAACTTAGATTCGTAGTTTATCGTCCCCGGACTCGAAACCCTATTATTATTATGTTTTAGTTTAAAATAAATTCCCCAAAATCTACTTACGTTTAATCGGCAATCATAATTTTCATTTTAGTCGCACTAATACAACTTTTCACTTTAAATTATTATTACGTATAACACTTTGTTTTAGAGTAGCGCACCTCGGCCTTTGTTGAGTTGAAAACTGAGTTCGTTATCACTGTCCCTGTTAATATAGCATTGATCTTCTACTCCGTCAGTGGGTATGGTCTACAAGCTCGTCGCTAATTTTAACCAATCAAATCTTTGCATTTAAAGTAGTTTCTGATGTAACATTATTTGCTTTCAAATAATTGTGGCCTGCTCGCAGGTGCCTCGTTATCAAACATGCGGTGTTTTGACGAATCTAATCCAATCTAATTCCATGTTGTACATAAACAACTGATGCAACTCGATTTTTAATTTTTATAGCTGCCTGTTATTTACGCAATTTTTAATCACCTTTCTTTATCACAATTATTAACTACTTGTACGCATTTACACTATGCTTCTCGAAGCTCTATTTCTTATCTCCGTATTAACCTAATTGTTTGGAACTATTTTGAATGTGTGTTTAATTACACTTTATTATGTTTACTTATAAATACGCGTGTTTCCACTGAAAAATATCATTATTTGCATTGCCTAAATTAACTAAAACTCTATCTACAGGGTGTTAAATATTTACTATTTACTTAATGCATGTCTTCCTTGTTTCTACGCTAACTATGCGTCTTCGTGTGTCTATTTGCGTCGTTTAAAACTACTTATACTTTATATACAGGGTGTTGACTGCTTACTATTTACAAACTATATCCATTTCTCAATTCTTTACTAAATAAATGCAGTTTTCTGCTTTCTATTGTAATTTCTCATTCCTAAACGACCTTTACTATAAAGTACACCCTTAAACAACCCCTTATTACAGCATAATATATATATATATATATATATATATATATATATATAGTGAGTAAAATGAAATAATAACTTAGACCTTTATCCAACGCCCAAATAATCATTTCAAATCGAGCTAGTAATTGAAAGATGGAAAATATAAGATCTTGGACAGGACTTTAATCTGTATCTTGGTTTTGCCGGAACCATGCGTTTACCAATTACGCCACCGAGACCGCTGACGACAATTGGGAAATTTACAAATTTAAATCGTGTACACAACTATACATAAACCTAACTTTCAATTACGTTTGGCATTTTTGTCAATTATATCTGATATTGTCAAGTTTTTGACTTATTTTAGCTATAGACAGGAAGCTACGCTCAAAATTACGGCTATAAGCCAAGTATTAAATATATAAATATTTTAGGTAGTTAATTACACAAGGTAAGTTAATAAATACTATCGTATTACAGTGAATAAGATGAAATAATAACTTAGACTTTTATGCAAAGCCCAAATGATCATTTCAAATCGAGCTAGTAATTGAAAGATAACAAATATAAAGTCTTGGACAGGACTTGAACCGGTATCTTGGTTTTGCCGAAACCATGCGTTTACCAATTACGCCACCGAGACCGATGACGACAATAGGGAAATTTACAAATTTAAATCGTGTACATAACTATACATAAACCTAACTTTCAATTACGTTTGGGATTTTTGTCAATCATATCTGACATTGTCAAGTTTTTGACTTATGTCAGTTATAGACAGGAAGCTACGCTCAAAAGTACGGCTATAAACCAAGTATTAAGTATTTAAATATTTTAGGGAATATTTTAGGAAAATTTACAAATTTAAACCGTGTGCACGCCTATATTCGGTGGCGTAATTGGTAGACGCATAGTTCCGGCAAAACCAAGATACAGGTTCAACTCCTGTCCAAGACCTTATATTTTCCATCTTTCAATAACTAGCTTGATTTGAAATGATCATTTGGGCTTTGCATAAAAGTCTAAGTTATTATTTCATCTTATTCACTGTAATACGATAGTATTTATCAACTTATCTTGAGTAATTAACTACCTAAAATATTTATATATATATTGCTGTGAATCGACCAAAATTCGTGCCCCAGCGTTGGGCCGTATAAGAGTGCTGTGGATCGTGGGGTCAAAGGTTTCTGGATCTCCCTAAAATCTATTCAAATTCTAACGTTGGGCCGTCCATAAGATTGCTGTGAATCCGTGGATTTAAAGTTTTAATAATCGAGAGTGAGTCATTAACTACTTTTCAAAATAAAAGGTTTACAACAAAAAATTTCTTACCCTGATTTCTGCTTCAAAATTGGCTAGCTTAACTGTGTCTCTTCTCGGATACCTAAATTTATAATCATTCTTCCTTCCCACTCACACATCATTCAATAAAAGCACATAATAATACAACAATCATACAATCTTTATTTACCGCTATTTACAAACAATTATTCACAGATATATACAATTTGGTTACAATTCAATAAATGATATTCTTGTAAAGTCCTTGTTTTAAATTTTTATTAGTGAACACATTTAATACAATAGGAGTAAATGGGCCCCAAATAATACCCTATATTTATTGCACACTGGAGTATGGTGAGCTCATAATAACCCAGTTTATTAATGTATGCCTTTCACCTTGCATAAAATTACTACAAATTATTAAAGTTATGTACCCTTAACAATCCAATTTAAATTCATAATGCAATTTCGTAAGCTTTACATACACCTTTTTTTCAATATTTAAAATACCCTCATAACTGTCAAGTACACATATCTTTTCCAATACGTTAAGTAACCATAAATAATCATCAAAGTTCACTCACACATCACAAATAATTCCAACAGTTTATCAAATAACAGCAAATTCAAATGAGTTGCCTGGAAAATGCTTCAAGTCCCATCTCCTTTGATGATGCACTAGAACCCTTTGGCGTGACTATGCGTTCTGATCCTCCAGATAGATGATAACCTCAGTATACGCCAAGATCGTTGCTACCAATTACCATACCATCACAGCATACAAATTCACGTACATTATACTTTTGTTTATTGATTTATTAGCTTGTTATGGTATTAGTTGGACCTCGGTTAATTTAATTCACTCGACACTACATCCGTTAATAACTACAAGGCCTCAACTTACCACGTTATGAGTGCTAATGCTAATTTTACTGAATTATACAATTTTCAATACTCACCAGCCCCTACTATAACCTCGGTTGATTAGTATACGTAGTCTAAAGCGATGAAAATACAAAGAGGCCATGAGAATACAAAGAGAGCTCGGCCACACTTTACGTAAAATACTTCATTTAAAATAATATTTCTGCAAATTTTAATCTAACTGACATAAAGCTCCCAGAAATTTACCTCGTGGACACACAATATAATCCGAAAAACCGCATTCACCTGTCGCGTGTTCGTCTGTTGTAAGACTATTTATTTCAACCAATGATACAGTCCTGTATCGTCAAAAAACTCCGCCTGTCATATTTTATCTCGGTCTTATGCATATTAGATATCGCGTTCCAAACTCCACTTGGTTATATAAAATCAATATTGCGGACCGCGTCTCAGGATTCCACGTGGATACGAACGTGCGTTTTGAAACCAATATTTTTATATCCGTCTTTATCTGTAGCATATTATTGATCGTGCATCCCTTTCGCTCTTTATGAAACTTTGTTAGCTTGTTTATTCGAAGCAACTGACGGTTGGAAACTATATTCTACGAAGCCCGCTCTATTATGTTGAAAGAAGGTAACCTTTTAAACATGCAGGTATTCTTAATTATTTATCGTTTAAAATAACAATTCTCGGAGTCTATATTTTACGGTATTCGATACAACTGACGTCCTCGCTTGTTACAACGAACCTTTTGCCTTGGATTATTGATTTTCTTTACCCCGGTGCGTTTTCTAATGCTATTACACGTTGAATTAAAATAAATTAAATTAATTATGCTTTTCTATTTGTTTCTTAAAACTGGTTTTCTTTATGAACCTATTAATTTTCAATCTTTAATTATAAAAATACGTCAATACTTGTTCGTTTAAATTAAATAAATGAAATAAATTTTGCGCGTACATAAATTGTTTGTTTCTCTATACAGGGTGTTTGAAATTGCATTGCTTACCCCAAATTTAACCCTTTGAATCCATAACAATATATATATATATATATATATATATATATTGTCGTGGAAATTATAGGTCTAGAAGGATAGATAGGTCTAAATAATAAATTTTTAACGACTGAGTATATAGGAAATAAGAATTATTCATTTACGCGCCAAATTAATTAGTTGTGACATTGAAAACGGACGGATAATAACATATTTTTGTATTTCTAAATTGGAATGTGTAACTTGCATAACGTGTAGAAGCTTTGGAGTACGTGGAAACTCAAGGATACGCATAATTAGTTTTAATATTTTAAATCAAGCGCATCGAATAATAAACAGAACTTTTCGCTATATAAATCAATTATGATAAAATAAGCTTTTCGACGGAAATAGGGTCTGAGAGCGGTGGATGAGAGAATATAAATACACTAGGAAATGTAGTAAAGACTCTCTTATTCTTGTTTATTATCGTACGTCGCTTATCCGTCTGACTTTGCTTTGCTAAAGCAACATCCTAATTTAAAAATATAAAGTGGTGTTAGTACAGTACGTCGATAGTTTTTTTTTTCAAACACGTGTATTGCACAAGTAAGTGCTAGTTAATTGACGGTGCTGTTACTACACTCAACAAACAAATGGAAGGATGGTACTAGGGTAAGCAAGTTGAGAAGTGTTTGAAACAAGAATGCGTGAGGTTTAGTAATTACGGAAGGTGATTAGCTTTGTCTAGTCAAGTATCGGGATAGAAACACTGAAAGTGGCTGCAGAGATTTGGATAGCGAGTGAAAATGGGTTGAATCTATGTATAACGGCGAAGTGTATGGACAACATCTTCAGAGGCGATGATGAAAAAAGCTTACTCCAGGTAACGAAATTAATTTCTCTTGCTTTTGCTTGAACATTTGTGCTGTTATTTCGTGCTTGAGTGATTTGACACATTGGGGGTGTATTTTATTACTATTAAAACTCATTTAAAGGGGTATGTGTGTAAAGGACAATTGGTTTTTATCATTTATAAGTGTTACTAAATGATATAAAAATTTTTGATGTATGGAGTAAACGGGTCTTTAAATTTGTTTTAAACAAAGATGCGATGTTTATAAGCATTTAGAGTAACTGGGTTTATACTGAGCTCACCATAGACCTCAATAAAAGTCAATTTAGGGTTTTACGACGGGCCCATCTACTCGTATAAAATAAAACTGTTGAAATAAATACAAATCATGAAATTTTAAAAGATTTAAAGATTGAGATTGTAACAATTTTTGAAACTGTATATACAAATGTGTAAATATTTTTTTGATAATGAAAACTTTTGAATATGTATAAATGAAAAGGTTGTATGTCTTGTTGCATTATGAGTGGTAATTTTATTTGACTGTAAATGTGAGTAAGAGTGAACATAGGATGGTAAATATCCAAGAAGAAGCAGATTTTAGAGCTAGCCGGAGCGTGCAGAAATAAGGAGGCGTTCCAGAGGTATTGAAAGATTTTTTTTATTTTATTTTAATTTTTGTGAAAATTTTATGACGGCCCAATAACGCTGGGACTCGAAGGTGATCCCGATTTTTGTAGAGACTTTCGCAGCAATTTTAATGTTAGCCCAAGCGAGGGGTTTGATTTTCTTGACTTTCACTGCAATTTTTATGGTGCCCAATTTGTGGGGCGAGAATCGAGTCTAGGTAAACTCACTGCAATATATATATATATATATATATATATATATATATATATTTATTGCTGTGGCAACGGCCTCACGTTAAAGCGCCGTTAAATGAGTGCTGTAACAACGCCTCGCGTTGGGTGTCGCTAAATTAGTACTGTGATGCATGTACAGCCAATTGTAAAATTTGTAATTACTGACTTACCTTCCTTTCTAACTTTTCTTTGCCTGACTAGCTCAACGGAAATAATGGAGTTTACAAAATGAAATGAAACGCAGTAATATTATAAAACTCCTAAATAGTCAAAGATATTTTCTCTCATTATAGAACATTTACAGCATAGTTTCCTTCAAACATAAAGTTATTCTTAACAAAGTACTTATTTACTTAATTATCAAAATGTTCCTCACCTAATCTTATTTAAAATTTAGAGAACTTAAATCTCTTCTCTTGTGGATAGTTTACCTGGCTTTTATTTCCACGCTTGTAAGGTTTATTTGACCGAAAAATCCTTGACAGGTAGTCTATTTAAAGAGTCAATGTGTTTCGAACTCCGCCCACAAACTGTCTGGTAAATATTCTTAAAAAAATATTATATTGATTAAGACTGATTCTACCTTAAATTAAAATTACAAATACTCAAATATCAGTTACAAACAAAAGATTCTAAAAGTAATATTTGCAAAATTCAATTATCATAATTAACGGTTGTAATCACCTTCTGCTTTTACTTTTAAATTGACGTCGAAATCAACTTATAAAATCATCTATGTTACGTCATCATCGAACATTTATTGGAATTGGTGACAATAAATACTTTGTGCGTGCATCCTACAGTTTTTCAGTGAAACATTTTATATACCGACAGTGGAAGTGCGTTGAAGAATACAGTCGCATTCGAACCCTTGCAGAAGACGGTTGTATGAGAGCTTTTGAAAGCGACGCCGACACCAAATCGTGCGTGTTACTGGTTGTCCGGCGAAAGCTTTTGTGTGTGAACGTTTATTGCCCACAGCGGCACAGGATAAAAGGTATTTATACCCTTTATTAAGTAGTTTGGTGTAGCTGTTTTTTAGTTATTACATAACCGCTCCACCGCTATTGTTATTGCTACAAAAAGCAATTGGTCCTTCACTATAATAGCATATTTATATCATCTCCTTAATCCCAACAAGCCATTGGTCCTATAAGTCGATCCGGATTCACCAGTCCTATGGTATACGCATGTCCTAAATTAAATATCATTTTGCACATCAGCGAGCGTTTTTTAATTAATTAATGATTTAGCTTTAAATTTGTGTTCAAGCTCCATATTTAACGGGTTAAAATATGTACAATATTAGCTACATACTTTCGTTAGACTAAATTAAGTGATTTCGCCGTAATTAAACCAACAAGCGTTTAGTTACAAACAAATATTTTAGCATCAAATTTGTTAGTTTTCAGTTTTAAATATATTTTAGCGGTATATAAAGCACACAGCAACCTGAAAATTATAGTCGCTTTATACTTCTTAAATAAGAAAGGAAAGGGATTTGCTTTGTATTTAAAAGCCATTGCACGTTTTTGTATTACACACAAACCTGCTCGGTTTGTAAACCTAAAATATTTAATACATCTGCAGAGTAATAAGGTTGTAAAGCTGCATCTTTCGGCAAATATGTTAAGCCACATGTTTAAACGTTCCTGTGAGCTTTGAGGGTAAAGGCCGCCCGGGTTGTAAGCTGTAAATCTTATCTTTAGGCTTTGTTTGACAAACCGGTAGGTTTTCGACGTCTCGTTTTAAGACCACATTGCAGGCTAATAGTCATAAAACGTGATTTATTGGTTTATACGCTATCTTACCTTTTCGTGCCTTGAACAATTCATAATATTTTAATATTTATTAGTGCATTTGAGCTTTACCGTTTTAAAGCATTTTTATAGTGTAGGCTTTCAGAATAGCTTTCAGAATGGCTCCCAAGAAAATACAGGTAGCCGAACTAGAATTGCTGAAAATTCGCATTATAGAAATGTTCGAACTGAGCAATGCTATACAAAGTGACCTAACTTTAAAAACGTTGTTCCTTATTCAAACAAGGGGAGTAAATGACCTTTACAGAAATTTCAATACAATTTTAGTTGCTGTCTTAGCCTCCTGTGACGAGGCAGAATTATTAAATTACAACGCTTTACGGAAGGAAGTAGATTCCGCTTATTATTGCATACTGCTGCATCTCGAAACGATGCAAGAAATGAAAGCACCACAAATTACCGAAAATGCTCCAAGCAGCTCGGGATCAAAATTGTTACCGTTAAAGCTCCCACTTTTTAATAATGAGGTAACTGAATTCGCATCTTTCATCGATTTATTTGACAGTCTGGTCTATAACAACGCGTCGCTGTCCAATATCGAAAAGCTAAATTATCTTATTAGTTGCTGTACCGGGGAGTCTTTGAAAATCATTAAATCGGTACCCATTTAGGGAGATCATTTTATCATTTCCTATAACGCTTTGCGTGAGCGATTTAGCAATCCGCGTTTATTGGCAACTTTGCATTGGAAAGCAATGAAAGACTTTCCACCTTTAAAATCAGAAGACCCTAAGAAACTTAGGGCACTTATTGATTGTTTTTCAGAGAACCTTGCTGTTCTAACTAACTTAAAGTTTCCCACTGAACATTGGAACTTTATTCTGGTCGATTGTCTTTTAGAAAAACTCGATCCGTTCACTAGAAAACGCTTCGAACTCCAATCGGATCCGAAGCAAATACCCAATTTCGATGATTTGAGATATTTTTTAACTCAACAATGTGCAGCGTTGGAAACCTTTTCTTCAACCGCACCTGTTTCTTATTTGACGACTGTCCATACATCTCACACATCAGTGCCTAAGAAATCCTCAGCGTTTCAATTTAAACCAAAGGTTTCTTCTAACGTAGTCTCACTGGACACACCAAGTAGCTCTAATGACTCAAAGAATTCATTTTCGCACCATTGTCCTTCTTGCAAAGGCAATCACTTAATTTATAGATGTCAATCGTTTCTAAAGAAAACTCCGACAGAACGTTTCGACATTGTCAAACGCTTACGCCTTTGTTTAAATTGCTTACGAACAGACCATGCGTCCATGCAATGCAAATCTTATAATTCCTGTCGAACTTGCGCCAAGCCGCATCATACCTTGCTACATTTTGAACCACAACCTGCTTCTAGCCGTTCAGCTGAACCGACCGCTACACCTATGCATAAAAATGCCAATAGGACGCAGTCAGCCTCTCCTATTCCGGCAAATGTTTTGTCTTCACAGACGAATTCAAATCTTGGGGTTACTGTCTTACTCTCCACTGCTGTTGTGGAAGTTCAAGACCGGTCTGGTAGATACAAACCGATCAGGGTACTCTTAGATCCTGGCTCCCAAGCTAGTTTTATTCGAGACGATTGCGTGAGCAAACTTTGGCTTCCACGCATACGTTCTCAAGTTCCGATTTATGGACTTGGGCAGACAACTTCAGCAGTCAATAGGGGTGCCGTCAGCTGCACCATTCGCTCTATGTTAGACTCTAAAAAATCTCTAGAAGGTACAACTTTTGTGCTTTCGTCAATATCTGGCAAATTACCTAGCGTTGAAGTTCCTAATAATTGGGAACACTTATGCGGCCTGCACCTTGCAGACCCGACCTGGAACTCTCCAGGAACTATTGACATGCTCCTTGGAGCAGATGTTTATCCGTTCATCATCAATGGCGGTGTTATACATGGCAAATTTCTTCAGCCTGCAGCCATAAATACAATTTTGGTTGGACTATTATTGGTCCCACAAAAAGCTTGCAGTCTGACACTGTCCAAGCATTTTTTACTTCTGTAGAAGATCCTATCGACCAGACCCTAGGACGGTTTTGGGAGATAGAAGAGTTGCCATCCAAGCCTTATACTTCTCCAGAAGAAGAGAAGGCAGATTTGATTTTTGAAAACACGTTTTCTCGTGACCCTAGCGGTCGTTTTATTGTTGCGTTACCGTTCAACGATACTTTGCCCGTTTTTGATAATTGCTTTGAGATGGCTAAAAAAAGACTATTTTCGTTGGAGCGCAAATTGCATGCTCAACCGGAGCTACGCGCCCAATACAACAATTTCATGCAGGACTATCTTGATGCGGGTCATATGGCATTACTCGATTCTCCGCCCGTTGGGAACGATAATTATTTTTTATCCCATCACCCTGTGTTTAAAGAGGAAGGTCATACTTCTAAAATTCGTGTGGTTTTTGACGCCTCTGCAAAGGCTAAAAACAACGTGTCACTTAATGACACTCAATTGGCTGGACCTAGTCTCCAAAATGACATTTTGTCAATCTTACTTAAATTTCGCTCTCATCCTTTCGTTTTTACTTGTGATGTTCGCCAAATGTATCGACAAATTTTGGTTACCGAAGAACATCGAAGGTTTCAATTAATTGTTTGGCGGTTCTCCGCAGAAGAACCCATTCAGACTTATCAGCTTAATACAGTGACCTATGGTATTAAGTCATCGCCTTATCTAGCATTAAAAACTCTTCAGAAATTAGCCATTGACGAAGGCAAAAGGTTTCCGTTAGCCGCTGAGGCTATACGGTCAAATCTATATATTGACGATTTCGTCGCCGGTGGAGATTCTATACAATCGGCCCGCGAAATCAAAGATCAACTTATCCGACTTTTACATTCGGCTGGTTTTGAACTTCGAAAATGGAGTTCTAATTCAGCTTCTATTTTGGAAGGCATTCCGTCAGATTTTTGCTAATATACTTCTCTCGATTTCGATTCTGACGAATCAATAAAAATATTAGGTCTTCAATGGTCACCCACAGAAGATATTTTCTCATTTTGGGTTAAACCATTAAACCCAATATGTACAAAGCGCAACATACTTTCGCAAGTTGCCAGAATATATGATCCATTAGGGTTTTAGCCCCACTAACACTTTTGCAAAACGCCTAATCCAGCATCTGTGGATGTTAGGTTTAAATTGGTATGACATCCCACCAGCAGACATTTCGTCTCAATGGCAGCAGTATCAAGAAGAGTTGCCGTTATTATCGTCATTAAAGTTACCACGTTGTTTACCCCCTTCGGATCCTTTTACTTGTCATTTGCATGGGTTTTGCGATGCTAGCGAGGTAGGGTATGCAGCGGTAGTGTATTTCCAGTTTATAAATCAAACTACTGGAGAAATAACTGTACAATTTGTAACCGCTAAAACAAAAGTAGCTCCAATTAAGCGCATTTCAATTCCACGTCTGGAATTATGTGCCGCCGTTTTATTAACCGATTTACGTTCTTTTACCATTCGGTTTTATCAAGGCTTGATTGAAATCTCCGATGTTTCAGCGTGGAGTGATTCTACGGTCGCTCTCACTTGGATACGTTCTCCACCTTTTCGTTGGAAAACTTTTGTGGCAAACCGTGTTAGCCACATTCAAGAAATCATTGCACCTAGCCGATGGTTTTATATTAAATCTTCGCATAATCCGGCTGATCCTGCATCTCGGGGATTGATGCCAAGCGCGGTTATTTCATGTTCGCTATGGTGGGCGGGGCCTGAATGGCTTCACTACCCTAGTGACTCGTGGCCGCCTCAACCAACATTGTCAACCTCAATTGCTGAGGTAACTACGGAAAGAAGATCCTAACATTTGTCGCTCAAACAGATCCAAACGTCATTGACATTTTACTAAGTCGCTTTTCATCGTTATATAAAATCCAAGGCATCGTGGCTTACATTTATAGATTTTCTAAACCCATGGCTCAACGTCATCCGGGTCCCTTAACAGACATTGAATTACACAATGCTCTCATGATTATCGTTCGGCATGTACAAAATGTTACATTTTCAAAGGAAATAGCTTCGATCAAGGCAAACCGTAAATTACCTAAAAGCTTGCGAAAACTTTCTCCATTTGTCGATCCACAAAACATCTTAAGAGTAGGTGGGCGCTTGACACATTCTTCGCTTTCCTATTTCGAAAAGTTTCCTGCGTTATTGCCTCAGCGGCACCGATTAACCAAACTTATCATTCGGTCAACTCATGAAAGGTATTACCATCCCGGTGTTAATACCACAGCGTATCTTATCCAACAGAATTTCTGGATCCTTTCTATTAAAAATTCAATCAGAAATTATTTATCATCCTGTCATAGATGTTTTCGTACCAAACCGGTTCTGGTAACTCCTCCTATGGGAGACCTACCGGCAGCACGTATTACCCAAATCAAACCGTTCAGTATTGTTGGTGTTGAGTTTGCTGGCCCTCTTTTAATAAAGGCTAACCGCCTAAGAGGCTCTAAAACTCGTAAGGCCTATATTTGTATTTTTGTTTGTTTTGCCACTAAAGCAGCACATATTGAACTTGTGTCGGATTTGTCGGCAGACGCGTTCCTTGCCGCTTTGCGACGATTTAGAGCACAGCGAGGACGCTGTTCTCAAATATTTAGCGATTGCGGTACTAATTTTGTAGGTGCCTATCGTTAACTTATGAGTTATCTGCATAGTGCAGTAACCTCAGAAAAGATAAAGTGGTCGTTTAATCCACCTAGCGCCCCTCACTTCGGTGGCTTGTGGGAAAGCGGTGTTAAGTCGGTAAAGACACACCTAGCTCGCGTAATTGGCGAACAAAAACTTACCTTTGAGGAACTTTACACAGTTCTTACACAAATTGCATCTGCTCTAAATTCAAGGCCACTCTGCGCTTTGAGTTTGGATCCAAATGACTTGCGTTGCCTAACACCAGGTCATTTCCTAACTATGGAGCCTCTTTCTGCACCACCAGATGAGGACCATTCAACCAACGTTTTACCATTAAAGAGCAGGTGGAAACTCCTGCAAAAACTCCACCAAGATTTTTGGGCTCGCTGGAGCTATGAGTACTTACATACTCTAACTCAAAAGGTTAAATGGCACTCTAAGGTAGGTGTCCGACAAGTTGAAAAGGACACTATTGTCCTCATCAAGGACGACCAGCTTTCTCCACTTCAATGGAAATTTGGTCGTATTATTAATACTTTTCCCGGTGCGGACGGTATTATACGTGTCGCTGAAATCAAAACGGCACATGGCACACTAAAACGACCTTTGGTCAAACTAGCGCCGCTACCGGTATTTTAATTTTATTTTATGTTTAGATGTATATACACATTTCTTACATGTATAGTAGTATATTATTTTTACATATTTGCTTATTTACATATATATTTTTATTCTTGCATAGTTGGTAATATCGCTCGCTGTAGTGTACCACCCTATCTTTCGTTACCTGTTTTCATAGCAAGGTCAAATCCCATGTGATTTCCTTCATCCAACCTACTTCCCTCCTTTTCAAAATTCTATGAATTTGGTGGGCGGTATGTTACGTCATCATCGAACATTTATTGGAATTGGTGACAATAAATACTTTGTGCGTGCATCCTACAGTTTTTCAGTGAAACATTTTATATACCGACAGTGGAAGTGCGTTGAAGAATACAGTCGCATTCGAACCCTTGCAGAAGACGGTTGTATGAGAGCTTTTGAAAGCGACGCCGACACCAAATCGTGCGTGTTACTGGTTGTCCGGCGAAAGCTTTTGTGTGTGAACGTTTATTGCCCACAGCGGCACAGGATAAAAGGTATTTATACCCTTTATTAAGTAGTTTGGTGTAGTTGTTTTTTAGTTATTACATAACCGCTCCACCGCTATTGTTATTGCTACAAAAAGCAATTGGTCCTTCCCTATAATAGCATATTTATATCATCTCCTTAATCCCAACAAGCCAATCTATATTCGCTTGAATCTCCATTTAAAACATCAGTTACCAAACATGCATCTTTGACTTAATAATTAATTTAGCTTTAAACTAGCTCGTCGTATTGAAGATTATTCAATCTTCATTGTATATTACAAAATCAAGTATCTACATTAAACAACTTCCATTTTTATGCAGGGTTGCGTTTTAACAATTACTTTTTTATTCACAGTTACATCTTAACTATTAAATGCTGTATGCATACTGCACACATTAAAACAACTTAACGTAACATGTTTGCGACTTAATTAAATTGAATCGAATTTTTTCATCGCATGAAATCGAATGAATCTCTCTATAATAAAGTTTTTGTTTATATATCACTACCTATTTACGTTTTGCATTTTTTAGATTTATTTCAAATCTTAGTCATATACGAGGTGTAATATTTTCTGCAATTTCACAGTTTTAATCGTCTAATTAGTGTCAAAAACCGCCTCGGCCGATTTGATTTACGAGCATCGCAATTATTGTTATATTTGGCTAATTCATGGGTCAATTTTGCGACGCATTCTATCCTGTATCAATGCCAAAGATATACATCAGATTTTCCTTCACCGGGCTCAACCAGGTGAAGGAATTTTATCGCAACCCAAGAAAAACTGATGGGTAACTATAAGTTGGACCTGGATCGGTACCTTGCAAGCGAAGTTTTAACAGTGCAAAGCTGTTTGAATATTGAAGTGGCCGCGGGGAATACTACCAACGCGGTTACCTCAGCATATAACGGAAACTGCCCTCAGTTGGAGAGGAGAACTACCAGGAAGGTTCCGTGCTGGAACTTTAAACTCAGACAACTGAGAGGAGAGGTAAGTACTTTATTTAATAAAGCAAAAAATCAGGCAATTGTGAGGTGTACAAGCGAACTCTTACTGAGTATAACAAAGCTCTGAGGAAGACCAAGAGAGAATCATGGAAGAGGTACTGTGAAGATATCAAAGGATATCCTGAATGCGCCGGACTTCAAAGAATTTTCTCGAAGGACACCCAGAGTTCTATTGACTCACTGTCCATGGGAGACAGTACTTTTACCAGGAATGAGAAGGAGACGATGACTCTTTTGCTCCAAACTCACTTCTCTTGTTCGACGGAACTGGAACAATCGCCTTCTGAGTGGCAAGTCCAGGGGCCTCATACCCCCGAACGAAGGGCATCTCAAAAAGACTGGACAGTAGCGAAGAAGGTGATTACCTTCCATAAAATTAAATGGGCGATAAATACTTTCACACCATATAAATCTCCCGGCATTGACGGGATTATCCCAGCCATGCTAAAAAACGAATCAAGCCTTTTGCTGAGCTGGATCTGTAGAGTTTTGAGGGCTGTGGCATTTCAATATATTCCGCGCAGTTGCAGGTTAACTAGGGTAGCCTTTATTGCTAAACCTGGTCGTACAGACCACTCACAGGTAAAATCCTACAGATCCATCAGTCTTATGTCATTTCTTCTTAAGACGATGGAAAAACTGTTTGACAGGCATATCAGGGGGAGTGTTTTGGCAACTAACCCATTACACCCGAACCAGTTTGCTTTTAGAGCAGGACTTTCAACAGAGTCAGCTATTCATCACCTGGTTTCCAGGGCCGAAAAGACTCTAGCTAACAAAGAGATCCTTCTATGTGCCTTTTTGGACATAGAAGGAGCCTTTGATAATACATCCTTCAGCTCCATCTCGACGGCCACCAGATCAGTTAGGATGGAGAAAACTTGCTGCAGGTGGATAGACTGCATGTTAAGTGGAAGGGTGGCAATCACAGAACTGCTTGGCGAGAACATGGCAGCCTGGGTGGCTAAGGGATGCCCGCAGGGGGGAGTCTTGTCTCCCTGTTGTGCAACCTGGTCATTGACGGACTGTTGTGGGAGCTGAGCAGAGAAGGGTTTACCCCGCTGGGGTATGCTGATGATTTAGCAGTCTTAGTGAAGGGTAAATACAATAATATTATCAGGGATCGAATGCAAAAAGCCCTGAAAATAATAGAGAGGTGGGCAATGAGGGAAGGCCTTCGAGTCAACCCTCAAAAGTCCACCTTAGTACCTTTTACCCAGAGAAGGAAGATTGAGGGTATTACACCCCTCTTCCTTAACGGTAACGAAATCGGCCTGTCAGGCGAAGTGGTGTACTTGGGAGTCACTCTGTACTCCAAACTCACATGGAACCTTCAGTTCGATAAAACCGTACGCAAGGCGGAAACTTCTTTAGCAATAGTTAGACGCACTTGCGGCAAATCCTGGGGGGCTAAGACCAAACATGGTGCACTGGTTGTACACTAGAGTGGTCAGACCAGCAATAACATATGCAGCTTTGGTATGGCGGACCAAGGCTGAACAATCAAACACCAAAATAAAGTTGGGCAAAACCCAGAGACTGGCCTGTCTAAATATTACAGGGGCGATGTGTTCCACGCCTACTGCTGCTATGGAGACTCTTCTTGGCCTTCCCCCACTACACTTGGTAGTAGTGGAGTAGGCAAGGCTTGGACTACACAGACTTAAGAACATTCAGTCTAGAATTATTGAAGATTGCTTGGGAGAAATTGGGGGCATCTGTTTGAAATGCGTTCAGACCAAATGACTCCCCAGCATCCGCCGGATACACTATTCAAGACTGTTATGCAAGATGTGGAGTGGGAAAAAATGAAAAGTAGATTACCTCCGGGCAGCATGGTCTGGTACACGAATGGCTCTAAGGGCGAGACCGGGTCCGGATCTGAATTCTTTAAAGAGAGACCAGAGGTACGTTTAAGCGTTCCCTTAGGGGCAACTGCTACCGTTTTTCAAACGGAAATATACGCCATACAAGTCAGAAAGTGTCATCTAAACTGGCGTGGGAATGTATTGAAGCACTTAACGGACTGGCACAACAAAACTCTGTTACATTACAGTGGGTGCCAGGTCATCAAGGACTCAAGGGAAATGAAATTGCAGATGAACTTGCAAAACAGGGGGCGCAAGGACTATTTATCAGTCCCGAACCAGCCTTGGGAGTCACCAAAGCTGCCATCTGTAGCTAAATTAGCAAAAGAATGTGCAGCGAACACCAAGAGACTGGCAGAACAGACCAGGACTAACCCATAGCAAGGCGCTGATACAGGGGCCTAGCAAAAACAGAATCCAGGAACTGCTTCATTTAAGCAGGAAACAACTCAGAATCACTGTGGGGTTCCTGACAAAACATACTTTTGTGAAGGTTCAGCTCCAGAGGATGCATAAATATAACGGAGACTTCGAATGCAGACTCTGTTCAGAGTAACCGGATACTGCCATGCACGTACTATGCAGATGCGAGACGTTGGGCAGAACGAGACAGCGCCTATTCGTGCGACCAAAGCTAGACCCTTTCATTAAAGCACCTGTACTCTATGATTCGGAGTGCAGGTAGGATGACTATCAAAAAAAATGCCAAAGATAATAAAATCAATTTTTCGACATTTTTATTATTCGCGCAGCTTCTTAGAATAAACGGTTGTTTATTTTATTAGTTTATACCGCATTTCATATTAATTGACGTATTCTGTCAAAATTTTTTTCTTAATCTCGAACATTCGAGAAAACTTTATAATAAATTAAATTTTTTATGTTATACACACACGGAAGTCAATTTATTAAGGCTTTAATTGCTTTATAATGCAAACGATTTGCATTTTTATAATTGTAATAAAAGATTGATTTTCACAGCAAAAAAAATGTGTTTTTAATGCATATTTTTATAACAAACGAATACGCTTGAAATTGATCGATTTGCATAAGGCATAAAGTTTATATCTTTTAAAGATTGAAATTCGTTTTAGAGTATTTCTTAACGATTAATTATTTTTAGATATACGGATTAACTTTTGTACACACGGCTGTATTAAAATTGGGGCTTTTTATGTATACGGAAAGTGTGTTTTGCTCTTACGGACGTGTTTTTATACACCAAATTATTTATTTTATGCACGGAGAGTGAATTTTTTATTTTACACATTAATGGCTATGTATTTACAATACGCTTATATTTTACAGGGCGGAACAACGAATCTTAGGAAATTTAAATTTTTTTCAGTTTCTTTTATTTTTGGTGAGTAATACCATGGAAACAGTCTTAATAGCCCCCTGTAAGGCACACTCTTTTTGGTTATTTTATTATACTTTACTGTCTCATACTTTGCAGTATCAGCTTCTTCAACTTCGTAGAAGGATCCTTGATTGCTTTGAGGAAGCTAAAAAATATGCGTTCTCTACCGTGTGACATAAAGCAGATTGAGGTGTCAAAAAACACGACCCTTGCAATAATCCAGAAGTTTCCAACTCGTATTACAAAACGCTGAAAAACAGAGGCGGCCTTAGACTTTGCGAGGTCCAGGGCAAAAATTTTTTGCGGGACCTTTTTACGTTAAAATCAAAATTTAAAGCTATAATGTGAAATGCGGACTTAAGTTTTTTGGTAGAAGCACAAAAGATATTGTTACGAGCTACTATTAGGCAACCCGTCAAACACACAAGTGTCGTAAACACTGCATATTCTCCATGGACCGAGATTCTTCTAGCAATTACTGGAGAATGAGTCATCCTTCTTAATTCAGAGTATATATATAAGACCGCTAATAAATGTAAGGAGTTAGTCTATACCAGAATGTCAAATATAAATTATATCGAGTAAAGTTAAATAGTTGAGCTTTTGGAAGTCCAAGAGTATACATAAATGTTATATTATGTGAACGTGTCTAAAGTACATGCAGCTTGTAGAATACATAAATAAACAAAAGTGTAATAAAGAAATAGTTGTCTTAATGTTGTTAATAGACCTATGGTAAAGAATTTAGTTTAAGAAGATATTAGTGCTTGTAAATTCATTAGTGTGATAGTGCTTCATTGTTAATTGGACTGAAATCATCTATAAATAAGGCATATACTGCTAATTAGACTTGTGAACAGTGAGTAATAAAGACCTTTGTTATTACTTGTTTTAAATTAGTGAAACGCGGTAGTAGTAGCCCGCTACAATATTAATATTACAAACCTAAAAATTACGCATAATATTGTTGGTTATATTAATAAAAATTACTTTATTTACTATAATTATTTACAGTAGCATAATGACATAGTCTACTAACATAAACAAATGATATTTTAAACAAATTGAGACTGGTAGAATAAAACACCTGCACAATGGCTAAATGTAGTAACTCGAAGTTTTAAAAATGTGATTTATGCACTTTTGGAATCTGCTAAGTTTTTCCACTCTACTGTTATACGTTTTGTACTGATAACTCAATAAATAAACAGCAGGACCAATGAAATTTGCTAGTAAGTATATTTTTGTAATTGTTTCAAGTGAAAAAACATAGCATATAGTTGGAACCAAACAAACTTGCGTGTGACTCATCGCAATACGTAGATAGAAAACACAACTTTAGTATAATGTATGTTACTCGTGTCTACGAATATCACCTCATAGAACAAGATAGCTATAGAAAGGTTGTGTAAAATATTACAGGCCTTCTGCGTGCGTCGATAGACCTAAGGGTAGTAGAGGGAGTAAGTAAGGGGTTACTGTAACTTGTTGTTCAGAGATACAGTAGAACGTAAGAAGCTTTCAGGATGTGTAGTCGCTTAGCTTGATTTATATTTAAATAAACCTTTCTTTAAACTGATGTTGTTTATTGCATTACATCAACTTTGGTGCCGAAACACGGGACGATCTGGTGATAAATATAAACGAGCTTTAATATAAATATTCGGAATAACGGATCGCGAACGCGAATATTTAACAGACGGCTATACTATCGTGGCTTCATGATGGAACAAGTAAAACGGACAATTTGTAGAACGCACTTAACTAAAACAGTTAATAATATAAATTCTATGCTAGAAAATAGTTTCAGTGTTGAAGACATTTATACAGCTATGTCAAAGTTAAAGTTAAATGCCCAGAAAAATCGCAGATAGAGGTTGACTCGAATTTAACGAATACGGTACCAGTAAGTAACGAAACAAGTAGGCCGTCTTTTACGTCAGTGAAGCTTCAACGTGTACAGTTAGCAAAGTATGATGGTACTGAAAAGGGCTGGTTTCCTTTCTGGGAACAATTCAGAAGTATGATTCACGACAATCAACAATTAACGAACGGAGATCGATTCAACTACCTGCGTATGTATGTCACGGGAAGGGCCGCTGAAGCAATTGAGGGATTTCCTTCATCTGGAGCATTCTATGAAAAAGCTTTAAATATATTAAAAGATCAATTTGAAAATGGGGAACGGCTAATTGAACAATGTATTGATAGCATTATAAAAATCGAACCTGTAAAATCTAAAAATGACGTAAGCACTTTAAGGAAGAATTACAATCTAATCACTTCAGCTATGCGTGCTCTGGAAATCTTAGAAGTATCTAGTTCTCAGTATAACATAATCGTAAAGTCGACTCTCATTAAGTCGTTGCCAACGGAATTGCGTTTAGGATTTTATTGACAAATGAAAATGAAATCATCCAATCATCTAGAAATTATTACGAATAATTTAGAAAGTTCATCATCAAGGTCAGAGGAAGAAGCAGATCGCCAGGTAAAGGATTTGTTGCAGTTTCTTAAAAATAAACTCGATTCGTTGGAACAAGCTTTAAAACCGGATGCAGATTGTAAAGAAAAGATGCTCCCAACAGAAAAGAGAACGCATTACAAAGGACCTGCGTCTAGTTTATTAGTCACGCCGAACAAACGTCTTGAATTCTGTGTTTTCTGCAAGAAAGACCATAAAACTGAAAGGTGTGACGCAGATGTACCTTTGGCAAAGAAGAGAGAAATTCTAAAGGCAGCAGGAAATTGTTACCGTTGTACGAGAAATAACCATAGTGCTAAATATTGTAAAAATAGATTCTTAAGATGTAAGGAATGCAGAGGTAGGCACGCAACAACAATCTGCGACCCAAGCTTTAAGCCAGGTAAAGATAGACCCAACGCTGAGACGACAGGTATTACAATGAAATTAATGAAAGGCGAGAGTTCAATGAACACTTCGGCGCCGTCAGTGTCCAGTTTGATGACAAACATAAACAAAAGTGTGCTATTGCAAACGGCTTGTGTTTATGCCTTTGGTAAAAATTCAAAAAAGTTAATTAGATTAGTAATGGACGGATGTAGTCAACTTTCATTTATTAAGGAGAATCTAACAAGGGTATTAAATTTACCTGTTGTAGGACAACATAGGGTTCGTATTGCCGCGTTTGAAAATAGTTCATCGATACCCTCTAAACTTTACAACCGCGTTTTAATTACTTTGAAGGGACAATATACAAATGAAATTTTAACGATTGAGGCTGTGGAAGTTCCAGAAATTTGCATGGATGATTTACATATACCTAAAGAAAGCGTGGTAGAGTATCAAAACTTGCAGCTTGCTGACAATATCCCGTTTAATATAGATCGAGCGTTAATTGTTGATGGAATTAGTATACTTATTGGGGCAGACAATTACTGGACAGTAGTGACAGGAAAGAATATTCGTCTTAACAAAGGTTTAGTAGCGGTGGACACGAAATTTGGTTATGCTTTGCATGGCCCCATACCAGTTGATGCTACAACCATAGGAATAAATCTGCAGACAGTGTTATATGCGACAGTTATAAAAACAGAAGCTGAGATCGAAAGTATGTGGGATTTGGAAACAATAGGTATAACCAAAGAAGCAGGCGACGATAAGAAATTTTTTGATAATTTTTTGAAAAATAACGTTCATAAATGTGATGATCGATATTTAGTAGCGTTACCGTGGAAGAATGAGGATGCAGTGATTGAGGATAATAATTTAATTAGTGCGAGAGTTCGTGCTTAGAGGTTAAAGTTTAAATTGACCAATATTAACAAAATATGTGAATATAACGCTGCTATCAAAGAAATGTTGGATAATAATTATGCCGAGTTAATTTCCCGCGGTGATGCTGAAAAAACAAATGGCGATCGTGCTTACTACATGCCGCACAGGCCTATTTTTAGAGAAGATAAACAAACAACGCGTTTGCGAGTGGTGTTCGATGCCTCTTCACACGTCCCGGGACAAAAATCATTGAATGACTTATTAGAAAAGGGGCCTAATTTAAGTCCAGATTTAATTAAGATTTTACTTAATTTTCGTGTAGGCGAGATCGGAATGAGGGCTGACATTGAAAAAGCAATACAAATTTATTTACATCCGACGATAAAGACGCACATCGATTCTTATGGTACAATAACGACAATGAACTGGAAACGTACCGTATGAATAGAGTAACATTCGGAGTTACATGTAGCCCGTTTCTTTTAAATTCGGTAATACGAACACATTTAATCAATAATCGAAAACAAAACCCTGAATTTATTGAAATCTTAAAAAGGAGATTTTATGTAGACGATCTAGTGGTCAGTGTAAACAATCGAAATGTTGCAGAACATTTAAAAGACTTTTCAAGTAAGCTTTTTCAAGGAGCCTCCATGAATTTACGCAAATGGACTATTAACGATTTCGAAGTAAACAGCAAGGTTGAATCGCAAAATGCACAATTTTTAAAAGGTGTTAGGAATTAACTGGTGCAATCAAAACGATAGAATTAAAATCGATAAGGTAGTGTGTTAGACAGATTCTCTGATCGCGTTGCATTGTATTAAACGTGGTGCGTCAAAGTGGAAACTATATGTGCCTAACCGTGTTAAAGAAATTCAGACCTTATCGAAAGATATAACATGGAGACATTGTCCGGGTCACGAGAACCTTGCGGACTTATTAACCCGCGGAATAAATTCAAGTACTTTAATAAATTACGAAACTTGGTTACACGGTCCTAGATAGTTGCTAGAAAGTGAACAAACATGGCCAGATAATACGATAGAGAAAGCTACGTTAACGATAGATATAGTATCGAAAATGTCTTTACTAATTAATGACACTACAAAAGATAGCAATCAATTTATAGATTCCTCCAGATACAGTGATTTTGATCGTGTAGTGCGGATAACGGCATATGTTTTACGATTTATAGGAAATTTCAAAACCAGAAATAATAAAGAAATGAAGAGCTTAACCGTAAACGAATTTGAAAGGGCCGAAATATGTTTGCTGAGGCAGGCTCAGCGGGAGGTTTATTATTCGGAGATTAACAGCTTACAAAAGGGTCAGGGCATTGAACGGAAATCGAGTATTTCAACTTTAAGCCCTTTCTTAGATAAACATGAATTGCTGCGTTTGGGTGGACGTCTTCATAATTTAAGAGAAGATTTCGACCTCAAGCATCCCGTTATTCTATCGAAAAATGCACATTTAAGTAAACTACTAATAATGAAGTTTCATAAAACTTTTCATCATAGTGGTGTTAATGCGACACTTTATGAATTACGTAAACGATTTTGGATTGTACGAGGACGGCAATTAATAAAGTCCGTTTTAGCAAGATGCGTCATCTGTAAACGACTTCGTGGAAAGTCAGGGTCGCATCCTTTCGCGCCGTTACCTACAGATCGAATACAGCAAACAAAGCCCTTTGAAGTGACAGGTTTAGACTTCTCCGGACCGTTGTATTTTAAAGATAGTTATTATTCAAAACCATGTTATGTGCTTTTATTTACCTGCGCTGTTATACGAGCACTTCATCTAGAGATTGTTTTGAAAATGGATGTTGCGTCTACAATCAGTGCATGTAAACGGTTCTTTGCCCGTAAAGGGATTCCTAAAGTCATTTACTCAGATAACGCTAAAACATTTAAAAGAATATCACGTGAAATATCGACCTTAAACGAAGTGATGGCGAGTACAGACTTGATCGAGTTTGTGAACAGTCACCAAATAAAGTGGAAGTTTATAGTAGAGCGAGCAGCTTGGCACGGAGGATTTTACGAGCGACTTGTAAAAAGTGTAAAAGACGCCCTTAGGGCTACGATAGGACGTTCTTTACTAAATTTAGATCAACTAAATACACTCATTACCGAGGTTGAAGCAACAATAAACGCCCGCCCGCTCACATACTTAGGTAGTGAACCTATGGATTTAATGCCGATAACCCCTTCGCATTTTTTATTGGGACCCGCTTTGGCTACTATTCCTTTTGTTGACCGTGTTATTAATGGAGATGAGATTCGTAGGCTTTGGCAGCAAAGAACAAACGTTATCGACTACTTTTGGAAAAGATGGAGTGCAGAATATTTACAATTATTAAGAGGAGCTCATCATAACGTGAATGTGCGTGAGTGTGCGATTAAGCAAGGAGATGTCGTATTAATACATGGAAATGATAAGCGACGGTAATTGTGGAAATTAGGGCTGGTGAAAGACGTGATAAAAACGGCTGTGATGGCAAAGTGCGTGCCTGTTACGTTAAGATTGCGAATGGCATCGTAATTAGGCGCCCAATACAATTATTGTATCCTTTAGAAATAAGAAGTGATAAGCTAAGTTGTACCGCCGCGCCGGAGGATGTGTAAAATATTACAGGCATTTTGCGTGCGTCGATAGACCTAAGGGTAGTAGAGGGAATAAGTAAGGAATTACTGTAACTTGTTGTTCAGAGATACAGTAGAACGTAAGAAGCTTTCAGGATGTGTAGTCGCTTAGTTTGATTTATATTTAAATAAACCTTTCTTTAAACTTGATGTTGTTTATTGCATTACAAAGGTGTTTCTTCATAATTTTGTAATAAAGAAGTAGCAAACGTATGTCTTATTTTGGTTCATAAAGTTTGTAAATTCATTTGTGTTTTGAGCTTTTGAAGATTAAGTTATCTTTTCTATTCATTTAGCGTTTTGTATTTTTGTCTTAATTGTATTGTAGAACAGTTTTTTCAAAACTATTGCCGTTTCATATTGACACTAAAAATGCTGCGTAATAAACATTTAAAATTACAAACACAGTTGGTGATTATGAATGTTCTAAATTACTTTGAAAGGAACGTGACAATCGAGGTTTATTTGTTCCATTTGAATCTGTAATGCAGGTAAGAACAAATGCTAGGATCTACTTTAGTAAAAAAAGTGGTTTAATTAAATTGTTTTAGCGGACTGCTGAAGCCTGTGGTGTAGGACTCCGAACGCTTACTAGTATTAAGGAAAAGGTATCCGAAGCACATAAAAAAAATCAACCACTGTAATCTCGTGGTATGAATCGAAAATGCACAAAATTAAGATCTTGTGATGTAGGCGATTTTGTTAAAGATTGTGTCAACAGAAAAATATACGACATGCATTCTAAACGTAATAAGGATAATATTAATTTGGGATATATTTTATAACCTATGTGTAATTTTTAGGGCTCCATGTTACAGTAAAACCCTTGCAATAAATATATTTTTATCCCTCGTGACTATCAGATAGCAAATTGGACCACCATATATCATAAACCCTTACCTGATATCACAAGGTCAAGAATTTCTTATTAATGATGGAAGCCCAAGGTAAAGTTGGATGGAAAACGGCTTCAGGAAAAGAGAAACTCTTTAGAGATAAACGGCTAGTAGAGTGTTAGCTCTGGGTAGATCATGAGCTTGGGTCATGGGATGTCTGTTGACCAAAAACGTAGATAATGAGCGCCACCGTATTTTTCAATACAACAACATACAAAAAATACCTGTACTTGTATTAGGGGAATGCGGAAACCTTAAATCTACACCGCTTATATAGCCACAAAACCTGTATATCACCCTTACAAAGCACTTACCAAAATCTCAATTACCAGATGTCTTACAGATGTCTCGACTTAACCTGTGAACAAATAAATGCACAACATGGACACCCTTTATGTCCTTAAAAAAATTCACCAAAAATAAAATAACTTATTTTGAGTTCGAGGAATATATACACCCAGGGTATTTATTATTATTAGACACAATGTTTGCTCATGAATGACCTATAAATTTTACTTGAATTTTTAATAATAAAAGAGTTATGCAAAAATGGATTCTATTCAATTAAATTCACTTGGTTTGTTTCAACATAATCTTTTTCAACTAAAATGTTTATAGAACAGAAAATTAGTATGGTTCTGTCTTCTAAAAAACATAAAGGTTTCTAAATTGAATATTTCTGAATAAATTTACTATAAAGTTTGAGCTCTCTTAATGATTCATATTGCATATTTTAATTTTTAGCCAACTGTAGTATTACGTCGACTTCACAATTAAATTTAATTATTTAACGTCTTATAAAATTGCATCTTTTAACATAGAGTTAGTTTTACTTAATATCTATAAAAAAATCATCACGTTGTTTAAGAATCAAATTTCATGACCTCAAAATTACTAAAGATATTTTTAAAATAACGTAAAATAACATGTGATATTTAAATTGGATAGCTAGATATTTTTGACATAATATGTCAATAACAACTTTTTCAGTGTAGTTAACGCTATCTGTTTGTGAAATAATTACGATAAGCAAACTGCATAGCCATCTTTAAAATTTTGCAAGGTTACAAGTTTATTACGGAATCTTTCTTTTTCTAAATAATTTTTAAGTTAACTAAATCAAGGTAAAGCTTCAACCTTCTACCTTTCGTAAAACATTTAAATAATTATAACTGGGATTAAAGATTAAATATCACTCACGTGTCGAAGTACAGTGCGACCAAAAGAAATTGAACTTATGACATCAGATGTGGAATATTCCGTAAACATCTGCGATGCACAAACAGGAAACACATCATTGCGAATGAATTTAACGCTGGAATTATTAAAGATCTTCTGAACAAAACATTATTTAATCAAACCAATTCTTCATTAAGTACGTCCTATAATTTTCTTGTATTTTAAATCTCAAACTAAATTTTCATTTCAGCAGTATTTATGGAATGGTCGATATTCACGAAATTGACGGTATATACGATATTTACGATATTGCACTATGAGGAAAACATTAATAAAATTTATCTGATTAATTATACTAACTGTTTTAATGATGGGGGACCTCTATTTCTTCGGCCAGCAGGAATCTACTGAGCTGCTAAAGGTAAAACACAAAATAAAATCTTTACACTACAGCTGCTAGGAACCACATTCTGACACGAAGGTTAAATCAATTATATCATCTTGCGGACCGTATTACAGGCCGTGTGCCTGGATACCATCTTTGACCATTCTACGCCGCGGATAGCAGCTTACCTGTTCAGACGCTGATAGAAAAGTGACACAAAATGACAACTTGACGATTCTTATTATAGAGAAATTTATAAATTATATTTTTATTTTATTGAGATATTATATTAGCAAATTATAAGCAAAGTGTAACTAAATAAAAAAAAATACGTTACAGCCTTACAACAAGAACTTGCTTTGTTTGGAGTATTTAGTTTTAGTATAAGTAGTTTGAAAAAGCTTTTACCTACCATTAGTTTTACTTTTAAAAATGATGATAGCAGACGGGAATTATATGAATTTGAACATGTTGCCGCAGCAAGAGTAAAATTCTTGAGAGAATACGAATTAAACAAACAAAGGGAATTGTACGATCCTGTTTTCTTAAACAAATCGTGGATTTTCAGTCGGGGCTCAGCGAAAAAATGTTGGATTGATAACACAAAACAAAGTATTAAGAAAAAGCCATTTGGTGAAGGAAAACGGTTAGTTTCTGATTACTTGTTTTAAATAGTCTTCTTTATTTTGGTAGTATTTTAGATTCATTGTGCTGCATGCGGGAAACAAAGATGGTTTTGTTCCAAACGCATCTCTTTTATTTTCTACTAAATCACCAAGTGCAGATTATCATGGCGATATGAATGATGAACTGTTTACGAAGTGGTTTCAAGAATCTTTAATTCCAAACCTGAACCAACCCAGCCTTATTATATTAGACAATGCATCTTATCATTCAAAATTAATAGAAAAAATGCCAAAATACAACTTCTAATAAATTGAAATTAATAGAATACCTGCTGAAACAAAGTATCTTTTGAAACTAGTATGTTTGTTTACGATTGCAATAAGAATCAAAATTTCCTATTGATTTAACCATTTTTTTTCCTTATAAAATGTGGGTCAAATATTTTTGCGCGTGTGCAAGTGTAGTGTAGAATAACTTTATCATTGTCTATTGAAACGTGTTCGTGTAAGTGTGTAGAAGAACAGGATTCCGTGTCGATCACCTGGAAATTGGGCAGAATCAAAGAAATTATGCCAGGTTCAGACAACATAGTCCGTGTTGTTTCTGTCCAAACTGCAACCGGTGTATTCACCCGGCCTGTAATTAAGTTATGTCCACTACTCTTAAAGTAAGTGCAAGTATCACGTGTTAACATTATTATTATTTGATTAAGTTTCTAAGTTTCTTTAAGATGTGAATTTTCTAATTTCTTTTAATTTGTGAAACATGCGATATATGCACAGTATTAATTATAGTTAATAGAAAACTTTTCTTTATTTTATTAGAAATCATTTGATTTCGGTGGGGGGAATGTTTACAATTGCAATAAGAATTAAAATTTCCTCTTGAGTTAACCATTTTCCCTTCCTTATAAAATGTGGGTCAAATACTTTTGCGCGTGTGCAAGTGTAGTGTAGTATAACATTATCATTGTCTATTGAAACGTGTTCGTGTAAGTGTGTGGAAAAACAGGATCCCGTGCCGATCACCTGAACTACTGCATACTGCCAAGCCCGAGCTGCTTAACACACTGTCATCATTATAGTTACCCACATTAATGTGCCGGTGAGTACCACAGACTTTATAAGTTTCTTTCATTTCTGTTTTACCTAATTCACCCGCAATTATCAAGTGCATCAACCTTTACAGTCCGCTCTTAATACGTAACAATGTTAAAGAGAAAATTATTGACGTTCGTCAGAGGAAATTCTAAACCTAAAGTTTACGAAATAGATGTAATTGCAGCGAAGCATGGTAGTAGCTAAGTAAGGCCGGTCTGATTTCAAAAAGGTGCACGCGTATGGTTTTCAATGTAACATACGCGTGCACCGTTTTGAAGCCCGGCCGGTCTTATATACTTTCAATGTAAAATACGTGTGGACACGTTTTGAAGTCAGACCGGCTTTATATTACTTTCAATGGAACATACGTGTGTGACTTCAAAACACACGCATTCTACGTTTAAAAATGTAAGTGCGTGCAAAAAAAATGTGGAGTTTTGAATTTGGTTTTCTAGCGAGAAGTTATAAAGTAGGTAAGATGCAAAATATCGCATTCAAGTCAATTGTGTTTAATTAAAGTGGATTCTGATCTATGTTTTTTACTTTTGTTTAGAGGCTGCAAAAACACATGGGCCGGTTTGACTTCAAAACCTGTCCACGCGTATGCTACGTTGAAAAATGTAGGTGCATGCAAAAATGTGGAGCTGTTTTGAATTCGGTTCTCTAGCGAGACGTTATAAAGTAGGTCAGATTCATAATATCACATCTAAGTCAATTGTATAAAGAATGCTGTATTTAATTAAAGTGGATTCTGATTTATGTTTTTACTTTTGTTTAGAGGCTGCAAATACACATAGGCCGGTTTGACTTCAAAACGTGTCCACACGTATGCTACATTGAAAAAATGTAGATGCGTGCAGAAAAATGTGGAGCAGTTTTGAATTCTAGCGAGAAGTTATAAAGGAGGTCAGATGCAAAATATGCTAAGGCCGGTTTGAATTCAAAGTGCGACCACTCTGCAAATACACACATAGGCCGGTTTCAATTCAAATGGTGTTCACTCTTGTGATAGATTGAAAAGTAGGTTAGCAAAGTACGCAGATGGTGGTAATCTGCTATATAAGGAGATTGCTCCTAATATTAATTTAATTAGTCGAAGTTTACTGCATATTTACATACCTACATATACAAACATGTATATAGTTGATATTGAGGGATTTAAATACAAGAAAAACGAGTTTGTGTGCAAAGAAATTGCGGTTGTGGACTTGTTGGAAGGCGTTGTTTGGCATCAAATTTTTAAACTGATAATGCAGTCTAGTTGTTTGAGTCAAGATCATATAAAACATAACGACTGGGTGACAAGGAATATTCATGGTATTTCTTGGGATGAATCTTCAACGGCTGGAATGGTGTCATCATATATAGCGCTTTATTTGAAGCAAATTATCAGACCCGGTAAAGAAGTTTGTGTGAAGGGTCTAGAAAAGAAGAAATGGATGAAAACCTATCTAATGCAAAACGTTGTAATTGATATGCTTGCACTAGGTTGTCCTAAGCTATCGGAGTTAAAAATCAACAATCGTTTAACATATAACATCAATTGTTATAGACACAGCAATAATAGTCTGCGATGTGCAAAACAAAATACCTTGTTATTAAAAGAATGGTTTAATAATAATAAAAAACAATAGAAAGATTGTGTCTGTATTATTTATTTTAATTTAATTTTACAATGTTAGCCTTATTAACTATTATTACTATAACAACTTCTAGCAAACATTATTTTTATCGATCCAGCTATTGTGTACGTTAGAGAAGCCTAACCATTTTACAAAGACTTTATTTCCACTCTTTCTTAGGACTTTTTCTACCAGGTAAATTTCTGGATGTTTAACTTTTTGCAACTCCATTTCATAAAATGCACCTTTGATCTATTTCTCATCTTGATCTTCTAATATATATGTTGTGGGATTGGTTACGTTTACCTTTTTAATCTTAAAAATTTCATTTGACCAGTTTGGCGTGTAACCTTTCGTAAATGCTTCCATGTGTTTACTAATCCTCACACTGTCTTTAATTGAATATTTTGGTATTTTGGTTGCAAGTTTGATGCGGGTAAATGATGATTTAAGAATAGTTTTTTCATTTGATTTATCAACTTTTACAGGTTTGACTCCGATAGTACTGTGAACTGTATTGTTGTATTGTTTCAGAATATCGCTTAAAGTTTTTATCCAATTGTAAGAACCGTTCAGGTTAAACAAGCGTCACATTTTTCCCTTTAAAGTTCTAATTACACGTTCTACAATGCATGCTTTCTTTGTAAAAAAAACACTATAATGGTTTATGCCATATGTCTGCATTAAGGATTGAAAGTGTTTGTTATAATATTCTTTACCAAAATTAGATTGCAAAATTCTTAGCGGATTTTTAAATTTAGTTAAAATTGTTTTCATTGCAGCAGTAACATCAATACCCGTTTTACTTTTAAGTGGTACAGCCTATATGTATTTGGAGAAACAATCAATAACTACTAAAATGTATTTAAATCCTTTGTTTGTTTGCGAATATGGTAACGTTTTAATCAAATCGGTCTGAAGAAGGTCATTTAAACCTTTTACTATCACTTTGCGTCTCTTGAAATTTATTCTTGCTAGTTTATGAACTTTACTTATTATATCCTCTTTCACTTTTGATTGAGCAACTATCATAATACTTTTTTCTAATCAGGATTTATTAAATACAATTAATAAATACTTCTACGTTTGGATGTCGAGGGCTCCACTTGCTTTGAAAGGAACTTTTAATATAAAATCAAGAAACAGTGTGGTATTGTTTATGCTAGCACCGCTGTCACGAAAGCTGATTACATCCATACGTTTAAGCAAAAAGCCTTGTAACTGTGCAATTACATAACTTTTTTCGTTTATAAGAATTTCAATGTCTTGCGGGTATCCCTTAATATTCTTAATGACTGCATCCTCATAAGGAAATTCATAATTTTGCTTAATGTTGAAATTAAGGAATGTCTTGCAACTGTCGAGGAATGTACTAGAGTAAAACGTTGCTACTACCGTGTAATGTAGCATATGTAACTTGTACTCAACCAAGATTTTAAAACCTTTATTTTTTTTTAATATTCCTGTTCACTTAGATCTATTTTACGGTTATTTAAGTGCCTTCAAATTTGTCAATTGTCATATCATCTAATCACTTTCACCTCGCGCAATTCTTCAATTCAATTCTTCTGAGATGAAACTAAAAGCCGTAATCTATCAACAAGTTCATTTGGATCATTCCAATATAAATAATCTATGGCGTTATTTGATACTTCCATTGTCATACCGTCTCCAAGACGCTTTCTATAGGGTAATGTTCTAGATCTACGAGGTGTTTGGGGAAGTATGTTCATTGTGAATATTTAATTTTTGTATTTATATGAATTATTACCCTGAATTTGTTCTGTTTCAGAATAATATTTTCTATTAGCATTTGTTCTTTTCACAATATCAAGGTATGACTTTAGATCTTACGGTCTGTACTCGACAGGATATTTTTTAAACAGTAGTTCGTATAATCCAGGAGTACCTTTATAATTCAAATCATTTATTAGTACATTTTCATCATCTAACGCGAAATTAGAATTGCCTGTCATAAGACCATTTGAATCAGGATTAAACCTAATACCATATTTATGATCAAATTCGTTCTTAACATCTTTAAACATATTGTAAATATATTCTCGAGGTAGCGGATGTAGCTGTTCGAGATAATGTGTCATACCAGATGCGTCAACAAAGCTTTGTATATATTCCTGGACTTCTTGAGCATTTCGATTAACTTCTGTTTCGTATTCACTATCATCATCATCATCATCATCTTTATCTATGGCATCATTTATATTCGGTATATGCTGAGCAATAACCGGCGAATCAATATAGTCAACGTTCCTTTCTAGCAATTTAGGTTTAATTTTTTTACACTGCAATGAGGCAGTTCTTCTTCCTCTTTAAATTTTTCTTTCTTTACCACACTTTCCCCTTCCAGTTTATTTGCAATAGTTTCTAATCGCGATTTTATGGGTAAGATTGATTCCGCTTGAACGACTTCACTATCTTTTAAATGGCGTAATTTGTTTTTTACAATGTTTCTTTTCTTAATTAAACTTCTTTTAAGTTTTATCGCCTCCTTGTTCAATGCGTAAAAAGTTTATTGTAATAAAAAAAACTATTTGAAACTAACGATACTTGGGTCTCTCAAGGTTTAAATATGTATAAAGTGATCAAAACCTATTCGGTACCTTCCTTGACCTGGATCACTATCCTTGTCTGCAACTAAGAAACCGTATTTGTCTTGCCAAGAAGCAGCACATATTTCACGGAATTTATCATACTTCATGTCAGTATTGACGTGATCGTCATATATGTGTTTTAAGTTTAAATTATCTTGTTTAAATAATAGTAAAAGATTAGCATTATCACGTAGTAAGTGCTTAGGTATACGAGTATAACTTTGACAAAGGTAAAAACTGTCTACTAGTTTATGACGCCCCATACTAAAGTATTCCTTAATTATACCTTGTTTATCGCAAGCTACATCATCAAAAACAAATATAGAATTATTTCGAGCATAAGATGGTGATATAATATTATCAGAACTGGAAAATGTATAATATTTAATCCCTTTTATCGGTCGCAGTAGACTTTCAAGGTATTGATACTTTGGTTGATAAAGTGATTTAGAATAAACATATACGTTTTCAAACTTTAAACCATTAGCAAGTTCTATCAACCCAATCATAACGTTGATTTTACCGCAATTTGATATACCAACAACTAGACATCGAATAGATGAAGGCAGAAGAACGCTATGTTTTTTAGCTAAGGATTGCACGTCAATGTCATCATTGTTTATAGTTAAAGATGTTGATTGTTTTACAACACGCATGTTTGCAAGTACTAAATTCGATTGTAAAGAAGTGGAATTATATATAAAAACGGCGAGTATATAAAGAATAATTAATTCACAATAATTTATTTACTGCACAGCTTGAGAGGACAGTTGTCCGCTAATGATTACATATAATAATTCTAAAACTACTGGGAACGGACTGTTAAATACTGTAATTAATAATTTACCATTTGAAGCGCATATTGCGGGTTACAAATTTTGCGGTCCGGGTACAAAACTAATCAAACGGTTAGCTCGGGGAGACAAGGGAATAAACAAGTTAGACGAGGCTTGTAAGGAGCACGATATTGCATACTCCAATGAAAAGGTTCTATCTAAACGCCATCAAGCAGATTCGAAGTTAGCTCAATTAGCTACAGAAAGACTAAATTCTGGTGACTCGTTTTTAGGTAAAAAAGCAGCAGCATTTGGAGTAGCTACCGCAATGAAAGCTAAAGTTAAACTTGGTATGGGTGCCTGCGCATCACTGAGAACAAAAAATATTAATAAAATAAGAAAACTGATAAAGAAACGTAAAATAAGAAGTACGCTAGGTATTAAAAGTATTATCAAACAAGCACGTATAGCTTTAAAAAGGGCTAAAGAATCTAATATTTATGGATGCAATCAACATAGCAATTAAAGCTGCCAATACAGCAAAACAAAAGAAGCATATTAAATCAGCTCGTATTATATCAATTCCTAAAACAGGGTTTTTTTTTTAACACTAATACCAATTTTTGCAGGCCTAAGCGCTTTGATACTCTTACTGGAGGGGTGCAGCTGCTGTTGCAAAAGCAGTTTCAGATACTAAAATAGCTAAGGAACAACTAGCGGAAAAACAACGCCATAACAAGGCAATGGAGGACATTGCAGTCGGAAACGGCTTGTACATAAAACCTTATAAAAAAGGTTTTGGTCTTTTTTAGCCCCTGCAAAACCTCAAAGGAACGCATCTTAATTTTACCGAATCGAGCACTAAGCAATGTAAAATTAATAGAGTTTCTTAAGCAATTAGAAGTATTATATTTTCGTGGAGTGTTTATGAGAAACAATCTTCCCAAGAAAGTTAAATTAAAAAAATGTGGTATAATTAATTTAGATGGAATAGAAGGTTTAGGCACGCATTGGACTTTTTATAAAAAGTACGGTAGTAACGCTATTTACTATGACAGCTACGGAAACCTGCGACCGCCAACAGAGTTGATAAGTTATTTGAATAGTGGGGGTAAATGTAAAATTCTTTATAACATTAACCAAGAACAATCGTACGGTACTGTGTTTTTCGGACATTTACGCTTACAATTTCTAAGCAGTTCATAGAACTGCGTATGAAGTTGTTATGTCGTACACTTTTACTCTTACGGGAAACACTTCAGTTATAACAAGCAACTTTAATCCGCCTATAAACTTGGATAATGGTTCGGAGTACGTATTAAAATTAACAAATTTTGAGTTCTATAACACAATTCCAAACATTGAAAAAGGAGTAAATAATAAATTTTATTATGGACCTAACGGAGAATTCATAGAAATACATGAAGGTACTTATGAGATTAGGGAAATTAGTAAATATCTTCAAAAAGCTTTAGGCGATAAAAGGTGGCGTGGTCGTATGGAACAATCACAAAGCGCTAGAAAGACACCAGTGTATATAGAAATTACAGCTGACAATAATACCCTTAAATGTAGTATTAAATGTAGTGAAGATGTGGATTTTACCAAAAAAAAATCAATTGGTTCTCTTCTCGGTTTCAATCCACGAAAATTGCTAGCATATGCCACGCATCAAACAGACTACTCGATCAACATTTGTAAAGTGAATGCAGTTTTAATCGACTGTAATATTGCAAGTGGATCCTATTTAAATAGCAAACCAGCGCATGTAATATATGAATTTTTTCCTCAAGTACCTGCAGGTTTTAAAATTATAGAGTGCCCACCTACGATTATATATCTACCAATCAGGTCACGTATAATAAATGAAATAATAGTTAAAGTGTCAGATCAAGATGGAAATTAAGTTAATTTCAGAGGAGAACAGCTAACTGTAAGGTTGCACTTAAAAAAATCTGCAATAGTCATGGGTATTAAGTATAATGCGCGCAACATGCAAGAATTTCTATAAATGCTAGAAATTTCAAAGCAATTGACAATCGATTGATTGCTTCAAGACCGTTAACAACACAAAACCGGCAGTTTCTACAATCGTTAGGACTGCATTTATTTAATTAAAAAGTAGAATGAATAGTGAAATACTGAACGTGCGTGAAAAAGTTTACTTCGACAATGCAATTGTTAATATTGAAAAACATACTCATCAGCCTTATGCTAACACATCTTTAAACAATAATGATGAAATTCGAATCCCTATACAACAAAAAGATGTTTACACTTTACCATCGAAAAGTATGCTGTACATAGAAGACAAATTAATTAAAAAGGATGGAACGCCGTCTCAGACAGCAAAGTTTGTAAATAATGGGGTTTTGCTGCTTTTTGATGAAATTAGATATGAAATTAGTGGTGTCATTGTAGATCGTGTTCGGAATCCTGGATTAACGTCTATAATGAAGGGATATGTTTTATATAATAGCAATCAAAGTAAACATTTACAAAACGCTGGGTGGTTTCCTATGGATGATTCGCAAATAGTTGATGCCAATGGAAATTTTAACGCTGCAATAAACCTTTCAATGATTCTAGGATTATGCTAAGATTTAAAAAAAATTATTTTAAACCTCCGCCATGAGTTAGTTTTACTACGTTCTAGTTTTGATATTAATACTATAATTAATCCTACCCCTGATAAAGAAATAAAAGTTGTTTTAAACAAAGTTTTATGGAAAATGCCGCATGTAGCCGTTGATGATGCTCAACGAATTAATTTAATAGAATACGTTGCACAAAATCAAGATTTGCATATTCCGTTTAGAGGATGGGAGTTGCATGAATATCAACTTCTACAAAAACGCATCGTCATACATGGAACATTAAAACAACAACACAATTAGAAAAACCAAGGTTTGTGATTGTTGGTTTCCAAACCAACCGAAAAATAGATACATGAGCAACTACAGTCGTTTTGATTATTGCTATTTAACCAACATGAAACTATATTTAAATTCAGTAATTTTCCCATACGACAACTTAAATTTGAAGTTCGAGAATAAACAGACTGCGTTGTTATATGAGATGTATGCCCAGTTTCAGCAATCATACTACGAAAAGAAAAATGAGTCACTTTTTAATTCTGAAGATTTACGAAGTATTGCGCCATTAGTAGTCATAGATTGTTCTAGACAAAAAGAAGCGTTAAAATCTGGCACTGTCGATATTAGATTAGAATTTGAAACTAGCAGAAACGTTTTGCCAAATACATCTTGTCATTGCCTTATACTTCATGATAAGATAGTCAAATACAATCCACTCTCAAACAGCATAAGAATATTATAATTACTTTATTACTGTACCTTTACAAATTATGAGAAAGAAAAAAGAATAAATCATTTAGCAATCACAGTCTATTTATTATTTTACATGTTTTTGACAATATCAACGTATGTTCAAGCGCCAAAGGTAAGTCACTGTGAATTTCATGTAAAGATACTGGGTAGTGTAAATCGCATTCAAAAATAATATATATCCTACATCAGAATCATCGAGAATATTAAGTACGTCTAAACGTACTATTTCTGGACTGGTGCCATCTAAAAAAATTCAAATTCTCCATATGGAAGATATTTAGACGTTGCAGCCCCATATAAATTATTAACATCAAAATACATAAAATATTTAGGATTAATATTCTGTTTTTTAATGCATTTGGAATTGTAGCGTAATACTAAATCAATATGTAGATAACTATAAAGTCCGGAACGGGAACAAACGTTGAACACCCTTTTTTAAGCAGATCATGATTGTTTATATTTACCTTCGAGTGTAACACTTCACTGTTAACTTTAAAATATCACTACTAACTTCGATCACTAGCTAAATTACTTTATAATTAATATCTGTAGAGATTTATTGACTATTTATACATAAATATGTTCTGATGTAAGCAAAAACAACAGTAAAAGTTTAATAAGCAAGTTTCAGAATAATGCAAAATAATTGCATAGCGAATTGCTTTTGGAAGCAGTTGTTAAAATAATCTTTATTTGCGTTTTGATTCATGACCTAAGGTAAATAGCTATAAAATTAGACATTTGCATTTTTTTCAGAAAATAAAGCAAATTCGAAATCTTGCATGATAACTATAAAAAATGCATATTTGCAATTTTTTTCAGACAATGAACCAAATTCGTTATGTTGCTGAGAGCACCATTATTTTTGCTTACATACTGTTTTTTTTCTATTCATTTTAGTATTGAAACAGTACTGACACTTTAGAAAAAATATTACAAATTTGCATCGTTTTTCTGAAAAAAATGAAAATTTTATATATTCAGCTATCTAATTATTATAATGAATAAAAAACAGTATGTAGGCAAAAATAATTGTACTCTCGGCAAAATACCGATAACGATCAACGTTGCATTCTTTGAGCCTTGGTTACTGCTTTACAAAATCTAGCTATCCACATTTTTTTGATTCGGTATTACGCTACAATCCCATTCGTTTCCAATTGCATTAAAAGAAATAAAAAAAATTGAGAAGCCTAACAATCTCGAAATTAAGCTATATTGCATAAAAAATATTAAAATATTTTCATTTTGTTTAAGTGAAAATTTAGGGAAAAAATAGAACCTATTAATCTGATGTTGCGTTTCTTGTAGAAGTTGATATTCATGCCATCCTGTAAATGGAATATGCAAATCGTGATTTTGTGCAACGCATGGCATTTTCCTTAAAACTTTGTTTAAAACAACTCTTATTTCTTCATCAGGTGTAGGATTAATTATAGCACGTAGTAAAACTAACTCATGACGGTGGTTTAAAATAATTTTTTTAAAATTCAACGAAGGCATAGAGTAAAATAAAAAAAAACTTAGATTAGTTAAACGTCATTTAAAGTAATGCGATGCAAATGGTCCTTAACTAATACAGTAATATTGAATATATTTTAGATTATTGGCGACATAATTTACTTTTCAGTAAAACTAAAAAAAATTGACTTTTATACATTTAATTAGATTCAAAATAACATATATATATATATATATATATATATATATATATATATATATATATATATAGGTATGTAATTGCGTTTACATTGAAAGCAGGTTGTATTTTATTTTGATAACAAAGTACATACACGAGCCATGCAGCGTCAGGAATTCTTTCATTGTCAAGTTGCTGCAATATAGCTTACAGTAAATTAAATTACACGACGTTAATTCTAGGTTAAAACTGAAGAATGCTTTTTAATACTGGTTTTAAAAAAATTTGTGGACCTAATCACAACCAGAAAACGGCATTCTATTTTTGTTTTAAAACAAGATATTAAAATCATATTAGTTATGATAGGTACAAGATCGCTTTTGTTAACGTTTCATTCTCACATAGCATGAGTGTAAACTATTCAACCTACAAAATTGGCAGTTTAATTTAATCTTGGATTAGATAAATTTAATCTCAGTTTACAGAACGGTGTAAAACATTTTTTTTTACTTTTAATCTGAGTGCATATTTCGAATAGATGCTTTCATTTTTTGCGATTGAAATTAGAAATGCATCAGATCTAATATTGCAAAGTTGCATTCAGTACGTAACTATGGAAATGCGAATGCTGAAGAAGGCAATAGACTAGACTTTCGTTGACAAAGAAAAAACGCTGTCGTATGTAATTTTTTTGTAATAAAGTACTACAAATTAGACAATAGAAAAGGTCTATGATATCGAGGCTGCAATGAAAACAATTTTAAATAAATTTAAAAATCCTCCAACAAATTTGCAGTCTGATTTTGGTAAAGAATATTATAACAAAAACTTTCAATCCTAAATGCAGACCCATGGTATAAACCATTATAGCGTTTTTCTATAAAGAAAGCATGCATTGTGGAACGTGTAATTAGAACTTTAAATGGAAAAATTTAAGTGATATTGTGAAACAATACAACAATACAGTTCACAGTACTCGCTGTCGTATGTAATTTTTTGTAATCAAGTACTACAAGAATTAGACAATAGAAAAATTCGATGATATATATATTTAATTAAAATGTATAAAAGTCAATTTCTTTCAGTTTTACTGAAAAAAGTAAATATTTGAAATGATTTTGTGGTTTTGCAATTGACAACTTTAATTTTAAAATATGGTATATACGCGTGCACCGTTTTGAAGCCAGACCGGCATTCCATTAATGCTGACTAAGTGGATTTATTTATTATTTTGCTGATGTTATCATTACATTTCTTGCTGGATACATTTATTTTATTTTTCTGCAGACATCAGCATTAAATTTATACATGACTGGGTTTATTAAATTTTTCTGCAGATTTCATATTTCTACAATTGCTATCTAGACAATACCTTAGCATTAAATTCTTGCTGAGATGGGTTGAATTTTCTGCTGTATGTGTGTGATAATCGCTCAATCTTTATTGTCAAGTTGTAGTTGTGTTTTATAGAACAAATCAAAAATGAAAACTTTTTTTTAAAATTGCTTTTGTCAGGGAAGAATAATGATAGTGGTTGGGTTAAAATTATTGAGTAGTTTATAGTCAATCTAAATGAAGTGCTGGAAAAATTGTTGGCTCCGTGAGCAGATCCACCAATTGCAACGTACGACCTGATGACACCAATACACAGTATGTATTCGTTGGCTTAATATAGATTTAATTTTCCTAATGCATTTACTTGATCTAATCTTCATCTAAATCTTTTTAGTGAACACGAAGAAGAACAACCAGAAACGACCGCGCGTCAAAGATAAAGAAGACACCCCTCATAGAACTGATAAGGCAATATTTTACCGTTCAGAGTTGGAGTGAGTTAGAACTCTTCTTTATATTTGGAATGCTTGCTCATTTAGAAAACGAAGATATAAACAACTTAAGTGAATTATAGTATGTTTATTCTAGAGTACATAACATTATATATATATATATATATATATATATATGTATATGTATTTTATAAATTACAATAAAGAAAAATACATTGTGTGTTTCATTTCACATTACTCCCGATTTAATAACTACGACTTGTTATTCTTTAAAAGCGAGAATGAAAAATTGATGCAATCAGTCTGTCTGTCTTTGACAAATCAGTATATATTTCTTGCAAATAATTGTGTTCGCGATTTAACAACTACGACTTGTTATTTTTTAAAAGCGAGAATGAGAAATTGGTGCAATCAGTCTGTCTGTCTGTCTTTGGCAAATTTCGAGATATCTGTACAATTTGTTAAATGTTGTAAAACCAGTAAAGAGCTATTGCGTTGATCAATTATAATTGCTTTCAGGGTTGAGTGTCCCATTCGTGCTGACTGAGTTTAATCGTTTTTTTTTTCTGCAGACATCACCATTAAAAATTTCTTACTGACTACAATAATACAGACGCAATCTTTCTATTGTTTTTTATTATTATTAAACCATTCTTTTAATAACAAGGTATTTTGTTTTGCACATTGCAGACTATTATTGCTGCATCTATAACAATGGATGTTACATAGTAAATGATTGTTGATTTTTAACTCCGATAGCTTAGGACAACCTAGTGCAAGCATATCAATTACAACGTTTTGCATTAGATAGGTTTCCATCCATTTCTTCTTTTCTAGACCCTTCACACAAACTTCTTTACCGGGTCTGATAATTTGCTTCAAATAAAGCGCTATATATGATGACACTATTCCAGCCGTTGAAGATTCATCCCAAGAAATACCATGAATATTCCTTGTTACCCAGTCGTTATGTTTTATATGATCTTGGTTCAAACAACTAGACTGCATTGGCAGTTTAAAAATTTGATGCCAAACAACGCCTTCCAACAAGTCCAAAATCGCAATTTATTTGCACACAAACTCGTTTTTCTTGTATTTATATCCTTGAATATCAACTATATACATGTTTGTATATGTAGGTATGTAAGTATGCAGTAAACTTCGACTAATTAAATTAATATTAGGAGCAATCTCCTTATATAGCAGATTACCACCATCTGCGTACTTTGCTAACCTACTTTTCAATCTATCACAAGAGTGAACGCCATTTGAATTGAAACCGGCCTATGTGTGTATTTGCAGAGTGGTCGCACTTTGAATTCAAATCGGCCTTAGCATATTTTGCATCTGACCGCCTTTATAACTTCTCGCTAGAATTCAAAACTGCTCCACATTTTTCTGCACGCATCTACATTTTTTCAATGTAGCATACGTGTGGACACGTTTTGAAGTTAAACCGGCCTATGTGTATTTGCAGCCTCTAAACAAAAGTAAAAACATAAATCAGAATCCACTTTAATTAAATACAGCATTCTTTATACAATTGACTTAGATGTGATATTATGAATCTGACCTACTTTATAACGTCTCGCTAGAGAACCGAATTCAAAACAGTTCCACATTTTTTCTGCACGCACCTACATTTTTTCAATGGAGCATACGTGTGTGATATTTTGAATCTGACCTACTTTATAACTTCTCGCTAAGCGGGAATAAAAAATTGATGCAATCAGTCTGTCTATCTTTGACAAATCAGTATACATTTCTTACAGATAACTGTGTTCGCGATTTAATAACTACGACTTGTTATTCTTTAAAAGCGAGAATGAGAAATTGATGCAATCAGTCTGTCTGTTTTTGGCCATTTTTCAACGTATCATACGTGTGGACACGTTTTGAAGTCAAACCGGCCTATGTGTATTTGCAGCCTCTAAACAAAAGTGAAAACATAAATCAAAATCCAATTTAATTAAATGCAGCATTCTTTATATAATTGACTTAGATGTGATATTACCATGTTACACATCTACAATTCTTTTTTAATACTTGTACTAATATGATTAATCATTGCGAACTTGACATAACTCTTAAATAGTACTTCATTCGTCTGCACTTAGCTGAGTCAGCTCTACATTCAAACTGTTATTGTCTTTTTAGTAGCAATTTCTGACTCCAAAAATTATTTCAGAATGTAGTAGGTTGAAGTGGAAACATCTTGTAAATTCTTTATAATTATTACCCATGTTTTTGATAATCCATCAGTTTAGAGGTATCTTGCAAGCTACGTGTACGAGTGAAAATTACTTTTACTTTATCACTATTTGCCACTGGAAGCTTTAATGCATCTTGCACAAGATTAATGGTTAAAGCAATGTGGTCAAAACGTTTTATACCCAGCTTTGTACATAAAAGCTTTGAATATTTTAGGTATTGTCAGATACCATAAATATGATTTTATTACGAATGTTCGTCATTGACAATTTTTACAAATTGAAAGTCAATGACTTTGTGGAAACGAATCACAACTTAGTTATAAAGTCGGCCTCCATATAATTGTAGGCTGTTTATTAATGAGTTTAGGAGAATTATTATCGCATTCTAAAGTGATTTAAAAACATTTTGTGAGTACCTATTAAAACTTATTACGTGCTGTTAAAACATTTCAAACTCTTCAAAATATTTATAACGCAATTTAAAGTCTTTGGATTATGCAAATTCTTGAATAAAAAGAAAATATTTGTTCATAAGTCGAAGCGCGAGATAAAGCTAACCTAACTTTCAGCTGTCAATGTTGATGATTTGATAGAACGTTATATTCCAATGCCACATTGAATTCTGGAGCTTGCTCGACATACGTTTTTATGGTATTGAAGCATACAATTACAAACAATGAGTCATAAGCAACTTTATTTGGTTTCAACTATATATGCTAATTTATTATCCAACAGAAAAAACTAGCACGTCAAAAATAAAAATGGAGTTTAAAATAATATTTGAATTTTTAAGAAGGAATAAGTTAGTAATGTAATTTACTAGCTTTCCCTTTTTATATGCAGAACAATATGCTCCAAAAAAACATGTAACAGCACTTGGGTTTAAATTTAATGGTATAGTTGAAACCAAATAAAGTTGCTTATGACTCATTGTTTGTAATTCTATGCTTCAATACCATAAAAACGTATGTCGAGCAAGCTCCAGAATTCAATGTGGATCGTACAATTCCCTTTGTTTGTTTAATTCGTATTCTCTCAAGAATTTTACTCGTGCTGCGGCAACATGTTCTAATTCATATAATTCCCGTCTGCTATCATCATTTTTAAAAGTAAAACCAATGGTAGGTAAAAGTCTTTTCAAACTACTTATACTAAAACTAAATACTCCAGACAAAGCAAGTTCTTGTTGTAAGGCTTTTGCTGTAACATGGAGCCCTAAAAATTACACATAGGTTTAAAAAAATATCCCAAATTAATATTATCTTTATTACGTTTAGAATGCATGTCGTATATTTTTCTCTTGACACAATCTTTAACAAAATCGCATACATCACAAGATTTTAATTTTGTGCATTTTCGATTCATACCACGAGATTGCAGTGGTTGATTTTCTTTATGTGCTTCGGATACTTTTTTCTTAATACTAGTAAGGTTACGGAGTCCTACAACACAGGCTTCAGCAGTCCGCTACCTGCATTACAGATTCAAATGTAACAAACAAACCTGGATTGTCACGTTTCCTTTCAAAGTAATTTAGAATATTCATAATCACCAACTGTGTTTGTAATTTTAAATGTTTATTACACAGCATTTTTAGTGTCAATATGAAACGGCAATATTTTTGAAAAAACTGTTCTACAATACAATTAAGACAAAAATACAAAACGCTAAATAAATAGAAAAGATAACTTAACCTTCAAAAGCTCAAAAACACACGAATTAAGTAATGCCGTGGTGCAAATAGTTACTGTTAGAAATAGATTATTATTAAAAACACAAACATTAACACGCATATCAGAACAGTTGTTGCTAGAACTATTGCAGACTGTTCTGATATGCGTGTTAAGTGATTTGTGTTTTTTAATAATGATATCTATTTCTAACAGTAACCTAACCTGTGATTGCAGCCACGGCATTACTGCCGTGAGACGCTCGTCAAAAACACAAATGAATTTACAAACTTTATGAACCAAAATAAGACATACGTTTGCTACTTCTTTAATACATAATTATGAAGAAACATCTTTCTATAGCTATCCTGTTCTATGAAGTGAAATTCGTAGACACGAGTAAACACATACATTATACTATAGTTGTGTTTTCTATCCACGTATTGCGATGAGTCACACGCAAGTTTGTTTAGTTCCAAGTTATGTATTTCAAATGAATTAGATAAGGAAGTAGTATAAATAGAGGTAGCGCTAGACTTAGAGATTAGATCAAGTATGACATCAGTGTTGTAATGTTCTCACGCTAATAAAAATTTTTAAAAAACCGTTTTTGAGAGTGATAAACATAATTGGCGCAGTCAGTACGGGATTTTGGAAATTTTCGAATCGCCGGAAATTTTTCGTTTCAACGATTAACTAAAATCAAGAACCTTGAAGGTGATATATCCATAGAGGCAAGCGAAAATTGCTTTGGAAATTGCTTTTAGGAAAATCAACAACTGTTTGTACTTTCGAATTCGAGAAACGAAGATTTTTGTTAGCAGTTTGGAGAAGGAACGAAATCGTCCAATCCAGACACCAGCCCAATTTTGGAAGGAACAGAATCGTCTAACCAGGGCACTTAGTTTAAGAAAATTATGCGAACTCAATGCATCATATTAATGTAAGCGAACTTTGAATTTCTATTTCTGATATCTTATAATTGTTTTTCAATTGATGAGTGATTGTGATATAAACGACTTAACAGTCTTGATAGAACGTATTAAAATAAGTAACGAGGAAATTTTAGAAGCAAGTTCAGATAACACGAACGTAGATATTCTAGGGAATAATTCAAGGGCTCGTTCAAATATTTTGGAAAGCTCAGAAAATAGTATCAGTAATTTAGATAACTTAATTAATTTAAACATGGCAACTGAACAAACAAATTATCAATTGCTAAAATTACATTTAGATTCCATTCCCCCTTACGATGGAAACCCTCATACCTTGACAATATTTATCGCAAATTGCGAGAACGTAATTAATGTATTTGCTAGTCAAACAAATATTCAGTTAAATAGTTTCTTGCTTAGAGCAATTATAGGTAAATTGATAGGTAGAGCTCAGATATTAATAGGTTCACGCATAGAGTTAAAAACTTGGGACGAAATTAAAAACGCGTTAAATTTATCTTTTGGAGATCAACGCGATATTGATTGCCTTATCCAGGATTTAATTAGTTTATGACCAAATAAACATGAAACGCCATATAATTTTGGAATGCGTTGCCAAGACGCAAGGAGTTTAATAATTGCAAAATTAAATTCATTGACCATTTCAGCCGAAGAACGTACTATTAGACTTAAAAGTTATGATGACCTTTCGCTTAAAACATATATTCGTGGATTGCCAATAACCATTCAAACAAATGTTAGATTACGCAACCCTAGTAGTTTAGAACAGGCTATGGGATTAGTTATCGAAGAAGAAAATTTCTTATACTCAACACAGAGAAATAGTAACTTAAATTCAAATTCAAATTTCAAACCCATTTCAAGAATGACGCCTAGTAGCTATTCAAATCACTCTAACATTCCATACAGACAAAATTCTAACAATTTCACTTATAGGCACCCAAACACATTTCAAAAAAACCAACCTTCATATTCGAAATTTCAAACGCAAAAGCCTCATTTTCAAAACACACATTCGAACAGATTTTACACCCCTGTAAACCATCAAAGAACATTTAATCCAAGTTCCCATTTTAATAACAGGTTTGGTATGCAAAACACGCCATTTAGTAACAAACAAAATTTTACAAGTTCATCTCAAAGATTTGCTCAAGTTCATCCAAATAACATATCCAATTTTAATAAAGACGAACCGATGGATACATCTTCTGGAAATACAACTATTAAACCCCAATTTCAATCTCAAAGGTTATACAATCAGAATATAAATAGTTCAAACTGCAATGACCCTTATTTTATAGAACGTGAGAATGATTGTAATACTGCAAACTATAATGCTTATTGTGATCACGACGACCTCGTTCATTCTTTGAAAACACACGAGACGTTTCAAACCCAGCCGCTACATAACACCGATAGAAACTATATCCAGTTTCCTGATAACGCGTGTGAGAATATAAATTACGATGTTAATGATGTAAATCCTACTCAGCAAAATTTTCCACAGGTCATGCCTTGGAACAACGAGAGGTAATACACGTAAACACATTCAAGCAAGATTTACCATTTATTATTATTCCTGAAATAAATGCTAGATTTTTAATCGATACTAGTAGCACCCGTAGTTTGATAGATCCTGAAGTAGCACACAAATTTTATACGAATTTTATTTACCCGGAATTTTTCAATATTCAAACAGCACACAATATCAGCTTTCACAAAGAAGTAGCACGCATACCACTTTTTCAAATCTTTAACGTAAAGGACTATTACAAATTTTTCCTTTTCAAATTTAGTAATAATTTTCAAGGTTTAATTGGAATCGATTTACTTCGACAATTAGGCGCAAATCTTAACTTAAGCCGGAAACAAATAATAACCCCGCATGCGACTATTCCTATTATTCTAAATTTTGAACCAGAAATGAAAAATAATCAATTCAAAAATTATTCGATAATTGTAAATGAGCGTTGCCGACAAATAATAAAAATCTCAGTACAAATACGTAATGGAGTCGGAATATTAAACCACACGAATTTTGGAAATGGACTTGAAACACAAAAAGCTTTGGTTAGTGTTATTGAAAATTTCGCGACCATTGTAGTCACAAATATAAATGAATATCCCGTTAAAATTTCTATTTTTCAACCTTTCGAAATTGAACCCATAAACGATATTGATGTAAATTTTATCGAAAATTTGGAAACAGACCTAGAATTAGACGAACCACAGGACGATAAATTAAAAGGAAATTTGAAAGATCTTCGACTTGATCACTGCAATAAAGAGGAAAAAGATGCTATAAAGAAATTGTGTTTAGAATACCGTGACATATTTTATTGTGAAGGAGTTCCCCTCAGTTTTACTAGTGAAATTAAACATAAAATAAATTTAAAAAATGATTCTCCAATTTTTACAAAATCATATCGCCTCCCAGAAATTCACCGCAACGAAGCTAAATCACAAATAAAGAAAATGTTAGATCAGGGCATAATTGAAGACAGTGTTTCGCCGTGGTCTTCCCAATTTGGATAGTGGAGAAAAGATTGACGCATCTGGTAAACGAAAATGGCGACTTGTAGTAGATTATAGAAAATTAAATTCTGAAACAATTCCTGACAAATACCCATTACCTAATATTAATGAGATTTTAGATAGGCTAGGCCGTGCAAATTATTTCACGACCCTAGATTTGGCCAGCGGGTTTTATCAAATCCAGATGGACCCCCAAGACGTACAGAAAACAGCATTCAGTACCCGCAGGACATTTTCAATTTAAACGAATGCCTATGGGTTTAATAAATGCCCCTTCGACATTCCAACGTGTAATGGACAGAGTTTTACGCGGACTGACAGATCAATCGTGTATAATTTACCTTGACGATTGTCTAGTGTTCAGTTCATCTCTTCAAGAACACTTAGAAAAATTAAGAGAAGTTTTCGACAGATTTAGACAACATAATTTAAAAATACAGTTAGACAAATCAGAATTCCTACAAAAACCGTAATGTATTTAGGACACGTAATTACCCTACAGGAGTTAAACCAAACCCAGACAAAATAACAGCCGTAAAAATTTTCCTTTACCACGCACAGCAACTGAAATCAAAAGTTTCCTTGGACTATTAGGTTACTATAGACGTTTCATAAAAGACTTTGCAAAAATTACAAAACCTATGACGAAATGCTTAAAGAAGAATGCCAAAGTAATACACGACAAAGATTTTCTAGACAGCTTTAAAACTTGTAAAGAAATTTTGACCAACGGACCTGTACTTCAGTATCCCGACTTTGAAAAAAAATTTATTTTGACGACAGACGCGAGTAACTATGCGATTGGAGCAATATTATCGCAAGGAACCGTACCCAATGACCGACCAATAGCGTACGCATCTAGGACACTAAATGAGACCGAAACGAAGTATTCGACAATCGAAAAGGAACTTCTTGCAATTGTTTGGGCATGCAAACATTTTCGACCGTATTTATTTGGACAAAAGTTTTATATATATACTGATCACAAACCACTGACATGGCTTTTCAACTTAAAAGACGCAAACTCAAAACTGACAAGATGGAGGATAAAATTATTAGAGTATGACTACGAAATTCTTTATAAGAAAGGAAAATGTAACACTAATGCCGATTGTTTATCCCGGATACCAGTCAATGCCTTAGAAACAGGATCTCTTGCAAATAATCCAGGTGACATAGATGACTATATAACAGAATTTTTAAAAAGTTTAGATCATGAACCGCATGACGAAAATCAATTTCAAACAGAATTACCTGAAGAACCTCAATTAAACACTCCTGAACCTGCATGGACAATACATATTCCTGACGACGACAACATATCTACTCAACATTCTAACTCTAATGGAAACACGAATAAAGGAATTGCTATTTTAGACGAAATTATAAATAACAAACCACGCCAGATTTTAGTTTACCCAAATTTGTATTACAAGACGGACGTAACGTTAGAAAATGAAAGCGACCCCACAATTATAAAAGTCAAAATTCCAGAAATTGCCAATGACAAACTAATTTTGGATTTTCTAATTCAGTACACAGACCCTAGTAACACTTATTATTTACATTTCAACAAAGACGAATTGTATAATGACTTCAATGATGTATATCAACAGCATTTTTCTGAAAATAGACCAAAGTTAATTAAATGTACCAAATTGATTAATACACTTAAGGATATCGAAGAGCAGACAATAGTAATTAGAAACTACCATGAAGGTAAAACGACTCACCGAGGAATAAACGAAACCTATGAAAGACTCAAACAAAATTATTACTGGAAAATATGAAAACTAGTATAACAAATTTTATCAATGAATGTACATTGTGCCAAAGAAATAAATACGCTAGACAGACCCCATATACCCCAATAATGCTAACAGAAACGGCAAAAGCCCATTCGAAATTGTACATATGGACGTATTTACTTTTGATGGGAAAAATTATTTAACATTAGTAGATGCTTTTACAAAATTAGCTCTAGCTCTATTTATAAGTGGAAAACGGCTATAAATATTAGTCAAGCACTTATAAAATATTTTACTTCTTTCGGTATACCCCAAACCATTGTGACAGATAAAGGAACGGAATTTAACAACGCTACAATTAAAGAAATTTTAGGACTACACAAAATTAATGTACATTTCACAACATCCGGACATCACGAATCCAACTCCATAGTTGAAAGAACACATTCCACACTAATTGAACACTTAAGACTTTACGCGATATTTACCCCAAAGAAAGCGATTTAATGGACTATGCTATAATAGGTTATAATAACTCGATCCACAGTGCGACAAAATATACTCCCTTTGAATTGACGTTTGGACATACAAATTCGAGAGACCCCAATGAAATCTTTTAACCCTAACTTTTATTCAGACTACGTTAATAACCATAAAGAAAAATTAGAACACGTATATAATAAAGTAAATGAAAAATTAGTCGAAAATAAACAGAAAGTAGTAGATAAGAAAATACCAATGGAGATACTAATCCAGAATTTAAAGTAGAACAAATAGTTTTTAAGAAGAATCCTAAAAGAGAAACAAAAAGATAAGGTGTTTTAGGACCGTATAAAATTACTAAAATATTAGATAAGAATAGGGTAGAGATTTCAAGAGAGAAACAAAAAATAAGGAAATTACATTAAGTAAAGAAATTATACATATTAAGGAACTAAAAAGACCCCCTGTTACAGATTCGCCCTCTGCACAGTCGCAAGACGAATTACAGCCCAGTTCTACAATTTAGACGACAACCCCGGACTTCTTCCTCTTCGTTTAGGCACAGCCCAAATAAAACCGATTTTTGGACATTTATTCAAATTTATGATATTGCTAATATTACAAAAAACTTTTTGACTTTAAAGGCTCAATATGAACAAATTCAAAATACACTATCATTATCCCCACATGTATTCCAATTCAATCAATCATTTCACAATTCGTATCACACAATCCAAATTTTAAAAAATAAAATTGAGATACAATTAAAACAATTAAATCCGCTTTGGAATAAACGAGAAAACGATCTCTTTTAACGGTGTAGGCTCAGCATTAAAGTTTCTCACCGGAAATTTAGATTATAACGATGGAGAAAGATATGACAATGCCATTTCATCTTTAACTAATAACCAAGAAAAAATTAAATCTTTAATTAATGATCAAATAACTCTATTTCAAACTTCACTTCAGAATTTCGAAAATAACTCTAAAATATTAGCTCACAATCAATATATTCTAAAAGACAGAATCGAGGAGATCTCAAAAGAAATTAAAAATTTAAGTATTGACAAGGTAGAAACTTTTCATTATTTTGCTCTAGAAAGATTAGCTCTGCAATTTTCCACAAATTTTCAGATTCTATATGATCTATTGGAACGAATCGAAGTTGCTATTACTTTTTCTAAATTAAATATTTTTCATAATGCTATGGTAGAACCCCATGAACTATTTTCTGAACTAACCACAGCCAGTAAACAGTTACAAGGCAAGAAATTCCCATTCGAAGTGACAGTACTCAATACGTTGCTATTCGAAAAAATCATCAATATTAAAAGCTACAGTAAAGATAACAGTATAGTGTTTATTTTGGAAGTACCAATTGTTGAAATGGACGATTTTATCTATTATCATTTGTATCCACTACCTACTCCACATCAGACTTCTTTTAAGATGATCATCCCTAGTGCAAAATACCTTTTGTTAAACGACCACACCTATGCAGTTTCTGACACAAATTGTTATGAAGTCACTCAGGCAGAATTCATTTGCCATCAACTACAAACATCAAAATTACTTCAACAGCACCATGTGAAATTGAATTAATAAGATACGCCGATAATATACGTAATTGTCACCAAATACCAGTGAAGATAACCACAAAGAAGATTCAAAACTGGAGAAGAACAAATGGATCATCGTAGTGCCTCATAATTTAGTTGTTATACACAAGTGCGGAAAAGTGAAAACAGTATTCCTATAAACGGTAGCTATTTGCTAGAACTTAAAGATTCTTGTGAAGTGTCAATCGATGAAGTAGTGTTAAAAACTTTTGTTAAGGAAATTTCTAGTTATAAGAATATTGTATTACCACGCTTAGAAGTTTATGCCAATAATTCAAAAATGCCAAACTTTGACCTTAAACCTTTAGAAATAGATCCGATACACCTCAATGAATTAAATGAGGTCTATCGAGTTTTAGAAAATGAAAAACTAGAATTAAGTAAATTAGAAAGTCCTGTAATCAATTTTAAGAATATTAGCTTTTATACGATAATTTTGTATGTCACTATTATTTTTCTGATATTATATTTAATTTATAGATATTTTTTAAAGAAGTCAATAGCTAAACATGTATACGAAGATAGCACAGAACATGAGACAAGGAACTTTCCTGGACTTTCAAACTCTGGTTCCCCATAGTTCTCATTTAGGGCCGGAAGAGTTATGTATTTCAAATGAATTAGATAAGGAAGTAGTATAAATAGAGGTAGCGCTAGACTTAGAGATTAGATCAAGTATGACATCAGTGTTGTAATGTTCTCACGCTAATAAAAATTTTTAAAAAACCGTTTTTGAGAGTGATAAACATAATTTCCAACTACATCAATTAACCCACATATTGAAGATTCTTTTGATAGTTTTATTTGGTATCCGTTTTGGACAAGCGGTTATAAAAATCTGTATAAATAAAATAGATGTTTTTGTGGTATAAACATGATCACATCTTCAAGTGCCATGTCTTCAAGAGGACGTTTATTATTATGATTCAGTTAATTAAATAAACTACACATATGTCGTAGCGTATTATACAATGATTTTTTATTGATTTTTTGCAAATTTCTAAAAGTTCTTAAATAACAACTTACCATGTTTTTTTGCAAAAGGGTTGTGTTTTGTTTTTAGAAAATATTGTAACTGCGTTATTATTTCTTAAATTAAAGATCGAATTTGAAAAATACGGTGGAATGTGAAAAATATAGCTGAAAAAAAACTAACTACCCCTTAACAGAGTTATTGTATTTTGCCATCTAAATACCTATAACAATGCTTAAAGTTTAGGTTCGTCCTCCTTAAAATTTACCTGGATATTGTTAATAGGTTGTGTCATTGTGCGAGAGAAATCAGCTGATGTTTTTTACAAATAAGTTTTTAAATCCATAAGTTTGAAATTTTCCGCATTTAAAACCAGTTTTATGCTGTGTAAATCCACCTTGCATCCAAGAGCCCTCTACTTTATTCTTATTTGAAATGGACTATAAATTGTCCCGAGTGTTTAGCTGTAGGGTTAAATCGTCCAATAGAAATGCAGAAGCTCAGGAGATGCTAACCTTAAGTATTATTTAGTACCTCTACATTATAACCTAATACAACTTATTTTTTAATTACACCTTTAAATTTCAACCTACTAACTTTTGTTTATATTCATTTTAATTGCCGTATTTATATAATTGATGATTGACAATTAATTAAATTGTTAGAAAAATATTAAATTAGTATGTGAAGTGTGATGATTTGCTATTGGATGTTTAATCCTGCAGCTAGACACTCGTTAAATTGTCTCAATATGAACTTTGTTACCCGTAACTCTTATACCGAAGGCAAAAATCTGAACCCATCCATAGTAGAGGTTAGGGTGTTTCTGTCTTGTCAGTTATAAGACTAGCTCCGTGAATGCTTTCATTAAAACTTTTTGAAAATCTTTAATATTTGGGTTGTGTAATAAATATTAGCTAATTTCAGTTGGCTTAAATTAAGGAATGGCCTGCAGAATACTGTTTAAACGTTGTGTAGGTTTGGACGTGTGGAAGTTGGTAGGTAGATGATTATCTAATAGGTAATGCTATTTTAAATGTTCTACTTTTTTAGGACAATAGGTTTCATAATCAAAGCTACAAGGCTGTACGTAAGGTGAGAAGTTTTGTTATTATACTCTAAAGTTAAACTACGATTTTGTGATAAATTTTATTAACACCAAATTTTCAGTTTTCCTATATTTTTTAATATGCTATTTTTAGAACTAATTTATTATATCTTTGCTAGACTGACAAATGGCCTTAACTCCTGCAGATAGAATTTTACAGGGTAACAGTACAAAATATAAATATTTCTAGAAAAATGAACTTTTCGTGTATTTATGTTTCACACTCTTAATTTGAGGGCAGCTTTAAAGGTTGGCTTAAAATTACCATTTTACAAAAATTGCAAAATTTTTTCAGTACTATACGATTTTACAGTGTTTGGCATATCAAGAACACAACTTGAAATTTGGCTTAATACCTTAATTTGAGTTGTGCATATGGTTTGGTTAATCCAAGAGAAATATAATTTGTTAAATCTTCATTAAAACGATGCTTAGGGTATTAGTTTTCTATTGTGAAATTTTATTGCTATATATTACAAAAGTTATTTGATTGAGGAGTATTATGAATAATAAAGAATATTCAGAATAAGTATAAGATTATAAAGTGCATTCAATAGTACGAACTAATTTTATAAAATTTTAAAATTAAAGCAATTACTTATCAATACTACATTAAGATGTTTCTTTTTGCTTAATTAATTATTGTTTTCTATTGATCCGGTAATACCAGTTTTGGTTGTGATAACCAGATGAATATATATTAAATGGCTATAGGATAAAATAAAAAGAATATACTCACAGTCTAGCAGGATCTATTCCTTGCAAAATGTATGAGGAGTTGAGTGGGATGGAACCTGTCATATGTATTACTTAGGACGCCAAGATATCTTTTGAATAAATTAATTCTAAAGGGATGTTGTTGAGGAAGATATTGAAACCCTAACAAAACACAAAGATGAACTAACCGAATAGTCACTAATTACCACAAAACTTGAAACAAACCAAGCTATTAGCATACAGTTGAGGTCATTGTTTGTGTCTCACAATAAAAAAGAAATATAAAAATGATTATATATCTATTATAACTCATGTAAGTTTATATAAATATACAGGGTGATTTATGGTGAACAGCATATTAGACATATAAGGAGAACTACCTCGCATTGCCTTTTGAATTTTTGGCCATTTATGTAAATATACATGTTCTATCTATTTAAAATATTTTCAGCTCTGCAGTGTTGCCAATTACATTAAAATATAGTTGTAACTTAGTTATTTTAAATGAAACACCTTATATCTTTGTCGGTTTTTGATTCTTTGTTTGTGTTTGATTAACCTTTCTTAATATTGTCATATACATATCTGTTCTAATTTTGAAATTTTAAATATTTTCCATTTTTTAATTAGAGAAATATTGATCTACATATGCTCTTAAATTTGAAGAAACCTCAATCACAGTTGGGTTAGTTAAGGCCGGAAGGCTTCACATCCTGTAACTAAACTTTACAGTAAACGTACAAAGTGATTGAGAAGCAATCATTTGTTACTTAATTAAAAGATATATTAAATTTTTGGTTTTTAAATAAGACCTGTATATTGTTTGTAATTTGAAAAGCTGTTGAAATTAGTTGTTTTTCTATACAGGGTGATACACAACTTCATAGAAATATTTTAACTGATGCTTAAGGAAGCGACGCATATTTATATTTACTTATAAAAGAATTATTTCTTAAAAAGTAATGATGCATAATTTAAACGGATATTTTGTAACTTTTTTTAATTGTTCTGCTCTAGTACAACGGTTTCTTGCTCTAGCACATTAGTCACGTGAGATACGATTCTAATAATTTGAACCAGTGTGGTAAAGGCCTTTACCTTCTCTCACAGATAATCGAAGGAAGGGACATCTTCCGACATAGCTAGGGGTCTATTTCTGGGTAAGGCAATGGGAAATGGGAGTAAGTCGATTTTTGTTTCTAAACAAAAATTAAACAAAATTAAATAGGCGCCACCAAGTCCTATGATAAACAAGTTAAGGGCAAAGCAATATTCTAAGGGTGGATGTGGAAATCTAATGATAAAAAGATCACCTTCGTTAACAAAAACCTGTCTTATAAAAATAAGACGCAGCTCTTGAAAGAAATTATAAAGGTTAAACAAAAAATATAGAACACAGTTTATGTCCTTTAAAATCAGTGATAATATATAACCAATTAGTTATTGCTTTTTGGCACAAAAATTGTTAATCAGAAGTTATACTTTTATATTATTAGATTTGATTGCGTTTAACCAAAATAAAAGTAAATGTTTTATCTAATTGTATAATGTAGCAAAAAGAACTTTCTCTTCTATAATCATGGTTTCTAACATGTAAATTAACAACAATGATATTTATAATGAAATCAAAATTATGTCTTTTTAAAGTAAAGGACGGCTCCTTAAATACAAGTTTATTTGCACTTTTTAGATATTTGAATTTAGTAAAAATTTGTAAACACAATGCATTTAAATATCATTTCTACCATGGGCAGATCTTATCAGGTAGATTACAGGTTCATTATAAACACTCAGCTTGTACTTAAATTTGCAAAGAAGTGAAATACACTTTACTGTATATAAAAAAATAAAGAGTAAACAAAAGTTCACTACTATTTCTTACCAAGCACTTTCTATATTGAAGATATAATTTTGTATAAACACCAATGCAAACACTGTCTTTATACAAAATTTCTAAAAGCTAACTTCAAGATTAGAGAAATGTTTGATTTGAATTATAGAAAAGCTGCGATGAGGTTATCTTTTAACGGTAAGTATTTCAAATTTATCTGAAGTTTGAATGTAAACAAGGCCAGTAAGTGTAAACCTAACCAAACAAAAATACAACTACGGTTTGTAACATACCGGTTTATAAATGATCGAAAGTGAAACAGATCATAAACACGATAGCAAAACGACATGTTCTTATGACCATCTATTTAACAAAGACTAACGATATTTTGTAGACATGCAAAAATTTAAACTTAAATTAAATAACGAACCAAAGTGCGTTTAATTTCCGTTGAGACATTTCATTAGAAATTTCATCAGCTGTAAACACCATTAACAATTCCAAATTTAAGGAGTTGCAACAAATTTTCTGGACAACTGCATATACAACCACATGTTCGTAATTTCCAAATCTTGTAGCATAACACAGTTTACCAAATAAAATTAATCCTGCATTCTTTCTTGCTTTACGTTTGTGCTTGTTTTTCTAATCTTTACGTCGCGTGTTAATGGAAGTTATTATAAATATTTCAGGTCCATCATTACGTGAAACATTCAAACACTAATCGCTAATCGCAGGTCACAAGCCTCTAATTTCGAGAACATCTTGATGATTTGATAGCATGGTTGCGACTAACTAAACTGAACGTTGATGACTTCCAAGGACTCGCCGTTAGCGATTGGAAAATACATGTACTATAAAAGTTTTAAAGATGCTAAAGGAAATAGATTTATATTACACAGATATTCTACAATAGACGAACTGAGTGGGTTGGTGTGTGCATGCGTGTGTGTGTGTGTGTGGGTGTGCATGGGTTTGTGGATGTGTCTGTGCATGTGCGGGCACATGCACATGTGTGTGTGTGAGTGAGTGCATGCGGGGGCATGTGCATCTGTGCATGTGCATATGTGTGTGTGTGTGTGTGTGTGTGATAATAATAATAAGTACGACTTTTATTCAAATAAATAATATTCAAATTACAAGGCGAGGTTCAGTATCATGGTGTTCTTACACCTAACCCCTGACAACTATTTAACTATGTCTGGCGCAACTACTAAATTAATACAACTATAAATACATTAGAGAGACTAAAGATCAGAAAAAAGACAAAACAACACATACACACACAGGCGCACACTCAACCACCTTAGGTCAATAAGTATATGCGACAGAGGCATAATGTTAACCATTTTGAAGAGGGAGCAAATATTTTTTGTATCTAAGTTTAAAGGATGACCGACTTTCACATATCAATTCAAGCTTAAGGTTATTAATCACATAGTCAATTTGATAAGAAAAGGATGATTTAAACTTTTCTGTTGTATGTTTGGACATGGATATCGGACAATGAGTGCGAACGCAAATGCTATGAATATCGGACCTTTTTCCTTTACAAATAAAGAGGAATTATGTTCATTAAAATGTTAATATACATTTGAGTTGAGTGCAGTAAACGCCTATTGTAAGTAGTTAACCATCCTGTCTCTTTAAGTCTGTAAGAGACCTTTTCATATTTTCTTACACCATAGCCATATCGCAAACAGGAATGTTGTATATATTGTAATCAGATCTTGTCCCTAGCGCTCAGACAAGGGCCATAAACCTTGTTGCAATAGTTTACATGAGATAGAACAAGTGCCTCGCACAGCTTCATCTTTACTTTTACAGAAACATAATGCTTATAAAGAAATATGCCTTCAGTGAAATATAAACTTTTTTTAGGATTTGAACAACACATGCTCAGAAAATTTCAAACGATCATCAATGATCAGTGCTAGATTTTTAACAGTTTAGAAAGTTTTACTGACTATTAATCTACAAGAATGGAAATTTGGGGTGTAACTAAGTCTAAAATCTTTACTGGTCCAAACCATATGGCGTTGGTTTTGGACGCATTCATGACCAATGCGTGACTTTTTGAAAATGTCACCAAGCTTTTTAGATCTTCATTAATTTGAAAACATGCTAACTAAACATTCTTAGGATAAAACAATAAATAAATCTGTATATCATCAGCATACTGGTACGAACTACAATATTTAAGCTGCTGAGTCACATTTATGGTATATATAGCATATAACAATGGACCTAGTACAGATCATTGTGGCACGCCCAAAATCACTGATTGAATACTAGAAGTAATATTAATCTATTTTAACAGCTTGTTTCCTATTATTTAAATAATTTTGTATAAGTTTAAGCGAGGTAATATCGAACCCAATATATTTAAGGATAGCAATTAAAAAATTCAAAGTATTAAATGCTTTGCTGTAATCTAGTATCACAAGAAACGTTAATTTATATTTGTCTATTTCCTTTATAATATCGCCGATTACAGTAGAAAGGGCTGAACTACAACTATATACAGATCTAAGACCAGATTGTGTCTCTGGCAAAATGTTATATTGATCTAGGTAGATTGGATCTGTGATTCAATTACTGTTTCCAGAATTTCGGAGAATACCGGCAGAATACTAACTGGGCGAATATTTTTCAATTCTGTATGGTTTTGGTTTTTTGCTACAGGCGTTACCACAATCAGTTTTCAATTAGTAGGAGTATCCCCATATTTTAAGCAATAGTTAATTAAATGAGTTAAAAATGGAATAATATGGGGTAGGCACAATTTAAGCATACTAATGGTTAAGCCATCTGCACCAGCTGCATTAGCAACAATATCAGCATTTACTTCCCTAAAATTGAATGAAACAGAATTATCTAACAATGTGTTGCTATTATAGAAATTAATAATATCCACAGAGTCAATAAAAATAGATTCATTTGATTAACATCTCTTAGAGATTGTGGTATATCTGGTACTAATTGAGAATATATATTGTATTTAGCTAATTTTTTCCAAAGGGTTTTACTATCAGAGTATATATGAAGTGCATGTCTGCCAAGAAGATTAATTAGCTGTTTTATTATGAAATCAGTTTTGTCATCAATACTATTCATACAGAAAATTTGTTCCATGGGCAGTGATCTAAGATCTGTCAAAAAGCTAGCTATATCAAAATTCTTAAATGTCCAATATTATTTATATTGACAACTATTCTTTAGCCCTTGAAGATTTGTGCAATGTCAAAGGCACCCATGTCACTTTTCCGATGATTAGGAATTATAATTAAATCTAAAAGTGTTGAAGAACTAGCTGTAATTCTAGTCGGCATAGTAATGACTTGTTTCATATTATAACTTTCAATCAAGGAGATAATTTTGGTGGTATCCCTGTTAGTTAGATCAAGCATATTAACATTAAAATCCCCCATACAGAATGTCATCGGAATTCCCACCTAAATTGGTTAGGGTGTTATCAAATAGCTCTAAAAACTTATTAAATAGCATATCAGGTGGCTTGTACACAACACCAAAAATGTATTGCTTTGAATTAACCTTAAACCTAATCCATAATTGTTCAATTGTAGTAGAAGTCGTTAAGGCATTAAAATCTAACGATTTCGAAACAAAAAAGTTACTCCTCCTCCTCTTCTATCAGTACGATCATTACACATTAACCTATTACCCGGTAATTCCAAAATTTCATTTGGTATATCATTTCTCAACCATGTTCCACTAATTCCTAAAACATCATATTTATTAGTACATACATGGTCTCTCAATTCATCTAAATTATGATCTAAAGAACGAATATTTATGTGCGCTATTTTGAAATCTTTCACTATTTTTATAGATTAAATTATACTATTATATACACAAGAATTATTCAAAGGCAAAAAATTAGAAACAAAACTTAATGACCTCTAGTGATAACAGTATAGGAAAAACGCAGGTGGCAAATTTGTTGTGGCAATCTATATAAACCGTGCTGAATAAACAAGATAATAAATAAACAATACTATTAGAATAAAGCAATATTACACTAATTATACTGTCAAATCCATACAATCAACACATTTGCAGTGCAACCTAATAAGTTTAATATTACCAAAACGCAGATGCAATAAACTGAAAATTAAATTGACTTTATGTTTATAAACAAAATAATTACTATATTCTATTACCATCAATTATAGACACCAATTCAGCTGATAATCTTTATTATACGACCTTAACGATACGCTTCAAATCTTCAGTAGATGTTGCTGAATACACCTGATTATTGAACTTAATTTTTTATTACCCCATTCATGGTCCAGACATTCTTGGGCCCATAACGACTTTGGGCCATTTTAAATCATACTGTTTTTTTGTAATATTCTTGTTAACGTAAACTTTGTTGTTGCTGAAATTTTCACAATTTTGCACAATCATGCATCGATTACAGTAACTTGCAAATCTGACAATCACTGCACGATTGATTCCTTCTCGAACTGATCCGAGCCAATGACATTGATCAATATACTCTGGCTTTATCTCCATGTTTGCTTTCTCTTTCCACCAAGTTATCAATGTTGTTTCTAAATTTTAATTGGAAGTCTCAGAAAGATCATGAACATGCATATTTGCTTGACATGTATACTGCTCAAGGTTGTCTATCTTAGTATCATAATCTTTTGTTAAGATTACAATTTCTCGTTTTAATTGCTCAGCTAATCTATCCATTTTTATACTTAACTTATCCAGCACGTTATCAATTACTGTTTGTACCAACATATCATTATCGCCAAGCAATGAAAAGGGTTCTTTAACTGCATCCCTGAGAGTAAAAATTTCTTTGATTTCACTACGACTTTCACGGGCCAATCCCATAATTATTGCTCAATAACTCCGATACAATATTATACTAAAAAGTGATCTTTGAAATAATCTTTAATGCACTAGAAAGGTATAGAACTACAACAAATCTACCACAACACGCAGTACAATGTTACTCACTTTGCACCATTTTGAATATATACTGCTGTGATAACGCTTCGCGTTGGGTGTCGCTAAAGAGTGCTGTGATAATGCCTCGCATTGGGCGCCACTAAATTAGTGCTGTGATAATGCCTCGCGTTGGGTGCCACTAAATTAGTGCTGTGATAATGCCTCACGTTGGGCGTCACTAAAAGAGTGTGATATAACAACGGATACAGCAAATTGTAAATTTGAAATTACTGACTTACCTTCTTTTCTAACTTTTCTTTGCCTGGTTTGTAATGTTAAATTATTTTTAATAAAGTTTTATTTAACAATTTGAGAATTCTTGTATGATAATAACAAGCCCAGGGTAAAGTTAGGATGGAAAACGGCTTCTAGAAAAAGAAAACTCTTGAAAGACTTTTAGCTAACTGGGTTTTGACCCGTGGCCTCATGAGATTGGGTTAGTGGGTTTATTAAAGTTGGAAAATAAAATAATGGACCCCACCTAAATAAATAAAAAAAAAAATTTAATGCAACTGACTGAATCAAATTGCATAAAAGGAAAATTTGGAAACCTAAATTATCACCAGCCTGGTTAAATACAAAGTTTGATCACGACAAATAGATTACTTACTCCTGTTCTTCTTCTACAATGGGTTTACGAAGTCCTAGGACTGTTCTGAAACATAAACACTATCAACAAACATAACCATTTTTACCTTATAATATTGTATAAACACAAAATCTTTATTATCAATTACAATTAATTTCTATTGTATTACTAAATGGACTTATAGCAAATGGAATCCTTCAAATACCTTGTCACCTTGGAGGAATTTAATAATTACTCAATAATAGACTGAAGTCAAAAATAATTCTATTATTCTTTTAAAACAGATTATGCACCTTCATTAATGCAATTCAGTACAAACAAAGGTCTGTCTCATTAGCATATGTTGTAAGTTTTACACATAGAACGTAAAACATTAAGTTCATAATTTAACTACTACTAAATATTAATACAATTTCTGATTTTATGCAACAATACTTTTGAAAAATTAATAGTCAGGGGTAATTCTACGAAAGATTTCACTTTTTTTTTATTACTCAACATTCAGTAAAATTATTAGATATTTTAATTTCTGTTTAACCTTCACCTTTCTGGTTTTAGGCTTTATTAAGTGAACATCTTGACATGTAATGTAAACAAAATACAGAGTATCATTAAAATTGAAGATTGAACTAGATTTTATAATTAACATGTGCCAATCACATATCTGAACAAAATACTTTTTTTTATAAAGCAGGTAAAGTTTAAGAATAATTTATGAACCTGAAGATATCATCAGTAATATAAAAATTGTTCTATAAATCATAAAGATCACAAAATTTATGAAGAAGGCAATTCTTTTAACAAAGTACATCACAAAATAATTCATGAAATAAATAGTTGATTCCATTCAACACTATAAGGTAGTTTATAACCTCTCAACAATAACTTTACATTGCTTTGTTTATAAATTAATGATTTGTCATAAAACGCAGTATAATCAGAAAAATTAAACGGTCTTACCAAGCGACGTCAAATGACCTGTTAACCTTATGTTCCATACATCTGTCAGCCAAACAATTTACTGTATTCCTAGATGCGGATGGGAAATCCATTTTAGTCGAATGTTACAGCATCAAAATTCATATTATTACTAGATTCCATGAATTAAACCTAAGTTACACTGTAATAAAATTTATTACAAATTTAGATTGATTTCATATTCAAACAAACCTTTCTGAAGATGCAGTTACAACCAACACATGAGGTGCTGTTATCAACTGATGTTCATTGAGGTTTCAAACAACCTTTCACTTTAAATAGAACATCAGGACTGCGACTCTTTATCACATAACATATCTTTTCTATGCCTTTGCCAAGAAAACTTAATTTCTGGCACCATCTTGACTGTGTAATCACAGCACGCGACTTTTCATTTTCAAACAAGAAACGAAAAATGATTGTGCTGTCACGAATGGACAACCGAACTAGAATCCCTTAGATACTATCGTTAAGGAACTACAAGTATGTAAAAATGGTTTGTAAATATGTTATCAGTTGGAACCACAGAAAACGTTGCAGATTGCAATTTCGATTGAAATTGTCATGTACCTTGAAAAATTGTTGAGTTATTAAATCTACAAGAATACCAAAATCAATAACGGAATAAAACGTTGTTGAGTAAATACTGAAATAGCGAATTCGTAGCGGTCATGTCCACAAATAATATTGCAAGAATTTTTAAATGTTACAGGTTAGCTCAACGAAAGTAATGGAATTTACAAAATGAAATCAAACACAGCAATATCAAAAAGCGTCTATACAGTCAAAACTATTTCCTTTCATACAAAAGAATATAGAACATTTACGACATAGTTTCTTTTAAACATAAAATTATTTCTAATAAGTACTTATTTCCTTAATTATCAAAAATGTTCTTCACTTAATTGTGCTTAAAATTTACAGAACTCAAATCTCTTCTCTTGTGGATAGTTTACCTGAATTTTATTCCCATGTTAGTAAGGTTTGTTTGGCCAAAAAATCCTTGACTGATAGTGTATTTAAAAGTCAAAGTGTTTCGAACTCTGGCTACAAACATTCTTGTAAATATCCTTACAAAGAAATATTATATGATTAAGATTTATTCTGCCTTAAATTCGAATGACAAATACCCAAATATCAGTTACAACAAAACAATCTAAAAGTAATACTTGCAAAATCCAATTCTTGTAATTAACGGTTGTAAACCCCTTTTGCTTATAATTTAAATTGACATCAAAATCAGCTTACAATATTTTCCTTATTATTTAAAATTTCCATTTAGAACATCATTTACCAAAAGTTCATATTCCTTTTAATTAACTAATTTAAAGTAGCTTTTTGTATCGAAGAATTTTTCATCTTCATTGTATATTAGAAAATCAAATAACTGCATTTAACAACCTCCATATTTTAAACTATTTCATATGCAAACTCTGCATGTTATTTTAACGTCCTAATCAACATTACTTTTACTTGGTTGACGCGAAATTATGACTGAATTATTACATTGTCGATTGCGTAAATCAACATGAATCGAATTACTGAATGAATTGAATCACTGAAATCGAATGAAGCTCTCTTTAATAAAGTTTCCGTTTATATACAATTTATTTTGACTATGTCACTCTTTCTAGATTGTACGGGATTCTAATCGAAAGTTTATACATCTACCTGATGCAAGATATCTAGGAATTCCTCATTAGCGTCGAATCGCGTGACTTATTTATAATAGTGACGCTCGCCCCCCGTCCTTGTTCAACACAACGAGGTTAATGGCTTGTGGTTTCCTTCACTAATACGTAAGGCTATTAAACCGCGTTCTTATCGATTTTAAGGGTTTTTAATGATACTGTGCAGCTTCTTAGAATAAACGTTTGCTATATTTAATTAATTTATATGACATTTCTTATTAATTGATGACGAATTCTTTCTTAATCTTGTACATTCGAGAAAACTCTTTATTTACAATTGAATTTATGTTATACACACACGGGAATCAAATTATATGATTAATTAAAGCTTTAATTGCTTTCCCAGTGGGTTTTGCACATGCTAAAGATTTGCATTCTTAACGATTGAAAAATATTTACTTTCAAGGTAAACTAAAACGTGTTTTTAATGCATGCTTATAAAGATTAAAGCGTTATTAAAATTGATATGGTTATTACGCTAAATAAAGCGAATGTTTTATGCACGAGAAGTATTTTGCTCTGTACTTTAACTTAAACCGTGCATGGAAATTGTATTTTGTAACAAACCAATGGCTTTGTACTTACCTTAGAGTGATTATTTACAAGCACGGAATTGTGTGTTTCGCTTTGCACATTAATGGATTGTATTTACAGTACGCTTATATTATACAGGGTGGAACAATGAATCTTCGAAAATTTCAATTTTTTCCAGTTTCTTTTATATTTGGTGGGTTTTATTTGTAGGATTTGGGTTTCAATGACCTCTCGTGGCCCCTTAATCACATCATTTTCTCACACATTAGAATATAAAATTCGAAGTCTGCGTTATTTTTCCACATGTATGAGTAATTTTACTATTTTTATTTTTGACTACTTGCTATCTACAACTATTTCTATAAGCTTTATAATAATACACACGTATAATCTTTTTCATACTGTGATTTTTCTTTTTAACAATCTTATAATTAAGTAAACTTTTGTTAACTCTATTCTAATATCTTTTACAGTCTAACATTTCTATTCTTTATTTCTAATTTTCTCATATTTACACACTGTTTCATCAAGTTTCATCTCAAACAAATTTCTCTTTACTTGAATACATAACTCATTGTATTATAGCACATTCCTCGCTAAACTATTACAATCTTGGAAAAATATGGGATATAAAATTTTCATGAAGTAGTCCAAGCAACTACATAGCTATACTACTTACGTGAAAAAATTGTGGTATAGAATTTCTCTATCTAGCTTACTTATGTTACTTTCAAAATAGACATTTTTCAATTACTCTTCATTATATGCATAAACTTTAATCGTAAATGGTTCAATATTAATAAACTCTTAACTTATTTTCACAATCAGTAGCAATTCTTGACTCTATCTTCCAATTCATAATATTTCTTCAGCAATGATTCTACTTCATTTTTAACTTTTCTGGACATATAACAACAATTAATCCGTTATCTACATTATTATCTTCTAATTCCCTCTTAAAATAATTCACACGTATACTCTTAACTCTCTCATCTTCTTTCATTTCATCAATTCTTTTCTTTTCTTACACTTCCAATTTCTTCTCACATCTGCATATTTAAATGAATGTTTTGACAAACCAAACGCTACTCCTTCATATTTATACATACGCCACTTCACATAATGATTTGATTCTCTAATCGCGATTATCCCAAACGAATTATTAAACTCTGCTTTCCAAATTATTTCCTCATTACTTAATACTTTACTACTTTTATTCATTTTATTTTTAAAAGCTGCATTCACAGAAAGTTTCTTTATCTTCTTTTCGACTTCTGCAATCATACTATTTTCATCAGTTTTGTCTATTATTTTCATCTCTTCAACAATATACCCTATTCACGATAAATATGGGATGACGTCACAATACAAATAAATGCTGTGTTGTCATGGTTGACATATTCTATGCCTATTTAATAGTTATACTTGTATAGTTTTGTTTATTATTAAATAATTATTAAAAGTTGGCATATTTTAAATTGTAAGGTTATTTTTAATATAGCTGCTTCCTATGTGGTATGAATTGTGGTAGCAATACAACTCAAGATGCAGAAGTAAGATTTTTCAAGTAATAAAAGCAGTGTCTTAAAATTTCACTGTAAACAAATTTTGCGTATAAGGATACAGAAGCAGAAAATGTTACAACACCGCACACAACTGCCAACTGCAACATACTAAATCGTAATATCATTAAAGCTGCGTTCATAGTTACGTCCACATTATACAATTACTAACACTTTATTACTGTTTACGACGTCATCCCATATTTATCGTGAATATGGTATATCTTCTGCAGTTGCCAATAATTCTGACTTTTTCTCTAAAAATGCTTCAACTGCTCTACTAACCTCACCAGAACACCTAATACGTAAACTCTTATCTCCTTTACCTCTTATCTCTTCCTCAAATTGATTCAGAGTCATACAATCTCCTTCTACTTCAATATGGACTTCTTTGTCCTATTTAATTTTTTCATTCCCCATAATCATCACTTTATTCTTGGTATCTATTATACCTTTCATCTTACTTATAAAGCCATTCTAACTTTGAATTGTTGGTTGTCTCCCCAGAAATGTTTTAAAAATTTATTCTCAAAGTCTTTAAACGAGTTTAACTCACTTTCAGTCAGTGCAAACCAAATTTCTGCATTCCCTTTCAACATGGACCTCATAATATTTAACTTTGTTTGTTCATCCTAGCTCACCTGTATTAAAGTTTTTATGTTATTTAAAAATATTTTAGGGTTAAGTTTATTATCATCATAAAATTTCGAAAGTTGCTCCAATATAACACTGGTTGAACTCCATCTTATCGGTTCCCCAACGTAAATATTTTTAAACCTATCTTCTAAATCTTCAAATTTATTTTCAAAATTCCCTAAGTCCTTTATGAATGTTTTAAACTCAGCTGACAACTTTTCTTGATTTCATTTAGCTTGTGATCTAAAATTTTAATTTTCCCACTAGTTTCTTTCTCACTTGCATCCTGATTTGCTTTTATTTGTACAATTTCTTCTTTAACATCATGTATATCCTCTATAATTTGCACCACTTTTCCTCTAATTTCAAATTTCATTTTCTTTATGGTTTTATTAGTTTATTTTAACCCCAAAGTTAGCCTTTCACTTATCTCTTTAATTTTTTTTAATTGTTTTCACTTTCTAATCTTAAACTTTCCCCAATTTTGCCTATGTTCTCTTCAAATTCTGCTCGTAACTCCTTAGTATTTTTATCTCATCTCTCTCACTTCCTTGATACATTTTTCACCCATTTCTTTATATTCTCTTTTTGTTCCTGCATGTTCTGATTTAGACTTAATAAGAGAGCCATCATTTTTGATTCCTGGGTCTCTCTTACACTCTGTTCTTTCTTTATCTCAGGATTCTCTCTTTTTTGCTTTTTCCATATAATCACTTTCCTGAGAACCTATTTCTACTCCCCCAGCTCTCAAACTTTTACGAACTACTTTCATTTTATCAGTCATACTGGAAACTAATCAGATATTACAAAAGAAAACAAAAAAAAATGCTACGAGACAAGAAACTCTAATTTTCAGATGAATTAATACAGCCCCGAGTTGGGTCGCCGTTAAATTAGTGTTGTGATAACGCCTCGCGTTGCGCGTCGCTAAAAGAGTGCTGTGATAACACCTAGTGTTGGGTGTCGCTAAAAGAGTGAAATGACACAGGGTATAGCAAATTGTAAATTTGAAATTACTGACTTACCTTTCTTTCTAACTTTTCTTTACCTGGCTAGCTCAACGGAAGTAATGGAAATTAAAAAATGAAATCAAACAGTAATATCACAAAGCATCTATACAGTCAAAAATATTTCCTCTCATATAAAAGAATATGGAACATTTACAGCATAGTTTCTTCCAAACATAAAATTATTCCTAACAAGCACCTATTTACTTAATTATCAAAAATGTGCTTCACCTAATATTGCGCTTAAAATTTACAGAATTCAAATCTCTTCCTTGTGGATACTTTACCTGGCTTTATTCCCACGCTTGTAAGGTTTGTTTGGCCAAAAATCCTTGACAGATGTTCTATCTAAAAATCAAAATGTTTCGAACTCTGGCCACAAACATTCTTGTAAATATCCTTACAAAGAAATATTATATGATTAAGATTTATTCTGCCTTAAATTCGAATGACAAATACCTAAATATCAGTTACAACAAAACAATCTAAAAGTAATACTTGCAAAATCCAATTCTTGTAATTAACGGTTGTAAACCCCTTTTGCTTATAATTTAAATTGACATCAAAATCAGCTTACAATATTTTCCTTATTATTTAAAATCTCCATTTAGAACATCATTTACCAAAAGTTTATATTCCTTTTAATTAACTAATTTAAAGTAGCTTTTTGTATCGAAGAATTTTTCATCTTCATTGTATATTATAAAATCAAATAACTGCATTTAACAATCTCCATATTTCAAACTATTTCATATGCAAACTCTGCATGTTATTTTAACGTCCTAATCAACGTTACTTTTACTTGGTTACCGCCAAATTATGACTGAATTATTACATTATCGATCGCGTAAATTGGCATGAATCGAATTACTGAATGAATTTAATCACTGAAATCGAATGAATCTCTTTTTAATAAAGGTCCCGTTTATATACAATTTATTTTGACTACGTTACTCTTTCTAGATTGTACGGGATTCCAATAAAAGGATTACACACCTATCTGACACAAGATTCTAGGAAATCCTCATTAGCGTCGAATCGCGTTATTTATTTATAATAGTGACGCGCACAGCTCGTCCTTGTCCAACACAACGAGTTTAATGGTTCGCAGTCTTCACTAATAAATACATAAGGCTATTAAACCTCGTTCTTATCAATTTTATAGGTTTTAATGATACCGCGCGTGCGACTTCTTAGAATAAACGTTTGTTTTATTTAATTGATGACGAATTCTTTCTTAATCCTGCACATTCGAGAAAACTCTTTATTTAAAATTGGATTTGTTATACACACGGGAGTCAAATTATATGATTAATTAAAGCTTTAATTGCTTTCCCAACGGGTCTTGCACATGCTAAAGATTTGCATTCTTAACGATTGAAAAATATTTACTTTCAAGGTAAACTAAAACGTGTTTTTAATGCATGCTTATAAAGATTAAAGCGTTATCAAAATTGATACGGTTCTTACGCTAAATAAAGCGAATGTTTTATGCACGGGAAGTGTTTTGCTCTGTACTTTAACTTAAACTGTGCATGGAAAGTGCATTTTTATAACAAACCAATGGCTTTGTACTTACCTTAGAGTGATTCTTAACGATTGAAAAGTATTTACTTTCAAGGTAAACTAAAACGTGTTTTTAATGCTTGCTTATAAAGGTTAAAGCGTTATCAAGACTGATATTGTTTTTATGCTAAATAAAGTGAATGTTTTATGCACGGGAGGTGTGTTCTGCTTGCACTTGAACTTAAAACGTGTTTTTATACACAAAATTATTTATTTTATGCACGAAAAGTGCATTTTTATAACAAACGAATAGCTTTATATTTATCTTATAATGATTATTTACAAGCACGAAATTGTGTTTTAGCTTTGCACATTAATGTCTATATATTTACAATATGCTTATATTATACAGGGTGGAACAATGAATCTTCGGAATTTCTATTTTTCCGGTTTCTTTTATATTTGGTTGATTTTTTTTGCAGACTTTGGGTTTCAATGTCTCTTGTGACCTCCTTATCACATCTATATGTATATATTTATATAATATATATGTATATATATGTATATAATATATATATATATATATATATATATATACAATGTATTAGAAACAAAATAGGGGAATTGGAATCTTTTTTAGCTGATAAGAAATTTCATGTTCTCAGCTTTGTGGAACACTGGCTTTGTGATATTGAAATATCGACATTCTACCTTGAGGGATATTTCATAGCTTCCAATTTCTCAAGAACTACAAAAATACATGGTGGCTCTTTTATCCTATTACAAAATATTCTCAAAGATCATTATTGTGTACTGAATAAATTAACTACTTTATCCCTGGAAATTCACAGTGAAATTTCAGCAGTACTGATTAAATCTTTAAACACTATCATAGTTAACATTTACCGGTCCCCACTTGGGGACTTCAAAATATTCCTGGCCACCTTAAACAAAATTCTCAATCGAGTTGATTATTCTAAGTCTATTGTGATTTGTGGAGATTTTAATGTTCGGTTTAATTTGAATGATAAAACGCTAAATTATTAACTGACCTATGTCAATCTTTTCGACTAAACTTAACTGTTACTTTCAAAACACGGCTCAATAACTGTCTCGATAATTTATTTACGAACTGTAGTTCCTATATGCTGAATACCCACAACAGTGTTTTATCTGACCATTTGGGAATTCACTTCCAAACCATTATAAGAAACAATACTTGCACACCACCTGCTAAACTGTTTCGTAATATATCTGAAAAAAATAAGTTTATTTTCTATAGGCAGTTAGAACAAGTAGAATGGAATGTCATTAGTGAAAATAATGTACCAGATTTCAATAAATTTCTCTCCACAATTAATAACATCTTTAAGAAATGTTTTCCATTACAAGTTATCAAAAATTCTAAAACTTGTCAGAATCCCTGGTTTACCAAAAACTTTATGATATGCAAGAAATTACAAGATTTGTATGATACCTGGATCCAGTGTCCTACTACTGAGAATAAATTATTAGTGAATAATTTTAGAACACAATATCGTCAGTCCATAAACATGTCAAAATTAAATATAATTCTGAAAAATAAAAAGTCCAAAATCCAGCTAAAGCCATATGGCAAATCATTAACCTAAAGAGACCAAACAACAAAATCAATACTGTCCCTAATTTGACTGTTGATGATTTTAACAATTTCTTTACCTCTGTAGCAGAAAATATTATTGCACTGAATAATTTTAATGGTCATGATCCCATTCTTAATCTAACTAATAAAGGGCATCAGACTTATAATACTTTCTCTTTCAAACCAGTGTCATATTTGGATGTTAGGAAAATAATCGATTCTCTTAAAACTAGTAAATGTAGCGATGCTTACGAGTTATCCTCTGAAATAATTAAATTCTGTAAAAATATTTTAATCTCACCTATAACTAATTTAATAAACTCTTCCATTGAAAACCACATTTTCCCAGACTGTTTAAAATTGGCAAAGGTAATACCATTATTTAAAGCTGGTGACCCAAATTCATTGTCGAATTATCGTCCAATTTCATTACTGCCCGTTATCTCTAAAATTTACGAAAAGTTCTCTGCAATCAAATCACAGTACACTTCGAATTAAATAATATTTTCTGCATTGAACAATTTGGCTTTAGATTAAATAAATCTACAACTCTAGCTATTTTAGAACTTGTAAATGAAGTAACAGCTAGTTTTGAAAGAGGAGATTTTGTATGGCTACGTTTTTCGATTTAAGCAAGGCCTTTGATTGTGTTATTCATGATATTCTTTTAAAAAAATTAGAATACTACAAATTTGATCATAATAGCTGTTCACTGATTAAATCCTATCTGAGCAACCGACAACAATTTGTAACTTTTAACAATAATAATTCTGAGATTAAAAATATAAATTATGGTGTACCACAAGGATCAATATTGGGACCCGTTTTGTTTTTGATATATATTAATGATTTACCATCATCTGTAACATTAACTAACTCAATTTTATTTGCTGACGACACCACTTTAGTCAATTGCTCTAATTCACTTAATGACCTTTTCAATAAACTAGTTATCACCCATTTCTCGGCTACCTCTTGGTTCACTTCTAATAAATTAAGTATTAATGAAAACAAATGCCAACAAATGTTATTTGCTTTAAAAAACCATTCTTATATAAACCCTAAATTTGTTAAATTTCTAGGTGTATATGTTGATAGTTCCTTGAAATGGGATCAACATATAAATGCTATTGCTTCTAAACTAAATAGCGCAATTTTTTGTATTCGTAATTTAAAACACTATGCCTCCACGAATATCGTTTTGATTGCATATTATTCGCTTTTTCAAAGCCACCTTCTATATGCTATTTTAGTCTGGGGGCACTCCTCTTATACAAAAAGACTATTTGGACTACAACGCAAAGTAGTTAGAATTATGGCCGGACTTAGCTATAGAGCCGATTGTAGGTCGTATTTTCTCCAGTTTGGGATTCTTACATTTCCATGTTTATACATCTTAGAATGCCTGCTATTTATGCACAAATCGTATAATTCCCAACCGGTGGCCTTTCTTACATCTCACCATCATGATACAAGAAACAATAATCTTTTTCGTGTTCCATTTTCTAGATTACAAGTCTCAAGACATTCTTTTAATTATTATTCATACCAGTTCTTTAATTGTCTACCACATGTCACTAAATCATTGTCAAGGAATGAGTTCAAAACAAAATCAAAACCTTTTTGCTACATCAAAAGTACTACTCATTTGAAGAATACATGAATTGTGATTTTAATGTTCACTTAACATAAATTAAATTATAACCATGTTATTTTTTGTGTCTGCAAAGCTTTGAAACATGTCATTTCTTGTTTATAGTTTATATTTGTATTAACACATGACACATATTTGTATTGTAATATTGACCTATGCAAAAAATTGTTTTTATTTTAAAGCATGAATAAATTATCTATCTATCTATCTATCTATCTATATATATATATATATATATATATATATATATATATAGTGAAGAAGAATAATCCACATTTGGAATGCAAATGCATGTTTGTTAATATATACTAACAGTTATAAGATGAAATGAACACCCAACTTTATTATGTAAAGTTGAATTACTATTTCAAATCAAACTGGTAATTGAAAACCGCTAAAAGAACAGCTGCAGCAGGATTTGAACTTGCGACCATTGATTTGCCGGATCAATGCTCTAACCAACTGAGCTATGCAGCCAATTGATTAGAATGTGTGTTATAATTTATACTACTGAAGCTTATTCTTAATTTCGCTTTTAGTGGTTTTCAATTACTAGTTCGATTTGAAATGGTAATTCAACTTTAAATACAAAGTTGGGTTTTCATTTCATCTTAATAACTATTAATATATATCAAGCATTCATTTGCATTCCAAATGTGGATTATTCTTCTGTATTAATAATAATATAATTACATGTTTGTATTATTCCGAACGTTGCAAAAATGGGATGATCAAGTTATTATTACATGAATTATGTATATAACTAGATTCAATTTCCTTAAATGCAAGACGTAATTGAAAATCATTAACAAGGGCCAAGCTTCAGTAGTATTAAGTATAACATCATCTAAACAATTAGGCTAGATAGCTCAATTGGTTAGAGCACTGATCCGGAGAATCAGAGGTTGCAGGTTCAAATCCTGCTGTAGCCGTTCTTTTAGTGATTTTCAATTACTAGTTCGATTTGAAATGGTAATTCAACTTTAAATACAAAGTTGGGTTTTCATTTCATCTTAATAACTATTAATATATATCAAGCATTCATTTGCATTCTAAATGTGGATTATTCTTCTGTATTAATAATAATATAATTACATGTTTGTATTATTCGAACGTTGCAAAATGGGATGATCAAGTTATTAGTACATGAATTATGTATATAACTAGATTCAATTTCCTTAAATGCAAGACGTAATTGAAAATCATTAACAAGGGCCAAGCTTCAGTAGTATTAAGTATAACATCATCTAAACAATTAGGCTAGATAGCTCAATTGGTTAGAGCACTGATCCGGAGAATCAGAGGTTGCAGGTTCAAATCCTGCTGTAGCCGTTCTTTTAGTGGTTTTCAATTACTAGTTCGATTTGAAATGGTAATTCAACTTTAAATACAAAGTTGGGTTTTCATTTCATCTTAATAACTATTAATATATATCAAGCATTCATTTGCATTCCAAATGTGGATTATTCTTCTGTATTATATATATATATATATATATATATATATATATATATATATATATATATATATATAAAGTTGAGCCGGATCTCCTCCGTGTCGACTGTTGATAAAACCTGCAAACTCAGGTGAAACAGCACAAAGGCACAAATTGTGGGCTAGGTGATGCTGTACTTCCCATAATGTGTTCGTGTTAAATATTACATCTTTGCTACTCCTGTCCTGTTGAGCCCCAATAAGGGCGAAACGCGTCGACAGGATGCCCTTGTGGCTAATATTGAGTTACTCGCCATTAAATTTTATTCTTTGATTTATATATATATATATATATATATATATATATATATATAGTGGTATGATATGATATGATACGATATATACTTTTACCCATATTGAAATGGTAGTTACACATATGACAATAAGTCAGTACAATTACAACTGTCTTAATACACAACTAACTATATAAACAAGTGACATAAATACACAATAATATGTTTATCATGTACATATATAAAGATTGCAACTCATTGATTATCAATGTGAGCACTAGTCTAAGTCATCCTCCAGAGATTCCTCAATAGAGTAATAACATCGTTCATGCAGCGAAGATAGAAGTGCACGTTTGAATGATGCAAGATCTTTTAAATCTTTGATCGAGGTTGGAAGCTTATTATATATAGTCGGGGCCATATACCAAAAAACGGTATTGGAGTTTTGGGTGTTGTAACCATGAATAGAATTGGTATTAGGAAAGTTAGAATGATACCTGTAGAAGAGTGCGTGAATTTTAATGAGGAATGGTGTTTTCGTTAGCATATTCTTGTAAATAGATGTATCTACAGCAGACAGTTCAGTTAAAGTGGTAGTAAGTTCTGTTGATTTACCTATGCAAGTTGATAAACATCGCCGCGTGCTCAATGCTCTTTGGTATCATAGCAAACTATATTTATTTATTTATTTGACATTCAAAAACTTACAGGAAAACAATCCCAAATAGCAAAAATAACCTAAAACTATTATAATGATAATGCATTCTTAAGAGTAGAAAACTGAACTGTAAAAATATCGATTTTACTTGGAAAATATCTGTTATAGCTTCTCATTAAATTGTCAACAAAGGCATTCATACTGTAATTGGTACGGTGACGGTTTACATAAAAAAGAATAGCATTTCGAGTAAAATGTGGCGATACACGAAACCTAATGTCACCGAGTAACTCACTACAGTCAATAACATTGTGAAGAACTTTATGAAGAAATAATAAAAGGGAAGTATTTCGTCTGGTATGTAAAGCCTGGTAGCCAGCTAATTGTAGACTAACATTGTATGACACATCACTGTATGGAAAACTAAGTTTCCATAGAATGAACTTTACAAATTTGTGCTGCACACACTCAATTTTATGTAATATAAACAGTATAAATAGGATTCCATATGCAGCTGTTATATTCTAATATACTACGCACAAGAGAATTGTATAGAGATTTCAAAGCTCTAACATCCTTAATGTGGACTGAGTTCCTTTTAACAAAGCCCAACATTTTAAATGCTCTTGAGACAATACATGAAATATGCTCAGTGAACAAGAGGCGATTATCAAACAACACACCCATGTCGGATATACTGTTAACAACGTCCAGTCTCACCTTGTTAATTGTGTAATTGAAAGTAATCAATTCGGTGCTTCTAGAGAATCTCATAACCTTACACTTCTTGACATTTAAGTTGAGCAGATTATTATTCATGTACTTAACGAGATTGAAAATGTCCAATTGCACACCAGCAGAATCACATGGGCTTTCGATTGGGCTGAAGAACTTTAAGTCGTTTGCGTAAAGTAAACATTTTCATTTGCAAAATACATCTACAACATCATTGATAAAAAGTATGAACAGGATCGGTTCAAGATGAGACCCCTGTGGAACACCCGAAATAGCCCGTATAGTTCTGGAAGTTGTTTCTGCAATTTGCACCGTTTGTGTGCGATTGTCCATATAGGAGCATAACCATTCAAGGTAAGAACCAGAGATCCCAAGAGTTTTCAGTTTGTTCAGAAGAAGAGCGTGACATATACTGTCAAAGGCCTTGGATATGTCTGTATATATCACATCAACTTGTAGGCCCTTTTCTAAAGTATTAGTTAGAAAGTTATGATAAAGACCAAGATTAGTAGAAGTAGAGCGTCCCTTATAAAAACTGTGCTGTTTTACAGCAATGACGTTCTTGAAAGTGTTAAAAATTTGGTCACAAATTATGGATTCCAAAAGCTTAGGAATAGAAGACAGGATGGATATACCACGATAATTTTCCACAGCTGCACGATCACCAGATTTAAACACTGGAATTAAGGTTGCTTTCTTCTAAACTAACGGGAAGGTTCCAGTATCCAAACTCATTTGAAAGATGAAAGTCAAAGGAACACATAGATAAGGTACCACATTGTTGCAAGAATAGAGGTGGTATACTATCAGGGCCAGCATTCTTTGATACATCCAGGGAACATAGTTTATTCATTACCTCATCCTCTGTAAATTCATGAGAACAGAGGTTAATCGCACTTTTGCTTACCATGTTTTTATTCACAAATATATTGGGATGGTTAGTGTAGCATGATTCGAAATATGTTGCAAAACCATTGACTATTCTCTGAGCATTTGTTAATATGGCATCACCATATGTCATGGAACTAGGAATCCCACTGCTTCTTTTCAAAGAATTAATGAAAGTCCAGAAGTGTCTAATATTACTAGGCATCATAAGTTCAGTGTTGCTGATAAAATTTGAATAGCAAAGATCAATTAAGCGCTTGGTGTCTTTCCTAATTTTGGAGTAGTTTTTATAATTAATTTCCGAGCCAGATAATTGATACTTTCTGTATAATTTATTCTTTAGCTTAATGAGATTAATCAGTGTCCCATTATAGCAACGCGGATATTTGTTGCAGAGCTTCTTCTGCCGAGGCACGTGCATATCAACACCCTTTAAAACAAGCTCATAAAAATGTGCTACAGCTTCATCAATACTTATATAACCATGAAGAACAGACCAGCCAATGGAGTTATAAAAGGCATTTAGTTTACCATAGTCTGCCCTACGAAAATTATAGAAGTATGATGGAGATTCATTCTTGATTGATGGAGTAAAAGTATTAACAATAGTAATTATGGGTGGAGGGTGATAATTATCAACTATGCTTAAGGACTGGTCAGCTTCAGTAACCACCGTATTGTCAATTGCATCTGTAAATATGAGATCAAGCATTCTACCATAAAAATTAAAAACCCGATTAGCCTGTTGAAGGTTAAGGTAATACATATCCTGGATAAAGGATTCAGCATCCACAGGTATCAAGCCCACAGGGTTGGTATAATTTCCCACATCATCCAATGACCACTTAATCTTAGGCAGATTAAAATCACCACTAATTAGAAATTGAGAATTATTGTTGTCAGCTAGTATACTTTCAGCTTTTTTAGTAAAATTAGCATAAAGTTCGTAACATGAATTTGGAGGAAAATATACTTCACATATAATTATCGTTACAGAGTCAAATTTTACTTTAACCCAGGTGTCTTCAAAGAAAATGCTATTGCAACCTATAATCTCATATGCAGCAATATGAGAAGCTACTGCCACCAGTGTACCACCACCACGGTCACAAACAAGGGCATTATAATTACGATCATGACGATAGATTTTATAAGAGTTAGGAAACAGTTCTTGATTCGAATAATCTCTATTAACCCAAGTTTCCGTCAAGATTATCACCGCATAGTTAGAACAAGAAGCTGCCCGATAAAATTCAGCAGCCTTAGTTCGCAAACCACGCACATTCTGATAATATATATTAATTTGCTTATTGTAGACTGTTTTACCTCGTTGCTTTTCCATTACAGTGTCAGGATTTACTAAGGGGATTTGGTTGCCTACGAAAAATATAGGGCCTGATTTCAGTGCCACTTGGCCAAAAACCAGGGTTCTCTACAATGCTTTTGTCTTCAGTGTTAACCCCAATACGAAAACATGCATAAATGCCTCTTGTTTCCAAGGCATCACACGTAAAATTAGAATTAGGGAGCATATGTTGAAGATGCTCTGATACAATAGTACAATCGGTACCAGCTTTGATGCGACCGATGAATAACCAAGATTTCCTCTCTATTGCCATAAGTCTAGAATTAGAGTTAACATCAATTCCAGTGCCATAAATTGAACTTATACCCTGCTTTCTTCTACGCTGCACCATTGTAAAACCATCATCAGCATCGTTTAACTTTGCATTATGCTGTTGGAGATTTGGATTAGTAACATTAGCATAGGTAGATTTAACTGTATTTAACAGTGTGCTAGACAGATGATTATTCGGGTTATCCAAAACTGCAGATGTAGAAGATTCCTTAATAAATTTAGTCAATTGAGGTGCAAGCAATCCAGAATCAGTAGTAACAGCTAATGTGTTGTGATTAGAAGTAACTGTTGATAACAAACAATTAACACCTGTGTTATGATGTTCATTACAGTTCATGTTATTATTACATGTAACTTTAGATAAGATATCAACAGTATCAATATGGTTATTGCTAACACCTGGGTTCCCAATTGACTTTACAACTTTTAAGTCCTTAGTAAATAGTCTAACAAGCTCAACATTACTTTGCCTTAAGTTAACCATTTCGGTTTTAAGCATATTTATTTCTTCTAATAGTGGCCTGGTTTCTTGATTAATAAGTGATTTAATAATGTTTCCAAACAAATTACCCTTGTTGCATTTGCTGCAACAGTTGCCAGCGATTCAAACGAGAGGGGTTTATGGACAACAAATCTGGATCTGGTAACACCGAGACTGGTTCAACATTAAGAAAATGACCCGGGGTCAAATACGAAAAGTCATGCGGTTCACAACTCGGTGCGCATAGTGGACGTGAGTTGAGAATCGCTTCGATTTGAATCAATACCGTCGAGAATTCTTCAAACGACAAAATTTGTTCACCGATAATTCTTTTTAAATGGGATTTTACTGATTTAATTCCGGCCTCCCACAACCCACCAAAATGAGGAGCAGCAGGAGGATTAAACACAAATTCGATTCCCTGAACGCCTGCCGAATGGCGCTTCTATTGAGAGATCTCACAAGAGGCCCCAACGATATTAGTATTATTATCACAATGGATTTGAATGCATTTGCCTCTTTGAGCAATAAATCGATGTAAAGCACCCAAGAAAGCGTCTGTCGACAAGTTAGACACTAGTTCCAAATGGAGGGCTTTAGTGCTGAAACAAGTAAATAAGCAAATGTACGCTTTCAATGATTTTGCGCCACGACATCGATTCATCGTGACAGAGAATGGTCCACCAAAGTCGACTCCCGTATGTAAAAACGCCTTGCCTGGAGTTAACCTAGAAGCTGGTAAATCCCCCATAGGGGGGAATAAAGCCACAGGGTTTACACGAAAACAACGAATGCAGGATTTCAAACATTGTCGAATAGCCCTCTTTGCGGACAAGATCCAATAATTTTGCGTTAATAAAAATTGAGTTGTTCGATTTCCAGGATGTAAATGTCTTTCATGGCAATCTAATATAATAATTTCAGTTAAATCGATGCGACCGAGGAAGCAAAATTGGAAATTTTGCATCATGCGATAACTCAGAATTACGTAGGCGACCGCCCACTCTCAACAAATCACGACTATCTAGAAACGGACTAAGGCTACGAAGTTGTTTACTAACAAGTTTTCTAGTTTTAATATTTGCGATGTCTTGGGCAAAAACATTTGTTTGAACTCTTTTAATCAATAAATGTATAGCCTCTTGCTAATGAGCTAGAGACAAACCATCAGAATATTTAAACGCAAATCTGCCGGACATTGAACATTACGAATGAAATGACGAATACATGTAATAATCCTACAATTTTTCTGCAGTTTTGAAAATTTATCCAACAACAAATCTAAGAAATTCTCAGACATAACGACTGTTAACGACAAAGTACGATATTCGATGTCCATCTGAGATGAGTCGATAAGTTTTGGCAGCGACGTTACTGGCCATTCTTCGCTACGACGCACTAGCCAGGAAGGTCCTGTCCACCATATTGGATGATGAACCAACTCTGAAGCCAAAAGTCCACGTGAGGCACAATCCGCAGGGTTATCCTGGGACTTAACATGAAACCACGAAGATGGAGGAATACGTTCTTGAATCTGCGAAATGCGATTGCTAACGAATGTCTTCCACTTATGCGAGGAAGACCGAATCCAAGACAAAACAACAGTAGAATCTGACCACGCGAAAATATTACTAAAGGATATAATATCTGTATAAGTATTTTTGACGAAATTTATTAAATCTGCCCAGAGTACAGCAGCACACAATTCGAGACGGGGCAATGAAACGCGATTAGTAGGAGCAACCTTCGATTTTGCGCATACTAAGGACATGGTAATATTACCTTCTAAATCGAACGAACGAAAATAGATGACAGCTGCATACCCGGCTTCAGAAGCATCGCAGAACCCATGCAACTCCACCTTTTTAAAATTATGACATACAATGCGACGCGAAATCTCAATATTCGAAACCGCTGGCAATTCACCCAAAAAATGTTTCCATTTTTGTACGACTTCCAATGGCGGCTCTTGGTCCCAACCGAGACCTAAAAGCCAAAGATCTTGAACTAAACGTTTAGCGAAAAGTACTAAAGGCGCTATCAAACCGAGAGGATAAAAAATTTTTGCGATAGCCGACAAAATCTTACGCTTAGTGCAAGTGCGCTTTTAAACGTCTAAGTTGTATAAAAATGCATCTGTAAGAGCGCGCCACGAAAGACTCAAAATTTTTATTGAACCACTATCTTTATCTTGAAATGTAATTGCGTCCGAACTGGACAGGGACTCCCTCAAGTTGGATATCACTTCCGAGCAATTACTACTCTATTTTCTTAACTGAAAACCACCACTAGTGCAAATACTATTCAATTCACCAATTAATTGATTAGCAGCTTCAATCGAATTGCATCCAGTGACTAAGTCATCAACATAGGTATCGCTCGCCAATACCAATGACACGAAAGGAAAATTAATCGATTCTAACCTTGCCAATTTTTGAACAGTACGTAAGGCCAAAAAAGGCGACTACGAAACTCCATAAGTCACAGTATTTAAATGAAATTCCATAATAGGATCTGACGGAGAAAATCTCCAGACGATACGTTGATAATCACGATGAGTATCTTTAACCAAAATCTGCCGATACATTTGTTAGATGTCAGCTGTAATTACGATAGTATGTACACGAAAGTGCAATAACAAAACTGCAATGTCCTTTTGCAGAGCAGGGCCAATAGGCAATCTATCATTTAACGAATTTCCAGATTGATCCGGACACGAAGCATCGAAAACCACACGCAATTTGGTGGTAGATCTATCACGCTTATGTACAGCATGATGGGGAATGTAATGCATTTTCAGGATTTTTTAGCAAACGACGTTCTAACGACAAAAATCTTTTAATACAAATCGATCTCGTACCTACAAATGAGGGTTCAGAAATTTTAAAGAGCAAGGACACTACAAAACGACCGTCCTTATTACGTCTATAATTTTCCACAAATTGATTTTCACACTTTTTCTTCAGGAGAAATGTGTTTCTTGAAGGGAATATTTTCTAATTCCCAAAATCGACGAATGTCGCTGTCTAAGGGCTCAACGAAAGCACACAACGACGTAATAGAACTATTCGGGGAGACGACCTTTCCCGTTAAAACCCAACCAAAGGTTGTTTTAATAGCAACTGGCTCGTTAGCGACACTCCAACGAGACTCGTTCAACAAAACCTGAGCAAAGATTTCCGCTCCGAGTAGCATGTCAATTTTACCAGCAATATTAAAATTAGGATCAGCTAAGGCCAAACCTCGAGTATGCGACCATTCCTTGATCCCAATTGACGACGAAGGTAATTGATTACAAATGTTAGGTAAAATATAACACTCAAGTTCATATGCTGGAGACCGTGCTCCCAAGGGGCCGACTACACACGATAGTGCACCAGACACCAACGACGAATTCAAGTCAAGTCCTTGAACAGTGACATTGGCTCTCCGTTTTCTTAAACCTAATTTCTGACGGCACCTTTTAGTCATAAAACTTTCCATGGATCCGTTATCTAATATTACACGAACAGGTTACAAGTTTCCTGTATAATTAAGCACCGACACCATTGCCGTAGCTAACAGCGTGATTGTGTGTTCTAATGACGTCGAAATCAACGAGCTAGTGGCAGGTTGTTCATGCACAACCGACGACGACAGATTGTCTTCACTGGGTCTACTAGTAGCAGTAAGTCTAGGCGCCGCTCTCCGAGGAGACGCGGATTTTTGATGATGAGTTTGTCTGCGTGGAGACATCGATTTTTCTCGTTTATCGAAGTGGAGTAACGAATTGTGTGACTGATGACATTTTCTACACGACCAATCTAACTTACAATTCTTCATCAAATGTGAAGTATTTAAACATTTAATACAAAGATTTTTAACCTTTACCTCCTCAAATCTTTCTTGAGGGGTTTTATCGAGAAACTGCTTACATCTATAAATAGGATGCACAGCTTGACATAAACTACAATTTTTACCATCATTGGTGGTACCAACTAAAGAAGTTTTAGCCGAAGTGCTAACAGACCTTCTTTTTTCTCTTTCTTTCACGGAATTTCGAGATTTTAAGCATGTTCCTGAAGCAATGTCATTTATTTCCAACACTTTACATTGTTTTTCAAGGTACGACCTTAAATCTTTGAACGAGGGAATCTCGTCATTATTTCCTAATTCGAAACGCTTTAAAATGTTTGTATCTAATTTTTTTAATAACAGATTAAACAACATGAAATCTAATAAATCTATTTCTATCTGCTTACCCGCGAATATATTTTCATCAAAACAACTAATTAATCGCCGGAGTTCCGCATGCGAGTCTGAGGAACTGACCTTAGGGCATTTTTTGAGAGCATTAAAATATGTTGAAAGTAATAACCTCTTGGACTGAAAACGATTAGTAATGATTTTATAGGCTTCCTCGTATGCATAATCATTTAATGGCAAGTGTTTTATTAAGGCACGCGACGACTCATCTAGTGTATCAACGAGATGGCAAAATTTTTTCACAGGGGACAAACCGACATTATCGTGAATCAATCGCTTATAAATTGCATTATAACTCTCAAAATCTGAAATGCGTCCCGAGAACCGTGGGACAGAAAGATGTTTCAAGCAAACGCCACTATTTAGCGACAACGAATTATTCATATTTTCCACCTTTGGCTTATTTTCTACCCGATCTAATTCGCATTGTTCAGCGATAATGCGAATATCTAATAGATAATCATCGATTTTCACCCTAAGAGCCGAAAATTCGTCCAATTGTTCACTCTCCTCATCAAAGAAAATATCCTTGCAAAAAGACTTGAAATGAGTTTCAATTTGCTCGACACTTTTAATCGATGCCCTAATTACAGCAATCGATACATTTTCCGGTTGATTAATTTTACTGTATATATGATCCAACCTTTTAACTACAAATCTAGCTTCAAGAATAGCTTTATAAATTGATATAACCATATCTGATTAATGATTAATGAACGACAATAAAAATTAATGTAAAAACAATGCGTAACTCAAATACGCTACAACTAATTAATCTACGAAATTAAATTATTAATGGACAAATGCAACTAATTACAGTGCTCGCCCGACAAAACGTTTAACGTTTCAAATAAATTCCAACCCCGTTGTTATACAAGTTGCATGAACCCGAATGGTTCCTCGAACTTGAGACGACAAATAAGGTAAAGATTTACAATACAATAACCCCTCATAAATTTAGTTTACCCAAAGTAAACTGTTTGACCACTAATCTTTGCAACAAAGGATAAGAGATATATTGTAAAATCTACCGTTATAACCAGATGTTTCTACCATTAAATTTACAAGCAAAATGTTATTGTCTTTGTAACACGTTTAAACATACTCAAAACTACAACAATTATTAAATTTAGTATAAATGAGGAGCTTAAAGGATAGGAACTAATTAATTAATTAAATAATCCGGCTCGAAGGACCATTGTTCATCGCGGAGGGTCTTATAATTTTCTATATCGACTTACCTCCGCGGACTCTTATTGTTCTAAGCTTCAGTTCCTTACTCCTCAACTAAGTGGACTGTATTGGAGATTATAGTACGTGTTACTTTGCACTTGCACTGTGTTTTTTAGGGGTTTAACAAATAAATTCACATTCAGCGGCACTATGACTAACTCACGTACCAAACGAAAAACCGACTGTGCTGCTTTGATATCGTCGAGAGAGTCTTTTTCGTCACTACCCTTACTCCCACTTTCTCACACATGCACAAGGAATTTTTACGACAGGATATAAGGGAACAAGGCATGACAGTTTTACTATTAGATTTACAACTACAAATTTACGACTTAAAATTAAACACGACAACGTGCGATAAAGAGACCGAACAAAAATTTTACCCTGAAATTATTAAATACGTAATACACATTTTCAATTGTCCTTTATAGAAAACATAAAACTAATCTGACCTCTATTACAGTAGTCTTGTCCCAACACAGTGTTACGGTTCAATTTTACGTAACGCGAGTTATGTAATCCCCCATTTATTATATATATATATATATATATATATATAAAACTAATAATTAAGAAGTTATTAGAAATATTAGAAAATGCGCTAAGTGATGTGCAACAATGTCATGAAGGACAATTTATTTCAGTTTATTAACGTTTATGGGAACGGAAGCGTTACTTTGTAGCACAGAGATAAGTGACACTGCAGATGTCAGGTCACAGGTGGTCACAGACAGTCACGTACCAAGATTACGAAGAAGTAAGCTCGCAACAAAGTAGTTATGAATAGCTTTAAGATTACAACAATGTATTATGAATGAGTCAAATGAAAGCAGACATTAGGTCTGCAAGTTCCCACAGACTTGTGAGGGGGTAGGGATGTTATAAAAGGCCCGGGAGCTCCACTCACAGGCAGTTAATCCATCGTTCAGCTTTAGCATTGCAGTTCGTTAGATAACTCACTTTGTACAATTAATTAATATATTTTCGACTTAGAATAATTCATTCAAGATTGTCAAAATTCAATGTTAATTTCTGTATAAACAAATAAATGTGTTAAGAAGTTCAAGAAGTCTTTTTAAAAAGGGCCGCTCGCAGCCACGAACCTTAACTGGCGCAGCGTAACGGATGTCAAAAGGGCACTAGCGAATCCAAAATCGAGGAACTGGTGGTCTGGAATTTCAATTCCGAATTTGGCAGAACAAAAATAGAAGTTGGAGGCGAAACAAGCATCGTTCAATCCCAGCAAACAGAAGTTGAAGGTGAAACAAGAATAGTTCAAATTCAACAAAAGAAAAATTGGAGGCGATACGAGAATAGATCAAACCCAAAAGAAATCCGAAACAAAGAAAGAAATCAATGAAATCAACAAAGCAACTAGTGTAAGTTCATTTCCTTTAAACCAATTGAATTTTATTTTTATTATTAACAAACATATTTGATATTTGCTAGTTTATGATTTATATATGTATATTGACTATTGTTACAATTATTTTATGCAATTTTTTGAAAATAATCTACTTAGCAATATTGCTAGAGATTATCTTCAGCAAAATAACGCAGCAAATAAATTATCCAGACAAAACTCATTGTATGCCATAAATAGACAACGTGCGAATCTATTATTAAAAGCCACATTCTTAATACGAGAATTATTCAAACGCAAAACCAATAATCGTCTCATCTTTAAAAGTGAATAAAACCACGCATAAAACTAATTATAAATTACTGAACAAAAGTTATCTAAAACATCGCGAAAACCTTTCAGCATTGTGAATTAAAAGCATCATAAAATTACGACCGGAAACTTTTTATAAAGTATCAATTTAAATTACGTTTAAATTACAAAACTAACTCAGGAAAACTATTAATAATTACTACTGAAAAACGCATATTGCAACTTTATTCAGACTTGATAATTTAATTAAATATTTCAGTAAATTAACGAAGCACAAATTTCATGGTATAAAATCACAACGATTACTGAATAACACCTACAGTATATTTAAAAATAACCTGTAATAGAAACACTAACGCAACTAAGTAACTGGCAACATCCTGCAGCAGATTACAACATTGTAAGCATTGCAGACACCTTACAATCGCATAAACCCACGAGAAGAGATAATTATTACACACTTAACCAAAATCGACATAATTAAGAATAGAGAAGTTTTAACTGACGCAAAGCATTCAAGCAAGATAAATTACCACAAAAACCACTCAATCCTATTGAAACTTCAGAAATCAAAATTAACATCGGCAAATTAAAAATCAACGTAACCAAACCAATACCAAGCGTAAAACTTATTAAATAACTACACAACCGTGCAAGTAAATACAAATTAAGCAAATCAATTTCAAATAATCCGAAACGACCCAAATTAAAAACAGCAAGTAACCCGACGCAATCTAAACGAAAAAGTAATACATCCAAGCAAGGAATAACACCACAAACTACAAAATAAATCCAAATTTTTCAAAAATCGGAAAATAACCAAAGTGAAATTTTTTTAAATTTACCAGAACATTCCCCCAGCTAAGATGACTAATGAAATGAAGCTGTATATGGACATGATACCCAACTTTAACCGTGATCAATGTTTATTAAGTACCTATATTTCAGCCTGTGAAATATTCCTAAAAACGTTCTATAAGCTCGGTGATAACGAAAGGAACACTTTGCTTATCCGCCTTATAATAAGTAAACTGACTGGAAGGACACTAACATTAATCGCAAGTCGAGAAGACGTAGACCAATGGAATGAATACAAACGCATATTAATAGCATATTTTGGAGACCAGAGAAACCTAAAATGTCTAGTAAGAGATTTGATAAACCTTAGGATGGAACACAACCAATGCCCATATCAATTTGGTATGAAATGCCAAGATGTAAGAAGCTTAATCTTGACAAAACTCAAAATTGAAGAAACCGACCCAAATGTAAGACTTTTAAAAACAAAAATGTACGACGAGATGGCATTAGACACCTATCTAAATGCACTACCCGAACGACTTTCAGATAAAATTAGATTTCAACATTCCCAAGACTTAGAAGAAGCAATGAACATGATAATCGAATAAGAAAATGTAATGTATTACAAAAACCGACTATATAACCCCAACGCGAATAAAAGCTACACGCCAATAAAAACCATACAACCCGCGAGACAAATAAATCCACAACAAAAATGTAACTCGTTCAATGCACAAACCAACCAAATGAGAACTAATAATCCACATTTTAATAACTCAAACTTTAACAATCAATATAAGCAATTCCCAAAACCAACATTTTAACCAAACTTTTCAAAACCCACATTTCAACCAACATTTAACTCGAACTTTTCAAAACCCGCATTTCAACAGAGATTCAACCAAAATGTAAATCAGCAAAGACCAGCATTCAACGCGAATCCTATTAGAAACTCACCAATGATAAATAATAATAATCCCAATAACTATTATAAACCCACACCTGGTAACACTAGACCCAACGCAAAAATAACGCACATAAGACTAAACCCTAATCAAAAACGCACTTTAACCTCGGAAGAGCTATTTCATCAAGAAGTAAAAGAATATGAAGATGACTAGAATAATTGCTATCGACCGTGTACAAATAACGAACAAAACCAATCAAACCATTATGAACGCGAAGAATCATACGAAACTTACAAGGAGGACGACGAAGAAAACGCGTGCTCAAATTTTTAATGGACCAATTTATAAACGACTAAACGTAATAAACCTAAATAATATGAATCACCTTGTACTACCCTATATCGAGATACCCCACGCTGAATTTAAATTACTAATCGATACCGGATCTTCAAAAACATTAATAAGCCTGCGAACCGTAAAGCAACATTATTTAAACTATGTAGAGAGAGAACCCTTCAAAATTAAAACCGCCCATCAAACAACTCTGCACCAATTCGTAGCAAACATACCTTTACTAAAAACCTTTAACGTAAAAATGAAACATAAATTCTGCATATTTGAATTTAACGACAAATATGACGGACTATTAGGAATGGACCTTCTAATAAAATTAGGAGCCAACATAAATATTAAAAACCGTTTACTAAGAACAAAATATGGACGAATCCCCATCAAATTTCAAAACACCCAAATTGACGAAAAATATACAATAGAACCCCGAACGGAAAGAAAGATAAAAATCCCCGTAAATTCAAATAATAAATTAGGAATAATAAATCACATAACTTTTCAACAAGGAGTAGAAACCCCAACCGCATTAGTACAAATTAAAGATAATTACATTCCGTGACCGTATGTTCAACAGTACAGTTCTAAGTTAATTCGTTGATAATAAAATACGACCTCGGAAATAACAAATTAACAAGTGATAAAACCAAAACAGGTATTGTTTTCTAAACATTCCTCTTCCTTTTATTACAGCTACATTAAATAAACCTAACCCAAACCACTTACCAAAACTACCTGAAATGTATCCTTTACCAACAATAACAGCCTCAACCATAAATCATTCAACCAGCCAAACAAAAAACCCACTCGCCCATCAGACAATAAAAGAAGGGACATATTAGAATGCAGTAAAAAGCAATGCACCAAATGAACAAACATCTGCAAGCAGTTTCCCGTCAAAAGAAAATGCGATTATATTAAATTCATTGCCAAACACGAAGTTAGAAGATTATCTAAATGCAATCACGGAAATAATAGATCCTAAAAATATAACCTTTGCATCAAGAATAGCAAACAACCGGATCTGTATTTATTTATCTACAAAAGAAGATGCTGACCAGTTTGTAAACAACCATCCTAATATAACAGTAAATAACACAGAAGTGGAAATACGTAAATTACTAACGCCGACCATAAGGGTGGTTATTTCAAATGTTAGCCCATCCATACCACACAATGTAATAGAAGATGCACTTATTAAGCTAAATATAACTTTAACAGGCAAGATGTCATTTATAAAAGCTGCATTATCAGAAATAAAATTTAAACACATACTTAGCTTTCGTAGACAAATCTATGTTAAACAAACTGCAAATTTAAACATCCCAGAATCAATAATAGTATTATTTGAAGAAACCCCTACAGACTATTTTTATCTACAGAAACATACTGCTATACATGTAAACAAACGGGCCATTCAACCTCAAGCTGCGAGGAACATAATATACAGAGTGAAACAAAACAACCTGAACAAATAACAAACCTAAATGAAACAATAAGAAATAAAAGACCAAATCAGTCACCTGAAAGTACACCTACAGAAGAACTAAATGAAACTTACATTGAACATCAAATAAGAGAAGCAACTCAAAAGAAAAACAAGAAACCAACCAAGAATCAACTCTGTCAAATTTATCACAAACCAAACGGACAAACAAAAACAAAAAAGGATCCTACAATTAAAAGAAGAACTTGGAACAAACTGAATCCCAAAACACAATACAATAAAGGAAATCATAGAAAGTGATCCAGCCAAATACATTATCTCATTCGACGAATTTCAGGACTTTCTAGAAAACACGATCGGAACAAAAAAATACTAGAATTAAGTAAAAACTATACCAAAGATACAAACCAACTCATACAAATGATGCATGAAATCCAAAACAATACTGATGACAAAAAATAAAACAACAATAACAAGAATAACTAAAAAATGGAGGAACAACAAATTGAGTCAGAAATGTCTGATTCCTCAGTCGATAATCAATAACATGAACATCATTCAATGGAATTGTAATGGACTTCAATCCCATAAAGCTGAATTCCAAAACTAATTGAAGAAACACAACCTCATTACATATGCTTACAAGAAACACTTCAAAGAACATCAAAACATAAATACATACAATTTTATACAATATCGCAAGGACAGACTAAACACACATATAGCTAGCGGAGGGGTGGCAATTCTAGTAAACAACAAACAACATACAACAAGATGTACAAACTATCCTGAGAGAGACACATCCAATATTGAACCACTGCTGAACTATCTTAAAGACATAGAAATCCAACATCGTATATAAAATATATAAAAGATAAACATATATTGTACCATAGATTATAAATAGTACTTCCAACCTCCGCTAATAACTGTAAAGGTGGAAGCGGATGAAAGTGAAATTAAAAAAAAAAAAAGATAATTACGCCACAACAACAATATTAAACTCAAATGACTACCCCGTAGAACTATCTTTAACAAACCCGATTAACGTGGAAGAATTAAATTTTAACGAGATGGAAATAGACGAAAACTCAAACGAAAATTATAACCCCGTGGAAAACGACGAAATGTTAAGACAAAATTTGAATAATATCCTATTTAACCGCGACATAAATCCAGAGGAACTAAAGGCAATACAAAAAATATGTTTCGAATACCGCGACATATTCCATTGCGAAGGAATACCCCTAACCTTTACAAATACAGTCAAACACAACATTGAGCTAACAGACAACAAACCGATATTTACCAAAGCATACAGATTACCCCAGGCAAGTCAGGAAGAAGCTGACAGACAAGTAGCCGATCTATTAGATCAAGACATCATACAACACCCCAATTCACCATGGAGCAGCCCCGTATTAATAGTACCCAAGAAACTGGACGCATCAGGAAAACGAAAATACAGAATGATAATAGATTACCGCAAATTAAACGAAAAAACGGTAGACGATACATACCCGTTACCAAATATAACAGAAATTTTAGACAAGTTAGGCAAGTGCCAATATTTTTCGACGCTAGATTTAGCATCAAGATACCATCAAGTGGAAATGGAAGAAGGAGATACACAAAAAACAGCCTTTAGCACACCTAGAGGACATTACGAATATAAACGGATGCCATTTGGACTAAAGAACGCACCCGCAACCTTTCAACGAGTAATGGATAACATACTACGAGGGATACACAACGAAAAATGCCTTGTATACCTAGATGATATAATAGTGTATTCAACATCATTAGTGGAGCACATAGAAAGATTACGAGAAGTGTTCGAAAGATTAAGAACCGCACAATTTAAAGTACAGTTAGATAAGAGCGAATTTCTACAGAAAGAAGTAGCATTTTTAGGACACATAATAACACCCCAAGGAGTGATGCCGAACCCCGACAAAACAAACGCCGTATTAAATTACCCCATACCCAAAACGAATAAAGAGATCAAAGGATTTTTAGGCCTTAGCGGTTATTACCGTAAATTTATTAAAGGTTATGCTCAAATAATCAAGCCCCTAACCAATTGTTTAAAAAAGGGAAACAAAATTGTTCATACCCCGGAATTTATTAAAGCAGTAGATAAAATCAAAAGCATATTAACAAATCACCCCGTATTAGAATACCCCGACTTTTCGAAACCATTCATATTAACAACAGACGCATCAAATGTAGCATTAGGCGCAGTATTAAGCCAAGGAACAGTAGGCAATAATAAACCCATCAGTTACGCATCCAGAACCCTCAACGAAACAGAGCAACGATGCAGTACAATAGAGAAAGAATTGTTAGCCATAATTTGGGCAACAAAGTATTTTAGACCATACCTATACGGACGAAAATTTTATATATACACCGATCATAGACCATTAGTATGGCTATGCAAACTCAAAGAACCCAACTCAAAATTACAAAGATGGAGAATCCGATTAGAAGAATATGATTACGAGATCATATAAAAAAGGGGAATTTACAACAATAACGCAGACGCTTTAAGTAGAATCCAACTTAACGCACTAGAGACAGAATCAGTGATAGGAAACGTAGACGAGACAGAAATCAGAGAAGACCCAGATGAAATGGAAACCATACATTCGACACAGAATGACGAACCAAAAACAGCAATTAAAATTTTAAACGAAGCCATAGACATGAAACCCAATCAATTTATAATCACAGAAGTTATAAACAACCCCAACCCTGTAAAATATACGAAAGTAGATAACAAAAAGATTTACCAGCTTCAGATAACTAAAGACGACAATGAATTACAAATAATTAAAATTCTAAAAGAATACACCCCCGAGAAAAAACGATTTTACTTTTACTTTAACACGGAAAACTTGTACAAACGATTTTCGGAAATATATGTTAAACTATTCAACAATTCTGGCCCTGAACTTATAAGATGCACAAGAAAATTAATAACATTAGACGACCCATACGAAATAAATGACGTGATCAGAAACCAACACGAAGGAAAGACCAACCATCGAGGAATAAATGAGACCCTAAAGCAAATCATGAGACGTTACTATTTCAAAGACATGAAAGAATTAACGACAGACTATTTCAATCAATGTGAACTATGTGACAGCAAAATATGACAGAAAACCCCCGAAGATACCCTTAATGTTAACCAAAACACCAGACAAACCTTTTCAGAAATTACATGCAGATACTCTAGTAGTAGAAGCACAAAGTTACTTAACAATCGTGGACGCATTTACAAAAATAGGCCAAGCAATACCAATCACTTCTAAAAATAGTATAGACGTAACCCAAGGATTTTTATATTATTTTACATTTTATGGAACGCCCGAAACAATCACGTTAAATGGAAGCGAATTCAAAAACGAAACAATACAAAACACTTTGGAATTACACAAAATAAAAATTCACTTTATAACTAAAAACCACCCTGAATCCAACGGACTAATTGAGAGACTACATTCGACCCTATTAGAACAAATCCGATTACTAAGAATCAATTACAAGAAGGAACATATAACTAACTTAATGTCATACGCATTAATCGCGTATAATAACACAATTCATTCATCGACAAATTTTACACCATTAGAACTAACCCTAGGACACTCAGATTCACGCAACCCATATGATATACATTATAACAAGGAAATCTATCAGCAATACGCCAAGGATCACAAAGAGAAACTAAAAATAACTATGACCAAGTAAAGGATAAGTTAGATAACGACAAAGAACGCATTACCGCGACCCGTAATAAAAACACAGACCTAAACAAATTTTCTATAGGACAAACCGTATTCGAGAAAAATTACCAAAGTAAAAGACACAAAACGGCACCGAGAAATTTAGGCCCCTTTAAGATCAAACGAATATCCGACAAAAACGTAGCCGTAGTAGACAACGGCAAGATAACAAAATATGTTCACCTCAAAAATTTAAGACACCCTGTACTTTCAGATGGACAATCATCACCCTTACCGTCAACCTCCACTCAGGTAGAACGGACACAGAAATCATAATTGAAGATATAAAGAATAACCCCGGTATACTACCAATAAAATTAGGCAGTATGCAGAACACTATAGACTATTGGACCTTTGCACAAAAAATCGATTTAACCGAGCTGAAACAAGAATTTCAAATAATCAAAAATAATTATTATCGACTAAAACAATCAATGGACACAACAAAATTCGGAAAAGAATACGCAATGGAAATGATGAACTACGACAGTATAACAGAAATTATTTTGAAAAACATAGAAGACAAATTTAATCGACTAATACCCACAGAACAAACGGCAAGACGATAAAGAGGACTAATCAACGGATTAGGAAACATAATAATAGCAATTACCGGCAATTTAGATAATCAAGACGCAGAACGCTATGACAACACGATACAACAATTAATAGAAAACCAAAACGACATCAAAACCATAATTAGTAACCAAATATCATTAACTCAATAAACGATCATCAAATTTAATGAAACCCTAAGAAAATTAGTTAGAAATCAAGATGGTATAGCCAATCGAATACAAACCTTAGAAAATAACATGCAAACTACCATGTTAGGCATGCGAGACTTAATGAGATTCAACACGATATACAACCAGATAATATCAACCCTTACCTTAATTCAACAAATTCTAGCAACATTAGAAAACGCAGTAACCTTTGCAAAATTAAATACCCTACATTCAAGTATCATAGAACCAATTGATTTATTGAAAGAATCATTAAGAATAAAATTCTTTATAACTAACAGTAGATTACCTTTCGATGTAATAGAATCAAACACTTTAATATTTGAAAAAATAGCTATAGCTAAAGGCTATGTAAAAAATAACGATATAACATTTTTAATAGAAATACCAATAGTAGAGATTAACAATTACAATTATTATCACTTATTTGCTTTTCCAATGAAAATGACTAGCACATAACAAGTTATTATTCCAAAAACCAAATTCCTATCCTTAAATGAACTAAGATATGGTTATACCAACGAAAAATGTGATGAAGTCACACTCAATCAATACTTATGCCAATCATTGACAACGACAACAATTCAAGAAGAGAGCCCTTGTGAAGTACAACTACTAAAATTCACCAATCATTACGAAAATTGTGAAGCCAAACCTGTACAAATCACCAACATGAAAATTCAGAGATTAACGGAAAATAAATGGATAACCATTTTCCCCACCGAAGTAATCGCAACAATATACTGCAATCAAGACGAAAGTAATTTAGCATTAACCTGAAGTAAATTAATCACCCTTAAGGAAAATTGTTATTTGAAATTGAAAAATGAAATAATTAGAGTTTACCAAGATCCCGTACAAAGCAAGAAATTAGCAAATCTACCCGATTTACAAATCAAGATTACTCAAGACGAAGACGAAGAAATACTTCAAAAAACCCTGCAATTGGAACACCTGGAATTAGACAACCTCAACCACGCCATGAAACTCATGGAAGACTACAAAGAACACCTGAACGAAATCAAAACGCCCAAAGTGCACTATGATAATATTAGGGTATGGACAATTATATTGATTATATTGACGATTTTATTGATCATTTATGTAATTTATAAAATATATATTAGATATTAAAATAATAAAGGAAACAATTTTAGATTTAAGGCAACTAAAGAAACAAATGTACCCTTAGAAAGTATGAATTTTAAGAAATGAGATTAAACGAATTTATTTAATTAAAAATCAAGAAAGGAAAAAACCCTTAATTTTTAATGTACGTCGGGAGGAGTTATGTAATCCCCCATTTATTATATATATATATATATATATATATATATATATATATAAAACTAATAATTAAGAAGTTATTAGAAATATTAGAAAATGCGTTAAGTGATGTGCAATAATGTAATTGAAGGACATTTTAATTCAGTTTATTACCGTTCATGGGAACGGAAGCGCTACTTTGTAGCACAGAGATAAGTGACACTGCAGATGTCAGGTCACAGGGGGTCACAGACAGTCACGTACCGAGATTACGAAGAAGTAAGCTCGCAACAAAGTAGTTATGAATAGCTTTAAGATTACAACAATGTATTATGAATAAGAGTCAAATGAAAGCAGACATTAGGTTTGCAAGTTCCCACAGACTTGTGAGGGGGTAGGGGCCTTTTATAACATCCCTACCCCCTCACAAGTCTGTGTTTAAAACCTATCATCGCCTTATGAATAATTACTTTTGGCCAAAAGCGATGTTAGTAAATATGTACGGAATTGCCGCATCTGCGTTGCGTGCAAGGTGGAACAAAAACCCCCCACTGGTCTAATGTTAGGACGCCCAGATATAGCCCGTCCGTGGGAACTCATATTTGTAGATATAGTTGGCCCCTTTCCTAGGTCTACTTCAGGTTATAAGTATGTTTTAAGCGTTAAGGATTACCTGAGTAAATTCTGCATATTTCTCCCTATGAGAGAAGCGACGTCCTGTAAGGTGTCTGAACTATTGGAAGATCATGTGTTTTTATTATTTGGTGTTCCGAAAACCGTGATCTGTGATAACGGCAAGCAATTTCAGGGTCGCCATTCCAAAAATCTTCTAAGAAACTATAACGTGCAAGCTAAGTACACCCCGTACTATCACCCTCAACCCAATGCGGCTGAACGCCAGCATCGATCCCTGAAGACTATACTGATAGCTTTTGTTAAAGATAACCAGCGTAGTTGGGCTTAGCTCTTGCAAAAAGCGGCTTGTGCAATCCGCACCTCATGCCATGAAACTACAAATTTAACCCCATATTTCGTTAACTTTGGTCGTGAAATCATTCTTGATGGCAACATTCACCATTTACCTCAAGTGCCAATGGAAGATAGCGACAAGGATAAACTACCTGAGCTCGTCACACGTCATAGTATGTTTAAGAAGGTTTTTATAGATATTAGAACCAGGTTAAACAAGGTTTTTGATAGCAGTAAAAAGGTGTATGATCTAAGGCGACGTCCCGATAGTTACACTGTGGGTCAAAGAGTTTGGCACTGAAACTATGTGTTGTCGGATGCAAGTAAATATTTCTCCAGTAAATTAGCCCCCAAATTTGTAGGGCCTTTTACAATCTCAGAATGCATATCCCCGTGGACTTATCGACTTAGAGATAGTAACGGTGAACAGTTGGTATGTGGCATGCAAAAGACTTGCGTTTGGATCCGGATAGTATATAGTGTTGTGCAGTTTTTTTTGTTTTGTTTTATTTAGTATTAGTTTGGAATATGTATGTCCTTGGATTCCACTTTGAATTAGTTCGTAGGACCTTTAGGTCATCGTAAGAGTTGTTCTCTTGATTTGCGTACTTTCGAATATTATGAATTGTTTTGGTGTATGTTTTGACTTCTCATCTGCGTAGGAAGCGGATTTTAGTGGTTGCTATACTTTAGAATAGTAGTAGAGTGTTGTGGGTTCGAGCCCCACGTTTCAATTTTTTTTTGGTAAAAGGGGGGAATGTTACGGTTCAATTTTACGTAACGCGTTTCCCAATTTTTAGATAGACTTCGTTCCCAAATACGACGCCTGTGGTTTATTTCCTTATTGTAATTTATTAAGTTTCGTTCATAAATTTAAGTTTTAATTCTTGTATGTTGATAACGTGGATAAAACTAATTCTTATCACTTCAATACGAGTCGTGATTATTTGTTCTATTCTTAATTTGATCCTCGACGCTTGGTAACGTGCATCTTATTGTGAACTAATTTGTAGTTCCGCCGTTATTATTTTAATTTTGGGGAATTGATGATCCGTTATTTAAGAGCGAATTATTAGTGAAGATTTTATATTTGCTGTGCTCTTTTGAGAATTTTATAGAAGTTTGAGGACACACATTTGAAAACTCGTTGATAACGTCGAGTTTTGTTCTTATGATTTAAGCCCGTTTTGAAAAGGAACCGCACAACGGGCTGTAGTTTGCAGTTTTACAGCTTTGTAGTTTGCAGTCGTGTAGTGCTTGGTATTTCAGTCTGGTACATTATGTACGTATTTTATTGAAACAAACTCAGGCGTACCTGCGAGATACGATATCCGCGCTCAGGACCTGTTCTGGTAAGATTTTTCCATATTATATTTTGATTGTACGTGCCGCTAATCTGGTATCCATGCTAGCTTTCCACCTGCAGATAACATTATAAAGCCATCTCACATTATAACTGATATTGTAATTTATTTTAATATCATTTTTGTAACAGTTGTGCGTCGGAATTAATTTAACCAACGAATTATTGTACACATTCGTTTGATAGGTATTTTTATCTGCATAATCGTACGCACAACCGTTGGTACCACCGCGAGCAGCGTTCGACTGGTTTTAAATTTATACAAAGTGAACCTAATGAAAATATACTGCAGCCATTTAATTTCTAATAAGTGTAAGGCACATATTGAAAAGTATGTTGGTTTTATTAACCCAATCGCTTGCATTTAAGCTTTGTTATGCTGTGAAATTGATGTTTATGTTCAACCCTATGAATATTAGAAACCATAACTGTGTCAGTAAACGATTATATGTTATTTGTATTTTCTTGTTGTCGAGTTTTATGTCCATTAAGCATCTACAAATTGCGTGAGAAATTTCCTAGATTGATTTCGCGGGAGGAGTACAGTTCCGATTTAGGTGGTGCTCTCCAAGACTCTTGTTCACCGTGTCGACCTTAGGTTATTTGTATCTTGGTGCAAATTCCCACTCTCCCTCACCAACCAGAGTCTAGTCGTGGTAAAATACGGTTACTCCTGCGGCTAACGGTGTGTATGTTTTTTTGTGTTAGGAAACCGTGTTAACAGACGTCTTTTTCCAGAATTGATCCAAAACAAAGTTATACAAAGCTGCCACCCACTTTAAATCTAAGACCCAATTCATAACAAATCTTATTCTAGCAGCACCAAACCGATGAGGTTAGACTTATATTCTCAGCAAAATTAGAAATGCTCCAGTGAAGCTATGAAAACATTAATACTCAAAGAAATTTCTGAATCTTACTTAAAGAGATACTCAAAAACTACTTAGGGTGGTGTTCAAAATACTAAGGGCCGTACTAAAAGTACATAGTGTGGTGCCCAAAAAGTAGGGAGGTTTTCAGAAATCGATTTTCAATCAGCTAAGGTATTATACCTTTAATCACAATTTTTAAATATTAAATATTTTCAATTCTTATTTAACGCATAGAAATTCGAAATCCATATATGCTTATATTCAAATTTAAAAAAAAATATCTTGCAGTAGTTAATTATTATTCATATATTCTCCATTTTTGAAACCATTTCAACATACTTCAAATAATCTTATTTAGTGCTGTACATTTAAAGCTCTTTTCCGTCACTCGATAAATAATTTCAGTACTAGCAACTAATATTTTTACTACATAATATACTGCAACGTGTTGTTTTAACAATTGACTCTTGTATTTGATTTCAATTGGGTTATATAGTCGAGCCTTTGTGTGATGTCACGCGTCTAACGAACCTTAGTTGTCATTTTTATGTTCCCATTGGTTGAAAATATAGCACGTAAGTATCTAAAATCTACATGTTTATTCGTGAAAATTTTAATTGGTTGGATTTGAAGGCATGATGAAACATTCACAGAACTGTCGTTCTCTAACAGCCCGGAGCTATGCTAATTAATACCATTTACTTATCTTTATGTTATGTTTGCAACATTGACGATTTATGACTGTAATTAATTGTTTTATCTTATATTATATCTTATAAAATGAACGTTCATTTACCTTACTGGATCATTTTAGAAGTTCAATACACTTTCCTTTTTCCTTGAGTATCGACTGATATTTTCAGTGGATACACTTGTTATTAACTAAAAATACCTTCTTCTTATGAATATTAGGCGCTGTTGCATTATACATAAAAAATATTAAGCATAATTTCATTTTCCATAACTCATCTTCCATTACGCATAACTAAAACTACACATAATATAATTGTGCATAAAATCATTACGCATAATAAACACTTCCATAAAAGCAATTGAACGAAACTTGCATTGTTTATAATTAAAGGTGTCTCTAATTTCAATGGTACTTCAAAGGCACTTTAAAAGATTATTTGTTTTCTAATGCATAGGAACATCTTCCATGCAATTTTTGTGTGATTATTCTGCATCACGAAAAACAACTTAAAAATACACATTCAAATGCATAAAAACGAGTGTTCATTCGCATACAATTTATGGGATTTAGCTGTCCCACGAAAATGTCTTTTACAAAAGCATGTACAGTTACATACCAACAAACACACATTTGTTTGCAATATGCGATTACTTCACATCTAAAAGCTCATGTGTGATTCCATACTAACAAGCACCTATTTGCATGCAATTGTCTGTATTTTGTGTAATTATTCCGTGACATATATGGTATTCTATTTCGATTTAAATTAGTTTCTTCGCATTCTAGCGATTTACTTTATTTATTTCAAACATTTTATTTTACATTTAAACAAATTTTTATGTATGTTTTTATTATTTCCAATATATGTGAAGGACATGTCTGTTTGTCTTAGATTAAAGAATGTGGTTAGAAAAGTTTTAACACCAGGCGTAATAGTATAGAATCCATTATTAATTGAATAACATTTACTTTTTGAGGTGTTTGTAATATGGTTCTTGTATTTGTAGGAAGCTCAGTGTGATATCCATCATTGACCAAAATTTTTAGCAGTTTAGTAAGTTTAGTTGGATGTTACCAAATATTTCCCACTCTAATATTTTTTGTACAAATATAGCTTTTTTATTAGGTAGTTTATTTCTATTTTGTGAATTTATCACCGTTACAAATTCCACTTATTGATGTATCCGTGTAGATCAATAACAACTAATATATCATCGTTTGGCTCGACAGATGGTTGTGAAAGAATTCCCGCATTGTTATTACTATTTAGGTCGCAGTAAGTTGTCAGGATTACTCCTACGTTCTTTAAAGAAGAAAGTTTAAATACTAACAAGGCTGAAAATTATCGACCTGATGTACATACAGCACCCGTAATTGTTATTTATTCTAAACTTTATACTGTTCTTTATGCTCAATGTCCAATTTGACACAATGACTATTTTGGGGAAAACCTTATTTCCAGACTGGTAAGAAAGACTTCATATAGCACCCGTAATTGTTACTTATTCCAAACTTTATACTGTTCTTTATGGTCAATGTCCAATTTGACACAATGATTATTTTGTGGAAAACTTTATTTTCAGACTGGTAAGAAAGACTTACTTTTAATAAATAATTATTCAGAATTATAATTCAATACCTAGGTGTACCAAAAATTATATTTCCTGTTAAATATCAGCAAGATATTAAAGGTGTAGCTTCACATAATTATATTGTTTAATACACTTATAGATAAATTTGCCTTTTTTAATTTTCCCATGGAGGTAGTGTTACAGTTACAATTTTTGCTAAATTGTAAGAGTAGTTCCTAACTGATTAAACAAGCTGATATAACCCAAAACATTGATTTTGCTATGTTAATTAATATTAATCAAGCTTAAAGTCACTTTTGTTCAAGTTATGATTATTCAAGATTTAAATAATCATTTGATATTTTAAATTACTTTGGAATCCATGTTATTATTATCTGCTATTGGTTGAATGTTGGTAATATAGATATGTCCTTTCATTATTAAAGGAAAGTCAATGGTACAGTTATGTATTCATTAGTTCTGATATTAATTTGATTTTCATTATTGTATTTTCCTTTTAAATTCATGAAGTTTCAGTCTCATATTATTCCTTACTTGTGTATTTGTAAATATGACTTTATAATTTGGATTGTTTGTTCGTATATTCTAGGATATAATGAATTTAATCATTTTGTGTACTGAATGCTGTCCTGGATTACTTTATTGATACTAGATTGTTGGTAATGAATTTGTAATTGTTACTGACCTAGGAATTTTGTTATTTGTATGGGGTTATATGTAAAATGTGTTGTTAGATAATACTGGTCGTCCTGCTATGATGCAGTGATAGTCACTTGCATGTTGAATTGGAATTTATCTGGTTTTGTACTAATCATCCATTATTGGGATTTATCCAATTCACATGAAGTAATTGCAAAATTATTCTGCATAAGAGAATTTTTTGGCATACAGTTAAGCTGGATTTATTAGTATTGGAAATTGATAGTCTAACTGGCACATGTGGTTACAAGTTGGTTTTCTACTGTGTACTATCTTTGTTTTAATCCTGATTTATCAGGGTAGGTTAAACAAATATTATTTTTATCTGTGAGTGTTGTTACATGAGGGTTATTTTTCCTCTTACTTTAGATTTTTGGTTTTGGTACAAATGTTGTATGGTTTTTTGGGTATGTTTTGTCTGCTATGGCCTCATCCAGCCGTGGGATTGCAGATGCCTGCAAATGCAGTAGTGTTACATTGGGAATCCAGTACAATTGATTTCCAGTGGGAATGTGGTTCAAGTTCTGTTGATGTATTTGGCAGATGGATGCTGCTGTTTATGTAACGATAAGTATTTAAGTAATAAGTGTTTAATCAGTGTTGATGCCATTATTATTAGTAATGGGACGTTAATTTACATAGACAATCGTGTGCTTGAATATAATTTACAGTAGATTTTAACATTATAAAATGCATAATTTATTTGATGGTAAAATAGTTTTTTGGTACTTATTCAGAAATTACATGTAAACTTTAAAGCAATTGCTTCAAGGTATAACAATAGTTACAAGTTCAAGTTTAAGTTTGAGAGTTTCTCATATGTTTTATTAGACTACTAATAATTCAGAGGAAGGTGTTCATATAATTATTTTATGCTTATACGAGGTTACTTTCGCTTGCCCTTATTTCACAAGTACTTGTCGGCGATGAATTGGTGCATATACTTACAGGTTTATCACATAGAACCCACAGTAGGAACCATTGGTAAGTGTAAAACGCAGTAGGGAAGCAACTGGGCGATATTGAAATTATCTTTGTCAACTATGTATTTGTTGGTGCGTACAGGCACACTATAAAGTTACGACCGAATCTGGAGTAAACGTCGTAGCATATTTGTCGACCCTGCTATATTTGGTGATCTCGCCATATTTGGCGATCCTGTTTCTTGTTAATTTAGTAATTATGTCACTCATGAATTTATTGTTTTTTGACGATTCTAGAACTATTAAATTAGGAAACACGTTTGTTATTAGTAATAAAATAGTGTTGTAACGTGCATTTTTGTCGTTTAACATTTTACGCTATACTCAATTCTTAAAATACATCGTTTTTGGATCGCTGTTTGTATCAAGTAAATACTTCAGAATAATTCAGAATTGTATGCAATTGAACTCGTGGGTATTAATTAAAGATAGATAAATTGAAGATTGATTTTCATTAATAAATAAATTCCAAGGAATGAATGTTAAACAGCTTGTAATTAATTATAGATTGCATCGTTCTTGTCTTGCCGTAAATATAAATTTTGTTCCTTATGTGGATATACAAGTCTAGATAAGAGACGATAAGCGGTTGTAATAACGACGAATTGATATAAACAGACGAGGCAGTAGAGTTTTGTTCTTGGTTCCGATATATTAAGTACGTTGAGAAGACTGCTGCTTTCTGCTTTTGACAATAGTGAGAATTAATGCGGGATTAATTTTCGTATTGTTCATAAACAAGCACGGCATGTTTTTAGTTGATTTTCTGTTGGAAATAAAAGCGGAAAAAGCTTGTTAAACTCGAGGCACGTGTGTTTTACGGAACATTTGACGGACGGTTTTATTGCTTACGCGTGCCTACTAATTGTTTTTAGTTGTTTTTCTTGTGAGACAAATGCTTTAAGGAACATTTGACGGACTTACTTTCGTGATACGCGTACTTTACTAATTTGTGGTTTTAATTGTTTGTCTTGTGAAATAATAGTCGTAGAACTTGCTAAACTGATCGATTCTTTCTTTAGGATTAATGTGCGTGCGATCTAGTCTAGTGTTCCTTTGTTTTATCAGATTAGTGCATACTTTGGATTATTTAAATACAGGGATACTGTAGTTTCTGCATTTTTCTAACACCAAAGAATCTAAAATAGATCATCGCTTGCGCGAATTTCGTTATTTGCGAAATATAACAGAATACCGGTTTACGAAGGTATTGGTTGAAGTTTCTCACTGCTTTTTGGAGGTTTATGAAAATAATATACATTTGATCCCAGTTGAAATTAAACTAGTGCTACAAAACATTTCGAAATTATTGTCTCAGGAAATAGAATTAACAAGAAATTTATCAATGCTACATAGTTCCGTCGGCGTGATGGTGTCTGCTGCTAACCCCAGTGAAATGCGTAGGTGTGATTAGTGTGACGTGTGATAAGTTCCATCAACACCCTCGCAGTCCAGGGTGAAGTGCTTCGTTAGCGTAGGACATCGTGAATCTCACACTTCCGTTGCAAGGAAGCGTTGCTGAAGGACTTTTGTAAGTTGAACTATTTCCTACTTGTTATTACTTTAAATATCTATCCGTTGCTTTACCATATCTTTGTCGTTCTGATACCTTTTACAAAAGACTTGCACGATATTTTAAAACATAAAAAAATGAAAGAAAGAAAGATCAATACTACTGAATTACTCATATCAATTGTGTCTTACCTATTTATTTTCTTTTAACATTTTGTCTGATTTATGTTTAATTGGTGTGTGAGGAAACGTTTCTGCTACTCCCCAATATTACCTCACTTTGTATTAAAAGTTTTTGTACTGCTTTTACCGTTGTTATATTATATAGATTATCCAAACAGTTTTTTTTTACATTCTACCAAGTACTGAATAATTTAGACTAATCATTGCTGCTATGCTTTTTCCTTTTTTTTCAGGTTTGCTTGACTATTTTTCTTGCAGGTATTATCACTAACTCCTTGCAGCCGCGTACATGGTATGTTGGTCTGCTTTCTGCAACCCCCCCCCTAATCTCCGATTGAGCCCGGTCCTTTCTTTGATTTTCTTTGTGTTACGCACGGCTACGAGCCAACGTAGCATAACTTTGGCGCCCGAACAGGGACTGCCACGAATAACGTAACAGTGTATAAAAATTAATCAGTTAATTTTTTTGTGCCGTTTTAGCTATTCAATAGATTAAAAAAATATTCAAATCAACGTATAAAATTTTACTTCTACATTATTTAAAATCGTGTCTATAAATAGGGTGATCCGTATTAAAAAAAAATATGGGTGTTTAATAAATTATAAGGTATAACTTAAAATAAATTATAAGATTTGAAAATAGACGAAAGAGTTTTTTATCTTCGAAAATGTCAATTAAACTTCATAGCGACAGACTTAATAAACAGTAATTAGAATATGAAATTGTTGTTAGAGGTGCTAAACCTATAGGGTATGTTAGGGAATTAGCAAGTACATTAAAGCAACTAATGGCTTTAGAAGAGCAAGGTCACGCCTTTAAAGCATCGTTCAATTTCGATTCGTCAGAAGAATTGTGTAACTGTGAAGCTAAACTATCAGATATTAAACAATTTTTAACAGAATTTTACTTATTCAGTGGTCAGAAAAATTCAAGCTAAACTTGCTCATGTGTTAGGTAGAATTGAACGTATAGAAACATCTGTTCAATCGGAAATAGAAGAGAGGTCCTAACTATTATCCATAGCTATTGAATTACTAAATGAATTTGAAAATAAACAATCGATTCTTTCCGAAAAAAATTTAGTTAATACAGAACCTATAGATATTGTTTTTCAAGCTAGTATAATGCTTCAACCACAAACTTCTACACCTGTTGCAAATAATAGTAAACTACAAAGTCAAAACGAAAATAATTTAATTAATACAGATTATACACCTCAAACTGTACATATGATGGAAAATTTAGCAATTTCAAATAAATTTAATATTTCATCTTGGGGTTTAACATTTAGTGGAGAATCAGATGCTCTTTGTTGGAATGCTTTTTTGGTCCAAGTTAATGAACTAAGAGAATCAAGAGGGTTTACGACACAACAACTGTATAAAAGTGCAATTGAACTTTTTGAAGGCAAAGCGCTTATTTATTTCCGCTCACTGAAAGATAGAGTAAATAATTGGGATACACTATGTGCATTATTGAGAGAATAGTTTCTACCAAGAAACTATAACGAACGTATTTGGGATCAAATTAAAAATAGAACACAAGGTGATAAAGAATCTATTGCAATTTATATTGCCTATATGCAAAATTTATTTGATAGACTAAGTGCAACGGTGGATGAGTCAATCAAATTAAAAATAATGGAAAATAACATTTTACCACTATATTGCAATTATCTGATTTCAGTAAACATACAATCTATTAGTCAGTTAACAACAATTTGTCGTAAAATTTGAAAATAATAAAAAAAGGGCTCAGGAATTTATTCCCCCTAATTTAAGTAAACATACAATTGAAACGGACCTAGCTTATCGTGAAGACAAACTAATAAGAAAGAAAATTGATAATTTAGAACTTTCTAAAAACGTTTCATTTTGTAAAGATGATAATTACAGATTAAAACAAAACACAGATTACCGGGAAAAAATTTTGATTTTAATAAAAGAAATCACAGTAGCGATTGTGATAGTAGTTCAAATAGGGCTAAACATGACTAGAAGTAGAGATAGCAGTTACGATTCACGAGGTAGTAATTGCAGTGAAGAGAGACACAGTAAATCTAGACAAAATCAGGGATTTAGTTCACATAAAAGTAGAAACAGAACGGTATCTCGTAATAGTAGGAATAGTAAACATAGACTAAATAGTGTTGAAAGTAACGAAAAAAATTACTCTAATGATAGAGGGAGAGATTTTTTGCATGAAAGAAATTACTCACAAAATAGGAGTTTTTCTCGCAATCGGGATTATTATGATAATAGAAATAGAAATCATTGTCGTAAGAGGTACTTTAAAGATCATTCAAGAGACAGATATTCAAGTAAACCTTATTCACATTCATCAGCTAATACTCCAAATCATTCGAACTTTAAAAATTATTATCCAACACAGCAAAATTCAATAAGATTTACTAATTCTGAAATAACTTGTTATAAATGTCAAGAAAAAAATCACTTTGCTCGACATTGTACCAAAAAATTGTTAAACTCCAAGAGGAATTGATTTTAGATCGTGGTCAAATTCCTAATAATAGTAACACGATCGACTCTTATACTAAATTCGATGGAAATTTTTGTTCAAAAGAAGAACTTGATGCGACATATGATAAGCATGTTGCAAGGTTTCCTAGAACAAAGGATGTGCGGCTTACTGATTGTGCTACAATGTAATATTTTGAAATGAATTTGTAATCTAAATATGGATTCGGCTTATGCAACGATACTTTCAATGAGAGTTTATCTTTCACTTCTTTCTTTTTACCAACAGGGGCACTATTATTCACACGGCCAAGATAATGCGATAATTTAGTCTCAATTGTTAACACAGATTTCTTGGCGTACATTCATACGTGCCAATTAATTTTTCTAAAATACAACCTTTCTCAACCGCTTCAACGTCATCCGAAAATTCTGGAATATTAACAAAAGTTTTTAAAGTTATCTACATTTTTACACAAAAATTCGTTCACTTATTAAACTTTTGGTAATAAAAGAAATATACCTAAATCATAATTACATACTTCCACCAAAATGCTTAATTTGCTAAAATTTCTAAATTACTGTTCCAAATGAAGAAGAACAACGTGGTAACTAGCACAAATCAAATCTAAGTAACTGCATTACCAGACTTTCCTACAACTATCTACATTCGCAAATAGCATAAACTACATACGGGTCCTCCGCATCTACTCCTAATCGTCAAACTATGAAATGAAGTTGTATTATTCTAACTTCGCCACAAAATGTACAATTACTTTGTAATCTAACTTTATTTTAATTTCGTTTAGTTGTTTCAATTTCTATAGATGTTATAGTGTGTAGTAACTTACGTAAGGATATTGATTAGGGTGTTACGAGATAAGTACAGAAACACCTTAATTTCTCTCAGAAGTTAATCGTAGATGTAGTCTTTCCATATTAAAAATAAATACTTCTGGAGACTTCCGAACTAACTCTGAACTCTAACTTCAGCAAGATGAGAGTAACAGGGGGGGGGGGTCTTTATAAATACGGAAATGTCAGGCGCCACTACTCAAAGATTTAACATAAGCAAAAAAGCGTCACTAAAGAGAGTGTAGGAACTTCAGCAACAATTATATTCATGTAAATCACACAGGCTAAGATTGTTAAGTTATGCAATATTATCTCAGAAAGAAAAAGTAGTTATACATTAAATATCAAATAGATCTCATAGGTTGCATCTGAGTAAGAAATATACATTTATATCAAATTTAATCATAAGGTTACTTTTTTAATAAATTGTTATGTTAGTAATTTAATAAACGTCTGAAGAAGGAAATATATGTATATCTATTAAATTAAACATTATTCTCTTGTTGTTACAGGTATTTACAATTCTTATTTAAATTTTCTTTAACTAATGTTAACTGAAGATGAATTTATGTCAAATTATAATGTTATATTAAAAATGTCAATTAATGTATTCAATAAAAGTTTTTTATCATATCATATTCAGATTTCAGGACGATGTACATATAATCATTAGTGGATCTTAAGAGATGTTAATTATTTCTTATAGCATAAAATTTTCATATAGACACACGAGTTTTTAAAATAGACTTCAAATAAATTATACTACTTTTACTTTTTAAATCCGGTGGGAAACTGATCGTTGCTTATATTTCTTCATCATCATCATTAGGTCTTCAGTCCTGGAACTGGTTAGACGCGTACCATCATTGTTTCCTATTCTGAACTAACCTACAGATTTCCTTGAAATTTGCACAGTCTGCATCTATAACTATCTGATCTAGGTCTACATCTACCTCTTTTTTCCTATCTCTGCTTGTAATATATCCCATACTATTCTCCAAAAATGCCTTAGAACGTATTCTGCTTTTCTATTTCTCTTATCTTTTTCCCCAGATATCCTTGTTCCCTTACTATTTCTATAACCTATTTGTTATTATCTTTGTCTGTCCATGCTATCGTCCTCATACATCTGAAGCACAGCATTTCAAAAGGCTGCTACCGTTTTTCTGTCTGCGTTTCAGACTGCCCGTATTTCATAGACATACGGTGCTGTGCTCCACACATAAGTTTTCAACCATTTTCTTCTTGTTCTATGTTTGTTGTCTTTCCTCATAGACGCTGTTCCTTCTTGTTAGATGCAATTCGGTCACCTTCTATTGTGTTACAATTATATATTCTATTTCTCCGACCTTCAGTGGTTGTGAAGGGAGGTAAGCAGCCTGTGGCTGCCAAGTTCCCCCAACACTTAATTATTTACCGATTTAATATATTTTCCAATATATCTTTTCGCACAGTCATCATTAGTTGCAGACATTTCGCAATTAACAACTAGTTGTTTATACTAATCATCAGATTTATCTGCGCTTATTTTTTCGTCATTGGGTTTTCCGTCTCAAAACTGGTTGAACACGTACCTGCACTTATTTATATTCTGAGCTAGCCTACATAGTTCCCTAAAATTCTCACACAGCATGTGTATACAGCTCGTTCCCCTTCTATTGTTTTCTAAGTTTATGCCCTACTTCACCGAGATTCAGTGAAGGGGGGTTAAGCAACCTGTGGCTACCAAGATCCCCCAACACTTAGACATTTGCCGAAGTAATGGTTTTCCAGTAAATCCTTTCACACACTTAACATTATTCGAGAATATTGCCCAACCAATTCTTGTAGTTACTTATAATAATCATCATGTTTAAGCACAGTTATTTTTTCGTTATTAGTTTATTCATCTTGGGATTGGTTGGATGCATACTTCCATTGATTTCTATTCTGGGCTAGCCTACACATCTCCCTGAAACCCCTATAGCCTACATCTTTTACTATCTGTGTGCAGTAGTGTAACCTAGGTATGTCTCTTTTCTTTTTTTTATCTCTGCTTCTAATATATTCCGCATTATTGCTTCATGCCGTAGTATGTGGCCTATCATCACATATTTCTTTCTTCCCCTACCATTTTTAGTACCTCTTCGTTTTTAACTTTGTCTGTCCGCGATATCTTCATCATACGTCTGTAGCACCACATTTCAAAGGCTTCTACCTTTTTCTTGTCCGCTTCTCCTACTGTTCAGGCTTCACAGCCATACAGTGCTGTGCTCCACACATATGTTTTAAGCAATCTTTTCCTTGTTTCTATGTTTGTGGTCTTTGAGCACAGTAGTTGCTTTTTCTTGTTAAATGTAGCACGACCTTGTGTTAATCTTTGTTTTATATCTTTTGTGCTTTTTCCATCTTGCGTTATTTGGCTTCCTAGGTAGCAGAAATCCTTAACCTCTTGTAAGTTCGTGTATTCTTGTTTTTGATTTATTTTCCCCACCTTTGCATATTAGAACTTTAGTTTTAGTTTTGTTAATTTTCATACCGTATCTCTCTGTTAGAACCGTTTCCATTTCATTAAGAGCAGCTTCTAACTCTTCCTTGCTAGACGCTAAAACCGCTATATCATCTGCAAATCTAGACATATCAATTTTTTGTTCCTGCATAGTAATTCCAAATGTCTTCCTGCATTTGACAGTATTCATTGCTTCTTCTATGTACAAGTTAAAAATCAATGGGGATAGGGCACATCCCTGTCTCACCCCTTTCCTAATGTTTACTTCTCTACGTTCCTGCTCTAATTCTATTACTGCTGTTTGCTCTTTGTATAAGCTATGTACTATTCGTCTATCCCTATAACTCATTCCAATCTTTTTGAGTATTTCGAACATTTTTTTCCATTTTACATTGTGGAATGCTTTTTCCAGATCTACAAACTCTATATACACGCTTTCCCATTTTCTATTGTTTTCTCTATTATCACTCTCAGAGCTAAAATACCCTCCCGTGTTCCCCTGTTTCGCCTAAACCCAAATTGGTCTTCTAGTATTTATTCCGCTCGTTTTTCCATTCGTCTTTGCACAATTCTAGTTAATATTTTTGACACATGTGCTGTCAAACTTATTGTTCGAAATTTTCACATCTATCCACGCCCTTCTTTTTTGGTATAGTTACTATGATGCTACGTTTGAAATCTTTGGGTATCTCGCCTGTCTCATACATATAGCTTACAAGTTGGAAGAGACCTTCTGTTACTACTTGTCCAGCGGTTTTTAGAGTTTCTGCTTGCACCTTATCTGTACCCGGTGCCTTGCCATTTTTCAGACTTTTTAATGCTAATTCAAACTCATCTCTAGATTAAATAACAGCAAAGATGGTATCATGGTAGTTGTGCATATCGTCCAATTTTTAACACCCTAGACGAGAACTCCGAAAGAACTATTTTTAAAAGGCTATGCGGAGGTCGCATTTTAACATGTTAATCAAGGCAGAAAATTATATATGTGTGTATTTTAGCTAAACAACGTTTTCCATTTCAACAAATAAATCGAAGGTGACTTTTTAATGTTTTTACAAATCTAAGGAGAAGAACTAACGAATCTTAATGTAAACATTTAAATATGCAGACAAAATTTGTTTTCAACAATTAAAACCCAACACTTGCCATATACATGCTGATTTACTAACAATTTTCAAATTCAATGTTTTTTAAACTGCTTAATTACATTAATAAAATTTAAATGCTTCAACTTCACGCCAACAACCAGGACTGGATGATGCTATAACCTACAAAAACATAAGATCACGAACACCTGCTATAATACGACTGAACACGTTTGCTAACATAATTGAACTGTAGACTTTCGCTACTCTTTGTTACTACAAATAACAATGGTGGTATTCAACTATCTCAAACGCGAAACGACTTAATAAACTACATTTACACAACGAAATGCGACTCACCGATTCCATAAATCCGTCATAGATAACGAAAAATTGGAAATGTACTTAACTGCAGCTCTTAGTATTCTGCTATGCTTTTATCTGAAGACACCCGGTGAATGAATCCGCTTGATTCCAACCTGGACTTGAATGTGTCTCTTAAAAGGAAAACGGTTTATCGCCATCTGTAGATAGACGTATAGAATAGGAAATTGAATTAAAGCTAGATAATTAGGAAATATTTATACAAGTAACTTATAAATTTAAATGGAACGTTACAGCATTATTTGTCATCGTTTTAAATTAAATATGGAATGGAAGACGCATGTTATTTTTGAGAGGAGCCGTGGATGGATACTGTTTTTTTAAATAACTAGATACAATGTTTACCCACAAATAACATAAAAGTTTCAAATTTGAAAATACCCCAACTTCAACAAACAACCCTTTTGTTAAAATACGGGTTTTCAAATCATAAGAAATTGTTTCATAAATCAAATAGATTTGTGCTTTACTTAAAAATTAATTCACAGGATAATGTTGTGAAATCACACATATACAAAGGCTAACAACTGTTAAAACATCAACCGAGGCAGATCCATGTGGCGTTGTCAGTGTTTGGATCTCATATTGAACGCGAAGTATTTTTATCAATATATACAAATCAAACACAGTGCCAACTTGTATACAGCAGAATATCTGAGAAATTGGAGTATCGGTTAATAATTCGTCATTGACATGTACTTGATGTGTTTAGCCAGAAATATACTAGTTGTCGTTCCGAGATTTGGGATTCGGATTTCATGATCTCGAATTCCACATGTATATTGTAGTTAGGAGTTTATGTATGGTTGTGTGTGTGTATATATATATATATATATATATATATATATATATTTATATATTATTATGTGTAACGACCTTTAATTATTATCAATAAGAAGTGCAGTAACGGGTTTATAGGTCTACGTTCATAAAGGTAAAAAGCTTGGTAAAGAACAAAGAGTTTTTAATTTTACCTTTATGAACGTAGACCTATAAACCGTTACTGCACTTTTTATATTTATATATATATATATATATATATATATATATATATATATATATATATTATATATATATATATATATTTATATATATATATATATATATATATTACTATGTATTAATCCCTCCCCGATGTTGCGTTATATAAATATTGATATGATAACGCCGTACGCCGATGTGCTAAACGTCCAACTGAACGCAACTGCTCTGTGTTTTTCTCTAATCTTCTAGTTTATTATGCCACGTCTAGCCCTTTTTAATTTACACAGAGTGCACAACGTTACGATGATCAATTTTTATTTACCCCTTTATGATTACCTGTTTGAATTGATAAAACGAAGTGATTCAATATTCATATAATAAAAGGAAATAATGTTTACACTTTACAATTTTTGTAATTCTTTAAATACACCCTTCAATCAATTAATATTATATGGATTATTTATCCCAAAATTTATATCCTTTTTAACTTAATTTAAAGTCACCAAAAACGACACCTGTTACAAAGAAATTTGGAACGTTTGAGACCTTTTTATGATTTTTACATAAGTTTCAACGTATTCAATGTTCCTGTTGACTCCTTACAAACTTTAGAGAAAATTAATAAATTCAGTGTTAAAATTTAAATTAGAAATGATTCTTTAAAACTAGGTAGCTCTGACCTGTGATCTCCTGATAAGTTGTTTCGTGTTGTGCACCAACAACCCTTCATTATCTTCAATCGAAAACCAATGCTCTGCTTTGTACTCCTTAACATACGTTGAACCAATATTTCAGTACGGTTACCCCCTGTTTCCAAAATCACCTTGTGCTTTATTCTATATTTCTCTGTATACGCCTTAAATACCACTTGAAATTCGTGGGTTTCTTAGTATTATGAATTTCTGAACGCCAGACTTTGGATCATAAATTAGAAGCATATTAGAAATAGACCAGAAGCGGATTAGAAGTAGACCAGAAGTCTATTAGAAGTGGATTAGAAGTCTTAGAAGTGGATTAGAATCCCTATATCATTATAAATATTTAATTTAAATTAATTAACCAATTTCTACTCACGTTTTCTGCAAAAACGGCAAAAGCTTTTTCACGTAATTCTTATACAGCACTATTTTCACTATAATATAAATTTTATTTATTTGGTTAAAAGTATTGTGGATTCGACGTGCTTCAAGTTGAAACTGCCGGTGCCTTATCACCTCTGGTTGTTATATAGCTTTTTCCCACTACATTTGGATTGGTTTTCCAAGCAGCCTTACAGATTGTTGCGACCAACCATGTTTGTCCTAGTATATTTTCAAGCTGATTTCTGATGAAACTATTTTGGAGTTTGGTATCATGCTGTTATTTAGTATTGTTATCGTTGCCGGACTTTTAACTTACGTCTGTTGTTTTGTGTAGATAAAGCTTTTGGAGAATTGTACAAAATAAATTATGTAACACGATTGCTGTTTTCGTTTATGTATTTATTTAAACTGATATTTGAAAGTGCGTTTTCTTATCAAAGCGCTTATTGTTCCAGCGTAATTGCATGAAGATTTAGTAGGTTTTATCTTATCTTCTGCGTATTTATTTTATAACTTGTTGAACACTCCTCAACGTAGTTTAATTACATGTATGATTATTTTTCTGCTGAAAACGCGTTCTATTATTGGAAGGTATGCTTACTGGCATTGATTAAAGTTAATTACGGTCTATATACAGGGTGTTAAATGCTTGCTATTTACATAATGTGCGAATTATTTATTTTCCTGCTAAATAAATGCAGTTTTCTCATTCCCATTGCTATTTACAGTTACTGCGCGACCCTTACTATTCAATACACCCCTAAACAACCCCTTATCACAGCAGTATATATATATATATATATATAAATAGAGAAGAATAATCCATATTTGGAATGCAAATGAATGCTTAATATATATTAATAGTTTTTAAGATGAAATGAAAACCCAACTTTGTATGTAAAGTTGAATTACCATTTCAAATCGAACTAGTAATTGAAAACCACTAAAAGAACGGCTACAGCAGGATTTGAACCTGCGACCTCTGATTTTCGGATCAGCGCTCTAACCAATTGGGCTATCTAGCCTAATTGTTTAGATGTTGTTATAATGAGCCAAGCTTCAGTAGTATTCATTATAACAACATCTAAACAATTAGGCTAGATAGACCAATTGGTTAGAGCGCTGATCCGAAAATCAGAGGTCGCAGGTTCAAATCCTGCTGTAGCCGTTCTTTTAGTGGTTTTCAATTACTAGTTCGATTTGAAATGGTAATTCAACTTACATACAAAGTTGGTTTTTCATTTCATCTTAAAACTATTTATATATATATATATATATATATATATATATATATATATATATATACTAATTCAACGCTCACCATGGGGATCTTGAAAACTATAGAAGATACATGTTCGGTTGGATTAGACAAAAGTTGTGCTATTTATAAGCCTTTTAGAATCTGCAAAGGAAGTATGTATATTTTAAGTGGTTTCCAGAATATAAGGGTGAAAACTAAAATACTGTGTTTTTCTTCGTTTAATAACTTCTTTAATTTCCAACGGAACTTAATACAATTGGGTATGGGTACATAAGTCGATATGGCTTTTCCACCAAAGTTGTTAAAAAATTTCTAGACCTACTAAGTTGTTCGTGCCCCAAATCAACTTTTGTTTTTCTTATGATCGACATACTGGATTTTTGTACCATTAGTTAGCTTGAAAAAATACGATTTCCATGATAATCACACACTTTATATATATTTTTTTAACTAAAAGTGCAATTTATTAAAAAACTTAAATTTTGCTTTTTGGTTGGTTTGTTATTTAGTTCAAAATCAAGTTGCCATGGTTTGGCTTTTTTCTTTTTAAATAAGGCTAGTTCTGATGGATTGGCTGCAAATTATGTATTTATTTTTGAAATTTTTAAGTAAATCGCAGAATTTGATAAATAAAAACGCTAATTTACCAAAGTATCTAACACAATTTAAACCTAAACTAAAAATTTTAATATTCATACAGAAATATCGTGAGTTGCTCTAACTATCATGTCTAGTGGTATTAAACGTATAATATTAACAATTCTTTCTTGCAATTACTTTACATTGTTGTAACTACGAATATAAACTTGATCTTTGATGTATCCCAAAGAAATGTAATTAAGTGTATTTAGATCAGGTGACCTTGTAGGTTAGTGAATGGGATCTGCAGTGTTGTGTGCTGGTGCACCATCCTGCTGTAGCCACAAGTTTTGTAGATAAAGTAAGGAAAGCTCATCTATCATGTTCTCCAAATTTTTTTATTAAAACACACTGCACATTTGCACTAAATCGTGTTTGGTTTCGTGAATCAAAAGTAAGATGAGGATTTTCATTACTCCAATAATGAAAATTCCTATGGTTAAACAATCCATTGTTGAGTCCACGTAAATATCTTTTAAAAACCGAAATTTAAACAACACAACTTTATTTCTGTAATCTAAATTACAATATGGCTCTCTACTCCTAACTTAAATATAATCGACTTAACACCTTTAAATATTTTTACATTATGAAAACGAATCATCTAGGCTCTAATATTCCTCCCACACATTTACACATTTATTTCCACTCACGAGTGGCACAACTGTCGCACTACATCTACCCCCTATTCAAATATTGACATGCATACAAATAATATTTTAATACTAAAACTAAACATACTCAAACCTTAGTAAAACATAACCATCATACTTCATACAATTCAATTGCAGTAACCCAAATGACTAACATAACTATCTCACCACTGTCGAAATCAATTGACTTCGATTACAAACTAGAGACGACCAAGGATATGGAATTTTTTTTAATTCTTAATATTGTGCCTTCCTTTGAAAACTCCATTTTCATGTATCTCATCATACCAGCAATGCACTGAATAATATAAGGGCCTTCGTATAATAAGAAAAACTAAGAAATACATGCATCCACGGCAGAGTATACAGGATGAGTATGAACAAGCACTTTATCCTCCAGTTCGAAAGTTACTGGAGTCCGCTTCTGTTCTTTTTTAATTTTCTTTTAAAAGCTTTGGAACTAAGACGCTCTTGCACCAGGTGCCAGACTTGATTATTTGACTTTTGCAAAATGATTGGTTCAGGAAATTCAATTAACTGGTGAATATTATTTCCCACTACCTTGTTTAATTGTAAATACACTGGGGCAAACCCAGTTGCACTGTGAATTGCATTGTTGATATAAGGCCCACCGGGTATGCTTACTAAAGCAGTATGTCCATAGCAGCCTATACCTACTTCCCTGTTAACACACTCTGTTTTATTATTTTCCGCGAAATAGACAGACGTAAATTTAATTTTAACATGATTCTGATTTAGTCGTTCCTTCCATTGTTTGTTCCGTTGTCAGTCAGTATCATTCTGGGAATTTCCGTTCTCGTCGCAACATTACAACTTCCGATTTGTCATTTGATGGACCTACATCTGCAATCTATGTCAATGAACACCTTTCAACGAAAAACAAACTTTTACATAAGAATGTACGTCAATGGTGCAAAACCCATGGTTATAAATATTTTTGGGTTTGTGACGGTAAGATTTTTATTCGGAAAAGTGATACTGAATGTATAAGGTTAATATGGAATGAAACTGACTTAGGTCATAATTAACCGACTATTATAAACACCCTTCTTTTTTGGTATCACCATTATTAGTATTATGGATATCAACATTTATTATCAGAAAGTCCGAGGTCTAAGGTCTAAACTTAATGATCTTTTGATGCAGTCTTATGAAGTTCAGTATTTTAACAGAAACCTGGTTGCGGCCTAATATTAGTAACTCAGAAATTCTAAACTCTAAGTATAATATTTATAGAAAAGACAGAAACCTAAATGTTAGTGGTAAACGGTCCAGAATTGGAATTTCAAAAAACTTAAATATTTCTTGGATGGAAGGAGGATTTGTGGGTACGGAGTTAACAAAAGTTCATTTAACCCCTTTTTTGCCCGTTTTCCAAGCACCCCCTTTCCCCCCCCGGCCCACCATTACCCAAAAAGTCCCACCGGGCTAAAACCCCCCCAAAATTTTAGCGAAACCTTTCGCGATTTTAAGACCCTCCCCCCAAAGCCGCTGGGCCAAAAAGGGAAAGAAACCCCAAAAAATTTTCCGAAAAAAAATTCTCCAATTTAAAAACCCCGGCCACCATCCGAGCCCGGGATTTAACCCGCCACCCCCAAAAACCAAAAACCCAATTTCCCAAAAAGGGGCCAAAACCCCCATAAAAAACCCCCCCTTTTACGAAAAATCGCCACCATTTTAACCGCCCCCAAGGCCCAAAAAATCAAACAAAACCGTTTGCCCCCAAAAAGGGTTTAAACCCTTTTAGCCAAACCCCCGGGTCCAACATACCCGACATTTCCCTTTCGCGCCATTTATTTTCCCAAACACCTTAAAACACCCCAATTTACTCATCCCCCGATTAAACCCAACCGGGCCCCCGCACGCCAGGGGTTTTCACCCAACGTTAATTTAAAAAAAACAAAGCCGGAAACCCTTAGCCCGCCCACGGGGCGCCGCTTGCCAGATGCCGGAACCCTGGCCCCCCCAGCACGCGACGGGACACAAAACCTACAAGCTGACTTTCAACAACCATTACAGACATCCGCTTTAATAGCGAAACCGAGCCGAGAACGATCCGAGCGAATACGTCCAAGCCGTCCGACATTAAGCGTTCAGCCCGCATGCCGCATTCGTCGAAACGCCCCAAACAAACGGCTTGCAGCAACAAATTTGTGTGCCAGAAGATGCACTTATAACAAAACCTTTAAACCAGCACACAGAACATTTTCACTTCCATAGCTGAAATCAACGAACACCGAGCAGCCACACCCACATACTGTTGATTGCAGCCCAGCCGAGCTCCAACCAACATAAGCCCGGCAGCCGCAGTCGCCATGCCAGTTATGCACCAAAACACCTTCGAGACACCACATTTACGCTCATGCGCGCCGCCAGGTTCTTACAGCCATTGCAAATCGCACGCACGATTTTCAGAAGAAACGATATCGTCAAACGAATGCCGATGTCCGTCAACTTCACCGGTAAATCAAACATCCATAACTCTATCTGGCCACCATTAACAACACGCCGAGATTTAAACCTCGAGGATCGGGACAAATCCGAGCACGCGCACTTTAGCACCGACACAGCATTTCGCTGCCAATCGTCGCATTTCCAAGCACATTCCATTTCAGAACACCCACCTGGTCTTCGTTATTTAACATTCATCCAACCGATTCACCGATTCCGACCAAGCCGCCGCCAACCACGGCTTCCGCAACACCGACGCCATTTGTAAACAATTCGCCACCACGCAAGATGGTGTCAGGAACCAAGTCAAAATCAGCTTAGTCCACGAAATATTTTCAAACCACAATCAATCGCTTGCCTCACGTCATTCCGACTGCACACTGTTTAACAGAGAACCTCAGCATAGCCGCCGTTATTTGAGCAAGGCCCGAAACCTCCTTAACTCGCCACCATAGATAACAATCAACGTTTATTGACCCCACACAACTAATTTTCATAAGCGCACGATATTATTACGTGTGTCATTTGCATTTTTGTTAAACAACCACCACCAACAGATTTACAACACGTTACTTTTAAGACATCACCAATCATTTTAAACCCGGCCGGAACGACGTCCGCGAACACGCGAAACACACGTCAACCAAGCCGAGCGATTTGGAAAGAACTAGGAATCAAACCATAACAATCCACACATAAACAACCATCCCATCACGTCGACAACGATACTCATCTTCCTCGAAACCAATTTGCGCAACGAGCCGACACGCAGCAATACATCCAAACAGACTGATGTACGCCACCGCCGCCCGCCTGCACACACCCACCGAGCATCAGCGCCGAACAGACCCTTGCGACAACTGTCAGCCTTATTTAAAACAAATTTAAAGCCGAACATTCAATTAAACACATCGCACAGATCCATTTAAACCATAAACAACAGACAGCACCTTTGAGTGGTTTTACTTTCATTTTTTCGCAGCTGTAAACGACACGTTCATCCTTTTCAATCATTAGCCTGACAACCATCAGAACGCACCGCCATACGACAGCCAGATCCACCGTCAGCCAGCCCCCGCCCATATCGATGACAGTGACGCCTCCACAGGTCGCAGTCCATCACTTTGGGAACAAGGCCGACAGTAAGACCGAAGAACGACCAGGCAACAACGTGCGAACGGCACGCCAGCACGTTCTTGTATCTCATTTTAAACACGTTTAAACAACCTGCATTTAACATCTTTGGAAGAACAAAGAGTCTTTACCGCAACGACAGCAGAACCCGGACTGTCCCATCGGCACATACAATCCCCCTCTTATCGTAACTTAAGATCTTTGGTCGCAGCCCCACCACCACACCAACCACTTTTCCTTCCGACAAGCGCAACAGCATCTCAACCGGCCAGCCAGTTTACGAAATAGCCTTTGTCCGAAACAATGGCATGGCGAGCGTCATAACCACCATTACACAATTTTCGCAGCTTACACCCCGCAATCTCAACGCACGCAACAAAGTCACGCACACAACGACCGAAACGAACCAGCATCTTCCCGTTTCACCGACACAACCAGTCAACCAGTTGACGCCAACCAGCCACACCGCACCGTCCGTCAACCGCCACCCATTCTTACGCCCAGCAACACCTTCATTCATTCACCGCACATCCAACATCCACATCCAAAAAATTCACCATTCCAGTTGGTTCCAGCCCACCATTGTTCCCACCAGAACAACAATTTTGAACGAGGCCGATCACTGTTTCTTCAGCCCAGAACGGGTTTCACACAGGAACAAGTCAACCCAGATGACCAACCACAATAATCAGTCAGTCCACAACCACCTTCGCAACTACCACCTCGACCGTACACCATCATTGCCGTCAGTCACCAACAGACCGTCATTTAGCCCACCACACCTTGAGACGTGAGCCGCACATGAAACCAAAATGCCCACAGGAAAGCCCGAAGATTGCAGAGTCAGGCACGACCACTAGATTGCATGCCATCACACATGCAACACACACGACAGCGAAGAAGCCACATTTCGCACCACAGACCACCAGCCACGAGTTTTCAGCAAATACCACCAGTTTTTCCAGCAGGACAGTGACCAGCGAAAAATTAGCCGCGCGCGGCCTGACCCAACCCATTAATTTTCCTTTATCTAACCTAGGTCCACACTTGTTTTTAATGGAAAAACTCATTAAAAAGCAATTAGTTAACGAGTTTTTAATGAGAAAACTCATTAAAAACAATTAGTCAAGGGTTTTTAATGAGAAAACTCATTAAAAACAGCCTAACCTATCAATTTTTTCATGTGGTCATGTGATCATATGGTCATGTGGTCATGGGTCATGTGGTCATGGGGCAATTTCACCCTAACTTAACATCCTACATATATCCGGATATATGTCGATGCGCATCCCGTCGGCTTAGGTCGGATAACAACATATTCGACTATCTTCGGCAATATACGCCCCCACTCTGTAGAATACATAAGAGAACAATTTTTCGTATTTAATTTAGTATTCGATAGTAGCTAGAACGGTAAACATGAGCGTCTCCAAGGTGATTAACGTTTCTCAACTTTGGGAATAAAGTGAAACCGACAAATGAGCGATTTGGATTATGGCTTTTGGAGAAAATATGTGCAACAATAATCTGGTAAACAGATATTGGTAATATTTGTTATGTCGAAGGCGAGCAGATGCTGACTGGTGGACTACACACACCAATTACAGAACCATTTTGTGACAATATAATGTTGGTTAAAATTTTGGACCTTTTCTGACGCCGAACAAACCTCTGCAAGCAAAAGGATGTTTATCCTAAAAAGAAATTTGTGGTGCATTTAACAGCTATCTACGAAGAAAGTTTGACCGATTTGTTTCCGCTAGACATGGTGTTAAAGCTAAGCTTCCGTTTTCTTGGAAAGCACTAACAAGATGGGCCAGAGAGTAAAAGAAATTATCGGAAAAGAAGACCTCGAATGCATTAATAAAAATTCCAAAATCCTATATGTGTTCCATACAAAGTGGAACTAGCAGATGTTAAGTTGGAAACTTTATTGAGGAACTACCAGATATATTAGACGAACTCGAAAAGATTATTTCTATCTTTTGACATGGATGTAACCCAAGATTTTGCGGGTATATTTAGCAAGATGGAGATGTGTAATTATTTAACTACAAACCATAACTTTTGCTATAAGGGCGAATACGAAGAAAAGTGTAATATTATAGTTGACAACGATAAAACTGTAGGAATTGATTGTTTAACATGGCTAACAACCAATGCAAGAATTAAGATATACAACAAATTTGTGTGTCAGATAACAAGTCCTGGTGTTAATAAACAACTTGGCAATCATATACTAGATTTTTTACGTTGTCCAGATGTACGTTTAAGGGAAACATTTGCGTCTACTTTGGCTAAAGAACATGGTATTACGCGATTGGAAGCGACAATATACAATTGTGCAATTGGAAGCAATGTCAGTGCGGAACGGGTGTATAATCCCTTAAAAGACTGTTTAACGTTATTGGAAGATAGTGTTATACTTCCTAAAGGCGCCAATGTACTGGTACCACTTGCCAAAATGTGGAGTAAGCTATCGGACAAGCTACAAAATAGCTGCTGTTTAGTGTTTAATAACCTGCTACAGTACGTGTATTGGGGAATGGTAATACAAAGAAATTGACGGGCTTGCAAATTAAGTTGTCCGAAAACCAAAAGAAAGGGAAAAATTGATAAAGTATGTGCTGGCTTTAGTTTTAACTATTTACCTGTAAATTATTTGGAGATAGTAGAGGAGGAAGACAGCCAAGATAAAATAAAAATCTTACACAAGTGCTACATTAAAGCAGGAGTACATATTTTACACAATCTGCAACACTATATTCTACAATTCCAAAAGAAATAATCATTTCGGAATTGGGGTTGATAGATACGCATAACATTCGTCCAGAGGTTGTACGACAACGCGTAAATATTGGTAGTAAACTTATCCGTTTACGCTAAAGGAAATTGCTCCATTATGCATACCATACGCTGTAAGTGGAAGGAAAAGACAACTGGAATTAGAGGAAATGGATGCAAAAAGCGAAAATTGGAACATGGAAAACACTGCGACAATACGCAACAATACAAAGATGTGTTATACAAAGAACATCTTATTAGAGAAAATGAGGAAGAATTAAAAGATTATTTTATGTGCCGATGGATGACTTAAATACATCCGGGTTCTACAAGTTGTTTGCATTTGCGGTTAGTAAGAAAGACTCTTTAGTTATGTAGGCGTTCTTGCGGAAAAGGATGGTGCTAAATCCGTATACTTTTTAAAAGGTTATTCTAAAACGTATTTATCAAAATGGCAGATAACAAAGAAGAACTAAGGAATGCGGGTTTCGTAATCTTGGCGTACACCACACGAAAGGGGTTCCGCTAAACATTGTATATTTGCCCAGTAAAGAACCTTTCGGATCATTTAAAACCGAGGGTCTTACAACCTATAACAACCATATATTCCCAAAAGTGGTGGACATGCAACTACGCAACAGTGTGTGGGAGAAAAGGATTTCCTCCAATACCGACAAGAAGAAGTCGATCAAGCTAACAAGATACGTATGCAGGATATAGTGGGAAAGCTGCGATTAAAAGATTGTCACAAGCTGCAAGAATTACACGAAGGAATGGATCTGGTTGTCGGCGGAATCAAAGACTTTAAATATAGAGGCAAACTTCGGTACATTTTACAATTTGAAAACCTAGACGGTCTTTATGTATCAAACTATTGGTTAGAAAAGGAGATAGAAGACTTGGGTGTCGATTTAAATTTTAAGCTGCGAATAAAATTAGATAAAATTAAAACCACCGCAAACAAACATAAAGAAAGGACTGTCTTCTGTGTATAACTTTGTATTAAAATTAAGTTTAAATGGTTCCATGCTTGGATTAGTTGTTTTTTAAATTTGTTATGTATAATGTCAGAATAAACATTTTATAATAGTATATAACATTGTTCTTTATTTATAAAAGGCTGTGACGTTACCACGAAATAGCAGTCGCAAGAGAGGGGTGCGCATGAGCAGCGCGCAGGGTGCGTACGCGCAGGGGCGCGCATGGGCAGGGTGTGCACGCGCAGGGGCGCCATGGGCTGGGGTGTGTCTGGGCGTACACGAGGGAGGCAGATGTTAACAGTCACCAAGCATCCAATTCTTTATTTGGATGGTATCGAGTACTTGTCTGCGTATGTATCCGGAGTAAAAGAATACGATTTGTATACGCAGCTTATTAATAAAATTAGTTTATCGAGGGAAGATGACAAAAGGTACATCATTCCTAATAGTACAACAATCTACGCATGGGGGTGTAAAGATATAAGATAGTTGTTTATATTTGTATATTTTGTAAATGTTGTATATATTAGTTTTAAGATTCCATAATTTTTAAGTTCTTTTCCCACCTTCCAAATCCTTCCGGCTTCTATCCTGGTTGACAGAGTATACGTGTTATCTCCACGTGGTATTCGCGGGACATGGCGGTTTTAGATTTCCGGGAGATGGTTGGCTAAGGCATATGTCTTGGGTAGCGAAAAAGGTTTTAAAAATGGTGTTAAATAAAAATGGGCAAAAATTAGTCTTTAAAACGCATAACTTTGTATGGGGTGGCCCTATTTAAAATCTATTTACAGATTTGGGGTCCCTAGAAAATTTAATATTAGTTGATACCATAGCAAAATATATTTATCTTAAAAGAGTGACTACCCGCGTATAATAAATAAATATAACACTTGTCAACAAAAAGTTGTAGGAAAATTAAAGACGTATTTAATGGGGTCCAGTATTAGAATTTGTTGGTAGTAATGTTAAGTCCTACTGTATTGTAGGCGAGAAAGATACGATTAAAAAGATTAAAGGGTCTCACGAATTGTAGTTAAGTAAAACCGAGGGTCTTACAACCTATAACGAGCATATACCTCAAAAGGGGTAGGCATGCAACTACGCAGCAGTGCGGGAGAATAAGAATTCTCCAATAAGAAATTAAAGTTTCCATGTACGTAGCACCAGTCATTGGGTAATGGTAGAAATGTGGAACCTATAAAGACGATTATTAATTATGGTTTAGAAAAATAGTAGTTTTCCTGGACTAAATAAAATAGCTTAGACTGGTTAATGTATATGGTTACATATTCTCGTACACATCCACAAACATCTGTTTACGTCCACAATGGCGATACCGGTAGTTTTTGTTTAACAAATAGTAGGAAAGATACGTCAGGTGTTAGTGGGAAGCCCATAGGATCGTTGGATTCAAAAAGAACGGTCGGCGGGATGTATGGTGGTTCCGTTAGAATAATCGAAAGTGGTTAATCAATTGTATTAGATGTTTAAATAAGCGAAAGTGTAAAGGCCTACATAAACAAAATTTAATTATTCCGACAAAAAGTGCGCGATGTGCTACACTTATAAAGAAAGTATGGAATGGTGCTTTGCCGGTCCTACGTAAAAAGGGCGACTGACTTTTTCCAAGCAACTACAAGAATAGCAGTAGCGCAGAGAAGGGGTATGCATGTATTATACAGTTGCTACAAAATATGTTAGTTTACGCGTAGCTCGGATGTGTAATTGATCACGACTTAAAGATCCTCGGAGGTTTAAAAATTCTCGGCCCATTGTCGTTTGAAAATGTTTGTAAATTATCAGAACAGGAGCGGGTCGAAGTTAATGGATGATTGACTGAGTTTTTCTACCTTTACGAGGGAATTGGAAGTTGACAGACATCGAGCATCTAATTTTCTATTTGGACGATATCGAGTACTTACCGGTTCTAGAAATCATTACGTGCGGATTAACCGCTATGCGAAAGTGTAAAAGCCTACAGAAGCAAAATTTAATTATCAACGAAAAAGCGCGATGTGTTATAGAAAGTATAATGGTGCTTTGCATCGGTCCTAACGTAAAAAGGAGAGTGACTTTTTCTAGCAATTACAAGAATAGCAGTAGCGCGGCGAAGGGTATGCATGTATTATACAGCGCATTGTTGCTATAAAATATGTTAGTTTACGAGAAGCTCGAACGTGCACAAATTAAATTTTAATCTATAATTAACCATGGTCGTAAAATGGGAAATTAATGGGTAATTTAATACCGCTAAGCATATACTTTCGCTTGGTGATTCATTTGAAAATATTCAAGCCTACCTAAAGTATGACGTAGAAGTTATTTAAAATTAAATTGGTTTATTAGTAAGTATCCTGTAGACAACAAGTTTGGTATTCTTAGTAAAGGTTTAAAGTGTTTTTGGTTATAGTAGCACTGCATCTTCTACAGCACGACTTGCACACAATTTGTGTGCGTGTGCTACCACCCTTTGGATTTTTAATATGCACGCGATCCGTATAACATGGAAGACGTTTTCCGATGTTTCTACTAACGGCATTCGCAGCATGGACAAAAGCGAACCGGGCGCATACATTGGGCTAAATGTATTGGACGAGCAGCGAGGATTATGACGTCATTTAGTTCTCGCTGAATCCCAGACTTCGTTCGGTATCTTCGGAAACCTTCGGTTTGCATTCTATAGGTACATAAAGCAGGTACGCAGGAGTAAACTCTTTAGTTATAAGTTAGTTCGCTTACAAGTCAAGTCTTATAGTGCGGATTTTGTTTTGTACTAAAATGGTATCTGCAAACGTTTTGGCAACTTGCGGTGCTTCCTATACCTGGAAAAATGCTCTCAAACGGCACCAGAACAAATGTCGTGGTGCAACATCGTCCGGTTGCTTTATACATCCGCCCGCAGCAAAGTACTTAAACTGTGGGACTTGCGGTTTCGCTTTTACGAGAATGGACAACTTACAGCGACACAAGGAAAACAGCACGGTATGTCATTAAGCCTTAAACGTTCAGCCCGCCAGCTGTTAAAGGGACTTGTACGAAACAACCACGAATTATGTGTAAAGTATGCGATTTCGAAATGGAAAAACTACGTATGCCGCACATTTAAGGAGCAACAGACATAAAATGCATCAGTTACCGCTACTAGCGACGATGGTGTAGAAATGGTTAGCACTGCGTTTAACAACCGTATGGCTAGCTATCGCATAAAGAACGCCAGTGTCGACGATGGAGTGCCCGAGTTTCTTTGGAAGCAGAAAGAGCGATTTATTCGATTAATAAATGAAAAAAGAATACAACATACAGCAGTAAAAGTCTACTGCGAACTCTACGGCGTTTACATCAAAATGGGGGAAGAGACTACCGATGTGAAACTTTAACACAAAAAATGTTGTTATAACGTCTTCTAGTAATCTGGAAAATACGTACGAGGTCTTAAGCGAAACCATGCGAACAAAATCAGAGGAATTTGAAACATGCGGGTCCGGTTGGTCTTTGGAAAAGGTGCTCTATTTAGAAATAAATATTAATAAGTATGACCCGATATGACAAGTTCTAGGTTGAAAATAAAAATTGTGAATATATATTTAGAAATGTGGTTTTAAAAAATTTAAACTGTATTAGTAAAAATTGTTTGTAATAAAAAGTTTTAAGAATGGTTTTTAGATTTTCTTTTATGTATAAGCCGCAGGAAATTTATAATTTAAAGGGTGTGTTAAATGGTAAGGGTCGTTCGATTTTAAATCTATTTACAGATTCGGATTTTACATAAAATTCTAGACTAACAAGATGCATCCATGTATAAAAAAATTTATAAGAACGCTCAAAATCGCTGCCTGCAAAAATCTTAAATGGGGTAGCCCTTGGGGATGGTGCTATGTGAAAAATTTTAAAAATTGGGTAGCTAAAAATTCTAATATTAATTGATACCAAACAAGGTAATTTATCTCGTGGGTGGAAATGTGGAGAAAGATTTATCTCGCAGAGGGTATATGTGTAACTTTGCAGGGCGTGGTCCGATTTCAAATCTGTTTGAGATTCGGATTCAATAAAATTTAAGCTAATTTAATGTATCGCATGTAAAAAAATGTTTAAGAACGTCAAAATCGCCTGGTAAGAAATCTTAAAATAGGGTAGCTCCTGGGGATGTGCAATCTAAAAATTTAGAGATTGGGTAGCTTGAGAAAATTCTAATATTAATTGATACCAAACAAGATAGGTTTATCTCGAAAGATGCATTAGACGAAGAAAACTATTTGTTAGGTTTGCTTATAGAGCAAATAGCAAAATTAGAAGATCAGGACTTTAAAGGGGTATAACTTTGCAGGGCGTGGTCCGATTTCAAATCTGTTTACAGATTTGGATTCTACATAAAATTTTAGACTAACAAGATGTATCGCATGACTAAAAAAATTTATAAGAACGCTTAAAAGTGCTACAGGTAAGAAATCTTAAATGGGGGTAGCTCCTGGGGATGATGCAATCTAAAAATTCCTAGAGATTCGGGTAGCTAAGAAAATTCTAATATTAATTGATACCAAACAAGATAGGTTTATCTGTGGGTGGAAATGTGGAGAAAGATTTATCTCGGGTGGAAAGAATGCGGTGTGATGTAATCAAAATGGTTGTGGGGTGTCCGAGCAAGGAGGAGAGCAAGGAGGAGTCAGGAGGAGATTCATCTAAAATAAGACTTTATAGTGGAATTTACATGTAAATTTGGTCCAGATGAGTGAGGAAATGAGGATTCTGGAGGAAATGAGGTGCTGGGTTGCCTGATTTTCCTCTACTAACACTAATAGCTACATACCTCATAATGTTAATAATGTCTTATCAGAAATTTTTGTAGATGGTTTTTTCTGTGTGAACTTTTTCAATTCAATAATGTTAGAAATATAAATAATAGAATTTTAGATTTAGTAATGTTGACAATACAGCATGTAGTAGTAGAAGCATGTGCTACACCTCTCGTATTAGAAGATCAACATCACAAATCTATTGAAATATTATTACAAATACCAGCGCTGATAAGAAAAACCTATTTTTCTTTTGAAAAGCGAAATGTTTTATTGCTGATTATTTTAAAATTAGTTTATCACTACAATCCATTGAATGATATCTCTGTACCGCGAATACAGAATTTGCTGTTTCAATTTTCTACAATTCTATTAATAACATAATTTCTCAATTTGTTCCAATGAAAAAAATTTATAAAAACAAATTCCCATGTTGATTTACTGCTGCTACCATTAAAGTGATGAGAGAAAAGGATAAATTTTGTAAGAAGTGGAGGGTGTATTACAGTGCTATTGACTATTTGACATTTTCTTTATTAAGGAAACGCTTAAAACAGTGTATCAAGAATGACTACAAAAGTCATCTTATTTTTATTGAAAGTCAAATAACAAAAAATATTAAACCGTTTTGGGCATTTGTAAAAAGCAAACGCAAATCTCACTCCATTCCTCACACACTGACTTACAATAATGAAACCGTTTATGAGGATACTAAAATTTGTAATTTATTTTCTAAATATTGTAAATCAGTCTATGAACCTAGAGATACTCCAACGCATCCGTCGCTTTCTACTGACAGAAATTTTTATTCTTCCATTTGAAATACTTCTATTACGCGTATTCAAGTACTTAATGCGATTAATAACGTGGATATAAATAAAGGAGCGGGTCTTGATGGAATTCCTTCTGTATTTATAAAAAATTGCTGCGAATCTATAGTTGAACCTTTGTTTATAATATTTAATAAATCGTTACGTGAGGGTGTTTTTCCACACAGCTGGAAAAAAGCACGTATCTCTTCAGTGTTCAAATCCGGAGATAAATTTAAAGCTGATAATTATAGACCAATTTCCATACTACCCACAGTTAGTAAAGTGTTTGAGACAATTATTTATAATGAATTATTCTATCTCGTTAAAAATCGAATAATTAACCAGCAACACGGATTCTACAGCGGCAGGTCGGTTGTTAGAAATCTTATACCTTATGTTCACTACATTTCGGAATCTTTAGATAACCGTGTGCAAGTTGACGCGGTGTATACCGATTTTGCAAAAGCTTTTCACAAAGTTCATCTACCAACACTAATTATGAAACTTGAAACATTTGGTTTACATGGTAACTTGCTGCGATGGCTCATTTCATATATATCAAATAGGTCTCAAATTGTTTCCATTAAAAACTCATGTTGTAATCCTATAGAAGTAACAACGGGAGTGCCACAAGGCTCACATTTAGGTCCTCTACTGTTTGTAATGTTTATCAATGACATATCCTCCTGTTTTACATATTCACAATTTCAATTGTATGCCGATGATTTAAAAATATATAAATCCATAGTTATCCAGAATGATTCTCTGCTTCTGCAATGTGACTTGGACAAGTTGTTTAAATACTGTGAAATAAATAAATAATTTCTAGGTTTGAACAAATGTGTTCAGATTACTTTTAGTAGAGGCAGTAATAGTCGGCCATTTAATTATTATATTGGGAATCATAAACTCACAGTGATTGATGAAATGCGGGACTTGGGCGTACTGATAAATTCAAAATTATTTTTTGAGCAACATGTCAATATCATTACGTCTAAAGCGCTTTAAAATCTAGGTTTTATGTTTTGTACCACAGTTAGTTTCAAAAATATTTCATCCTTTAAAACTTTATATTATACTTTAGTAAGAAGTCATCTTGAGTACGCCTCTGAAGTTTGGAATCTATTTTATAAAAAGTACATTGATCGTATTGAAAAGATGCAGAAAAAATTTATTAATCGGCTTAATTTTAAATTCAATAGATCATACTATTTTCAATCTTACTTACTTAATCTAGAGCAATATGGTTTGCATAGTCTTGTTCACAGACGGATTTTGTCTGATGTATACTTTCTTTACAAATTATTTAATAACTTAGTATGATCTATGGATTGCATATCATTAGTAAACTTAAATATTAAAAACTATACAACACGCACTGAAGCACTGTTTAGGATTGAAACCACCAATACACTTTCTCACATGAATTTGCCTTTTAATAGGGCATTAAAATCATATAATGCCTTAGCTGCAGAAGTTGATCTTTTTTCTTCTTCACCAAAAACTTTTAAAACCTTCATATTACTACAGCTGAATAGTTTAGATATTTAAGAAAAATATATGTTACAATGAATTACAATTAATCAAACTTTAGTTTTTGTCTACCCTTGAGTCACGTTTGTTTAGATTTAGTTTTGTAGATATAATATTTCTTTTTTTCTATGTATAGTGTTATTGTGGCGTCCTGTAATTGGAACTGTTTATCAGTTCTGTTGGTCGCCCTGTTTATGTAAATAAATAAATAAATTTGGACATCAACAAAATAATCATTAACTAGCCTATTTAAAATTGAAGGACCCATTGCTTTCTTTAACTCATAAAACATAACGCGTAAATGCATCGGCAATAATTAGCAAATATGCAACACCCCCCTTAGAAATAGGCAACGGGCTCATCAAAATCCAAACATACCAGCTCCCTGGGCCCCTTTGGTATAACTGGAATCACAGTTCCCACTGTACTCTTAGAACACTTTACCTTTTGGCATAAGGCACATGCTTGAATTATCGGACGGATGTGACGGTAGATCTTTGGCCAATAAAAAACTCTCCTCATACTAGCATACACTTTTTATATCCAAAATAGCCCTCATTGGCGTGCTGCTGCAATAGCAATTCCTTTACTTGCATAGAAGGTACACAAAGTTTCCACCCTGGTGAATCGGTATCATCTTTTCTGAATAAAATTCCCTTGTGCTTTTGATATTACTCATAATTACATTCCTTATCTTTCTTGAGTTTATCATCCGTTAATGATTTCACTACGGCATTAATCCAAAATCCAACTTTGACTGATGATTTTTTTTAAAGTAATTTTAATAAGGAAACTGTTAGTTCCGAGTAATTCTTACAAAATCTATGTTCATAATTTACAAAACCTAGAAAAGCTTGTAACTCCCTAATGTTACGAGGCGTAGGGAATTTCTCGGTGCATTCTATCCAATTGGAATCGACCTAAATCCCTGTCCTAGAAACGATATGCCTTAAAAACTTAACTTCCCTTTGATCAAAATGAGACTTACGCAATTTAATTGTAAGGTTACCCTCTTTAAACCTTTGAAATACCTTTTGGAGATGAACTAGGTTTTCCCCTGGACATGAAGAATATACCAAAAGGTCGTCGACATATGTACAAAACCTTCGAATTCTGGACCCAATATTTTATCTAAACAACGGATTGCCACTGAGGTAGAAGGGCCAAACGAAACCACATTGAACAATAGGTTGTATTATCATACAGGAAACCAGTATATTTATGATGCTCTGCTTTAACTGGTAATTGCTAGTAACTCACAGTCATATCTAAAGTTGTTATGACTCGACCCGCTCAAACTTAATGAGTAGTTCTTCTGGTGGAGGTGGTAAAACATAATCCTTCACCATTTTCGAATTCAAAAACCTAGCGTCCAAACATATACGTGGGGTTTGATCCTTTTTCATCACCGTCACCAATGGTGCTATATATATATTGCTGCGATAAGGGGTTGTTTAGGGGTGTATTGAATAGTAAGACTCGTGTAGTAACGGTAAATAGCGATAGAAATCAGAAACCTGCATTTATTTAGTAGAAAAATATGTAATTCGTACATTATGTAAATAGCAAGCATGTAACACCCTGTATATAGACCGCAGTTAGCTTTAAGCGATGCCAGGAAGCATATCTTTTAACAATAGAACGCGTATTCAGCAGAGAAATAATCGTACATGTAATTAAACATACGTTGAGAAGTGGTCTACAAGTTTATAAGATAAAATACGCAGAAGATAAGATGAAACCTAATAAATCTTCATGTAATTACGCTGGAACCAGCTTTGATAAGAAAATGCACTTTTAAATAAATAAATACATAAACGAAAACAGCACTAGAGTTACATCATTTATTTTTGTACAATTCTCCAAAAGCATTATCTATTCAAAACAACAGACGTAAGTTGAAAGTCAGGCCGCGATAACAAATAATAAGGTATCAAAGATCGCAAATAAACAACCATGACACGGAAATCCGAAATAGTTTCATCAGAAACAGCTTAAAATACAGGGAATATTAAAGACAAAAGCTGGTTGGTTGAAACAATCTGTAAAACTGCTTGGAAACCCAATCGAAAGGTAGTGGGAAAAGCTATTTAACACCCATCGATGATAAGACAGGTCAGTCTACACTTGATGCAGGTTGAATCCACATCACTTTTAACTAGAAATTTACGCGTCAAATAAATTAAATTTATAATATAGTGAAAATAGTGCTACATAAATATTCTGTTAAGAATACATGCAGAGTTTTTGCCTTTTTTTAGAAAACATGAGCAGAAATTGGTTAATTAATTTACATTAAATATTTATAATGATAGATAGGGCTTCTAATCTGCGTCGAAAAGAATTCTAATCCACGTCGAAAATACTTATGATTCTAATCTGCGTCGAAGACAATTCTATTCTATAAATGTAGTTGTCTTTCATATAAACGGCACATGTAGTCGACATTCCTTAAAAGAATGCTACCTAAAACATGGACCAAACAAATACTTCCCTGTATCGCCGTAGTTTGCAGATGTTAATATGGAATAGAAACCTGCTTGATTCGATATTTGTCTGGGCCGCTGTATCATCCACCTTATTTTCTGCCTACTTTTTCTTGGTTCTTAAGAAATTTCATTTTATGTGACAGCCCTTTTAATGAAATGGAAACGGTTCTAACAGAGAGATACGGTATGAAAATTAACAAAACTAAAACTAAAGTTCTAGTATGCAAAGGTGGGGAAAATAAATCAAAAACAAGAATACAAGTATATAACACGAACTTACAAGAGGTTAAGGATTTCTGCTGCCTAGGAAGCCAAATAACGCAAGATGGGAAAAGCACAAAAGATATAAAACAAAAAATTAGCACAAGGTCGTGCTACATTTAACAAGAAAAAGCAACTACTGTGCTCAAAGACCACAAACATAGAAACAAGGAAAAGATTGCTTAAAACATATGTGTGGCGCACAGCACTGTATGGCTGTGCAGTCTGGACAGTAAGACAAGCGGACAAGAAAAAGGTAGAAGCTTTTGAAATGTGGTGCTACAGACGTATGATGAAGATATCATGGACAGACAAAGTTAAGAATGAAGAGGTACTAAAAATGGTAGGGGTAGAAAGAAATATGTGGAAAATGGTAAAAAATAGGAGAAATAGGATGGTAGGCCACATACTACGGCATGAGGGAATAGTGCGGAATATATTAGAAGCAGAGATAGGAAAAAAGAGAAGAAGAGGCAGACCTAGGTTAGACTACTGCACACAGATAGTAAAAGATGTAGGCTGTAGGGGTTTCACGGAGATGTGTAGGCTAGCCCAGGATAGAAATCAATGGAGGTAGGCATCCAACCAATCCCAAGATGGATAAACTAATGACAAAAAAATAACTGCTTAAACATGATGATTATTATAAGTAACTACAAGAATTGGTTGGGCAATGTTCTCGAATAATGTTAAGTGTGTGAAAGGATTTACTGGAAAACCATTACTTCGGCAAATATTTAAGTGTTGGGGGATCTTGGTAGCCACAGGTTGCTTAACCCCCTTCACTGAATCTCGGTGAAATAGGGCATAAAATTAGAAAACAATAAAAGGGGAACGAGCTGTATACACATGCTGTATGAGAATTTCAGGGAACTATGTAGGCTAGCTCAGAATATAAATAAGTGCAGGTACGTGTCCTACCAGTTTTGAGACGGAAAACCTAATGACGAAAAAATAAGCGCAGATAAATCTGATGATTAGTATAAACACCTAGTTGTTGGTTGCGAAATATCTGCAACTAATGATGACTGTGCGAAAAGATATATTGGAAAATATATTAAATCGGTAAATGGTTAAGTGTTGGGGGAACTTGGCAGCCACAGGCTGCTTACCTCCCTTCACAACCACTGAAGGTCGGAGAAATAGGGTATATAATTGTAAAACAATAGAAGGTGACCAAACTGCATCTAACAAGAAAGAACAGCGCCTATGAGGAAAGACAACAAACATAGAACAAGAAGAAAATTGTTGAAAGCATATGTGTGGAGCACAGCACAGGATGCCTATGAAATACGGGCACTCTGAAACGCAGACAGAAAAACGGTAGCAGCCTTTTGAAATGCTGTGCTTCAGATGTATGAGGACAATAACATGGACAGACAAAGATAATAACAAATAGGTTATAGAAATAGGAGGGGAACAAGGATATCTGGGGAAAAAGATAAGAGAAATAGAAGGGAAGAATACGTTCTAAGGCATTTTTGGGGAATAGTATGGGATATATTACAAGCAGAGATAGGAAAAAAGAGGTAGATGTAGACCTAGATCAAATAGTTATAGATGCAGACAGTGCAAATTTCAGGGAAATCTGTAGGTTAGTTCAGAATAGGAAACAATGATGGTACACGTCTAACCAGTTCCAGAACTGAAGACCTAATGATGATGATGACAGCCCTCTTAATTCTTCAATAATTTAAGCGAAACTCGCCCTTATACCAATCTTCGTGGGCGCCAATGTGTGGTGGAATTGCGGTATAATTATTTACTACCATTCCATTATTTATTCTAGTTGTACCTAAAATTGAAATCAGGGTGGTGGGTGGTATATTGAGTCTTAAATATAATCGACTTAACACCTTTAAATCTTTTTATATTATGAAAACGAATCATCTAAGCTCTAATATTCCTCCCACACTTTTACACATTTATCCCCACTCACGAGTGGCACAACTGCCACACTACAACATACATTCGTCTATAAACAGTACATTTTGATCAAACCCAAGATTTTCTTCCAGTTTCGTAGAAAACCAATGGCAGAAATTCAACCTATGTTGAGCATCTTTTTGCCTTAATTTTTGAACAACCTCGTATTTGTAGGATGTAATTTATTTTTTCTTAATATCTTGGAAGCATTTTGTTGCCTAATTCCACATACACGGGATATTTGATTAGTTGATGAATTAGGATTAGCATGAATTTGGCCAATACATTTATGGTATTATTTATTCCACGTAGTACATTGTATTTACATCGCTTTTCCAAAAATCCACCATTATTTATGAGACTTGTTTCCAATCTTTTAAAAATCGATCTGTGCGGTTGACGACTTTCGGGATAAAATCGTTGATATGGTTCAGAAGCAAGAACTGAGTTCAAATAATTACGGATGTATACATCGTATAAATCCTTTTTTCAAATAATAAAATAGCACAACTTTCGTCTAATCTAACCGAACATGTATCTTCTATAGTTTTCAGAATCCCTATGGTAAGCATTGAATTAGTAGTAACCCTCGTGTGTTATATATATATATATATATAATATATATATATAATATATATATATATATATATATATATGTATATAATATATATATATATATATATATATATATATATTGCTATGTACTCTCACAATTATTCGCGCCCCCATCGTTTGGGCAGCCATATAAATTAATGCTATGAATAAACAGGAATTTATCGTGGACCGACCTTGTGTCGACCAATAACAAAACTTGATGTGATAACGCTTTACTCGATATCAATGGCGTTTTCTACTTGACTCCTTCTCTCTTTTTAAATTATCAAATTACACTCCTGTAAATTTTATCATTCGGCCTCGACTAGCTTTTATTTTGAATTATAAAATGAAGTTAGTTAATTCCATATAATAAAAACAAATATTATGTACAGGTTTTGAAAATTATTAAAATACACTTTTCAATCAATTAATATTGTAAATCTTATTTTATCTCAAAATCATATGCTTTTCAATCAATCTAAAGTCACCAAAAAACCTATTGTTTTTATAAAAAGAAGCCTGGAACGTTCAAAACCCCTTTATCATATTACGTACTTTCTACGTATGCAAGTTCGTTGTTGACTCCGTCACACTAATTTATATTAATTAAGCAAATTCAATATTCAATATTTAAATTCAAATAGAAAAAAATGTCTTCAAACTAAAAGATCTAACCTGGTCTGTTTACTTCGTTATTTCCTTCTCGCAACCAAGATTATGGACGCAATCATTATCAACTAGAATTTTCCATGCATTATACCATCCATTTGGATCATTAACCTCGTATTAAAAAATTATCATATACCCATTTAAAATATTATCTATCAACACTTAGATTTATTACATTTGAATTATTGTCGTCACCCTCTGGATTATTATTATCACCAGCCTCAGAATTGGATTATTATACACCCCGAATTATTGTTGTCACACTTGGACTTGGAATTTATTCTCACCGGCCTCAGAATTGGATTATTATACACGCTCGAATTATTGTTGTCACACTTGGAACATTTTTATCTGCCTACAACTTAGAGCCTTATTATTATTATATTTTAGTTTAAATAAATTCCTCGAAATCTACTTACGTTTAATCGGCAATAGAAATTTTCATCTTCGTCGCACTATCTGTCACTTGAACAATTTTCACTTTTAAATATTATTCTTACGCGTTACTCTTTGGTTCAAATTGACGCACCTTGGCCTTTGTTGAGTTGAAAACTGAGTTCCGTTATCATTGTCGCTGTTAATATATGATTGATATCCCACTTCGTCTGTGGGCATGGCTTACAAGCCCGTCGCTAATCTTAACCAATGAGGTCTCTTTATTTAAAGTAGTTTCTGATGTAACATCCTCTGCCTTTCGAGTAATTGTTGTTTGCTTGCAGCTGCTTCGTTATCAGCCATGCGGTGTTTTGAGAAATATTATATCTTTTCCATATTATACACAAATATCTGATGGTATTCGACTTTCAATTTTCATATATGCTTATTTATTTATGCATTTTTAATTAACTTAACTTATCAAAATTGTTAATTGTTTGTACGCACTTACACTACACGTCTTTAAGTTTTATTTCTTATCTCCGTATTATCATAACTGATTGGAATTTTTTTGAATGCGTGTGTAATTACCTTTATTATGCTTACTTATAAATACGTGTGCTTCCACTGAAAAATATTGTTATTTGCATTACCTAAATTTACTAAAACTCTATATACAGGGTGTTAAATATTCGTTATCTACTTAATGCACGTATTACTCATTTCTATGCTAACTATGTGTCTATTTGCGTCGCTTAAAACTACTTATATTCTATATACAGAATGTTGACTGCTTACTATTTACAAACTATCCTAATTACTCAATTTTCTCCTAAATAAATGCAGGTTTCTGCATCCTATTATGATTTCTAATTCCTGGACGACCTTTGCTATAAATTACACCCTTAAACAACCCCTTGTCACAGCAATATATATATATATATATATATATATATGTATTTATTATTCTTGAAGTCATTTTTATAATATGGCAAAAGTAATAAAAGCAATTCAATTGAATATATTCAGTGTCAAAATAACAAGAGTTAAGACATTCTAATAATAAAATAAAATTTACAATAAATTGTTATTTCTAGTATGCTGCTGCGGCTTCTGCAACTCCTGCTCCTGCCACATTATCAGATTTTGAAATTCAGCATAAAACACCTCTTGTTAAAAAAACTGTAAGTTAATTATTACTTTGTGATTTTTAAACTAATTCTGGTTTTAAGACATCGATACCAGTGGCCTTATATGGTGGTCGGCATGCTGTCACAATGTTGCCTGGCAGTGGCATAGGACCAGAGTTAATGGGATATGTAAAAGAAGTATTCAAATATGCTGGAGCTCCAGTAGATTTTGAAATTGTAGATATTGATCCAAAGTCTGATGATAACAATGAATTAGAGTTTGCCATAACATCCATTAAACGAAATGGTGTTGCCATCAAAGGTAGGTTTTAGAAATAGTTATTTGAAATAGTGGTGAGATGATATCCTCTGAAAGGTTGCTAATCAACCTCTTTATTTTAGACCACTCTTTCTATTGATTATGACCAACTAGAGTCAAAGTATATATTTAGTTTTAAATAATTTTGATTTAATGGGTTATATCATATATTTGTTGTACATTTATTTTGAATCGTGCGATGGCACGCCTACTTTAAGTGACTTTACGATCTTTGTAACTCAATAAATATCATAGTTTAGCTGGCAGAATTCGTATTATCACGGCAGGTATTAGACTGCTAAAGAACTGTAAAATAAAGATTTTCAATATTTCATTAACATTAGAGATTGTAATCGTACTATTAGTAGTTTGTGTAAATTGCACCTAGCATCGATGTGTAAAGAAAAAGAATGAGCTTCTCAAAAAACTGGAAATTGCCAGATCTCATTAGAGTTATTAGTTGTTAACACTTCACCAAAGATCTTTAATAATAGAGAAACGATTTTCCTTGAACAAGGGTTAAAGTTTAAAAATTCCTGAGGGAAATATTATTGCAGCCTTTGGAAACTTCATTTTGAATTATATGTTGAAACAAAATACTGTATTAGGAACAGTTGCAAAATTCAATTATTGGACCATTTGTATACCTGCAGAAGAAATGATCATCTAACTATTAAAGATCTGTGATTAAAAGATTGCTACTATATGATAGCAGACAAGTTGGCCATTTTACGCAAACAAGGTCACGTTGGAAGATCAATAGTTAAAAAAGAAAAAAATGTTCATAAAAAGCATCAGTTTGTTTTGAAAGAATGTTCAACCTAATTTCTCCCATGTTAAAATTAAAATTAACCTTTTCAAATTCTAAAATTCTCAAACTTTACTGTTAACCAAAAATTCACAAAAGAAAATTCCCGAGACTTATCATTTGAGGTATTAATTCACTAACCTATTTATTACAATGATCGACAAGTGGGTTCAAAAATTTAAAACAGAATAGTTTGTTTGTACAAACTCTTTAGTCTGTGAATAAAGCAAGAATATCACATTAGAAAGTAAAGGAAATCGTAACTTCATTTGTTAATTAATTCCATGGTATTACAGTATCATATCCATCGGCATAGTTAAATGCTGTTCTAGTAGTTGGTAGTAATAATATTTATGAATAATCAACCTTTCATATTGTTTGTATTACAGATGAAAGGATTGTTTGACTGTTAAATTTTGAAATGCCCAGAAGAGGCGGGAATCCCATAACAAATTACGGGTGCACCGGCTAACTACAGTGGTGCAGGAGTGGTTCCCTATAAATAGATAGATAGATAGATAGATTTATTCATGCTCAATAAAATGTTACATTTTTTAACTCACATGTCCTATATAATACATAGATTAAAAACATATACCATAATTCTAGAGTATATGGCTCTTAATTAATAAAATAATGCATATTTCAACTTATATGTCCTGTTTAGTATATATATTAAAGCTTAAATTACTAGAGTATATGGTCCCTGGCTAAGAGAAATTGGAATCACTGTTATAATACTCTTCAAGAGAGTAGAATGCTTGCTTTGTTAAAAATGCTTTTATTTTTATTTTAAATTGTAAATGCTGTAATGTTTTAATACTTTGTGGTAGACAATTGTATAATTTTATTGCATGGTAATTTACTGAGTTTCTAGTTCAACTTAGCCTAGTGTATGGGATTCTAAGTGTGTTGTTGTTTCGTATATAATTATCCAAGTTCTTGTGCACATACATCAGGCTATTCAATATATATATAGCGAGGGCAATATAAATTGATTACATGGTATTAACTATGTATACTGACATATTTAAATGATGTTCTAACAGTTGGTAATAATAATATTGGTGAATAATTAAACTATCATATTGTATGTGTTATAGGTGAAAAATCATTATACTTCAACTGTGAAATACCTGGAACGGGTGGAAATCTCGTAACAAACTACGGGTGTACCGGCTAACCATAGTGGCATGGGAGTGGGTCTCTTGTATAAACAAATTGATGAATTGCAAAATGCAATGGGAAAGTAAAATTATCAAGCTATGGACGTTGCCATAAACACTATGCTTTTTGGTACTATCTTAAATAATGGGTGCCAACACGTCTGGTTTAGGGTATGATTCTCTGGAAGACGAGTTTTCCTAACGGATCCTGATTATTTTGACCTCCGGGTGGAATGTGTTTTTTCTACAACACAGCTGTATTCTAAACAAATAAAATAAATACCTCTTCTCACTGCATCACCTAACTCTTTAAATACAATCATCATAACATTATTCTTACAAACAGGTACACACACAAAATTTTAAATTATATAAATCCACTCAATTTTGATTTGTCATAACATTAACTATTCAACTAGAGTAATTCATCTCCTCAATCTTTAAAAATTTCAATGTTTGGTTTTTGTATATCTAATATAGTAAACACTATAACCTACAATGGTGGTGGACGTTTTATAATTTTATTACCGTGTATGTTAGCCGAATCAAATCACAGATACCACTTTAATGAAAAATATTTAATACAAAAAGTTACAGTTTTTTAGTTTTTCTTTTGCTTATTATAGAAAGACCTCCATGAACCAGGCTTAAGTCTGCAAGATGCAGGGTAATGGAATTTTAACTCTGATATTGAAAACAATACTGTCCAACTTGTTTTTGTTTTTCAGGACTTTTCAATAAAGTCCACGGATCTCACTATGCTGGAATCATTCGAGCTAACTTATAACCAAATCTGGATTACTCTCCACATATCTTCTGTTAATTGTGTAACTTTAATTATCCGCTCCAAATTCAATGCCCTAAAGGATGTCATTGTATTACAGTCATTCATATCGAGATTACATTAGATTACATTATTGTTATTTCATGTCTTCAGTAGTGTTTAAGTTGTTACATTGAAAGCATTTTACATTATATTATATATTATTATATCTGAAATATTATCTTCATGAATTACACTAAGTCATCGGCTGTGTCTAGGTGGTTTAATTATATTGTAACAAAGTTACTTTTATCTTATCTGGTTACAATTTAACTGTAGCTACATTTGTTTTATGTAACTTTAAATTTAACGATTTTTCATGAAAGGTAATTAATTATCTGAAAACATGAATATAGACAATCTTACTATTATTTAAGAATTATTATTCTAAAAGCTTTCTTAAAATAAAATGATTGCATTATAAAAATTTTCCATTGGAATTGGTCTGTTTATCCAAATTATCTATGGTAATTATGCATAGTCGTGTCTTAGTAATTGAATTCACAATGTGTAACATAGAAATTTGTTTTTCTTTTGTGGTTTTAAATAAATCATTGACTTGAGTTACGGTCAACATGTGTTATAAAAGAAGTAACTATGGTTTTGTGGTTTGAATTGCCTAAATTTTCTTTGTGAAACTAAAAAGATGTTGAACTGCTATGCTCAATTAGCATTATTTATTGTCAAAAATCTAAATATATAGTTTAAATCCGCATTTATATAGCGCATTTTAAATTAATTTTTCTTTTTTTATGTGGTTTATATCTGAAGGAACACGAACGCGTTACATGTGTCTCAGAACTGTTTTAAAATTAACAATAAGTTGTTTGAACAACATCAAGGTACTGCAATGGGAAACAGTCTATCATTTTTCATGGCTTATTTTTATGGTTTGAGATAAAAGTGAACTTCAAATATTTTTCATGGATATGATCAAGGTATGTAGATGACAGTTTTATAATTTAACTTGTGAATCAAATGCTAATAGTTTCTGTAAAAATTTAATTTAAATGTTAAGAGTTTAAAATGCACCTACTAAATGGAGAATTGTCGATATTCTGTTTTAGATACATTAATAATTAGGAGTGGAAGCAAATTTAAATGTTATATTTGTAGAGAAGATTCTAATATAAACAATTTCATTTTATTTTCCTTATAGCACATTTACAAAGTAAATAACATGCTTTAATGTTTTGGTTAATGGTTTTCATATTTTTTTTTAATAAAGCCATGTAATAAGGAACTTGAATTTATTAAACATAATTTCTCTGCTGTTGTAACATCTGTTTTTTAAAAAATGTAAAAAATAGAATTGACACTCATCAATTAACAACTTTGTAACCAGTCAGGAATAACAGTGGTGTTCAATATTTTAAAAATTCTTTCATAGAACTACTAATGACCTTGACCAGGTATTTAAACAAGTTACTGATAATAATACAAACAAAATTTAAAGATTTCTTGTATAACCAGAAAGACGAAGTGGACAAGTAACTCAAGTTGAGCATTTATTAGATTAGTTGTATAGTTCCATTATAGTATGCATACAATGTCGATGCTAGCATACTTCAAGGCCTAGATGCTATCTAGTGGTGAAAGGTGTAATTATTTTCAAGATGGTCTGTTTTTGGATGGTGAAATGAACTCTATTGGTAGATCTAGAATAATTATAATTTTATCAAGGGTATTTATTTTTGGATCACAGGTGAATGACCACTATTTTACGGTATTTCTTGCAATTTGATTCTGATCGGTTTTGCATGTTAAATATAAATATTTAAACAATTATATTTTTTAGATGAAGGATAAATGTCCTATATTAAAGTCATTAATTAATGCAGTCTATTTTTAACTTTATGGTTTATGCTTTATTTTCAGATTATGGTAAATACTTTGAGGGGTGGTACACTAAAGTTAGGCATGTAGAAAAGCCCAACTTCGCTTAATTTCTCAAACAGTTTTAACATTTACTGCGTTACGTTACGTTTATTGTAGACTTCAAGCCTTTCAAAAAAGCATAAATTTATATGCAAGGAAGTTGCTGTGTTAGATTTAATCGAAAAGTAATTTAGCACATATTTAAAATGCCTGTTAAAACGTAAGGTTTTAATGGACAATTGCTGTTCCGGAATGAGTAAGTCACAAAAAGTATACATGAAATTGAACAGAATGCAACTGCCACATCTAACGTATCCACTACTTACTTTCCTGTATATTTAGGACAAATTATTAAACCTAGAGCGTCTGAAAGAGCAGGAAGAATTGAATCATTGTCATTAGGTCGTCAGTCCTGGAACTGGTTAGATGCGTACCCTCATTGTTTCCTATTGTGAGCTAATCTACACATTTTCCTGAAATTTCTACAGTCTGTATCTTTCACTATCTGCGTGCAATAGTCTGATCTAGTTCTACCCCTACCTCTTTTTTTCATATCCCTGCTTGTAATATATATCTCACACTATTCCCCAAAATGCCTTAGAAAGTATCCAACCCTTCTATTTCTCCTATTTTTTTTTGTTTTCTACAGATATCTCTATTCCCTTACTATTTCTACAACCTCTTTATTATTAACTTTGTCTGCCCCTGCTATCATTATCATAAATCTGAAGCACTACATTCCAAAAGGCTTCCGCCATTTTTCTGTCTGCTTCCCCTACTGCCCTATTCCATAGACATACTGTGCTGTGCTCCACACATACTTTCAACAATCTTCTCCTTGTTTCTAAGTTTGTTGTTTTGGAACATAGCCGCGCTCTTTCTTGTTAGATGCAGTTCGGTTCCCTTTCTATTGTTTTACAAATAGATACCCTATTTCCCTGATATTCAGTTTGTGAAGGGGGTTAAGTAGCCTGTGGCTCATCAAGATCTCCCAACACTTGAACATTTGCCAAATTAATAGTTTTCCAGTAAATCCTTTCGCACAATCAACATTAGTTGAGAATATTTCAAAACCAACACCTGCAGTTGTTTATAATAATCATCATATATAAGTGCAATTATTTTTTTCATCATTAAGTTTTCTGTCTTGAACCTGGTTGGACGTGTATCTTCATTTATTTCTATTCTGAGCTAGCCTACACAGTTTCCTGAAATTCCTACAGCCTAGATACAGCTCGGTTCCCCTTATATTGTTTTCTAATTATATGCCCTAAATACACTGTGATTCAGTGGTATATGAAGGAGGGCGGCTTCTTGGTGTAGTTGGTATGCGTGTGACTACGATTCCCAAGGTCTTGGGTTCAAATTCCGACACGGTCCGCCTGGAAAATGTTCAGATGAGAGGTAAAATGGAGGTCCCATATGTGAGTGTTGTCACGTACGTTAAGGATCCCTACCTTGCTTGCAACAGCTAGGGTTTGACAAAATTCAAAATTTCCAGGTAAAAAAAACTCGCTTTCTGGCAAATGTAGTACCTTCGGGTGGAGCGTTGGAAAAAACAAATGTAGGGGTATATGAAGGGGGTTAAGCAGCTGGTGGCTACCAAGATCCCCCAACACTTAGACATTTGCCGAATTAATAGTTTTCCAGTAAATCCTTTAGCACAGTTAATACTATTTGAGAATATTGCATAACCAATACCTGTAGTTGATTATAATAATAATCAGTTTTAGATACAGTTATTTTTTCGTCATTAGGTTTTTCATCTTAGAACTGGTCGGACATGTACCTCTATTGATTTCTATTCTGAGCTAGCCGACACATTTTCCTGAAATTTCCACAGCCTACATCTTTCACTATTTGTGTCCAATAGTCCAACTTAGGTCTACATCTACCTCTCTTTTTTTTATCTCTGTTTCTAATATATTCTGCACTATTCCCTCATGCCTTAGTATGTCACCTATCATCCTATCTCTCTTATTTTTTTTACTGTTTTTTAAATATTTCTTTTTTCCCCTACGATTTCTAGTACCTCTTTGTTCTTAACTTTGTTACCTATTTTTTTTTATACTAGATGGTGTAACTATTTTAAAGATGTTGATGTGGTTCACATATTTTATTGCAGTGAGACCAAACACTATCTAATTTATTTTAACTGCTTTGGGTAAAACAGCATAGATAAAATACTAACAGTGAAGTAACTGTACAAGATGTTAATTGGGGGTGAGGTAAGGTAAGAACCGAACCAGCTAAGCTTCTCTCACAAGTTTAACCATAGATGTTGTTTTATCCGTACTAACCATAAGTACTTCTGGAGACTTCCGGACCAACTCTGAACTCTCAACGGAATGAGGCTAGCAGGGGGTTCCTATAAGTACGGAAATGTCAGGTGCCACTAAACTCAAAGATTTAACATAAGCGAGACAGGGTTACTAAAGAGAGCATTGGAACTTTAGTAACGACTATACGCACTTAAAGCACAAATGCTAAGATTGTTATATTTATACAATATTATCTCTGAAAGAAAAAGTAATGATATATGAAGTATCTATCAGATTGTCATTTGCATCTGAGCAAGAAATATGTGTCTATATCAATCAATATGAGCATTTCAGTACATTAATCAAATAATGGACTGGTCAGTCTTATAATATATACTATAAGAGTTCTTCTTAATCTTCTTTGGGTATTAAACCACTCATAGTTTTTAAAATTATCTTTATTAACGTTTCGATCCATAACCTAGGATCGTTTTCAAAATAATAATACCCAAAGAAGATTAAGAAGAATACTAAACAAACCACAACAAACATACAGGGAGTATATACTATAAGAGTGACCAGTCCATAATTTGATTAATGCATAAAAGTTATTATTTCATTTTATTCACTGTAATACTATAGTATTTATCAACTTACCTTGTGTAATTAACTATTTAATATATATATATATATATATATATATATATATATATATATATTTACATCCCCGTATTAATAGTGCGTCCTTTTACAACTAACACTTACAGCGTCCACCAGAAATACTGCCAATGTTTCAATATACATGCATGTATATTAAACCGTTTAGAATGGGCTTGAACCTAGGGGGTTTAGAATCTATTGTTACAAAAATATCTACTTTTACTTTTTCATCTTCACTGCGTCCTTTTATATTGCACACTTTAAGCTTCCGATGTATATACTCCTTCCATATACAGCCTAAATACGATATCAACCAAAGATCCGACAACGTTGCCAGCTTTTCACATATCTCGCAGTCGACAAGATAGTTAAGTATTTGTGCTCTCTGTGCAGTTCCTGTATGAATTTCATTGAAATTAAAAGTTATGATTACCGTTTATTTTTATATATGGAATTTATTTCATCATATTAGTTTTTCTTATTCTAGGAATTAAACCATGTAAACATGTTTCATTTTGAGTGATAATTGAAATTATTTGACTTAAAAGGCTACCTACATGACATTTCTTAAAAAGTAAAAAAGTTTTTACAAATGCAACGGAAGTTAAAATGCGTTAAAGGATTTGTCTAGAATCACATTGTATATGTAGTTAAAAATGGTTTAGAAATCAGGTTTCACAGTTTTCATTAATTTTGTCTGTCGGAATCAGATTAAATTCAAGGTCTACGCAAGAGGTATTGTATTTATTGTGCGAATATGATGACCGAGAAGTCGACGGTTGAGGATTAGGATATCCAGTGCTGTTTGAAAACAGTTGCTAACGAAAACAGCTGAAATGTATTTTTCTTGATTTGTACTTCAACATTTAAGAACGAAAAACTTTCTGCTTCTATATATTGATATCTAGCTTGCTAAATATTAATATATAACACTTTTGTTCGACGATACAAAACACTCCTCACAACTTGTAAGTTTAATAGCCTGTCTACTTTTTAAGTACAAAATTTTGTTCAAAAAGTAGAAATAGTGCAAAAAATTAGCACATTTTAACACAATAGTATCAAAGTATCATCTTCGAATACCCGAAGGGTACTTTTATAGTGACCGCATGAAACTTTTACAATACATTTTACCTAATTTGTTTACGATTCCGTGCATTAGCTGGACCCGACGTTCTCAGCGTCGGTATTATGCCTTTTAACTCGAGAGTTTTTCTGTTTGTTGATGATGTGAGGAGTTGTTATGGTGTTTTTTTATAGGTTGATCTTCTTAAATATATATGTTGGTCTGGAGTCCAAGAGACCTGCTCCTGGAATCCTCTTGTTTTGATGCAGTGAGCAGTTTCCCGGATCTTCCCCTTGGTTGTCCTCCAACTACACGATATCCGGATCCTGGGTACACTGGCCTGTGGTTTTCGACCGGCAAGATGGCTATTCGCCACAGACCGCTCCATCGTCAGGTAGCTCGTCTAACAGGACTGACGGATGTGGATCCCCAACGACTTCACTTGTGTACCCATTCCTCGGCGCCCCGTATAGCTGGAGAACTCCCCTCAGGACGTCACCGTTCCGCTGCTCACTTTTGGTCGCCCGGAGGCGGTGGTAGATGACTGTTGTTGCCTCGTCGGCGTCTGGACAACAACTGTCTGTTTACGATTGCTTATAAATAGCAATTAATGTTCATGTTACCTAATTTAGAAGCCGTGGACCTTCGATTTTGAAAATACCAAGTGTTTTTATAAGGATAGAATAAAGCACACAAACTTGTTATAACTTTAGCCGGCCATAAAAAAGGACGTGAGTCGGTCAAGAACGATTCGCCGGAATTACTATAACAGAAGAAAAAACGGAAGGAAGGAGAAGGTTGCATTAACACAGTCGAAGATTGAGGGGTCACTCAAAACGAAACCAATGAACCTACAGCCCGACAGTAAAGTGTAGAAATACATAACAAAACAAAGAACCAGACAATAATTAAGATATAAGTAACATATAAATAAAAAAAAAATTACTATTCATATACATATACAAGGTGGGTCACTAAATATAAACTACTCGCTAGCATCTAAACGAGCGTAACTGATAGTCTCACTGCGTGTCGTTCTTCGGCATTACCGGCGTCATCACTACCGTAGAATGCTAACCGGTTAACGCGTACCTTTTCGGAGCTTACGAATCCGATATACTGCGTCGTTGATTCTTTTTTACAAATTTGTACGGACCTTTTGTAACTTTGTGGACAATCCACGTCTCCGTCTGCAGTTGTGCAGCCAAACGCGGTCGCCCTTTTGAAAACCAGTTTCCTGTACCTTGATGTCATATCTGGTTATTATTCGATCGCTTTGAACCGGATATTTTCCTAACATCACCATGGATGTCCTGCATCTTGCGTTTGAGCTCCTCCACGTAGCCCTAGCACACGAGGTCATCTCAGAGCTAACACCCAAACTCAAGATCACTGAGCAGAAGTACTTTGCGTCCCAGCATAGCATATGCAAGTGTCTGTTCAGTGTTCCCATTGTGTCCGGTACGACTTCAGAGTGCTATTCAATGAACTAGTGTCCTGCTAGGAAACGCGTTCTGCTCCGACTTTCCAAGTCAGAATGAGTCGTAGGTCTTTGTCATTCTCTTGTTTCGTTCGCATCTGTATAGGCTACCAATTGTCATTGATCACGGTAATCCACCAAGTAGATCACACTTTGTTTCTACCCTTGAGCAATGATTACAATCTTCGGCTAAAGCCCGTCTCGAAAGTGTATCTGCATTACGATGACTTGCACCAGCACGGTGTTCGGTGTCGAAATCATACTGCTGAAACTATTCTATCCATCTGGCGACTTGCACTTCGGGCTTTCTAAACTGTAATAGCACCTTCAAAGCGACGTTGTCGCTTTTCAGGTGAAATTTTCTCCCGTAGGAGCACTTACTAAAGTGCTCTACAGATTGCACCACAGCCTACAGTTTCCGCCTTGTAACGCAATAATTCCGTTCTGGTTTCTAGAGCATCCTGCTAAGGTAACCAATGACTTTCTCTTGGCCGCCTTGTATTTGGGATGGTACACTTTCGATGGCCACATTGCTTGAATCTGTAAAAGATGAATTTGCCTTCCAATCGATGATAATAACTTAAGATCAGATCTGTTATTAATAACTGCCCTAGTTGTTGGAACGTACGCTGGCAATCTTCATTCCAAACATAATCACGACATCTTCAGCCAACTTTACTAAAGGCTTGGCAATATTCGGAAATTCGGAAACGAATCTTCTACAGTAAGTGCAGAATCACAGAAAGCTGCGTAGCTGGTGGTTGCCTTTTGGCATCAGCCGCTCTTGTAGCGCCTGAATTGTTTTCGGGTCTAGCCTGACTTCATTGAGTGAAATTGCTTGCTCTAGGTACTTCACATCATTGCCTAGTCGATGACACTGGTTTGGACTCTGCTTCAAATTGGCTTCCCCGAGTCTTCAAAACACTTTTCTAAATTTCTCAAATATTTCCCAAATGACTTTCCAATCAGAATCACGCCATGCAAATTACCAGACGCGTTCTCCACGTAAGCCCAGGCAAGATGCTGTTTATTAAACGTTCGAAGGTGGCAGGAACGTTGCAAAGTCCAAATAGCATGACTGTTAATTGTCATAGGCCAGTGCCAATAGTGAAAACAGTCTTGTCTCGATCTTTGGGTTCCATATTCAGTCGCCAGTAGCCACTCTTCAAATCCAAAATTGAGAATCATCGCTACCCAGAAAATGTATCTAGGATGTCGTCATACCTTAGAAGTAGGTATCTGTCCTTTTGATCACGGCATTCAATCGCATGTAGTCTAAACAAAATCTTGTTAGCTCGTCCATCCTCTTAACAAGCACAACAAGCGATGTCCAAGGGCTATCAGAATGCTCAATCACTCCTTACCCCTCCATAACTCCAATAATCTTCTCGACCTATTCGCATTTGGCCAATGGTGGTCTCCGCACCTGTTATTATATTGACCTGACATCTTCTGTATCGATTTTGTGCTCGGCTACTGCGGTCTTTCCTAATCGGCCGCCGTCGATTGCGAAACCTTCCGAGTACTGTTGGATCAAGTTCTTAAGACCGGTCAGCTGTTGTTATTCAAGAAACTGGCACGGTTTCGTTAACTGATCTAATAACTTTGTGGAATACTCCTTGGTGGGTGATTCTTTTTTAACACCGGAACACCCCGTCATTTGGACAACCGAAGAATACCACCAACCGTTGAATTATTTTTTAGCATGTTAGAAGTCATTAGCGTTTAGGATTCTAACAGGTACACCATCCGTCACTTTCGTCAGTCTTCTCAAAAGCACGTCATCTCCAAGAAATTCGTCACTAATCGGTTCAATAGCGAGCACAAAATCTTCCCAGAGAACAACATCCAAGCCTCCCGGTACAACATTTTCCTTCCTTCAGGTAGAACAATCTTGTCCGTCAAATAAAAACAAATTCGCATAGACACGTCGCCTGTTCGCAAAACAACACTACCTCGTTCCCTACTCTTAAGACATCCTCTTTCATACCTACATGAGATTTGTACCCCCTTCAAAATATCTATTCCCAAGGTAACTTCTTTGGTGGAGTTCATAATTACTTCCTGGTGGTCAAATAATTCGCTCTCAACTCTGATTTTTACATCTAGCACCCCATGTGTTTGAATTTTTTTCACCAGCCACGGTTTGAAGACGTTCCGTGCGAATGACAATATACCACTGTTGTGCACTTTATCCGGATTAGCAATTGTCCTCGTTATTCCAGTATCAACCAAGAAATTCATAATCTTGCCACTAAATTGTTCACATATGTAAATAATGTCATCATGCTTGTATGGTGCGATGTCAATGATCACCTCCTGCGCAGAATCCGTCCAGATTGACTTTCGCCCTTCCTGTCAAACCCTTTAGTTTCCGGCTTTTTACTTCCCTCTTGGGCTGCTTATATTTGAACTGTATGCGTCCAAACTCACCACAATTCCAGCATCTGGGTCCCTCCTCTTTGGTTGGTGTTCACGAACTACTCGTCGAATCACATTCTCCATGCTTTCTGAGCGCTGCTTTCAAACGGAACATTTTGCATTAGCCACTACTATGATGCGAAGTTCGCTTTGCTGTTTCAAATTCAAAGAATGAGCTAGCGCTTCATCTAAAGCCCTTCGTCGAGACAGCCATAGTGCTTGCTGGATCACTCCGTTACGTACCCGCCAACAAAGGTCTGTAGCGCCAGTTACTTTAGGAAGCTATCTGGTGTTGTTAGGTAGGCTAGTCTCACCAAGCAAGAAATATCTGCTTTAAACTCTTGCAAATTTTTGTTATCCCTTTGCTGACGGTCCTTCACTTGAGCGTGATACACTTGTTGCAAAGAGTCGTCGTACTTTATTTCTAGCCTTGATGTTGAGGCCCCCATAGTTTTTTTGGTCATGATCTGGTATGACCTGCAGAATATTCAAGACCTCGCCTCATCATCATCATTAGGCCTTCAGTCCTGGAACTGGTTAGACGCGTACCCTCATTGTTTCCTATTCTGAATTAACCTAAACATTTACATAGTCTGCATCTATAACTATCTGATCTAGGTTTAAATCTACCTCCTTTTTCCTATCTTTACTTGCAATATATCCCATACTATTCCCAAAAAATGCTTTAAAAAGTATTCTGTTGTCCGTCTATTTCTCCTATTTTTTCCACAGATATCCTTGTTCCCCTACTGTTTCTATAACCTATTTGTTATTAACTTTGTCTGTCCATGCTATCATTCTCATACATCTGAAGCACAACATTCCAAAAGGCTGCTACCGTTTTTTTGTCTGCTTATCCTACTGCCCGCATTTCATAGGCATACTGTGCTGTGCTCCATACATATGCTTTCAACAATGTTTCTATGTTTGTTGTCTTTCATCGTAGGCGCGGTTCTTTCTTGTTACATGCAGTTCGGTCCCCTTCTATTGTTTTTCAATTATATACCCTATTTCTTCGACATTCAGTGCTTGTGAAGGGGGATAAGCAGCCTGTGGCTGCCAAGTTCCCCCAGCACTTCAACATTTTCCGATTTAATATTTTTTTCAATATATCTTCTCGCACAGTGAACAATAGTTAGAGATATTTCACAACCAACATCTGTAGTTGTATATAATAGTCGTTGGACACGTACCTGCACTTATTTAAATTCTGAGCTAGCCTACACAGTTCCCTGAAATTCTCACACAGCCTATAAACAGCTCGGTTCCACTTCTATTGTTTTCTAATTATATGCCCTATTTCACCAAGATTTAGTGGTATGTTAAAGGGGAGGCGGGTCCGGGACGTAGTTGGTATGCTTGTAACTACTACGCTCAAGGTCCCGGGTGCGAATTCCGACACGATCCGCTTGAAAAATGTTAAGCAAGCATTTTTCACAAAAATACACCTTTGTTCGGATGAGAGGTAAAATGGAGGTCCCATGTGTGTGTTGTCACGCACGTTAAAGATCCCTATCTTGCTTGGAGCAGCAAGGATTCGGCAAAATTCCAAATTTTCCAGGTAAAAAAAACTCTTCCTGGCCAATGTAGTACCTTCGGGTGGAGCATTGGAAAATCACATGTATGGTATGTGAACAAGGTTAAGCAGCCTGTGGCGGCCAAAATCCCCCAACACTTAGACATTTGCTGAATTAATAGTTTTCCAGTAAATCCTTTCACACAATTAACATTATTTGAGAATGTTACCCAACCAATACTTGTAGTTGCTTATAATAATCATCATGTTCAAGTACAGTTACTTTTTTCGTCATTAGTTTATCCATCCTGGGACTGGTTGTATGCGTACTTCCATTGATTTCTATTCTGAGCTACGTTATGCATTTTCCTGAAATTCCTACAGTCTACATCTTTCACTATTTGTGTGCAGTAGTCTAACCTAGGTCTACCTCTACTTTTCGTTTTTCCTATCTCGGCTTCTAAAGTATTTTGCACTATTCCTCATGCCGTAGTGTGTGGCCTATCATCCTATCTCTCCTATTTTTACCGTTTTCCATATATTTCTTTCCTCCCTTACAATTTTAGTACTTCTTTGTTTTAACTTTGTCTGTCCATGATATCTTCATCATATGTCTGTAGCAAAACATTTCAAAGGCTTCTACCTTTTTCTTATCCGCTTTTCCTACTGTACAGGCTCTACAGCCGTACAGTGCTGTGCTTCACACACATGTTTTAAGCAATCGTTTCCTTGTTTCTATGTTTGTTGTCTTTGAACACAGTAGTTGCCTTTTCTTGTTAAATGTAGCACGATCTTATACTAACCCTTGTTGTATATCTTTTGCGCTTTTTCCATGTTATTTGGCTTCCTAGGTAGCAGAAATCCTTAACCTCTTGTAAGTTCTTGTTACCTATTTGTATTCTTGTTTTTGATTTATTTTCCCCTTCTTTTGCATACTAGTACTTTAGTTTTATTTTTGTTAATTTTCATACAGTATCTCTCCGTTAGAACCGTTCCATTTCATTAAGAGCAGCTTCTAACTCTTCCTTGCTAGACGCTAGTACCGCTATATCACCTGCAAATCTAAGCATTTCAATTGTTTGTCCCTGCATAGTAATTCCAAATGTCTTTCTGCCTATGGCAGTATTCATTGCCTCTTCAATGTACAAATTAAAAATTAATGGAGATAGGGCACATCCCTGTCTCACTCCTTTCCTAATATTTACTTCTCTACTTTCTTGCTCTAATTCTATTACCGCTGTTTGCTCTTTGTCTCATCTCTTTCCGGCTGTTTTCCATTCGTTTTTGTTTAATTCTAGTTAATATTTTTGACACATGTACTGTCTAACTTATTGTTCGAAAATTTTCACATCTATCGCGCCTACCTTTTTGGTATAGTTATTTTGATGTTACGTTTGAAATCTTTGGGCGCCTCGCCTGTCTCATACATATAGCTTACAAGTTGGAAGAGACATTCTGTTACTGCTTGTCCAGCGGCTTTTAGAGTTTCTGCTTGCACCTTATCTGTACCCGGCGCCTTACGATTTTTCAGACTCTTTAATGCTAATTCACATTCATCTCTAAGTATAGCATACCCCAAGTCATTTTTTCAATGTCTGCTTCCTTCTCTGATGCTGTTCGTTCTTTCCTGCATATAAATTCCTATATATTCTTGCCATCTACCCACTTTCTCTACATTTTCTATAATGACGTTTCCTCCGCGCCTTTTTATATTTTTGCTATACGGTTTTGTATCCCTAAAATTGATTCTAATTAGTTTGTATGCTTTGTCTGTCTTTCCTATTTCCATCTTAGTTTATACCTCTTTGCACTTTTCATCAATGCATTGTTCTTTAGCTTTCCTGCATTTGCAAATAATTTCCCATTGTTTGGCTCTGTATCTCTGTTTTCCTGTTTTGTTTGATTTATTTTTGTATTTTCGTCTTTCTTCTATTAAATTCAGGATATTCTTTGTTATCCACGGTTTGTTATTTTCTTTTTATGTATATCCCAGAATATATCTGGCCGCCATGTCTAAGCTGGATTTAATGTTATTCCATTCTGTTTCTACTTCCTTAGTATCAGATATTTTCCCAATATCTTTCAGTAATTCATTTGACTTTTTTTCGAATCTTTCTTGAATATCTTTATCTTTTAGTTTCTCAAACTCAAAGTGCCTTTTTCTGTTTCTTTCTTTAAATTTTTTAGTTTAAGTGCGGCCTTCATAATTATGAAGTTGTTGTCAGTGTGTATATCTGCTTCTGGGTAGCTTCTACAGTCTTTTACTTGTTTTCCAAACCGTTGTCTAACAATGATGTAATCTATTTGATATCTTCTTATATCTCCTGGCATCCTCCACGTATATCGTCTTCTAGCGTTATGTTGAAATAATGTGTTTGTGATGATTAAATTGTTCTTGTCGCAAAATTCTACCAACCTATTTCGTCGGTCGTTTCTCGCGCCTAAACCAAATAAACCTACTACCGCGCCTTCCCTACCCTCACCTACTACTGAATTAAATTGCCCGTAACTATTAAATTTTCATGTCCTTTTACGTATCTTCTTCTACCTTTGCGTCAGTGTAGCTATAGAGGTGGGCATGTATTCTTGTATTATTACTGTGTTTACCTATTTAGATTCTAATCTAACCATTAGTATTCTTTCGTTCTTTTGTAAGTAATTTTCTACACAGCATTCTATCTTTTTCGCATAACTATCTCCACACCCAAATTTCTTTTTCTGCTCCTGTGTGAATTACCCTAAAGTCTCCATTCCAAAAATCCCTGCCTCTGGCCGCTGAACTTTGCTGATCCCTACTATGCCTAGTGCTAACCTATTCCTTTCAATTTTTAGGTTCTCTAGCTTACCTATTTGCTTGATACTTCTAACATTCCACGCTCCGATTTGCAAAATGTTCCAGACTCTTATTCTGAACTTTCCGATCGCATTCTCCAAAGTAGTCCCTCCCGGAAATCTGAATTTTAACTCCGGAATCTTTTACCCCAGAGAATGCCATCATGTTTATTACAATTTAAGTACGCGGTGTACCTCGCCTCATAATGCGATAATTAACGCGGTCGCCCTTTCATCGTCGTTCCAGCGTTAGCTCACGCGACAGCCTCGAACTGTTTAATAAGATATACCTGTATAGGTGACTTCCTATTAAATGTGGCTGGTTTTATTCTGAACCTTAGCGCCAATTCGCGTTCTCCGACATTTTAGATTCTGGTACCTGCCATTGTATCACCGGCACTAAGCGTTCTGGTGCTTGTACTGTTTTCTGCTAGGTTTGCGGCATTTTCCTGTAATTTCTCTTCTTATTTCGCTGCCAGGTTTGCAGAGCTTTGGTCTTTGGTCAGTTAATAGTATATCTTGAAGGATGTCAACAGATAGTTAAAGCCAACAATGAAAACGAACACAATAAAAATTACACAAAGAAAAAGAGACAAGTGGTTCCTTGGACTAGTAAACAAAAAAATTGTTGAAAATTACTTTGCAAGACATAAAATCTAAAAATCTCCAAAACGTCATGAGTGTGAAAAGTTAAAGACTGTGTTTCCGGATAATTTAGCTAATAGACTGACTAAAAATAAAAGTTTATGTTCAGAATAAGTATGTCTCGTCAAAATAATAACTGTATTTTGGTAAGATCGTATACTTTGTACGTTATACAGGTATTATTTTCGATTTTTTTTATTTACTACTACTGTTATTGTAGTTTTACAAATGTTTTTAGTACAATGCAGTTTATTATGTTAATAATACGTTTAGTTTCGAAATTAAGGTTCTAAGCGGAACCACTTTTGTATATTTTCTGGAAAAATAAAGTTTCAATTAATTGCATTTTTATTTTATAAAGGAAGGCGTGATACGTAATCAAAATAATCCTAAAATAATCAAATCTCCTAGGGTAGAATATGAAAATGAAACAATTATTGTTTCTTCCAAGTTATGAGTCATGATTTATTAATACCAAAAAGTATAAGTTGTATAACTTATATTCTGCTTTATGAGACTACGTTTCGGAATTTACTTCCAGCGATCGAGAATCAGATAAATTGATATAACTTTCGAAACTTTTAAAAATAGAACTACTATAGACATTACTAAAACAATATACTAGCGATTTGTTCAAAAAATCTTTTGCTCTTCTAGGTCTGTCGCTGTGTGTTTGTGCATGTGCAGGTGATTTGAAAAGCATGTAGGCTGGTATGTGCAGTTATATAAAAAATGATCTTTAGGGTTTTTCTGAACACCCGTACACCTGGCGGTGAAATTTTTGTAGCGACCTTGAGATTATCTTTCCTCAGCAACAAGCCGCTTTTCGGTACACAAAAGTCAATTTCACAATCTTGATATACAAATAATTATTAGATAAGTACCTCTTTATTAATCTACTTTCAAAGATCATTTTCTATTTAATATGAATAAAAAATATGAATACATATCCAAGAACAGTCAATTTAAGCCTAGAACCCGCAACATCTTAATCAGGATCAGTATAATGAATTTTACAAGGACGGTATATTCGGCGGGTTTAGAACGTCTAAATTTAAAAGAATGAAAAAAGTAATTATTTATAACAAGGAGATATTTGTCGTTCTTCTCAATGACTTCACTTGAAAATAGTATGTACGCTCAAGGGATTTTGCGTTCAAAAAAGGGAGTTAATTATTGTTTATTATCCTTGTAGAATGTAGACAAAAAAACTCATCCGCTTTTATGTATGAAAAATTCTACATCTCAAAGCCTATCATATTTCACATTAAGAAAATTTAAGTGTCCTTAAAACTATTTTTAGATAACATTGCAATCAATAAGTTTGACTCTTCTTTAAAAATCACTTCACCAATCGATTTAATAATATACAGATTTGAATACAATGGCACGGTGTAATGTCAACCTTGAGCAACAAAGAAACAGTGGTAAAAATTGTTTTCAAATTGCGTTATTCTAGAAAATATTAATAAAAATTAAGATCCATAACACTGAATTTTTTAAAATAATCAAAATAAGAAAAAGTAGTAATGCTGAAAAATCACATTTGCATCAAACAATGTAGTTTAATTAATGTCGTACTTTATAGCGAAATTATATAGCGCTTTGTTGACAAACGTTTGGGTTCAAAATTATTCTCGATTTGTTACTCACGGTAAGTTCTTATAATAATTAAAGCCTAAATCATGTCCTAATAAAAGTCAATGATTTACATGTATGCATTTTCAATTTTACAGAGTACTGTATTACTTCAATGAACGCTAAATGCAGTTTCGTCCTTCAAATTAGTCACGTAATTCTTTAAACGTGAACTAATAATATCTTACGGAAAAGCAAATGCAGCAAGCGCCTGTCAAACTCCCCCCTCCCACATATTAGTCAATCGAACAAGTAAAGCTTAGTTGTTGTGAACCTGAAATAACGAGCGACTTCAAGGAGTAGAACGTTGCCAATTCTCCGGACGTGTGGTTGTGAATACCACGACTGATAGATATACGGTCTCGATATACACCCGACGAACGCAGTGCTTCTGCTGTAAAAACGTTGAACTAAAAATGTATATTTTTTTAATGTTTTGCAGCCAAAGGACGTCCACCCTAATTTTTGCCAAATGACATATTTAGCTCATACAAAGCTTCTCTAAAAATTTAACATGCTGGAAATTCGGCGTCCGTATACTGGACGTAGTATTTCACATGGACGTTGGATGTAATGTAAAATCAGAATGTACGGACGTTCGATTGATGGTGGGATGTATATATATATATATATATATATATATATATATATATATATATATATACAAATAGAGCTAATTTTTTAGTCAATTAAACTAGTCTAATATTTTTTAATCAATTTCTGTAGTTTTCAAATTGGGATATTGTCGTCCAAAGAATGATACGATATTATTTTTGCATCAATTTATTAATATTCTAACGTTTCGGCAACGGTTGTTGCCTTTATCAAAGATACTACAAAAAATTTATAAATGTCAATAAGGTAAAAAATCATTTTAAAATATCACAGTACTTACTTAAAATCTAATGCCAAATAATCAAAAGAACCCCAAACATGGGGATGTTGTTAAAACTTTAAAAACAGCAGACATATAAATGACATATAAATGACATATGAACAGAGCACACCAAAGGAATTTTTTTTTTTTTGTTTAAACTTAATATTAAAATATCACATCTACTTGATATAAACAGACAGCCAAGACCGAACAATATTCGAAAACCAGTCTGCATAAATTAGGTTCCATATGTACAGTTAGATTAAACAATAATATATGTTTGCAATGAGCCTTGACTTTATACAATTGGAAATAATTATGTTATCCTGTAAAGATTAGAATAAATAGGATGTAAATTTGGAGTATCTTGTCTAAGGTTAATTGAATTGTCTTCTCTATATATGTAATACGCTTCTAAAAAGATCCGAATTTTATAGTTCGTTTCGTAATCTAATATTTCCACCTCTTCGTACTTGGGGATGTGCTGGGTATTGTGTACGTGTTGTGCAAGGGCACAACTTTTCTTTCCCAATTTAGCATCTGATCTATGTTGTGTTAGACGATTTTTAACCACTGACTCGAGTTTCCACGTACGTTTTTTACAGGAGCAGGTTATCTTATATATAATATTACTTCTAAGTAGTTTACTAGTATCATCTTTCAGTTTTGTAAAAAGTTTCTAACTGATTTTCATAGCTATATCCTATGATAGTGTTCGGTTGTTTCAGTATTTTAGCTAGTAAGGAGTTAGTTTTGTACAAACGGTAATTTCTTATATGTAATGATGTTAGGTCTTGAATCAATTTTTGTTGAATAGTATTGGTGTAAATTAATTTCTTTACTAGTTGCTTAGGATATCCGTTGTTGCAAAATGTAGTTTCTAAGTATTTTAGGTTGTTTTGAGAAACTGAGGTTCAGCTATTGATTTTATTCTGTGTTTCAAAGCTAATACTGTGTTCACCTTATGTCCGAAAGAATGATTGGAAAAGTAATTGACATATCTGCCTGAGTTGGTAGGCTTTCTATACCAGTCAAATAATAATTTATTTGAATAGTCCCGAATGACTAAAGAATCTAGAAACGGAATTTTTCTTTCAATTTCGAGTTGGTGTGAACTTTAGATGTTTGTTGAACGTATTTAAACAGTCTACAAGTCCTTGAATCTTTTCAGGAGGGCAGAGCAGATTATGTCATCCACATATTTCACAAGAAATATCATGTTGAAATCTATCTTCGGAATTACGGTTTCTAGAAGATGGTCCATTACTATTTGGGCTATTATAGGCGATAAAGGGGATCCCATGGGTGTCCCAAATTTTTGTAGATAATATGACTCTTGAAAAACAAAATAGGTGTTGTTAAAAATGACGGCAATGGTCGCCAAAAATAAGGATTTGGAAAAAGTTGTGTTGGATTGTATGTTTTCCCATTTTTGTGAAATAATATCCAAAGCAAGATTTAGAGGTATGTTTGTGAAGAGGGAGGACACATCTAGAGAGAGTAAAACATGATCTTTGGGTAACTGAAACTTCCTAAAACGGTTGACGAACGAGAAAGTGTCTTTTGTATTATAGCCTTCTGAGGGAAACGACATTTGTAAAATTTTGGCACAGAACATTGCTAAATTGTATGTAGGAGTATGAAGGGAAGATATTATTGGGCGTAATGGAACGTTTTGTTTGTGAATTTTTGGCAGGCCATAATATTTACCTGGAACGGAATTAGTCATTGATAATTGCTTTTTTTGTGCATCAGTGATATAATGTTTGGCATGAAGTGCCTTAATGTGGTCATTACATTTTTTTTTAATCATGAAAGTGGGATCTTTGTTAATCTCTTGGTATGTGTGGTCATCTCTAAGTAACTCCAAAGACTTATCTATATAATCCTTTTTGTTCAATATTGTTAGATATTGTTAGAATATTAATAAATTGATGCAAAAATAATATCGTATCATTCTTTGGACTACAATATCCCAATTTGAAAACTACAGAAATTGATTAAAAAATATTAGACTAGTCCAATTGACTAAAAAAGGAGCTCTATTTGTATATATTGAAGATGGGATTTTATCAGCAAATAAAATGTGAATATGGACAACTTACAGTAAATTCATTAAAATCGTGGAGTAATATCACAAGGACATTAGCCAAAATGAGTACCAGAGGGTGCTTTCTTTTACGTTGTAGACAGCAGCGGATTTTTCCGAGACATATTATGGACAGGTTTAATAAAATGAGAGGTCTTTTAACGCACACAAACCACAGATTCAACAACAGAATCACCACTTTCGTAACCAGGTCTAGTATTAAACTTCTCAATTTGGAAATAGAAATTACACACTCGAACATCAAATTTTGGAAGAATAAATTACAGGTTGTAAAAAATTCTCTTCAGGAATCTTTGACCCCAAATATTTTTGAAGAATTTCAAAGTAGACAAATCAGTTCTTATAAAAAGTTATTCAAAAAACATAGACAGATTCTGATAAAAAAGTTTCAATCACTAAAGGATACCAAATCTAATTGTCAAAATTTTTTTCAAGATAACAGTAAGTGGGTTGTGAACTTGAGCGGAAAAATGGTGCCCGAGGATATTAAAAACCTATTGTCGTTAGGACCAAAATTCAATCTAAAAGTGAATGTCAGTGATATAAACATGGGAAAAATGCTAGGTAACGTTGAAAACATTTTGGACAATATTGAACTTTCACAACGGAAAAAACAGTATACGTGCAAGAGTAACCAATTGTATTACGAATTTTATTAGCGTTCCTAACAACAGACACAATTGTAATGTAGAATCTAAGTTATATGGTAAAGTAAAAAAGTTTCTAAAGCAAAATTCAGATATAATAATCACTACAGCTGATAAGGGAAATGTTACCGTAATTTTGAACAAAAAGGATTATATAGATAAGTCTTTGGAGTTACTTAGAGATGACCACACATACCAAGAGATTAACAAAGATCCCACTTTCATGATTCAAAAAAAAATGTAATGACCACATTAAGGCACTTCATGCCAAACATTATATCACTGATGCACAAAAAAAGCAATTATCAATGACTAATTCCGTTCCAGGTAAATATTATGGCCTGCCAAAAATTCACAAACAAAACGTTCCATTACGCCCAATAATATCTTCCCTTCATACTCCTACATACAATTTAGCAATGTTCTGTGCCAAAATTTTACAAATGTCGTTTCCCTCAGAAGGCTATAATACAAAAGACACTTTCTCGTTCGTCAACCGTTTTAGGAAGTTTCAGTTACCCAAAGATCATGTTTTACTCTCTCTAGATGTGTCCTCCCTCTTCACAAACATACCTCTAAATCTTGCTTTGGATATTATTTCACAAAATGGGAAAACATACAATCCAACACAACTTTTTCCAAATCCTTATTTTTGGCGACCATTGCCGTCATTTTAACAACACCTATTTTGTTTTTCAAGAGTCATATTATCTACAAAATTTGGGACACCCATGGGATCCCTTTATCGCCTATAATAGCCCAAATAGTAATGGACCATCTTCTAGAAACCGTAATTCCGAAGATAGATTTCAACATGATATTTCTTGTGAAATATGTGGATGACATAATCTGCTCTGCCCCTCCTGAAAAGATTCAAGGACTTGTAGACTGTTTAAATACGTTCAACAAACATCTAAAGTTCACACACCAACTCGAAATTGAAAGAAAATTCCGTTTCTAGATTCTTTAGTCATTCGGGACTATTCAAATAAATTATTATTTGACTGGTATAGAAAGCCTACCAACTCAGGCAGATATGTCAATTACTTTTCCAATCATTCTTTCGGACATAAGGTGAACACAGTATTAGCTTTGAAACACAGAATAAAATCAATAGCTGAACCTCAGTTTCTCAAAACAACCTAAAATACTTAGAAACTACATTTTGCAACAACGGATATCCTAAGCAACTAGTAAAGAAATTAATTTACACCAATACTATTCAACAAAAAATTGATTCAAGACCTAACATCATTACATATAAGAAATTACCGTTTGTACAAAAACTAACTCCCTTACTAGCTAAAATACTGAAACAACCGAACACTATCATAGGATATAGCTATGAAAAATCAGTTAGAAACTTTTTTACAAAACTGAAAGATGATACTAGTAAACTACTTAGAAGTAATATTATATATAAGATAACCTGCTCCTGTAAAAAAACGTACGTGGGAAACTCGAGTCAGTGGTTAAAAAATCGTCTAACACAACATAGATCAGATGCTAAATTGGGAAAGAAAAGTTGTGCCCTTGCACAACACGTACACAATACCCAGCACATCCCCAAGTACGAAGAGGTGGAAATATTAGATTACGAAACGAACTATAAAATTCGGATCTTTTTAGAAGCGTATTACATATATAGAGAAGACAATTCAATTAACCTTAGACAAGATACTCCAAATTTACATCCTATTTATTCTAATCTTTACAGGATAACATAATTATTTCCAATTGTATAAAGTCAAGGCTCATTGCAAACATATATTATTGTTTAATCTAACTGTACATATGGAACCTAATTTATGCAGACTGGTTTTCGAATATTGTTCGGTCTTGGCTGTCTGTTTATATCAAGTAGATGTGATATTTTAATATTAAGTTTAAACAAAAAAAAAAAAAAAATTCCTTTGGTGTGCTCTGTTCATATGTCATTTATATGTCATTTATATGTCTGCTGTTTTTAAAGTTTTAACAACATCCCCATGTTTGGGGTTCTTTTGATTATTTGGCATTAGATTTTAAGTAAGTACTGTGATATTTTAAAATGATTTTTTACCTTATTGACATTTATAAATTTTTTGTAGTATCTTTGATAAAGGCAACAACCGTTGCCGAAACGTTAGAATATTAATAAATTGATGCAAAAATAATATCGTATCATTCTTTGGACGACAATATCCCAATTTGAAAACTACAGAAATTGATTAATATATATATATATATATATATATATATATATATATATATAAATTGTTGATAATTTCTGACCATCTGTAGTACAATAATAATCAGCAGTTCCTGGATTTTGGTCATCAAAATAATATGTAATTTATAAGTACAATATCTTTTGTCAGTATAATAAAATAGTTAATAAAAATATGGTATAAATTACATCAGTTTTTTTTGTTAAGACGCGTTTCGGTCAGCGACCATTTTCAATTAAAATTGTCTGTAATGTACAAAATAAGTTAATTAAAAATACTAATAAAACATTTATACAAACCAAAACTTCTTTTTTGAAAAGAGTATTATAATAAATTTTATGATGGTATTATACATACTTGTTTAAATATAAGTTTGACCATAAGTCAAATGTTTTCAAGTGTACATTATTAACAAGGTAATAAATAAATTGCTTGAAGCTAGTATAGTAAGTGTGATCACAGTGTAAAGTATGAGTGACCATGAAAGTTAGATAACAAATATTCGTACATATAACATGTATATTTACAATCATTCTAGCGTTAATAGTGATAATTGGTAATTTAAGCAATAAGGTTGTGGTAAATATTAATAAAGTCGTCTTGGTTTAGTTTTTGAATTGATGACATTTGTGTGTTTGTGTATGTGTAAAGTTTCTATTATGTTTCTTTTATTATCATTCTGCTCTGTTCCTAAAATACTAACATTATTAAAATCAAATTGGTGGAGGTTTTCTATTGCATGTGTTGCAAGTGCTGTGCTTTTGTTTGTATAAATGTTTTATATTAGTATTTTTAATTAACTTATTTTGTACATTACAGACAATTTTAATTGAAAATGGTCGCTGACCGAAACGCGTCTTAACAAAAAAAAACTGATGTAATTTATACCATATTTTTATTAACTATTTTATTATACTGACAAAAGATATTGTACCTATAAATTACATATTATTTTGATGACCAAAATCCAGGAACTGCTGATTATTATATATATATATATATATATATATATATATACATATATTGCTGTGATATTGTTGCAATAACCCGGTGCTCCCTTTTGTTGAAATAAAAAGGTTAAAAATTTTCTGTTTGTCAATTATAATTCTCGGTTAGTTCAGATTTAACCTTGCATGAAAAATGGGAAAAGAATATGTAAAATGGAAAGAATATAGATAAATAGGGATACGTAAACAAGAGAAACATGAAGAGATGATGGTACGTTGTATGAATTTAGGAAAAATAGGAAAAGTATAGATAGATAAGAAATAGGGAGATAGAATGTTTAGTATAGATTCACAACTCCTTGTGTAAATAGTAATCATTTTGAAAATATCATAAAATATTTGGAATGGATAGGTGTATAGTTATAGAATAGGTCAAATTAAAATAGGAATAGTGGTGTAAAAATAATTTAGGAATTGGTATATATAGTAGAAAAAAAAATAATTTTCTCACGTTGGGCGCCAAAAATAACATTATTCGAAAAATTTTTGTTTTAATTTGGGGGGAAAATGCTGTGTTAATAGGGTCATTTAGGAGTAGTTAGGACCAATAGTGCAGCGCACTCCATATAAAATACATAAGGGCTCAGAAAACGACACAGTTTTCTGAAGAAAACAAGAAATACGATGATTAGACTGGAAAGTAAATTCGCCCTGTATATAAATAATAATCATAATTAATTCAGTTAATGAAAAATATTTTTGGAGATTTATTTGAATAAAACAAATCTGCAAGTCGTTAAACAACATAATTGCAAGCTGAAACGCGACACTCATGGATAACGCAACATTATTATGATAAGAATCCTAATTAAAACAAGCAGGTTTAAAAATGCGTAAGATAGCAAACGCATATAATTTAAGGCATACGTTGTATTAAGTCTTTGACTGGAAAATTAAAAATGACACCTGATTTATTGGAAACAAACAAGGCATGGCAATTAAAATCAAAGTTCACCAAATTTATTTGAACAAACAATGGTTAATTATCTAGAAGTATGAAAATCCAAGCGAATCAATGCTATTAACTCGAAATAGTACGTTATAAGAGTAACGCGTTGATGTTAATACACAATAATAATACCATGGAATATCCGAAAACCTGGTATGAAAGTTTATACACAAACAACGAACTTTGCGCTTGTCAATAGATAGACGGTGTATTTAAATATGACCAGATTTGTAAACAAATTTCATCATGAAATAAGGCATAGTTCACGTCTCTGAAAACAAAAATATCCACGTAAAGTGATTAATTTTGAAGTGTGAAATAATATCACTGAAAATGGAAAATTGATGGGTTTGTCGTTTTATCCTTAAATAAAAAGCGTAAGTAACTAAAGGTTCTTTTAATTTAAATTCTAATATTAACCTTAATAAAAAGGACTCTAAACAATCACTGGAGACAAGTCTGAATAATTACGTGAGACAGCTCTAAATAATTACTGGAGTCAAGTCTACATAAATACGGGAACAAGTTTAAATAAATGCTGAAGCGATTATAAATGATTATTACTGGAACAAATGAGGAAATGCAACAAGCATTTATTTCAACGATTAATGGTCAACGAGTTTAATAGAGGACGCTAGTGTGTTTAAAGCGATGCTATGAGGGATGCACACAATATCGAAAACGGTTGGACCAGGAACTGATTCAAGCTGAAAAACAACAGGTTAGCCAATCTGAATGTTTATTATTTTATTATTTTATTTGTGGATATTTCATTGTACATTGCTAAACTGAATCATTTAAAAATTTAACATTTAATTGAATATTACTAATTTAAATACTTTAAAAATTAAATTCATGATTATTTATGTGAGGGGTCGGCAAGATTTATTTTTTTGAGTATACGTTGTAAATTACGTAAATAATAAAAGAGGTTAAATGAACGTTTATCAGGCTTCAGTTAATAATTAATAATAATAGTGATTTTGCTGGCTTTTTTAATCATCTTTGGGAATGATGATTATTAAAAATTTTTATTCAATTATTAGAAGAAAATTCCAGTTAAAGAATTTTAACTTTTTCATACGTTGTAAATATTTTTGAGAACATTATAATAATTTGTGCTTAATGGTGTTTTGGTTTAAAGATTAAAACAGGAAGGAGAGGTAGATTTAAATTCCTTGTTTGTCGTATTGTCGCAAGCTCCGTGCGTAATTCAAAAAAACTGAGCTAGCCTACGCAATTAAAATTATACATTAAAAATAAATAAATTGACAGATAAAAATTTTTACCTTTTTAATTCACAAAAAGGGCGCATAGGGGTATTGCTACAGTATCACAGCAATATATATATATATATATATATATATATATATTGCTATGCATAAACTGGAATTGTAATTATCGGAGCCCCGACGTTAGGCCGCCTATTAATATTGCTATGCTCCCTAAATTATTCGTGCCCCATCATTTGGTCGACATATAAATATTTCTATGTATTAACTGGATTTATCAATCTCGGACGTTGGGCTGTCATATAAATATTGCTATGAACTCCCTCCAGGAACTTAACTGGATTTTATCGTGTCTCGACCTTGTCGACCAATAACAAAATTTGATATGTTACCGCCTTACTCGTTATCAATTTCGTATTCAACTTATAGCTCCTCTTTGATTGTTTAAATTATCAAATCACTCCCATTAACTTTATCTTATGACCTCGACTAGCATTTATTTGGAATTATAAAATTCAGTTAATTCGATTGTATATAATGAAACAAATATTATGTACAGTTTTTGTAAATTATTTAAAATACACTTTTCAATTAATTAATGTTGTAAATCTCATTTATCAAAAATCATATACTTTTTAATCAAACCCAAAGTCACCAAAAAAAAACCTATTATTTTTATAAAAAAAGAAGTGTGGAACGTTCAAAACCTCTTATCATATCACGCACTTTATACGTATGCAAGTCCTCTTTTTGTTGACTTTTTCACATTCATTTATATTAAGCAAATTCAATATTCAAAATAGAAAAAAATGTCTTATAACTAAAAATCGGACCTGGTCTATTTTCTTCGCATTAACGCATCCATAATCAGCTAGTATTTCCCATGCATTAAGCCATCCACTTGAATAAAATTTATTTTTCCCCAATTCAGGATTATTACATGCCCTGTAACATTTTTATTTTCAGTCATAATTTAATTGCATTGAATTACAAGAATAATGCGCTAAGCGTGCATTGTTCCTTAGGGATCTACTTATATTAATATATCTGTTGCGGTTGGTCGCTCAGCATTACGTAAGTCTAGACGAGACTCGAGGTGAGTTGGTCGCTCTAGAATTTTTGCATCATAATTTTTTAAGGAGTTGATGTAATTTTTGATTGTTAGTCTAGGTGAGACTCGTAGAGGGTTTGTCACTCTAGCAAATTTAGGCGTTGTGAAGCATTGTAGTTGTTTCGACAGTTCGGTTGGTAGTAGGGTGAGAGTGTACCTGAACACTGATATTTTTTTTGGTAGCTATCATCGAGATTAATTTCTTTTAAATGTATAAATTATTTCGTTCTCAAAAGCCGGAAAATGGCATGTTAAGGACTTAAAGCCCTTTGCTGCATCAGATCCAGATGAAAATGATGATCCTGAAGATTAGTTTCACTTCAGTCATTTCTTTGATTATAAGTAAATCAGTTGTTTGATTGTTTCGTTTTGTTCTGATTTTTGATTTAGTATGGTTTTAACTAATACTAAATGAAGACTGTCTTTTTGCAACGTATTTTGTTCGAAAATTTTGTATAGTAGTTTTGTAGTGTACGTTGATGTACATACTAATTAAGTTTGTCGCGCGTTAATAGAAGATATTATTAGAAAGTAGAAATACGTTGACTATATAAGTTGTTAGTCCTGATTTTTACATATTTAGGTAGAGAGAATATTGGCATATTCTTTCCGTTGTTTTCGACCTTTCTTTAATTTTTGTTTAATAAGGTCAGAGGTATGCATGGTGAACCTCACCATTTGATCCATCACTAATAGGTGATGATGTTAGAAAATTAGTGATAGGATAATCAGTAGGGTGTGGGAGATTTCAGCCGTGACTGGTTCGGTTCTGTATTCAGAGTTTTGGGGTTGAGAAATATTTGTGTGGGAGCAGGACTTCTAGCACTTTGAGTTATAGGGGTGATGTGCACTCACTTCCATTTTTGTAAGAGGCCTGTTGGTTAGCTTATTTTGGTTTTGATTATCACTTTGAGCTGATAATATTTTGTATTCGATTTTTGTAAGTAACCTGTTGGTTAGCTACTTTAGTTTTGATTATCACCTTGAGCTGATAATATTTTGTATTGTGATGCTGTTTTGATATCATAGCGTCCTTTTTGGTTGATAAAGTTGCTTGAGCTCCAGGAAGTGGAGTTGTTATTTTTGGAAGGTTTGGATAATTTGTGTTGTGTTTAGTTATAGTTAGTAGCTACTGGCTTCGGTAGGAATGAGAAAATTCTTGCTCTAATGGAAGAGTTACTTTAAATTTAAACTTGGATTAATTTTTTTGTCCCGTGGAGTGTTTGACTTTAATTTGACTTTTCTCGATTTTGACTTATACCGGTTGTGACTCCCCGATTTTGTCTCCCAATGGACGTTTGGTACACGTAGTTACCGGCACACTCAAATTTGTATATATTAGTCTCTCTCGTGTTTATAATTTTTGTAGTTATTCTGGATGTTGATTAGATAAGTAATTCTAATTCGTTAAGTATGATGTGTAGTAGAGATTTGTAATGTCAGTTAGGAGTTTAATAAAAGCTAGTATGAAAGAAAAAAAATCTTTTGTTTTTTTGGCTTAAAATTTTTTGTTGTAAAAGATTTCTTTTTTTTTTAGGAAAGGGGTAGTGTAACATTTTTATTTTCAGTCATAATTTAATTGCATTGAATTACAAGAATAATGCGCTAAGCGTGCATTGTTCCTTAGGGATCTACTTATATTAATATATCTGTGTCGCATAAAGCTATTTCCAAGCACATCTCTATTTGATTATTTTGTATTCTCCGCCTCTAACGGCGCGACCACTCGGCTCTGGTTTCGACAAGTCAGTCGGCCGCCGGCAACAGCATTGTTAAGATGTATTTTCGACTGGAGGCTGGCAACCTTCGCATCAACTATTAATCGTTGTGATATCTTCTAATAACGGTTGGTAAAGTATATATTATACGAACTAATGTAATTTGAGGTAATTTATTTAGCGCGACATGTAGAACGCGACAACGTAGAATGAAACATGCAGAATTCGTCAACTAGAATCCAAGAAAAAGTTAAGAATTACCATTATGTAGGACAGTCGATTTGAAATTTGCCTAATAAGAAATTTGTCTGATAAGAAATTATGGATGTTAATTTGGATGCAGTCGTATCAAATTAGAATGGCTGGTAACTTTGTTTGAAGAACGGAAATCCCGTCTCAATTTATCGTGAAGCAGTTTTTGGTTCGTTATTAGTTGTAAGATATTTCATGCATGTGTTTTAAAGGTTAGAACACGTGAACTTGCTATTATGTTTACAATATGTAAATTGTGTAAATTTCAATTAATTGTTGAGCTGGTTTTATAAGCCGTAAAACGAAATTTTGTCGGATTAGCTTTCTATAAAAACATGCTTTGTTCCATATGAACCTTCGATAAGTTCAACGTATGTTTTCGACGTCATATTTTTTTGTTTTGCACAGTTGACAGATGTTGTCTTGAATGCAGATGCTTTGTGCAACGGTAATGGAATTTAAACAAACATTCCTATTTTTGTGATCAGCTTTTATCTATACATAAATTATTAAACGTAAATATGAAAGTTTAAATTCTCATTATGTAACATTCTAGTAATTTGTAATCTACCTGAAAAGATCTGCCCAGGTTAGAACGTAATTCAGTGTGTTATGCTTACAAACCATTATCACTTTAATATTTATAACAAGTTCATGTTTAAAGTACAGTTGGTTGTTTAATAAAAAAAGAAAAGTGAAAGTCAAAACTTTAACTTTGATGTAGTTGATTATGACAATTTTTTTGTTATAAGTTCCGATATTTTAAAAGAGTTTTTTTTAGTAAACAATTAGTTCAAATTTAAGGCTTTTATTTTGGTCAAATACGATCAAATCTAAATACACAAAAGTAAAATTTTTCTGAGTAATAGTTTGGTGCCAATATTATATTGGATATACATTTTTTTTATTTTTATATACTTTTATAGGACACAAATGGTGTTCTACTGTTTTATTTATATAATCTTTGCAATTTCTTACTGCGTCTTATTTTGTTAAGACAGGTTTTTGTTAACGAAGGCGATCATTTTATCTTTGGGTTTCCACGTCCGCTCTTAGAACTGTGCTTTGCAATTATCGTAATTATCTCAGGACATGGTGGCGCCTATTTGATTTAGCTTAACTTTGGTTTGCAAACAGAATTCGACTTACCCCCCACTTCTTATTGCTCTACCCAGGAATAGACCCCCAGCTATGTCGGAAGACTTTTGTTCACTAGCGCCTTAATGTAGAAGAAATAACGTTTCAGTGACACCGCAACGTTTAGGGCCCAAACAACAATAAAATTGGGGCTGTCAATGAACAACAAAAAATATAAGTTTCACTGGCCCATCCAACATGGTGCATTCTAAAGAAAAAAATTTTGGTTCAGCCCATTTGAAATATTGTCTATCCACACGCTTGAATCATTGCATTTAAATTATTGCCATCACCCTCTGGACTACAATTATTAACTTATACTTATGCACCCCAATTTATTGTCATCTCATTCAGACTTATTACTTCTTATCAATTTTCCCAAACTTAGAATACCATCTATTCTCCCCGGACTCAGAAGCCCTATTATTATTATGCTTTAGTTTAAATAAATTCCCTAAAATCTACTTACGTTTAATCGGCAATCGTAATTTTCATTTTCGCACTTATACAATTTTTCACTTTAAATTATTATTACGTATCACATTTTATTTCAGAGTGGCGCACCTCGGCCTTTGTTGAGTTGAAAACTGAGTTCGTTATCACTGTACTTGGTAATATATCATTGATCTCCTACTCCTTCAGTGGGTATGGTCTACAAACTCGTCGCTAATTTTAACCAATCAAATCTTTGCATTTAAAGTAGTTTCTGATGTAATTTTCTATGCTTTCAAATAATTGTGGCCTGCTCGCAGCTGTCTTGTTATCAAACATGCGGTGTTTTGACGAATCTAATCGCTTTTCCATAAACAACTGATGCAATTCGACTTTTAATTTTCATATCTGCCTGTTATTTACGCAATTTTTAATCACCTCTCTTTATCAAAGTTCTTAACTACTTGTACGCATTTACCCTATGCTTCTCGAAGCTCTATTTCTTATCTCCGTATTAACCTAATTGTTTGGAACTCTTTTGAATGCGTGTTTAATTACGCTTTATTATGTTTACTTATAAATTACGCGTGCTTCTACTGAAAAATATTATTATCTGCCTTACCTAAATTAACTAAAACTTTATCTACAGGGTATTAAATATTTACTATTTACTTAATGCATGTCTTCCTTGTTTCTACGCTAACTATGCGTCTTCCTGTGTCTATTTGCGTCGCTTAAAACTACTTATACTTTATATACAGGGTGTTGACTGCTTACTATTTACAAACTATCTCCATTTCTCAATTCTTTAAACGACCTTTACTATAAAGTACACCCTTAAACAACCCCTTATCACAGCAATATATATATATATATATATATATATATATATATATATATAGAGGAGCTCGCTTTGATTGCATGTAATTTTTGGTGAGTTGCTCTCTAAAATGTAAATCTTCGTTGATGTAGAAAATATTTAAATAGTTAATGTTAACATAGAAATCAAGTGCTAGAAAACAAAAAGTTGGTGGAGATATACTTAATTCTGTAATCAATAATTTACCTTTTTAAGCTTGTCCCAGGTTATAAATTTTGTGGTCTTTGGATAGAACTCCCTAAGTGGTTTTAGTTTACGGAGATTAAAGTATCAATCTTCTTGATGAAACTTGTAAACAACATGAATATTGTGTATAGCAGCGAAAAGAGATCTGTAGATGGCATGCAACAGATAAGTGCTAAATGAAAAAGCATCACAGAGGTTGCAACAACTTTAGTAAATCAAAAACTTGCAGCCTTAGGAGTTATGGCTGCAATGAAAAGTTAGGTTAAGTTGTACAAGGGATACTGTCCTTTGTTAAAAATAAATAAAATTGCAAAGAACAAAACAAGATAGGCAAAAAATTATAAAAAATCATGAACAGGCAGTGGAGTTACATTTAACAAGGTTATTTAACAAGTTCACGTTGTTTTAAAAAATGTGAAGTATGGGAATTTAGAATATAAAATCAAAACCATAATTCAAGTCATTAACAATGGAAATAATGCGTTCAACCAAATCAAATAATAAAAATGCCAAAGAAAAGAAGATTTTTATTTTGGATACCAATTTTTACTAATTTTGATTTATCCTGAAGGGACAGGGACCTCGTAAGAATATAAAGGTGCGTTGACTAACTGTAGTGGCATGGGAAGTGTGTTCCTATGGAAAATTTGTAAAAGAATATGGAGAAATTCAAAAAATTAAAAATAATAATAAAATAGCTGGAATGAAAACAATGCTATAAAATCACTTACGCAGAAAGGCTTTTCTCTTGTCATAGTCAAGGACACCAAACCAACTAGTCACAGCAATACCTTTGGATATTATCCCTACACAGAAGGTGGTTATTCTGAATAAGCCACCTATGCTTTTATGCTTCTGTTGTCTAAACTTTTTCCATTACACTTTACCATTCTCTGAAGTACCTTAAAACAGTTATTAAATTTTTGGTCAAATTAAATAAAATTGAAAAATATAATGACTTCTAAATAAGAGTCCATCATCAGTGTAATTGGTTATAGTTTTTAAATAAAATCAAAAGAATTTAACCTAAACCTAAACTTTTTAATATTAAATAATTTCTAGATACAAATATAATTTCCTTAAAGCAAAAACTTAGTAAGTAAAATATTTCTTTCGACAATAGCTGACCAGCCGTGCATTGATTGACCACAAAACCGGTTGTAAATGTGAAAATAACGTAAAACAGTTTGAAAGGAAAGACTTACCGAAATGTTCAGCTGCTGTTGTAAATAGTAGCACTCGTATTTTAAGAAAAGGGATAGACAGGAAAGGAGAAAAATGTAATAATTCGCACTGTACACATTTGCTCGAGCCGGCCGAGAGTTGTACATTCCTCGTCCATGTTCAAACATCCAATCCTGCACATGCAAACATTGTTCGTTTCTTACTTCGCACATGCGTTCACATTAATTGAAATAAATGGTAAATCCGAAATAAGCAAATATTTGACAATACAACCATACTGCGTATACATGGCCACCCTCGAAAATTCCTAACCCAAAAAACTTAAAAGTAAGAAAAAGAAAAATTGTAACTAAAGAATACTCGTTTAGAATAAGGTCAAAATTAAGCGTCAGACAAAGGACATAGCTTAACTACTGGTCCCCTATAAACACCTTTACCAGTTTTGACCATAACTACACGTACTTGCCAGTCGTTCTCCGGGTGTAACTCTATCACTCTGCTGATAGGCCACTTAAGAGAAGATTTTAAGTCGCTTTGTATGAGAACTAGAGCATTGAGCTTTATATTTGTGTTAGGGCTTGTCCATTTTTGCTTCTGTTGAAGCATATTAAGGTATTCCCAAGAATACCACTTCCAAAAATCAAGTCGCAACCTTTGAAGAAGTTGCCACCTGGGAAGGCAATTGAGCTTTATATCCAACATTTGTTTCCACAATGACGGAGTTTAAAGGTTCCAAATGTACAAAATGTCCGGAAGTAAACGGTGATAAATCATTGGGGTCGTTGCTTAATGCACACAGTGCGCTGGAGTTAAGCACGACCTCAATTTGACAAAGAACGATGTTCATTTCTTCTATCGTAAGTCATTGCTCGCCGATAACCTGGAATAAATGAGTCTTAAATCCTTTCACGCCGGTTTCTGCCAAACCATTGAAATGTGGTGTTGAAGGCGGACTAAAATGCCATCATAAAGAAAGTTTTTCAGGTGCTTGTTGTGCAGCTATAAAAATTGATTGTGGGCGCCGTGAAAATTAGTGGCATTGTCGAAGTAACAATCTGAAATAGTACAGTGACGGGATTCGAATCGGCGAAAGATGGCAATAAAACTTTTTAAATACAAATATAAGGAATGCACAACATCTCTTTCTCACAACACTTATTCTAGATACTAATATAATGAGTTCCAAAATCTCCTTTTCACATACGCATAGTTCTCAATTATTCTCTACACGTCTCTAATAATCAAATCTTAAACATACTATAATTACTATTAATAAATCCTCAATTGAACTTTTATTATAATTACAGTATACACCCACTACCTTTAGAAGTCATTTAATTTTATATCAATTCCCTTAAATACCATGTTTTACATAACTGAATTCAGTATGTTTATTTCACCTTATATAATGACAAATCTTGTATGCGTATTCTTAAAAAATTAAATTATTTGAGTTGTACATAGATCTTACTATGAAATTTAAATATTTAATCTAAAAAAGTAGTCTTTTATAAATCAATCAATTGAAATAAAATATTTTATTTTTACTCTTAAGCATCTTTTTGGTGTTGGTTGTAATTCACCAGTATTGACTTTTCCAAACATAATAATTATCAATTCTTATGAATTAATATCAATTCTCCATCTTCTGTTAAGTCGTTTTAAGAAGTTCAACTTTATTGCAAATTGATCTATTCTCCATATACATCATCATTTTGTTTTCGACCTTACTTAAGGTCGGTTTGACGCAGCTCTAACTTCTTTTCTATTCTGTGCTAATCTAAAGAGTTCTACATACCCTTCACAACCCAGATTTCTAATAATTTGATTAATATAGCTTGGTCTTTGTCTTTCTATACTTTTCTACCTTTTTCTTATCTACCTGGCTCTACATAGATATTAGCAACCTGATGGTTGTTAAATAACTCCAACATGTTTTTTACATGATTCCCATTTATAAGGAAATGAAATATTACTTGGTTATTCCCTCCAAAAAAGAAAAGTGTTAAATTATATGTTATGGTAAGGCTTAAGCAACGAATCGTTGCCAACTTGCCAGACCGCTAACTAATTGTGAGTTATGTCATGGAGACGTTAATTAAGTTATATGTTATGGTAAGGCTTAAGCATCGAATTGCTGCTAATATGCTAGACCGCTAACTAATTGTGAGTTATGTCATGGTGACGTTTATTAAATTATATGTTATGGTAAGGCGTAAGTAACGAATCGCTACCAACATGCCAGACCACTAACTAATTGTGAGTTCTGTCATGGAGACGTTTATTAAGTTATATGTTATGGTAAGGCTTAAGCAACGAATCGCTACCAACATGCCAGACCGCTAACTAATTGTGAGTTATGTCATGGTATCATTTAGTTAACTGATTTTTATTTATTTATTTTTTTGTTTGTTTTGTTTCCGAACTTACTTAAGGTCGGTTTGATGCAGCTCTAAATTCTTTTCTATTCTGAGCTAGTCTAAAAAGGTCTACATACTCTTCACAACCTAAATCTCTAATAATTTGACTAATATAACTTTGTCTAGGTCTTCCTACTCTATTTTTTATTTGACAGTCTATAATCTAAGACCTTACTAAATAGTCCCTCATGTCTTAACTGGTGCCCTATCATTGTATCTTTCCTGACCTTCAATTGTTTCCACATACAGGGTTCCTCACCTATCTGTCCAACTAAGCTTTAACGTTCTCCTATAACACCAAGTTTCAAAGTCTCACTACCTTGTAATAGAGTGCTCTCCGTATACATCAACACCAAACTATTTAGTAATATACATCCATTACAATTAATCTTCAATATTTAACTAAACGCAATCTTACAATAGTTTTAATTTCTTTTAAATTATCGATCTACTATTTTAATATATTTTCAATAATCATTAGCTGCCAAATAATGTTCATTTTGAGTACCAATTTAATTACCTAATTTATCTAGGCTATGGAGAGCAGCATGCTAAAGTTGACATTTGAACTAATACTGATCGATCGACACATGTATTGGTTTTTAAATGGAACGAATCACCTCTGACATATTTGTTCTAGCAGGTTTGAGCATTTCGTGATTTAATATGTTGCTTTGCCGTACATTATATTACAGTCCATAGTTGATATGGAACATACGTTTTTTGCATTTTACTATCTGATACCTTCTCGATTTAATGGTTTAAACACTTTTCTATACTAGAAATTGATTAAATTAATTCGCTTTTCAATTAGAAACAACTTTTTATTATTAATTACAAACGCAATTTTTTTTAGGATATTTACACATGCAAGTTTGCCATTATTTTATATAACTGAAATTCTTATAACAATTTTTTTTGTTTGTAAAATAAAAAAATTGTTATTTGCATCAAATTATAAGTTTACAGGCAGGAGAGAATAAAAAATTGAAAAAATTTGCAAAAATATTTATTTGTAAAAGTATGTTGCTCGTCAGTGTTTCATAAGTACTTAGTCCCATATGGAATACAATATGCCAGTTGTTATTTTTTTTTTAATTTGGTTCAATTACATGGCTAAGTTCAACATTTTCTACTCGCAATCTTGTACAAAACAATTAAGCTGTTATGAAACCTGGTTTGTAAAGTCGTAAATAGTAAATTAATCCTCTGAAAGCCTGTGTAAACGCCTTATTGTTCTAGAAATACCTCATGGTTTCCAACTTGTTTTGCATACACGGTGTGTGAGCATTAAACCTTTGTTATGATAAGACTTTTCCTGCTTGAACTATCTTTGCAAGTAATTTTCTAAATCCACTGACTTCCACATCATCTTTGAGGTAAGCTATAAAGTTATTGATGTGCAAACTCCCAGTAAGGTTAACTACAAAAATCCTATAGTGTCAACTACGATCATGAAACAATCAGACAATAGGCCATAGGAGCAGAAGCCACTCACTTGTCGTTATGTACCCCCTAGCTGACTAACACTTTTGACATCCTAGAGCGTATCCATCATATACCATATTAGTCTGGGGCCGACACCTTTTGTTATTCAGCCAGAACCTGTATCTAACCAGCCTAAAGGTAGCCGCCAACAGTTAGTGGTTAAGGGAGAGTGATTTTTGCTGGATCCTAAAAGGACATATTAATTGTTTTTTGCAAATCCCTTTTCCACAACAGCTATGTCGAGCTGCCAAGAACAATTTTAACCGCACAAGTCAGTAAGACTCGGCACCCCAATGTCACAAATAAGAATTTTATATTGACTATATGAACTTTTTATTTAGAATATACTTTTTCTAGAAAGTAATGCTCCAAATAGTGTATATTTGGAATTTGCAATAATAACCATTGTAAAATAATCTGAATTACAGTTTTGCTTAAGTTTGTACGTGATTATCAGATCTGATGCTTGTTTAAATCATGAGAAATAAAATGTTGTTTAACTAATATTTTTTTTATATCACTAACACATGTGAATTCATTTAATTTTTTTTTATTGTTTGATAAAAGTTATTTGTTATATAATAGATACCTTTTGATTTTAAAACATTTCATCTTCTAAAAAGGGTAAATTAAAAATTATAAATAATTCTCTCCAATAGGGTTTCTGTATCTACCATAAAATCACATTTCTTTAATACTTGCTAGATACATTGGCGTCCAACTTTACTTTAGTTAGTTTTTCGTTTTCAATCATACCGTTTTTATTATCTCCCATGGGATAATACCCAAGCTAGCCGCCAGCACAGCAAGTTTTTATAGTTGCAACTCGAAATCATAAAAAGTTCAAGTCTCTTTAGATTCCGAATTGTTCTATCTTCTCTGTAGGGGCTGAAGAAATAAATTTTCACATTAGCCCAACAACGTGGGGTTAAAAATAAACTTGTTGCATTGGCACCGCATGGTGGGGAGTTGGAAAAATAAAAAAATTAACTCTAATACATTCTTTAAGAGTATTTATATAAAATGCGATCTTTTAATTATAAATTATGAATGAAACTTCTTGTATCACTATGCGTTAATGCGTCAACTGTAATTAATACATCTATACAGGGCATTTTACAAATGTTCCTTACAAATAAATGTGTCTAAATAAATTGCTTCTTTCACGCATTTTCTCGAATTTATAAAATATTATCTTTATGATACACTATAATATGACTTTGCTATGACTTTTAATTACAGACACACATACTTGCATATATTATAAATAATGTTTTAGGCAATATTGAAACTCAAAGCCAAAGTACTGGAGTGAGGTCTCGAAATGTAGCAATTCGGAATGAACTTGACCTTTTTGTCAATGTTCTTCATTGTCATTCCTATCCTGGAGTACCTGCTAAACAAGACAATATCGATATTATTATCATACGACAAAATACAGAAGGAGAGTATGCTATGCTGGAGCATGAGGTAAATTTCAATGTCATTTGGTGGCCAGTATATCTGACATATGATTTTAGAGTGTCAATGGTGTTGTTGAAAGTATGAAAGTTGTTACTCAATCAAATGCAGAACGTGTTGCTAAATTTGCCTTTGAATATGCTCGTAAACATGGTCGTAAAAGTGTAACCACTATTCATAAGGCAAATATAATGTAAGTACATAAATATTGTTTGCCGACATAATTTGTATATGTTTATGCTTATTTTTTTCTAGGAAGTTTTCTGATGGTTTATTTTTGGAAACATCTAAACAAATTGCTAAATATTATCCAGAGATTATTCATAATGATATGATTATTGATAATTGCTGTATGCAGTTGGTATCTAATCCTCATCAGTTTGATGTTATGATAATGACAAATTTGTATGGAACTATTGTATCTAATGTTGTATGTGGAATTGTAGGTGGTGCAGGATTATTATCAGGCAAAAACTATGGTGATCATGTAAACTCGTACTGAGCACATTCTTCTTTTTTGTTAATACGTTTAATTTTAGTATGCTATTTTTGAACCTGGCACTCGTAATACAGGCACTGCTATTGCAGGAAAGAATATTGCAAATCCAATTGCTATGTTAAGTGCTAGTGTTGATATGTTGGATCATCTAGGTCACAAGCAACATTCAGAACTTATCTTCAATGCATTAAAAAAGACCGTTTGTGTAGATAAATTACATACTCCAGGTAAGTTCCTCTATAGGTAGGGGTATTCCATGTCAAACTACTAATTAATTGTTTTATTTTGTTGGCACAATAGTCATTTTTAAAATGTCGAAAATGACAATGTTTTGTTAAATTATACAGATTTTTAGGTGGATATTTATATTTTGAGATAATAATGTACTATAGTCTACAAATTTCAAATTGTTACTTTTTGGTTGTTTGTAGATACAGACACACTTCTTTCCTTTCTTGCCATATAAAGACTACTTTTAAGTTGATGCTTTTTTATCTCAAATATTTTATGAGTATCCTTGGAAAATAATAATTTAGGTTTACAGCATCTTACAACCAACTGTAAATAGCATCTTTATATTTTGTTTGTAACATTTAGTGTTCTCAAATAGCATTTGCCAATTTAATATTTTTATCTAAGTTTATTTTGTGTTGGTGCCATTGAATTTCTTCCGAGGGATGTGGTATTTTTCGACACCATAGAGCAATTATGTTTCGCGGCAGATAGGTTAAGTCGGCATCTAATCGCTATTTTATTATTATTATTGTATGTTATTCAATAAATACTAAAGTAAGTAGTTATTATTTTTATTATACCATATTTTTATTTTAATATAACTGTTGCGATGTCGGCATGTTCATATACTTTTTGAAAACAATTAGTTCTTACATAATTTAATACAATCGATTAGTAATTGTAAGCAATGTTTACAGGTGCAATAACATTTTACGATAGCATAAGCTTTAATGTATCAATTTTCAAGGGCTACTACTAGCGATTAAGTGAATAAAATGTCAATAAAACCACTACTGTTTTGGAAAACATCTTTGAATCTGGTTTCTACAATTAGAAGCACAATTTGTCAATGCCAGTGTTAAACAGTGTTAAACTAAATACAACATTGCGGTAGGTGCTATTAAAATCAAAATTATTGTTCAAGTTTCCAACATCCTGCTAATTCACTATTAACAGGTAAATATGATCTATTAAAGCAAAGATTAATAGACAATTTTGCTGATAGTAAGGAATGTCTCGTTTGTAAATTGTTAACGGTGGTTGAAATATATGATATCGAGCCTTCATAATTATTATTACAGCTTAGAAATTTAAGTTATGGTAAAATATCAGATAATTTTTTAAAATCAATATAGTTAAAACGTTTGCCTACTCAAATTCAAACAATTTTAACTGCGAGTTTAAATAACCTTTCAATTATGGCTGATAAATTAGCAGATGTTATTTTGTTGTACATTTTACTTATTAATATCACAACATGACAATATTAAAATATACTATGACAAGAAATATAGATCTTCTTTGTCGCTTAGTTTTCATCGAAGAGCTTTTGATAAAATTCGTTGTCTTTGACATACAGATTCTTGAAGAATGCTTGAACTCATTAAAGACGTTTTGTATGACCAGAAATTGACAAAGATTGCAAACAGTGGACTGAAACATGCATTTTATGTCAAAAGTCTAAAATAATTCCTTACATGAAATTTACCCTACAAGAATCAAATTAGCCAGTTACAGTTTTTCACATATTAATATGGACATAATAGATCCACTTTCTTCAAATGGAAACTGGTTATTACGTAACTATAATTGATTGTTTCTCATTTTGGTCTAAAGCCATACCATACCCATTGCAGACGTTACTGTAGAATCAATTGCATATGCATTTTTAGGTAATGGGATTTTGTGTTTTGGAGTTGCTGAAAAAATTACAACTGACTAGGGATGACAGTTCAAAAGTAATATATCCACTCAGTAGACTAATTGGAATCAAACATTTTTTACTACTGCATAATATCCTCAAACTAATGGTGAAGAATGTTGGCTTTGATCAAAAACCATGCAACCAATAATTGGGTTGTTGATATACTTCCTTTAAGTTTATTGAGCCTCATCCACAATTCATGAAGTTTTATCAGTCACTGAAGTATTATTTGACATTACAGCACCAGAGTTTGCCGAAAAGTTTAAATGCACATTCAAGCAAACACGTCCAGTTGCTACAAAAATTTCTTTTTTGCATAAAGTATTTATTCATCCAGATTTGCAAACTTCAAGTCATGTTTTCATTCACAATGATATGGTACTTCAAATATTGCAACAACTTTACAATGGGCCATATAAAGTTTTGAACAAAAACCCTAAATGGTTTGTCATAGATATAGACTGCAGGTTTGATAAAATATCAATAGACAAACTCAAACCATGCTTTTTTGCATCAGATCCAGATTTACTCCAATCATAATCTCAAACTAAAAAAATCGTTTTATGTAGGCAACCAACAACTTCAGTTTAGGATGACAAAACTTTGCAGACATCGCATAAAACTACATGTTTCAATCACACTGTTTCACTTCTGCTCAGGTATTGTTAGCACTAGCAGGGAGTACTATAACATTTAGTAGTGTTCTCAAACAGAGTGTGCAAATTTTAACATTTTTATTCAAGTTTATTTTGCATTGGTGCCATTGGATTTCTCTCACAAGGAAAAGTGCACTATGAATGATGTATCTTTTGGCACCAGCGAGTAATGATGTTTCGCGACAATAGGTTAAGTTAAGTTGGCATCTAATTACTGTTTCATTATTATTGTTGTCCTCAATTGTCTTCAATAAATAGTTATTTAATGTTTACATTATATTGATTTTGACTTTTTAATGCCTTGAATTTTTTCTGATGTTTAATAATTCTATTGCACAATCCGAATTTAATATAATAACCCCCTCCCGACCGTACACTATTTTAAAGATTCGTATTTAAGTTATTCAGGAACTATTCTGACAATACTCTCCTTATGTTGTAGGCTTGTGATCTTTAAAACGCAACAGTTTTGTCGTAATGTGATTATTGTAAGGGTGGGTATATGAGGATTTTTCATGTAGAGAAGTTCAATAAAGAATTTAAACATTTGAAGTGTGTTTTGATGTAATCGTAAAAGCCAGAGTACCTATATCAGTTTCAATTCTATAGTGAAATGTCCATTGTTATCTAACTGGATTATATCTTAATTTTTATTTAACACAGTTAATTTCTAAACTTTTGGTCTGATTATTATAAGGCTAGACTGGAAAGTAATGTACAATCTGGATGAAGTTATTTTCTTTCAAGGATTTAATATATTGTACAATTTAGTTGTTCCATATGTATTAATTTAATTAGTTTTCTACAACCGATGGCGGTACCAGTATTGGGTGCCGAAACTGGTTGTGCTCATTCGTTTTGTTGAAGTTTTACTTTTTTCAACAACAAAATATAATTGTACCTGGAGATCGTTATGAGTTTTCTTACATCATTAAATATCTATTGAGGTCTTTTTAGACATGTAATGAGGCAAAAGTCATAGGTTGCTAAGTTTGGAAAGTATGGCAGACAAGCAATGACAACAAACTGTAGACGAATGAATGCTTTTACTGTTGTTATGTTACACATGTTAAGCCAAACCATTGTGCAACAATCTCTGGTATAGCTTTTTCAAGTGCGTCGAACATGATTTGGTAATGTTTATTTTACTGCAATATGTCTTTCCTAATTCAATATAGGATGTTTTATTAACATAATTCAAAAGTAAGATGAAATAATTTGTATTATTGTAAATGAATCAATACTGTAAAGTTAAATAGTTTTTACGTTTTAATGACATATTTGAGTTTTAATTCGAGACTATGATTACTATTTTCATAAGTTTTGCTTATAGTTTGTACAAGCCTTTATTTCTGAAAGAAACTTTAAAAAATTATTGTATAACTTTCTCTTTACTTTTATAGTGTTTTACAATGTAGCATCTTTGTACATAATGCCTGTTGCTATTAAAGTGACTGGTAAAATAGTTAAGCGCATGCCCATCTATATAGCCTAATAATATTTCACAGAACTTACTAACAATATTATTTAAATCATTTTACAAAATTACCATACAACTTAATTAAACTAGGCTTACCTTCTGTCCATCTAAATAATTTCATCTACATAAACTGGATCATGAAATACACTAATTCTGTTCTATAACAAATTTATTTGCAAAGTTTGTTGATATCATCTACAACATTCAAATGAACAAATAGCAGATACGATATGGGATAGGAGGGGAAATATAGGGAAAAGCTTCACACATTGTAAGTTATAAAGCATTAAGAGTTCTTCAAGACAAGATACTTATGTGTAAATCCTTCTTGTTTTCATTGGTCGAGGACAATGACACATGTCATTTCAAACTGTGGGAAATCATACTAACATTCCATTCATACGAAAGACATAATAAACTATTTCTTAAAAACGCCCAAAGATAATTTATATGACCTATTTTCTAGCTAAATTACAATGGGCAATACCTTAAATTAATTATTAGAAATCTCCTAACATAAGAATCAACTAGAATCTTTGTGAAGCTATTTGCTTTAACAATGTATGATGCTATGTAAGTAGTAAATAAATTTGGCAATTGAACATCATTCTTACATTAAAGTGATAAAGCCAACAGCAGAACCAACCATAAAAAGTATGCTGTCTATGGATACAAGTTTTTAAAGTGGAGGATTATTTTCATAATATGGTTTTTTATAACTTGGTATATGTCATATCAAGTGTATTTTCTTGTAATTGCAAAACAGAATAAACGTTTGTTTCCTAAGTAATCATTAAAAACCCCATAAAAATATTTATTAAGAAATATTGCAGATGTCTATTTATTATATTGCAAACTTAAAGCGCATTATTGTAAATCATCTTTTATTTGTATTTTAATTTTTTCAGACATTGCTTCTATTTTACCAGGACTGAATTCCTAGCCAATTGGATGGATATCATAATTTCGTTTCTAGTTTTAAGTTCTTGAAATAATATCTCTGATCCAGCAAGCATGCTTCTTCAATAATATTGCCATCTTTATAGGGGTTTTCTGCACCACAAGTATATGTACAATTATAATGTATGCAGTCATAGGTGCTTTTGTTTTATTCATAAATATGGTAAATAAAAATTGTTGGGAAACTAGTGTTGCTTTCAGTCCTTTCAATTTAGATTTTCCTAAATTGCTCTTGGAAGTATATTCAGTATAATATTTTTTATAAATTGCAAAATATTGTTCTATGTTGCAATTTTTCCAGCAGTAAATGTTGAACCACAAATTAAACAAATACGTTTGTTCTTAATATAAATAGCATTTCTCTTGTATGTGAAGTCTAAATGATCATTCCAAATTGAGCTAGTAGTTGAAAGAAAGGAAATAAAAAGACTCCAACAGAATTTGAACATGTAACCTTCTAACTGTACTTGGCTCAATTGGTTACCATGTTCAAGTACAAATTGGAAAGTTTCAGGTTCGAATCCATTCTAAGACATTATATTTTCCTTCTTTCAATTACTAGCTGGATTTGAAATTATCATTCAGGCTTTGCATAATAGCCTTAGTTATAATTTCATCTTTTTATCTAATATAATAATTAAGTGTAGAATCTAAACATGTATGTATTTTGATTGATTTGGCATGGAATAACCTTCGGAAGAGTTATATAGTTAATTAATATATGAAAATTATGTTAATAGATCTTGGTGGTACAGCTACCAGTACCGAAGTAGTGCAGCGAATAATAGACCATATTCAGCAGTCTGATATCATGACTTGGTAATCTCAAAATTTTTTAGAGCATGCAGTTCTGTGTATTCTACTAACACTGACATTTAATTGATGTTGCAATTCGTAAAGTATCTGTTTAAATTTTTAAATTACACCAAGGTTTATAGCAGTGACTGCAATTTAATTTTCAGCAATATGTATTATATTTTGAATGTTTGTGTGTAGCAAGTTCAACTATTTAAAGTACAATTTTAGAGGACTGCATGTGAATTTTTTAATAAATACTAACTTTTTTATTTTATATCCAATGACTATTTTTATTGTTCCATGTATAAAAAATTTGTTCAATGCTGTCCTTGTTCATACACGTATGTGTGCATGCATACATGCATCAATGCATGCCTGGAAGTGCATACATGTTGACGTATGGGAGCATGTGCATATCTTTATGTCTGTAAGTTAAAGACACTCGCGTGTTTAACGTACAAACTTTTTTGGATTGCATAAATGTAAATTTATTACTTTTATTGTTAAATGTATTGCTGTTCAATTGCTATAAGGTTTAGTGTATTTTATATGCCTAGTCAAGTAGAGTGTTTTCGTTTGTGATTTTAGTATATTATAAGTTAATTATTTTTGCAATAAACTTAACATTATAGTTCTATTTTGTTACTAACAGCAAGTATGGTTTGTTTTTAATGCCTTATCTTTGACTTTTGCATTTTAAAAAACATTTACTAAAATAACTACTACTAAAATTATATAATTGATTAGTTGTATCGTAATATAAGAACAGAAACTTACTTTATTTGTGCTGTATCTGATTTGTATTAATTTTACACAGAAATCATTGCATAAACTGCATTTCCATAGGTACATATAGTAGGAGAGATGAGCAGCTTCTGGCACCTTCAGAGGCTGTTGTCACAAGGGTAATAACTTTTAAGGATGACATTGATTGTTTCTATTTTCTTGTCATTATCCGCGCAATTGATATTTGCGGTGCAAGAATTAAAACCAGCTTCAATTCTTTCCTTTTCATTTTTGTAATATATGTATATATATATATATATATATATATATATATATATATATATAAATATATATATACCTCCTTCTACGAAAACTTCTGATTATGAAACATTTTTCGATTTATTAAATAGTCTGGTTCTTTGCACCAATGAGAAAATTATATTATTAGGTGACTTCAACATCTCTAATTACTGTTTCTATACTAGTAGTGCAGCTGCCAGTGTAGTCAAAAACTTCTGTGCTTTCAATAACCTAACACAATATAATGAAATACTGAATGTATCTGATCGTTTGTTTGATTTAGCTCTCTGTAACGCTGCCACAAAAGTGTCTAAATGTAATTTTTAAATAGTTCCTGAAGACGGCTATCATCCAACTTTAGAAATTTTAATTCGTATCGAGTTTAAATTAGACATCAATTTCTCAATAAATAATGAAGATGTAAGGTGGAATTTCAAAAAAGCTAATTTTCCGCTACTGTATGATTCCCTTTGTTCAGTAGACTGGGCTCCAGTATATCAAACCAAGGACATTAACTCTGCAATTTTGGAATTCTACAATTCTTTATATAAGTTATTTAATTTGACAGTGCCATGCTCTCGTATTAAGTATTCCCGTACATATCCGCCGTGGTTTGAATTAATTAGTATTAACTAATTGAAACTAAACATAAACTTTGCAAGAAATATAAATAAAGTCAGTATTAATGACTACGTTAAATTTAAACCTATAAGATCCTTATGTAAAACATTAATTGATAAAGTGTACATGATGTTTATTCTCAAGATTCATGTGAACATTTCTTCTGAACCAAAGTATTTTTGGAAATTTGTTAATAACAAAAAAGGCTCCACTAGAATACCTGGTATAATGAAATACAATGATGAAACTATCACTACTCAACAAGAAATTGTAGATGAATTTGCTTTACACTTCAGAAGTGTTTACATGAAGTCAAATTTATCGAGCACTATTCCTGTATCTCTTAACACTCGCTTTATTTCGGTTACTAGTTTTACTGAGGTGGAAGTGTTGAAAGCTATAAGAAAACTAAAAACAAAAATACTGCTGGTGTCGTTGCTGTGCCATCTTTCTTTGTTAAAGACTGTGCATATGTATTAGTCAAACCTGTATGCTACCTGTACAATCTTTCTCTTAGATAGCGGCCTTTTCCGGAAATTTGGAAGATATCAATGATTACACCAGTACTTAGGAAGGGCTCTAGCTCCGATATTACTAACTATCGTCCTACTTCTATTATAATCGAATATTGCCAAAGTTTTTGAGTCATCATTATACAAGCATATATATGCTCAAATGAAGCTTTATATTACACCTGCGCCACACGGCTTTATGGAAAGGAATTCAACAATCACCAACTTAGCTACATTCAGCCAATTTGTTTGTGAATCACTCGAGAGCAACAAACAAGTTGATGTTATCTCCACTGATTTCCAGAAAGCCTTTGACCAAATCGATCATTACATTCTTTTGGGTAAACTAAATGCTATTGGATTCGCACAAGCACTTTTGGAACTTACTCAGTCTTACCTCTTAAATAGACAAATGCACGTAGCTTATTCGAACTATCACTCTCAAACATTTACTTTAACATCGGGTGTCTCGCAAGGATGAAATCTTGGCCTTTTATTTTTCTGATATTTATTAATGATATTGTGGATTCTATCAACGCCGAAAGTTTGCAGACGACTTAAAAAATTTCAAAACTATAACTTCTATGGATGACTGCATACTTTTACAAAACGATATTGAAAGTTTGACCACTTGGTGCCTAACTAATCGGTAGCATCTAAATATACAAAAATGCTGTGTAATTTCATATGGTCGAAAGCATGACATGATAAACTTCTCGTATTTCATACAAGAAACGCTTGTTTAAAGATTATCTAGCTGAAGATTTAGGTATCCTATTTGATGAAAAATTCCACTTTGTTGAACATAGTAATAAATGTATTTTAAGTGCATATAAATCTTATGGTCTAATATATAGAAACTGCAACAACTTCTCTGTTAATACATTACTATTACTATTTAACACTCTTGTGAGATCTAAACTTGAGTATGAGTCTCTGATATGGCAACCAATTTATAAAGCTCATAGCGATAGCTTAAAAGCAGTTCAAAGGAAATTTTAAAATATGTATCTTTCACCTGTGACGGATTCTATCCACCTATTGAGCCTGACCATGTGGCCTTACTTCCAAGATTTAATTGTCTGTCACTCCAATGCAGACGAAAAAGTATAAATATAAGATTCTTATATAAATTATTAAACGATGAAATAGATTGTCCTAATCTACTAGGAAATATTTCATTGGTAGTGCCTCGTCAACATGCGCGTTTTAGCAATACTTTTTATCTTCAAACGAGTAGAACAAATTTATTGTTGCACTCTCCAGTCACGGTAATGTGTCTAACTTATAACAGATACTTCAATGATTCGGATATTTTTAATGACAGATTTGAAGACCTTATAAAACATATTAATTAATTTTTGATATATCAATTTTTGCTATACATTTTTTTCTTTTTTTTCAGTTTTTCTATTATGTTTATTTTTATACACAATTACTGTACCTTGTGAATGTGTGTTAAATAACTTGTAAATTATTTCCTGTAATTGGGTGTATTCCTGTTGGAAATAAACGTTTATTATTATTATATTATTTTTAGTGACCTTAACACACTTTGCCTAGTGTTTAGTGACCCCAATTTTTTTGTGATATTGTTGACCGCAGGCATTCTGAAGTTTGTGATCCCTCTTTTCTGGCACTTTTTGGTGACATCATGGAGCGTAATTAATATTTGGGTTATTGAACTTTGTTTTCTTGTATATTTCAGACCGTGTGATATACTATTGTGCAGTTTTATTGACCTTGGTTTGAGTAGTAAACCAAATAATTTTGTATTATGGCTGTCCATTTACCATCTTAATTAACTGACGTAAACTATTTCAATCAAAAAGAATAACTCAGCTTGCACCAAAATGGAGGGGAGATCAATTCAAACTATTATCTGGCCATAAATAGTTTAATGGATAAATTCAATAAAACAGTAGCAGACCTGTACCCTCTAAGATTGATAATGATCGAGAGAATTGATTCTTAAATGTTTAACATAGTTTTTGCACACAATATGGAAATTCAGGGCACAACTAAATTTTTTTCTCTTAATCTGATATGAAACCCTGCATTACTCACTGAAGTTGAGCTAAAACAGGATGTAACAGTGCAAGACAATTAGAAAATCCATAGAGAGCTTGATGTGTACAGAATCTTTTTATTAAAAAAAATCTAAGCCGCATGTACGGCTCACAACCAAACTTAGACATTAAGTTCAACAAATATTACTTACCTTTGTGTTAAATATTTTGAAATTTAATTGTATGCGATACATAAAAAAATTAAATAATAAATAGTAATGTGTAAAAATTCGTATTTAAAGTTGAATATCTTGATTAATAATTGAAATATCGAAAAGTGAATAGCGTATTCGTATTCAGCGTAAAAAACTGGATAAGAATCATATATTATATGTCTTGTAACATCACGGGAACCGTGCAACGGACAGACAGACAGACCGACCGACAGACTAGACCATCTCATTAACCAAACGAAGTTTGGTTGAAAATATTTAGGATAGTGGAGGTAAATCTAAATCCATTCTAAAAGATAAACATCAACCATTAACATTCCAAATTGACGACATGTTAAAATTTTTATAGAATGATTTGTAGAAAAATTAGATATAGTACCATGAGCCATATCCCAGGGAAACTAGAAGGAGACTGATTATGTAATAGAATAAGGTGTCAATTAGTAAATAATACATGTTAGTTACATATGCCTATTTTACAAGTCATGAGTATAACTTGCAGCACATTCAGGTACAATGGAACAATCTAAATTAAAAAAAAGGCATGGCGGAACAATTTGACAAAAATTCCTTAAAGCAAACAACATTTACAACTCTAGTAAGGCACAAACACAAAAGATTTTATTAGAAATGATTACATTAATGGTCTTTCTTTTGTAAGACACACGTACATTAAGACATATAGGCCATTAAACTTTTGCCTGTATTTAGATGCAAATCTGCACTAACAGCGCTCCAAAAATTGCCATCATAGTAATGCTTCCATAATCTCAAATTGTTAATTAATTGTAAAATCACTTTGAATAAGAACATTTGAGAACAAACATTTCATATTATTCTTTTATTTGGTAATCCATCGTAAATGTATTGTTGCAGAATTTAAGGCAATAACTATAAAATGGAAGTGTCAAATCAAAAAATTATGGAATTTACTTTATATTACAATATGGAAATTCTGATTTAGCATAAATTTTGATTTTTCTTATAAAAGTGATCAATGCAAAACCAATCAGGTACATTTAAGTGTTTATCTAACATGCAATGTAAAGTAAATTTTATTTTTGCTCTGTAAATTTGGCAAGCAGAAATTTATTTTAATATTTTAACTCTGATTGCAATATAATAAAGAATAAATTTATATACGATAGGAACCACAGCTTCCTCAACTTTTCGTGTAATACAGTAAATCTGTGTTTAAATTAATTTCTAATTTCTTGTTGTGAACAAATGGTTCTATCAAATTATATAAAAACAGTTATCTTGTAAAAATTACATAATGCTCGAATACAAGATGCAACCAAACAATCTAATGCAAACAATTCCTTCATAGAAATTTGATAAGGAAAATAAAGGTTTGTTTCTTGCAGCTCATCATCCATTAGTTCTTTAATCCTGGAACTGGCTAGGCGCTTACCTCCATTGTTTTCTATTCTGAACTAACCTACACATTTCCCTGAAATTTCTACAGCCTATATCTTTCACTTTCTGCGTGCAATAGTGTGATCCAGGTATACCTCTACCTTTCTTTTTTTTCCTATTTCTGCTTGTAATATAGCCCACACTATTTTCCAAATGACTTAAAACATATCGTGTCCTTCTATTTCTTCTATTTATTTTTGTTTTTCACAGATATCCTTGTTCCCCTACTATTTCTAGAAACCTTTTTGTTCTAAACGTTGTCTGTCCATGCTATCGTACATTTGAAGCACCACATTCCAAAAGGCTTCTACCTTTTTTCCTGTCTGCTTCTACTGTCCCTGTTTCATAGCCGTACAGTGCTGTGCTCCACATATGCTTTTCACAATTCTTTGCTTGTTTCTATCTTTGATCTCATCGAACATAGCAGCTGCTCTTTCTTGTTAGATACAGCCCAGTTCCCTTTCTATTGTTTTCTAAATATATACTCTATTTCACCGATATTTAGTGGGATGTATAGGAGGTTAAGCAACCTGCAGCTACCAAGATCCCCCAACACTTGAACATTTACCAAATTAATGGTTTTCCAATAAATCCTTTCATGCAATCAACATTAGCTGAGAATATTGCAAGACCAACACCTGTAGTTGTTTATAATAATTATCAGGTTTAAGAACAATTATTATTTTCGTTGTTAAGTTTTCCATCTTGGAACTGATTGGACGCATACATTCATTGATTTCTATTCTGAGCTAGCTTACACATTTTGCTGAAACTTGCACAGCCTACATCTTTGACCATCTGTGTGCAATAGTCTAACCTAGGTCTACTTCTACCTCTCTTTTTTGTTATATCTGCTTCTAATATATTTCACACTATTTTCTCATGCCTTAGTATGTGACCTATCATCCTATCCCTCCTATCGTTTACTGTTTTCCACATATTTCTTTCTTTCCCTACCATTTATAGAACCTCTTTGTTCTTAACTTTGTCGGTCTATGATATCTTCATCATAAGTCTGTAGCACCACATTTCAAAGGTTTCTATCTTTTCTGTCTGCTTTTCCTACTATCCAAGTTTCACAACCGTACCGTGCTGAGCTCCGCACATATGCTTTCAGCAATATTTTCCTTGTTTCTGTATTTATTGTCTTTGAACATAGCAGTTGTCTTTTCTTATTAAATGCAGCATGGCCTTGTGCTCCATTTCGAATGGACCTGCACCTTGCCGAAGTTCTAAATTACTAGAACAGGTGAAATGGCTTGCGTGTTCTAATGAGCTAAAGAGCCAAACTACAGGTCCAACCAAAGTAGTAGGGTCGTTAGTGAGGAACCAGACTAAGACAGGTCCCCGAAAGAGGGCAGCGGCTCTTTCGGTACTTAGATTGGCAGAGACCATAGGGGTCGGTATGGCAGTCTAAGACACACAACCGCGATGTGGAAGGCAACGGGAAACCACCACATTAATCTCCCAAGTACACAGCGTACTTAAATTGATACAAACATGATGGCATTCTCTGGGGTAAAAGATTCCGGAGTTAAAATAGTCCCCCATTCGGATCTCCGGGAGGGGACTACTTCGGAGGATGCGATCGGAAAGTTAAAAATAAGAGTAGGGAACATTCTGCGAGTCGGAGCGTGGAATGTTAGAAGTATGAAGCAAGTAGGTAAGCTAGAGAACCTAAAATCGAAATGAATAGGTTATCACTAGACATAGTAGGGATCAGCGAAGTTCGGTGGCCAGAGGCGGGGGATTTTTGGAGTGGAGACTTCAGGGTAATTCATACAGGAGCAGAGGAAGGAAATTTGGGTGTGGGGATAGTTATGCGGAAAAAGATAGGATACTGTGTAGAAAATTACTTACAAAAGAACGAAAGAGTACTCATGGTTAGATTAGAATCTAAACCGGTAAACACAGTAATAATACAAGTATACATGCCCACCTCTAGCTACAGTGACGAAGAGGTAGAAGCCATCTACAAAGATATCGAAGACATATTAAGATACGTAAAAGGACATGAAAATTTAATAATTACGGGGGATTTTAATGCCGTGGTAGGTGAGGGTAGGAAGGAGCGGTAGTAGGTTTATTTGGTTTAGGTACGAGAAACGACAGGGAAATAGGCTGGTAGAATTTTGCGACAAGAACAATTTAATCATCACAAACACATTATTTCAACATCATGCTAGAAGACGATATCGTGGAAGATGCCAGGAGATATAGGAAGATATCAAATAGATTACATTCTTGTTAGACAACGGTTTAGGAATCAAGTAAAAGACTGTAGAAGCTACCCAGAAGCAGATATAGATACTGACCACAACATCGTAATTATGAAGGCCGCGCTTAAATTTAAAAATCTGAAAAAAAGGAACGGAAAAAGGCACTTGGACTTAGAGAAACTAAAAGATAAAGATATTCAAGTAAGATTCGAAAAAAAGTCAAATGAATTGCTGAATGATATCGGGAAAATATCTGAAACTAAGGAAGTAGAAACAGAATGGAATAACATTAAATCCAGCCTAGACATGGCGGCCAGAGATATTCTGGGGTATACACAAAAAGAAAATAAGAAACCATGGATAACAAAGGATATCGTGAATTTAATAGAAGAAAGACGAAAATACAAAAATAAATCAGACGAAACAGGAAAACAAAGATACAAAGCCATAAAATGGGAAATTATTCGAAAATACAGGAAAGCTAAAGAACAATGGATTGATGAAAAGTGCAAAGAGGTACAAACAAAGATGGAAATAGGAAAGGCAGACGAAGCATACAAATTAATTAGAATGAATTTTAGGGATATAAAACCGTATAGTAAAAATATAAGGGACGCACAAGGAAACGTCATTATAGAAAACGTAGAGAAAGTGAGTAGATGGCAAGAATATATAGAGAATTTATATGCAGGAGAGGAACTAACTGCATTAGAACAGGAATCAGACATTGAAAATGATGACTTGGGATATCCTATACTTGAGACGAGTTTGAATTAGCATTAAAGAGTCTGAAAAATGGTAAGGCGCCGGGTACAGATAAGGTGCAAGCAGAAACTCTAAAGGCCGCTGGACAAGCAGTAACAGAACGTCTCTTCCAACTTGTAAGCTATATGTATGAGACAGGCGAGATACCCAAAGATTTCAAACGTAGCATCATAGTAACTATACCAAAAAGAAAGGCGCGGATAGATGTGAAAATTTTCGTACAATAAGTTTGACAGCACACGTGTCAAAAATATTAACTAGAATTGTGCAAAGACGAATGGAAAAACGAGCTGAAGAAATACTAGGAGAAGACCAATTTGGGTTTAGGCGAAACAGGGGAACGCGGGAGGCTATTTTAGCTCTGAGAGTGATAATGGAGAAAACAATAGAAAAGGGAAAGCATGTATATAGGGTTTGTAGATCTGGAAAAAGCATTCGACAATGTAAATTGGAAAAAATGTTTGAAATACTCAAAAGATTGGAATGAGTTATAGGGATAGACGAATAGTACATAGCTTATACAAAGAGCAAACAGCAGTAATAGAATTAGAGCAGGAACGTAGAGAAGTAAACATTAGGAAAGGGGTGAGACAGGGATGTGCCCTATCCCCATTGATCTTTAACTTGTACATAGAAGAGGCAATGAATACTGTCAAATGCAGGAAGACATTTGGAATTACTATGCAGGGACAAAAATTGATATGCTTAGATTTGCAGATGATATAGCGGTATTAGCGTCTAGCAAGGAAGAGTTAGAAGCTGCTCTTAATGAAATGGAAACGGTTCTGACAGAGATACGGTATGAAAATTAACAAAACTAAAACTAAAGTTCTAGTTTGCAAAGGTGGGGAAAATAAATCAAAAACAAGAATACAAGTATCTAACACGAACTTACAAGAGGTTAAGGATTTCTGCTACCTAGGAAGCCAAATAACGCAAGATGGGAAAAGCACAAAAGATATAAAACAAAGATTAGCACAAGGTCGTGCTACATTTAACAAGAAAAAGCAACTACTGTGCTCAAAGACCACAAACATAGAAACAAGGAAAAGATTGCTTAAAACATATGTGTGGAGCACAGCACTGTACGGCTGTGAAGCCTGGACAGTAGGAGAAGCGGACAAGAAAAAGGTAGAAGCCTTTGAAATGTGGTGCTACAGGCGTATGATGAAGATATCATGGACAGACAAAGTTAAGAACGAAGAGGTACTAAAATGGTAGGGGACGAAAGAAATATGTGGAAAACGGTAAAAATAGGAGAGATAGGATGATAGGCCACATACTACGGCATGAGGGAATAGTGCGGAATATATTAGAAGCAGAGATAGGAAAAAGAGAAGAAGAGGCAGACCTAGATTAGACTACTGCACACAGATAGTAAAAGATGTAGGCTGTAGAGGTTTCAGGAGATGTGTAGGCTAGCCCAGAATAGAAATCAATGGAGGTACGCATCCAACCAATCCCAAGATGGATAAACTAATGACGAAAAGATAACTGTGCTTAAACATGATGATGATTATAAGTAACTACAAGAATTGGTTGGGCAATATTCTCGAATAATGTTAAGTGTGTGAAAGGATTTACTGGAAAACCATTATTTCGGCAAATGTCTAAGTGTTGGGGATCTTGGTAGCCACAGGTTGCTTAACCTCCTTCACTGAATCTCGGTAAAATAGGGTATAAAATTAGAAAACAATAGAAAGGGAACGAGCTGAATACACATGCTGTGTGAGAATTTCAGGGAACTATGTAGGCTAGCTCAGAATATAAATAAGTGCAGGTGCGTGTCCAACCAGTTTTGAGACGGCAAACCTAATGACGAAAAATAAGCGCAGATAAATCTGATGATTAGTATAAACAACTAGTTGTTGGTTGCGAAATACCTGCAACTAATGTTGACTGTGCGAAAAGATAAATTGGAAAATATATTAAATCGCCAAATGGTTAAGTGTTGGGGGAACTTGGCAGCCACAGGCTGCTTACCTCCCTTCACAACCATTGAAGGTCGGAGAAATAGGGCATGTAACTGTAAAACAATAGAAAGTGATCAAACTGCATCTAACAAGAAAGAACAGCGCCTATGAGGAAAGACAACAAACATAGAATAAGAAGAAAATTGTTGAAAGCATATGTGTGTAGCACAGCACAGTATGCCTAGGAAATACGGGCAGTCTGAAACGCAGACAGAAAAACGGTAGCAGCCTTTTGAAATGCTGTGCTTCAGATGTATGAGGACGATAGCGTGGACAGACAAAAATAATAACAAATAAGTTACAGAAATAGTAGGGGAACAAGGATATCTGGGGAAAAAGAGAAATAGTAGGGCGGAATACGTTCTAAGGCATTTTTGGGGAATAGTATGTGATATATTACAAGCAGAGATAGGAAAAAAGAGGTAGATGTAGACCTAGATCAGACAGTTATAGATGCAAACTGTGCATATTTCAGGGAAATCTGTAGGTTAGCTCAGAATAGGGAACAATGATGGTACGCGTCTAACCAGTTCTAGGACTGAAGACCTAATGATGATGATGGCCTTGTGCTAATCTGTTTTATATTTTGCATTTTTCCCATTGCATTATTTGGCTACCTTGGTAGTAGAAATCTTTAACTTTTGATAAATTCTTGCTTCCTATTTGTATTCTAGTTTTTGATTTATTTCTCTCTCCTTTACATACTAGTACTTTAGCTTTATTTTTGTTAATTTTCATACCGCATCTCTGTTAGAACTGTTTTCATTTTATTAAGAGCTGATTCTAACTCGTTGTTGCTAGATGCTAATACCACTACATCATCTGCAAATCTAAGCATATCAATTTTTTGTCCTTGTATAATAATTCCAAATGCCTTTATGCATTTGACAGTAATCATTGCCTCTTTGAGGTACAAGTTACAAATTAATGAGGATATGGCACATCCCTGCCTCACCCCTTTCGTAATATTTGATTCTCAACGTTCCTACTCCAATTCTATTACCACTGTTTGATCATTGTATAAGCTATGTAATATCTGTATATCTCTAAAACTCATTCCAATCATTTTGAGTACTTTAAACATTTTTTACCATTTTACATTTGTCGAATGCTTTTTCCAGATCTACAAACTCTACATACACTCTTTCTTCTTTTTCTATTGTCTTCTCCATTAGCACTTTTCGAGCTAAAATAGCCTCCCGTGTTCCTCTGTTTTGCCTTAACCCAAATTGATCTTCTCCTAGTGTTCCTTCAACCCATTTTTTCATTCGTCTTTATACAATTCTAGTTAATATTTTTGGTACATGTGCTGTCAAACGTATTGTTTGAAAATTTTCATGTCTATGCATGCATGTTTTTTTGGTATAGTGGCTATGATGTTACATTTGAAATCTCTGGGTATCTCGCCTGTCTCATACATATAGCTTACAAGTTTAAAGAGACGTTCTGTTACTTCTAGTCCGGCGGTTTTTAGAGTTTCTGCTTGCATCTTATCTATACCCGGTGCCTTACCATTTTTCAGACCCTTGAATGCTAATTCAAACTCATCTCTAAGCATAGGATGTCCCAAGTCATCCTTTTCAATGTGTGAGTCCTGCATATAAGTTCTCTATATATTCTTGCCATCTATCCACTTTCTCTACATTTTCTATAATCAAGGCTCCTTCCAAATGTTCGGGAGCATCTGAAAATGCTGTTACATCATCAAGATATAAAATTAATTCTTTCCATTGAAGGTCTCCGAATACTGTATCAACTACTTGCTGAAAAGTGCTTGATGCTCCTGTTGGAAGTCTTTCAAATTGAAACAATCCTTCTATACTTACAAATGCAGTCTTTTCATGGCTTTCTTTATCTATGGCGATTTGCCAGAACCCTGAATACATATCGAGAGTAGAATAATATTTAGTGTCTTTTAAACATAAAAATAAATCGTCTATATGAGGTAAAGGTTAATTACTCTTTTTTGTAACTGCATTAAGTTTCCTATAATTGATACAAAATCTAAAATTTTCTGTTTTCTTTTTAACTAAAACAATAGGTGAACTCCAATTTGAAGTTGATGGTGTTATGATACCGTGTTCTAACATTTCTTTAATTTGATCTTTGATTATGTCTCTTTTTTTTCAGAAACTCCGTAAGGCCTACTTTTTATTGATAGAGCGTCGCCTGTCTCTATATGATGTGGTACTACATTGGTTTTTCCCATTTTCGACGTTTGTTCTGCGAAAATATTAGAAAATTCATTTAAAAGTTCTTTTAATTGTGACTGTTCGTTTTCTGTTAATTCAGGACCGATTTCGTGGTGTATTTGTTTAGAAGGTTTTTGAGTTTTAGGATTTAACGAGTTTGGCTGGTTATTTAATCTGGGTTTTAAATGTCCAATACAAGTTCCTTTGAATTTTTTCCCTAATTAAAGATTATAATTCAACATAGAATTTATTGTTTTCATAAAAAATGCTTTTTGTAATGATAAGTGAATTACGTGGGGAACTAATGTAGATAAGTCCAATGATCTATTTATGTCTTTGTGGTTTTCTTTATCAGGTACTTGAACTTTAACTATTGTTTTAATACCACGCTTAAGAATAATATTTTCTGAAATCGTAACCTTGCAAGGTTGGTTTTCCTCATAGCTTAAATTAAATGTTTCAGAACACACGGCGGTTTCGTGTATTTTGGGATTTTTCAGCAGTGGGACATTAAACACTTCTTCGCGATTGTAAATCATTATTTTGTTCTCTATAAATTTAATTAATACGAAGTTTTCACGCATGAAGGAAATTCCTAAAATTATATCCGCTGACAAATGATCTATGACTAACGTTTCTATAGTACAAGTTGAATCACTTAATGTTAAATGTAAATATATTTTCTCTAATACTGGAATTCTTATGCCATTGGCAGAGATTAAATTCAGTACATTAGTTTCTGAAACCTTAAATCTTTTTAAAAACGTGTGGAAGTTATATTATAAGAACTCTCTGTATCTAAAATTATACTACAAACAAGATTATCTACGTGCCATTAATTGTGATAGCATTTTCGCTATTCGAATTGAAACAAAAAAAAATAGAATTTTTTGTATTAAACACGTGGACGCGTTTAGTCGTTGTGCTCTCATGTCGCTGGTTCAAGTTTAGGCGAGCAGGTCAATTACTTCGTGAAAAGCTAATGCGTTGTTCGGACGACAGGGTTATGTCTCTTCTAATGGGTGACTGTCTCGCTACTCCTGCGTTATTTCTTACGGGTGCTGGTTCCACTATGCTTGTCCAGGTACGTGTAAAAGTGTCTTAAGTGACCACATTGGAGGCACTTAGTGTTGGTGTTCTTGTTCCTACTATAATTTCTGCTACTTTGTGCATTATTTCATATGGGGTTGTTTTATTTTATTGGAGGTCTACCTCTATTAAAGTCTCGATTGCTGAAACCTATATTTTTATTTACCCATGTTTTATTGTTTCTATTATAATTTTGATTATAGTTTCTATTATAAGAAGCAAAATTTGTATTTGTATTAGGGGTAATTGTAAGTAGTGACGAATTTTATAAAGTAAGTGGGTCCTGCATGGAGCTGTTTTGGATTTCAGATAAATGATAAACTATATTTTAGCCTTTCATGTGTGATTGGTGCATTTGCTGCTAACATAAGGAAATTATTTTGTAGTTGTGAAAGTAACTTTGCTTCAAAAAATTCGCTAAATTAGTGAATATCTAAAGAAGGTGCCATTTGATTTGAAATATTTAGTAGATCAAAATAAAAGTTAATAACCGATTCGTTTGGCATCTGTCTTCGATTGCGCAATTTTATACGTACTGTTCGAAAAATGTTGGGACCTCTAAAATAAGATAAAAAGTCTGTTTTAATATCATTCTATGTCGTCTCTATTTTCTGTTCTATTTTTATAATTAATATACCAATTGTGTGAGGAATATTTTAAAAAAAGTGAAAATTGTTGAATACGAGTACCATCATCCCAATTGTTACATAAGCTATATTGTTCATAGTCTTGGATAAACGAAATACAATTTGTCTGACGAGGTATGAATGTCTCCGGCGCTGTAAATTTCGATAAAATTGGTAATAGTGTAATGTCTTCCACTTGTGTGATTGTTCGATTTGACATTTTTAATTGCAATTTATCTATAATGGTATTTTCTGAAAAATTTGAACTGTTGGTTAAATCTAATACAATTTCAATATTCGGTGTGGTCCCTGTAATATTAGTGTCAAGAGTGGGTATAAATAATTCACGTCTGATTGACTCTGTCCGAACTATATTGCTTAGTTTAGGTGGTTTAAAAGTAGTTTGTCATGTGTTGTAATGGTGAATTGGAGCACTAGTATTTGCTTCCATTCAAAGTGTAGACATTACATTGTAAGATAAAAAGTATTTTAAGAATTCAATTGATTGATATAGCAGTGGGCAAGATTTATCAGATATAATAGTCAACACAATGCATATTTAAATATTGTAGTTAAATACGCCAGCTGTGTGGTTATTGCACTCATGGTTTAGACTACGAGATAAGAACGAGTAATAGTGAACTTGACATTGAAATTTGAATTATAGAAAAGTAGTGATCTAAACATATTTTCCTTCATATTCGGGAATATAAAGGAGATTGGAGCTCAAGTGCCTCTACCATATGCTACATAAGCCTCCACCATATGTTGCGTACGTGGGATGGGAGCTTTTCCAAACATTGCGGTGCGTCCACCATATGTTATGCGGTACCTAAATAATATGGCTGGTAACTTTACCAATTGTTATAGAATCATCATTTCTACATGAGGGTAGTGTTCTAATCATGGAATCATTATGTTTCTACTATATTTAATCGTAACCACACAATACAAGAACCACAGCGATAAAACAATCTTACATTTATTTAGCTAGAAGCATGGATTATGGCGATACAACAAAAAGCCTTATATTTAATTACAGTTTCTTATTTTAAAGGAACTTACATTCTAATTTCTAGTTTGCACTGCACTTAAGTTAATTTCGACTTAACCTCTGACTTTTGACTGACTGTCTAACTGACTGACTAGGCAATGCTCTGGGTTATATAGAGTTTCTTATCACAACTGTGAATTACTTATTACTATTTTTCATCTTAAGAATGACGCTCGACTTTTCTGGACATCTCATACTTGTGGTCGGTTCTTTTTATTAATCTTCGCAAAGAGGAAGCTTACTGATTCAATATTGTATAATGTTAATTTCCCTAATTTACCGTGATCTAACAGTAAGTTACTAATACATGACTAATTAAACTTTGTTAGATATTTTAAGATTGAAGGAATTATGAAATTGGTTGCTTAACCCTTATTCGTATCGTAACAATATTTCAGCTTTTGTATTGAATAATTCGTTCACATAAAAATTCATAACTCAACAGCTAGACTGTGAGAACCATTTTACCACTTAAAATACATGACAAGATTAGGTAAGTGGTTGTCGGAAAATATTGTCAATGAAATTTATAATTAATATAACCATGACAATTTTCAACACTACATAACTAATATTTTAAGACATTAAAAATTACACGACTTTTGTGAAATACCTAGATATACAAAGTTAAACATTGAAATGTTCTATATTTATTGGAAATATGCTCTCGCACATTTAGTATCGATATTAACACCAAAACTGTCACAATTTCCAAGCTGAAACTATCATTGATGAAGTCCGGCAACATAATATCAAGAGTCCAAAATGTTGCTGTTTTTAATGTTCTTTAGCCTACCGATGATACAATTAGTGAAAAAGTTAAAGCAGATATGTCTAAAATACAACATATTTTGCAAGAGATTTATTTTAGTATTCATCTTAAAAAGGTCCTGCATATTTATTTATTATTTATCAACACTGATACAAAACTCTATTTATGGGTCACAAGTACATTGAAGCAAAAACAAAGCAAATTGTCAATACAGTAAAAAAAAATCAGTATAGTAATAACAAAGGCATACATTTTGGCCTTAGAAATTAACAGAATTGCACAACACAATATACATAATCAAAGTGAAAGTGTTTTAACTAACCTATAGTTGCAGAGAGAGCCCGGTGAAATAGGGAATGAAAATATCTAGGTCAATGGAGTACTTGTTGTAGGTGTTTGTTATTTTTAAAATAGGTGAGTTCTTATAAGTATTAATTCTAGCAAAACCTGAATAGAACAACGAAGTCTGCCTGATCTGAGGGCCGCCTGTAGGTTTAAGAAAGATAAGTTTATAGGGTCATCAAGATAGCAATTAATAAGCTAATACAAATGAATAAGATCTAATATCACTCTCCGCGAATGTAAGGGTTGAACATTGAATTCAGAAACTAGTTCTATGCAGGGATGACTTTGAGGGAAGTAGGATTTGTGCTTTTTATAGTATATAAGTGTAGAATTTCTTTTGAACTTTCTCTATACTTGATGAATTGTTGCTGTAGTATTGTGACCAAGGTACTACGAATTAATGCAAAAAAAGTGTTTTAAGACAACTGATGTTAGTTAATAAAAGATGCTGCAGAGGAAGAAACCTAGAGTTTGATATGAAAGTATATTGTCAACACGGTATTCAATGAAAGTTTAAGATCGAAAGCTATACTTAAGTCTTTAATGGATGTTACGTGGGAGATTTGATTTTTGCAGAGTACCTAATCAAAGATTATTGGAGAAACGCTATTGCTGTAGGTCATTACCATATATATGTCTTCATTTAGGAATAGTTTGTTAGAAACACCATTGTAATAAATGTGATATATCAGCCTGAAGTGAATTACTGTCAGAAGTAGATTCAACTTTAGCAAAGATTTTCAGGTCATCAGCGAAGAGTAGTTTATGTTTATGAAGGAACGTCTTACTCACAGTGGGGCGAAAGTGATAAATCTTCAATAAAACTTATATGCTGGTAAGTGTTTAATAATAACTTAGGTAGCTTGTTTAATGCATTTGGTTTGTCATGTTATATAAACTTGTCTGATTACTATTAGTTTATTTTAATTTATCCAAATATTCCTCCAGTTATTGTATATATGTATATTCCCAAACCTTTCCTTGTATAAGTCACGTTGCGTACAAATTGTTAGACATATATGGATAATTTAATAATCTTTTCTTACCTCCGTAAAAAATGTAGCTGATCAGGTACATTTACCAAAGCCTTCTGTAATAGTCAAATTAAGTCGGAATTTGACTTCAAAAATCTGAAATTATTTGTTTACAAGAAAATATCTATATGCCAAACTATTACACAATTGAACGTACTTAAAAGAAATAGAACAAATAATTTGTCCTTCAAAAGATTTTAAAAACAACAATATACTTGCGTTTTGCCATTAAATTATATGGAGATAAATTCGTCCATGACCAAATCTGTTGAATAAATTTCTATTTCCATATTGTTCTATTCTTAGAAATAATTTACCAATGCATTGGCAAATCCATATTGCATTCCTCCATTTATATTTATATTTCCAATATCATACAGGAATTTATTTGATTAATGATATTCAATTAACTTGATTATATTACTTGCAATCTGAGTTATTCATATTTTAATACAAGTTACTTTGGACGCCGATTGCTATAGTTCGTAACTATAAGGTATTTCGTTCTTGACACATATTTTAACCTGAACTTAAACTTTATTTATTGACAAAAGATTATTCATAAGTAATCGACAAAACATACAATTCGCAACTGATCCCCTTCTGATTATTTCACCAGCGTCTATACCATTTAAATTTCTATGTCATTATCATCTAGAAAAATATATAAACCTCTGGTTGAGCTGATTCATAGAGGCTGATGCACCTTCATTGAAAATGTTGTGATGTATATTAAATCCAATCCACAATCAAATAAATTGTGGTAGATTTTCATTTTACCCATCGAGAATTCTTATGTAACTGTAACAAGCCCAGGGTAAGGTTAGGATGGAAATTGGCTTTTAGTAAAAGAAAACCCTTAAGACTTTTAGCTAACTGAGTTTTTGACCCACGGTCTCATGAGATTGGGTCAGTGGGTTTATTAAAGTTGGAAAAAACAAGATAATGGACGCCACCTAAATTTTTTATAAAGCAACTGACTAAATCAATTTGCTTAAAGGAAAAATTTGGAAACCTAGATTATCGCTAACCACTTTAAATACAAAGTTTGATTGTCACAAATATGTTACTTACATCGGGTCGTCTTCTTCACTGAACTAACGATGACTAGGGCGACTCTGAAACATAAATACTACCAACATAGATACCCTATATATCTTACGAACCAGTATAAGCATGAAATCTTTCATTTAGTTTCAATTAGTTTCCACTGTATCGTGGTACACATTCGGGTAAGTTTAACCTGTTAAATACCTAACAAACTTTGGAGAAATTTAATGATTACTGAATAATGAACTGAAGTCATAAATAACTCTATATTCTATTTTAAGACAAGTAATGAACATTTTAAATTAGAAGTGTACTTAATAAAAAAATAAAATTCTTATAAATGTAGTTTCTTGAATTGGATATTTAACTTTTGGACATTATTTTTCATAAATAATAGTCTGGGGTAGCGCTACTAAGACTTTACAGTTCTTTAAAAAAATTACTTAACTTTTGGCAAATATTATCAATTAATTAATTAATCTAAGTTCAAACTTCATTATACAGGAATTAGGCCCTATTAAATCAGCATGTTGGTATTTCAAATTGTGGTAAACAAGATAACTATTAAGCATGTAGCTAGCAAACAAATCATGATTATTTGTCGGCATATGTTACTATCGTCTATATACAACCGGTGAGGTACAATTTCCAAGGTTGAACACACCATTAATTACAAAAAATAGTTGTACTTATTGTAACTTTACATTTTTACAGTATAAGCTTTTAGCAAATTAATTAACAAAATTATTCGCACGAGCCATAATGAATTGTATACAACAACCTGAGGTAGTTTCCAAAAAGAATTCATTACATACATAGATAACGTAATGAACTTTGCTACGGCAGCCTTATCTTAGAAACTTAAACATTCTTATCCATAGCGGCAATGACCTATAACTTTTAAATGACATGTCGTTTATCAACTAAACACGCCAGGTGTAGTTGCATAGCGAAATTCACCATTTGTCTAACAAAATTTCTTACGCATTTATATTTTAAACAAGTTCCATAAAATTTGCTTGAACCAAAACAAATAGAATATGTTCGAGATAACCTAAGGTTGCAAGAGAGTTACATCGAAATTACATCTAAGTTACATCGAAGTCGCACTGTAATAAATTGCATAATTAATTTTAATATGATTACACATTCAAACAAACCGTCGCCAAGAAGAGTTTGTACACTACACTTATACACAAGTTGTCACAAACAACTTTTAAAATACTGTGCCTTTATTACGGCGTCTCTGTCAGAAAAACTTAATTTCCCTCACCATCTTGAGTCTTTTTTTAAACACACCAAGCGACCTTTCTGTTCAACGAGAAAACGAAAAATGACTATCTGTCACGAATTGTCGGAACAACTTGAAAATCTTAGATATTATAAAGAAGTAGGAGCACGCGAATAGGTTTGTATACATGTTATCAGTAAGGACAACGTGATATGTAGCAGATTGTAATTGAAAATGTAGTGTGCTTTGAAGTTTGTTGGTTATTAAATATGCAATATCGAATGAATCAATAATATAAACGGTGTTGAGTAAAGACTAAAATAATAGATGCACAGTGGTAACATCAACGAATAAATTTGCAGGAAAATTTATATGTTACACAGCCCCTTCGCAAGAGGAAAAATTTGAGGAAATAAAACTTGAAAGTTAGAGACGAAGAATTATTCCTTATAAATCTCCATTATAATAATTACCTAACGACTAACTATATAACTAACTTAGAGAATAAACATATACACAAAACTACTAATCAAATCCTTTTTTTTTTGAAGACAAATGAGTAAAGATGAAATTAAGTGAGTGTGGTAACTGCGTGTACCATTCGCCATAAGAGGGTCACACAGGGAAGTCATATTCGGTATAAACTTAATCAATTGAAGGGTTAAATCGGGAAGTCTATCACTCACTAGGTGTATAACAGGGAATTAGGACTATACTAATTAATCAATATAAAGAAACAATATGTCTGAATGCAAAACAACTAAAAATTCTTCATCAAGACATATGTATAAACATTTTCTTGACTATATTAACCTATTAATAAATTTACTTATCTATACTAATATGATACACTATCTAAACCTGTGGAGTAAATACAGATTTTTTAAATATTTCTTCTGCATGCTATCGGCACAAACAAAACTCGTTTGACAATTTGCATATTTTCTAATATACATCGAAACATATATGAATTGTAACTTATGACAAAATGTCAACATCGGAGTTCAGACATTTTCTACACAAAACATGCGTAGCTAACTGCTGCCGAACCTTAGTAGCCATGCTACCAAGCATTACAAAATAATAACAAGAGTATCCCATAGACCTTTCATTTGACCAAGAGCATTCAAAACAAATCACGTACACTCTGGGTCAAGTAATCAAAGTTGACCTATTTCAGATCTCAATGCTGGTCATAAGCAACCGTTGCTCATGCAACCATCTCCTTGCAAGGACTTATACTTAATCCTCCAAAGGAACAAACAAATAAATGCAAACGTAACACGTTTACTTAACATTAATTATCATAAACCTAAAACTAAGTAATGTACTAACACCCATAACTCTCTTCGCGAACATGCAACTCCATAATTCATGAACCAAAAAAATATAACCTATTACAACTAAAGTGTGATGAGTAACAAACTAATTAATCACACGACAACCTATGTCCTAATCGAATACTAATTACAACATAACTTAGTTTTTTGAAGAGTCATTTTCATCATCACTATCATCATCTAAAGCAGAATAGGGCTTGAGATCCTTCACGTGCCATTTACCTGCTTTCGAACCATCTATATTATATAAATCGTATACCAAATTCGAAATCTTTTTTCGAATTGTACACAACACAAATTTAGGTGCAAGTTTAGCAATAAACTTTTCACTCGCACTTGACAAAACTTTATTTACTCTCCAGACCTTATCACCAACTTCAAACGATAAATCTCTCCGCCTTAAATTATAAAGACGACTTGCCTATTCATAAGCTAAATTTAGCTTAGCACGTACCTCTTTAAAAATTTCACTGAGACCTTGACGATCTGCGACATACAATGGTCTACTGCCTGGACAAACTTCTACGTCATTTAATGAATCACAATATGTACCATAGAATTTGCCACTAATCGGGACACTGCGGCCAAAGACTAAAAAATTTGGAGAATATCCTGTAGACTGGTGTTTTGCTGAATTTATGGCATACTGAATTTGTGGTAGTTCTACATCCCACGTATTATGTTCAAGAACATATGAAAGAATTGCACTACCTACTGTCTTGTTGATTCGTTCAACAAAGTTACACTGTGGAGAATAAAAAGTGGTGAACCAAATTTTTCTTATTTCATATTTGCCACAAAGAGTTCTAAAAATCCCGTCTGAATTGAGGACCGTTATCGCAAATAATATATTGTGGTGTTCCAAATACAAGAAAAACTCTTTCTTCTATGACACGTCCTATAACATGAGCTTTAGCACTACGTAATGGGAATTAAATTGTATATTTAGAGAACCAATCTCCCACAACCATTAACCATTTATAACCACGTTTAGAACAGGGAAGGGGACCAATGAGATCGATAGCTATGATCTGGAATGGAAATTTCACTAATTTCTCATTTCCCATAGTACCAAGTGGAGCAGTATTTGATGATTTTTGAGCACCACAAGTCAAATATCTACGACAGAACTTCAATACGTCTAGATTCATCTTAGGCCAGTAATATTGTTCTTGAATTCTAGACATAGTCTTTGCAAAACAAAATGTCCTGCAACCGAGGTATCATGACAGGAACGAATTATAGTATTTTGTTGTGCCTTAGGTACTAAATACTTCCATTCAACAAGATTTGACGACAAAGGTAATTTGGACGGAAAAAATTTAAAGACAAAGTTGTTTTCTACCTTAAATTGAGGATAATTTTCTGGGGAGGCTAGAATATTTTCTCTCAGAGAGATGTACGAAGAATCTAGGTCATCTAATTTCACTTCAATTAAATCAACATCAGGATCTGTTACTGGCACAGCACGACTGAGACAGTCTGGAACGACGTTAAATTTCCCTTTTCTGTGTACCAAGTCATAGGTATGTTGTTTCAAACGTACAGCCCATCTTGCTAGTTTTCCACTATGATTCTGAATATTATTTAGCCATAATAAAGAGGAATGCTCGGTTATAACAGTGAACCGAGTTCCTTCCACCCAGGGTCAAAATTTTTCAATTGCGAAAATTACTGCAAGGCATTCCCTTTCGGTAACAGAATAATTACGTTCCGCTCTATTAAGAGTCTTGCTGGCATATGAAATAACATGTTCTACTCCATCTAGATTTTGAGTTAAGACAGCGCCGAGACCTGTATCGCTAGCATCACATTCTATAATGAACCTAACCGAATAATCAGGTTGCGACAACAAGGGAGCTGAAACTAAAGCTTGTTTTATCTGTAGAAATGCTGATTCAGCATGAGAGTTCCAAACAATATTTTCTCCTTTTTTCTTTTTTTTGACCAAATCATTAAGAGGTGATACTAACGAAGAAAAATTTTGAATAAACCGACGATACCATCCACACATACCAAGAAATCGCTTCACCTCAGTAGTAGTCTTCGGACAAGGAAAATTTGTCATTGCTGATACTTTATCAGGGTCAGTACGGAGGGAATTAGAGCCTACAATATATCCTAGAAATTTTAAAGATCTCTTAAAAAATTCACATTTGTTTAAATTTATCGTCAAATTTGCTTCTTTGAGACGTTCTCTAACGTTTTCAAGAAGTTTCAAATGTTCTTCAAATGTAGATGACGTCAATATCATATCGTCCAAATAACAGAACACGAAGGGTTCATAACGAGCTCCAAAAAGACTATCAACAAGCCTTTGTTGAGTCTGAGCACTATTACGTAAGCCAAACGGTACTCGGGTGAATCGATACTGTCCTCTAGACACAATACTAAATGCTGTCTTATCTTGGGAATCATCTGAAAGAGGAATTTGGCAAAAAAATTTTCTTAAATTTAGGCTAGAGATATAACTCGCGCCTCTAAGCATGTTTAAAATATGATTTACATTAGGCAATGGGTAACTATCATGTTCAGTGACGTCGTTTAACATTCTACCGTCGAAGCAAAACCTATACTCGTCACTAGATTTTTTCTTCATGAGGAGCACAAGGGGATTGGCATGGTTCAACCACTCCTAGACGAAGCATTTCATCTAATTCCTGATTCAGGTTATCACTCATATAGGGTGACATGACGTACGGCCTTTTGCAAACTGGCTTAGAGTCTCCGGTATTAATAACCATCTCTATCATATTAGTACATCCTAATCTATTCTTGCTACTAATCTCATTAAAGGAATTAATCATCACTTGAGCTTGATTTCTCTGGGCTGGCGACAAGTCATCTATACCCAATAAATAATCGTTACAACTCAAGGGTACTTTGGATTGATCTACATAACGGATGTTGTTTCCTATCTCATTCTGAACAAACCAAGAATCATTCTTAAAGTCTGCTATCACACCAAATAATTTTGCAAAGTCGCTTCCAAAAATGAATGCATGAGGTAACGAAGGTACAACTAATGCATTTAGAACACGACACTCTGTTCCTATACGAATAGGTAGGTCAACTGATCCTTCTACTAACTTTAACGATCCGTCTGCAGTGGACACTCCTTTTCTGTTGAATTTAAAAATAGTCAAATTCAACTTTTTTATTAATGGGATAGCAATGGATCCAACAATAGAAGTAGTACAACCAGAATCTAATAAACCTGATATATCGTTATCAAGAATTTCACTAATATATAAGGGCGATTGTCATAAGATCTTTTCTCAAATAAAGCACTAGTATTAGGTAAAACGTTATTCCTACAAAAAATTTTGACTGAGAAGCCATTCTGACCACTCGTCTTTATTTAATAATTGAATTTTGTTACTTGACATACGGGTAGCATTTTGACTAGAAGCATGAAGTTGGCTACATAGTTTCTGCTTCTTTGCTCGTTTTTTGTACAAGATGGACAAGCAAAGCGCGTCACTCCTTTGTGACCGCAACTAAAACAAAAGATTCTACTAGGAGCTCTACAATTTCTAAATGAGTGTCCTATTCGAGTACAATTCCAACAGACAAGTTTATATTTTGATGAAGGGTTAATTAAACCACTAGCAACTGATACGGGATTAGATGAATTAGGGATCTGAGGTAGAGAAGTCTTATTCCCAAAAATTCGACTGCCAAATTTCGAAACGCTTTCAGACGAAACTGATTTATTATCTTTGAACTGGACTTTATGATTGTTATTAGTTTGGTAATTGCTACAAGACATAACAGAAACAACTTTTTGTTTAGTAGATGCGTCTTCTAGTTTCCTACACAACTTAGCTAAAGTAGTCATATTCTCTATATCAAGCAGAGCGAGATGCTGAACAAATTTAGGTAACAAATTCTTTCTAATTATTCTAACCTTTGTGCTTTCAGCGGGACAAACGGGTAGCCTATTAAACAAGCTTTCCATATTTCCTATATATAATAAAGCGGATTCTCTTTTTTTCTGACAACGAGATTTAATAGTTTCCCACACCTCATCTTCGGGATGTGCTGGTAAAAAATCTTCTTTTAACTTAGCGACCAAAGAATTCCAATCTGTCAACTGACTACGGACGCTTCGGTACCAAATGAGAGCATTGCCAGTGAATAATTCGACTATTGAATTAAATAACTCGTCGTCCGATACTTTATGAGATTGTGCAAGCTCTATGATTTTTTCTAAAAATTGGTATAATAGTTTAGGGTCTCCAGAATATTTTATTGCCCAAGAACCAATGGGAACTGATTGAGTAAGGTACGTAACAGAGGGGACAGGTAAGTTAGTGGGGACATTAGATATTGTACTTATATCATTTTGATTTGCAACTAAGTCATTGTTTGCTTTTTCATGAAGATCTGCCTCCATTACAAGAACTGTAGCTAGGGTTTCACTTTTGAATAACCTTGCCTCTTCAGAATTTTTTTTGAGAAGTTTTATACGTTTAATACGACCTAAAATGTGTATTAACCTAGACCGTGTTCTCTTAAAAGTGGAGTCTGAAGGTTTATCTTGGTATTCCGTCAAGACATTTTTTATCGATTTGATACTCAATTTAACTTCCTGTTTTTCTATATAAAAATCTACTAGATATCCTGAAAAGTCAATCAAACATCCTGGTTTAACAGATTCTTTGGCTAATAACCGAGCTAATATTTTTCTTTTGTCAGCGACTGGTCTAGTGTTTTCTATACCTCTAATATTCAACTCATAATCTAACTCATCTTTAAGTAAATGTACTATCTGATACCTTTCTGCCTTTGTAAAAATTTATAAAATCTAAAATTATTTTGTAAATATAAGCTCTCACTCAACAGTAGTCAATAACTAACTAAACCGAATAAAATAGTTTACAAGAATCTAACTTGGAAGAGTTATGCTATCCGCCACAACTGTTTCACTTTTCTTTACCAAAGTAATATATTTTAATCAAACTTTTCTTCAAGATTGTAAAAAAATGCTACAGAAGATTAATATTGACGAGATCTAACTTTATTAAGTTTAAACGTTACATAAATCAGTGAGACATAAAATCTTTAAATCAAACGAGGGAATCATCACTAATGAACAAACAAAATTGAGACAACCAAAATCGCACCCATGCTACGGAGTCAGTGTAGGTGTATCAAAGTGCAAACAATCTAGCCCCAAGTTCTGGGCGCAAGTGAGAAGTATATTAAATCTAATCCACAATAAAATAAATTGTGGTAGATTTTTATTTTACCTATCGAGAATTCTTATGTAACTGTAACAAACTTAAAAACCTAAATCGACGATACTCAGATGTGTTTGCGATTGACGGCAGTCAGTTGGGAAAAATCACGGTTGTCAAGCAGAAAATCGATACCGGAGATGCCCGGCCAATAAAACAACCGAGAAGGTTTCCATTGTCCAAGTGTGAAGAGGCCGAGAGAATGGTTGGAGAAATGGAGGGGGCAGGGTGTGATCGAACGTTCCGACAGCCCTTGGGCATAGCCTGTGGTGCTTGTGAAAACGAAGGACAGATTTTGTGTTAATATCGCCGATTGAGTGACGTAACGAAAAAGAATAGTTACCCATTGCCGAGGATTGACGACACTCTAGATACGCTTTTAGGGTCGTAGTAGTTTTCGACCTTGGACTTGAAAAGTGGGTACTAGCAGGTGGATATGTATTCCAAAGATCGAGAGAAAACTGATTTTACTTTTAGCACTGGCCTATGGCAATTTACAATGATGTCATTTGGATTTTGCAATGCTGCTGCTACCTTAGAGTGTTTAATGAATTCTGTTACTGTTTTAATTTCCACTACAGAATTAATACTAAATTTCTTTATTTTAATTTAAAACACTCCAAAATGATTTTATTGTAGACACTAATCTTACATCTATTATACTTTATTTTCAAGACCTTAATTTGTTATTGCTCTGGTGATATAAGCTTTTGATTGTCTAGCTCTTATCTAAAAACAAAAAAATAATTAAATAGATTATTTTTACTACCTATTGAATTTCTTTAGTAATTTGTTTTGGGGTATCCTTTTGACATATATTTATTATTGATTATTTTCATAGTGTAATCTTGTTGGTAGTTTTGATATATTGATTAGTTTAGAAAGTTAAGTACGGGTCCTTATTTAGTGAATTAGTATTTATTCATAATTGGAATGTATCATATTTTAATAGATATATCATGGAAATTGATTTTAAATCTTGTTTAGTAAATTGGTAACATGTAACAAGAATTGTCTTTGCTTAATAAAAAGGGAATAATTATTGCTATTAATTTTTAGTGTGTGATATACTGCTGTCATTTTTCTTATATGTTTTGGGATTTAATTTTTTTATGTTGTATTTCTGATTTTGGTTTAATTATTATCTGGGAAAAATATGATTTCTCTGCCCTTGTTTTTGATCAGCTTTAAGAGAGTATGTTTGATATGCAAATGCGAATTTTCTGATTTTATTAAAGTGAAGGAAAGTTATCCATTCTATGAGATTTATCGTCTTGTAGTAGTTGGAAGAATATCTAGCCATACTAGAAGAATTTTCAAAACAGTCACGCTGGATTTTATATTTAACCTTGTCTCTTTAGTAGCACACAGTTGTTGGCATTGTCTGCCTATTACTAAATATTTGTTTCATCCTAGTTTCCAGGGTAAGTTTACAGTAAAGTAAATTACAAAAATGAAACAATAATTTAGTTTTTTGTTCTATCCATCACATTACGACATTTTGTGATTTGAACATAGAGTTCCTGTGTTTGTATGTGTACTTTGTTTTGTCTTGGTTATTGGGTTATGGATTCTCTTTGCCTCAACTAGCTGATTCAATTAAATAAAGCAATTCCACAATACACAATATAATGATCAAATATTTACAACCTTTTTAAAATCTTCCCCTTTTTTAGAATATTTACATATGCCAGATTTAAGAAATTGAAACCAGCAAAACGAGCCTTTTGTTATTTTAGAGACCTTTTGAAACATTTCAAGATGCCCTTTGCCTTTCATAAATTTATCAAAGAAGCCCCGTTTTTGTTGACTCTTACATTATTGAATTAAACAGTTTATAGAAATAAATTATATCAAAATATCTAACCTGGAGTGGTTCAGTAGTTTCTCTGCATCCCCCAAGAGTTTTCGTATCCAGTCTGAATGTTTAGAGTCGAATTTGGAAGTCGACATCAAAACCAAAATACTATCTAAATCGTTATTCAAAATCCCATAAGTTAATCCAATAAAGATTTTCCATTTCCGTAATTAACAAAACAGTAATAGAACATTTACCATGTCAGTGATTACCAAAATTAATTTAACAAGAGGTAATCTCCAGAGTTATCCCCAGAGCCCTGTTTTATTTATTTTAGAAATTGTATAATTTTACTAAATCTGATTTACTTACGTCTATAATAGATCGGCTTACTTACACAATTTTTACACTTTTATAAAATGCTTTTCACTTTACTTTCGTTTAACTGGTTACGTGAATAATTTAGCACTTTTGAGTATTGTGTCAGCCCAGTTTAAAATGTAACTCGTTGCTCAATTGTTATCGTATTTATAGGCCTTGCCCCTTTGTTTGCTATTCGTTGTTTTCACGTGTTGGGCGACACCATTTGTCTTATCTCTTGTGTACTCCGGAAATTTTACCAATTGTATAGTTCAAATACTTGGAAGAACGCTCAAGTTGTCACGTATTCATTTACATACCATTACATTTAATTTAGAAATCCCAGGAATTTTCGTTCACTAAATCACGTACTCATTGTTATTTGCTTCTTCTAATCTAAACAGAAATAAATTTGGTGTTTGTTTATTTCCTAGTTAAATTGGATTTTTGAACAAATGTAATATTTTATGTCACGTACAATTTATTCAAATAATGCATAATTTTTGCCTGCGTATATGATGATATATTTAACGCACTTGTTGAATATTTATCTAGCCAATTCATATAGGTTTTCCGTTGATTTAATTTTGATGCATTTTGTCACATTTTTAAATCTTATCTTTGCTCGTAACTACTCTTGGATATGCGTTTAATCTCTTGTACTGTTATATACAGTGTACGCTCAACTAACAATATGTATAGTGACCTATTTACTCTTATAATATCTGTAATTATGTGCTTTTGTTATTTGGAAGTTTCTTTTGTTTATTCTACGACCCCTATGACTTAACCTACCCCTAAATTAACCCTATAATTATAGCTATATATATATATATATATATATATATATATATATATATATATATGCACGTTGGAGCGCCGATAACTTAGTACTGTGATATGATGAAAAATGGAAAATTTGAAATAATTATGTTACTTTCCTGTTCTATACTTTGCCTAGCTAGTTCAATGGAAGTTATGGAATTTACAAAATGAAATAAAACAGCAATCTCAAGACAACATCTATACATTCAAAAACAATGTTCTTTCGTACAAAAGAATATAGAACAGTTTACAACTTCAGTTCATACATAAACGTATTTCTAAATTATTACTAAATAATACTTACCTGATTTTTGTTAACATTTACAAAACTCAAATCTCTTCTCTTGTAAATAATTTACCTATCTTTTATTAACACCCTTTAAGGGTGATTTGCCATTAATCCTTGACAGGTGATCTATTAAGGTTAAAATGTTTCTAACTTTGACCTCAAAATTTTTTGGTAAATGTCGATTTACAAAACAAAAATATTATAGGTTGACTTATTTTAGCTTACAAATATTTGAATATTTTTGCCAACAAAGAAATATAAAATGTATACTTGCGAAATCAGATACTTTCCATTTCATTTTATATCGACGTTAAAATCCCAGTGTATAAGATCCTCCATATTATCTTATATCTCCATTTAGAATGTTAATTTTCAAAGTATCTTTTATTTTCAATTAATTGTAATCAATCTCATGAGATTGATTACAAATCATTCAAAACGTATTTGTCTCATTTCGTACAGTAATTTAAATTGCTCTAACTTACACATTCGAAGTTACATGCTTAATGTCGATTTCGTTCTAATATATATATATATATATATATATATATATATATATATATATATTGCAGTATTGTTGATTGGTATCCGAAAAAATTAAGTCTTATTTGTTTACTTAGATAATAACTTTTTTTTTAATATAGTGTTTTGGCTGTTGTTACTTTCATAAAAAGATAAGATGACAGTTTTGATATAATGATAAATTTAAATGGATGTCTATTAAATAATTGATTATAATAGCTATTGAGATTAACTAAAATTTTCAAAAACATAGGTACTACAGCTGCAACAATAATATTATAGTACCTAAGCACCATGTTTTTTTCTAAGCAGATTTAAACAATTTTTCTTAAACTGTAATAAATAATTATACATCAAATGAAATGCTATAAAAACTAATCTTATTTTTTTTAAATTTTACAGAAATTTCATCATAAAATTTGGAATCCAGTTATTTTGTGATAGTGGTAAGAAGTTCTGTACACTATTTGTGAAAAATGTACAATTTTAATATATATATATATATATATATATATATCATTATTATTATTTATGAAATACACCATTACCTAATCTTTTGTTCTTTTATTGAAAATCCATTTTTTTTCATTTATTTATAAACCATTAAGGTCTGTATCTACAGTTAATAATGAGCAAGGAATCATGTTACTTCAGATAAAAGCTACATAGGAATGAAAAAAAAATTTTAAACAGTCACAATAAATGCAGGTATACCCTGTATATTTAGATTTTGTGAATAGTTAATGTTAATTAAGCCCTTATTTTTTTAGTTTCTATATAGGGGATTTAAGCAATAAACTTAAACTACAAAACCCTGCAGTTATTTCTTCTACAATACATTGTTGAGCGTAACCAAGGATAATGACTTATTTAAAAGCCGCAAAAAGAAAACATTTCAATGTTACACATTATGAATCGTAATAAAAGACAAATGTGCGTAATTACAATAGACAGTTTTGGGGTAAACATACCTATTACAACAGTGAATTTTTGTATCAAAGCGTACTTTATTGACCGAAATGCTTTTAGAATAAGTAATGATTAAGTAGTGATGGGATTATCAAAATTCATATTTTCATATAATTAAAATTAAATGATTATATAATTAGAATTAAATCTAAATTGCAAGAAAGTGTCATTAATTATGTCGATGCACTGGTTATAGCTGAACATATACTGACCTGGTCTCTTAAGATGGTGATAATACAGCAGATCTCGATCAACATGCACATGAAGCACAGGAGTATAAAAAAAAATTTGTCGATTTGCCTGATATGACAAATTATCTCAGTCAACTATATCAACTCTGCTGTCCTTATCAAGAACACAGTACTCACATATTTTCACAAGAAGAGTTATCAGCTTGTTTGGAATGGGTGGGAATTAAGCAAAAACACTCTAAAAGTGATTTAAGTGTTATATAATCATTATTCTAAAACAAATAACTGCACAAAGTTAGAACAATGTAAATACATTAATCTAAAGAAGAACAGATTAAGTACCATGCTAATTACTGCGTTTTCACTTAGAACAGTATATTTACTGTTTCTGTTTAGCAATTATTTCCAGATACTGTGTTTTTTAACTAGAATGGTATTTTTACTGTGCTTTTACTTAGGAATAGTAACAGAATTAATTGGTGACTCTAAAAGTGCAAGTCAGGAACCACACAAAGTACAAATTATTGCACTAAGAAGATTTGTGTCATTTAAATCATCAGTAAGTTTGTTTAAATTCATAACCACTAAGGGTACGTTGTACCAGTTTAGATTAACTCCAGAGTTAGTTAACTCGTGATTAAAGTTAACCCTGGTTTAACAACAGTTTGCATTGTACGAATCTAAAATTATTACTAGTTAGTTAAATCAAGGATTTTCGTATATTGGTAGCCATGAACTGTCAATAATTTACAATCTGCTGTTTGTTTATGTCACATTTGTCTGTTAGTTTGATTAATTTAAAACTTTATTTATAAGTTTCTTTGTATTGTTCATAAATAAACTTCGTGTAAGAAAGTTATACATATATAGATCAATTGTTTTTCAAGTTTAACGATTACTTATAAACTGTAAATACAATAATATTATGTCCTGTGATAAAAAAAAGCGTGCCCAGAATTTTTCAGGCAAAGAAATCATGTTACTTTTGTGAGCAATAAAAAAATTCTTTTCTGTAGTTGAAAGGAAAAAACAGATGCGAATAATTCAAGGATTAAAAATGAAGCTTGGACAAAAGTATGTGATTTATATAATCAAAGCAACGAGAATTATAGAGATATCAAGACTCTGCGTAATAAGTATACAAATTTAAAAAAGCATACCTGCAAGAAATACGCAGAATATAAAAAGTATTTGTATGGTAACTGATATTGAAGAGTCCCATATTGAGTAGACTATTCAGGATATACTGGGTACACAAATGACTGGAGAGACATCGCTTTATGATGATGATGCTCCTGCATTAGTGAATACCAGTATAGTCACAGAATCAATTATTTATCTTGGTAAGTACCATAACAGTAAAAATTCCAAACAGTTACTCTAATTATAAATGTTGTTGTATAAGCTTATTAATATTTCAATGTTTACAATTTTGTTTAGATACCTCAGAAGATGATGTTAGACTACCAGTTGATGATGCTGCAACTGCAGAACATGATTACTGCGGTGAAGATACTTCATCAAGAAGCGATGTGGGTCTCTCTGCCCCTAGCATAAGCTGGCAGTCATATACTCTTTCACAATTGAGGACTCCTATTTCCAAGCCATTGAGACAAAGGAAACTGAAAGAAGGCAGGCATAAAGTAATTTAGTAGATCAATATTAATTCTTTGTGATTTTGCAGGTGAAACTGAAAAACAGCCTTTACGTGATAAGCTCAGCAAGTGGGCAATTGCTAAAACTGAGCTTGCAGAACTTCAGAAAAAGTGCTATATTTGGAGGAACACAGATTAAAGTTAGAGTTGCTTCGAAGTAAGCACAAAGCATTTTTAGCGAATGAGACTCATCTACTTGAAGCAGATTTGGAAATGCGCATAGCAGAACATGATTTGGAAATGGATATTTTGAAAAAGAAATTGTAAATATTAAATACGTATATAATAGGCAATAATAGGCATATAGGTTATTTCAATTAGATACATAAGTAAATTTTAATATTTTCATTTCTAAAATAATCTTAGTTTCTAATATAATTATGTCATGACTGCTTACAATACCGTTTATACTAATTTATACAAACTAACAAAAAATAATTGTAGTAACCTATCAAAATGTTGTGCAATTGAAGCATATCTCACTAAATTATTTTTATTAGGTGAGTAATTCTTTCGATCACCTGGAAATTGATTTACATTCATTGATTGTTCGACTGCTTGCTCCTCTTCTTGAGTTTTGGTACAGAATTGTTCATTTCTACAGCAATATTGTGTAATACAGCTGTTGCAATGACAACGGCTTCCACTTTACTTTTGTGCAATCAATCGTATTCGAAAAGCCAAACGCAAGAAGCTGCATTTCCATGCACCAAAACATCTTTCAATTGGATTTCGTGTTCGTACCTGTGATTCATTGAAAATGCGTTTGGCTGCTGTGATAGGGTTTGCTAAAGGGGTTATAAGGTAGCTTTTATTTGCATAACCACTATCACCTACAAGTATTGCATTGTATTGTATTGTATTGTAACGTTTTTATTTACACAAGCGAGATTAGGGCCATATGGCCCTTTCTTACATCTAACTTGTCGATGTAGATATATAACATAAAAACAACAGAGAAAAAAAGAAATATGTAGATAGAAACAAAAATAAAAAATTAAAAATTAGGTATGAACAATAAACATTCCTAATCTGCCTGATGGGCTTAAAAGCAAACCTAACTACTTACTTTAACACTGTCATCACCAAATTCCTTATTTTCTAATCTCACTTTCAAAATTTGAAAGATTTTGGAATTATAGGCAGACCCATACCAATGACATACAATGTTCCTTATTATTAATTTACTATCACACACTGCTTGAACATTATAAGGAAAAAACTTTTTCGATTTCAAAATTGCCCAGCATCTTCACCACTAGGCGATTGTATCCTAATGTAAGTATAATTTATTGCACCGACAGTTTATGGAAATTTAGCAATATTATAAAACCCTTGACGAACTTTTGAAATTTCCCCTTTTTTTGACGGCATTTCTATATAGGCTGGACGAAGTTGTGCAAGGGCTTCTATAACGGTGATTATTATCCTTGAAGCAGTTGCCATATCAACACCACTAAGTTCAGCCACAATTGTCAATAGCGAACTACTGGCTAAAAATCACAAACTTAACAGAACCATATCTGTGGAAGACAAAGCTAAATTTATAAAAATTCAATTTTAATAATTAGTTACATCTTTGAAATAGCTACTTGTTACATTTTGACATAATTTTTATTGCAACTTTATTGATTACATATCTAACCACAACTTTTGATAAGCGAAATCGTTGTTTGAATTCAAACTCATTTCATTTTTCCATATGATCCATTCTTTCACATATTACACGAGGAGCTTTTAAAACATTGTCTACTAATTCAGGATAATCCTCATCATTAGTAAGTTCCACGAGACCATCGGCACCTACTAACGCCATACCGTAAAAGAAATTGTATTTATAAAACGAAATTCAGAAACTGGAAAATGAGGTTATGAATATTTAATCTCGGGTTAAACTCGCAAAATTGACAGATTATTTCTAACCTAGGTTCAACCTTGGATTAGTACTTGAACAACGCATTTATGCTATTTAACTCAGGATTACAAATAAACCTGGTTTAACTCTAGTTGGTACAACGCACCCTAAACCATTGTTATCTATTAATTAAAGATGATGTATGCACTTTCTGCGTATTCAAGGTGCCCTGTAAGTAGTTTAAATTAAGTTAATGTTTCATTTACATACTTTGTAGTTGGTGTAGTAGGTATCACGCAAGAATGCATTTTGTAGATAATTTACGATTCAATTTAGAATACACTTCTTTGTATACAGTTGGCATAATTAAAACATATGAGAAATAAATAATAGAAGTATCACATGTTTCGAGTAAAGTAGCTTAGTAACGACATACACTGTAGAATTTAAGATAAGTAAAGAAAGAGAACAGTAAGCTGTCGCATATCCTACCTTCAATACAGTTATGTTAATAGAAGTCTTTAAATTGAATAGTGTGGTTGCTGAATACATGTCACTTTTAATACAGCATAACCTAGCTTTAGTTTAGTGCGTCTTTATTGGTTTACTTCAATTTTCTGTTTTTATTATATTATCATTGGTTTTTGATAAATGGTTCTTTTGAGAACTACATTTTGCTTTTATATGTTAACTAGAGGAAAGCCTTTATGTTCCCAAGTCTGACAACTTGCGCTCAACGTGTTACACTATTTTCAATTGGAAAAGGAAGTGGTAGTCATTTATTTTCGATGAGTGCTGTACAAGAGGTAAAATTTTATAAATATTTCAGAGATTCGTCAATTTCGTATCGGATGTTTTATGGTGTAGCTAATCTGATGTATATCAGTGTTTGTAATGTGGTAAATAAAGCTTCACAGTACAGTAAATTCACAATTGAAGAACCCTAGCAAAAAAGACTGCAAGAAAATAAAAAAATCCATCCAATTGTGTTAAAATGGGTCTAAAAAATACATATAGAATATGTATACACAAAGTAAGTAACTGGCGTTATTGTGTACAAAAATATTAACGATTTTTAATTTTATTTGCATAGAGAAACATATTAGTGTGAAATTATTAAATAGTGAGTTTCTAATTTAGGAGCAAAAAAAGTACATTTTTCCTTTTTAACCGATAACCGTTAATCCCACTTCACGAAGTCGTTTAAAAACTTGTCTTAATCCCGCTACATGCAATTCAAAATTATTTGCGGATATTACGATATCGTCCAAAAATACAATTACGCCAGATAACCCTTGTAATGTTTGTTCAATTTGCCTCTGAAAAATACCAAGCGTTGACGATATGCTTAAATGCAAATATACCCTTATGGATACTTATAGTACATATTTGTTGTGATTCGTTATCTAATTTAAGTTGCATATATGCTTGGGTTAAATCTATTTTACTGAATAATTTGCCTTTTTGCATTTCATTAAGTAAATCTTCTACCCGAGGGATAGGAAAACGATCTACAATTAAATAAGGATTTACAGTGACTTTAAAGTCGCCACAAATTCTGATACTGCCATCTTTCCTTAGAACGGGTACGATCGGTGTACCCCAATCAGAACTTATAACTGGACATAAAACATCAGCATCAACCAAAAGCTCTGGTTCCTTTTCAACCTTAGCCTTTAAGGTAAAGGAAAGCGTTCTAGGCTTAAAATATTTAGGTCTAACATCACGGTTTAAATGCAGTTCAACAAGATCCCTTTTGTATTGAACCAACTGATCAGTAAAAACTTCCAGAAAGTCTTCCACTAACACCGTTATTTGTTTCTCATACATTGATTTTGTGCCGTTACCGTTAGCACTTATGGTTCTTGCGACATACAAATTAATGTTTTATAAGAAATCTCTACTTTAAGGCTTTAATCTAATCACGACCCATGAGAGGATAGGCACCATCCTTTATTACATACAAATCTAGCAGTTTATCAATATTATGAAAATTAATTTTAATATTAATTTTCCCTTTCGCTTCAATCAGAACATTTGTATATGAATTTAATGTTAAATTACTAGTTAATAATCTGCAAAAATTTAAATTTTCATTATAAAATTTCTCGTTAATTACGCTAACAGACGCGCCCGTGTCTATTTCAAAACACATTAATTTATTTTCCACCATCACGTCAATTTTAAAAGGTTCTACTGTATTTCCACCCCTAGCTTTTTCAATTTTAAACAGATTTGATATATCGTAAATTTCATGTCCTGCTACCGAATTTGGATGGTCTTCAGTTCCCGCCACGAAATTGGGCTGATTCTTTTGATTGTATTTATACTTGTTTGCAGAATATTTATTTGTAACTTTACCACAATTGTTATTAAAAGAAGTGTTTGACTTACCCCATAACCGGGAATGGCACACTTTAGCGAGATTATTCTTCTTACCACAAAAGTGACATTTGCAGCCCTTGAAACGGCACTGTTTACTAACCTGACCAACCTGTCCACAGCAATTGCATTTGACTCTACTGCTTTATTCGTTGGTGTGTGGTTAATTGCGTGTTGTAGCTATACCTGGCGTTATATCATTTCTACTATGGTGATGAGCAAACATTTTCTGGACTCGACTGCTATTTCCGCCACCAGCAATGTTAAGATCTGCTGCGTTCCTTTCCGCCGCTTCTAATGAAGACATAATGGAAACCGCTTTATCAAATTTTAGGTTCGGTTCAGTCAAAAGTTTGTGTTTAATGGATTCACTATTTATTACCAAATTCGCAGTGCATTGATAATTTTTTTAAGTTGGCAATGTATTGCGCAACAGATTCGTTTTCCAGCTGATTTCGTAAACTACATTTGTAACGTTCGGCAATAAACTACGGTTTAAGGTATAAATGATCCTTTGTCATTTCTTCGCCTAAATAATTCTCAGTCAAAGCTTCTACTCTATTTTTAATTATTATTGTTAGTATTTTGGAAGCATGAGAAGTTAAACTAACCGTTCTAAAATTCTCACACCTATCAGCTCCTGTCTTTTTTGGGATTGAGATAATAATATTTTTATTATTATTATATTTTTGCGTACTTTCACTATCCACTTCTTTGAACGGTTTAAGCTTTCTTCTATTCTCTATTAAATCTAATATCTCCTTTGTTACCCAGGGTTTTCTCGCTTCTATTTTTTCTTACCAATAGTCTGTGTTGCTGTATCATGTACAGTCAGTTTTATTTCTTTCCATCTATTTTCTACGTTCCCTCCTACAGCTACCTCTTTGCTCTTATTATCTAATACTTCTTTATATTCCTCTTTTACCCTACTATCATTAAGCTTACCTAGATCCCATCCCTCTCTTTTAATCTTTCTCAGTTTTTTGAATTTTAGTTTACACTTCATTTTAACTAAGTTATGATCGCTATCTATGTCAGCCCCTGGATAACTACGACAGTTTTTAACTTGGTTTCTAAATCTTTGTTTAACTAAAATATAATCTATTTGGTATCTAGCCCTATCACCTGGCGCTTTCCAGGTATATCTTCTCCTAACATGTTGTTCGAATAGAGTGTTTACAGTTACTAATCTATGTTCCTGGCAAAACTCAACTAATCTTTCTCCTCTATCATTTTGTCTGCCATACCCCAATTTTCCTACCATTTTTCCCTCACTACCTTCTCCCACTGACGCATTAAAATAGCCTATAACTATTAAATTCTCATCTCCTTTTACTTTTCTCACTATACTATTTATATCCTCGTATACCTTTTCTACTTCCTCATCCTCGTACTGAGTTGTTGGCATGTAAACCTGTACGAAAACAGTGTCTGTGGGTTTTGTACTCAATCTAACCATAATTATTCTATCACTAAATTGTAAATACTCTTTAACTTTATGCCCTAATCTTTTACCTAACACTATTTCTACCCCTGCCTGTTCATTAGTTGAAGAAGTTGTAATTATTCTATAATTATCTTTCCAAAAGCCATTACTATCTGGCCATCTCACCTCACTAATACCTAAAATGCCCAGCTTTTCCTTTCTCATTTCGACTAATAAATTCGTTAACTTATCTACTCTAAGTAATGACCTTATATTCCAAGTCCCTATCACTAAATCGAACTGTTGTTTTATATTCTTACGATGACGAGCCCCAAGTACTCCCTCCTGGAGATCCGAATGATGGAGTATTTTACCTCCGGACAAGAATTTTACTTGTGAGCTCTCCATCATATGTATTTCGTGTTTCAGGCCACGCACACCTGGGAAATATTGTGGTAGGCTCCCATATCTTTTCACAACGCAGTTTTTAAAGATTTTAGCAAAAAGCCGTATCCGTCACGGCCAACCCCAACAAGCTTGTAAATTATTGAGGATCGCCCGAGACTAACCGACCTTTTTCCAATATCTTTTAGCCAGCAAGGCTGCTGCCCCTTGCTGCGCCTTTTAATCGCCTTTTACGATAAGCAGGCTTACTATAGTAGTATTCTTTATCCCCTACTCTAGTAGTAGAAGCACAAAACTTTTTAACAATTGTAGGCGCATTCACCAAAGTAGGTCAAGCGATACCCATCACTTCCAAAAGTAGCATCGACGTAACCCAAGGATTCTTACAATATTTTACATTTTATGGCACACCCGAAACAATGACTTTAGATAATGGCTGTGAATTTAGAAAAGAAACTATATAAAATATCCTAGAACTAAATAAAACAAAAATTCATTTTATAACCGCAAACCACCCCGAATCAAACGGATTAATCGAAAGATTACACCTAACCCAATTAGAGTAGATCAGATTATTAAGATTAACTTACAAGAAAGAGTACATCACCAATTTAATGTCATACGCACTAACCGCTTACAATAACACAATCCACTCATCAACTAATTTTACACCTCTCGAATTAACATTTGGACATTCAGACTCTTGCAATCCCTACGACATACATTACAACAAAGAAGTATACCAACAGTATGCTAAAGACCATAAAGAAAAACTAAAAATAACATATGATAAGGTAAAAAATAAATTAGATAACGACAAAGAACATATTACAACAACCCGCAATAAGAATACCGACATAAATAAATTTTCAATAAGACAAACCGTATATGAGAAAAACTTTCAAAATAAAAGACACAAAACGGCCCCTAGAAATTTAGGCCCGTTTAAAATCAAAAAGATATCAGACAAAAATGTAGCCGTAGTAGACAACGGAAAAATAGTAAAATATATTCATTTGAAAAACCTAAGACACCATATAATTTCAGATGGACAACCATCACCCTTGCCGTCAACCTCCACCCAGGTAGAACGAACAACGACATATTAGTTGAAGACCTTAAAAACAACCCCGATATACTACCAGTAAAATTGGGAAGTATGCAAAATACAATAGACTACTGGACATTCGCACAAAAATTTCATTTAACGGAATTAAAACAAGAATTTTACATGATCAGAGACAAGTATTACAGATTGAAACAATCAATGAATACAGCCAAATTCAAAAAAGAATACGTGATAGAAGTGCTAAATTACAACAGTATAATAGAAAACATTTTGAGAAACAGAAGATAAATTTAATAGATTAATACCAACAGAACAAATTACAAGACGAAAAAGAGGACTTATTAACAGATTAGGTAATATAATAAAAGCTAGCTCAGGCAATTTAGACAACCAAGATGCAGAACGATACGACAACGCCATACAACAGATAAGTGAAAACCAAAATGACATAAAAACCATTGTTGGAAATCAAATATCTCTAACCCAGTCAACTATAATAAAATTCAATGACAGTATAGTCAATAGAATACAAACCCTTGAGACTAACATGCAAACCACAATGTTAGGAATGCGAGATTTAACCATATTTAACACGATATTTACTCAAGTAATATCAACTCTTACTGCAATCCAACAAATTTTATCCACATTAGAAAACGCCGTAACATTTGCAAAACTAAACACATTACACTCTATTATTATAGAACCAATTGATCCATTAAAAAAATTATTAAGAATTAGATCATTAATAACTAACAGTAAACTACCCTTCAAAGTAGTAGAATCAAACATACTTGTATATGAAAAAATAGCCATAGTGAAAGGCTATGTAAAAAACAACGAAATCACATTTTTAATAGAAATCCCCATAGAAGAAGGTAACACTTATAATAATTATCCTTTATTAGCTTTCTCCATGAAAGTTACTAGCAGGTATCAAGTTATTATCTCTAAAACCAAGTTCCTTTCCCTAAATGAACTTAGGTATGGCGACACGAACAAAAATGCAAAGAAGTAGCACCAAGCCAATATTTATGCCAATCATTAACGACAACAGCTATTCAAACAGATAGCACTTGTGAAGTACAATTATTAAGATTCTCTAATCACTATGAGCATTGTGAGCCAAAACCAGTACAAATTATGAACATGAACAACAAATGGATTGATGTATTTCCACAAGAAGTAATAGCAACCGCCCACTGCAACCAAGACGAAAACAATTTAGCATTAACTGTAAGTAAAGTAATCACCCTTAAGGAAGACTGTTATCTAAAATTGAAAAATGAAATTATTCGAGTATATCAAGACCCAACAGTAACCAAGAAATTCGCAAATTTACCAGAACTTCAGTTCAAGATTACGCAACCCGAAGACGACGAAATCAACAAGAAACCAATGCAACTAGAGCACCTAGACTTAGGCGATTTCAACCAAGCCGTGAAGATAATGGACAATTACAAAGGACACTTAAATGAGTTAAACATGCCAAAATTATATAATGATAACATAAGTGTTTGGACAATTTTATTAATTATTGTAATCATTTTACTATGTATGTATTGTACAAAATGTATCTTAGATATAAGAATAAAGAAAGAAATTTTAGTCATAAGAAAACAAAGGTAAATAAAGAAACAATAACTGCACCCTTAGGGACAATGAAATTTTAAAAAATTAAGCAAACCCCTTAATTTTTCATTTACGTCGGGAGGTGTTACATATCCCCCAAATTAATATATGTATAATTAAATAAAAATTATTAAGAAACTTAAGTTAGATGCAACAATGTAATTCAATGATAAATAAAGAAGAGGTTAACAAAAGTTCACAAGCAAGTTGTGAGAACGGATGTGAATACATTTCCCCAAGATAGTCAGTCAGTTTTGAGCCGCACAACTTTTGCATTGTTGGTTGTTCAGGCTACTCGCCCTAATTTAAATCCATTTAACAGTAATTTCGACTTAGAGTAATTTTATATAGTTTTGTAAAATTTCACTTGTAATTTCTGTTTAAATAAAAATTGTTACAAGAGTTTTTGGAAGAAGACTTTTTAAAAAGGCAGCTTGCAAGGCTCAAAACGTAACGCCCGTAGAGATGGGAAGTCAACGAAAGTTATTCAGTATCTTGACGATGAACCCTTATTAGTCTGTTTTATTCAGGTTCCTGAAAATTACAAAGACGTGATCGAATCTGATCGTCTCGAATAGGAAAAGGCAGTGTCTGAAGAATTGTTAACTAACGTGGAACGATGCGTATGAGAAGTTGTTCCCAGGCCACCTAAACAAAAAGTGATTTCTTGTAGATGTGTATATAATTTAAAATCACACGTTGATGGTACTGTTAAACGCTTTCAAGCATGCTTGGTTGTTCATGGCTTTAAGCAAATTCACGGAGTTAATTATTTCGATACTTTTGCTTCTGTCATTGAATTCAATTTAATAAAATTTTTCTTGTTTACTCGCAGTTATTGAAGGATGGGTACATGCACATTGGGATGCATTTTTGTATAGTAATTTAGATGAAGTAGTATTAATGGAAATTTCTCCAGGACATAAAAACATAGATTCTAAGGTAAATATTTTTCGATTGAGAAAATCGATTTATGGTCTGAAACAATCGGGAAGAAACTGATACTCTCATATCTCAGATATATTAGGACAAATTGGGTTTAAGGTATCTTCATATTGTGTATCTATTTTTCAACTTAGTACGGAATGTGTTGTTTTATTATATGTTGATGGCATTGCAGTTTTCTGTCCAAATAGAAATATAATAAAGTATGTTTTTGACTATTTATGTAAGTACATTGAAATTGTCGACTTTGGCCTATAAAGGAATTTCTCAGGATAGAATTTGAGTATAAAGAAAACAGTTACAGTTTGCATCAACAAAAATATATCTTAAAACTACTAGAACGTTTCCATGTTGATCTAACTGTTCCCGTCTATTCCCCTATGGATGTTGGATTTACTTTCCAAAATTGTGTTGAATCACAGATAGATGATGTGCCATTTAGAGAATTATTGGGATCATTGTTGTTTCTATCAAATAGAACACGGCCCGATATTATGTTTCCTATCATTTACTTAGCTCACTTTTCATCAAGACCAGGAATTCATCACTGTAATTGTCTTTTACGAGTTCTTAAATGTGTAAGAAATACAAATAGTTACAGTATTAAGCTATCTCTTGTTGATTGCTATGAATTACTTATGTATATAGATGCAGCGTGGGCCCCTGCCTTGGACTCTCGTAGGTCTTTTAGTGGCTATATTTGGTCGTTGGGTGAAGTTTTTCTTGGATGGAGGTGTAATATACAAAAATGTATATCGTGAAGTGCTATGGAAGTGGAGTATATAGCTATGGATTCTGTGCGTACAGAAATCATCTGGATTTCTAGAATCCTATCTAAATTCAAGAATTCTAATTTTAACAATATTAAACCAGTTATACTTTGCGATATCCAGTCCACTATACATTTTTCAAACAATGCGATAATTAATAATCCTACTAAACATATTGATATCAGATATCTTGCTATAAGAGAACTATTTAATGAGGGTCATTTATCAATTAAATATATTCATAGTAATTGTAATGTAGCTGATATTTTAACGAAACCTTTATTATGTCTTAAGTTAAGAATATTTGTTAATTACATTTTTAATTATCTTATGAATAGGTAGAAATTGTGAGAATTATTCATACATGTCTCCCTTTTTATTGGTTGTATTTTTAATTTTTAGCTTTTACCGATTAAAAGTTTAATTCACTTTTGTATATGTAAGTGGTTCTTAGTTAGCTTGTCGTGAATGTACTGATATGATTAAACTTCCCTCATTCATTACAAGTTATACAAAATAGTTTATAGTGAAATGTAAATTAAGTTATAAATATATACTTTAATAAAGAAATCAAACCAAATACGACTGCTTTCTTATAGTTTTGCTCACATAAGGCACTTACAAACTACCTGCATTACCACTTTCAATGACTACAATAAATCGAAGGCACCAAGCATAGCAGAAAACAAATATTCATATTCAAAGAGTGGAAAAACTCAAACCGCATTTTTCTACACTCTGAAAGCAACAAAAACTCTTTACGGACTACATATGATGAATCATACAAAGTAATCCATATGGACAACAAAGCGGTCACCATTAAGAAACAGGGAAAGAAAACAACTGTTTCAATTGACTGGATTGAACCAGTATACATGGAGAACGAACTCTTAGAGACAGTCTACATGAGTACAAAAGAATCAAGTTGTACGCCTTCAACGACAGTTACAATAAGAGGTAGAAGAATACATTTTCAAAGATAAATGTCACCTTTTATCGTGACTAACGCATTCACTAGAAAGGGGGTATGTAGGAGTATGTAATCGGCAATACTCCTAACTAACTGACCAATAACTATGCAGTATGCCAATAAACAGCATGCACCCATAACCCCCCATTAATAATCGACTCGTGCGACACCCCTTGAATACAAAATAAAACCATCTGAACATATAATACAAGTAAATCTTCAGTATAGAAGGAGCTCCAAACACTAGTCCAAATCACTTCTTTTTGTTCTCACTTTAAAAAAGTCGCCAAACTTTTTGAATGGAGCTTCAGAATAGTGCAACTTGGAAGTCATCAAGCTTTTTAAAAAAATTTCATAAGATGTAGCGGAAAGTAGGGGACAAAGAATACTACTATAGTAAGCCTGCTTATTGTAAAAGGCGATTAAAAGGTGCAGCAAGAGGCAGCAGTATTGCTGGCTAAAAGATATTGGAAGAGAGTCGGTTGGTCTCAGGCGATCCTCAATAATTTACAAGGTTGTTGGCTGTTGGCCGTGACGGATACGGCTTTTTGCTAAAATCTTTAAAACTGTGTTGTGGAAAGATATGGAAACCTACCATAATATTTCCCAGGTATTCATGGCCTAAAACACGAAATATGTATGATGCAGAGCTCACAAGTAAAATTCTTGTCTGGAGGTAATATACCCCCTCATTAGGATCTCTGGGAGAGGGTACTTGGGGCTCGTCATCGTAAAAATTTAAAACAACGGTTCGATTTAGTGATAGAGACTTGGAATGTAAGGTAAGTAGGTAAGTTAACGAATTTTTTAATCGAAATGAGAAAAGGAAAACTGAACGTTTTAGGTATTAGTGAGGTGAGATGGCCAGATAGTAATGGCTTTTGGAAAGATAATTATAGAATAATTACAACTTCTTTAACTAAGGGACAGGCAGGGGTAGGAATAGTGTTAGGTAAAAAATTAGGACGTAAAGTTAAAAAGTACTTACAATTTAGTGATAAAATAATTATGGTTAGATTGAGTACGAAACCCACAGACACTGTTTTAGTACAGGTTTACATGTCAACAACTAAGTATGAGGATGAGGAAGTAGAAAAGGTATACGAGGATATAAATAGTATAGTGAGAAAAGTAAAGGGAGATGAGAATTTAATAGTTATGGGCGATTTTAATGCGTCAGTGGGTGAAAGTAGTGAGGGAAAAATGGTAAGAAAATTTGGGTATGGCAGACGAAATGATAGAGGAGAAAGATTAGTTGAGTTCTGCCAACATAGATTAGTAACTGTAAACACCATATTCGAACAACATGTTAGGAGAAGATATACCTGGAAAGCGTCAGGTGATAGGGCTAGATACCAAATAGATTATATTTTAGTTAAACAAAGATTTAGAAACCAAGTTAAAAACTGTCGTAGTTATTTAGGGGCTGACATAGATAGCGATCATAACTTTGTTAAAATGAAGTATAAGCTAAAATTAAAAAAATTGAGAAAGGTTAAAAGAGAGGGATGGGATCTAGGTAAGCTTAACGATAGTGAGGTAAAAGAAGAATATAAACAAGTATTAGATAATAGGATCAAAGAGATAGCTATAGGAGGGAACGTAGAAAATAGATGGAAAGAAATAAAAATGGCTGTACATGATACAGCAACACAGACTATAGGTAAGAAAAAAGTAGAAGCGAGAAAACCATGTGTAACAGAGGAGATATTCGATTTAATAGAAAATAGAAGAAAGCTTAAACCTTTCAGGGAATTCGATAGTGAAAGTAAACAAAAATATAATAGAGTTAGAAATAAGATAGTACATGAGTGTAGAAAAGCTAGAAATAAATAGATGGAGGAGAATTGTAAGGGAATACAAGATGATTTGAGAGTGGGTAAGACATATAGAGCTTACAGGGCAGTTAAAAAGTTTTTCGGGGATAGATAGGAAAAAATATAATCGTATTAAAGATGAGAATAATGAGCTTCTAATAAATAAAGTTGAGGTAGCAGATAGATGGAAAAGATATTTAGAAGATTTATATAAGGGAGACGATATGGATGAGTTAGATAATGACCAAAGAGGATGTAGAAATAGGGTTCTCAATATTAAGAGAGGAATTTGATAGAGCTGTTAGGGATCTTAAACTAAATAAAGCGCCAGGGATAGACGATATACCCGCAGAATTACTAAAATATGCAAGTCAGAAAACTTTAGACAGGTTATATGAACTAGTAGAAGTAATATATGACACAGGTGAAGTCCCAATAGATTTCGAAAAAAATATTATTATTCCAATCCCAAAAAAGTCAGGAGCTGATAGATGTAAGAATTTTAGAACGGTTAGTTTAATTTCCCACTCTTCCAAAATACTAACAATAATAATTAAAAATAGAGTAGAAGCTTTGACTGAGAATTATTTAGGCGAAGACTAATATGGTTTTCGCAAAGACAAAGGGACTAAAGACCCGATACTAATAATGAGGGTAAATATCGAAAAAAGGTTACAAAAATAAAAAGACGCATTTCGTGTTTGTAGATTTAGAAAAAGCATTTGATAGGGTTAATTGGATTGTTATGTTCAGGGTGTTGCGAAAAATAGGAATCTCTCATAGGGATGGAAAAATTATTTACAGTCTATATAAAAACCAAAGCGTAGTAATTAGATTTGATGTAATAGAAAAGGAAGCTAAGATTAGAAATGGTGTTAGACAGGGCTGTATACTATCTTCCTTGATTTTTAATGTTTATATTGAGAAAGCTTTAAACTTAGCTAGAGAGAGAAATGAGATGGGTATTAGTGTACAGGGACAGAAAATAGACCTGTTACGTTTTGCAGATGATATAGCCATTATAGCAGAGTCTAGAAAAGAGTTAGGAGAGTTTTTAAATATTTTAGATGAGATACTACAGAGTAACTATAGTATGAGAATTAACTCAGGAAAGACAAAGATAATGACAAGTGAGTTACAGCCTAGTTCTAAACAAAAATTAAAAATAGGTAATACCGAGTTAGAGGAGGTAAATGAATTTTGCTATTTAGGTAATATAATTACAAAGGACGGACGTAGCAGAAGGAATATAGTAGCTAGAATAGCTCAAGCTAAAAAAATGTTTTTAAAAAGAAAGACTTACTAATAGCTAATAGTATTAGTTTAGATAATAGAAAAAGTTTCTTAAAGTCGTACGTATGGAACGTTCTATTATACGGTAGTGAGATTAGTTGGACAGATAAAGTAACAAATGAGGAAGTTTATAGAAGGATATGTGAGGAACCCTGTATGTGAAAACAATTGAAGATCAGGAGAGATAGAATGATAGGGCACCAGTTAAGACATGAGGGACTATTTAGTAAGGTCTTAGATTATAGACTACCAAATAAAAATAGAGTAGGAAGGCCTAGACAAAGCTATATTAATCAAATTATTAGAGATTTAGGTTGTGAAGGGTATGTAGATCTCTTTAGACTTGCTCAGAATAGAAAAGAATTTAGAGCTGCGTCAAACCGACTATAAGTAAGTTCGAAAACAAAACAAAAAAAATAAAGAAATAAAAATCAGATAACTAAATGTCACCATGACATAACTCACAATTAGTTAGCGATCTGGCATGTTGGCAGCGATTTGCTGCTTAAGCCTTACCATAACATATAACTTAATAAACGTCTCCATGACATAACTCACAATTAGTTAGCGGTCTGGCATGTGGGTAGCGATTCGTTACTTAAGCCTTATCATAACATATAATTTAATAAACGTCACCATGACATAACACAATTAGTAAGCGGTCTGGCATGTTGGCAGCGATTCGTTGCTTAAGCCTTACCATAACATATAATTTAACACTTTTCCTTTCTTGGAGGAGATAACCAGGTAATATTTCATTTCCTTATAAATGAGAATCATGTAAACATGTTGGAGTTGTTTAACAACCATCAGGTTGCTAATATCTATGTAGAGCCAGGCAGATAAGAAAAAGATAGAAGAGTATAGGAAGACCTAGACCAAACTATATTAGTCAAATTATTAGAAATTTAGGTTGTGAAGGGTATGTAGAACTTTTTAGATTAGCACAGAATAGAAAAGAAGTTAGAGGTGTGTCAAACCGACCGTAAGTAAGGTCGAAAACAAAATGATGAAGATGAGCGAAAAGATGTGAAGGCCTAGACAAAGCTATATTAATCAAATTATTAGAGATTTAGGCTGTGAAGGGTATGTAGATCTTTTTAGACTAGCTAAGAATAGAAACAAATTTAGAGCTGCGTCATACCGACCTTAAGTAAGTTTGAAAACAAAACAAAAAAAAATAAAAATAAAAATCAGTGAAGTAAATGTCACCATGACATAACACAATTAGTTAGTGGTCTGGCATGTTGGCAGCGATTCGTTGCTTAAGCCTTACCATAACATATAATTTAATAAACGTCACCATGACTGTTATGAATGTGCATTGAACTTCTATAGAAATGTATCTATGTTAGGAAGCTATCTGTACTCTATGTTCTATGATTAGGGTACATACTTCACTTCACTTGTATGTTAGCTGTCAGTAGGTCACCATGCTACATTATTACATTGTAAAAAGCATTAATAGTGTTAATCAATAAACATCCATTATATTATGCATTATATTTACATTATTACGTACAATTACAACAATGACATAACTCACAATTAGTTAGCAGTTTGGTATGTTGGTAGCGATTCGTTGCTTAAGCCTTACCATAACATATAATTTAACACTTTTCCTTTTTTGGAGGGGATAAACCTGTAATACTTCATTTCCTTATAAATGGGAATCATGTATACATGTTGGAGTTCTTTAACAACCGTCAGGTTGCTAATATCTTTGTAGAGCCAGGTAGACAGGAAAAAGATAGAAGAGTATACAAAGACCTAGACCAAGTTATATTAGTCAAATTATTAGAAATTTAGGTTGTGAAGGGTATGTAAAACTTTTTAGATTAGCACAGAATAGAAAATGAAGCTAGAGCTGCGTCAAACCGATCTTAAGTAAGGTTGAAAACAAAATGATGATGATGAGCGGAAAGTTGTGAATGATAAAAAACATAGTTTTGCCAAGTTGGACCAAGAGGAATTCGAAACTTGTGAAGAATTTACATTACATGACAAAAACAATTTAGAAGAAATTGGCAAGTTTGTAGAAAATGGTGACGCCATACAAGGAAAACAGCAAAGAAAGGAAAATATATCGAAGTTTAGCAAATAAAAATTGTGAAAATGATAATATCCACAGATTTGTAGAATTCACCTCATGCTGACACATTTAAAGATGATATTTTTACAAAGAGGCTAATTGTCTGTCATAAAAGATTTGTTCCAAAAGGTAGTATGCCAAAAGCTATACCTTTTGTAATAATCTGGCATAAAGCTATGGCCGGAAGGTTAAGAGAACGTCGTATAAGTACTTATTATGCTTTTCTTCTTTAGTTGGATAATTGTGCCGACCAAAATAAAAATTGGACTCTTTTTAGATTTCTTGTATATGTAATTAATTCAAACAACATTGATGATGCGACAGTGGAGCTGTATTATTTTGAAAATAGTCACTTATTTATGAGTGTACACCACTTTCATAATCAAGTTGAGCGTTCTTTTAAACACTAAAAAAAGAATGGAATTCCCAGATTTTAAAATTGCAGGTGAAAATACTAATAAAGGAAAAGTCAAAGCTAAAGAAATGAATTCCAAAATTGGAAAAATTGAACATCTATGCATAAAGTAAATTAAATTAAGCCAAGTTGTGTAGGTAAAAAGGTTGTTTTATCCAAACGCACATTAAGTTCGATTTGTATAGGTAAATCAACTTTTATGATTCCCATGGAAGTTGCATTTACAGATACATCTATTTATTTTAAATTACATGTAAAGCAGCTTTTTGCAGGTCGCTTAATGCGAAAAACTTTTTTTTATATATATATATATATATATATATATATATATATATATATTGCTGTGTTAATAAGGTCATTTAGGGATAGTTAGGACCAATAGTATAGTGCACTTCATATAAAATACATGAAGGCTCAGAAAACGAAGCCTTTTTCTGAAGAAAACAAGAAATACGATGATTAGGCTGGAAATTAAATGACAACACCCTGTATATAAATAATAATTAATTTAAATAATGAAAAATATTTTAGAAGATTTATTTGAATAAATAAATTCACAAGTCGTAAAACAACATAAACGCAAGCTGAAACGCGACACGCATGGATAACGCATCATTATTACGCCAAGAATTAAAACAAGCAGATTTAAAAATGCGTAAGATAGCAAACGCATATAACTTAATACATAAATTATATTAAGTCTACGTGACTTCAAGCACCTGATATATTGGAAACAAACACGGCATGGTGATAAAATCAAAGTTCACTAAATTTATTTGGACAAACAATGACGTATAATTTTGATGTAAAGAGTAAACGGGTCTTTAGAATAGTTTGAAACAAAATGCAATTTATTTATGCATTCAGAGTAACAGGGTTTATACTGAGCTCATCATAGACCAGGGTAAATTTCAATTAAGGGTTTCAGGGTAGACCCATCTACTTGAACTGTATATAAAGAAGTGTTGAACTAGATTAAATTCATTAAATTTAAAAGGATTTAATGATTGGTATGTTGAAAATTTATAAAGATGTTTATATCCAATTTTGTAAATATTGAGCTGGTGTGACGTAATTTTTTTGATTTGTATTAATAAAAAGGTTGCATGTTTCGTTGAATTATTTGATTGGTAATTTTTATTGGTAGTCTAAGTGATAGAGAGTAAGCATAGGATGGGTAAGTATCTCTGAAGAAGCTGGAAGCAGAGATACCCGTGGTATGCTGATTTAGGGGAACCTTTCCAGAGATATTGAAATTTAATGTTTTCTGAAAAATTTATAATCAGCCCAATCCAGTAAGGGTTTGATTTTAAGTATTGATTCCATGTAAACCTTACAGCAATTTTATAGCTCCCAACGCAAGGGCTTAAAGGAAATTAAAGACCACCGCAAATTTTATGACAGCCCAATTCGTAGGGACATAATCTTAAACTCCACAGTAATATATATATATATATATATATATATATATATATATATAAATATTTTAGGTAGTTTTTTTTTACTCAAGATAAGTTGATAAATACTAACGTATTACAATTAATAAGATGAAATAATAACTTAGACTTTTATGCAAAGCCCAAATGATCATTTCAAATGGAGCTAGTAATTGAAAGAAGGAAAATATAAGGTCTTGGACAGGATTTGAACCTGCATCTCAGTCTTGTCGTGACTGAGCGTTTACCATTTACGCCACCGAGACCGATGACTATAATCGTGAAATTTACAAATGCAAATTGTGTACAGAACCATACATAAACCCTTTTCAATTACGTTTAACATTTTTGTCAATCATATCTGACTGTCTATATTTGACATAAGTCAAAAAACTGGACAATGTCATATATAATTGACAAAAATGCTAAACGTAATTGAAAGTTAGGTTTATGTATGGTTCTGTACACGATTTGGATTTGTAAATTTTCCGATTGTAGTCATCGGTCTCGGTGGCGTAATTGGTAAACGCACAGTCTCGGCAAGACTGAGATGCAGGTTCAAATCCTGTCCAAGGCCTTATATATATGTATATATATTATAGTGGTTTTAAAAGATTAAAAGTAAATATAAACGAAGCAATTTCAAAACACCCTGTATAAAGGAACCACCAGAATTTACGGGCGAAATTTATTCCAGTTAGTTCAATTTTAAGTAACAAGTATTAACGAAATATTACAAATAATGAATAAGATTCAGTAGGTTTGCAAAAGAAATAAAATGTTAGAAGCCAATGCCATTAATTTATTAATTTAATTGAATTTATTTGAATTTAATTGAACGGTTATTTACGTATAATATGCATAAAAGCGTCTAAAACTCAATGATACCAAGGTGACACGCATTGCTATATAACAAATATATCGGTGGGGTTGAAATACGTGGAAAATCCAACTCATAGAAGTGGTATTTAAAACGCTCGTTAACATTAAACACCTGCAGAATTTTAAATGTCAAGTTCCAATTATTTTTGTAGATAAAGCCACAAGTTTCGAAGAATATCGGTAAACCGTCGCATGTGTTCGCAGTAAATACTAACGAGGGGTGATTTAAAGCACGTAACAGTCCACGTGGGGTAGATAGCAGATGGTCCGGAATATCGATTTTCTACCACTCACACCAGGTTAGAAAGAGACGTAGAAAACGCATAAGCAAGGGACAACGGTAGTATAGGAGAGATTTATAGGACGTCAGTAAATATACGATTGGTCGATATTGTTAGTTGGACGCGACACAAATACGAGCATAGTGTATATGAATTTTTAGAAAAATATCGTAACGACGTGCTGAAATTCGCGGACTTGGAAATCGGTTGAGCTCGAAATTTTAAGAACGTGTTGTAGATGGGGATTTCGGACGAAAGGCGGCCAGGAAGTGGCGGACTAAGTTGTATAAATGTTATTCGAAAACATGGTGAGGCCCTTAATATTTCGACTGCTTCAGACGACGTATGCAAGTTATCACGAGCGTGTAAGTAGAATAAAATTATTTTAAATTATATTGCATGGTGAATTGCTCATAATTTGTACGCGGTTTATGGGCCGAGATTAAATTTTTTTAATTGAGGTATCACCTATAATTTTTCTAACAAGCTCGTGTCGTGTCGTTAAGTAACGTGGATTAAAGTAAATAATTGTGAAAGATGTATAAGTAATTTGGATTTGAAAATTGGAGACAACGTGAAGGCAGCGCTAGCAGTTCAACGTACATGGGGTTCTTCTACTAATAACCAGAAGCGGCCTGCAAAGCAGAGAATAAAACAAATACCATCGTTCACAGAGCGAAGATTTTCTAGAAATTCCAGGTAACGCTTTTGAAAATTGTGTTGTTATAAACTATGAAACGATGAATATTGAGTGACGTATGAGAGTGATTTTGAAGGTATTGTGCATTATTTTGTGTATTGAACATAATACATATAACTAACTTTATTATGGTATTTAAATAGAAATCTGAAGGTGTATATAAAGCTTATTGACGTTCCATCAGGAAGGTAAATTTTGTGAAGAGTGCATGGGTGTTTTTTTGGTTTGTAGTAAGAGTATGCAAAGTATAAGGGCATACATTATTCATAATTAACTGGGTTATCATGAGCTCACCATACTCCAGAGTTTACTTAGATTTAAAATAAATTAGATAAAAGGAATGAAAAATAAAATATTATTCAGGGCCCATTTACTCCGGGTACATTCTATGTGTTTAATAATTTAAATTAAAATCCTGGACATTACAAAATAGGATTTATTGAGGTGTAACCGAAAGGTGGATAATAATGAATTTTATATGTAAATAGTGTACAATAAAAGATTGTATGTTTGTTGTATTTTGTGGTTTTATTGGGAGTGTGCGTGAATGATAGAATATGAGAGTGAATCTAGGTATCCAAGAGGAGGTCCAACTGAGCTAGCCGGAAGCAGTTGAAGAAAGCAATTCAACCGAGGAAGAAAGAAAAACGGGTAAGAAATTATGTTTTTTTTTAATAATTTAATATTTGAAAAATTTGCTATTATGTGCAATTTTCGAGTTTGGAAAATTTAATAAAAATTTCGAATATATTTTTGTTGGTGAGGATTTTACCCGAGATCCACGGCAATCTAAATATATATATATATATATATATATATATATATATAAATAAATAATATATATAATATATATAAATATAATATATAATATATATAAATATATATATATATATATATATATATATAGCTATGATAAGAGAGTTATTTAGGGGTAGATTGAATCATAATGGTAACACAATACATGTAAATAGTACTAGAAGTTAGAAAACTACATTTATTTATCATGAAAAATACGTAATTCGCATATTATGTAAAGAGCAAACATTTAACACCCTGTATAAGAATCAAAAATAAGGTTAATCAATGCCGGGAAGCATGTCTTTCAACAATAAAAACACATTCAGCAAGAGAAATAACTACGCACGCAATTAAACTCGTTTTCAACCAAACAGCATTCATAAATTGTAAATAAATACGCAGGAAATACGGTAAAAGCTAGAAAATCATGACGCAATGTCTATTAAAATTAAACATGCGATAATGAAAGAAGATAGTTAAGTGTTCTGATAATAAACGCACCTTTCGAAAAAATAAGTTTTACAAACGCAGGAGGTAAACAGAAATATGATAATTTACCTCATTTCTCCTACATGATTTTCTGCATGAATTATACAATACCCAAAGTATTATCGAGACAAACAAAAGCCATAAGTTAAAATTACGTGCCAAGGCGAATTAAAATTTCCTGTAATGACATCAAAACAACGGTCAAGGATCAATACATAATAGAAATCCTAGTAGACTACGTAACCAAGAAATCGTTTCGCCGAACAGTTTTGAGACGTATGTCTGTAAAAGCCCAGAAAAATTCAAAACATCCTATGGCTGGTTGTAAACTTTGAACAAACATTACCGATAATCAATGAATTTTAGAATATAACAGGCGAATTTGATAAGCAGACAGTATCCATTCAAACTGTAAACAGTGCATGTCACTTACAGTCAAAAATCTACGCAACGAGTGAAATTGAATAACTAAATATTTGTGAACGTGATAGTAGTGGGGTAAGGCCGGTATGACTTCAAAATGGTGTACGCGTATGTTTTTTCATGTAACATACGCGTGCACCGTTTTGAAGCCAGACCGGCCTTATATACTTTCAATGTAAAATACGTGTGGACACGTTTTGAAGTCAGACCGGCTTTATATTACTTTCAATGGAACATACGTGTGTGACTTCAAAACACACGTATGCTACGTTGAAAAATGTAAGTGCAGAAAAAATGTGGAGCTGTTTTGAATTTGGTTTTCTAGCGAGAAGTTATAAAGTAGGTCAGATGCAAAATATTGCATTCAAGTCAATTGTGTTTAATTAAAGTGGATTCTGATTTATGTTTTTTACTTTTGTTTACAGGTTGCAAATACACATAGGCCGGTTTGACTTCAAAAACGTGTCCACACACACGTATGCTACATTGAAAAAATGTAGATGCGTGCAGAAAAAATGTGAAGCTGTATTGAATTCTAGCGAGAAGTTATAAAGTAGGTCAGATGCAAAATATGCTAAGGCCGGTTTGAATTCAAAGTGCGACCACTCTGCAAATACACATGAGCCGGTTTCAATTCAAATGGTGTTCACTTTTGTGATAGATTGAAAAGTAGGTTAGCAAAGTACGCAGATGGTGGTAATCTGCTATATAAAGAGATTGCTCCTAATATTAATTTAATTAGTCGAAGTTTACTGCATATATTTACATACCTACATATACAAACATGTATATAATTAATATTCAGGGATTTAAATACAAGAAAAATGAGTTTGTGTGCAAAGAAATTGCGGTTCTGGACTTGTTGGAACGTGTTGTTTGGCATCAAATTTTTAAACTGCCAATACAGTCTAGTTGTTTGAGCCAAGGTCGTATAAAACATAACGACTGGGTGAGAAGGAATATTCGTGGTCTTTCTTGGGATGAATCTTCAATGGCTGGAATGGTGTCATCATATATAGCGCTTTATTTGAAGCAAATTATCCGACCCGGTGAAGAAGTACGTGTGAAGGGTCTAGAAAAGAAGAAATGGATGGAAACCTATCTAATGCAAAACGTTGTAACTGATATGCTTGCACTAGGTTGTCCTAAACTATCGGAGTTAAAAATCAACAACCGTTTACTATGTAACATCCATTGTTATGGACACAGCAATAATAATCTGCAATGTGCAAAACACAATACCTTGTTATTAAAAGAATGGTTTGATAATAATAAAAAACAATAGAAAGATTGTGTCTGTATTATTTATTTTAATATAATTGTACAATGTTAGCCTTATTAACTATTATTATAACAACTTCTAACAAACATTATTTTTATCGATCCAGCTATTGTGTACGTTAGAGAAGCTTAACCATTTTACAAAGACTTTATTTCCACTCTTTCTTAGGACCTTTTCTACCAGGTAAATTCCTGGATGTTTAACCTTTTGCAACTCTTTTTCATAAAATGCACCTTTGATTTCTTTCTCGTCTTGATCTTCTAATATATATGTTGGCGGATTGGTTACGTTTACCTTTTTAATCTTAAAAATTTCATTTGACCAGTTTGGCGTGTAACCTTTCGTAAATGCTTCCCTGTGTTTACTAATTCTCACACTGTCTTTAATTGAATATTTTGGTATTTTGGTTGCAAGTTTGATGTGGGTAAATGATGATTTAAGGATAGTTTTTTCATTTGATTTATCAACTTTTACAGGTTTGACTACGATAGTACTGTGAACTGTATTGTTGTATTGTTTCACAATATCGTTTAAATTTTTTATCCAATTGTAAGAACCGTTCAGGTTAAACAAGCGCCACATTTTTCCCTTTAAAGTTCTAATTACAAGTTCCACAATGCATGCTTTGTTTGTAGAAAAAACACTATAATGGTTTATGCTTATGCCATATGTCTGCATTAAGGATTGAAAGTGTTTGTTATAATATTCTTTACCAAAATCAGACTGCAAATTTCTTGGTGGATTTTTAAATTTATTTAAAATTGTTTTCATTGCAGCAGTAACATCAATACCCGTTTTACTTTTTAAGTGGTACAGCCCATACGTATTTGGAGAAACAATCAATAACTACTAAAATGTATTTAAATCTTTTGTTTGTTTGCGAATATGGTAGCATTTCAATCAAATCGGTCTGAAGAAGGTCATTTAAACCTTTTACTATCACTTTGCGTCTCTTGAAATTTATTCTTGCTGGTTTATGAATTTCATTTACTATATCCCCTTTCACTTTTGAACGAGCAACTATCATAATACTTTTTTTTCTAATCAGGATTTATTAAATACAATTAATAAATTCTTCCATGTTTGAATGTCGAGGGCTCCACTTGCTTTGAAAGGAACTTTTAATATAAAATCAAGAAACATTGTGGTATTGTTTATGATAGCACCGCTGTCACGAAAGCTGATTACATCCATACGTTTAAGCAAAAATTCTTGTAACTGTGCAATTACATAACCTTTTTTCGTTTATAAGAATTTCAATGTCTTGCGGGTATCCTTTAATATTCTCAATGACTGCTTCCTCATAAGGAAATTCATAATTGTGTTTAATGTTGAAAATAAGGAATGTCTTGCAACTGCCGAGGAATGTACTAGAGTAAAACGTTGCTACTACCGTGTAATGTAGCATATGTAACTTGTACTCAATCAAGGTTTTAAAATCTTTATTTTTGTTTTCATATTCCTGTTCACTTATATCTATTTTACGGTTATTTAAGTTCCTTTCAAATTTGTCAATTGTCATATCATCTAATCACTTTCGCCTCGCGCAATTCTTCAATGATCGAAGTTATTTCGTTGCCGTGACCTGTGTGTCCAGCAGTCTGATATGAAACTAAAAGCCGTAATCTATCAACAAGTTCATTGGGATCATTCCAATATAAATAATCTATGGCGTTATTTGATACTTCCATTGTCATACCGTCTTCAAGACGCTTTCTATAGGGTAATGTTCTAGATCTACGAGGTGTTTGGGGAAGTATGTTTAATGTAGATATTATATTTTTGTATTTATATGAATTATTACCCTGAATTTGTTCTGTTTCAGAATAATATCTTCTATTAGCATTTGTTCTTTTCACAATATCAAGGTATGACTTTAGATCTTGCGGTCTGTACCCAACAGGATATTTTTTAAACAGTAGTTTGTATAATCCAGGAGTACCTTTATATTTCAAATTATTTATTAGTACATTTTCATCATTCAACGCGAAATTCGAATTGCTTATCATAAGACCATTTGAATCAGGGTTAAACCTAATACCATATTTATGATCAAACTCGTTCTTAACATCTTTAAACATATTGTAAATATATTCTCGAGGTAGCGGATGTAGCTGTTCGAGATAATGTGTCATACCAGGTGAATCAGCAAAGCTTTGTATATATTCCTGGGCTTCTTGAGCATTTCGATTAACTTCCGCTTCGTATTCATTCTCAACATCATCATCATCATCTTCCTCTATGGCATCATTTTTTATATTCGGTATATGCTGAGCAATAACCGGCGAATCAATATAGTCAACGTTCCATTCTAGCAATTTAGGTTTAATTTTTTTACACTGCTATGAGGCAGTTCTTCTTCTTCTTTTTTAAATTTTTCTGTCTTTACCACACTTTCCCCATCCAGTTTATTAGCAATAGTTTCTAATCGCGATGTTATGGGTAAGATTGATTCCACTTGGACGACTTCATTATCTTTTAACTGGCGCAATTTGTTTTTTACAATGTTTCTTTTCTTAATTAAAATTCTTTTAAGTTTTATCGCCTCCTTGTTCATTGCGTAAAAAGTTTATTGTAATAAAAAAATTCTTGGATACTAACGATACTTGCGTCTCTCAAGGTTTAAATATGTATGAAGTGATCAAAACCTATTCGGTACCTTCCTTGATCTGGATCACTATCTTTGTCTACAACTAAAAAACCGTATTTGTCTTGCCAACAAGCAGCACATATTTCACGGAATTTATCATACTTCATGTCAGTATTGACGTGATCGTCATATATGTGTTTTAAGTTTAAATCATCTTGTTTAAATAAAACTAAAAGATTAGCATTATCACGTAGTAAGTGCTTAGGTATACGAGTACAACTTTGACAAAGGTAAAAACTGTCTACTTGCTTATGACGCCCCATACTAAAGTATTCCCTAATGATACCTTGTTTATCGCAAGCTACATCATCAAAACCAAATATAGCATTATTTCGAGTATCAGATGGTGATATAATATTATCAGAACTGGAAAATGTATAATATTTGATCCCTTTTATTGGTTCGCAGTAGACTTTCAAGGTATTGATACTTTGGTTGATAAAGTGATTTAGAATAAACATATACGTTTTCAAACTTTAAACCATTAGGATATTCTATCAACCCAATCATAACGTTGGTTTTACCGCAATTTGATGGACCAACAACTAGACATCGAATAGATGAAGGCAGAAGAACGCCGTTTTTTTTAGTTAAGGATTGCACGTCAATGTTATTATTGTTTATGGTTAAAGATGTTGATTGTTTCACAACACGCATGTTTGCTAGTACTAAATTCGATTGTAAAGAAGTGGAATTATATATAAGAAACGGCGAGTATATAAAAAATCATTAATTCACAATAATTTATTTATTTAATGCACAGCTTGAGAGGGCAGTTGTCCGCTAGTGATTACCTATAATAATTCTAAAACTACTGGGAACGGACTGTTAAATACTGTAATTAACAATTTACCATTTGAAGCGCATATTTCGGGTTACAAATTTTGCGGTCCGGGTACAAAACTATTCAAGCGGTTAGCTCGGGGAGACAAGGGAATAAACAAGTTAGACGCGGCTTGTAAGGAGCACGATATTGCATACTCCAAAGAAAAGGATCTATCTAAACGCCATCAAGCAGATTCGAAGTTAGCTCAGTTAGCTACAGAAAGACTAAATTCTGGTGACTCGTCTTTAGGTGAAAAAGCAGCAGCATTTGGAGTAGCTACCGCAATGAAAGCTAAAGTAAAACTTTGTATGGGTGCCTGTGCATCACTGAGAACAAAAAATATTAATAAAATAAGAAAACTGATAAAGAAACGTAAAATAAGAAGTACGCTAGGTATTAAAAGTATTATCAAACAAGCACGTTTAGCTTTAAAAAGGGCTAAATGGTCTAAAATTAAGGATGCACTCAACATAGCAATTAAAGCCGCCAATACAGCAAAACAAAAGAAGCATATTAAATCAGCTTGTATTATACTAATACCAATTTTTGCAGGCCTAAGCGCCCTTGCTACTCTTAGTGGAGCTGCAGCTGCTGTTGCAAAAGCAGTCTCAGATACTAAAATAGCTAAGGAACAACTAGCGGAAAAACAACGTCATAACAAGGCAATGGAGGACATTGCAGTCGGAAACGGCATGTACATCAAACCTTATGAAAAAGGTTTTGGACTTTTTTTAGCCCCTGCAAAACTTCAAAGGAACGCAAATTGATTTTACAAAATCGAGCACTAAGCAATGTAGAATTAATAGAGTTTGTTAAGCAATTAGAAGTACCATATTTCCGTGGAGTGTTCATGAGAAACAATCTTCCCAAGAAAGTTAATTTAAAAGAATGTGGTATAATTAATTTAGATGGAATAGAAGGTTTAGGCACGCATTGGACCTCTTATAAAAATTTACTATGACAGCTACGGAAACCTGCGACCGCCAACAGAATTGATAAGTTATTTGAATAGCGGGGGTAAATGTAAAATTCTTTATAACTTTAACCAAGAACAATCGTATGGTACTGTGTTTTACGGACATTTATGCTTACAGTTTCTAAGCAGTACATAGAACTGCGTATGAAGTTGTCATGTCGTACACTTTTACTCTAACGGGAAACACTTCAGTTTTAACAAGCAACTTTAATCCGCCTATAAACTTAGATAATGAGTCGGAGTACGTATTAGGATTAACAAATGTTGAATTTTATAACACAATTCCAAACATTGAAAAAGGAATAAATAATAAATTTTATTATGAATCTAACGGAGAATTCATAGAAATACCTGAAGGTGCTTATGAGATTAGAGAAATTAATAAATATCTTCAAAAAGCTTTAGGTGATTAAAGATGGCGTGGTCGTATGGAACAATCACGAAGCGTTAGAAAGACGCCAGTCTATATAGAAATTACAGCTGACAATAATACACTTAAATGTAGTATTAAATGTAGTCTAAATGTGGATTTTACCAAAAAGGATTCAATTGGTTCTCTTCTCGGTTTCAATTCACGAAAATTGCTAGCATATGCCACGCATCAAGCAGACTACGCGATCAACATTTGTAAAGTGAATGCAATTTTAATCGATTGTAATATTGCAAGTGGATCCTATTTAAATAGTAAACCAGCGCATGTAATACATAAATTTTTTCCTTAAGTACCTGCAGGTTTTAAAATTGTCGAGTGCCCACCTACGATTATATATCTACCATTCAGGTCACGTATAATAAATGAAATAATAGTTAAAGTGTTAGATCAAGATGGAAATTTAGTTAATTTCAGAACTGCTAACTGTAAGGTTGCATTTAAAAAAAAATCTGCAATAGCCATGGGTATTAAGTATAATGCACGCAACATGTCAAGAATTGATATAAATGCTGAAAATTTCAAAGCAATCGACACTCGATTGATTGTTTCAAGACCGTTAACAGCACAAAACCGGCAGTTTCTACAATCGTTAGGACTGCATTTATTTAATTAAAAAGTAGAACGAATAGTGAAATACTGAACGTGCGTGAAAAAGTTTACTTCGAAATGCAATTGTTAATATTGAAAAACATACTCATCAGCCTTATGCTAACACATCTTTAAACAATAATGATGAAATTCGAATCCCTATACAACAACAAGATGTTTACACCTTTCCATCGAAGAGTATGCTGTACATAAAAGGCAAATTAATTAAAACAGATTGAACGCCGTCTCAGACAGCAAAGTTTGTAAATAATGGGGTTTTGCTGCTTTTTGATGAAATTAGATATGAGATTGGTGGTGTCATTGTAGATCGTGTTCAGAATCCTGGATTAACGTCTACAATGAAGGGATATGTTTCATATAATAGCAATCAAAGTAAACATTTACAAAACGCTGGGTGATTTCCTATGGATGATTCGCAAATAGTTGATGCCAATGGGAATTTTAATGTTGCAATAAACCTTTCAATGGTTCTCGGATTATGCGAAGATTTTAAGAAAATTATTTTAAACCTCCGCCATGAGTTAGTTTTACTACGTTCTAGTTTTGATACTAATGCTATAATTAATCCTACACCTGATGAAGAAATAAAAGTTGTTTTAAACAAAGTTTTATGGAAAATGCCGCATGTAGCCGTTGATGACACTAACGAATTAATTTAATAGAATGCGTTGCACAAAATCAGGATTTGCATATTCCGTTTAGAGGATGGGAGTTACATGAATATCAACTTCTACAAAAACGCAACGTCATATATGAAACAATAAAACTACAACACAATTAGAAAAACCAAGATTTGTGATTGTTGGCTTCCAAACCAACCGAAAAAATAAATACATGAGCAACTACAGTCGTTTTGATCATTGCTATTTAATCAACATCAAACTCTATTTAAATTCAGAAATTTTCCCGTATGATAACTTAAATTTGAAGTTCGAGAATAAACAGACTGCGTTGTTATATGGGATGTATGCCCAGTTTCAGCAATCATACTACGAAAAGGAAAATGAGCCACTTTTTAATCCTGAAGATTTACGAAGAATTGCGCCATTAGTAGTCATAGATTGTTCAAGACAAAACGAAGCGTTAAAATCTGGTACTGTCGATATTAGATTAGAATTTGAAACTAGCAGAAACGTTTTGCCAAATACATCTTGTCATTGCCTTATACTTCATGATAAGATAGTCAAATACAATCCACTCTCAAACAGCATAAGAATATTATAATTACTCTATTATTATTATTACTGTACCTTTACAAAAAGAAAACAAACAGTAAATCACTTAGCAATCACAGTCTATTTATTATTTTACATGTTTTTTAAAATATCAAATGTTTGATTGTTAATGGGTTATAATAATAATTTTTGCTTAAATATTTTTTACATGTTGGAATTATTAAGTGATTTAGTAAACAGTCATAAACATTGTCAAATTGTGTCAGTAGAACCGCTAATATTTACAAGCAATTTAAATAAAAGTTTTGTTATACATTTCTCAAATAAACTAACTGGTATGTTATTAACAAACTGGATTTTTTTTTTTAACAGAACGGTTACTACTATTTTTCTCTACAATACATTTATACTAATATAGTTCAACTTGGACAGATTGAAAGGTATCCTATTTTAGACACATCCAAAAAAGAAAACGGTGTTCTTGTGCAAGTATAAACATAACACTGAAGTTTTTATAACTAAAAAAATATTATATGTTAATCAGGATAATAATAATAAATTGCATTCTTTATTTGAGTCAGTGGTTGAAGCTTTACAAGTCATTTCTGAGTGTATAGTTATACCCCCAAGGTTTAGTATCAGTGGTTGAGGTACTAAGAATTCTTTTATCATCACTTGGATTAAGAACAATTTTGTTTTGTTTTATAGTAAACACATCATGTTTGACTGATCTAATTAAACATTGCTGTTTCTGTACAGTCTGTTTATAAAACAAAGCATTTTTATAATCATCAAAAGAAATTTGCTTAATACTTGCTAAGGAAGATCCCTTTGACTTTTTTATTACCCTATCCTGAACTCTGTAAGTGTACATTTTAGATCTAAGCTCTACAAACTTTAGCATGATATCACCATTCGTTTTCATCTTTCATAAAACCAGGAACCTTTTTATTTGATAATGGGATATGATATTTATTATTGGGGTCGTAATCAGAAGTATCAAATCTATAAATATTTTGTTTGATATAAGAGTAAATTCTTCAACGCTAAACTCGTATATCAAACTATCCGTATCTGTGTACAGCAGCTTTGCTTTGTTAGCAAATTGCGATTTTATATAACTATAGTGAAATTCATATAAATAGGTTTTCGAAATATCTAGAATAGAGAAACCTGCATAAATGGGTTTGTTTAAATAAACCTCTAATTTATTCATTTCTATTAAGACAAGATTTTTGTCTAACACAGTGCAACTGTGAAAATTAGGTTTCGCTATGTAACTACGAGCTCCAAACCGTCCTTCCCATTCGGTCACTAATTTCACATCTTTCCATTTCCGTACGTTTTCCATCATCTTTCCATAAATCGAATTTATCGTATTTTTATAAAAGCATATATCGATACTGTTTTTTGACTGTTGTCTTAATTTTGTATTCAAATCAATGTATTCTTTTTACCTTGGAGCTTGTTTAAACCGAAGAACCTTATGAATCTTTTTCAGTTCTAAACCGTAGCTTAAATACATTTTTAAATTTTTGTAGTGAATAATATAGTTGAGTTTTGGACATAAAGTTGTAAGTAATTTCTTTAGGTTTGATTTATTAGAAGGTACTGGTGGTATCATATGTTCAGGCGCCAAAGGCAAGTCACTGTGAATTTCATGTAAAGATACTGGGTAGTGTAAATCGCATTCTAAAATATGTATATCCTACATCAGAATCATCGGGAATATTAAGTATGTCTAAACGTACTATATCTGGACTGGTGCCATCTAAAAATTCAAATTCTCCATATGGAAGATATTCAGACATTGCAGCCCCATATAAATTATTAACATCAAAATACATTAAATATTTAAAATCGAAATTCGGATCATAATCTGCATTCATATATTTGTTATTTGCTTTGGCATATCTATTCGAACATTGAGAAACGCCACCACGAATTCCCCGTTCTAAAGACATTATTTTTTCAATATCAGTAAGCAACTCGAGTTTAACGTTCGTCGTTTTTAACATTGCGTCTAGAGCTAAACCAGGAGCTGTAAAGTAGTGAATTGGATCTAACTTATACGTGAACATGCAAGTTTTTCTAAAGTTTTCAAATAGGTCAGTCAAGAGCAATACATCTGTTTTTAAATATAGATCTGAATAGTCCCCTAGTGTTTTTATATTAAATGTTTGCCAAACGTGTTTAGCATGATTGTAGTCTTCATCTGAGATTTCTTCATTGCGCAAACGATTAAAGAATGCTGTTTTACAGGGTAAATTGGTTTTATTGAGCCTACCCCAAGAGTTAATGTAATCATAGGGAAATATACCTTTACGCGTAAGTAACCGAAACTCATTATCAGTGATACAATTTCCCTGGTGATGGATTTTTTATTATCATCTAAGTATGAAGCTAATTTTTCGATGCTAGATGCCATAAACCTGAATGAATCGACATATCTAAAACTAACTTTTGTATCTTTTACATATTTTGTAAAAGGTATGTATTTTTCCTTATTTATTGGTAGAATGCTTAACGAACCTGAAAACCCTAACGCGATTTTTTTAATAATGAAATGCGAATCGTAGCCTGATAAGTTATGAAAAACTACTGGTATCATATAAGAATTATGATAATTGATGTTGCAATCTTGATGAACCGCTCCTCGAAATTCACCTGTAAAGTGACAGTGATCGCGAACTCTAATATCATCTATACTAAAAGGTTTATTGCAAATGTGACAGTGAAGGGCAAATTTAAATGCTGACTTTTGTTCTTCTGTTAAAGGATTCATAGGTTTTGGGTTATAGAAAATTTTATTCGTCGTTTGTGACATCAGTTACAATTGAGCAACAAACCATTCTATACAATCCTTTCCACGATACAATTGAAATTTGGAATATTTATTATCATACGAGCATTTCAAATAGTACGCCACACTAAAGGGTATATGTCTTTGGTAACGGACTGTTTTTAATATTACCTCCGGCTCATTGCATGGTTCTAATATACTTTCGAGATCTGCATCAACTACAAATGATACTTTTTCTTGATAGTGGAAATGTTTAAATGTTAGATACTTTTCGGATTCTTCGGGTAATCTTATTGAGCAAGTATTCTGTTTTTCGCAATGATTCGAATGATGCTTAAGTAATGCTGCTGTACTAAAATTATTTAAACATCTATAACAAAAAAATTTTCTATGGTGATGTGAAGACAACTGTTTTGCAAATAATTTTGACATATCCTTAATCCAAGTAAAATGAAAGTGATTCTCATTAGCATTTGTTGGACGAGAATATTGTAAGGAATCATTATTTAAAACTAACAGATTAATAGGTTCTATTTTTCCTAAATTTTCATTTAAACAAAATGACAGTATTTTAGTATTTTCTATACAATAAAGGTTAATTGCGAGATTGTTGAGCTTCTCAAGTTTTTTTGTCTTTTAATGCAATTGGAAACTGAATTGAATTGTAGCGTAATACTGTATCAAAATGTGGATAGCTAGATATTCTATGACTATTTTGTTTAGCAGGATGTAAAGCGGAAACCAAGGCCCAAAGAAAGCAATGTTGGTCGTTATTTATTACATTTACCACAGCTCGTTTCTTTGCTATAAAGTCCGGAACCAGAACAAACGTTGAATACCCTCATTGCATAGAGAATTGCTTTGGATGCAATTGTTAAAATCGCCTTTATTTACGTTTTGATTCAAGACGATTTTCAAGCATGAATGGTTTAATTCTTAAAGAATATTCAGCAAAAAAATTAACCCTGAATTTTTAATTTCCAACAAATCCAGTTTTAATAAGCAAAGTATCTGATTTCGTTTTATTAACAGTTGCATCGACACGACGACCTTGTATCATTTCATTTATGCACGTGTTTACGGAAAATATGCTTGCAGTACAGTAGTAATATTCTTACACAACCTTTGATTTATGCTCGTGTGTACGGAAAATATGCTTGCAGTACAGTACTATTTTTATTTTATGGTTACATATAAAAAATTTTCAGAAAAAATAAAGCAAATTTGAAATATCTCAGATTAAAAGTCAAAAATTGTTTCTACATCCCTCCTGTAAACTGTCAATTCTGTTTAATAATTTACACACTCATGGCTATGTGCGAATGAAACGTTAACAAAAGCGATCTTGTACCTATCATAAATAGAATGCCGTTTTCTGGTTGTGATTAGGTATACAAATTTTTTTTAAAAACCAGTATTAAAAAACATTCTGCAGTTTTATCATACAATTAACGTCGTGTAATTTAATTTATTGTAAGCTATATTGTAATAAAAAATTTTTTATCTTAAACTTGTTTTTTTTTATTAAGTTTAATTATCCTAGTGACTATCAGCTAATAAATTACACCTTTAAATTTTCTAAACCCTAACCTGATATCACAAGGTCGAGAATTTCTTATTATTAATGCAAGCCCAAGGTAAAGTTGGATGGAAAATGGCTTGAGAAAAAAAAACTCTTAAGACATAAACGGCTAGTCGAGTGTTAGCTCTGGGTAGATCATGAGCTTGAATCATGGGTTGTCAAAAGACCAAAATATATTTAATGAGCGCCACCGTATTTTTCAATACAATAACCACCAAAATTTAACTGTACTTGTATTAGGGGAATGCGGAAACCTTATGTCAACACCACTAACATAGCCATAAAATCTGAATTTCACTCTTTTAAACACACTTACCAAAACCTCAAACACCAGATGTCATACAGATGTCTCAGCTTGACCTGTGAACAAACAAAGGTACAACATGGACACCATTTGTGTCCTCAAAAATATCTGCCAAAAATAAAATAACGGAATTTAGGTTTTTAAAATATACACCCAGGGAATTTGTTTTCATTACACACAATTTCTAATCAGGGATGACTTGTAATTTTTACTTGAATTTTAAATAATAAAAAGTCATTCAAAAACAAAATAGATTCTATTTGAATAAATTTCTGGATTCATGTTACTATAATATTTTAATTCGTATCTCTATAATATTTTCACTTAATAATTTTGATGGAACAGAAATATACTAGTAAAGAATTGTATTCGATAATATAAAGATCTCTGAATGGATCTTTCTACAAAATTTAAATGCACTGACTTGAGATTTTCTAAATTATTCATGTTACATAATATTTTTTCTAAGCCATAGAAGTACTTCTTCGACCTTCACAGTGAAATTTAATTACCTAAGCGCTGATAAAATAGTATGAGGTTACCCTAAGTTACTTTTACTTAACAGTTAATACGCGAATTCCACATGTCGATTAAAAATGAAAGTTCATGACCTCAAAATATTTAAACATACTTTAAATTAACGTAAGACGACATGTGAGGTCTAAATAGGACAACTGAATCTATGTTTTTTTATATCTGACATAAAATGTCATTCACAACTTTTTAAATGTACACTTTGTGTGCATATACAAACATTCTGACAAACAATAGATTTGTTATTTAATTCGCTGTTTCCTTAAAAGCTTTTTACGTTCTAAATTTTTAATGTTCTATTTTCTTATTGCAACTTAATTAATATTCAAAGTGATTAAATTCTAAGGAACATTCACGTGTTGTGATACTGCTCTGAAGAAAAAAAATAGGACCTTGACCTCAGCTGTCGGAAATTTCCATAACCATCGATTATCAAAGTTCTTCTGAATACAACCATTATTTAACGAAACTAACTTCTGCTTGATTAAATTTAATACTCCAACAAAATTTCTAGATCCAAGATTTGCTTATTCGATATTATTTATTTGTGAAGTTGAATTATACGAAACATATATGAAATTGCCTTCTATGATATTGCACTATGAGGAAAAATATTAATATAATTTATTTAATTAATTTATACCAACTGTATTAATGATGTAAAGGGGGGCTTCCATCTCCTTAGGCCTGCAGGGATCAACTGAACCGCTCTCGGTGGAACTTATAGAAAAACATCCTCACGCTACAGCTGCTAGGTTCGACCTCCAGACACCAAGAATCAATCAATTATTCATCTTTTTTCTTACTCTGTTAGAGGCCACGTGTTTAGACACGACCATCTTGACTTCACTATCCTGCCAAGCAGCTTACCCGTTCGAACGCTGATAAAGAAATGACAAATTGACAACTTGACGAAGCTTAGTAACGAATCTTAGACCATAAAGGTAAAGGAGTCTATATGTTATTATTAATTTTATGTATTAATTTGTTACCGAACGGAAAGTTATAACTTATATATTTTATTTTATTGCTGATTTATTCTATATTAAAGAACGAAGCGTAACAAGAAAAAAAATACGTTACACAGCCTCTTTCCAAGAGAAAAAATTCAAGGTATAGAAGAATTTTTTCTATCAAAACTTTAACGACTGAAGGATCAAAACTACTCATATTAACTGTATAAACACCTAACTACTTAATAGAAGACAGCACAATCTTTTAACTATAACTAAAGACAAGTTTAACCAAAAAATATAAATCATTCACTAAATGATATGGGGGGATATTAATGCATGGGAATGAGTGATCAGTAACTACGTGTACTACACGCCTATAAAGGGACAAATTCGAGAAGTCATAATCGGTATTTACACTTAATCAGTTAAGAAGATTTAAGGGAATCTAACACTCACTAGATGCTTGTTATCAAAAAGTTTCAAACACAATAACCATATCAAAGTCTAAAATTTAATCAAAAGCAAAAAAATGAACAAAATTGATAGTATGATAAAATCACTACTAAACAAGAATCTGTACAACAAATACTCTTCTTAACTTTATCTTACTTGTTATAAATATTTATGTACATATACTTCTAGATGCTTACAAAATTTGCACAAATTGATGAATTTAATAGGTACCAAAGAATGTTTATTACTAAGTCCATTTACGAAACAATTCACTAATACTCGAGAAGCAGACAAAGTAATAACAACACCTATCCATCAACAAAATACCTTTAATCCTTGAGTGAGCACCTTATAATATTTTCTGTATTACTACTATCCTACAGACTCAACTATCTCACTCAAAAATTCTATAACTTCAGTGTTTCAACACTAAAGAACCCCAAAATCACCAATAAACTATACTTTGAGCCTACTGGGACACATCCACCAGCAACTTAACAAAAACTTCTCATGAACTATCTTAGCTCATCTAAACTCTCAACTAGAACAAGCATATCAAGCTTAGTCTCAAACCACTAAACCAAAATTTAAGCATTCCTCTAATGCTTACTATACCATCTCACCTTAACTATATTACTATATGCTTACTACATTACTAAACATTCTCTATATTCTCAAACAAATACTTTATCACCAAACACGTACTTTATTACTATATACGTACTTCATCACAATATACATACTCCATCACCATATACATACACCATATCTAAACACATGCTGCACTCTTAAACACCTCAATAAACGCATCATCATCCAAAAGAACATCTAGCATCATCAAACATCATTATCCAAATCAATAAACACATCTTTAACGTCATCAGATACATCATTAAACACATGCAATATCAAAATCAATAAACACATCAAGCTCTATTACCACTAAAACCAAAAATCACTTTAAGCAAATCAAAAATTTTAACTAACTTTAATCTCATTCTACCTAAGAATTCAAAACATGGACCAAAAAATTACGACTGACATCAACTATAATTGGAAAATACTTAAGGAGCAGAAACATTCTGAACATCTTGATCTTCATCATCACCTTTCGCAGAGTTATCGGTACTAAACATTTTCTTTGACTTAAATTTGAATATACGGATAAATTGGAAGGAAGAAATTTAAATACAAAATTATTTTCTACTTTACATTATGATAACTATAAATAAATGTTTTGGTACACTCTTACACTACTTATAATCAAACTGTCGATACAAACTAAAGTGCTTCACAACGCATAAATTTGCTAGAATGACAAGCTCCTCCATTAGCCTCACCTAGACTTATAAACAAAAATGCTAGAATGACAAACTCTTCTATGAGTCTCACCTAGACTGATAAACTAAATAAGCAAACGGAATTACATCATAACTGACTTCAAATAATCTCAAGTGACGATGCCAACACCGCTAAAGCGACAGACTTACAACGATTCTCGTATAGACTGACATAACGCTGAGCGACCAACCCTTCCTGAGTCTCGTCTAGACTAACATAACGCTACGCGATAAACCACAACGACAAGTCTCGCTTAGATCAAACATAACTTAACATACTACGTTGCAACGCGGATATACATAAAAATTGCTACCCAAAACAAATCAAATCAAATCAAAACGTGCCTATGCACAAGAGCAATCTCCAAACTATATTTCGACAGTGATAACTAATGTACCATTAATCAAACAACTAATATAACTAATAGGATTGGAAGATGGACCTACTATCGATGTAGTACATCCCGAATCAAATAAACCTGTAATATCCAATTCAAACAACTTTAGCCTTTTATCTATAAACAGGAATTTCGCTATTCAACTTCTGTTCCTTTACTTGTTTCGTTGGACACGACGGACAAGTGATACTGGTCACTCCTTTACGACCACAACCATAACAAAATAATCTCTTAAAAGATCTACAAACACTGAAAGTATGTCCATAACGTGAACAATTCCAAGATACTAATTTATGTTTAAAAGAAGGGTTACCTACTCCACTCGTTTCTGATATTGGGGTAGCAGCATTAAGGACTTGAACTGGAGAATGCGAAGACGTAGGGGTATAAACACGACTTGAAGCATTCTGAAATGAACTAGGAGTTTTGCTTCTAAAATGAGGATTAAAATTATTAATAGGTTGCTTGTTACTATATGACACAGCTGAAACAGATTTATGTTTACTTAAGGAAGCTTCTTCTAACTTCTTACATAATTTAACTAAAGCACTAACATTTTCTATCTCTATAAGAGCAAGGTGCTGAATAAAATATGGTAATAAATTTTTCTTGACTATTCTAACTTTAGTATGTTCTGCAGGAATAATAGGTAATCGGTTAAATAAACTTTCCATATTAGCAATAAATAAAACAACTGATTCACTATTTTTCTGAAATCTATTTTTAATTTTTTCCCAAATATCGTCTTCAGGATGTGCTGGTAAGAAATCTTCCTTTAATCTACTAACCAACGAACTCCAATCTGTTAATGAACTACGAACGCAACGATACCATACTAATGCATCACCAGTAAACAATTCAACTGCAGAATTAAACAATTCCACTTCAGATACTTTTCGTGACTGTGCCATGTCACTAATGTTTTCTAAAAATTGATATAAGAGGGATGGGTTTCCTGAATATTTGATAGACCATGATCCAATAGGAACTGACTGTGTGACATATGTGACCGTTGGAGTGGGCACATTAGATGCAACACTAGAATTTATGCTTATATCATTATGATTTGAATTTAAATCTTTATTTAATCTCTCATGAAGATCTGCCTCCACAACAAGAATAGTAGCCAAACTTTCATTTTAAATAACACAACTTCCTCAAAATTTTCTTTAGGAGCTTTAACCGTTGAATTCTACCTGTAAGATGTATTAATCTTGACCATATCCTTTTAAAAATAGAATCGGCGGGATCATCAATAAATTCTAACAAAACATTTTTAACTGACTCTATACTAAACTCAATTTCTTCTTTCTCTATTTCGAAATCCATCTTATAACTTGAAAGATCAATCAAACAGCCTGGTTTATCTGTTTCTTTGGCCAACAACCTAGCTAAAATTTTCCTTTTATCTGAAACTGGTCTTGAATTTTCAATGCCTCTAATGTTCAATTCATATTCTAACTCATTTTTAAGTAAATGAACGATGCTATAAATTTCTGCCATAATTAAATATCTATATTTCTCTAAAGTATCCCAACAATATAATCTTTGAAGATGAGTTCACAAACAAAAGGATGTTCAAACAATATTAAGAACCCACTATATCATGTAACAAAAATGAAACTACAAAATCACATTATTAAAATCGATTCAAACCTCAGTCGCTGAGTACAAGTGTAATGAATATAATTGCAAACAATTTAGCCCCAGTGTGCAAATGAAATTACTCTAGCCCCTAAGTGAAATTATTCCAACTTCCAAGTGAAATTATTCCAGACCCACGTTGAGAGTGCAAGTGTAATAAAAAATTTTTTTTCTTAAACTTGTTTTTTTTTATTAAGTTTAATTATCCTCGTGACTATCAGCTAATAAATTACACCTTTAAATTTTCTAAACCCTAACCTGATATCACAAGGTCGAGTATTTCTTATTATTAATGCAAGCCCAAGGTAAAGTTGGATGCAAAATGGCTTGAGAAAAAGAAAAACTCTTAAGACATAAACGGCTAGTCGAGTGTTAGCCCTGGGTAGATCATGAGCTTGGGTCATGGGTTGTCAAAAGACCAAAAATATATTTAATGAGCGCCCCCGTATTTTCAATACAATAACCACCAAAATTTAACTGTGCTTGTATTAGGGGAATGCGGAAACCTTATGTCAACACCACTAACATAGCCATAAAACCTGAATTTCACTCTTTTAAACACACTTACCAAAACCTCAAACACCAGATGTCATACAGATGTCTCAGCTTGACCTGTGAACAAACAAAGGTACAACATGGACATCATTTGTGTCCTCAAAAATATCTGCCAAAAATAAAATAATGGAATTTAGGTTTCTAAAATATACACCCAGGGAATTTGTTTTCATTACACACAATTTCTGATCAGGGATGACTTGTAATTTTTACTTAAATTTTAAATAATAAAAAGTCATTCTAAAACAAAATAGATTCTATTTGAATAAATTTCTGGATTCATGTTACTATAATATTTTAATTCGTATCTCTATAATATTTTCACTTAATAATTTTGATGGAACAGAAATATACTAGTAAAGAATTGTATTCGATAATATAAAGATTTCTGAATGGATCTTTCTACAAAATTTAAATGTACCGACTTGAGATTTTCTAAATTATTCATATTACATAATATTTTTTCTAAGCCATAGAAGTACTTCTTCGACCTTCACAGTGAAATTTAATTACCTAAGCGCTGATAAAATAGTATGTAGTTACCCTAAGTTACTTTTACTTAACAGTTAATACGCGAATTCCACATGTCGATTAAAAATGAAAGTTCATGACCTCAAAATATTTAAACATACTTTAAATTAACGTAAGACGACATGTGAGGTCTAAATAGAACAACTGAATCTATGTTTTTTATATCTGACATAAAATGTCATTCACAACTTTTTTAATGTACACTCTGTGTGCATATGCAAACATTCTGACAAACAATAGATTTGTTATTTAATTCGCTGTTTCCTTAAAAGCTTTTTACGTTACAAAATTTTTAATGTTCTATTTTCTTATTGCAACTTAATTAATATCCAAAGTGATTAAATTCTAAGGAACACTCACGTGTTGTGATACTGCTCTGAAGGAAAGAAATAGGACCTTGACCTCAGCTGTCGGAAATTTCCAAAACCATCCATTATCAAAGTTCTTCTGAATACAACCATTATTTAACGAAACTAACTTCTGCTTGATTAAATTTAATACTCCAACAAAATTTCTAGATCCAAAATTTGCTTATTCGATATTATTTATTTGTGAAGTTAAATTATACGAAACATATATGAAATTGCCTTCTATGATATTGCACTATGAGGAAAAATATTAATATAATTTATTTAATTAATTTATACCAACTGTATTAATGATGTAAAGGGGGGCTTCCATCTCCTTAGGCCTGCAGGGATCAACTGAACCGCTCTAGGTGGAACTTATAGACAAACATCCTCACGCTACAGCTGCTAGGTTCGACCTCCAGACACCAAGAATCAATCAATTATTCATCTTTTTTCTTACTCTGTTAGATGCCACGTGTTTAGACACGACCATCTTGACTTCACTATCCTGCGAGCAGCTTACCCGTTCAAACGCTGATAAAGAAGTGACAAATTGACAACTCGACGAAGCTTAGTAACGAATCTTAGACCATAAAGGTAAAGGAGTCTATATGTTATTATTAATTTTATGTATTAATTTGTTACCGAACGGAAAGTTATAAATTAGATATTTTATTTTATTGCTGATTTATTCTATATTAAAGAACGAAGCGTAACAAGAAAAAAATACGTTACAATATTGCAGCACTTTAACAATGAAAGAATTTCATGATGTAGCATGACTCGTGTAAACGCTTTCAATGTAAACGCAATTACATACCTATATATATAAAAGTCAATTTTTTTCAGTTTTACTGAAAAGTAAATTATGTCACCAATAATCTAAAACTTATTCTATATATTACTGTATTAGTTAAGGGCTATTTGCATTGCATTATTTTAAACGACATTTAACTAATTTAGGTTTTTTATTTTACTCTGTGCCTTCGTTGCAATTTTTCAGACAATGAATCTAATTCGTTATTTCTGCTGAGGCATAATTATATTTGCTTACATACTGTTTTTTATTCATTAGAATAGATTACATAGCTATATATATATATATATATATATATATATATATATATATTTCTAGCAGACCAGTTTCTTATTTAATATAAATACTTCACGTAGATTTTACTAACAGTATTCAATCAGATCTTTTGTATAATTATTATTATTAGTTTCTACTAGCAACTTTAAAAAATGAGTAACTTATCATCGATCAAAAATGGTAGCAGTACCAACGATAGTGTAAAAGTTCTAGAACAATTTATATTTCATTCTATCGAAGACTTGATTAAAGAAGTTTTTGGTTCTTCACCTCAACTTGACACTGCTGCTATTTTTGATAGTGACGTAATAGATATATCACGGTAAGTGCTTTTTCACATTTATACATGTGTTTTAATATTGATAGATTTGCGTGTTTTAGGAGCAATGAAATGTCCGAGTCTGCCGCTTCTGTTGTTGTTGTTCCACCGCAGCACATATTATTCTGAAAATTCTATGTTGACAGTTAGACCGATCGATCTCTTACTAGTTACGTATACGTGTTTGTTCGAGCCAATACATTTATTTAATTGTTTCACTCTCATGTGCTTGAAGGTATTCAAAATATCTCAATGGCAATATACTTTTGAACTCTTCTGTTTCCACTAATACTCTTTCTCCATATTTTGTCTTGACAGTTTCCACTTTCAAAACTTCAAACCTCTTATTCACTACAATATCTTTTGAATTTACATAAGGTTTGCGATATGTGGTTTTATTAAGAATATTAAAATCCATATTGCATTTAATTACTTGCTTCTATCTTACACACAACACTCCGTCAACTAATTTATGTTGTTATGATTGCTAGTCGAAGATTTTTTCACTTATATTAGATACGATTGACCTTGATTACCACCGCTGCTTTTCCTACTGTTGGGCACACTTTGAAGTAAAACCGGCCTATGTGTATTTGCAGCCTCTAAACAAAAGTAAAAAACATAAATTAGAATCCACTTTAATTAAACACAGTTGACTTGAATGCAATATTTTGCATCTGACCTACTTTATAACTTCTCGCTAGAAACCCGAATTCAAAACGGCTTCACATTTTCTCTGTACTTACATTTTTCAACGTAGCATACGTGTGTTTTGAAGTCACATACGTATGTTCCATTGAAAGTAATATAAAGCCGGTCTGACTTTAAAACGTGTCCACACGTATTTTACATTGAAAGTATATAAGGCCAGTCTGGCTTCAAAACGGTGCACGCGTATGTTACATGGAAAAACATATGCGTACAATGTTTTGAAGTCAAACCGGCCTTACCCCACTATTCGTGATGTTAAAAATTTCAAAGTTAAAGTTAGTGAAAAATAAATAATACAAGTTTGTCGTTTGCTGGAAAACGTGAGTAGAAGTCTATTAATTAAGTAATTTTAAATATTTGTACTGTAGGGCTCTAGGAAAATTTAAGAAATAAAGGGGTAAATCTAAGAAAATCTAAGAACAAGCTGGGTAAATTGAAACTATTGATTAAACGGAGTAAAATTTGGAAACGTTATAAATTGATAATATTAAGAAGAAATCTAAATAAAATTATTGGTTTAAATCCACGTGAAGGAGCACAAAACAGAGCATTGTTTTAAGGAGGGAATGAAGCAACTCAATTAAAAGTAATCCACTGCACGCAGTAGCAGATCCAGGGAGAACAAAGAAAGACGCACCAAGAAAACTACAGGTCAGAGCTATCTAGTATAAGGCATTATTTTCTTTTTATTTTGAACATTGACTATATTTTATCATACCTCAATATATTGTAAAAAGTCAACAAAAATCTTTTAATACGTGAAAATTTACATAAAAAGAGAAAGATTTTGAACGTTCAGAGATTTTCCAGTAAGATATAGTGTTATTTTTGCTGGCTTTAACTTAAGGAAAGAGAGCTATAATTTTGGGAATGAACAATTTAAATACTATGATTATTTTATTCAGGGGTTTTATCATATAGTACAACATATTAAACTGTGAAGTGTAGATAATATTCTCTTTCTCATTATAAAAACATTAGTCGATTTCGTTTTTCTCAAAAATAGGAAAAGTATTAGAAAAAGGGGATAAATTATTTGTTATCGTAGCGTTGTGCACTCTGTGTGAATTAGACTGAGCTAGCAGTGGCATAATTAAAATTAGGATATTAAAAGACACAGAGCGGTGTCGGACAGCAGGAAGCTGGATGTTTATTACATCGGCGTGCAGCGTTATCATAGTAATTTATACATATATTTTAGGTAGTTAATTACACAAGATAAGTTGATAAATACTAGTAATTACTAGTTTGATTTGAAATGATCATTTACGCTTTGCGTAAAAGTCTAAGTTATTATTTCATCTTATTCACTGTAATACGATAGTATTCATCAACTTACCTTGTGTAATTAACTACCTAAAATATCTATATATTTAATACTTGGCTTATAGCCGTAATTTTGAGCATAGCTTCCTGCCTATAACTGGCATAAGTCAAAAACTTGACAATGTCAGATATGATTGACGAAAATGCCAAACGTAATTAAAAGTTAGGTTTACGTATAATTGTGTACACTATTTAAATTTGTAAATTTCTCAATTGTTGTCATCGGTCTCGGTGGCGTAATTGGTAAAAGCATGGATCCGGCAAAACCAAGATACAGGTTCAATTCCTATCCAAGACCTTATATTTTTCATCTTTCAATTAGTAGCTCGATTTGAAATGCTCATTTAGGCTTTGCATAAAAGTTTAAGTTATTATTTCATATTATTTAGTATATATATATATATATATATATATATATATATATATATATATTATACTCAAATTTAGACCAGGGTAGAAAATTAATTAATATTTAATTAGTATTCGCTAAAAATTAAAGGGTAGAAGTCGATGCCATTCATTATTATTTTAATTGTTGTTAATTGAACGATTAGTGAGGTATAATAGGCATAAAAGCTTTTAAAAACCCAATAATACCAAATATGAGACGCGTTGCTAGCATACAAATATATCAAGAGGGTTAGAATACGTGGAATATTCAAATCGTAGAAGTGTTATTTAAAATGTTACGATTGAACACCTGCGTATTTTTAAATATCACGTTCTGTTTAATTTGTTTGGATAAACATGAAAATTCTGCGTATATTGCAAACGGTCGGATAAACCGTAGCTTATATTAACATAGGAATCCACGTTGATTGAAATAGCCGATAGTAAAGAATATCGATTTGTACCACTAAGACCAGGTTAGGAAGAGACGGATAAAACAGGTAAAACAGAGACACAGATAATAAAAGGCCGGATTTGAGAAGCGTCACTAGCTTTACGATTGGTTGAAATAAGATGCAGATATGAGAGGTGGAAAACATAACAATTTCTATACAAAATTAATTAGTTGTTCTCGGACGTGTTTGTGAGCCGTGTAGAAATTTCTTAGATTTTCAACTTGGACGTGTGCAAATTTAATAGAATCGCTGTGCCGGACTGTCGAAAGGGTAAAGAGAATGCGAAATTCTAAAAATTGTCCGTTGAGGGACAAATCCGACGTGCAAGCGGGCTATTATATAAACCCGTGCTAATATGAGTTTCGCTCTCTTAGATTTTCGATTTTTATTCAATACTTTAAACAGTTTGGCTCTTAGATTTTTGATTTTATTCGATACTGTAAACAGTTTTGCTTTTTATTTTTGATTATTTAATACTTTAAGTAGAATACGTGGTGATTACGTGCTACAATAAAAGTTATTAGTGCACTTACAGAAGATAGATAAGGTATTAAGTCTAGTTATATTTGAGGGTATTACTGTACCAATTATCTAAAGTAGTAGCAATAAATAAATACATTGAAGTATGCAGTTTTAGTATAGCGTGAACGAATTATGAATTTCTTTGCTATTTTGTTCGGGAGTGAGTAATCAAGTGTTATTCGTAAACGTGATTGGATCCACAAAACAAGATTTAGATATACGTAGATGAGTTCCTGAGAAGCCCTGAAACAATTTAGATGAATGGTGGTGTAGAAAAATTTTAAAAGCGGTCAGAATCTGAAGCCGTAAACATAAACCAGCTGGAATGGTGGGATGAGCAATTCCGATGTACATTGAAGCCACGAGTGCAGTAACCTTCAGGTAAATTATGCATTTTGTTCGATCTTAGATGTTTTGGTGTGTGTTGAATATCTTTATAATTTGTTTGATAAAAATGGACAGTAGTAAATTTGTATAAACAACAAATTTTTAGTTTTAAGGTAAAATTTTCTTGTATAAGTAGAAAGAAGTATTTATCAGGTTTATGTTTTTGATTATGATGAAAATTTGGGTCTGTCTTTGAGCTCAATTAGACTAACCTGTTAAATTAACGTAAAGGGGTGGGAGATGCTCCCTTTTATTCAGACTCAGGTCTGCAAATATTGTGAAATTAATTAGTATGCATCTTACAAGAACTCTAATTCTGGATGCAAAGTAAAATGATGACAAATTTGAACTTGAAATTTTATGATATTGAAATTTATGCTGAAATTTAATTTTGAAATTTTAATGTATTATGAATATTGATGTAAATAGAGATAACGTTGATGTTTGTGGTAGGAATGTGTTTGTTTTTTTTATGAATAAGGATGAAAGTTTTAACTAGCCGAGGCGGAAAGAATAAAAAGGCGACTATCAGAAGAGATTCAACAGGGCGAGAATCACAACAAATCTTGGTGCCCAATTCGAGAGGCTCGAATATTTTTTTTACTCTGGTGAGGCTTTTTGTAGGTTTCACAGCAAAATATGACGGCCCAACGCTGGGGCTCGATTCGAAAACCGTAGTTCCCGAAGAATGGTGACGTCACAGCATCTCTTGACGCCCAATCTGTGGGGCTCGAATGATCAGCAGAAAGTACCAGTTCCCGTGACCAGAGGCGCATTACACAGCATTTTATGGCGACCAGAATGTGAGGGCTCGAATTCCAGATAGTGTGTAACTGTTGCAGGAAACTGACGACCCTGAAATTAGGAGCTGAGTGTGAATATTTTTTGTAGGTGTGTGAAAGAAGTGTGTAGGCGTGTGTGGGGGTGAAAAGTGTGACGGATGCAGAGAAAAGAGTGGCTTCGAAGTCAAGGGATGGAAATAGGAAGCAGTGATAGTGCTTTATTTAAGACGACAGAAGCAGAAATGGAGGAAGAAGCAGGAGGTAGTAGGGATCAGTCTAAGACGAAGTCAGGAGAAACAGGAAATGAGGCAATTTTGAGAATGCTAGAGAGGATGAACGAAGAATCGAATAGAGCGAGGGAGGAGTCCAACCGAAAATTAAAACAGCTAAGCGATGAATCGAATAGAGCGAGGGAGGAGTCCAACCGAAAATTAGAGCAGATAAGCGGGAAAATTGAGCAATCTACTAAAGAATTTACAGAGTTTAAAAATAGTCTTACCGTAAAAATGGGGGAAGTAGAAAGTAGGGTTGATAGAAATGAGAAAAACATTACAGGCCTTCGACAGGAAATGGGACATTTAAGGTCCGAAGTACGTATTTTTTGTGAAGAAGAGATAAATATAAAAATGACTGAAGTAACGGACTCATGTAGGGATCAGTTAGGCAGGGTAGAACGCGAAGTTAGTAGTATTAAATACAACATGTCAAGTTTAACGGGTGATGGTCCCAGATTTTATACATGTGGCGTATCATTGGACCAACATATGAAATTTTATGGCGATAACAGGGTAAATCCACAAATTTTTATTAATAGTGTAAGAAATCTAGTGGGAAATTTATTTGACGAACAGACTAAACTCAATACGATAAAGGCTTTATTGAAAGACAATGCGGAAGCATGGTATAATTTAGTTGGACAGGACATAGACACGTATCAGGACTTTGAAAACAAATTTTTACAACATTACTGGAGTGATCACAAACAGGATCAGATTAGGGATGACTTGATTACAGGAAAATTTAAGGGAGAGTTTGCAAGTTCTAGGGAGCAATATGCCATCCGCAAATACAGTGTGGCCAAACAACTTAATCCACCATTGACGGACAGACAAATAGTCAAATACTTATCAGGACATTTTGAACTGAAATCAGACAACACGTGGCTTTACAAAACATCACAGAACGGGAGATATTTTTAGAATACTTACAGAGATATGACGATGTATGTCTAGGACGGACAAGAGAGATACGAGAACGAAACATTAACAGAGTTAGGTTTGACAACAGGACACAGAATTTTGCGAGACGGCCTGACTACAATAGGAATTTTCGACCGAATTGGGAACGACGAGGACAGGAACAGAAGCAATAGTGCGACTAGGGTACCAACGCCAAGACCTAGTTACACGAGACAGAATAGTTTACGGAAGTAAACAGGACAGTGACGAGCACGCCGAATAGAGACAGAGACACGGATATTAATACGAGGAGGACGTACGCACCGGTTGTAGAAGGACAACCAGGACCAAGCACGGAAAACAGGACGAGACAGGATTTTTAGAACGCGACAGACCCCTAGATTTCTGTGTAAATGTGTATGAACATCCACGTGAAGTTTTCAAAATTGAGGAGGAAGTAGAGCCAGAAACTGTAGAAAAATTATGTTTGCAAATTATTAATATAGGGATTTTTGAGAATAATGTAGAAGTAGTACTTGATACAGGGGCAGAGGCGAGTTTAATATCGGAGGAATTCGTCAGCAAAATTAGGGATAAGGTTTGTGATAGAATTATGCCTATAAAGCGTAGCCATTTAGTAGCTCCAAATAAAAAGAAGTTTGCTGTAGTAAATAGTGTTGTGGTGCTTAGGATAAATATAGGAGGTTTAAGCTGTGATCAGGAGTTTGTAATTGTACCTGGACTGAAGTTTCAGAGCATTTTAGGTGTTGACTGTATGATGAAGTTAGGGGTTTTGATAGATATGGAAAGGAAGGTAGTAAGGATTAAGGATATGGTAGTGCCATGGAAGGGCAGTTATGAAGTCACAGAGGATGACACGGGGTTGAGTATTAATGTAGTAGAGGTAGAGGATGATGGAGTTAAACAGATCAACACAATAAGATGTCCAGAGGATAGGATAGTAGAGGTTCAAGCTTTATTACAAAAACATGCAGAATTAGTGGAGGTAGAAGCAAGAGCAGCATATCGGGAGCAGGTGAAGGCAGAATTAAATAAAGATGCACGAAAAATCAACCAATGGACAAAACCGCAATTCCATTGTCCACCATCCATGGACACACTTTTGACGAGGTTAAGTGGCAAGTTTATTTTTAGTAAATTAGATTTAAGGAATTCATTTTGGCTGATTCCATTACACAAGGATTCTAGAAGGTACACAGGATTTTCCGTAGAAGGAAAAATCTATAATTTTAAGGTAGTATGGTTTGGTTTGTCCGCAGAAAAGGAAATAATAATAAATGAAAAACAGACAAGTGTAGGGACTGAAGAAGAAGCAATATTTAAGAGTTAGGATAATAGGGATGATAAGTTTATTGTATGTGAGATAATAGGGATGATAAGTATAGATATAGAAGGAGGAGAAATAAGGATGAAGAGTATTAGGATGGTGAGAAGAAAGACTTGGAGGATCAAGAAAAGAGTCAGATTTAAATAAGAAATGAAGATTAAATGAACAAAATATAGGAATAGAAATAGGTGTATATAAGTAGAAGTAAGTGTTTATAGAAAATAAAGCTAGGTATAGGATAAATAGGGGAGATAGTTAGATATAGGTATATAGGATGAGAATGAAAATTAAATGTAGGAAGAAAATAAGATAGGTTAAGTGTAGATATTTCTTATAAGATTAGTAGAGAGTTAGGAATAGAATAAGAATAGGATAGGTATATAGGATTAGTTAGGTGGAAGTGAGTATAGCGAAGATTAGTTAAAGGTTAGGACTAGGATAGGTATATAGGATGTAAATAGGCTTAGATGGAGAAGTTAGGGATAATTTCAGTTTATAAAATTAGGTGAGAGTAAAGAATAGGATAGGAATATAGGATAGGTGTAAATATTATTAGGATTGGATATAAGTTAGGTAAGTTAAAAAGATAAGGGTAGAGTGAGATAGACAATTTCTTTTTGTAATTTTTTTGCAGTCTAGATGTTTCGTATTTGAATTCGAATAAGTGGGATTATTTGTATTCAAATAGGGGAAAAATACTCAAATTTAGACCAGGGTAGAAAATTAATTAACGACATCAAACAATTTTAATCACCTTGTATAAAGAAACAAATAGAAATTACGTGCGGAATTTATATTAATTAATTCAATTCTTAAGTAACGGGTATTAAACAAAGTGTACAAATAATAATTAATATTTAATTAGTATTCGCTAAAAATTAAAGGGTAGAAGTCGATGCCATTCATTATTATTTTAATTGTTGTTAATTGAACGATTAGTGAGGTATAATAGGCATAAAAGCTTTTAAAAACCCAATAATACCAAATATGAGACGCGTTGCTAGCATACAAATATATCAAGAGGGTTAGAATACGTGGAATATTCAAATCGTAGAAGTGTTATTTAAAATGTTACGATTGAACACCTGCGTATTCTTAAATATCACGTTCTGTTTAATTTGTTTGGATAAACATGAAAATTCTGCGTATATTGCAAACGGTCGGATAAACCGTAGCTTATATTAACATAGGAATCCACGTTGATTGAAATAGCCGATAGTAAAGAATATCGATTTGTACCACTAAGACCAGGTTAGGAAGAGACGGATAAAACAGGTAAAACAGAGACACAGATAATAAAAGGCCGGATTTGAGAAGCGTCACTAGCTTTACGATTGGTTGTAATAAGATGCAGATATGAGAGGTGGAAAACATAACAATTTCTATACAAAATTAATTAGTTGTTCTCGGACGTGTTTGTGAGCCGTGTAGAAATTTCTTAGATTTTCAACTTGGACGTGTGCAAATTTAATAGAATCGCTGTGCCGGACTGTCGAAAGGGTAAAGAGAATGCGAAATTCTAAAAATTGTCCGTTGAGGGACAAATCCGACGTGCAATCGGGCTATTATATAAACCCGTGCTAATATGAGTTTCGCTCTCTTAGATTTTCGATTTTTATTCAATACTTTAAACAGTTTGGCTCTTAGATTTTTGATTTTATTCGATACTTTAAACAGTTTTGCTTTTTATTTTTTGATTATTTAATACTTTAAGTAAAATACGTGGGGATTACGTGCTACAATAAAAGTTATTAGTGCACTTACAGAAGATAGATAACGTAATAAAGTCTAGTTATATTTGCGGGTATTACTGTACCAATTATCTAAAGTAGTAGCGATAAATAAATACATTGAAGTATGCAGTTTTAGTTTAGCGTGAACGAATTATGAATTTCTTTGCTATTTTGTTCGGGAGTGAGTAATCAAGTGTTATTCGTAAACGTGATTGGATCCACAAAACAAGATTTAGATATACGTAGATGAGTTCCTGAGAAGCCCTGAAACAATTTAGATGAATGGTGGTGTAGAAAAATTTTAAAAGCGGTCAGAATCTGAAGCCGTAAACATAAACCAGCTGGAATGGTGGGATGAGCAAGTCCAATGTACATTGAAGCCACGAGTGCATTAACCTTCAGGTAAATTATGCATTTTGTTCGATCTTAGATGTTTTGGTGTGTGTTGAATATCTTTATAATTTGTTTGATAAAAAATGGACAGTAGTGAATTTGTATAAACAACAAATTTTGAATTTTAATGTAAAATTTTTTTGTTTAAGTAGAAAGGAGTATTTAGCAGTTTATGTTTTGAGTATGATGAAAATTTGGGTCTGTCTTTGACCTCAATTAGACTAACCTTAATTAACGTAAAGGGGTGGGAGATGCTCCCTTTTATTCAGACTTAGGTCTGCACATATTGTAACTTAATTAGTATGCATCCTACCAGGACTTTAATTCTAGATGCAAATTAAAAATGATGACAAATTTGAACTTGAAATTTTATGATACTGAAATTTATGCTGAAATTTAATTTTGAAATTTTAATGTATTATGAATATTGATGTAAATAGAGATAACGTTGATGTTTGTGGTAGGAATGTGTTTGTTTTTTTTTATGAATAAGGATGAAAGTTTTAACTAGGTGAGCAGCCAAGGCGAAAAGAGTAAAAAGGCGACTATCTGAAGAGATTCAACAGGGCGAGAATCACAGCAAATCTTGGTGCCCAATTCAAGAGGCTCGAATATTTTTTTTTTACTCTGGTGAGGCTTTTTGTAGGTTTCACAGCATATTTATGACGGCCCAACGCTGGGGCTCGATTCGAAAACCGTAGTTCCCGAATTTTGGTGAGGATCACAGTAATATATATATATATATATATATATATATATATATATATATATATATATATATATATATATATTATCGTGTAATTCGTAGCTCATTGTAAATACATAAGGTCATAAATCAAGCTTGAGGTTAGAGTAACAACTTATAAGAAAATCGATTTAGGAATTTTAGATAATTAGGGTATTTTAAATAATTAATTTAGAGCTTAGTTAACGTATAATAATGTAGGATTAATTTAATTTTAGTTACATTTATTTAGGAATGACAGCATAATATTTATTGTAAGATAGGGCAATATTTATTAGAAACAACAAGGTAAAAATACCATTTTTAATTTTTATTTAGTGTAGCATACGAAAACATAAAAGCTTTGCATATTCGTTAGAAATAGGATTATTATTTTCAAGAGTAAAACCAGAAAACGTTTCAAAGAATAAGGGAGAGATATTTCAAGATAACACGTTCAATAAACAAAGTTTAATATGTTACAAGAAGGAAAAGACCGTTGGGAGTTAGCATAGTCAATATACAACAAGGACAGAACAGAACACACATAAGTCGGACAAAGGAGCAGTATGTTTGTTAAGATATTGATTTTAATTATAAAGCTAGTATTGGATGAAAGCTAGAAACAACTGTCATGGAGGAACAAGGACGGAGCAAAAACGTATAAACACGAGTGATAAACATAGATTTAATTATGGATATTGCATACTAGGTAAACGATGAACAAACTTATTTTTGAAAGGGAAACAAAATCAATAATTTCTAGGAATATTAGAAGCAGACGCGCATCGATTGAAAGCAAGGGAAAGGAATTGAGCAAGACGATTGGACCATGCAGATATACGTGCGACAAATTTGTATTAGGTACGGCAAATATTCAGCTGGTGGAAGCATATGTGTGAAAAAAAGCTATATGAACAAGGTATATAAAAGATGTTTGTTTGAGTTTGAAGGCGTGAAAGAAGTGGGAATCGACCATGCGGTTGAGGCTAGTTTCGCAAAATTAAAGTGACAGTTGGCGGTTGTAAATGTTTTACCAAGTATTTTAGCGTGTTTATCATCATTCAAGCTAAACGAAAAGTCGTTAGAGTTTTTCGCAAAAATATCGAGTCGGTTAAGCAAACAATTTTGAGAAATGAAGCACAGTTGCTGCTTTTACACGGAATAATTCTTGTACGTTAACATTTCTACGTGCGAATTGGAAAATAGGGGAGGTGTAGCAATGGCTATATAAACCACTTTCAAAGGGGGTGTAGGTCTCTTAATTCTTCGTCAGTCCTTCGCGCTTCATCAAATTACTCTTAGTGAAATTGGTCATAAGTTAGTATGATGACAAGTAAAGTCTATTAAAAAGCGAATAAGGCAGTTTATTTGAAAAGTAAATTTTGTATGTAAGTACAAACGATTAATTATTGTGGCTTTGCAATGCACAAAGCTTAGTAAAATTTGGAAGTATTTGATGGTGAAGGCAGAGATTTTTGGTTAATTTATTTGAGAATACGAAGAGTAAGGTTTGGAAATTGGATGCTTATGGTTGTATTATAAATAAAGAGATTTTGGGCTTGCAGCAGGTGTAGAATGATGGGAATTCAACTGGGGAGCTGTTTTATGGACTAGTCCCATACTGAACGGCATCATCTTCAAGGGCTGGTTGGCGGATAACGGTTGTAAGACAGTTACCAGGTATGCGATTGTATAAAAGCATTGTGTGGTGAATATTGTCTATGGCTTTTTTGATTTTTTTCTGTGCTTTTGAGTGTTCCGTGTTTGATATATTTAATGAACTGAAAATTTATGGGATTTGAGATAAAAATGAAATTTACTTAGGTAGTCAAGAATAATTAATTTACAGATAACCAGGCTATGTTGTAAAGTATAGGGGGCTTATTTTACTTTTTTGTAGTGTGGTAAATTTGCACTCACATTTAACGAGTTTTACGATGAGCCCATGATAAGACAAAGGGGTTAACGTAAGGTATGAGGAACGCCCACTTGCTTTAATAAAATATTTGTTTGGATAAAGTTATTAAATTAAAATACTTTTGAAAATGAAATGGTTGACATTACTAATAATGCGAATGTACATAAGGAAAGGTATTTTAAAATGTAATATTTATTGCATGTAAATAGAGTGTGATGTATTTTGTGAATTGCGTTACTTTGTGTGTGTGATTGTAGGGTGTGAATTTCTATTAGGTTTAAGCATAGAGGCAGTGAGCGGGAAGTTTTAGATCCAGCGTTAACAGATAAGCGTCTGTGTCGGTTTTAAAAGATTTTGGTAGATTTAAAAATCAAGTGAGGAGCAGCCGAGGATAATTTTTTCACAATATTAATGACCCCAAATTGAGGGGCACGATTTTAGAGGTTAAACATTACAGTAATATATATATATATATATATATATATATATATATATTGTTGTAGATTCAAAGAGTTAAATTTAGGGTAAACAATACAATTTCGACCACCCTGTTTAGAAAAAAGAACAAATTATTTATGCGCAAAATTGATTTAATTCATTTAGAGAGAACAGACATGTGTTGACGTATTTTTATAATTAATAATAGTATGTGAGAAAGTACATAAAGAAAAACAGTTTTAAAACAAATGGAATACGCATAATTAATTTTAATTTATTTTAATTCAACACGCAAGGGCATAAGAAAACCCACTAGGGTAAGTAAAATCAATAATTCCATGGCAAAAGTTCTTTGTAACAAGCAGATGTCAGTTTTATACAAATACAACGAAATATAAACAAGAATTGTTGTGCTAAACGGTCTATAATTAACAAACACCTGCATTTTTAAAAGGTTACATTTGTCAAAATTATGAGCATAATAAGACAGGACTTCATAGAAAATAATTTCAACCGTCAGTTGGTTCAAACAACAAGCTAACAAATTTCTTAAAGAGCAAGGGAAATGCACGATAGGTTATATACTACAGATAGAGACCGAGATAAAAGCGTTGATATTTAAAACGCACGTACCATATCCACGTGGAGTGAAGATGGGCTGTCAGCAATATCGATTTTCTATAACACAAGTGGGGTTTTGAACGCGACAGCAAAGATGCATAAGACAGAGATAAAAATATTACAGGCGGGGATTTATGACGACATAGAATAGTATCATTGGTTAAGAACCGACAGTTTTCCAAACGTAGACAAACGCGACAGGTGGGAGCGATTTCGGATACGTACAGCACGTCCAGAGAGTAAATTTCAGGAATTTTCAAGACGGTTGTATAAAAATTTGCAGAATTTTAATTTGAAAATAAGCTTTTCGCGTGAAGTGTGTCCGGGAGGTAGCATTTTGAAAGATATAAATACCTAGCTAAATTAGGGAGGTTTTTTTTGTCTCTTTGTCTTCTCGTCGCTTTCATGCTACTTTACTACAATAGACCATCATTATAGTATAGTTTTTGTTATGTGAGTATTAGATATGTTCATAATACAGTAAATATAGTGCTTGTACGTTTAAATTATTTTTATTTATGGAAGTAGCTAATTGTATAAAAATTATTTTGCAATTTACTGCTAGTTTATAGAACGCGCCAGTTAAGAGATATTCATTTTTGATTATATTGGGAGTACTTAACTACTCCGTTCAACCCCTTTGTACTCACCTGTTTTGTTTTTTTTTATGAAAAGTGCCTAACAGCATATGGATTATTTTGCAATTTAACGTCAGTTGATACAATGCCCCCGTTTGGAAAAAATATTAATTTTTTATTATATTGGAGTATATAACTACCCCCTTTAACCCCTTTTAAACCACCTGTTTTTTTATGAAAAGTATCTAGCTGTATAAGGATTATTTTGCAATTTAGCGCTAGTTGAAAGAATGCGCGGGTTTACAAGATATTCATTTTTTATTATATTGGGGTATTTAACTAGCCCTTTCATTCTCTTTCAAACCACCTGTATTCTTTTGTTTATGAAAAGTACCTAATTGTATAAGAATTATCTTGCAATTTAACGCCAGTTGATACAACGCGCCGTTTAGGAGAGATATTCATTTTTATTATATTGAGGTATATAACTACCCCCTTCATCACCTTTCAAACCACCTGTTTTTTTATGAAAAGTACCTAGCTGTATAAGGATTATTTTGCAATTTAGCGTTAGTTGATAGAATGCGCTGTTTAGGAGATATTAATTTTTTTATTATATTGTAGCGGGCTACTACTAACGCGTTTCACTAATTTAAAACAAGAGGTAAAAATCTTTATTACGCACTACTCGCAAGTTTAATTAACAGTATATGTCTTATTTATAGATGTTTTTAGTCCAATTAACAATGAAGCACTATCACACTAACGCTATTTACAAGCACTAATATCTTCTTAAACTAATTCTTAACTATAGGTCTATTAACATCACTAAACACTACTATTATTTATTTATTACACTTTTGTTTATTTATGTATTCGACAAGCTTTCGGTACAATATACACTTTTACATAATGCAGATTTATATTTACTAAAGACTTTCAGAACGTAACGAACAACTAACTATATACGAGATGATTTACATACGACATTCTGATATAGACTAACTCCTACATTAATCGCCGATCTTATATATACTCTGAATTAAATAAATAACTCATATTTTACTGTTTGCTAGAACGTTCGGGAGTTCTGTAGGATATACCATCGGTTATGCAGTTGTGTGTTTGACAGGTTGCCTAACAGTAGTTTGTAACAATTTTGAGGTATTTAACTATCCCCTTCATGTTTTTTCAAACCACTTTTTTTTATGAAAAGTACCTAATTGTATAAAGATTATTTTGCAATTTAACGCCAGTTGATACAACGCACCGTTTAGGAGAGACATTGATTTTTTATTATATTAGGGTATATAACTAACCCCTTCATCCCCTTTCAAACCCCTTGTTCTTTTTATGAAAAGTACGTAACTATATAAGGATTATTTTGCAATTTAGCGCTAGTTAATAAAACTAGCCGTTTAGGAAATATTAATTTTTTGTTATATTAGGATATTTCTCTACCCCCTTCAACCCTTTTCAGAGCACCTGTTTATTTATGAAAGTACCTAATGGTATAAAAATTATTGTGCAATTTAGCGCTAGTTGAAAGAATGCGCCATTTAAGAGATATTAATTTTTTTATTATATTGGGGTACTTAATTACCCCCTTCAACCCTGTTCTGATCAACTGTTTTTTTAATGAAAAGTACCTATTTGTATAAGGATTAGTTTGCAACTTAGCGCTAGTTGATACAACGCGCCGTTTGGAGGATATTAATTTTTTATAATATTGGGGTATTTAACTAGCTCTTTCATACTCTTTCAAACCACCTGGTTTTTTTCTACGAAAAGTACCTAACTGTATAAGGATTATTTTGCAATTTAACGCCAGTTGATACAACGCGCCGTCTAGGAGATATTTATTTTTGATTATATTGGGGTATGTAACTACCCCCTTTAACCCATTTCTACGAAAAGTACCTAACTGTATAAGGATTATTTTGCAATTTAACGCCAGTTGATAGAACACGCCGTTTAGGAGATATTTATTTTTTATTATATTGGGGTGTTTAACTGCCCCCTTGGGCACCTTTCAAACCATCTGTTTATTTATGAAAGTACTTAATTGTATACAAATTATTTTGCAATTTAGCCCTAGTTGATAGAATACGCCATTTAAGAGATATTCATTGTTGATTATATTGTGGTATTTAACTACCCCCTTTAATCCCTTTCAAGCCACCTGTTCACGAAAACGGATAACACGTTCGACGTGATTGGCTTGGGGATGGTAACGGGCGGTAAACAGAATTCAGGTGTAGCAAGGTGCACATAATTAGGTGAATTGACGGCTGCGGAATTGTACACCGTTATCAGTGATGGGGTATTGTGAGATCACACAATTTAGCAAAGTAATTATCCACTACAAGTATATATGAATGACCTTTGGTGGAATGGAGAAGAGAACTTATGATATCACAGGAAATATTTGCCAAGGATAGGATGGTTTAGTCCTAAGAGCAAACAAATCAGGTGGAGGTAACTGTTCAACTTTGTGAGCAGCAAAAACAGGACAACGTCGGATGTAGTAAACGACGTCAGCTCTGAGACAATGCCAGTAATAAATGTGGAGAAAACGAGCAAAAGTTTTGGTCACACCACAGCAATTGGAAGTAGGAGGATCCTAGTGGAGGGATATCAGGTGCTTACGCTGCTTAGAAGGTGCGACGATTTTCCAATCGTCCAAAGAATCGGCAGCGATAGAAGTTTTGTAGTAGCGGAAAAGAATATTGTTTACCACGGATCTGGATGGATAACGTCTAGGATATTTAGGGACTTTTTGCAACATAGAATTATACCAGGATTCAACGAAGCAATCTTAGTTTTAAAAATAAGGAATGTTCTGTAAACATTTGGAGTTCTAAGAATTGTTACGTTCATTTTCGTAAATAATTAATTAGTGTATATACAATAATTTTTATCTTAAATTCCTTTGGCGTTCAACACAAAAATTAATTCCGTTAATTAAAAATAACCCTTTCGTGTATTAAAATCTGTATAGTAATTAATAATAAATATCCTATCTATGTCAGTTGATAAATCTTTGTGCTTCATTAGAAAAATAAATATCCTTTCTAAGAATTTCGTCCCGTGGAATTTACGCCTTAATTAGATAGGTGACCTTCCAAGTATTTTAATAATTAAATGCTGGTGTGTTTTCCCTTGTTAAAAATTCGGGGAATTTATTTTAATAAAACTAGGGTTTTCCTGGTTTATTTCCTTACTTTGGTGCTTTAACAAATGTAACAATTCATTTGCTGTTTGAATAGCCACAAGAAAACACGTTCTATTTGGTTTCGTTCGTTATTTTTATGTGAATTTCCGGCACGCATTATTTAGCGTGGTGAGTATATGGAATTTATATAAAACAATACTTTTTTTGGCTGCAATAAATTAATTTATGGTTCGTAATTATTCTAGCTTCCTGCGGGGGACACGTTAATCCCTGGAGCTTTCGTTTCTTCCGGGAATGCGAAGTCAAATGCGCACTGCCTGGACTTAAGCTTTCCTGTTCGCTAACGCAGACCAGCGACTGGTTCCACCCCGATGCGAGTGACGCGAGGGTGAGTCCTTTTTTTGTTGTTTTCTTGGTATGCGCGATTCTGACTTCGGAACCAGAACGTCAGGGGCTTTACTATTAAAATATGGCCTCTCTAAATTTAATTCCTTATGAAAATTATTAAACTAATTTGGCATTTACTGTTCTTTAGTTGCTACCTTACTATCTGTTGTTACTAAATTTCTAAAAATATATTACATGTTTGTAAAGTTAGGCTAAGTGTATATTTACGACATTCTAGAGCTGTGGTTTTTAGGGTTGCGTTTGGTTCTTTCTTTTTTCCTCTAGTTACCGTCAGGGGGAGTTGCCTAAAAACTACAGCTCGCCATTTTCAGGGGTAATTTTTTTTAAATGTAATATGTAAATTGGGCACATTGACTTGTTTTGGGGTTGGGTTTTGGGAGTACTGTGTTCTGTATGTATGTAAATATTTTGTTTCATTATAAGTTCTTTCTCTTCCTTTGTATGTTTTGTTCTGAGTGTGAATGAGTGAGTGTTTAGATAACATTTTTTTTCTATTTATTGCAGGTTTTCTTTCTTTTGATCTATAGGTATAAAACCCCGCCACTCGCCGCCTGAGCCCGGACTTACTTACTTTCTTACTTCTTTCTTTTTCTTGGTTCCTTTTTTTTATGTTACGTCAATGTACGTAGCAGAATCTAAGCATCTTGAGTACAAGTTCGGCTTAGTTCTAAGAGCTAAAGAAACTTAAGTACAAATTTGGATTAAAAATATTAACAATGCTATTAAAGCAATCTCATCTTGCAAGTACTGATAAGTCATGTAAAAAGGATAAGCACATTTTTAATGATAAGAAGTTGAAGTTGCCCGATTTAGCAAAGAAGAAACAATGCGACCAAATGCTAAGTATCAACCAAAGTTGTTTACCCAATAAAGTTATAAACTTGTTTTTCAAAGAAATAATCACGGAAATCCCAATATGATAGGAATACATTAAGCAGGTGTTTATTTTGTCAAAATAATACATAGGTTTTAACTAAGTACCATTAAACTAGCAAAATCCAGAGTCCTAATTAATAAAGATTATATGTCTTATGAAGGATAAGAATCTAGACAAACGAATTCGTGAATTTAATAAAAGACGAGCAAAATGGACTGCCTATTCAAACGGGCTAGAAATTATAGAAGTGTAACAGCCCGTAAATTCAAATGATTGGAAACTGAATGGTTTTTAACGTGATGGGGTCGTAAATTTTAAATATGAAATGGAACATAACACTTTACTATTCAATTAAGTAAAGCGTTACGTACAATTTGGCTTCTACGCCTAATATGTAGTAACATAAATATTAAATTATTTAAAACTTTTCAAAACGCGTTATAATCCAATAGAATTTATGTTAAAAATTAATATTCTACAATAGAAATTTAAAAAAAAACCCACAATGTAAATACAAAAATTATTATTAATAAATTCCTTTTCAGAGTTTTATATTTTCGGCAGATTTTGATTTTTAAAAATGTAAATGTAGAGATGTAGGGTGTACTTAATTTTCAATCAACTTACCATTTAAATACGAAACTAAAAATAGCGAAAAATTATTAATTCGTACTTTATCTTCTTTTTGTTTTATTTTTCCCAAATACTTTATTTTCACTTTTTTTTAAACTTTGTGAGGTTCCACACTTGCTTATTGTGTTAAAAGTTTAAACACGCCGTATAACCAGGCTGATGGACTATTCACCCAAAATCAGTATAAAAATATTCGGTTGATATTGCATATAAGCTGTAATTTAAATGCTGAGTTAATACAAAAAACTGCCATGCAGTTAGGTTTTAGAATAACTCTTTAATATATGCAAAGTTATAATTGAAATGTAGACACTTTATTTAAATAATTTTTAAAGTGACGTGTTTGTATAAGTTTGATATTTATTTAAAGATTGTTATAAAAATACTATTCCGTTGTGCAAAGCCAAGAAGGTTATTATTTTTAATTTTTGAAAATGCACCGACGTTGTATTTAATGTTAAAATATGTTAGCCGCGTATATTACAACATGTAAAACATAATTAAATACGACTCCAGCTAAATAATGATTTTAATTGGTTAATTAAATTTTCAAACTAAAATTCGTTGATGTGGCAAAATTAAACCTGAATTCTGATTGCCTCTTGTATGTCAAAAAAATTCGCACATACTGAACGCATAAAAAACATTCTGCATCATGCGTGTCAACTTGCAGTGGTTTAAAAACGTTATTGCCATCAAAATTTCTAATTATTATACTTTAATTTTTAATATTTTGTACCTTAATCGAGAAAGCATACATTGTTGAATATAAACAAAACATTTAATAAAACGTTGAATTATAGCATTTGACGTACATGTTTTATGAGATTTCATTGCAAAAGTTTGTCACTTGTTACAATTAAATTTAGTGCCATTAATATCTTGTTTCCGCTAGATAAAAATGGTTTAGCGCTAGAGCTTTCTATCACGTTCCAAGAGGTATTACAGTTGGTGTATTGTTTTCACAACTCCATTTTGCGGTAGTGTTCGTTGAAATAACTGCATTAAAATCATGGCTTCGAATGAACCTCCTTTATTGGAGGGTGTTTGCACAGAAATACAACTATATTTAGATAAATTTGAAAACTATAAAGGAAAAATGTAAGTTCAACTTTTTAATATATCATTTAAGTATTTAATTTTATACGTTAAACGTTTCTTGGGTTTCAGTAATAAAAACCCAGTGTTGATAATCAAGTTTATATTAATAAATATTACATAATTTCTTTGTAGAGAATTCAAAGGGGGATTGATTTATTTTATACTTAAATAAGTGTGGTAAAGAATTCAAGTACCTACACCATTAGCTAAGAAACGTCAAATTAAGATCAGAAATCAAGCAAATTACTAAGGTACTAGGGTGTAGGTTATGTTTTCATTAAATTAAGTTTCATCAAACCTTCAAAGTAATGCTTGATTACTACTTTTAGTAGTAACTATTATTTAGAATCTGTATTTAACATGAACTATTGTTCATTATTTGGAAAATTATTAGGTAGTGGACCTGTATTATAATATTTAAATGGGAACTGGTAACCTAAAAACTTACTTGTATTAATTATATAACAAACCAAATAGAAAAAGGATTATTAAATATTTGATTATTTGAATAACTTTTCTTGGCTTTAGTGAACCTGACAATTATAGCTACAGATGTGCAACGCCATTTCCTTTACAGATGAAATACCATAAACATTGGCAAGTGGTAGCATTTACTGAATGCCTCTACAGAAAGATAATATTATGACATTGGGAATACCAAAATCAATGGTTTCCTTTCTAGTATCTCTAATCGTTACACTCTAAATAATAAAACCCAATAACTGGATTCAATATGGCCAATATTTGAATCTAAATTTAATTAAAACGACAGAGGATTTAACTTATGATCAAAAATTATTATTAGAAAATGTTGCACAAAAATATTTTGACTCAGTTGATAGCACTAAACTAGGGTTATACTACTTTGATTGAACATAAAATTATATGCAATAGTCCATCTATAAAGTCAAGTTATTATCCAGTTAACACCATCATGCAAAAACGAATCGATGCTGAGGTTGACAAAATGTTACAGTTAGGGGTGATTGAAAGAAGTGGCTCTGGATGGAGTTAACCCATATTACTAGTACCTAAAAGGAATAATGAATTTCACTTCTGTGTTGATTTTTGAAAGTTAAATGCGGTAACGAAGAAAAATGCTTATCCTATATCTTACGTAAGGTAATTCCAAATATCTTAGTAGCCTAGATATTAAAAGTGCCTATTGGCAAATACCTATCGAACAATACAGTAAAAAGTTTACAGCATTTACCACACCAGGTCAAGGTCTTTTCCATTTTAATCGACTTCCGTTTGGTTTATGTAATGTTCCAGCCACATTCCAGGTTTTAGTGGACAAAGTTTTTGGTCCAGAGCTTGAACCATTTTTATTTAAATTTTTGGATGACACTCATATAAAAATTCTTAAGGAAGTTTTCAACCGATTAAGGGAAGCAGGACTTGTTTTGAATTTAGAGAAATGTAAATTTTGCAGGATTGAACTAAAATATTTAGACTATATAGTGATTCAATCGGGACTACACGTAGATCCTGAGAAAGTGAGCACAGTAGTAAACATGCTTATATCAAAATTCCACGTCAGGTAAAACGGTTATTAGGGATGGTCTCTTGTTACCGAAAATGTTTACCAAATTTATCCGCTATTACAAATCCATTAACAAATTTAACAAAAAAATGTACAAAATTCAAATGGATAGAGGATTGTCACAAAGCGTTTGATCATAAAAAAAATACTGTAGTATCAGCACCAATATTATCGTGCCCAAATTTTAATTATCCATTTATGTTGCAATGTGATGCAAATTCTTATGGATTAGTGGCAGTATTAACTCAAAACTATAATGGTAGAGAAAGAGTAATTTGCTGTTTGTCTAGAACTTTAAATAGAAATGAAATGAAATACTCAGTAACCTAATGTTAATAAGTCACATGATGAACTTACTGATTTCTGTTATCCTACAATAAACAATTTTAATATCGTGGACGAAAGGGATAAATGGTATGGAAAAATTATAACCAATGTTATAACAAAACCTTTACATTTTTCTAACTGGAGAGTCAGTGATGGTAAACTATATAGACATATATGAGATAACATTTTTAATAGTACAGCGAATAATTGGAAGCAAGTTCTTCCAAAACAAGAACGTTCAAAAATTATACAAGAACATCATGATACTGCAAATTCAGGTCATTTAGGGATATATAAAACACATCATTGAATTTTCTTGTGTTATTATTGGCCAGGGATGAAATCTGATAGTGGGGATTATATAAAAAGATGTCGGACATGTAAAGAAACAAAACCAGAACAACGCAAGAGAGCTGGTGAGATCGGAAGTGGAATTAACATTAAACGTTGTTGGCAATATATATCAACATTTATTAGGTCCATATCCTCGCAGTTCACAGGGTAATAAATATGTATTAGCTGTTTGTGACTATTTCAGTAAATTTTCATTATTCTTTCCATTGCGAACGGCTACTACAGCTAAAATAGTGAAAATATATGAAGAAAATGTTTTTCTAGTATTTGGTGTTCCGGAATACCTAAAGTCAGATAATGGCAGGCAATACAAAAGTAAAGAGTTCACAAAACTAGCGAAAGATTATAATGTAAAATGTTTAACAACTCCATTGTATTTCCCTGAACATAATCTAACTGAGAGGTACAACAGAATATTCAAAATAATGTTAATTGCTTACATAAATGATTATCAGAAAGTGTGGGGTAAAAGTATAGCGAAATTAGGTTGTGCAATGAGAACAGCAAATTCAGAGACTACACATAATACACCCTATTTTATTAATTTTGGAACGGAAATGATACTAAGTGGCAAGCATTATAAACAAGATGACGACAAACAAGTTTTAGTAGAAAGTACAGAACCAATAAATGATAACGATGCTGAAGAGAGAGGAAAAAAATTAAAAGAGATTAGGAAATTTGTAATAGGAAAGCTTAAAAAAGCTCGCGAAAAAATAAAAAATCAATATAATTTGAGACATAGACCAGTAAATTTGTACGAAGGAGATTTCTGTTGGAAGAAAGAGTATAATTTATCAGTGCTTCCAAAAAACTATTTTGCTAAACTGGCGAAAAAAATTTCTGGTCCATATAAAGTAAAGAAAAATTAAGAATAAATACTTATGAATTTGAAGATAAACTTAGAAATTCTAAGGGAAAGTAGCATATATCTGTTTTAAAACCGGACTATACTTTGTATGCTGATGAAAAGTGGTAATTTTCATTCTTCATTTGTGTATTGAATTCGATTTTTTTTCCAATTGTTTAAATAAACTTGTGTTGTAGTTTGGCGAAAACTTTTTCATAATTTTCTTTTATAAGATAGGGGGGTATGTGACAGCTCATTTTGCATGTTAGTCTGTCACTATGGTTTATTAAAGATTTTCAATTCATTTCAAATTAGAATACTTACAACTGTGAATTAAGTTTATAAAAATATTAATTTGGTTTTGGGCTATTACTTATTCTTCAGTGGAAACATTTATTGAATAGTTGTGTCTCTCTAGTATTTAAATTAATGCAGTTATTTTCTTTATAGTTGGGAAATTCAAAGTACATACCATAATAATTATGATTACTTATGTTTCTACAATATTGTGAGGTTTTAGATATTTGTTAGTTATTTTGTTAGTAATTGTCATTTGGTAATTTGTGATACAGGTGCGCATTTTAGATAAAGGTAAATTTCTAAAACTTGCAAACAGTGGTGGCACTGGTTTCTGCAGAATTAATTATAATTTTGTAAAGGATATAATTTCTAAGTCATTTTAAATTGAAATCTAATGAGGGAATAATTTATTATTTGGGGTACAAGGATTCTCAATATTTTACATGTAATTAATTATCTGTGTAAATTAATTGATCATGTTGTATTTTGCTCAAAATGTTCCACCCATAGTTAAGAAAATTTATTGATCAAGGTTGAATGCCATTAAAAAAGGAAGGTAAACACAATCTTTCTTTCTTTTCTTTTAATTCTTGATGGAATGAAAAGCAAGTAGTTGTATAGGCACTACTATAGATGTAAATCTAAAAATATTAACTGGAATATAATAGATTCGACTGTTAGAGTTTGGGATTGGAATAGTTGATGCCTTATAAACTTGATTTGATGAGTATTTTGATATCAGCATGATGCTGGATATTTAGTACACCCGATGTCATTTTACAAGAGAAGCTTGTGAGTATTTAAAACACGTTTTATTGGTTTTCAATCAAAGCTTTGTACTTTAGATACCCTTCTTTGTTTCCTGGTAGTTTGTTTTGTATGCGTTCTATTTAATTGCTATTTCTACTTTTGGATTTTAATGGTTGGTTTAAACCACTTGTGGCTGAAGAGTCGTATAGCAGTCTTGGAGAAGTTCAGGCTAGCAAATTTTATAGCCCTTACTTTTACGAGAAGCAGTCTGGGATCCTCTTTGAAAGTAGGATTTACAACTACAATAATTGTCTTGGCAGCAACAGTTAACAGTTTGCGTTCTCAAGCCACTATGTTCTTGGTGTAGTAATCCCGAGGGAACAAGGGAAATGTAAACCACATGCATGCATATGGCCCCTTACATGATTTTTATTCAGATACTTTTATTAATTATTTAAAATTAATTTTTCATTAAAAACATTGGGCCAATTTTTTTATTAGTTTTATAGGGCACATTTAATATCAAATTTTACAGGTATATTAGGGCTAAAAGAACACGCCTGAGATGAGTCTAGCTAGGTAAAGAGTGTAGTTATGCCATGGTAATGATGAAAATCTTTTACTGTTTTAAGGGGTATCAAGAATCTACGTAGTTATTTTATAAACCACGTAGCACCTCGTCTATAATTAAAGAGATTAATTGCAAAGGAAAACCCTCCAGCAAATTGGTGTCATCTTTCTCGTCATGTGTTAGAAATTATGCTACAGCATCACAATCTGTTGTCACTATACGCTCAGCAAAATTACATAATTTCAAAGTTGGAGACATTAAACTCCAAAACCTTCATTTTCTTTCACTCAAAAATTTTCTGACAGAAACTTGATATTGAACACTGGAGAACTGACGATATTTACCAAAACGGTCTTCTAGATTGTCTGTTGCACATAAGAAATAATTATGCACAATTTTGTATCAAGTAATGTGACATTTTCAGTAATGTTTTATGGAATGTCTAAATGCACATAAAGTTTTGGAAGTTAGCGAACCCCTTGACTGCAACAGCTACAATTGGTCAATCCATTAAAAAAACTTAAAATGTGTCAATTGTTTAGTTATCGGTTCCCAAAAATAATTTTGCAACCAAATTCCTTTAAGTGGGGTTTTTACATTTATACCATCCAACCTTTTAAATATAAATTCGATATACGATGCAGTGCTCTCCCAATTACAAAATTTTTTGATGACCTAATTTCCGCAATGCTGTCACATTGTTTGTAATAAAGATCTTTAATGCTAGATTTACATTTTGATTCACCATATTTGAGGGATAAATCACCCTTAAGGAAAGAGTAACCATATCTTAACAACATTTGCTTTTAAGGGTGTGCATGTTTTTCAACGCATTGAACGATGCAATTTGCGTAATTTTATTATCCTGAAAGTCGGAATAAAACATTTGTTGTGATTTCTGGTTAAGTCGGTTGTTTCATGTATATTTTAAAATATGAACGTTGTTAAAAACAAATAAAAATCCCTACTAGCATACAAAGGATATACGTAATTGATTTTAATTTCAAGAGGTTGTGCAAATAACAACAGAGACAACACAAATCACTTCAAATCCAGTGACTTCTATTCTAATAATTATTTATCTTACAAACTTATGAATAATTTTCCCAGAATTTTTTTTACTGGTAGAATATGTACAACTCCTTATAAAGTGACATAAGGCTACTAATCATAAATACAAAAAACTAGTTGCACATTTAGTATCATTGAGCCTTACCAACAATGTTACCGTTTTTCTAATCACAATGTGATTTTATTAAATGAATTTTATCCATTTACAAAATAACACTTATTATTTTCACTTTAGAGATTAACCTTAATAGAAACATATTTCAGCATATTTTTGAAATGTAGAAAACTTATTGTATAATGCTTTTATTGTACTAGGATGGAGAGTATAAATTTTTTTGAATCTGAAAAATTTATAGGCATGTGGAGAAATTGAATGTAATATAGTACAAAATATTGTTTCATGAGAATATCTATGCCTACCCTTGTGAGAATTTAGTAATAAAATCTTCTTTTTAAAAAAACTATTCTGTTACTGTATAATGGATGTTTCTAAATACTCTAAATGAGAAACATAAATTTGTTCTATAGTGGTTTCACCTTAATGGTCTATATACTGAGTATGACAATTGTTAACGAAGCTACTAATATTGTTTAGACTGGTTATTTTTATGGGTAGTGAGTCTTTTGAGAGAACCTTTATTTCAATGTTGCCGCAATATGCTGACAAAAACAAATCACTGTTTATTTGAACACAGCACTTTGCATGCTGATGACGCAGTGCTGTTGACTGAATCGTCACAAGATTTGCAATGAACGCATGACAGACTGTCGGAAACATGCAAAAATATGCAATTGAAAGTGGATGTAAATAAGATGAAAGTAATGATTTTTGACAGAAATGGCAAAATTGATGACTTTGTATTTAAAATGAACAATGACACGATAGAGAAAGTAAATGACTTTGTGTATCTTGGTAGAAAGTTTTGAGTAATGGAAAACTGAATGGTGAAATAGAAAGATAGGCAAATACTTCCAGACACTTTCTTTCCATCATTTGCCCTTCTTTTTATGTTATCTTCCAACTTTCCATTACTCAAAAACTTTGTACTAAGCAACCTGTCTAAGTCTCGCTCTGCCGTTTCCATGTTAGTTCAGATGAAGCCTAATGTTAGTAAATGTCCGCTTTGTAAATAAGACCACAATCTTTATCGTTGTCATGATTTCGTCAAACTTTCATCACAAGATTGCTACAATTTTGCAAAAAAACAACATCCTTGCATTAATTGCCTTAGCGATTCTCACACTTTAAATCAATTCAGTCTACTTTTTCTTGCCGCCAATGCAATCAACGTCATTATTCCGTATTGCACTTCGATCGCGTTTCGTCTAAACCTGCTTTCACTGTTAGCAACCAGGCTCGCTTGAGCCCGGACACAGCCGCCTCTAAGGTATCACCTCGTACTGCTCTTGCTATTCAAGACCGCTACAAGCCTTCCGCTCCTCTTGCCTTTGAGGAATCATTGACTTCGTTAAGCTGCAGTGGTTCGTTAACTTCGAATGTCGTTTTATTTAATTCTTTAGCTAAAACTTCAGTTGTTTTACTTTCTACTGTTCAAGTGGAAATTGCTGATTGCTCTGGTTCTTTCCAAAGATTTCGCGGTTTACTTGATTCGGGTACCGTGACTTCTTTTATTTCACAAAATAGTGCGAAACGTTTAGGTTTTTGTACTACTCCGCATTCCATTTCCCTTAGTGGTTTAGGTGTTTCTTCACCAATTATTAATTTTCAAGCTGTAGTACTTCCCAAAATTTGTGAAAATTTACCTACTTTTAATATTTCTTTACAACATTTCAATCATCTGGCTAACCTCAAGCTAGCTGACACGGTCTTTGCTCAATCTGGACCTATTGATTTCTTACTTGGCGCGGATGTTTTCCCCCAAGTGTTATTAGACAGTCGCATCCAGGATGCTAGCGATCAACCTGTTGCTATCAATACTATTTTTGGATATGTTTTAATGAGAAGCATACCTTCCTCGTCCGCTTCTGAAGTAACTAGCTTGTTTTATATGACAGATTCTATTCCCCATTGGAAGATATTTTTGCCAAATTCTGGAAAGTCGAAGTTGTTCCCGCCGCTCAGCCTTTCACGTCTGAAGAAACTCTTGTTAAAAAACATTTTGATGATTCGTTTTGCCGCAATGCACAAGGTCGATATGTCGTCTCACTACCGTTTAGAGATCAAGAAACATTTTTTCCGTAACAATATAAGGGTGCGTCCGCTAACTACAGTGGTGTGGGAGTGGGTTCCTATGGATAATGAAACAAGAAAATAAAGAAATACAAAAATGATAAATAAAAAGGATTAAATTTAAAAATTCTATGTTACGTTAACACTCGACCGGAAAGGTCTTACTGTTGTCAAAATTGAGAGGTGCCAAACAGTCTGTCACAGCCATTCTTTTGATGTCATTTCTTTAGGGAAGACTTATTCTGCATAAACCTTCATAGCTTTAGTATTCTAAACTTGATCGTAATTTAAGAAATTTCTTAAAATAAAATGTTCCTTCCAAATAAGATTATCACTGGGGTGCTAGAGATATCCTTTTCAATTTGCTGGCTTTAAGTAAATTAAATAAAAATCAACCTAAACTTAACCTCTATTAACATGAAAATAATTTCCATACACATACAAATATCCTTTCCTAAAATTAATTTTCAAACGTCAAATCTGCCAGGTGTTGTTAAAATAAAGTCTATAGAAAATCTTAAAAAAACTTAAATTTAAGTCATCAACAAAACTATTGGTAACTTCAAATTTTTTGCTTTCGTATATAATTGAAAGATATTAATGAATTCCAAATTATTGGCAATGTTGTTCATAAAACAGAAAACAGCGAAATGCCAACTTTATGCTATATCATTGTCCTTTCCAAAGTACTCTGCACCTACATATTTCTTAATATTTTACTATTAAATTTAATCTTAAATTTAATAACCGTTCATTCCGTTGATAAATCCTTAATCCATAAAAAATAATCACGATAATATTCACTTAATGTCCTACATCAAAAAATATCGAACATATTTATGTTCACACATATAAATTACATCTATTATATTACTTACAGTTTAATGTCCTTATTATAACAGTTCACAATGTCCAGATCACAACTTCCATTTTGTCAATATAATTCTTTCTGGGTTTTTCCATTCTTTGAACAACAGTTACAACATAGCCACAAAATTCCAATTTAATGGTGAGATAAACAAATGTAGCTTCACTCCTTAGAAATGGTCATAACAGTGATAATTCTACCTGCAGGTGTATTGAAAATACTTTGCCAAGCCGCGTAACTTCACACAATTTATCATATGTCGCATTTCTTTCTTGTTAAGCTGTGTTCCGTTTTTTCACTCTACTACATTTTTAATTCCTAGCTAACATCCCTTAAATTTTACTTTTTGAACTTAACTTGTTCACCGCCTCATACTGAATGGTTCCTTCCCCGTCCGTTATCTCACATTCTTGTATCCACACATAATGTTTTCAGGTCAACGTTTCCTATATAACTGACTTCTAACACCCTTTACTCCCCTCCGCAAGTTCTATTCGTGCGTGTCTATATTTTAATATTTTCAAGAAACCGAGTTCTATATAATTAACTTTATTTCTACTTCTGTTGCATTCAACAAACCTATTTCATTCCCATTGTAAATCGCATTTTATTACGGTCAGCGTTTGGTTAACACAATGTTTCAAGTTTATTCATATGCTTACTTCACTTTCTCATGTTTACAGTCTATTGTATGAAACGATTACATCATCTGTATAACCCTATACTTCTGTGTTCTGATTTTTCAACGTTCATTTTATTACTTTGTATGCAAGATGTCTGTGCTTTTCTTCTATGATAATCAAAACTGTCTATTAACAACTATGTCATTGCATGGAATTTATTAAACCAACTTCTTAAAGCTCATATTTGGGATGTATATTAATGGGTTTAACTATTATTTTCTTAACAATTATGAAAGCTTCTTAAAAACATGGCCGTGTTCACTACAAAATTTTACAGTTATAATTGAGTTGTTTATATTCTTGTAGTTTAAAATAATTTACAACCCTTTATTTAAGTTCCAATGTATATTTAACAAAAATAAAAGGATTATCTTTGCGGTTTTCAGTTTATGATTTGGAATAAAAATACATCATGTAATTGCAGGTCTTGTTTTAAACACTATTTTACATAAAATTGCAATTATATACAGTGCTTCAAAAACAAGTTAATCCATTCAAGATTAATTCTGTTTCCTTCAGTCTAAATTATTGTTAGTGTAGCATATCACATTACAATCATCCATAGTTAACAAGTTATCCACTATTTACGAGACACTCTATATATGCGTTCCTGGTTTGAACCATGTTATATTATACTAACCAAGATGCTATTTTGCTTACTTTTGTGAGGGGCATCATCAGAACAAGATGTAGATCACCATATCTGAATTTTCAAATTTACATTCCCAATTAAACTTTAAAATGTCAGTAGCAAGGTAGTGGTTGCAGGAAAAATAGCATTCTTTGTAACAACTATTTTGGTACAGACATGTTCCAGCTTAATTGGGCACGAGAGTCTATACATTCAAAAGTAGTAATTGACGTTCTGCCCTGATGATGCTTATTACAAAAATGGATATATATTTAATATAGCATAGACCAAGCCCAGATCACATTTAATTAAAAAATTAATGTATTCTAAAAATGACGTATCTTTATATATTGCTTAACTTATAATTGCAGAATCTGCAAAACAAATTCTTGTGTAGGTGCTGCCACTAATGACAGACACATGTGAATTAAGCTCTCCGGGATTTGTGTAGCTATGATTTGTTGTCAATTCCAATCTTTATTATATAATAGAGCAATATTTGTATTGGCTTTGAAATATATGTTTAAGTTTTAACAGTCCATTCGTGAGTTTAGTAGTTTAGTAGAGTTTAGTGCTGCTAGAGATAGTTATTATTAATTTTGATTGCTATAGCTTGTACTATTTGGTATATATTAACCGCTTTTAACTTGTATACATAATTTTATATATGACATTTGTTTACTGAACTGACTGCAAATAGATTATGTGTCAGGTAAATAAGTTTAATGAGTTTAATTACAAGTTCTAGCTCTTCTTTACAGATTTTGCGTTAATTGTAAATAGTAATTAAACATTTGGTCAAATTGATCAATAGGCGATTTTTTTTTGTTTCAAATAATAATATTTTATTGTACCGTTTTTATGTTAGATATCTATGTTTAATGTATAAGGCTTAATTGGAAATAAAATTAGATATGCTCTCATTTCAAAATACAAATGGATTTTTAATTTGCTTCTTAAAACATTTCTTCTGTTTTTAATTTTTCCCAAACAAATTTCCTTGAAATTTGCGTCTATCAATAGCAATAGGTAGGATTTCGATTTAATGCATTTTCTTCGATAGACAAATGAGATTATGATCTCTGTTGGGAGCTGCCTCTTTTTTACAATACTCTTTCACAGCACAGATCTTTACTATACAGTCAAAATTGCTAGATAGTTTTGTAGCGTTTTCATTCTTTTTCTATCCTTATGTAATTTAAATTACAAGTTTTTAAAACATTAGCGGCAAAATACTATTTGCAAACAGAATTTTTTAATGAAGCTGTATAATTCTTTGTATTTTAAATTTTTTCTTTCATATAAGAAGCCAAATAGCCACTAGCATATCGTTTTCAAATTTTTTTGTTATGAAAGTAACTATGTGTCATTCAAATCCTTACTATTTTCCTGTTACACATACAATTCATACAAGCAATATCGTTTTTGAACAACTGTTTATAAGCAACTTTCATTGTACTACAGTTATACATTTAGTAACGATTATATAAATATTATAAATTGAATAACTAGCTGTCACACGTACATTGTCAAATGGTATAATCTATCCTGCAGGGCAAGAAAATGTACTCATTGAATTTCACTGTGCTCTAAATACATTCGATTACATCAAGTGCCTGTGCATTTAGACAAAAGTATAACATACAAGTTAAAGTAGTTGGACCCTACATCATTTCAAATTGTATGCATACCTCATACCAGTACTGTATCGTGTTCATCCAGAGAGAACCCAATACCGGTTCCAAGGATATACTCATTTATTTTGTAAGCAGAGAATTTTAATACAATGTTATTTGTAATTTTTACCTCAAATTTAATAATGCTCAGTTCAACTAGTCATGCGTTCTTGGCAAACTGTTGGCTTGATTTAAAAACCATTGCTGTTCAATGTATTAAAGTGAAGTTGTATATAGAAGGCATTTTGTATGTAGTGCATAATATTCTTTATAAAATTCTTTAAAATTAATCAAGCGTAGGTTTCTTGTGCACTTGATTATATATTACACATAATTTTTTACTTTCCTGGCCAGTGCATTCTTTGTTAGTAATACTTTAATGCTTTTTAGTATAGTATTACACACTTTCACACAGTTAAGACAAGCAAAGGATTCAGCACATTACCTTGTGAGCACAAACACTTTTGGCGTATTTAGTTTTATAATAATTGTTGAACTTGTTTCTTTAATGTGTACTTGTCAGTAATTTCCTGATCAAATTCTAACTTTTAATCTATCTTCAACAAAGATTTTTTTGTGCATACTATCCAAGGTCTATATCGTCCTTGCAAGGCATTTATAAATTTGGATCCTTGGATGCTATGCACAAAAAAATCTTTGTTAAAAATAGATTAAAAACTAGAATTTGATCAGGAATTTACTGACAAGTTCACTTCAAAGAAACGAGTTCAACAATTTTTATAAAACTAAACATGCCAAAAGTGTTTGTGCTCACAAGGTAAAGCGCTGAATTCTTTGCTTGTCTTAACTGTGTGAACGTGTGTATATGTGTGCACACACTTGAATGCATGTGTGTGTATCATCACGTACATGGGTGAGAGATTGATTTAAAATAAGTCCTGAATTATAAGTAATAAATTAATGTATTTACAAATGCATTAATGTGGTTGGAAAATGAAGGATAATGTATTGTACCTTCAATGATGAAGACGTACCTAAACGGTCTATTTATCAACATTTGAATTAGCCTTATAATACATTCACAGTGAGCAAACTCGCCAAGCATCCAAAAATGAAATACTTGACCAAATTCAAGTACAAATGGTTTGTTACATATAGTTTTGATCCAGAAAATTAGATGGACATTTTTCAAAGAAGTTTGGTTATGTATTTTACCCAAAATTCTGTAATCTAGAGATTCACCTTCTTAACTCTAAACAAGGTACATGTTGCAATCTTACTCAAAAGTAGGGTGGCATACTATTGTTTGGAAGTTACTGCCTAGGTTGGTAATTTTATAGTGCCACTCTAATTTTGATGAATTTCGGGATTATGTAAGAGTAGCCCAAGTTGAAAAATGTGGGGGTTACAAGTATGAAGTCAGGAAAATGGATCAGGAAGGGCTCTACTGGGTGATGATATAATTGTAGGAATCTAATTTATTATGTAAACTTAAGACTACTGCTGATATAAATCCACTAGCTTAAGAAATTTAATTTGAAATTATTAACCTAAGAAAGCATCTCGTTGTAATAAAAAAACAATACGCTTTTAAATTACTTTAACCAAGTAAAAGAGATATTTTTATCTGTGAAATTACTATTTGAGATTTTGTTTCTCTTATACAAGAACAATTAAAACTCTACCTTATGTTCACATCTATCAACTTGTAGCCAAATTATTTTTATATGCATGGTGAACGTAAATTGTTACACATTTCGGGTCCCAAGGCGTTGGGCTGTAATGTAACAGTATTAATTTTTTTAAAGAACATATTTTGCGATCTTGCCCCTAGGGAAAAATAGGACAACAATTTGGAACTTAAAGGGATTTAGAATTTTTATGCGTACGAAATGGAACTATAAAAACCTGCTGTGCCGGCAGCTAACTTGGCTATTATTTGAAATATTCTTTATAAAACGGAAACAAAGTATTCTTAAGTTGGATGCTACTGTATCTAGCAAGTATTACGAAGATATGATTTTAGGGTAGATACAGAGACCCTATCGGAGTAGATGGTTTTTAAAATATTTAATTTACCCTATTTGGAAGGTATCTACTATATAACAAATAACTTTTATTCAATCACGATTATAAAAAAAATGTTTTAGTGATATCTAAAATTATTAGTTAAACAACATTTTGTTTCTTGGGATCTATATAAGCATCAGATCTGATAATCACGTACAAACTTAATCAAAAACTGTAATTCAAATAATCTTACAATAGCTATTAGTGACAATTTTAAATATACCAGATTTACAGCAAATATTACTTTCAATAAAAATATATATTTTAAGTAAAAAAATTGTAATTTCAACTCAGTTGGGTCCGGGTCTTACAGACTGGAATGATGGAGATTTCGCGACTTGAAACTTGGCTGTTGTGGAAAAGGAGGTTGTACAAATAAAAAAAAATCCTTTTGGGATCATGCAAAAATCATTTATCCTTAACCACTGGCCGCTGGCAGCTCTCATCAGTAGTGACACAGATGATTCCAACAAAAAATAAAACAAATTATGAATAACAACATGTCTAATAATTATAATATAACTGAAATAAGGAATCCTCTACCTAAAATTAAAGTTGTGGGTATAACTGAAAAACTTGATGCTTCCTGTGTTGAGAAATTCTTAATAAATCAAATGGCCACTTCTTTGGACAGAATTTTACCCTCAAAGTTCTTAGGATATGGTCAACCAAAAAGAACCGTCACATCTATCAAGCTCTTGTGGAATTGGATATGTTTTCTGTCAATAATTTGAAGGTTCTTAAAAAAGAAACTCTAATGGTGGGACTTGATAACTGTTCTGTCTATGATGGAATTGGACCACATAAATGTCTTAGTGTTGCTCTTATAACTATAAAAAGGTAGTATGCAAGAGTAATACCATTTGTCCTCGATGTGCACTTGAACATACTATTGATAAATGTACTACCGATGAGGTAAATGTATTAACTACATTACTTACAAAAAATATATCCCGATGAGACAGAAATTAATGTTAATCATACAGTATAGAATACTGACTGCTCTTTGTATAAATTAAAGTTAGGTGTAGTAAGGTCTTCTATCTTCTCTGGGTAGCAATCACAGTTTATAATTCACTCTGCAAACATAGTTAATTCTAAGGCGTTGGCCAGTTATATATACAATCAAAGTATTAAAGGTCTCCGTACCAAATTGGATAAACTGTATAACCTTTCTTTAATATGTGATTATGAAGTCACATGCTTAACTGAAACATGGTTGAGAGATGATATACGTGACAATGAACTTTTTTGTAATACCTTCAACGTATTCAGAACAAATCGACGTGGTACTGATTTGGGTGTTAGCAGGGGAGGAGGGGTGCTTCTTGCTCTTCACAAAAAATTCGCTTCTTATCAGGTTCTCTAAACATGTACAAATATTAACTTTGATGTCTTAATTGTTGAAATTAAGGATCTCTACAGCCAGTCTATGATAATAAGAATGGTATATATCCCGCCAAATCAAGTGAGGGGTGCGTATGAACTTCTCTTTGATGAATTAATAAATCTTCATTGTATCTATGACAAATATCTTATAATCATAGGAGACTTTAACCTGCCCAGATTGGCACCTCATAATTTTGTGGCTTTCTTTGATCTTATATAGTACAACTACAAATACAATCTAAATCACAGGCTACTTGACCTAGTTTTTTTCTAATTTCGTTTGCAACATATCTGAACCATAGTGTGTTGGCCTGCTTGTTGACAATTATCATCCACCACTTTGCATTGAAGTACATAAACTACTTGTAAAAAACTATGCTAAAATAACCAGTAAAGAAGCTCAGAACAATTTTCAAAATGTCAACTATACTGCCCTTTAGGATGATTTAACTATACTAGACTGGCACAGTCTTTGTACCACTTTGACGACATTGAAGCTGCTACATCTCACTTTTATACTTTACTCTTGGAAGATATTGATTTGCATGTCCACCAAAACCAAGGTTCGTAGGAAATCTTATTCATCATGGTTCATTAAGGAGATCATCAATCTTACTAAACAAAAAGAAATTTTATAGAAACAATATAAATTAAGTAGTGATACATTAGTATACAACGATTTTAGAATCCTACGATCTAGGCTAAAAAATGCTATGAATATTCCTCACATTAATTTCGTAAGTTCGAGGAATGACAAAATAAAATCTTATTCGAAGAGGTTCTGGGCATTTGTGAATGATAAACGAAAGTCAATGAACCAACAAAGACAAATGATCTATCACAATGAGTCCTATTCTGATCCATATGTTATAGTGAATAAGTTTGCTAAACTTTTCAAATCTGCCTATACTTCCAGCTCCCCTATCAGAGATTCTAAACCAGTCTCCTCTTATTCCAATATTGGTGTACCGGTGATAGAGGAACAGGATGTACTCAAAGCTATTGACAAGTTACACTCTAATATACTGCGGGTCCGGACAATTTACCCTCTCTTGTTATTAAATGTTGCAAGTTTCAACCAATATCTGGAAATCTTCTAAAGTACGACCTATTTATAAAAAAGGGGATAGATCATGTATAATAAATTATTGCCCTATTGTGATCCTTAATACCTTTAGTAAAATATTTGAATTTGTTCTCTATGATTACATCTGCTTTCACTCACATTCAAAAGTATGTCTGCAACAACACGGCTTTGTTTCTGGCAGATCTACTGCAACTAATTTAACCACTATGACACAATATCTTTCTAAATCTGTATATGAGGTAATGCAAATAGAAGTGATATATACAGTTATGTCGAAGGCATTTGATCGGCTAGATAAAGTCTGTTACTACAGAAACTGTCTTACATGGGCTTTACACCTTGGCTACTGACCTATTTCTCTTCCTATTTAAATAATAGAAGACTCTATGTGTCGATTATTTAGGCTCTCAATCTGAGTACTTTATTGCTACCTCTGGAAGTTCCACAAGACTCTATCCTTGGACCCTACTTCTTTATCATTTTCATCAATGATGCTATTGTTGATATTGATTCTGAATGTTTAATCTATGCAGCAGATGACATAAAATTGTTCAACACGATAAGTCAAAAGAAGATTGCTCAAAACTACAGCAGAATCTAAATAATCTGCATTTCTGGTGTTTTACAAACAACTTCCCAATTAATCCTGATAAATGTTCTGTTACAAATTACTCTAGAAAGCATAATTTAATTAAATTCCTTTATAGCATTGAAGGTTCAGTACTTCAAATCACTGATAGTGTTCTTGATCTTGGTGTACTGTTTCATGCCAAGTTAACATTTAATTTGCATATCCTCAACACTATTAGGGCTGCACATAAATCACTGGGTTTTGTTATTAAGATGGGTAAATACCTCACTATTGATACTCTAAAACTAATATTTTTTGCCTACGTTAGGTCAAAATTGGAGTACTGTAGTATAGTCTGGAATTCTTCATATTCTGTCTATGTAAATATGATTGAGAAGGTACAACGTCACTATCTTAAATACCTAGCATACAAGGAGGAGTCTGTTTATCTGTGTATAGGTTATGACCATAATCTACTTCTACGTAGATTTTCTGTAACTAGACTTAAATCTCGACGTGATTTAAGTGCTGTGGTGTTTCTGTAAAAATTAGTTAATAACTCAATAGACACTTCCTATTTATTATCTGCTGTAAATTTCCGAGTGCCTACATCAACCAGGGGTCATGGTATGTTCTACTTAAACGCCCCAAAAACCAATGCGTTTAAGCCCCCCACACCTTATGTGCACAACATTTCAAAACAAATGTGAATCCCTTGACATCTTCCATGTTTTCTTGTCACGCATTAAATCAACTTGTCTGTACACGGATTAACCTATTATTTGGTGTTCCTTACCTATCCATCCTGTGGCCTTCCTTGTGTTTTAACTGTGTTTTCTTTCAGGTTCTGTTTTACTGTTTTTGCTTTTTTCTTGTTTAATTTTATTTTTACTTTTGTATTTACTTATTTAACATATTTTTTTCTTTAAATTTTGTTACTTTGCATATTTTTGTTTTTGATTTGGTACCTAGTTTGTAATTGGGCTTGCCTGTTAGATAGTGTAAATAAATAAATAAATAAATAAGGTGTTTACACGAACTTTTGAAAGATTAAATTGTTATTTATGACTTTATACAAACCAGGTTTCAAAGCAGTGGAATGGTTTTCTACATGATTGTGAGTACAAAATGTTAAAGATAGCCTTATTGAACCAAACTAAAAAATAACTATTAAAAATTTGAAAATCTACCTAAATTTGCAAATAAATATTCTTGGAGAATTTTTTAATTTTTTTTTCTTTTGCCCTGATTCTTCTAAGTTGTTTCGAAAAATCAATTTTTTACATAGCCAAAATAAATTGTTACAGACTATAAGATTGTACAATCACAAAAATGTTCATATTGTTTAATCACGTTCTTTTATCGTTAATTAAACTTTACACCCGTAGCCTACTGGGATACGTTTTTGGACCTATATACACATTTAGCTAAGCAAAATGAAAAAAGTGTCTATGAATTATGCTTATTTGTATACAGTATACATAACATTTGATTTTTTATGTTGTTTGCCAGTTTATAAGTACGTTTCAAGACAGGAGTGAGTGCCAGACACTATATTTTTAGGTGTTTATATGAGTTAATACAAAGGATAAACACTGGTACTGATCCTAACTATATCAGTGTACAATAATGGAAAACATTATGTGGTGAAGACTTTCCAGAACATCTTCAGTATTTGATTAGTAACATGCCATTGCGATAAAATATTGGATCCCTTTAAGGAATCATCATCTGTTGTTCTTGATAGCAAATTAAAACCATGTTATGGTATTTGAAACATGTCAACTAGTAATGATCTTGCCAATAATCAGATATTATTGGATCAAGTGATTCTACTTCTAGTTAACTCTATTTCTTTTTCATATAATACTTTAGACCCCTTACTTTGAATGATGTGAATGCAGAAATTTCATATCTAAGCAGTAGATGGTGAAAACTGCTTCATCGGATAAAATACATCACATAGTGAGGTACTTTGTTATGGATCTGTTTGGCACTTTGATACACAGAAAGGATCATAATCCTTAAACAGCGTAGCTCTAGCCAGTGAGGGATGAGTAATGTAAAAATTCTAATTTGGGGTTACATAACAGCTCTGAAACAGGCCATATTTTAAGACGTACATTCGGGAGTAATGTCTAAAAATTGGATGGGGCACCAACAGTAATATTAAAATGCTAGGTGTAAAGAGGAAAATTTCAATACTGGTCAAAATACTTTCAAAAATTCAATAATTGACATAAAAGAAATCCACTGTGTTGAGTGATCGAATCACCCCACTAACATAAACTCCTCAATCATAAATAATACACCTCAATATTGATACTTAATTCTATTCACAACTATCCACTGAAAGAAATACCTGGATTAATATATAAAACAAATACATGGCACCATTTAGTATGCACAACAGATTTATATAGCAATGTATATAATAGGCACTATACTAAAAAGCATTAAAGTATTACTAACAAAGAATGCACTGGCCAGGAATGTAAAAAATAATGTGTAATATATAATCAAGTGCATAAGAAACCTACGCTTGATCAATTTCAAACTTATTATCTAGAATTTTATAAAGGATATTATACACTATGTACAAAATGCCTTCTATATGCAACTTCACTTTAATACCTTGAACAGCAATGGTTTTTAAATCAGGCTAACAGTTTGCAAAGAACGCATAGCTAGTTGAACTGAGCATTATTAAATTTGAGGTAATAATTACAAATAACATTGTATTAAAATTCTCTGCTTACAATATAAATGAATATATCCTTGGAACCGGTATTAGGTTCACTCCGGATGATCACGATACAGTACTGGTATAAGGTAAACAAGTGCATACAATTTGAAATGATCACTGGTGGCCTTAGACTCTGCGGGACCCTGGGCAAAAAGTTTTTGTGGGGCCTTTTTATCTTAAAATCTAAATTTAAAGCTATTGAAATGCCGATTTACGTTTTTTGGTAAAAGACAAAGAGATTTTAATATTACCAAAGATATTGATTTTTATTGTTAACATAATGTTTTACATGAACTGCATTAGGATCAAGTGAAATATAATTTAACATTTAAAAGTAACTTCAATTTAAAGGTAGAAAATAAACAAAACATGAAAATAAACAAGAACCATCAATTAACAATTACGATGAATAAGATACCTGTACTTAGTTTGAACACTTATCTGTAGAGAGAACAACCAACAACAAAAGAAATATTACAGAGGCACCTTACAAAAGATAATGAAGTTTGTAAAGTGTGCAGTCTTAAGAAGTTTCAAAGATATTAGGTACACAATGTAACTGCTTAGTGCTTTTTTATATTTATCTTTATCCTTAACAGGATGTTCCATTATTTGTTATTGTAAAGCATGGAAGTTTCTTACAGTGATTCATTCGCTCGAAGAAGGTGACTAGGATTATAACTGTAAATTACACAATATGTAGTAGGTATTCTATAGATTTATGATGCATAAAGCTATACTCTAAACAGTTTTGCTATCTTTTTAAATAAAGTGTAATTCAAATTTTTAAAATACGTATTGTGGTGTGCCGGGCCCTTTTGTTCGCGAGGCCCTACGCAGTCACCCAGTTTGCCTCTCCCCAAGGCAACATCTCGAAATGATGTAGGGTTTTATTACTTTAACTTATATGTTATACTTTTGTCTAAATACACAGGTACTTGATGTAATCGAATGTATTTAGGGCACAGTAAAATTCAATGAGTACATTTCCCTGCGCTGTAGGATGGATTATATCATTTGACACTGTACGTGTGACAGCTTTACCACTACCTTCAGCTACGTGTGTGTTAACTATTTCTTAATCCTAAACAATTGGGTTTTATTACCAGACCACTGCAACCGTAAACAGATTTTATCATACCGTCCAAATGGCAAATTTACAAATCAAGTGGCAGTAAATACTTTCAAAACATAAACATAATGACGATAGGTGATATATAATCTTGTAACAGATTAATTACTTTGTGCAAAACTAACTGCTAACAACAACAATATTGAAGCTCGGTACTTGTACTATTTTTCTTACAAGCGAAATAAATAATGAACTAATCAAAATATGAAAGTTTGTAAACTAATGCAAATACTATTTTATGTAGGAAATCTATAAATCCGCTTAAAAGCATACATGAATGACTTCACATGATAACTTCCAATCGTAATGTCAACTTGCTTGTCATTTTTGCAGAAGCTGCCTAGATAAAAAATGGAATGCATGTAGCATCACATATTCATGACATGTACTATCTAATCTTATATACTAAAGTGTAGATTTGCTTGACTAAATTTGTACTGAAATGGATCCTAATCTTTTGAATACTGATGATTAAGTGATTTTTGTAAAGTTTATAGAGGATTTAGATGTCTTGCATTTTGTTCCTTGAAATGAATATTATCAAAATGATTTGTTCTAGTAAAATCATAAAATTCAAAACCTCTTCTATGTTAGATATTATAATCCGTTCCATGAGAGAATGAAGTAGAGGGCAGGTTGTACTGAGAGTCATTTACACCACTTGAATTCATGAGTGGCAAATTCAAAATAGTTACTTAACCTTATTTATTTGACATTTAACATAACCAAACAAAACACAACTATTTATAAAAAAACATGTAATAGTAGCTAAACCTAAAACACATTCTTTTACAATACACTATTCTGTTCTTTTCAGAAACTTTCCACTACATTTATAGTAAATAATTAAATGGCATAAGGCCATGTCTATGTATAGAATCATGAAGAATGTGATTAAACTTTTTAGTAAAATACCAAAAAAGATGTAGGCATTACTGTATAGGCAATTTATAACAGAAGCCCATCATCATCATTTTAATCACTACTTGAATCTGAATTCACACGTATCACTATTTTTTCAATCACATCTTCTATAATGCCAAATTCCAAAACTGTTTTTCTTCCTTTCTGATAGCATGACTGATACAACTTTTTCACATGACAGAAGTTATTCTTGTATTGCCATCTTGAAACAGAGCTTTTACATCATTTAATTTGAATATGGTGTTATGTCCAGCAACATAATTTTTTACGTTAGCCCATATCAATTCTTTAGGTGTTACGTCATCATCGAACAATTCGGTATTTGTGACAATAAATACCATCAGTGCATTCACCCTGCGGTTTGAGTGAAGCATTATATACCGACAGTGGAAGTGCGTTGAAGAACAGGGTCGCATCCGAACCTTTGCAGAAGCCGGTTGTGTGAGAGCTTTTGAAAGCGACACCGACATCACCCGGTCGAGCGTGTTACTGGTGGTCCGTAAAAAGCTTTTGTGTGTGAACGTTATTGCCCACAGCGGCACAGGATAAAAGGTATTTATACCCTTTATTAAGTAGTTTGGTGTAGTTGTTTTTAATTATTACATAACCGCTCCACCGCTATTGTTATTGCTACAAAAAGCAATTGGTCCTTCCCTATAATAGCATATTATATCATCTCCTTAACCCCTCTAACCATTGGTCCTTCGAGCCGGATTCACCAGTTCTATGGTATACGCATGTCCTAAATTAAATACACTTTTGCATTTCAGCGAGCGTTTTTTAATTAATTAATGATTTAGCTTTAAATTTGTGTTCAAGCTCCATAGTTAGCGGGTTAAAATGTGTAAATATTATTTATACTGTCTTTAAAATTAAATAAGCGATTTTGCCGTAATGTGTTAGTTTTCAGTTTTAAATTTATTTTAGCGGTATAAAGCACACAGCAACCTGAAAATTATAGTCGCTTTATACTTCTTAAATAAGAAAGGAAAGGGATTTGCTTTGTATTTAAAAGCTATTGCACGTTTTGTACATACAACCCTTTCAGTCGGTTTACAACGTAAAATATTTAATACATCTGCAGAGGAATAAGGTTGTAAAGTTGCATCTTTCGGCAAATATGTTAAGCCACATGTTTTAAACGTTCCTGTGAGCTTTTTAGGGTAAAGGCCGCCCGGACCGTAAGCTGTAAATTTTATCTTTAGGCTTTGTTGGACGAACCGTTAGTCATAAAACGTGATTTATTGGTTTATACGCTGTCTTACCTTTTCGTGCTTTGAACAAATCATAATATTTTAATATTTCTCAGCCCACATTTTGAACTTTGCGGTTTTACAGCATTTTTATAGTATAGGCCGTTCAGAATAACTGTCAGAATGGCTCCCAAGAAAATACAGGTAGCTGAGCTCCAATTGCTTAAAATACGCATTATAGAAATGTGGGAACTTGGCAACGCTATTCAAAGTGACCCAACTTTAAAAACGTTGTTCCTTATTCAAACAAGGGGAGTACATGACCTTTATACAAATTTCAATAAAACTTTAGTTGACGTCTTAGCTTCATGTGACGATGTAGAATCATTAAATTACAACGCCTTACGGAAGGAAGTAGATTCCGCTTATTTTTGCATACTGCTGCATCTCGAAACGATGCAAGAAACGCGGGCACAAATCACGGAAAATGCTCCAAGCAGCACGGTATCAAAATTGGTACCGTTAAAGCTCCCACTTTTTAATAATGAGGTAACGGAGTTCGCATCTTTTATCGATTTATTTGACAGTCTGGTCTATAATAACGCGTCGCTGTCCAATATCGAAAAGCTAAATTATCTTATCAGTTGCTGTACCGGGGAGTCTTTAAAAATCATTAAATCGGTACCCATTTCGGGAGATAACTTTATTATTTCCTATAACGCTTTGCGTGAGCGATTTAGCAACCCGCGTTTATTGGCAACTTTGCATTGGAAAGCAATGAAAGACTTTCCACCTTTAAAATCAGAAGACCCTAAGAAACTTAGGGCACTTATTGATTGTTTTTCAGAGAACCTGCTGTTCTAACTAACTTAAAGTTTCCCACTGAACATTGGAACTTTATTCTAGTCGATTTGCTTTTAGAAAAACTCGATCCGTTCACTAGAAAACGCTTCGAACTCCAATCGGATCCGAAGCAAATACCTAATTTCGAGGATTTGAGATATTTTTTAACTCAACAATGTGCAGCGTTGGAAACCTTTTCTTCAACCGCACCTGTTTCTTATTCGACGACTGTCCACACATCTCACACATCAGTGCCTAAGAAATCCTCAGCGTTTCAATTTAAACCAAAAGTTTCTTCTAACGTAGTCTCACTGGACACACCAAGTAGCTCCAGTGACTCAAAGAATTCATTTTCGCACCATTGTCCTTCTTGCAAGGGCAATCACTTAATTTACAGATGTCAATCGTTTCTAAAAAAAACTCCGACAGAACGTTTCGACATTGTCAAACGCTTACGCCTTTGTTTAAATTGCTTACGAACAGACCATGCGTCCATGCAATGCAAATCTTATAATTCCTGTCGAACTTGCGCCAAGCCGCATCATACCTTGCTACATTTTGAACCGCAACCTGCTTCTAGCCGTTCAGCTGAACCGATCGCTACACCTATGCATAAAAATGCCAATAGGACGCAGTCAGCCTCTCCTATTCCGGCAAATGTTTTGTCTTCACAGACGAATTCAAATCTTGGGGTTACTGTCTTACTCTCCACTGCTGTTGTGGAAGTTCAAGACCGGTCTGGTAGATACAAACCGATCAGGGTACTCTTAGACCCTGGTTCTCTAGCTAGCTTCATTCGAGACGATTGCGTGAGCAAACTTTGGCTTCCACGCATACGTTCTCAAGTTCCGATTTATGGACTTGGACAGACAACTTCAGCAGTCAATAGGGGTGCCGTCAGCTGCACCATTCGCTCTATGTTAGACTCTGAAAAATCTCTAGAAGTCACAACTTTTGTCCTTTCGTCAATATCTGGCAAATTACCTAGCGTTGAAGTTCCTAATAATTGGGAACACTGCACTTCGCAGACCCGACCTGGAACTCTCCAGGAACTATTGACATGCTCCTTGGAGCAGATGTTTATCCGTTCATCATCAATGGCGGTGTTATACATGGCAAGTTTCTTCAGCCAGCCGCCATAAATACAATTTTTGGTTGGACTATTATTGGTCCCACAAAAAGCTTGCAGTCTGATACTGTCCAAGCATTTTTTACTTCTGTAGAAGATCCTATCGACCAGACCCTAAGGCGGTTTTGGGAGATAGAAGAGTTGCCATCCAAGCCTTATACTTCTCCAGAAGAAGAAAAGGCAGATTTGATTTTGAAAACACGTTTTCTCGTGACCCTAGCGGTCGTTTTATTGTTGCGTTACCGTTCAACGATACTTTGCCCGTTTTCATAATTCCTTTGACATGGCTAAAAAGACTATTTTCGTTGGAGCGCAAATTGCATGCTCAACCGGAGCTACGCGCCCAATACAACAATTTCATGCAGGACTATCTTGATGCGGGTCATATGGCATTACTCGATTCTCCGCCCGTTGGGAACGATAATTATTTTTACCCCATCACCCTGTGTTTAAAGAGGAAGGTCATACTTCTAAAATTCGTGTGGTTTTGACGCCTCTGCAAAGGCTAAAAACAACGTGTCACTTAATGACACTCAATTGGCTGGACCGAGTCTCCAAAATGACATTTCGTCAATCTTACTTAAATTTCGCTCTCATCGTTTCGTTTTTACTTGTGATGTTCGCCAAATGTATCGACAAATTTTGGTTACCGAAAACATCGAAAGTTTCAGTTAATTGTTTGGCGGTTCTCCGCAGAAGAACCCATTCAGACTTATCAGCTTAATACAGTGACCTATGGTATTAAGTCATCGCCTTATCTAGCATTAAAACTCTTCAGCAATTAGCCATTGACGAAGGCAAAAGGTTTCCGTTAGCCGCTGAGGCTATACGGTCAAATCTATATATTGATGATTTCGTCGCCGGTGGAGATTCTATACAATCGGCCCGCGAAATTAAAGATCAACTCATCCGACTTTTACATTTGGCTGGTTTTGAACTTCGAAAATGGAGTTCTAATTCAGTTTCTATTTTGGAAGGCATTCCGTCAGATTTTTGCCAATATACTTCTCTCGATTTCGATTCTGACGAATCAATAAAAATATTAGGTCTTCAATGGTCACCTACAGAAGATATTTTCTCATTTTCGGGTTAAACCATTAAACCCAATATGTACAAAGCGCAACATACTTTCACAAGTTGCCAGAATATATGATCCATTAGGGTTTTTAGCCCCACTAACACTTTTTGCAAAACGCCTAATCCAGCATCTGTGGATGTTAGGTTTAAATTGGGATGACATCCCACCAGCAGACATTTCGTCTCAATGGCAGCAGTATCAAGAAGAGTTGCCGTTATTATCGTCATTAAAGTTACCACGTTGTTTACCCCCTTCGGATCCTTTTACTTGTCATTTGCATGGGTTTTGCGATGCTAGCGAGGTAGGGTATGCAGCGGTAGTGTATTTCAGTTCATAAATCAAACTACTGGAGAAATAACTGTACAATTTGTAACCGCTAAAACAAAAGTAGCTCCAATTAAGCGCATTTCAATTCCACGTTTGGAATTATGTGCCGCCGTTTTATTAACCGATTTACTTTCTTTTACCATTCGTTCTTATCAAGGCTTGATTGACATCTCCGATGTTTCAGCGTGGAGTGATTCTACGGTCGCTCTCACTTGGATACGTTCTCCACCTTTTCGTTGGAAAACTTTTGTGGCAAACCGTGTTAGCCACATTCAAGAAATCATTGCACCTAGCCGATGGTTTTATATTAAATCTTCGCATAATCCGGCTGATCCTGCATCTCGGGGATTAATGCCAAGCGCGGTTATTTCATGTTCGCTATGGTGGGCGGGGCCTGAATGGCTTCACTACCCTAGTGACACGTGGCCGCCTCAACCAACATTGTCAACCTCAATTGCTGAGGTAACCACGGAAAAGAAGATCCTAACGTTTGTCGCTCAAACAGATCCAAACGTCATTGACATTTTACTAAGTCGCTTTTCATCGTTATATAAAATCCAAGGCATCGTGGCTTACATTTATAGATTTTCTAAACCCATGGCTCAACGTCATGCGGGTCCCTTAACAGACATTGAATTACACAATGCTCTCATGATTATCGTTCGGCATGTACAAAGTGTTACATTTTCAAAGGAAATAGCTTCGATCAAGGCAAATCGTAAATTACCTAAAAGCTTGCGAAAACTCTCTCCATTTGTTGATCCACAAAACATCTTAAGAGTAGGTGGGCGCTTGACACATTCTTCGCTTTCCTATTTCGAAAAGTTTCCTGCGTTATTGCCTCAGCGGCACCGATTAACCGAACTTATCATTCGGTCAACTCATGAAAGGTATTACCATCCCGGTGTTAATACCACAGCGTATCTTATCCAACAGAATTTCTGGATCCTTTCCATTAAAAATTCAATCCGAAGTTATTTATCATCATGTCATAGATGTTTTCGTACCAAACCGGTCCTGGTAACTCCTCCTATGGGAGACCTACCGGCAGCACGTATTACCCAAATCAAACCGTTCAGTATTGTTGGTGTTGATTTTGCGGGCCCTCTTTTAATAAAGGCTAACCGCCTACGAGGCTCTAAATCTCTTAAGGCCTATATTTGTATGTTTGTTTGTTTTGCCACTAAGGCAGCACATATTGAACTTGTGTCGGATTTGTCGGCAGACGCGTTTCTTGCCGCTTTGCGACGATTTATAGCACGTCGAGGACGCTGTTCTCAAATATTTAGCGATTGCGGTACTAATTTTGTAGGTGCCTATCGTCAGCTTATGAGTTATCTGCATAGTGCAGTAACCTCAGAAAAGATAAAGTGGTCGTTTAATCCACCTAGCGCCCCTCACTTCGGTGGCTTGTGGGAAAGCGGTGTTAAGTCGGTAAAGACACACCTAGCTCGCGTAATCGGCGAACAAAAACTTACCTTTGAGGAACTGTACACAGTTCTTACACAAATTGAATCTGTTCTAAATTCAAGGCCACTCTGCGTTTTGAGTTCGGATCCAAATGACTTGCGTTGCCTAACACCAGGTCATTTCCTAACTATGGAGCCTCTTTCTGCACCACCAGATGAGGACCATTCAACCAACGTTTTACCATTAAAAAGCAGGTGGAAACTCCTGCAAAAACTCCACCAAGATTTTTGAGCTCGCTGGAGCCATGAGTACTTACATACTCTGAACCAGAAAGTTAAATGGCACTCTAAGGTAGGTGTCCGACAAGTGGAAAAGGACACTATTGTCCTCATCAAGGACGACCAGCTTTCTCCACTTCAATGGAAGTTTGGTCGTATTATTAATACTTTTCCCGGTGCGGATGGTATTATACGTGTCGCTGAAATCAAAACTGCACATGGCACACTAAAACGACCTTTGGTCAAACTAGCGCCGCTACCGGTATTTTAATTTTATCTTTATGTTTAGATGTATATACACATTTCTTACATGTATAGTAGTATATTATTTTTACATATTTGCTTATTTACATATATATTTTTATTTTTGCATAGTTGGTAATATCGCTCGCTGTAGTGTACCACCCTATCTTTCGTTACCTGTTTTCCTAGCAAGGTCAAATCCCATGTGATTTCCTTCACCCAACCTACTTCCCTCCTTTTCAAAATTCTATGAATTTGGTGGGCGGTATGTTACGTCATCATCGAACAATTCGGTATTTGTGACAATAAATACCATCAGTGCATTCACCCTGCGGTTTGAGTGAAACATTATATACCGACAGTGGAAGTGCGTTGAAGAACAGGGTCGCATCCGAACCCTTGCAGAAGCCGGTTGTGTGAGAGCTTTTGAAAGCGACACCGACATCACCCGGTCGAGCGTGTTACTGGTGGTCCGTAAAAAGCTTTTGTGTGTGAACGTTATTGCCCACAGCGGCACAGGATAAAAGGTATTTATACCCTTTATTAAGTAGTTTGGTGTAGTTGTTTTTAATTATTACATAACCGCTCCACCGCTATTGTTATTGCCTACAAAAAGCAATTGGTCCTTCCCTATAATAGCATATTATATCATCTCCTTAACCCCCCTAACCACTAGGATTTAAACTGCAGTGATAGAGGGGCAATCGCAGCATTATTTATCTGTCACTTTTCACCAAATCATCAATAACATATATTGCTAGATGCGAAATGTGGTGCTACTTAACCAATTCCAATAACTGAAGCTTTAGATAATGATCTTCAATTTTAATTTCTGTATTTACAAGCCAATCTGTAATATGTCTTTTTTCTGTATTGTGTAGGGATTTTCTCTGACTATATACTATGATATGGAGTTGTCCATTACTATCCCTACAGTGCTTTGATCAACTTGGGGTCCACTATTCTTCCTGTTATTTATCGATGACTTGTCGAAAACCCTTAATTGTAAACATCTATTTTTTGTCGATGATTTAAAGCTATTTACCAAATTTACCATGCCACATCATGATTGTGCATTGCTTTATGAACAAATCAGTCTAGTGTAAAAATGGTGTGCAGACAACAGTCTCTCTGTATAGTATTGGAACAGTTTGCTTTGATGTAAGAATAATACTACGGTGTTCTGAGGACAGTTTTACAACAATATGAATTGACGTAATAAAATCACATAGTAATAATACAAGGAAAGACAGATATAAGTATAGGTTGATTCCATGCAAGCGACTTTACAAACGAAATGTAGGATTCAGGTCACAAAACAACACATATAGAACCTTAGAATTCCACAGAATAAAATAATCAAGAAAAGACTAAAATAGAATGGAAATGTGTTAATAGAAATATGATAATGCTTTAAAATTACTACAATTTTTTGCATAAGTAAAATAGTATGTTGTAACATATAATTTGCATTAAAATTCTGCTTTTATTAATATTTTGTCATTTTGTTTTCAAAAACAATAATGGTTTGTATTAGGATTGTCATTAGAAGTTTAGATTACCTATTTCATATTAAAATATAGCTAGAGTTCTATATCTTCTAGTTGATTTTGTTTTATTATAATTAGTCGTAACCGGATAATGTTGTTTCCTTGCGTTGCGCATGTGCAATTATAAGGGCTTGCGTTTAGTACTGGTATAATATTGGGAAAGCCATTTTCATGAGGCCTCGTTTAAACAGGCAGGATGTCTTTGAGATTCTGTCATTGGAAAATGCGAATAGCATTGGTGTGATGAGTGGCAATTCTTTGGACTCCAGGTGAAATGTATCAATGGTAAATATGCTATTGTGTTCTTATTCTTATTGTATTCTTTTTAGCGCATGTAGATTAGTTTGTAAATTTAGAAGGTTAACACATGATTGGTAACAAGATGGAGTTCAACGGTCCTGTTCACACATTTTAATTTTTATTGAAGAGGAATTTGCTGTTTGTCGTTACATGTAGGACATTATTTTTATGTTAATTGGAAGGATGCACATGGTTATGGTTTTATTACTGCAATAACTTGCGATCAGATATTATTTTATGTGGGTTTGAAATAATTCCTATGGCATACTTATATATAAATGACGGTCACAGTAAGTACAATTGAACATTTGTTTCTGGAAGACCATTAGTACTAGATTTTTGGGTGATGAATCGTGATTGAAACAGGTGATTTATTGCATAACATATAGTAAAACACATTCGTTATGGTTGACCAATTTGAAATTAAAGAATATTAGTTTGTGCTTGTAAAAATATAATTCATTAAGTAATTTGAAATCCAAGAATGTTAATTCGTGCTTGTTAAGATATAATCTATTAGGTAACTTGTAATATGTAATATAAGAGTTTGTTTTTGCACTTCAAAGACTAAAAATTTGAATTCAATTGGTAGTTAATTGCTTATTAAGTGATATTATATGTAGATAATTTGAACTTTATTCATATGTATTACTATGTGTTTTGTTGTGCATACTTATTGGACTGAGATGTCATAAAAAGTTATAGCATGCTTAATTTATTTTTATCTATAGAAGATTAAAATATTGTAACCCGAATGTTTAGTGTCATACCAGATCTGTTATGAGATAATAACGAATCTTGTTTCTAATTTAGAATGATAAAATTTTGTGTACCTCTAAATTTTATTTTTAAATGAGACTAGATGAAAATGAAACTTTATTTTGCACATTTATAAGGGCTTATAATTCTTTTATTTTTGTATATAAATTGTAGAAGGAACGAAATTTTTTTGTGAATATAAATTATGGTATTACGTAAATTTATTTTATTGATTTACTATTTGAAAAAGGTGGATATAGTAACAAAGAAATGGCTCCATGGAATATGAGCTTAATAGCATAAAAATGTGGTTCACTTTCTATATATTTTAATAAGATTTTATTAAGGTTGCGATACAGGAAATATTGTGAAATAGGAGAAAATACTCTATATTAATATTTGTAAGCTTTTGATACATTTACACCTCAGTTTATTTGTTATATGACATTGTGGTTCACAAATGGTGTCTTGTATTTTATTTAATAATCTAACTTTTATTACAACTCTCGTTAGTGGTTTTGGCTGCTGTTCAGAAATGTAGTTTTATCATTCATTATAGGCAACACTATCCAAGCATACTTGAAGGTTTCCACATCTTTCTTTAAGGTGTATTTATTGTTACAGTTAGATGTGGTGGCAACACCCTCAATTTTTGTAACCTTTTAGTTTTGGTATCACTTTTACAAGTCTAATAAAATGTTCACTACAGAGTCCATAAGTCGAGCTAGCTGGATATACAGGTGCTTCAACGTTAGGGTTAGATAATAAAGAAAAATGTTTTGTTTTACTAATCACTAATGTAAGATCTATATATTTTTATTAAAATAAATTTTTTATTACACTAGCGCATAAACGTGGGGTTCTGAAATTTTTTATTACACTAGTACTCAAACGTGGGCCATGAAATAATTTTTTGTTACACTGTATATAAAGCTCTAAGTAATTATTTTATACTGTATATCCCGTTTTGGATTTTACTTTGTTGTTTTCAGTTGTGCTTCATACATATATCCAACATAAATTTTGGAGAAAAAGGTGTCAAATTTGAGTATTTTTTGCTTAACAAATTTTATTTATTAGTCACTCAATACATACTCACATTTTATCCAAAAATTAAAAGAAGAGCTTTACTCTTTGTATTCAAAATAGTTTTTTTGTCATACAACTTGATGAACATTAAATGGTAAATTGAAAATTTACGTTAATGTATGAAATTATATGTACTCATAAATACATATGCACTGGTTTGAATTTGACATTTAATGTTCATAGTTTTCATGGCTATACCTTTTTTCTTTTGAAAAAAAGGTCACACTATTTTGTGCAACTACTTGGTAAAATTTGTTAAGAATAATGCAAGTTGAAACGGGTCCCATGGTATGATAGAATGGCACATCTAAAATAATAGAAGAATGATATATTTGTTTGTGTTACTTCAAATAAACATAAAATTTGCAGTTAAAATATTTCTTAAAAGAATAAATAATTGTTTTTAAGAAAGTTTAATTTTGCATTTAGGCTAATTTCTTATAACAGTTTAACATAATGAATCAAAAGTAGCTAGAAAGCATATGCAATATTTCATATATTACAAAGATCTACGACTAAAACGTGTGATTGGTAGATCTTTTTTTGATGGGTTGCAACAAGAAATTTATTTAAGTTAGCTACTGGCCTGTTTCACGAATATTAATAAACGTTTCTTTGTTATCCCATATACAAAGCACCACTTTGGTACATCTTTTTATTTGATCTCTGAAAAATTTTGTTATACTGTTTCCACCAACATCTACTATATTGGCTTAATGGCAAGTTATCTTTTACAATATTAATCCAAAATAAAATTTAGGGAAATTTAAAATAATGAATACCCGTTTAAAATAATTAATACCCGTCCGTGATATTTTTGTCACAGTCTGAAACCAAAATCATAAAATTTAAGCAGTGTAAATCTGTCTATATATTTCCTTTAAAATTATGAATTCTGTCTGTTATTTCAATCAAAGAAATTACGGATTTTTCGTCCCCATGCTTTTCATCGCTTTATTCTCTCGTGAAATGAAGTGTAGGAGTATTTTCTACCAGGATGAATAACAAATTAATAATTCAAAGTTTTTCAATACAGAATTTATTAATTGAAGTTAAACTGCGATTGTATGATTTCTAAGTAATGTTACAAGTTTCCAAAGTTTAACTTGTTTAAATGAAATCTAGATTTTAATAATTTTTACTTTTTCCATATAAATTTACTTTGTCATAAGCATCTTATATTTTATGATACTTTAGTATATAATTTATATAAACTATTATTTGAAACTATAACATAATTATTTTACTTTTGGTACTAAATTAATATATTCCGTAAATTTGTATCACTTCGTATTAATACATAGTATTTAATGAAAACAGTTTCAAGACTTTTTATAATACATTTTGTTTCAGAATATTGGTTTTTCCTATTACTAATACTGCTTTTACTGGAAAATGCATTGAAATGGTTGCAGCCATGGGAAACTTGATGCATTTTAATATAAACAAACATGCAATAGTTGGCCGTGCACGAGATTTTAGGTATGAAAATACAATTGAACAATGACTACTTATTTAATCTTAGTTTAATTGTTACTTTTAATGTATGTGGTTGTAGTATCCTATACATGTGCTGATTGACAAAGCATAAACTATGTACTTTGAAGACCATTTTAAAATATTAAAGTATATTTTATGAATATTTGAGGATAATATACTGGGTGTGGCTGAACTGTCTCCCTATCTTCAAAACGTTTATATAAAGTCGGACCACATCGCATAAAGGTGGGGATACCCAATGTGCAAGTGGCAAGGTTAACAGTTTTGACTTACAAACGGTTTAGTCTATAACACCATGTGGACTGACACACAGTGCATTTTTACTGTGGTAGTGTATATCTGCAAAAATGAGTCAGTCATCGCTGCACAACGAGCGTTCCATGTCAAATATGAAATTCCTCAAAATCAACTAGTCCCTGATCGAAATTCAATCGTTTTGTGGGTCAAAAACTTCAGAGAAACTGAATCTGTTATCAAGAGAGGTGGTGGGCGTCCACAGACAGTTTGGACAACCGAAAACATCGAGATAGTCAAGCGCTCAGTGTTACAGTCGCCTAGATGTTCTGCACGCAGTCATGTGACCGCTCTTTACCTCTCAGACCGCACAGAAGAATTCTGCACAATGATCTTCATTATCATCCTTAGAAAATGGTTGTTATACAGGAATTATCACTTTGTGATAGGAACAATTGAATTGTTGTCTGTGAAAACATGCTTGAAAATTTGCCTTAGGAGACCATTTTTTTTTAGCGATGAGGCACATTTTTACTTGTCTGGCAGCGTTCACAAGCAAAACTTTCAGTACTGGTGTGCCAATAACCTAAATGAGATACACGAAAAACCTCTGCATAGTCCTAAATTCACAGTCTGGTGCGCCGTGTAAGAAATAGAGATAATCGGTTCTGAATTTTTTGAAGAAGGAAATCAGGCTCCTTCTGTCAATTTAGGACGCTATATAGCGATGATTCAAAATTTTTTCGGTCTATCCCTTGCAGAATCTAATGTGCAGAATTCCTGGTTTCAACAGAATGGAGCGACAGCTCACACGTCTCAAGCGTTAATGCAAATTTTGAGGGAAATGTTTCTCGGATGCTTGATTTCTTGCGAGTGACATTCCATGGCCTGCACGCTTACCGGACTTGACGCCCTGCAACTTCTTTCTGTGGGGCTATCTCAAAGTTCAAGTTTTCAAACATCGTCCAAGGACCATAATGCAACTGAAGGAGGTAATCCATCTGGAAATTCCTCGAATATTGCAAGAAATGTTAGTAAAAGTTATGCGAAATTTCAGAAATCGCTTGCGACGAAGCAGCGATAATGGTGGACAACACTTGGTAGATATTCTATTTAAAACCAATTAAAATGAAACTGTTTTAGTTGAACTCTTTAGACACTACAATAAAATATTTGTATTTCAAATAATATTTGTTTTATTAAGTTTTAAAATAGGGAGACAGTTTAGTTGCATCCTGTACAAGGAACGATGCAATACCTAGTTGAGCATTTGTTTATTATGCAACGGAGGTTTATTTTCAAATGATTATGATACGAGAAAGATATATACAAAGTATATTGTTATTGACAGCAAATATTTGTAAAATATTACATATATATCGGATATATTTTACATATATCAAAACACATTATAACCTGATAAAGTCCTTCAATTCTATTTTCTACCAATCCCTTTTATTATTTTAAATCCACATATTTATTGTTACTGGTAGTCTATTGGTCCTTGAGTATTTATGCTGTTAAGAGAATAAAATTCCTTTATTTCTTTGCGTTGATCAATCACGTGTCTGTATTTAACTCATGCTGTTAGATTGCTGTGTGTTAGTCACAGCCAGTTACTTGGAAATTGATGTTACAAATTACAAGGTCAGCCTACAACTTTAGCACACACTTTAAAATCATATGATTTTCGTTAATAACTGCCTTGTCAGTAATGTTTTTGAAAATATATTGTTTCGTGGGACACAGGCATGCGACAAGGCCACCTCCTCTACAGTTATTTACCAGGAATTTTTGAAGAAAATTCTCAAGAACAGACATTCTCGCATTTGTCTCTTTAACATCCATTCTTCAACCAAGATAGGTGTTTACATAATTCAGGCTTTCCGTACTCAACAATTGTAACTTAGGGTCGGATGTACGCATACATCCTGCATGTTACTTTGTTTAGTTTTAGTATGTGCAATTCAATAGTTTAACAGTCATCTTTGATGGATATATTGTTCATTGTGAAACTATTTTATCCAATTTCAATGTGGATTCATGTTGTGTTAATAGAAAAAAACCAAATATAATATTCTTACACTATTATACACTTATTCTAACTATGTAGCACATTTACGTTTTTATTACAAATACATAATACAGTCTTAAGCAAGTATTAAAAATCCAATATATCATAAATTTACTTAACTAGAATCATAATCTAAACGCACAGGCGTATTACAGGTACATTTCCTCAGTTCATGCGATGAGTTTCTATTTAGTACAAACTCTCTCATTCAGGTATGATGAGTGATTTAATGTCATTAAGATGAATATCATAATATACCTACAGGGACTTTGCATCCTCAACATGTTTATTTTCAACACAAAGTTGTAGATCTGGGAACCAGTGTGTCCTTAAAATTGAAAATAACCCATTTGGTAGGGTATTATCCGAACATGATTAGACTACTTTCAGTCTTGTTCAATAACCTTGTAGTCAAAGGTAACTGACCTGCTAAGGAGACGTGTTGATTGTTTGGATATTAGGTACAAAATGTTCTAAAAAATGGATCTTTCTTTCATTACATAATTTGAGACATTCCACAAACTCAGAACGGATGAATTCAGACTGTAAAATGAAAATACTTTGTGTCTTTTCTATCTAATATGTATGTATAGTCAACTTACTAATAGCCGAACTCAACCAGAAACAGGGACTTTTTATTTATTTGAGTCAGCACAAAACCTTCTGGTCTTCATGTCCAGCTGATGAGATCACTGGGACCCTGGCATAATACATTATTAACAAAAACAAATGAATTATGGAACTGTACTAATTTAGAATGAAATTACGACGATTATATTATCTCTAACGTGTAAAAACTGACAATGAATTTTATGACCTTTCAGTATGAACCATATATGATACAAAAATAATTCTACCGTAGTTCAAAAATGCATGTAACGTAAAATTATATTTCTTTTAGGAATTCGCCTAACTCTATTGATGAGATTTTCTAATACAGAAACTATTAAAATGAAATATGATTATAAGTATTTCCATGGACCGTCACAATTGGTATAAAATATTTCAGCTGGCAAAGTTTTTCTTTTAGACTAAATTTTGACTTAAGTATGCTACGTACCTAGACGTAGCCAGAAGTAAAGTAAATACTAGGTTAATAATCAAACGCAGAGAGTGGGTGGTACATACCAAGAAAACAAAAAAAAAGCACGTCGCCCATGATTATCTATTACAAATAAAAATAAATAAAGGATTCTGTACAAACAAGCAAAAGCAATAAATTAAGCGTTAACAATTTAGTAGTTTATTTTATTTTGTTTTATTTTTTTATTTTATTTTATTGTTTTATTGCCCAACAGTAATAACCATTTACAGGACAAAAATATAGAACAAACTAATTTTATACACATGTGACCTACAGACTAAAGTTTAAATATACAAACGTACATCAACATTATCTTTATATATAACAGAATCCAAAGCAGTGTTATTTATATCTATTTGAGGACTTAATCTGTTAAAATTTTTACACATTACATTTATGGGTGCTTTTTTGCCTATATTAGTTCTACTAGTAGCAATCTTAAATGTTCCTATATATCTTGCTTCTAGCCTAGGTACGTTAAATGGTATTTGCGATAACAAAACTGCACGATCTATTTGATTGTGTAACAATTTATATAAAAAACACAGACCAGAATTTATTCTTCTTGTTTCTAATGACAGCAATTTAAAATTGTCAAGTAATTCAATTTGACTACAACCTCTTATAGGATAAACACCAGTTTGTTTAAAGCTTAAGTATTTTAAAAATTTTCTTTGTACTGCTTCTAACATATTCTTATACAATAAGTATATAGGTGACCAGATTAAAGAGCAATATTCCAGTTTGGAACGTACAAGGGAGTAAAATAGCAACTGTAAGCTAAATAAATCATTAAAACCTTTTGTGTTTCTAATCACAAATCCCAAGGAACCACTTGCTGCATTACATAGTTCTTCTATATGTGGAGAAAATGACAGGGTTGGATCATATACTATCCCAAGATCCTTAATTCTATCATATCTATTAATAGGTGTATTATCAATTTGATATACAAATAGTAAGGGATTCATTTTTGTTGTAAATATAATGCATTTACATTTTGCAGTATTTAGGTGTAACCTATTGTTTCGACACCAATTAACAATAAAGTTAATTTGTTGTTGTAAGTACTCACAATCAGAATCGTCTTTTACGGTTGAATAAATTTTTAAGTCATCTGCAAACAACAAATTATCACACTCCAGTGTGTTGGGAAGGTTGTTAATAAATATTAGAAACAACAAAGGGCCAAGATTGGACCCTTGTGGAACTCCAGATGTAGGCACAATTATATCAGAAGTAAATCCATTATACCTCACAACTTGTTTCCGCCCCAAAAGATACGATCTAAACAGCTCCAATAAGGTTTCACTAAAACCATATTTATTCAATTTATTCAGCAAGACAAAATGATCTATTTGATCAAAAGCTTTCTGAAAGTCTAAATATATCGTATCAACTTGTAGTTTCTGCTCAATGGAATTGGCAACATACTGAGTAAAAACTGTTAGATTGGATAAAGTACTCCTTTTTTCTATAAAACCATGCTGAGTCGATGAGAGGATATTTTTTATTTGCATGTAGATTTGTTTATACAACAATGATTCAAATATTTTTGCAAAATTACTGATAATTGAAATTGGTCTGTAATTAGCTATATCAGATTTAACCCCACTCTTAAATACGGGACAAATTCTAGCAAATTTCCACTGAGATGGAAATGTGCAAGATTTAATAATTAGATTAAATATAATGTTTTGTGGGTAAAGAAAGATAAATTTACAATCTTTAATTAAAAATTCTGGTATTTTATCCATTCCAGCAGTTCTGGAGTTCTTCAAATTGTTTATTGAATGTATAATATCATCATTCGAGATAGACTTTAGCGTTACAGTGTCTATATCATTAATATCAACTACTTGGATATTGCTCTCATCTGATAGTTTATAAACACTAGCGAAGTATTCAGCAAATGCATTTACAATATGTTTAGGTTCAGTACATTCTTTATCATTAAATGTCATAGTAGCTGGAATTCGAGTCGAATTCCTTTTCTTATTGATAAATGACCAAAAATACTTCGGATTATGTTTAATATTGTGTTGTACCTTAACTAAGTATGTTTTATAATCCTGTTTGACTTTATTTTTACAATTAGTTCTAAGTTGTTTAAACTGATTATACAATGAATCTATTTTATCTTTTTTGTACTTTCTGTATACACAAGCTTTTTGTTTTAACATATATATTAACTCCCTGCTGTACCAATCAGGAAAACTTGGTATTAATGTTTTTGTAAAGAGGAACGAAACTGTCAAGAGCTTACTCTAATATTTCATAAAATTTTTGTGCATGCTTTATTAATATCATCATAATACTCTAGAACAGACCAGTCTATATACGTGAGAAATTGATATATACCATGATAATCAACTTTAGAAAAATTATAGTTTTTAACGGAAACATTTATAGGAAATTTGTTTAACCTTTCCGTTTCGATATTAAATTCAATTAATAAGGGTGGATGATGGGGATCAACACTGACTACAGCAGTGTCACATAATGTTACATTGCATACTTGATTACTAGATACTAAGTCTAATATTCTATTATTTACATTAAGTACACCATTAAATTGTTTATAATTTAGAAAATTTATAAAGTTTGTAAAATGCCGACTCTTACTATCCCAGTAGTTAGTTTGGATATAGTATGGTATATTAAAATCTCCGACAACTATACATGACTTATTATGTAGCCAATCACATAAGGCTAGTTGTTCAAAGAAGTTTTCAAAATATATTAAATCGACCAAAGGTGGTATATACACATTAATTATATATAGCATTGTATTATTTAAATTTATTTTGCAGGCTACTATATCTATTAAGCTGAAATTATTGGTGACGTCTGATATATGTATTTGACTTGATAGAAAACTGTCTTTTAGTGCTAGTAAGACTCCACCACCTTTAGAAACACCACTAACTTCAAATTTTCTGTCACTGCGATAAACCTTATATGCACCAGGAAAGAGTTCTGCATCATTTACACTGGGACTTAACCACGTTTCAGTAAGAGCCACAATTTCAAATTCATTATCAGATATTGCTGGATAAAAAAGAGTCAATTTTGGTATTAAGACCTCTTACATTTTGATAGAAAATTTTTATACTACTTGTGTGATAAATGCAACAATTAAAGCTATTGGGCAAATTTAGTTTTCCGAAGTAATAATTTTAGGGATGCCATTTACGTATTTTATTGTAATGTTTTTCTCTCCCGCATTTATGCGATCATAAAACTCTTTTTTAATACATTTAAGAAATTCTATTTCTCGTGGCGTGCGATCATTAACAAGTCTAATATTTTTATAGTCATCATGACTTTTTAAGCTTTTAGATTTCTTCAAGATGTCAAGAGCTACATGTTCAGACTCGACAGTAACTTTCACTGGCCTAATGGACAAAGCTGAAGCACCCTGCTTACCTAATCTAACTATTTTAATATTGTTAACCTGAACACTTGGTGTCAGTAATTGTACAATCTTTTTAACATTGTCTAGATCGCAATTTTTTTGAGTTTCTATTGAGTATTCCTTATTTTCTGAAAGTCCATATAAAATAATATTTTTCTTCCTCACATTTCTTTCAGCGATTTCATGAACTATATGTTCAAATTTTAAAAATTCTCTTTTAGGAGCAGCATTTATGTTTGTCTTTATTTGTTGACTAGACAACAATTCATCTATTTTTTGTGCAAATCATCAACTTCCTTTCTAAGCTTGTGGAACTTGAGAATACCCTTCACGACATATTTTGCAAAAATACTTTAAAATTTGATTTTTTAAGGGCAAACAGCGAAGTTCCGTACTTGACAGGCCCGAGCATTTCTCACAAAGTGTACAGCTGCAACTATCGCAAGTTACCTTGGGATCCTTAGCAGGACACTTGGAACAATTCATTGTTGTTGACAGAAGTTTAATAAAATAAACAAATATATGGATACCAATACCTGTTTCCAAAGTCTTGGTTTAGTTTAAAATTATTTATAAACACTAATTATCACTATCACTAATTTGATAACAACAACTGGTTTTCTTTCCTTAACTAGTCTTGTTTTATTAAGCAATTTACTATTAACTGGATTCTTTTGATTAACTGATTGTTAAAGTTTGATCTGAATCACTATATAACAAGATGTAATACTAATCTACACTTTTGCACAAACAGACAGAATTTAATTGTAAAATTACCACCCAAAAAATCAATTTATTTGAGGAGCTTAGCCACATGTGCACATCAATCTACTACTTTAATGACTTTAATGACTTTAGATACGAAGTGCGCATATCGAATTTTACACAAAATAAAATTAATCAGTAGTAACTAAACATGCGAGAGTTTTTGTCAAGCGTTTTTAAAATTGCACCTAATACTTTTTGTAAAATAAACTAATCAGTAGGAAAGAATATTTAACAGTGGTACATCACACCTGTAAAGGGATAATATCGATTTGCAGCAACAAACAATAGTTCTACAGTGTCACGTTTCTTATCACGTAACTATACCAACCGCTGATACGGAATATGCTCTTGATATACACAAAAGAAAACAAGCGGTATACCTGTATGTGTCTGGATACTTAGCTCGCAATTCGTCGTGGGTGAGTCATCACAGCAACGCCACGGTCGTGGGATCTATTTACCCTGCTACCATAACGGCGCTAGCAATCTACAGGCAATGACAGTTGATCTGTGACAAAGAACAGTTGGGCCTACATAAAGAAAGAACCAATTTGGCCTCCAGCTAAGAGCTAAAAAAGAGAATCTGATTAGAATGGATATGCGCAGGAAAACTCACCAATACACGTAAGATACCTCCTACTTGTCGAACAAAAAAACGTGCATTGCTTTTGAAGTACTGTGACGAATGATGTAAAAAATATTTCAACGCACAAGCTGCAGATTCAAATTAGAAATGGGTTCAAATAACACGAGTTTGAACTGCAATCCTCACGGTATTGAAGCACGATTAGCAAAACTGGAAAACACACTACCAACTAATAGTAGGATCTATCATTTCGACAAGTCTTTAAATGGGAAACACCATAGAAAGCAATTATACGTTATCGGAAGGTTTAACAAATTACCGGATACCTAAAACAAGGTATAGACTATTTAACTTATCGAATAAATTTTTGTTTTAAAAGCAAAAGGGATTTGAGTTAAAATTATGTTAAGCGGGCTTATACTGAACAATTACACTATATAGGGTATTGTTGGAGAATTTAAGAATAGAAATAGAATTTATTCGAGCGGGTAATGACAACCAGGAGAAAAAGGGTATTTAATTTAGGTAGAAAAATAAACGTAATAAGTATTTAGGACCACCTAGTCTAGATATATGATACTCTCTGAGAAACTTATATTTTCGTGTTACTTGTTCATTCTATGAATATTTTTAATAAATATTCAATAAGAAAATATATTATGTTGAAATACACTCCAGTAGATCACATTCAAAGTCTTTAAATGCAGTATTTTAGATGTGAAGTGTTTATAATAATATAACTAGAATATGGATTTTTAATATGACAATACAATACAATTTATTAAATAATAAATTACAACCAGATTAGTGCAAATAAAATATTATTCTAGGATCTATATGGTGAGTGATATGAACATATATAATTATTATTACCAGTTACACGTGATTATAAAATTATTACTTAAAAGATATTATGTCAGCAGAGCTGTTTTTCACAAAATATCTATTGAGTTTTATGGTTATGCACTGTTACTTTGTAAAGAAATCAATTTTTTTAGAAGATATCTGAATGCTTTTACAGATTCTACCTCTAAAAATACATCCAAGTGCTTGTTGAAGATTATTGAACACTGATATTCAAAACAACCCCTAAGAAAAAATGTTTTATGAGCAGGAATTGTTAAATTAGCAAAGGTTAAGATCATGGCTCATTATTCTTACTTTTAAAAGACTATGTAAATAACTCGGTTCTTTTGACTTCAAAATTTTAAATAAAAAAGTTGCAAATAGCAACTCAGTATGACTTTTAGTTTTAAGATAGACAAAGCATTATAAATAGGGGAGACATGCTCTCTGTACATAACATCATAATAATACCTCAAACAAGAAGTCTGGAGAATTTGCAAACTTTTTTTATAATGCTCATTGAGGTAATTGAAATAGACAGTACTACAGTAGTCAATATGACTTAATACAATAGTTAAACAAAGGTTCCATTTCAATTCTGAGGATGTGAGAGTTTTATACCTATAAAGAGATTTGAGTTTGTAATACCCTGTACTACATATTTTGTTAGCATGACTTTCAAAGTTAAAGTTCCTATCAAATATTACATCTAAGTTTTTGGTTTTCTTAGCAAAGTCAATTATATGTTGTCTAGCATCATATCTAGGGTTGCATTCCTTTTAAACATGGTGCAATAATATGAAGATCCTACACAAAGACACGCGGTTTTATTAGGGTTAAGCACTAATCCATTTTTTAATGACCACTCATGCACGGCACTTAAACAGGAATTAATGTTACAGATGGCTTGATCAGGAGAATCAAGATCCTAAGTCACATATAACTGAGTATCATCAGCATACATGTGAATTGCACAGAAGTCAGGTATAACAGATGGGAGGTCTGCAGTAAAAATTGCAAATAAAGATGGAGCTAATATGCTTCCTTGCAGAACTACTTGTAATGTGGGTAGTTTATTTGATATTACACTATTAAGTTTAATTTGCTGAAATCTTCCATTTTAATAACTACACATTAGTTGTATAGCTACTGGACTCCACCCATAAAAAGACAGGTTAGCAATAAGCAAATTATGATTAATTACACCAAATGCATTGCTGTAATCAAAAAAAGCTATTAGGGTTATCTTGGAATTATCTACGTTTATTGCTGTTGTTTGAAATTTGCATAAAGCTGTTGTTGTGCTATGCTTAGCCCACAAACCAGACTGTATGTTAGGGAGGTGCTACATACCAAGATGTAGCTGGAAGAAAAGTAAATACTAGGCTAACTACTAACTGCGGAGAGTGGGGGCATTCGCCTACATACCAAAAAACAAAAAAAGCACTTCATCTATTAACAATAAAAATAAAGGGTTCTGTACAAAACCAGCAAAAGCAATAAATTAAGCGTTACTATTTCAAAGCAAACAATTATGTGATACGAACAATTTAGTACTTTAGATACGAACTGCGCATCTCGTATTTTACACAAAATAAAATTAATCGGTAGTAAATAAACATGCGAAAGCTTTTGTCAAGCGTTTTTAAAATTGCACCTAATACTTTTTGTAAAATAAACTAATCAGTAGGAAAGAATTAACGTGTGAGAGATTTTGTCAAACATTCTTTTAAATTGTACATAATGCCGTTTGTAAAATAAATCAATCAGTAGAAAAGAATAAGCGTGTGTTTGTCAAACATTTTTAACAATGGTACATCACTCCTGTAGAGTGATAATAGCGATTCACAGCAACAAACAATAGTACTACCTTTGCTAGTGTTGTGTCTAAGTCACTACAGCAATCTGTTATAATTAAACCTAAAGATAACAATCAGAAAAATACTACAACTAAATTGGATGTTGTTAATAACGTTAATCCTGTAACAGCTAACATCAAAATCGATACCGTCAAGCAAATTCAAAATGGGGGCCTGATTGTTAGATGTAATGATGCTGAAAATGCTGATAAACTACTAAAAATTGCTGGTGAGAAACTTTCTTCAAACTATAAGGTTCAACTGCTAAGGAAGGCTCTTCCTAGAGTTAGAATTTCAGGCTTGTCCCAGAAATTTACAACTAACATTCTAGCAGATTATATAGTAAAACAAAACACTGACATCTTCTCTGATTCAATAAATATAACTATATTAAAAGTAGATCCTATAAAAAACAAAGAACATAAGTATCAAGCATTGCTACAGTTAGATAATGTTACCTACAGCAAAATATTGGAGGCTGGGCACATTATCATTGGTCTAGATGTCTGCAGAGTTTTCGATGCAGTCGAAATTACGAGATGCTTCAAATGCAATGGATACAATCATACCGCTCAATTGTGTTAACGTGAGCTTTGCTGTCCTATGTGTGCGTTAGGACACGAGCTCAAAAATTGCAAGGCAGATAAATTCGAGTTTCGCTGCATTAACTGCAAATTAGCTAATGTGAAATCTGGTAAAGACACCGATATTTGTCATGCTGTTTGGGATCACGATTCTTGTTTGGTCTACAAAGAATCAGTGGCAAAACTTAAAGCGGATTTATTTGGTATATATACACATGCAAACACATAGCAACTAGGGTCAACACAGCAATTACAGAAATCACAGCAACCTTTCACTCACCTACAAATTTGCCACATCAATATTCGATCGCTCATTCCAAAATTTGATAAATTCTGTGAGTTTGTTTTAGGCACTAATTTCACCATTATCTCTATCTCTGAAACATGGCTACCGTTGGATTATCCTTCAACTTCAATAGTGATACCAGGATACTCGATATTTAGGAAAGACAGACCACTTAGAGGGGGTGGTATTTGCTGCTTTGTTAAAAATACAATCAAGTGTAAAGTAATGGACCTTGAAAATCTCTACACTGGCACTTTGGAACAATTGTGGCTAAAATTAACAATAAAAAAAAAAACTTACGCAGTAGGAACAATTTACAAACCTCCAACTAGTTCAATATCGTGCCTTCAGGAATTACAGCATATTTTGGCAATACTTTATCCTGAAGTTGAACATATCATTTTAATGGGTGACATGAATATAGATCTTTTCAAAGAGAACAATAACTCCAATTACCTTAAGTCTATCTTTAGATCATTTAATTTGACTCAAGTTATCAATCAGCCCACTAGAATAGCATCATCAACTGCTACTCTCCTCGATTTGATTTGTGTGAGTGAAAACTTAAAATACACTGGATCTGGCGCTCAAGATGCCTGTCTTACCTCTGATAATTTTTTTAGTATATTGCAGCCTATATATTCCACACAAACAACCTATTCCTAGCTCACGCGCATTTCGTACTTATATGTATTTCGACCATAAAATTTTTTCTGAAAATGCTACTTCTATCGACTGGTCATACTGCTATAATCAAGATCCAGTTGATCTAAAATTATCACACTTTAATCAAGTGATTACTGCGCTTTTCGATATACACGCACCCATCTGTACAGCGAAAAATTTTCGTCCAAAGCCGGGATGGTTAACATATACATTAAAACAAATGATGCAGCTCTTAGTAAATATAACAGAACTAGGAGAGTTTCGGACCGTACTTATTTCAAAGAGCTGAGAAACTATGTCACACAAGCAGTTAGGAATGAAAAGAAGACATTCTATATTTACATGATTTCACTATATAAAAATAACTCTAAACAGCTATGGAAGTTGTTTGAAAAAGCCAACATACATCGAAAACCTAAAAATACAATTAATTTAAACAATGAAGATCCGGATTGTCTCAATCAACATTTTATAAATGATATTCCACTTACTCAAGTTGCAGAAAATACAATTAGATACTTTTCATTGCAGAAATTTCCATTAAGAACTGAGGAACTAATATTTCACACGGTATCCTCGGATGATGTGATTAAAGCAGTTAATAAACAGTCATCGAATGCTACAGGCTTGGATGGGATCTCACTAAATATGCTAAAATTGATTTTGCCGTTTTGCATTAATGTTTTTAAACATATTATTAATTCCATCCTAATTAATTCAACGATGTCGGATCTATGGAAAAAATCTTTAATCACACCTATACCTAAGGTCAGTGTTGCGACATCTTATGAGGAACTTCGGCCAATAAACATTTTAGCAACCATCTCTAAGGTGGTTGAATACATAATATACATACAAATTACCAACTACATTGGTAATAATGAAATACTGCCACAAATCCAGTGGGTTTTTCGTGCTAAGCACAGTACTGCAACAGTCTTATACAAAATTATGAATGAGCTGGTTCTGAATATGGAAAACTCACAAACCACGTTAATGGTATACCTTGATTATAGCAAGGCCTTTGATGTAATAAATCATCGACTCTTAATTGCAAAGCTATCTTACTATGGTTGGAGCTCATCTGCACTGCAACTTATGACTAGCTATTTATCTGGAAGAACTCAACAAGTAAAACTAAACCGAGTGGTCTCAAGCGAGTTACATGTAAGACAAGGAGTTCCGCAGGGAAGTATCCTTGGTCCACTGTTGTTTACTATTTTTACAGCAGATCTGCCTACTGTAATTACTGGCAACTGTAAAATCCATATGTATGCCGATGATACCCAACTATATATACCTGGAGACCCGTATAATGTGAACCAGGTTATTTTAGAGATGAACAATAACTTAGAGGCAGTACTCACCTGGACATCAAACAATGGTCTAACTTTGAACTCTAAAAAAACAATTTATCAGTGTATAGGATCTCCATATTTCTGTTCAGTGTTCAAAAACAACTTAAACTCGGAAATAGTATTAAACAAATGCGTTATAGCATTCAGCTACAAAGCGAAAAACCTACGCGTAATCTGTGATGGTAGTTTAAATTTCGAGAGTCACGTAAATAAGGTTTGCAGTATTACATACTTTAAACTGAAATCCATTTATAAATTCAAGATGATGCTTCCTTCAGAGATAAAGTGGAAATTGTGTTAAGCGCTTGTAATAAGCTACATTGATTATTGTAGCACTGTCTATTTTAGTTACCTCTCTGAGAAACTGAGGAACAAGCTTCAAATCATCCAGAATTGCTGTCTGAGATTTGCTTATAATGTTCCCTATAGGGAGCATGTGACTCCAATTTATAATAGACTGGAAATCCTAAAATTAAAACCACACTGTGAGCTTTTGTTTGCAACTATGTTATTTAATATATACAAATCAGGTCAACCAGCTTACCTATATAGTCTGCTAAATGTAAGAACTTCTGCACACACTTGCAACCTGCGCAACAATAATCAATTAACTATACCGTACCATAAGACATCTAAATTTAAGTGCTCATTTGAATTCAACAGTGCCTACATATTTAACAAATATGAACATCTCTTTCTATTAGTGGATTCTGTTCCTGTATTTAAAAAACTTTTATTTAAAAAACTTATGAACTCTCAAAAATAATTGTAGTGTGATGTGAATGTAATGTAATGTAATGGAAAGTAATGTAATGCAAATGGGATATGCGAACAACAGCTATGCTGACATGTTCCCATTTAAGTAGTTGTTGTAAGAGGTGGTTACAATTACTACTTAATAAATTAAACAAAAAAAAAATAGTCCTACAGTGTCACGTTTCTTATCACTTAACTACACCAAACGCTGATATGGAACATGCTCTTGATATACACAAAAGAAAACAAGTTGCATACCTGCATGAGTCGGGACACTCAGTTTGCACGCCATCGGGAGTGAATCAGCACCGCATCTCTACGGTTGTCGGAATCTGTTTACTCTGTTACCGTAAGTGCAGCAGCGGTCTACAGACAAAAGCAGTTGGTCTGCGTCAACGAACAGTTGGGCCTACATAAGAAAAAACCCATTTGGCCTCCAGTTAAGAGCTAAAAAAGGGAATCTGATTAGAATAGGTAAGCACGGGAAAACACCAATACACGTAAGATACCTCCTACTTCTTGAACAAAAAACGTGCATTGCTGTAGAAGAACTATTGAGAATAGGATGGAGGAGATGTAAGGTATTAGAGCATGTGGCAATAAAAAGATGTTATAAGTGTTGTAAGTTTTGGCATATTGCCAAAGAATGCAAAGGGAGTGTAGTGTGCCCACGGTGTGCACAATCTCATAATGAAGCAGATTGTCAAGAAAGTCAATTTAAGTGTATTAACTGTGTGGAAGCAAAAAGTCGTTTAAATATAGAATTAGATGAGCAGCATACAGTATGGGACTATAATTGTACATGTTTTAAAAGGATTATTGAATTACAAAAGCGTAAAATAAACTACTTATAGCAATTATCTTCTAGATGTTTAAATATAACAGCAGACTATAAGTCAATAATTTTATGCTTAAATACACAAGGCTTAATTACACATTTTGACGAGATACAACAGCTAATCAATCGAGAAAAACCAATATTGGTGTGTTTAACAGAAACACATCTGACAAATCGTATTGCAAGTAATGAAATAGGCATTAAAGGATACAGTTTAGGTAGGGTTGATTCTAGTTCACGACACACAGGAGATGTCATAATTTACTATCAGTCATTTCTACAGTTTGAAATATTAAAAGAGTATAGCCTGCATTTAGAATATTGGGGTATTGTTGGTAATATTAAGTTGAATAGTAGAACTATAAATATAGCTGCGTTTTACCGTTCACCAAGTGGAAGTTGTGCAAATTTTCTAAACCTGTTGGAAAATTTGTTAGAAGAACTACTAGAATCACGTGGTAGTGAAGATATCATTCTGATTGGGGATTATAATATTGATTGGAATAAAATAAATGATTTCTATACAATTAAGTTAAAAAATATTGTAAAGGACTGTGGATTTGTACAACTAATTTCTGAGAGTACAAGAATTACTAAGGAATCTGAAACATTAATAGATTTAGTGATAACTAATAATAATGGATTAAAAAGTACAGTATGGCACACTCCAAAAGTTACAGATCATAGTATTGTTGTTGGAGACATTAGTCACATCACACAAAAACTCCAAGTTGATGCAGAAAGCAAAATAAAGAAAATTCTTAACTATGAGGCCATAAAGAACGAGTTGATATTGGAAGTATGAAATAACCAACATCGATAAATTTTATAAAACATTTTACACAAACATTAAAAATGCAATTGACCACAATTCATATGACAAGGAGGTGTCACAAAATAGTTCAAAATTATGGTTTAATGGAGAAATACAAAGAGTAATTAATATACGAAATAAATTTTATAAAAAATTTACATTCACAAGAAGTATGGAAGATTGGAAAGCATACAAAGAATGCAGAAATAATGTGATATTCATAATCCGTAGAGCTAAGATTAAATATTATGAAAAGAAAATAGATGAAAATAAAGGTAACCCACTAAAAATGTGGAAGACTTTAAAACTTGTATTAAAAACTGAACGTATTTAAAATAGTAAGCACGTTATATTTGAGAATATACTAGAAACTAATGACAAGACTATTGCTGAAAACTTCAATACTTACTTCAGAAATAGTATAACAGAAATTACATCATCAATTGGTATTGAAAAGTTTGAGTTTCACGACCAAATACGTACAAGCCTGAAGCAATTAAGTACTTTTAAATTATTAAAAATACATGAACTAAAAGAATTGGTATATAAGCAAGCAAATAAAAGCAGCCCGGATGGTGTAAACAGTGGAGTTCTTAAATAACTTTTTGGTATTATTGGTTATCCGCTACTAAACATAATAAATATGTCTCTTATGCATGGTATTGTGCTCAAGGACTTAAAGATATCAACAATTACACCAATTCAAAAAGTAGTATCAACAAAGAAATGCGAAGAGTACAGGCCTATAAATATGTTGGCCACAATTGAAAAGGTATTAGAAACAGTAATATATAAGCAACTGATGCAATTCTTGGATGAGACTAATATATTAACCACCTATCAGTCTGGTTTTCGAACGAAACACTCGTGTGAAACAGCGATTCAGCTAATTATAAATGACTGGAAAGAATCAATGGATAAAGGAAAGGCGGTGTGTGCAGTCTTTATAGATTACAAAAGAGCATTTGAGACTATAAGTAGAAATATTCTCATTCAAAAATTGGAAAAATATGGAGTTAAAGACAATGCGTTAGAGTGGTTTAAAGACTACCTACAAAACAGGGAGCAAGAAACGAGATGGCAACGGGAAACATCTAGTAAATCAGAAATTGAGTGGGGTGTTCCACAAGGAAGTATTTTGGGACCATTGCTTTTTATAATTTACATAAACGATATAGTGAATGTAGTGAAGGTAACAAAGATGCATATGTTTGCTGATGACACTTTAATATATGCTGAAGGTGCAAATGTAATAAACGTTATTCAATCTGTAAATAGTGACTTAATAAGAATTAGCAAATATTTAGTTGGAAATAAGCTGAAGATAAATGTTGATAAAACAAAATGGATGTTGTTAACGAATGATAGAAGTTATCAAATGATAAAAACAGAAAATAGGAATGTACAAATAGATGGGTCTGATATTGAACTGGTAGAGAACATTAAATACCTTGGCGTGATAATCGACCGAAAATTAACTTTTTAAAATGCATCTACCGATGGTTATAAATAAAGTAAGCAAAAGGTTGGATTTCTGAGAAGAATTAGTGCAAAGCTATCAAGTTTTGCTCGAATAACTTTATATAGAGCAATAGTTTATCCACACCTAACATATTGCAGCACCATTTTATTTGTCTCAAACCAAGGTGATTTGAAAAGATTGCAAAAGATACAAAATCGTGCAATGAGATGTTTATTAAAATGTAGCAGATTTCCCAAATTCGTAAAATGTTAGCATGCCTTAATTTTTTAAATGTTCAGGAACAAATGAAATATAATAGTATGGTTTTTATATATAAAATTATAAATGGTTTGCTGCCTTCGAACTTGGTTAGCAACTTAATTAAAGTGTCAGATATACATAACTACAGCACAAGACAAGCAGACAATTACTACATATACAAGAAGAATAAAACGATAACCACAAAAAATGTATTTTATTATGGCGTTAAGATATATAATGCATTACCAAAATCAGTTACAAATCAGCCTTCTCAAAGAAAATTCAAGAGTAATTTAAAAAAATATATTTTAAGTTGTAGAAATGAAAACTAATTATATTCTTAACTGTATTTTAATAATTTGCTTTATAGTATAATATTTTGTTTTATCCTTTAATAACCTATATTGAGTTATGCAATAAATCTACTTACTAAATATTTCAACACACAAGCTGCAGAATCAAATTAAAATTGGTTCAAATAACACGAGTTCAAACTGCAAGCCTCGCATTATCAAAGCGCGATTAGCAAACTGGAAAACATGCTATCAAATAATAGTAGGATTTATTATTTCGGCAAGTCTTTAATGGGAAACACAAGATAAAGCAATTATACGTTATCGGAATGTTTAACAAATTAACAGATACCTATAACAAGGTATTGACTATTTAACTTATCGAATAAATTTTCGTTTTAGAATGAATAGATTTGGAAAGAAATGTTATGATTGCGTGTACTATTGTAACGAGGTAAAAATACAGAATGAGGTTTTGAATAGAAACAGAAGCTAGGTGAATGAAGAACGAATTACCACAAAAAGGACGTATTTGAATCTATCGTTGAAAATAAACAAACCAGATGATTGAGTTGCTTTTGACATGTTGCAGAATCTGTACATACATGAAGTACTCAATTATCTTGGAGAGTGATGGTAGAATACTTATAGGCCCAAGATCTTCATACGAAGTAGCAACATTAACCTTTTAGAGAGGAGTAATTATAGATTGCTTCCATATATTCGGCATTTTTGAATGTTCCAGAATGAAGTTAAAGATACAAGTAAGGGTCTCTATACAAAAGGGGATAATTAATTTGAGCTTTCTTGAGCTAACGCCATCTACCTTTACTGCATTGGATTTTAGTTTAGTAATAGTGGAGGCAACATCTTCTGGGCTAACACAATGGAACTATAATTCTTCACCTACTGAAGATAGCTTATTATTAGAAAAATAATGTAAGACATTATCGTTAATCTCCGTGGCCTGGATCCTATTTACAAAAAATTAATTAATAAGGTTATGATTGTCATTGTTAAGAGTAAGCGTGTTCTGCGGCATGCAATGTATGCTGGCTTGTTTAAAAAAGTTCCATAATTTTCTGAGATTTTTCTTATTCATTAAAATTTGATAATTATACTATAGTATGCTTTTTTTTGGTTCCTAATGGCTTGAGTGACGTAGTTTTTCAATTACTTAAAATAATGACAATTTGTTAGCATCCTGGTTTTGATAAACTTTTTGTAAGCTGAATCTCGTGTCTTTATCATTTCCAACACAGTTTCTGTTAACCAGTCAAGATTAATTTGAGCTTTTCTTTTAGTACATACAGGGGCATGTATATCAAAAAGATCAGTGATTACTTTGTTAAGGAAGGACACTTTATCATCAATACAGTCATATTTGAAACATTCCAACTAGTCGATAGTGTCTGCATCTGCAGAGAAAGCGTGCATATCAAAATATTTAAAGCTACCAAAAGTGAATGACTCAGCTAGCAATTTTTTATGGCTAATGCATAAATTGCAATATACCATTCGATGGTTTGACATATTTATTTGGTCATATGCACCAGTGTCTGTGTAAGGAAGAGCTTTACTTACACAGATGAGGTCTAATAAAGTAGTCATATGTTCAGTAAGTCTAGTTGGTCTATGAATCAGTTGTACAAGATTAAATGATGCAAGCATTGATTTTAAACAGTTAGAATTATTGTTATTCTTTAAAAAATTGATATTCAAATCTCCCATTAGTATGATGTAATTAAATTCCATGTATAATTTAGATAAGACCTGTTCTAACACATGAAGGCAAGCAACTGGACTTTGTGGAGATTTATAGATGTCTCCAACTGCATAGGAAATTTTTTTGTTTGAGATATTTAACCACAGCTGTTTTAAATTTCCTGTTTTTTCCAATTATAAATAAATTTCTTTGTAAGTTATATTATTGTGCACATAACAAACATCTCCACTCCTAGAAGCTCTATATTTTCTGAACATAGTATATCTAAGAATCCTAACAGACTCAGATGGGAAGTTGACAGGTAGCCAGCTTTCTGGGATAGAAATAATACTAAAGCCTTTATCTGTGGTAAAGGCATAAAAGTCATCAAAACTTGAAACGAGAGATCTAATATTGATGTGACAAATTTTAAAATCCTTAACTGGTTGCTGTGATTGCTATTTCACACTGCAGTCAGGTTTGTTGTGTAGTTTATCCCGTAATCGTTCATAGCATAAACATGAAGGATCTGTTGCATCATGATCTGTTTTGAGATTAAGATTAAGATGCATATTTGCCCTTACACAGTCGATACAAAGCTTTATGTGAACTTTACAAGACTATTAACTTGGTTCCCAGAACAGTTAAAACAGCAAATTTCAGATTTGCAATTTTTGGAGTGATGATTATGTCCTAGACCTTTACTACATTGGATAATATGTAGGTGGTTAGACACAAAACCTCCAGACCATCCAATCGCTAATTTACCAAGATCTATAATATGTCCATGCGTTACAGGATCGGCTTCTAGGATTAAAATAAACTTGTTGGGGAATTTGGATTTTAACGTGGTGACAATTTTTAACCTGAAAGTTGTAGATGAGGAACCAATATCATTTTGCAGTAGTATTCTACTAAGTGTGGTTGCATTGTCAATTAAATCTTCGTTTTCTAAATAAGAAGCTCTTAATCTAGGCTTTCTAAGATAGGAGGCCTTGATTTTATATTTATCCCCTAATTTATCAGTTATGTTTTGCTTCAGAATCTTCTGATGCTCTTTATCATCTAATTCGATCATAACTCCAACTTTAGAAACTTTCTTAACTTTAAACACAGACTCCAATTGTAATTGGATCGACAGCTTTCTTTATATCTGATTTTGTATGTTTACTTTATTGTTCTTGTATGGGCTTAATAAGTAATATCTGTTCAGGTTTGTTTTTTAAAGCATTTGCATAAGTAGGCTTATGAGATGATGAATGGCTTAATATTTGTTGTTTCATAATGGTCTTCCTCAATCTCAATCACAAGATTACATTTAACACATCTATCTTCCATCAAATTCATTGTAAGCCAGATAATCCCGGTATTAGCATAATATATTTGTCACATTCCACTGAATATGGGGGAAATAGGATATATAACTGTATAACAATATAAGATGGCTGAACTGCATCAAACAAGAAAGAACGGCAACTATGTTCAAAGACAACGAACATAGAAACAAGAAGAAAATTGTTCAAAGTATATGTGTGGAGCACAGTACAGTATCTCTATGACATAGGGGCAGTAGGAAAAGCAGACAGAAAGAGATAGAAGCCTTCTGGAATGTTGTGCTTCAGATGTATGAGGACGGTAGTATGAACAGACCAAGTTAATAACAAATAGGTTATAGAAATAGTAGTGGAATAAAGATATCTGTGGAGAACAAAAAAATAGGAGATATAGAAGGGCATGATACGTTCTAAGGCATTTCTGGGGAATGGTACGGGATATATTACTTATTAAACAAATTTACAGAATAATTTCACTACTAAACAGATAGTGAATTAACCCTCAGTTTTTATTTTCTTCTACTATTAATGACTGTTGTTTATATAAATATTGGTGTTTATTATAGATTTTTAATTGCACTTAATCCCTAGAATAAAGCACTCTTAGCAGAGCAGAATAAACATGTGCACACTTGACATGATGCTTGCCAAGGAAGGTCATAATTTGAAAACAAAGCTTCTGTCCTTTTTGCTTTTTCTTTTCAATTTTACAAACGATATGCTTAGATACCCTATTCATGATAAATATGGGATGACGTCACAATACAAATAAATGCTGTGTTGTCATGGTTGACATTCTATGCATATTTAATAGTTAGACTTGTATAGTTTTTGTTTATTATTAAATAATTATTAAAAGTTGGCATATTTTAAATTGTAAGGTTATTTTTAAAATACCTTCTTTCTATATGGTAGTGAATTGTAATAGCAATGCACCTCAAGATGCAGAATTAAGATTTTTTAAGTAATAAAAGCAGTGTCTTAAAATTTCACTGTAAACAAATTTTGCGTCTAAGAATACAGAAGCAGAAAATGTTACAACATCGCACAAAACTGCCAACTGTAACATACTAAATAATAATATCATTATAGCTGCGTTCGTAGTTACGTCCACATTATACAATTACCAACACTTTATTACTGTTTAGACGTCATCCCATGTTTATCGTGTATATCGGTATTTTACCCTAATACATTTAAATTTTTATAAATAAAAATATAATGTACCATTAATAGCCTCTGTGGGTAGTAACTCCATTACAAACAAAATCCTTTAAAAAACTGATATTGAAAAGAAACAAATTGCCATTCTGGCACCAAGAAATTATTACCAAAGAGCATGAAACTAAGCAGCTGTAGAAGAACCAAAAAACAAATAATACCCTGAAAAGAATTACCCTGCCTTCTTTAGAGAATCTATTCTTGCCACAAAACTAACCTTTGACAATGTTATGCCTAGTTCTTGGACTTACACTTCAAACAAGCAAACACTTCACATCTGCTGCTTTGCGAGGTAGTCAACCAAGTATTGCAATACAGGTCAAATACAAACACCTATATAACAATTAATAAGCAACAAAGGTTTGAATGGTTCTACAATGAACAGAAACCAAAACCCACGCATAGACATAAGCATGGTGATGACCTATAACATCTCAAAGTTCAAACTAGATTAAACATCAACAAGTGCGCTATCAAAAATATTCAACTATAGTATAGTACCAACATGCATCCCAGTCTAGGATATTATATGGGCAGTAATAGTATCGATCGCACTAGTAGATTAAAATATTATTGACAAGTTTGCATGAACACAATGTAACTGCAGCCACATTTTATGACTGATATGAAAAGGAATGTTTTTTAAAATCAGAGTTTTGGCAATTTACTAGTTCATTATTGTGCTATTAACTCAGCCATAAAAGTTTTTTCCTTACATCTTTAAGGAATCAGTAACAAAATGTAATATGTTTTAGAAGGTTTTGTCCAACTTCAATAAGGTCAATTACAAAGAGTATTATGTAATTCAGACCTAATTAACTCAAGACAACACAAACTAGTCTGTATAGCTACTATCCCTAATGTTATGTTAAAGTATGACTGATATAAATAATGTATATTCTGCATTATATGTATTGTTTGAAGCCATTGATTGGTACATTTACATTATTAGCTTTTCTTATTGGTGTTGGGGTTTTCTTACTAACACATATGAATTTTAATTACTTATTTCAAAATTATCTATATCTTCCCAATTAGTATTATTAGTGTTGTAGTTCATATAGTGTCTTGGTTATATCTATTATAATTATTGTTTCATACTGGATTAGGGCCCACTTGAGTTTTTATTGATTTGGTTATTTCTCTGTACAATGTCTAGCCTCTTTTTGACCTTAAATCATTGTGACCTGGAAATATTCCAAAAATATAACACAGACTCAAAATGCCCATCACATGGTCTATAATAATATACTTATTTTCTAATGGAGGACCTAACTGCTTTATTATATGAAACTTTTTGATAGCATAAAGTTCCCGTATTATTCCATTGTCTTCCAATAATAAATTAATGATTTTATTATGTCTTTATCTTGTGTTGTATGGGTCTCTATCAAGTTTTTCTGCATTACTTTTTAATATTAATTTTGTTCTATTTAATTTTTAAGTTTTTTTATTAATCAATTTTGTTATTCACTCTAGAAGAACATTATGTCTTAAACTTTCTGCAGTTGTAAAAGATACTCATTCAAAAATTGTGTACATTAGTGTCTAATTTTGTAACACTTTTTGTTGTTTTTCTATTTAAACTATGCATGCTATGGTTTAGTGTTACATATTCTAATTTACCATTTTTACAGTATTTTTCTTAAATTATCTACACTTAAATTTTTATTCACAAAACCTGTTAATCTCTTAAAATTTATAATCTGTTTCAATTGCATTTGTGTCAATTTATTATTTTAGAAATCTATTAGTGTTCTTTCTTTTCTACTTGATTTTTTTATTTAATTTTTGACTTAATTATTTTATTATTTTATTTTTATTCCTACTATGTTTAATATGTTACTTAATTTTATTAAAAAGATCATCACATCTCACTTTTGTTCATTTTAAATTATAATTTTTATTGATTAAATGAAAGTTGTACAATGTTATTTTACTTAAAATCCATTATTGTTATGGTTAAATAAGTAAATTTTTATGGATTCTTGGCTACTTCTGAATAGTAATTAATACAGGATAATTTGTATCAAAATACAGCTTTTACCCGATTCGTGTCTGTAATTCTAGTAAAATATTTGTGACTGTTCCGTTCAACCCTGTATATATTAATTTAGTTTCTTATATTATTATTATAAAGTTTAAGTTTATTTGTTAATGCTAATATCTGCTCTGGTATTTAAATTTATTTGATAAACCCGGTCGCCTTATCTATCACCTTCAATGTTCTATCTTGTTGCCATATATGTTGGGTGATTGCGTGGCCTGACCCAGTCCATTGTCACCGCTCGAACAATAAGTTTCTGTTTCTGAGGTCAGTTCTCATATTGGACTACTTCGCTGCTTTAATTAATTTTACGAGTGCAGTAAGAAGTGTTCTGGATCTAAGAATCTTCACCGCTCTAACTAAACATCAGGTAAGAATATTGAAGGCCGTATTTATTTAATATCTGTTTGATGATACATCCGATTTTCTCCCTCTTAGTAGTTTTTATGTACTCAACATTAAATTTTGATCCTTGCTAGCCAAATATTACCAGTAGCAGATATAAGCAATATATTTTAAAACATAATTATTAATCATTTACCTGGGGTCAAGTTTGTGTTATCAAACATATTGTATTGATAATACAATTGTTGTATTACTTGAATTGCATTCATTCCCATTATTTATCGTGTTTGATACAAGTTCATTTTCTATAAAAAAATTTAAGAAAATTTGTGCTTTAGTTATTATTTAAAATGGCAGAGAAACTCAAAAAGTTGAAATTTTTACGATATACGCAAATTCAAAGTTTACAAGAGATAAAAGATATCGCGCAATCGGCCATTTCTAATGTCGAATACCATAACTTATTTAAATCGCACCCTGAGCATATGGTTAAATTAGAAGAAGTCTTCTATCAAAATCATAATAACATTATCTCCTTGATCGCCACGGATGAAAACGTGGAAAATTTGTTTGAGGTTGAAGATAAAGTCAGAAAAGCGTTTGATAGTTCCTTTTATTTAATCAAGTCAACCAAAATGAAACTTTTTGAATTTAAACCGCCAGAACATAGCGCTGTTGTTTCTGCCGCTCACTCAAAATCAAAAATAAATTGACCTTTGTTGCAGATCCCCTCCTTTGGAGGCGATTTTTCCATGTTCAGAAGTTTTATTGATTTATACGATTCCCTCATACACATTAATCCGGAATTGTCGCCAATAGACAAATTCACGTATTTAAAATCACTTCTTGAAGATCTGGCTTTACTCGCCATTAAAAATTTTGATTTAACTGAAAGTTACTATACACTTGCGTATAATAAACTGCGCAGTAAATTTGAAAATATCCACCAAATTACGCGTGCGTATTGGGCAAACTTGGACAATTTTCCCAAACTGCACTCTGATAACCCCTCTGGTTTACAAAAATTAGTTGACGTTTTTACCAATAATTTGGAAGCCTTAAAAATGTTTGATCTTACTGTTGAGGAATGGAGCTTTATTTTAGCTCAGATGCTCTTAAATCGACTGGACGTACACACAGCTCGAGGTTTTGAGTTTCAGCATGATCCCATCACCATTCCTACTTATATCGAAATCATTACATATCTAGACGAAACATGTAAATCCCTGAGCAACCTATCTTTAAATCACAAATCAGACCTGACCAAAGTTTTTCACGCGCAGAGCCGACCAGGTTCACGCCCCAGTGTTTCAATGTTAGTCCGCACTACCAACCGTGTTGCTAAGTGCCCGCATTGCAAAGTTGACCATCAGCTATATAAATGCTCTGCCTTTTTAGAATTAACCCCTAACGACCGCTATAATTTTGTAAAAGAACGCAAACTTTGCATTAACTGTCTAAGCAGTTCACATACTTTTTCCAAGTGCAAATCGATTATGACTTGTTGCACTTGTCGCCAGCGGCATCATACCTCGTTACACTTTAACCGCCCCTTAGAATCGCTCTCAAAATGTAGTGTTTTTACTAGAGTTTATACCGCCTCGTCTGATAACGCCGAACAGGATATTTGCAAGCCATCTGTTCCCTCGCTTTGAGTACCTGCAATTTCCCACAAATAAATCGTTTCTCCTCTGCTTCCAATAGTTCCAATGTTGTATTATTTAACTCGAATCCCCAAAAAAAGGGTGGTTTTATTGTCTACTGCACAAATTGAAGTTCGTGATTGTTTTGGTAATTTTCAAAAGTTTTGCTGCTTGTTGGATACCGGTAGTATGACTTCATTTATTACCCAACAATGTGTTAAGCTCTTAGGTTTAAAACCTACCCCGTTACCTCTTACCCTTAACGGACTTGGCTCTATGCAGACCGTGGCTACTCATGGCGCTGTTTCTGTCTTTATTAAACCAGTGAACAAAATGAATCCTTTTTTTAACATTGACGCAATAGTCTTACCTAAGATTTGTGAAAACGTGCCTACTACTTGCGTCAATGTAAACTAGTTACCGCCATTACATAACATTCAGTTAGCCGACCCACAGTTTTCAAAACCCGGTCCTATAGATTTATTATTAGGGGCGGATGTATTTCCACAAATTCTAATAAATGATCGTGTTCCTGTTGAACACCGTACACCCATAGGCATGAATACTGTTTTCGGATATATTTTAATGGGAGCGATTCCCGCGTCAATCACCCCCCAGGTTACCACTTTACTTTGCTGTACGGACTAAGTACCCTCTTTGGAAAAAACTGTTTCCAAATTTTGGGAGGTTGAATCACTTCCTGATGCCAATCCTTTTATTAGCGGCAAAGGAAGCTGAAATTATTTTCAAAGAAACTCATACGCGGACAGATCAAGGCCGTTATGTAACTTTTTTGCCTTTTAAGTTGCTGCTCCCACGTTTACCGGAAGTCGCTATTTAGCAATACAAAGATTTCTTTCCTTAAAACGACGCCTTCTCAAACAGCCCCTTGTATATCAACAATATAAAGATTTTCTTCAAGAATACATCGATCTTCAACACATGCAGCCTATCCCTAACAAGAGTCACTTTGATCATTCTTATTATATATCTCATCATTGTGTTATAAAATTTAACAGTGTTAGCACTAAACTTTGCGTGGTTTTTAATGCCTCCGCTCAATGTCTTTTTAGTGGTTCACTGAACGATCATTTATTAATTGGTCCCAAACTGCAAAGAGGACTCACTACACTGTTATTACAATTTCGTCTTCATCGTTACGTCCTCACTGCAGGTATTGAACTCGATCAGCGTGATTATCAACGTATTGTGTAGCGTTTCTCTCCTGATGATCCTATCCAGGATTTTCGTCTTAATATCGTTACTTATGGGGTCAACTGCGCTCCATTTCTTGCCATACGTCCTCTATTGCAACTTGCCAATGATGAAGGTAGACCCATTCTTCTAGCCACTTTCGCTCTTCGTCATCATACCTTGTAACCTTTATAATTATTTATCTTTCTAAAAAATTAATGAGGTTAAAATTTTCTTGCTAAAAAATAAATGGACTGCACTCTTTTCTCAAGGACTGCAGTGGGTTCTTTGAATTATTATTCCTACTAGTAAAACCATACACTTGATTTAATCCAAGTTCAATTAACAGTAACACATTGCCACTATTTTAGTGACTAAAAATATATTATTAATAATTCTTTAACCACTGATATGTACAACCAAATTTATACAAAAATAACTGTTTTTATCATATTTACAGAATGGAAATCTTGCCACTTGAACAATAAAAAGTAAAATAAAAAAAATTGCTGCAATGCAAACTGCATAAACAAATGGTTAAAAACTTTAATATTGAATGAAGTCGTCAAGTATTTTAAATCGAGCTTGTTTTAATTGTTTCAGACTTATACTAAATTGAAGTTCCTAGATTAGTAACTATAATTCAAGCAAAAAATTTAGGTTATGAAATTGCACGTGCTGCTTTAAAAAATTTTACAGTACAGTTTTAACTACTCATGAATTAAAATTTTGCTATTATGAAAGGAATAAAATTTGTAATACCTGTTTGCGTGTTTGGTATGTAGATATTTGTTGTCACCTGATTTAAGACATTGATAGTGATGTTACCTAGGGGCTTCAATCAGAAGTTCCTATTATTGATCGACCAAGGACAACACCTGTGAAGATAACAGCTTCAAAAACAAAATGGGACAGCGTGCACAATTACAGCCTTTCCATATTCTACGATTACATCACCAAAACGCATTTTTGTGGATTCCATGCAAAGTAACTTATTAAACTGTAGATTGGTTATACTGAGAATTGTTAAAAATACTCTTAAGAAATGATGGCTGCATTGCAGGGTGCGTTCAGAGTGGCAACGAATGGTGTTTGAGATGTCCAAACCTTAGTGGTTAAAATTCACCATGTGCGAATTCTATTAAAAAAACGTATTTTGGAATAATTTAGTATTGCATGCTTCTCGCAATAATTTAGTGTCACGCGAATCTGTAACTAAATTCTGAAATGAAAAACTGTCATTAGATTTAACAATTTCAAATTAATAAAAGCGAAGTAAACTTACCCACACTTGGGAGCAACTAAGTACTTGATGCTTTTCAGGCTAAACTCAAATTCACAATTAGGAAGACCCATTTTCGTGCAGTGCTTAAATCAAAAAGGAAGACAAAATTCGCGTATCTAACAAGGTAGAGAATATCCCTCCTAAGCACAGATAGCTTCTCAAATGTTGTTTTCAACTAAACACGTTCCTACGAGGTTTGTATGTATGGTTGTCTATCTATCCGAATAAGTAGAATACATTACCTAACCAACAAAATTGGTAACAGAAAAATTTAAACTGTTGCAACCTATAGTGATGACATAGTGACAGATCGAGATAGTTTTCAATCTGCCATGGATTTAAGAGATCAGTTTGTAACCCTTTTAAAACGAGGTGGCTTCGATCTGCACAAGTGGTCCAGTAATGATCCCAATTTGCTTAACGGTATTCTCACCCCTCATTGATGTTTGCAACCGCATTGTTTTGAGGATCCTTCTGGTCCTACCGTGAAAGTTTTGGGTCTCCAGTGGAACTCCTCTTCAGATAATTTCCTTTTCGTGGTCAACCCTATACATACTCCTTGTACAAAACGTAATATTTTTTCTAATCTAGCCCGCATTTTTGACCTGTTAGGAATTCTCTCCCCTCTTTCCTTTTTAATTAACCATTTCCTCCAACGACTTAGGACTCTCAAACTAGATTGGGGTGCCCGTCCACCACCTGAGTTATGTCGTTTATGGGAAAGATACGTTGAGAGCCATCCCCTTCTTGTAGATTTTTTTTACCACGCCTTCTATTCCCTTCTCACTATGATTCGTGTGAGGTACATTGTTTTGGGGAGGCTTTGGAACGCGGCTACTGTGTCGTCTTTTTTTTTCGTTTTCTTAACAGTTCTAAAGAACTTATAGTTCATTTGGTATGTGCGAAATCTAAAGTAGCTCCATTGCGACTCCTTTCTCTGCCAAGGTTAGAATTGCTAGCCCCTGCCTTACCTGCTAATTTACTAGATTTATTCTGAATGTGTTTTCTTCTAATCTCACCTTTAATAGAATATACTGTTGGTCCGATTCGATGGTTGTGCATTCTTGAATTTCCTTTTCGCCCCAACGATGGAAGACTTTTGTGGCCAACAGAGTAGTTTATATCCAAGATAAAACTTCTAACGCCATGCGGCTTCATGTGCCTTCTAACGATAATCTCGCTGACGTTTGGTCACGTTGTTTGTTACCCGCTGAGTTGCTCCAATATTCGTTATGGTGGACGGCTTCACCCATTTTAGTACATTTTCAAGAAATAAATCATGTTCTTATTCTCTGGAACCGCAACAAGTACTAAGTGAAGAACATCCGTTACACTCACTTCTACTTTGTCCTGTAATGTATTGGACGCCCTACTTAAAAATCAGTCTTCTTTTCTTTCTGTCGTTCGTATAACCGCTTATATCTTCCTCTTTATTAATAATGTCAGGCATCCTTTAACTAAGCGTACTGGATCTGTGTCCGCTCATGAGTTCGAGCTCGCTTTGGAATGCCTTGTTAAACATACCTAACAAGCATCTTTTACGGTTGAGATCAGGGCCCTTCAATCCGGGATCCCACTTGCTAAAAGGTTCCAAACATTATCCCCCTTTCTTTTAAATGACGTGCTTCGTGTAGGTGCCCGGTTAAGTTACGCCCCTGTTTCTTGCGATAAACTATTCCCTGCTTTATTGCCCAGTAAGAGCCGTTTCACGGATCTGTATATTCAGTACATTTATCGCAAATATTATCATGCAGGTATTCAAACAACACAATTCCTTATAAGCCAAAGATTTTGGATAGTTTCTGCAAGAAGATCTATTCGCCGGGTACTTCGCTCTTGTATTCCTTGTTGGAAAACACATCCCAAGTCTTTTCAGCCCCTCATGGGCTATCTTCCATCTGCTAGAATAACTCAAGTTAAACCATTTTTGCATACCGGCGTGGATTTTTGCGGCCCGTTTACAATAACCATGAGCCGAATCCGCGGCGCCAAAACTTTAAAAGCCTACCTCTGCATTTTTATTTGTATGTGTATCAAGGCTCTTCACCTAGAGCTACTTTCCGATTTAACCGCTGACGCTTTTTTGGCCGGGTTTCGTCGGTTTCTTGCTCGTCGTGGTCGATGTGAACATTTGTACAACGACTGTGGTACAAACTTTGTCAGTGCCCGTCGCCAACTGGTTTCCTTTGCTAAAGCTGCAGTTTCCCAAGAACTAATTACTTGGCATTTTAACCAAACTTCTGCGCTCCATTTTGGGGGTCTTTGGGAAGCTGGCATCAAATCCATTAAAACCTTGTTACTTCGTGTTGTAGGAGAGCAGGTTCTAACCTTTGAAGAGTTGTCAACCGTTTTCATCCAAATTGAAGCTGTCCTCAATTCGCGCCCTCTTACCCCAGTTAGTTGTGATCCTAACGATGTAATTAAAATAAAATTTTTGCAAATTTATCCTGGTGACTATCAGCTATATACTAAAGCTCTCTATTTTAATCTGATATCACTAGGTCGAGTATTTCTTCTTTAAACTCCAAGCCCAGGGTAATGTCGGATGGAAAACGGCTATAGACAAAGAAAACTCTTAAGGGTTAAACGGCTAGTAGAGTGTTAGCTCTGGGTAGATCATGAGCATGGGTCATGGGTGGATAACTGACCAAAAATAGTTTTAATAGGCGCCACCGTATTTTTTAATACAAGTGCCAACAAAAATTTAACTGTGTTTGTATAAGGAAATGCGGAAACCTTATGTTAACACCACTATCTTAGCCATAAAATTTGAATTTCACTCTTTATCACACACTTACCAAAACATCAACCACCAGTTGTTAAACAGTTGTCTCAGCTGTACCTGTGAACAAACAAAACACCACATGGACACCATTTGTGTCCTTAAAAGCATATGCCCAAAAATATAATAAGAGAATTTAAACATCTATGAAATACTAAAGGCATTTATTTTCTTCTCTCTATCTGTTTTTCTTAAGGAGGATTTGCTCTAGTTTACTTTTCATATTTTAAATATTGAATAATAAAAACGACTTTATGAAAAACAAAAGGAATTCTATTCATATGGAAATCTGACTATATACATGCGACTGCAATACATATGTTTACTATCTTGTCATTAATTTTTATAAAAAAGAATTTTGTATAATTTAACCTTCAGAATAAATACGTATAAATTAATCGTTTCTATAAAATTTAGTTTAAGCAAATATGTCATAATTTATTAGTTCCTAACACAGGATTTTATTTTTACTATAATCATAGAAGCGCTTCCTTGACCATTCACAAAAAATTCGATCGTCAGGACAATAACGACCTTAAAATGTAACTACTCAATTTTAACGGTAATCTACTAAAAGAATATACGTGAATTTCAGTTTCAATAAAAGACTTTTACATGACGTGCATGTTTTCAATTAAACAAAATATAAAATTAAATCAAGACTGCGTCTGGCGTTTAGATTCTGAATATCTCAACACATTGTGTGCTTGTACAAGTGACTGACAACCTAGATATTTATACGTTGTTTTACAAACTTTAAGAAAGTACTTTATATTTTCTGTTACTCTAATAATTAACGTAGAAAATTTCATAATAATTTACTATAGCTTCAAACACTCACGTGTAGACAAAAGAACTGCAGGTGGAGAATCACGACCTCAGCTGTTGTATTTATTTCATCGTATTAGTCATCAGTTAGATTGAAGTGTCAAGGTTCTTTGTAACATCAACCATTTCCATACTGCGTAGTTAGATAAAAAGGACGAAACCATAGCTGTTTACCATTAATTATTGTGACGGAAAATTATTATAATTTACGTTGAAAACCGTTGCTGTAAACCTGTCCATATGATATTGCACTAAAGTGAGTAAGTGTTAGTCTAATATATTTTATTATTCTATACCAACTGTATTAAAATGATGTATATTATCAATCCATTTTCTCAGCTCAAGTTTTCTTCTTCACTCGATTAGATGCCTCGTGTTTCTGACGGGTCATCATCTTGACTTTATCTCTCGTCTACAAAAGCGGCTTCACTCTAGGACGTTGGAGACCAAAGTGCCGGTTATCAACTTGACAGCGCTTGGTAACAAGCTTTAGAATATATATCTTCTAGAATCCATGTGTTATTATGAACATTATACTTTAATTTTTATTGGCTGAATATTTACGAATTAAATACTTTAAAATTTATTTGTTTTATTATTAATTTATTAGGCTAGGTGTAACTAGAAAAAAATACGTTACACAGCCTCTTCCCAAGAGAAAAATTCGAGGTATGGGAGAATTTTTCTAAAAAATTTTGCAACTGAAACTTCAAACTTATTCTTCTTAACTGTACCAACCTCTTACACCTCACTACAAGACGACACAAATTTTAACTATACCTAATGATGAGTTTAACAAAAAAATATCAGGATCATTTGCTAATTGATACGGGGGGTATTAATGCATGGGATTGAGTGATTAGTAACTGCGCGTACTACACGCCTATAAAGGGACAAATCCGGGAAGTCATAGCCAGTATATACGTCAATCGGTTAAGTATATTTAGGGGTATCTAACACTCAGTGGATGCATGTCATCTATAGTTACAAACGCAACAACCATATCAAAAAATTTTTCTTTTTTTTTAAAATGAAAAATATTTTACTACAAATCAGAACTGTAATAAACAAAATGGATTGGACATTATAATCACTACTAAACAAAAATCTGTACAACGAATATTTTCTCTAATTTAATATATCTATCTTAAAGATTTATGTGCATAAAATTGATGAATTTAGTAAGTACCAAAAGCTGTTAGATACAAAGTCTATTCACGAAACGAATCTCTAACACTCGAGAAACAGACAAAGTATTAACAATACATATTCATCAACAAGACACTTTTAGTCTTTGAGTGAGCATCTCACAATATTTTCTGTAAGATCTCTATTCTACATACTCAACTATCTCTCTCAAAAATTATATAACCTCAATGACTCATCACTAAAGAACTCTAAAACCACTAACGAATCATATATTGAGCCTATTGGGTGACCACCACCAACTACTCACAAAAACTCTTCATGAACTATCCTAGCTCATGTACACTCTCAATAAGAATAAGCACATTAGGCCTAGTCTCAAACTATTAAACCAAAACTCAAGCATTCCTTTAATGCTTAACATTCTATCACACTCTAACTATATGACTACATACTCAATACTCTACTAAACACCCTCTATACTCTCTATCATATATTCCATTACTGAATACGTATTACTTCACTGAATACATATCCATCTCTATATACCTGCAACATCTCTATGCATATGCTGCATTCTCAAACACCTCAAAAAATATCATCATTCAAAATCCATAAACATATCCTTGTCGTCATCAAAATTATCATTTAACACTTCTTTATCGTCATCAGAGATTTTCATTTAACACTCCTTTATCGTCATCAAAATTTTCATTTAACACATGCAATATCTAAATCAACAAACATATTAAGCTCTATTACTACTAAAACATAAATTACTTTATAAAAATTTTCCCAACTTTAAACTTGTCTAACTTAAGGATTCAAAACACGGACTAAAGAGAATTACAACTGACATCAACTATACTCGGAAATACTTAAGGATCAGAAACATTGTTAATAACTTCAACTTCATCTTCATCAATCGCAGAATTATCGATACTAAACATTTTCTTTGACTTAAACATGAAGATACGGATAAATTGGAGGGAAGAAATTTAAATACAAAATTATTTTCTACTTTACTTCATGATAACTATTAATAACTGTTCTCGTACACTCTCACTCTACCAATAGTCAAACTGTCGACCTAAACTAAAGTGCTTCACAACGCATAAACTTGCTAGAATGACAAGCTCTTCTATGAGCCTCACCTAGACTTATAAACAATATTGCTAGAACGGCAGACTCTCCTCTGAGTCTCATGTAGACTGACAAACTAAATAAGCAAAACAAATCACATCATAACTGACCTCAAATAATTTCAAGTGACGATGTCGAAACTGCTAAAGCGACAACTTACCACGACCCTCGCATAGACTGACATAACGCTGAGCGACCAACCCTTCCTGAGTTTCGTCTAGACTAACATAACGCTACACGATGAACCACAACAAGTCTCGCTTAGATGTAACTCAACTCAATATACTACGTTGCAACGCGACCATAAAAATTGCTACTCTAAATAAATCAACCCAAACTAAAACGTGCTCATGCACAAGAGCAATCTCCAAACTATATTTCAACAGTAAAGACTAGTGTACCATTAATCGAACAACTAATATAACTAATAAGACTGAAAGATGAATCTATTATCGATGAAATACATACAAAATCAAATAAACCTGCAATATCCATATCAAACAACTTTAACACTTTATCTAGAAACAGGAATTTCACTACTCAGATTCTGTTCTTTTACTCTTTGAATTGGACACGACGGACAAGTGATACTAGTCACTCCTTTACGACCACAACCATAACAAAATAATCTCTTGAAAGATCTACAAACATTGAAAGTATGACCATCACGTGAACAATTCCAACAAATCAATTTACGCTTAATAAATGAGTTACCTACTCCACTCATTTCTGTCATTGGGGTGGCAGAATTAAGAACTTGTACTGGGGAATGTGAAGACGGAGGGTATAAACACGACTTGAAGCATTCTGAAATGAACTAGGGGTTTTGTTTCTAAAATGTGGATTAAAATAATTAAAAGGCTGTTTGTGACTATATGACGTAACTGAAACAGACTTATGTTTACTCAACGAAGCTTCTTCTAACCTCTTACATAATTTAACTAACGTACTAATATTCTCGATCTCTGTAAGAGCAAGATGCTGAATGAAATATGGCAATAAATTTTTCTTGACTATTCTAACTTTAGTGTGTTCTGCAGGAATAATAGGTAATCGGTTAAATAGACTTTCCATGTTAGCAATGAACAATACAACAGATTCACCGTTCTTCTGTAATCTATTCTTGATTTTTCCCAAATATCGTCTTCAGGATGTGCTGGCAGGAAATCCTCCTTTAGTCTACTAACTAACGAACTCCAATCTGTTAACGAACCACGAACGCAACGATACCATAGCAAGGCATCACCGGTAAACAATTCAACTGCAGAATTAAACAATTCCATCTCAGATACCTTTCGAGACTGTGCAATGTCACTGATGTTTTCTAAAATTGATATAAGAGAGATGGGTTTCCTGAATATTTTATCGACCAAGATGCTATAGGAACTGACTGTGTGACATATGTAACTGTTGGAACGGGCACATTAGATGCAGCAACAGAATTTACGTTAATATCTTTACTATTTGAACTTGTATCTTTATTTAATTTCTCATGCAGATCTGCTTCCACAACAAGAATAGTAGCCAAACTTTCATTTTAAATAACACCATTTCCTCAAAATTTTCTTTAGGGAGCTTTAACCGTTGTATTCTACCTGTAAGATGCACTAATCTTGACCTTATCCTTTTAAAAATTGACTCTGCGGGATCATCTATAAATTCTAACAAAACATTTTTAACGGACTCTATACTAGACTCAATCTCTGCTTTCTCTACTTCGAAATCTACTTTATAATAAGAAGGATCTATCAAACAACCTGGTTTATCTGCTTCTTTGGCCAACAACCTTGCTAAAATTTTCCTTTTATCTGAAACTGGTCTTGAATTTTCAATGCCTCTAATGTTCAATTCATATTCTAACTCATTTTAAGTAAATGTACGATGCTATAAGTTTCTGCCATAATTAAATATCTGAATATCTCTAATGTAACTCAATTATATAATTGTTGAAGATGAAATCTCAAACGAACGAATGTCCTAACTATATAGAAAACCCACTGTAAACTGTAACAAACTTTAACAAAATGAAACAAAAACTATTTACTAGAATCAATGCAAACCTCAGTCGGTAGATATAAGTGTGATGAAGATAACTACTAAATATTCCAGCCTATAAGTGAAGTTATTCAAGCCTCTAAATGAAATTCCAGCCTCTAAATGAATTTCCAGCCCCAAAATGAATTTCCAGCCCCACGTTGCGAGCGCCAGTGTAATTAAAATAAAATTTTTGCAAATTTATCCTGGTGACTATCAGCTATATACTAAAGCTCTCTATTTTAATCTGATATCACTAGGTCGAGTATTTCTTCTTTAAACTCCAAGCCCAGGGTAATGTCGGATGGAAAACGGCTATAGACAAAGAAAACTCTTAAGGGTTAAACGGCTAGTAGAGTGTTAGCTCTGGGTAGATCATGAGCATGGGTCATGGGTGGATAACTGACCAAAAATAGTTTTAATAGGCGCCACCGTATTTTTTAATACAAGTGCCAACAAAATTTAACTGTGTTTGTATAAGGGAAATGCGGAAACCTTATGTTAACACCACTATCTTAGCCATAAAATTTGAATTTCACTCTTTATCACACACTTACCAAAACATCAACCACCAGTTGTTAAACAGTTGTCTCAGCTGTACCTGTGAACAAACAAAACACCACATGGACACCATTTGTGTCCTTAAAAGCATATGCCCAAAAATATAATAAGAGAATTTAAACATCTATGAAATACTAAAGGCATTTATTTTCTTCTCTCTATCTGTTTTTCTTAAGGAGGATTTGCTCTAGTTTACTTTTCATATTTTAAATATTGAATAATAAAACGACTTTATGAAAAACAAAAGGAATTCTATTCATATGGAAATCTGACTATATACATGCGACTGCAATACATATGTTTACTATCTTGTCATTAATTTTTATAAAAAGAATTTTGTATAATTTAACCTTCAGAATAAATACGTATAAATTAATCGTTTCTATAAAATTTAGTTTAAGCAAATATGTCATAATTTATTAGTTCCTAACACAGGATTTTATTTTTACTATAATCATAGAAGCGCTTCCTTGACCATTCACAAAAAAATTCGATCGTCAGGACAATAACGACCTTAAAATGTAACTACTCAATTTTAACGGTAATCTACTAAAAGAATATACGTGAATTTCAGTTTCAATAAAAGACTTTTACATGACGTGCATGTTTTCAATTAAACAAAATATAAAATTAAACCAAGACTGCGTCTGGCGTTTAGATTCTGAATATCTCAACACATTGTGTGCTTGTACAAGTGACTGACAACCTAGATATTTATACGTTGTTTTACAAACTTTAAGAAAGTACTTTATATTTTCTGTTACTCTAATAATTAACGTAGAAAATTTCATAATAATTTACTATAGCTTCAAACACTCACGTGTAGACAAAAGAACTGCAGGTGGAGAATCACGACCTCAGCTGTTGTATTTATTTCATCGTATTAGTCATCAGTTAGATTGAAGTGTCAAGGTTCTTTGTAACATCAACCATTTCCATACTGCGTAGTTAGATAAAAAGGACGAAACCATAGCTGTTTACCATTAATTATTGTGACGGAAAATTATTATAATTTACGTTGAAAACCGTTGCTGTAAACCTGTCCATATGATATTGCACTAAAGTGAGTAAGTGTTAGTCTAATATATTTTATTATTCTATACCAACTGTATTAAAATGATGTATATTATCAATCCATTTTCTCAGCTCAAGTTTTCTTCTTCACTCGATTAGATGCCTCGTGTTTCTGACGGGTCATCATCTTGACTTTATCTCTCGTCTACAAAAAGCGGCTTCACTCTAGGACGTTGGAGACCAAAGTGCCGGTTATCAACTTGACAGCGCTTGGTAACAAGCTTTAGAATATATATCTTCTAGAATCCATGTGTTATTATGAACATTATACTTTAATTTTTATTGGCTGAATATTTACGAATTAAATACTTTAAAATTTATTTGTTTTATTATTAATTTATTAGGCTAGGTGTAACTAGAAAAAAAATACGTTACAACGACCTTAGTTGTTTAACGCCGGGTAATTTTTTGACCCTTTCTGCTCTTTCCGTCCCGCACTGACGGCACTGCCTTTAAATCGCTTGTCTTGATGGCAATTATTACAGCGTATCTACCAGGACTTTTGAACGTGCTGGTCCCGGGAATACTTGCATACCCTTCAAGTAATTATTATTATTATAAAGTTTAAGTTTATTTGCTAATGGTAATATCTGCTCTGTTATTTAAATTTATTTGATAAACCCGGTTGCGTTATCTATCACCTTCAATGTTCTATCTTGTTGCCATATATGTTGGGTGATTGCGTGGTCTGACACAGTCCATTGTCACAGCTCGAACAATAAGTTTCTGTTTCGGAGGTCAGTTCCCATATGAGACTACCTCACTGCTTTAATTAATTTTACGAGTGCAGTAAGAAGTGTTCTAGATTCAAGAATCTTCACCACTCTAACTGGACATCAGGTAAGAATATTGAAGGCCGCATTTGTTTAATATCTGTTTGGTGATACATCCGCTTTTTTTTCCTCTGAGTAGCTTTTATGTACTCATCAGTGATTATTGATGTAGATTTTTGCATCACAAAGACCAGTGTATAGGTTGGTTTGTATTCGGTGCCTATTTATATATTGTGATCTCACCTAATAGTTGTCCCATAATACATGTTGTTGTGAAAATAGGAAAACAAGTTCAGTATTCTATCTCTCAATAAGTTCTTGTTTTCAAATTATATAAGGTCATCTTAATGAAAATGTAAATTGGTTTCTTTACTTTTTTGAAGTTTTAATTATGTTCTTATATACACAAAATAAACACATTTCCAATATGCATCAAATTTTTTTTGTGATATTTTACCTAGTATTGCGATGTATATTTAAGTGATTGATTAATTGAGAATGAATACTTGGGAAAGAACTAGGCACATATTTTGTTGTTACCCGAGGGAATTCTTTTTGACAAAGTAAAACACTTGATCACCATGACAAAGACCTTAGTGCTTCTAACATGGCTCCTATATCTAATATTTTTGGAACATATTACTCAGCAAGTCTTACTGCACTTACCCTATTCTCAAGACATATCATTAAATAAATTCTATTAAGTAGGCATTTTCAGTTTATAGACTATGACATTATTGATTTAACACTGGAACATGAATTATAAAAGATGACTCAAAAGAACAACACTAAAGTAATTTGATACTCAACTTATTTACTAATACAAATCCTTTAAGGTCTTTACATGAGATACATTGCTAAAGATATGCAACAATATTAATATAACAAAATTTAATACAGTAGAATTTCTTAGAATTTAAATTCATTAGAAATTATTGTGTAATATCATTTATGTTTTAAAAAAGGGTTTTTGTCAACTTATATATTGTTGTTATTTCAGGAGAATGCTGGGTCAAGTTAATCTGAACCGGTCATCAGATGGCACTATACTAGTCGAGAGCCCCGAACAGGCTAGAAAGAAATTTGGACTGCCTTTATTATATCATGACAAGTAAGTAAAATGATATTCAATCTGAAAATCTGTTAAGTAATATTAAAAATAAATTACCTGATTATTAGAAATCTAAGTGGTTTTTTGAATGCATAAGTTAATACATATATAAGTTGATTTACATACACACAAATGCACAAATTCATGCATGCACTTTGTTCGGCACCTTTTTGAAATAGAGTGATTCTGCATTAAATTGCAACAACCTTAATTAAAAACGCTAATCTAAACCTTTTTATGTTATTCTCCAATTATACAAACTTAACAAATACGTCCTGTATAAATTTCTCTTAGTACGTAGAATATATCCTGTAACTGTTTATAAATTCGTTAAAACAAGCAAGCATTTGCTTCTAAACACTTTAATTCTTTGGAATACGTATTAGTTATTTCCAATAATGTATTCTACGAAAACAAGTGTGAAAACAATTGCTTTATATAAAAACTTTTCGCTCATTAAATACTTTAATTGGGTTGGTTTTCTTATTCGTTTAATGTGAAATTTTATTTTGTTATCTGCACGTTCAAGCTCACTCAAGTTTTATAGTTAATGAAATTGTTCCTTCTAATTCTATCATGTTTCTTCCCGCGTCCCTTATATTTTTGCTATACGATTTTATATCAGTAAAATTCAAAGTTATTTTGTGGTATTCTCGTAGCATGGATCGATAACCGTACAAACCTCTATTAGTTTCTAAAAAGTCAGACAACTGATTTTTCTTGGCAATATGGCTAGTAGCCTATTCATTTAGATGTTTTAAAAATATTTTGCTTTCCTATGCGAACAACGAAATTCAATAGAATTAATTATCGTATTTTGCCTTCGTTATTTTTTGGATTCTACAAATATTTTTGCCGTTGTCTGGAATATATATTTTTGCTTGCTTTTCTAAAACCTGTAACATTCTATTTCTGGGAATGGTTGTATGTTATTTCTTCCATGGTTTTGAAGTTGTATAAATAAAAGTCCAACTTTGTAAAGCTATATTACTTCTTTGTTTTCTTATTGTTACACAACGTTCTGTGAGCGTTGTAAAGTTGCGCTTTTAAAATGCGTTATGTGTTAGTATAATTAATTTGGTGGTTCCAGCACCCAGTCATAGACAAGTACAGCCACATTTATTCATCCTAAAATGGTATAGCTCCAAGTACTGTGTATTTTTCTGTTTGCTTTATTTGTGGTGATGTTTTGGAAGATAGAAACTTGTTTTTTTTTTGGTTGATTCCTCAATGAATTGCAGACTATACGTTAACAAATGCAAGCTCGCAACACAAACAATTATGTTCCTTATTCTTAAAGCTTGCTGTTTAAAATGTTAATGCGTTATAGCACTTTCGACTGTTTACCTTTTTGTATAAATTAATATTAACATCAACAACTCTCTGTTTGAAATTGTAATGCATTAGAGCACTTCCTACTGTTTATCTTTCTGTTTAAAATTAATCTTAACGTCAACAACTTACTGTTTAAAATTTTAATGCATTGAAGCACTTTCTACTGTGTACCTTTCCTTATAAATTAATGTCAACGCCAACAACTTGCTGTTTAAAATTTTAATGTTACGAGGTGCACTTCCTAAAGCAGATGCTACTGTATTATTACTTTATTTCTTGTACATATTTAGGGCTTAAACATGTTGTAAGTACTCTTGTATTTAGATTAATAAGATTTTATTCTCGATATTTTAAAGTGTTTAGGTTTATACTCTATTATATGTAAATTGACGCTATGTGTACATCACGTTGTAACGAACGATTATGTAAATGTGTTTCGATGTTTCTAAATATTTTTTTGGGACTGTATGTTTTACTTAAATTTTGTAATATAGTTTTTTATGAAGGTTTCCAATTTTTTTCATTCTATATCACCCTCCCCACTCTTTGATGTTTTTGGGCTAGCCCGAACTCCAATCCTTTTGGAGTTCGATTTTACCGTTCTGCCCCTGGTTTTGTTGCGGTATTTGGTGTAAGCTATTTTCTGTCCTTACTTTGTTGCTTTCTGTCTGCACTGAATACTCTAACAACTGACACACACATGTATGTACATACCTGCGCATTCACCACACAAATATTTGCACATACAATGTATGCACCCTCATGCCATGCATATACATATGCATGCACAAGTGTATATACACAAGCATCCACCCACAACACATGCATGTAAGCATGCTTCTACACACATACATTAACACACCTACATGCCTGCATACAAACACAAACACATGTATGTACATCACACAACATGCATGCATGCATCCATGCATGAATTATGTTCCCAGTTTGATTGTTTTATTGAAGTCTGTTAACCCTTTAATTGCACATTGAGTATTAAAGAAGTAACTGTAAAGGTTTGTTACAAATTTAACTAAAACTGATTCTGTAGTACCTGGCTTACACTACTGCCTGCCAGAATCATTAAAATTCTCAGGTAGCCCTGTTTCCACGAGTTGTCTGAAATTTGAGAAAACAAACTTTTGAAACAAACTTTTAAATTTATGAAGCGCAACATAGACATGGTCAAAGATAGAAAATTAAAATGGTTAAATTTTTTTATTTATTTCAAAATTTTATATTTTATTGGGGGGGGGGCGCATTATTTTAGTCCATAATGGATGAATACCAACTCTGATTTGGCAAAACCAAAAGAGCCAACTTTTATTAAACGGTTGATGTAGAAAACGCACTTTATATGAGCGAAATTGTGGAAGATTTTAATGCATTTTTTATTCATTTGGCACAAAGACTTCATGCAAGTATGAGGATTGAAACCTTACAAAACCGTGCTTGATTTTGGAAAAATCAAGTAACATTTTGTACATGATTTCTTACATTAAAATCAATATTAATGGAAAAACTTATTAATGTATATAATAGCAATCATTTTGAAAAGTTATGCAAATATAACTAATTGTGCAGATGTTAAATTGAGAATTTCGAATTCGAATTACATTCCGTCGGTCAGGTAGCATAGCAAAATTTTGTTATACAAACCTAACATTTACGGGAGATAAAATATGCTGTCAAAACAAAGCTGGTATTTACATTTGGAGATTAGAGTTAATTTTAATATAATCATTGTTGGAATTTACTTATGATCATGAAGCTAAACTGGTGATATTTTAACCTGTTAACGAATAGGATGTTGTAGTTTTTAAATGGAAATAGCTCATTGGGCATAGTGTACGTGCAATTCAAAATCTACAATAGGCATGGCGTTAGAGCTAGTGTTTACAAATTACAGTAGACGTATTAGGAGAGAATAATTATTGATTTTTCAGAGAGACAGCAAAGTGAAAATACAAAAAATGCTGCATCTAAATAATAATTAAAAGTTAAATGTAGATATGCGGAAATTGAGTGTAAATTTGACTTAGTCGATTCAGATCATGAGTAAAAGTTTTTTGTTAGAATTGTTGGTGAAGGAATAATTCTAGGTTTTCAAATTACCACCTAAACTTCTAAGCACCATCCAAAGTTCTAAGTACCTCCCGAAGCATCCTAATTACCACCCAAAGTTTTTAAGCACCACTATAAATATTATAAGTATTACTTTAAGTGGTTTTATTACCCTATAGAAAATTTTAAATAATAATGCGTCCTTTCTTTGAGATTTAATACGTTCTATGGAAGTTATTATGTTACTTTAATTGGTTTGGATCTGCTTAAATAAGTTTTGTGTTTTGGATCTAAAACTGGATGTCAGTTTGGATAACTTTGTTTGTACTTGAATGCTTGAGAGGGACATTTAATGGAAAAACTGTTTATTTGGATATAATTTGAGTCTATAGTAATCAAGATCAGATTAGTTTTTAAGTTCTGTGTTGTATGTAAAGGACAATTGGAAATATCCGTTGTGAATTGAATAATTTTAAGATAATATTTTGTAGTAGTAAGACTTCGTCAATTCAATATCAATTTAAGGAATAGTTTATAGCTATGAACAATTTACATGATTTTTTTTTGTTTAAAGGTATTTTTCTGTATTAAAATTCGGAGATAAGTGTGCTTCAACCCTGAAAGTTAATTAACAGTATGTGAGGTAGTGTAAATTGATACTTAGCAAATTTTGAATATTTTATGTGATTTGCTTTTTGTGCTTGCTTATTTTGCTTTATTAATTGTACTTACAGTGAATATTTGTATTTCTATAATTTTTATGATTTAATATACCAGTTGAGCTGGAAATAAAGCCCACCAAAAAATAAAAGAAATTGAAAGAATAGAAATTTCCGAAGATTCATTGTTCCACCCTGTATACATAGCCATTGAAATACAAAGTAAAACACATTTCAGGTGTACTTAATTAAATGCCTTAATTTTAAATCAATAATACAGTCGTGTGTACAAATTTAAGTCGTATAAGTAAAAATAATTACTCTTGACATACCTTAAAATGCATTACATGCTTTTAAAGATACGAACTTGATTGTAACATGTAAAATGAAAAACCATTCACTTCATATGCATTAGAACATGTTTTATTTACAGGTATGAAGATGGAGATCTTTTGCATGTGCAAAACCCGAAAGCGTTGGTTATTTATGTAATAAATAATTACCCTGTGTGTAAAATATCTGTGTAAAAACAATGCAAATATTTTGCATTATAAAGTAATTAAAGCTTTAATTAATCATATACATTGACTTCCGTGTAACATTTTAAATAAAACAGGTTCTCGAATTTTCGGGATTAAGAAAGAAAGAATACGTCAATTAATAAGAAATGTCATATAAACTAATAAAATTAACAAACGTTTATTCCAAGAAGCCACGCGAATATTTAAAATGTCGTAAAATTGATTTTATCTTTTCGCATTACTTTAGGAAGGAATGCGACGCCACGATCAATTTGCTGTGTTGAACAAGAACAAACAGCACGCGTTACTATGAAAATAAATCACTTGATTTGACACTAATGAGGTAATAAACAGAGTTATTCACAGAAATCTTACATAATATAGGTGAGTAATCTTTCAAATTAGATCCAGAAAACTCTGGAGAACCATGACACAATTAGATACTGTATATAAGCAGGAACTTTATTAAAGAGTTTAATTCGGTTCAATTCATTGATAAAGTCGCGAACATGTTACTTTGAGAAAAGTTTTTTATTAAGTATGAGGCATGCCTACGGTATTTAATATGAATAATCTTTGACATAGATAGTCTTGATACAAGAGCTACTTTAAATTAATTAATTGAAAGGAAGATGTACTTTACTGAGCTTTTGATGTCAATTTGGGAATAGAAGCCGAAGATATTTACTACCGGTTAATTACGAGAATTGGATAAGTGTTTTTTGATTTTGCAAGTATAACTTTTTAGAGTCCTTTGTTTGTAATAGATATTTGAGTATTTGTCTTTTGAATTTAAGGTAGAATAAGTTTTAATCATATAATATTTTTTTGTAAGGATATTTACAAAAAAGTATGTGGTCAGAGTTTGAAACGCTTTGACGTTTAAATAGACTATCTATCAAGGATTTTTGGCCGAACAGGCAGACCTAAAAGCCTGTTATGATAGATATTTATATATATATATATATATATATATATATATATATATTGATGTGATAGGAGGTCACAAGAGGTGATTGAACATCAAATACTATGAAAAATTACTACCCAAAGAGAAGAAAACGGGAAAAATTAAAATTTCCCAATTTTTAATTTCTCTACCCTGTATAAATATAAGCATATAAAAAGAAGCCCTTACTAATTATGTCATTAAATCCCATATTTTATTGCAGAGTGTAAAAAGGTCGTGAAACGGATATAAACATATAAAGCCCAATCGTTAAAGCAACCATTGCAGCCGTGGGTATGAATTACTTAAACAAGTTTTCATTTTAAGATATAAATACAAAAGCCATTCAATTTCATTGCCTAAAATAATTATTCTTGAGAGATGTCTTGTGCAAATAATCATTCTATACTTAGTAAAAACGAATTTTCATTTTAAGATATGCATGGTATTTATTGAAAACATGATATGCTGCATTACTGAAAGGTAAATTGCATTTACAATCATGAAGAATGCAATTGTGAGCTTTAATTATGTAATTGACTTCCATGTGTAGATAGGGCACTTGAAATAAAATTAAAATATTCATTTTTCTTAAAAAATAACACTTTAATCTTTAAAATAAAACGGGTAATTTCAGAATTTTTGTCATTTTACTAAGAAATGTTTTTAATAAGCTAATTATTTTTAATAAATAAACAAACACCCGATCAAAAGAAACGCGTGAGGAGACTGCGAACACTGACTTCGTTTATTAGAATAGAACATACAACTCTTTACGATATACATAAATATTTACGACTTGGATAGTTTTACACTAATTAGCTCATTAAAACTGGAAACCGGTGCAAAATATTACATCAGTCAGGATGACTAATGTTTCGAAATAGATCTAGAGAAAGTGATATAGATAGAATTTTGTATATAAACTATAACTAAATGAAGAACTGGTCATTCAGTATTTGACATTCAGATTGAGATTTCATTCATGGTTAATTCATTTTACAACATGGAATTTTTGAGTAAAGATTAATTCTTAAAGACATCAAACATATAAGTTTGAGTAATTTGTCCATTATACGACATGCAATATGTAACATAAAACTTTACGTAATTATGCAGTATCATTATTTTGTAAGATTCTATGAAAATTAAGCTATCCTAGACATAATTGATTCTGACGCGAGAACTACGGCTGATTTTAATTGATTAAAAATAAATGCACTTTATTTTAATGCCAAATGGAGATTTAAAATGGACCCGGGAGTATTTAGTGCCGTTAAATGATAATAGAAATGCAATTTTGATATGCATTATTTGAAAATCGCAAGTATAAATTTTGGTTCTTTGTTTGTAACTGATAAGAATATTTAAATATTTGTAACATAAGGTAGAATTAGTTCTTAATCTGATGACATTATTTGTAAGGGGATAATTACTAGCCAACCTTTGAGACAGAGTTTGAAACATTTTGACCTTTACTAAATCATATGTGCAGCATCATTGGTCAATAACACTCACGAATGGGATAATAAACGATAGGCAAATTATCCACATATAAATTAATGAGGATTTGGTAGCTGTTAAGAAAGACTAGGTAAAGATCATTTTAATAAATAAACAACTTTTAGGAATAATTTTCTGTATGAACTTAAGCTCTAAACTTTTATGTAAGCAATTTTTTTGTATGAAAGAAAAATGTTTTTGAATGCATAAATGCATCTTAAAATTTGTTTCTTTTTATTTTCGTAAATTCCACCGCATAATTTCTGTTGAGCTAACCAGGCAAGGAAAACGAAGGTAAGATAGTAGTTTCATATTTTCTATTGCATTCTCATTAATACAATTTGCTATTCCAAGTCACAGCATTAATTTAGTGGTGCTCCAACGTGAGGCTAGTTACAGCAATATATATTGTAGTGGTTTTAAAGGGTTAAAAGTAAATATAAACAAAGCAATTTCAAAACACTCTGTATAAAGGAAACAACCAGAATTTACGTGCGAAATTTATTCCATTTAGTTCAGTTTAATGTAACAAGTTTAACAAAAATTTACAATTAACGAATAAAATTTAGTTAGATTCGTAAAGAAAATAAATTTTAGAAGCAATGCAATTTATTTATTAATTTAATGGAGTTTAATTACGTCTAATACGCATAAAAGCATGAAAAATCAATAAATCCAAGGCGAATAGCGTTCGTTATAACAAACAAATAAATCGGTTGGGTTGAAATACCATGAAAAAAAGCTCCTAGAAATGTTGTGTTAAAACGTCAGTTAATTAAACACCTGCATGTTTCTAAATGTCAGGTTCTCTTTATTTTTATAGATAACAAACAAGTTTCAAAGGATATCGGGTAAACGGTTGGAGGGTTCGCGTAAATGTTAACTGAAAATTTCCTTAAAGTGCAGAAAGGATAGAGGGTAAATGAAGTGCTTCGGACTGAGACAGGCATAATAATAGTACATTTCAAAAAGCACGTATTCAGTCCACGTGAGGTTAGATAGCAGATGGACAGGAATATCGATTTCTACCACTCAAACAAGGTTAGAAAGAGACGTAGAATATGCATAAGCAACGGACAGCGTTAGTATAGGCGGGATTTGTAAGACGTCAATGCATAGACTATTGGTAGATATCGTTAGTTGTACATCAGACAAACACGAGAATATTGAATATTAATTTTCAGAAAATATCGTAACGACGCGCTGAATTTCGAGGATTTAGAAAACGGTTGAACCCAAAATTTTAAGAAATATTATTGTAAATGAAGGACTTCGGGTGAAATGCGGCCGAGGGGTGGCATCGGAAATTGTATAAATACTTTTTGAAAATGAATATTAGTCCCTTAGTATTTTGATCGCTTCAGACTACGTACGAAAGTTACCACGAGCTTGTAAGTATAGAAAATTATTTTAAATTAAATAGCACGGTGTTAGCCTCATAATTTGTACGCGGATTGTGCCGTGTCTAAATTTTATTGAGGTGCCACATATATTTTTTTAACAAGCTCGTGTAGTGACGTTATGTAACGTGGATTAAAATAAACAATTATGAAAGAAGTATAATTAATTTGGATTTGGAAATTGGATACACCGTGAAGGCAGCGCAAGCAGCACAACTTAAATGGGGTTTTTCTACTAATAGCTAGAAGCGGCCTGCAGAGCAGAGAGAAGCAACTATACGGCATTGTCAACAGAGCAGAGATCTTCTAGAAATTCCAGGTAACGCTTTAAAATTGTTGTTGTTATAAACTATGAAACTATGAATATTGGGTGAGTGTGAGAGTGAATTTTGAAGGTATTGTGCATTATTTTGCGTATTGAAAATAATACGTATAACTAACTTTATTATGGTATGTAAATAGAAATTAAAAGGTGTATATAAAGCTTATTAACGTTTCATCAGGAATTTAAATTTTGTAAAGAGTACATGGGTTTGTTTTTGTGGTTTGTTGTAAGAGTATGCGAAGTACAAGGGCATACATTATTCATAATTAACTGGGTTATCATGAGCTCACCATACTCCAGAGTTTACGTAAATTAAAAATAAATTATAAAGAAAGAATGAGAAATAAGATATTATTCAGGGTCCATTTACTCCGGGGACATTCTGTGTGTTTGATAATTTAAATTAAAATACAGGACATTACAAAATAGGATTTATTGAGGTGTAACTTGATCACTGAAATGTGGATAATATTGAATTTTATTTGTAAATAGTGATAAATAAAGATTGTATGATTGTTGTATTTTGTGGTTTTATTGAGAGTGTGCGTGAACGATAGAGAATATGAGAGTGAATCTAGGTATCCAAGAGGAGGTCCAACTGAGCTAGCCGGAAGCAGTTGAAGAAAGCAATTCAACCGAGGAAGAGAGGAATCTGGGTAAGAAATTAATGTTTTTTTTTGAAAATTTTCTATTGTGTGCAAATTTTCGATTTGTAATAAAATTGGTAATTAGAGGGGTTCGATTTTAATCCCCGCAAGCACAGCAATATATATATATATATATATATATATATATATATATATATAGAACAATATATAAAATAAGATGTATCTGTAAACAAACTCTTATGAAAATAATAAGAGCTTATTGACGAATACAAATCGGGCTAATAGTTATATAGCCATTAACAAAACAATAGCTTTATTACTTCACAGGGGAGGAAACATCCACTATAAATACATCTTATTTTATATATTGTTCTACACAATTTCTTATTGCAGACTGCAAATAACTTATCTTTTATATATATATATATATATATACATATATATATATATATATATATATATATATATATATATATAGTTATGATAATAGGGTTATTTATGGGTATATAGGGCCACAAGGGTAGTATTCTTCATGTAAACAACACCAAAAAGCAAATATCAAACACACTGTATAAAATTCACAACTAACGTTAGTCAATGAAAGGTGGCTCATTCTTTAATAATACAATCACATTTAGTAAAATAAATAACTTTGTACGCAATCCAATTCATTTTTAAAACAGCGATACATTCATAAACTTTAAATAAATACAATCGGGAGCATCTGAAGTAAGACAAACATAAAACGAATCTTATTCAAAACTAATGCATTAGTGTAAGGAAATAATTATGCATGCCACAATAAACATAACTTTCAAAACAAACATGTCTCATAACACAGGAAGTAAATAAACGCACCTAATTGACGTCATTATAAAATTCGCCTATGTGATCTTCAATGTAAAATTGACACAAAACCCAGCAGATTAGGTAAACAAAATATGGAACAACCAGTTTGTATACGTGCGCAATTAAGAGGAAAATTTAAAAAAATTCCTATACAAAACACAAGTACGAGACATAGGAAGGTACAAAGTATCATGGTCAACGAAATCCACAATATAAAATTTTGATGGCTATGTGATCAGGATGAGCATTGCAACAAACTATAGAATAAGTAACTATGTGTAAAACCCAATGGATGGACGATAAACTAAGCGCCACTCTTTCAATATGACCGAATAACAAAGATAATCATGGTAAACCAATAATAGCAGGTGGGTTGGTGTGCCTTAATATAGCGCACGAGCTGATAAAAGTCAGTCTTTCCACAACTGAGGCACGATCTGTACTGGTCTGAACCAATACACCATGCAAAGTTTAATTGTGAAATTAAATAATAAAATTTAAGTGAAAGTTAGTTATTAAAAATTTTAAGTACTAGTGCAAGTGCAAATATACAATAGAAATTTGCCATTAACATTAAAATGGCACCAACCAACCAACCAATCACCTAAGTAAACTAACTAACTAACTAAGTAAATTAGCGACTTACTAAGCGTTTGACTGGGTGTTTAACCAAGCAAGTTCACTAAGCAAGAGACTAAGCAATTCAATAAGCAATTACTAAACCAACCGAATAAGAAATCTAACTAAGTATGGACAACGTCAAGCTGAAAACAACTCAAGGTACTGGTTAGCAGCAAGTAGCGGAAAGTCAAACGGATTGGGGTGTATTCAGAGCTACACATTCGAACCAGGGAATCAACCTAGAAAAATACCAGGTTAGCGATAATTAATTTATAGTATAAGACTGAAATTTTTGAACATTTAAAACTTGCATGTACTTAGATATGTTTGTGAAAGGTCATCAAAAATTTTGATCGATACGTAGAAACTAAGAAGGGTCATTGAACATTCATCGAGACTTTCAATATAATACAGAGTTATTTTTGCTGGCTTTATATTTTAATAGGGTTATAATTTGGTGGTGAACAGATTTATATTTTACTTTGATTTGAGGGCTTTAAATATCAAATAATATTATGAAGGTTGTAGAAGTGCAAATTGTACATATTTCTTGGTTTATTATACAAAATTTTGGTCATTTCATTTATATTATTTAGGTATAAAGTGTTAGAGAGAAAAAAGGGGGGTAAAAATCTCTCCGTTATCGTATCGTCACGCACTCTGTGTGGGGTTGAACTAAGCTAGTCGAAGCATAAACCTAATTGTGTAAAATCTAAATTTTATTCTAGATTATTTAGAAACACAGCAGTGGCGGACAGCAGGTAACTGTGCATTAAACACATCGAAATACGGCGATATCATAGCAATATATATATATATATATATATATATATATATATATATATATATATATATATATATTTGATATGATAACGTGATAACGCTGCACACCGATGTAATTATACTTTCAGTCTCCTGCTGATCACCACCGCTCTGTGTCTTTTAGTATCCTAATCAAATAATTTACCCCCTTTCATCTAATACTTTTCCTACTTTGAATGATAAAAACGAAGTCAACTAATATTTGTATAACGAGAAAGAAAAAATCATATACACTACACAGCTTAATCTGTTTTACTGTATAACAAAAATGGACCCCTGAATGAAATAACAATAATTTTTAAATTATTTATTCCCAAAAATTAAAGCTCCCTTTTCTTATTTTAAAGCCAGCAAAAATGTCACTGTACTGTACTGGAAATTTTTTGAACGTTCAAGACTTTTCCCCTTTTTACGTAAATTTTCACGTATAAAAGAAATTTTTGTTGACACTTTACATAAAATAGTTAAGTATAATAAATATAGTCAATGTTCAAAAAAAATAAAGAGAAATAATGCCTTATGCTAGATAGTTCTGACCTGTAGTTTTCCTTGTGCGTCTTTCTGGATCTGCTACTGCATGCTGTGGATCAGTACCCCAATATTATTTTCAGTTGAGTTACTCCATTCAATGCTTAAAACAATCCTCTGTTTTGTGCGCCTTTGCCAAGATTTAAACCAATATTCTTATATGGATTTCTTCCCAGTGCCATCAATTTATTTAGTTTCCAAATTTTACCCCGTTTAACTACTTTCTTAGTTTACTTAGATTTACATGAATTTTCTTAATCTCCCTTAGGTTTACCCCGTCTTACTTAGATTTTCGTAGTCTCTCTTAGAGCCCTAAATTATAAATATTTAACTTTAATCAATTAATAAACTTTTACTCACGTTTTCCAGCAAATGGCGAAATTTACTATTATTTATTTAAAAATTTTCTAACATCACTTTTTACAAATATTTGATTATTTAATTTTAATATTCACTCGTTGCATAGATTCTTGAGTATAAGTGATGTGGATTGTGCTCGGTTCGAATCAAGACTCTGCTTATCAAATTCGCGTGTTATATAAGCTACGCTCCGTCTAAAAATTCATTGGTTATCGGCGCTGTTGTTCAAAGTTTACGACCAGCCATAGGATGTTTTGGATATTTTGGACTTTTACAGGTATAGATCTGATAACTCGCCCGGCAATTTCTTGGTCACGTAGGATACCAGTGGGTTTCTATTCTCTATTTATTTTAGACCGTCTGTTTTGATGTTATTACAGGAATTTCTAATTCGCCTTGGCACATAATTTAAGTTATGGCTTTTGTTTGTTTAGGTAATACTTTGGGCTTTATATTAACTCCATGTAGAAAATCACGTAGACGAAATGACGTAAATTAACATATTTCTGTTCATATCTTGCGTTTCCAAAACGTATTTATTTCGAAAGATGCGCTTCTTATCAGAACGCTATGCTATCTCCTTTCACTATCGCTGTTTAATTTTAATGGGAATTGTATCATGATTCTCTAACTTTTACTGCATTTAACGCATATCTATTTACAATTTATAAATGTTTTTTGGTTTAAGACAAGTTTGATTGCGTGTAGAGTTATTTCTTTTGCCGAATGTGTGTATATTGTTGAATGATATGCTTCCCGGCATTAATTAAAGTCAATTGCGATCCTTATACAGGGTGTTAAATGTTTGCTCTTTGCATAATTTGCAAATTACGTATTTTTCATGTTAAATAAGTGTAGTTTTCTAACTCCTAGTACTATTTACATGTATTGTGTGACCTTTATGACTCAATATACCCCTGAATAACCCTCTTATCATAGCAATATATATATATATATATATATATATATATATATATATATATATATATATATATATATATAGATGTGATAAAGAGGTCACGAGAGGTCATTGAACATCCAAATAAATATGGAGGAATAGCGTTTGGTTTGTCAAAACATTTATTTAGTTATGCAGATGTGAGAAGGAATTGGAAGAATAGGAAAAAGAAAAAGATTAGTGAAGTGACAGAGGACAATGGAATTAAAAGTATGAATGTAAGTTAGTTTGATAGAGAATTAGAAGATAATGTAAGAAAGGAATCAATTGTTATTAAATGTCCAGCTGAAGTTAAGAATGAGGTAGAATCATTACTGAAGAAATATTCTGATTTGAAAGATAGATAGTCAAGAATTGTCATGAATTATGAAAACAAGTTAGAAGTTATTAATACTAAACTATTTAAAGATAAAGTATATCCATATAATGAAGATTGATTGAAAGATGGATAGAGAGTTTCTTGGTCTCATTTTTTAAGACATGAGTAGTATAGTTGGGTAGGTGCTGGCACAGCTTCATGAAAATTTTATATCCCATATTTTTCCAAGATTATGATAGTTTAGAGGTATTTGCTACAGTATGATGACTAGTGAATGCAAATGAAAGAGAATTTTGTTTGAGATGAAACTTGATAAGACCATGTGTAAATAAGAGAAAATTAGAAATAAAGGATAGTAATTTTAGATTATAGGTGATGTTATGATAGAGTTAAGTAATATTTAGTTAGGAAAGGACACCCTGAGAAAAGGATTCTGTGTGTGTATCATAAGTCTTGATAAAGAGGTCACAAGAGGTTATTTAACACCCAAATTCCATGCAACACTCACCCAAAAAGCCAGAAAATGGGAAAATTTAAAATATCTCAATATTGAATGTTGCTACCCCGTATAAATAAGCGTTATTACAAAACATAAAAAGAAGCCCAACTTTAATTTGTGTATGTCGCATTTATTGCAGGGATCGTAAAACGAATAAAAAGTTAAAAACTCATTCCTAAATCAATTCATTTCAGCCGAGTAAGGTATCTTGTGCAAATTTATTCTTGTTAATGATACTTTAAAATGCGTTTTCTGTACTTTATTAGAATACAAAGCAATTGCGAGCTTTAATTGTTTATGTAATAAATTTCCCATGTGTAGATATAAAAACAATGCATATTTTTATGCTTAGACAATTCTGCAGACTGAAAAAGAGTTGCATGCATTTTTTTAAAATACTAACTTTATTAGAATGCGCATTAATTTTAAGATATAAATACAAAGCCATTTATTTCATTACCATGAAAGCAAATTGAAGTATATTTTCCGTGTAGACTGGAAGAAGTCGCATGTACTTTCAAAGCATAAAATGTTTTTGAATGTATAGATTTTTCTTGAGATTGCTGAGTTTTATTTTATTTTCGTAAATTCCACTGTATAATTTCCGTTGAGTTAGCCAAGCAAAGAAAAAGAAAAGGAAAGTAAGATAGTAATTTCATATTTTCTAATGCATTCTCATTAATACAGTTTGCTGTACCTAAGTCACAGCAACAATTTGGGCTTTCCCCAACACCGAGGCGTAACACAGCAATAAAAATATATATATATATATATATATATATATATATATATATATATAGTAACAGTTTTAATTATTTAAGAGAACACACTTTGAGATCTTGGCACTAGGGAGAAGATATAACAACAATTCAGAACTTTAACGGGACTTAAAACTTTTACGTATACAAGATAGAACTAAAAAAATCCACTGTTGACGGCCAACTTGGCTATTATCCCATGGTAGGTTGTGAGAAGGGTAGCGTTGAAATATTATTTGTTAAACTGAAAATAAAATAAAGTGAAGTTGAACACCACTGTGTCTAGAAGGAAAACCCTATCAGAGTAGATAGTTAAAAAAATTTTAATTTACCCTTTTTAGAAAATTGGACATATTAAAATCAGAAGGTATCTATTATATAATAACTTGTATTCAATAATAATTATAAAAAGAAATTAATAATTTCACATGTGTTAGTTATATAAAAAATTATTAGTTAAACAAAATTTCGTTGCTTAGCATCTAGATGATCATCAGATCTGATAATCGCATACAAATTCAATCAAAAACTGTAATTCAAATAATCTTAAAATAGTTATTAGTGAGGATTTCAAATATACGAAAGTTAGAACAAATATTACTTTCAAGAAAATATATACTCTAAGTAAAAATATTAAATAATCAACAAAAAAAAATTGATTCAGTTGGATGCCGGGTTTTACGAACTGGAACGATGGAGGTTTTTGCGGTTCGAAACTTTGTTGTTTGTGGGAAAGGAGGTTGTAAAATAAAAATTTATGTTTTGGGATTAGGCAATAATCGCTCATCGGTAACCACTGGCCGCTGGCTGCTACCCTTAGATTGGTTGGGTCTAGGCTCCAGCTGGTTGCTTGCAGTGACAAAAACGATGGCTCCAGACTGAAGTCATAGTATATGATGGATGAGTTTGTAGATGACGATCTGCTCAGGAATGCTTGAACATTAACTTGGTTGGCTTCAGGATACATGTAGGCTTAGTCGGTATATGTTGGTTTGACAGCATTTATTCGCTTAATTGAATTTGGTTGGTCATACAGGATTTATTGGCCCTATAGTTTTTTTTGTTGGCTTTACAGAAGGTTGTTGGCCTTACAGAATTTTGTTGGCCCTACAGGGTTTTTGTGGTGAAATAAAAATAGATTAAGTTACTTAAATTTTTCGCAACGAAATTTCACTATCAACTACTTCCCAACTTGCTTGACTCGAAGATGATGTGAAAGTGAGCGGATTCAGAAAATGACTTACAAAGACAGTTCAACCGGAGGAAATCTTATCAGAATAAATGTTTAGTGTCTGTGCGCCGTGTGTATGAAACTAGTTGAAACTCTTGAACAATAAGGTGTTTACACAGATTTTTGAAAGATTATATTGCTATTTACGACTTTATAAACCAGGTTTCAGAACAGCTCAATTGTTTTCTACATGATTGTGGGTACAAAATGTTGAACTTAGCCTTGTAATTTAACTAAACTAGAAAATAACAAATCGCATGTTGTTTTTTATATTGTACCAAGGACGTATTAAAAATTCGAAAATCCATCTGAATTTGCAAATAAATATATCTGGCGAACTTTTTCATTTTTTTTCTATTGCATTAATACCTCTTGAATTTTTTTCGAAAAGCAAATTTTTATATAGCAAGAAAAAATTGTTGCATGGGCCTTTTCCAAACAAAAAAGCAACTAGTAAATATAGTGTTACAAGGGTCGTTCAATAAGTCCTTAGAAAAAAGTAGAAAAAACTTTTTTTTGGGTAGATTTTTTTTTAATTTTTCAGCATAACCTACCTTCAGCTCTATACATTTTTCTAAGTGTTTTTCCAAATATTTTAAACCTTCTAAAAATAGAATTTTGGAAGCTCCTCTAAATAGGCATCTGTTTGGGCGATGACCTCCTTGTTAGACATAAACCTTTGTCCACCAAGCCATTTCTTCAAGTTAGGAAATAAGAAAAGGCACTGGGGTGCCAAATTTGGCGAATACGGTGAATGTTGTAATAATTGGGACTTTAATTCCATAATTTGGCCATTGCAACTGCGCAGGTGTCCACCCGTGCATTGTATTGATGAAAGAGGATCTTTTTCAGTTTCAAATAAGGACGTTTTTCCTTGATTTCTTTGCTCAGCCGGTCCAATAACGACGCATAATACTCTCTTGTTATCGTTTTTCTCTTTTCCAAGTAATCGATATAGATGATTCCGCGTGCATCCCAAAAGACCGTAACCATAACCTTGCCGGCCGATTTCACAGTTTTCGCCTTCTTCGGAGCCCGTTCGCCTTCAAAAATCCACTGTTTTGACTGTTCTTTTGTCTCTGGGGTGTAGTGGTGTATCCATATTTCGTCGACGCAGAAAATCCTCAGGATTGCGACGGAGAAGCGCCAAAACTCGAAACTCACTTTTATCTATTGTTATAATCAAATGAAAGTTTTTACTTCAATTAACAACAAAAATGAAACTACGTGATGGATATGGCTGAAACTCTAACAGCTGCTAGTTAGGAGTGCTGCTTACTGTGAATAATTTATTTTCGGTACTTTGAGTGCCATCTCTTGGATTTTCTAAAGACTTATCGAACGAACCTCATAAGTATATATACAATTCATCATATACAATATTAATGTCTGATTGATTGTGATTTAAAGCATATTTGTTAAGTTGCATCCTGCATTTGTCTAGATTGCCTTCAGGGAAATATCTATACGATTGTTTGCTAATATTATTGGTAGTACATTCTATCTCTATAATGAGTTATATTGTACGATATAAGTTAGGCATAATGATTCGATAGACCCGAATCAAAATTTTCCCATCTACAAAGGCTTGGTACATTGGTTACAACATAGTCCATACCAGAACGAATAATTTTATTTCTATAGTTGGCTACCCACATGACTTCTGGTACAGGAGAAGTTAGATTGAAGGACAAAGATGTCATTGAGTATTTCTAAGTGCAGCGTATTAGAAAGATTATTAGTATTGAAGGCTTCACAAAAACTTGCACATTTAAAAGCATTATTTGCATATGCTAATATGTGACAGCTGTGTGAAGAAAACCTCTAAAATTCCATTAGGGGAGCGATATATTGTGACGTATACCTTTTGTGCAATACAACGGCAGCACATTCAGCATGTAATTCAATAGAAAATTTAACAATATATTTTACAGCAGTACAATATTTAGCAAGCCCCTTTCGAATATTGATTTCTGTATCTCCGTTACGTTCAGTACGAACAAAAAACTTACAGCTATGTAATCATTGGGAGGAATTGAGTTCATACCTTTATTTGATAACCAATGTTCACATATACAGAGATGAGTAGAATTAAGCTTACTAAGGAACAATTTCATCAATCTCAATTTGCTAGTTAGAAATTGAATGTTTATATGCAAACTAGTAGTTATATGATTATGAGCTTTAGGGTTATTGCAAACAGGATACAAATTGATACTTATAAAAAGGTACAGAGTTATAAGGTTGTGATTTACTATCATCTAATAGTGAATGATTTGGATTATTTAATATACCATCTTGTTTAGGATTTAAATCTGTTAACTTATAGCAAGAGTTCCCATTATGTCTTATAGGGATAGTGTCAACAGTTTCAAATAATTTTATATTAATCAGATTACTATGAATAGCTTATAGAACTCTTAAGTTGACTTACTTCTTGTTAATATCAAATAAATATTTACATACTTTAGATTTGCTTTTAATAGTAAGATGAATTCCATTTCATGTAAAATCAAACTTCACAATGTAACTGTTGCTGTCAGCAAACTGTATATTTTTGTATTTGTTTTGAATTAATGTATAGATATCCCAATTTAATCAATATATATATATATATATATATATATATATCACACAAATAAGATCTATCGACTGTTTGAAATATCTAATAAATGCATATGAAAATAAATAATGTGTACTGCTGCTTAATACTACTTACGTTTATGTGAGTTTATAAATACATACAACTATGGAAGTTGGACATTACTTCATTGAAGATTAAGAACAAACATGTCAAAAGTGACAGATGTTCTTTAAACAAGAAAACAGAAAAATTAAGTAACATTTATTCTTATTTATTGTCTCTTATTAGAAAAGAATAACTATCAATTTCGATATTCCAGGATTTAGCACGGTTCTCTTTATAGTTTTACATATTTAAATAGAAAGTATTAACTTAGGTAATAAATTTATGATATTTGACCACTTCTCCCCTTAATTAATTTACAACACTTTAGTTTAGTTAACTTGCATACCTACAATTATAGCTTAGTCAACTTTCACATCTTTAATTATACTACATTAGTTTAAACAACAAAATTAGGTTATGTAAACATCTGTCACTTTTGACATGTTTGTTCTTAATCTTCATTTAAGTAATGTCCAACTTCCATATTTGATTTTATTTATAAACTCACATAAACGTAAGTAGTATTAAGTAGCAGCACACATTATTTATTTTCATATGCATTTATTAGATTCCTGAGAAGATAATAAATTTATTGAAAGCTCGAATGATTAAAAGAGTGTTTGATTAATTTGACAAGTTTGACTGCTTCCCCGATATCTATACTTAAACTATATATATATATATATATATATATATATATATATATATATTGCTGTGATATACTCCTTTGAATGCGGGAACTGGGTCCTTTCAACAAAAATTCTAGTCCCACCGATTGGGCGTCATAAACTGCTGTGATCCTGGTTTCGCTTCAGCTGCTCACCTAATTTTATAAACCTCCTCATTCATAAAATTAAACAACACATTCCTACCACAAACATCAACGTTAACTCTATTTACATCAATATTCAGAATACATTAAATTTTCAAATTAAATTTCAGCATAAAATTCAGTTTTAAAAGAATTTCAAGATTAATTTTATTATCACTTTAACGTGCATCCAGAATTAAAGTCCTTGTTGGATGCCTACTAATTAATATAACAATATAAGCAGACCGGAGTCTGAGTATAAAGGAGCATCTACCACCCTTTACGTTAATTAACCAGGTTCGTCTAATTGAGCTCAAAGACATACCCAAAGTTTTATCATAATTCAGAACATCAATACTAAATACCCTTTCTACTTAAACAAGCAAATTTCATCTTAAAATTAAAATTTTATGGTTAGTACAATTTCACTAATGTCCATTTAAAGTAAATCAATTATAAAGTTATTCAACACACACAAAATGTCAAACAAAATAGTATAATTTACCTGAAGGTTACTGTCCTCGTAGCTTCAATGTACATCGTCCCTTTAGTTAATCACACCATTCCAACAGGATTATATTTACGGCTTCTAATTCTCAACGCTTTTAAAATTTTCTCCATCACCATTTATTTAAAGTTGTTTCTGGGCTTTTCCGGAACTCATCTGTGTATATCTGACCCTTGTTTCGTGGATCCAGACACGTATTTGAACCATTTAATTATTAACACCCCCGAAAAATAGCAAAGAATTTCATGCGTCTTTCACCAATATACGCCAAAACTGCCTACTTTTGTGTATACATTTGTCGTTGTAAATTTTGCTAATTGGTACAGTGATGCTAAATTTTATTATCTTGTATCTAAGTGCACTGAAGTACATTCATGTTAGCACGTAAATAACAAACTATTTTGAATCACTAAAATATACGAGCAAAATTTTAAATTATTTTATCAAACTAAAATGCACTGTTTAACATCTTGAATCAAGTCGCGGATGTAAGAGCTTTTAACGCATCGAATAGTCAAAAGTCTAAGAGGCCGAAATTCATATTACCACCGGTATATATAGCGAATAGCCGGCACGTCGCTTTTGTCCTCAAAACAGACAATTCTTAAGAATTTCTCATTCTATGTTCCCAGTCCGTCGCTCGCGCGTCGGTTTTACGAATTTTCACTCGCCCCATTTAAATCTCAGAAATTCTCACACGGCACGCAAACATGTCCGAGAAAAACTAATTAATTTTGTACAGAAATTGTTGTTTCTACCTCTGATATTTGCATCCTATTTTCAACCAATTGTGACCCTCGTGACGTTGTTTAAATCACGCCTTTTACTATATGTGTCTTTGCTTGACGCATTTCTCTTTCCTTTTCTAACCTGTTCGTATTGGTGCAAATTGATATTCTTTATTATCGATTATATTTTAGTCCATGTGGACTATCTGGGTTTAATAACCCCGTATCGCACCTTCTCGTGAATATTAAGCCCCGGTTTCTCCAAGATTCTTTGTAAACATTAATTATCTGCAAACTTTTCGCCGAATGAGCTTTTTAAATAAACCCTGTTTTGTATTTCGTGCTAAAGCATCTGACCGTTTCCAATATCCTTAGAATCGACATGTTTATCTAAACAAATTAAACTGAAATTGCCTTTTAAAATACGCAGGTGTGTTCAAACATCCTACTTCTAACTAACACTTCTAGGATTTGCATTTTATTGGGTTTTACAAGTTTCTGTAGATATTATCTGTACGTTTTGTTCAATACCGGTTACTTGAAATAGAGTTAATTAAGATAAATTTTGCACGTAATTTCCATTTGTTTAGGAATAATTACATTACACGCAGAGCTTTTAATACTGCTTCTTTTGATATAAAGCGTCTTGTACATGATTTAAATCTCTTATGTTTAATGAAACTAATAAATTTTATGCTTCACGGTTTTAATAACGCGTATTATCTAATAATATTCATTATACACGGTGATTAAAATTATTTGATGTGATTATTTAATTTTCTACCCTGGTCTAAATATGAGTATTTTCCCCCTATTTGAATACAAATAATCCCACTTATTTGAATGCAAATATAAAGCATTTAGACAAAAATTACAAAAAAAATTGCCTATCTCTCTACCCTTATCTATCTAACTTACCTACTTTGTCTCCAATCAAAAAAAAATATTTACACCTACCTATATCCCTATCCTATTCCTAACTCTCACCTAATTCTATAAACTGAAATTATCCCTAACTTCATCCTACTTATCCATCTAATCCTATATACATCCTATATACCTATCCTATTCCTAACTTTTAACTAATCTTCACTATACTTTACTTCCCCCTACCTAATCCTATATATCTATCTTACTCTTACTCTATTCCTAACTCTCCACTAATCTTATAAGAAATATCTACACTTAACCTATCTTATTTTCTTCCTACATTTAATCTTTATTCTCATCCTAAACACCTATTTCTAACTATTTCCCATATTTATCCTATACTTAGCTTTATTTTCTACATCTATACTACAATTCACCTATCTCTATCTTTTGTTCATCAAGTTACTTAAATCTAACTCTCTTCTTGACCCTCCAAGTCTTTCTTCTCACCATCCTAATACTCTTCATCCCTATTTCTCCCCCTTCTATATCTATACTTAAATTCCTTATTATCTCACATACAATAAACTTATCATCCCTATTATCCTGACTCTTAAATACTGCTTCTTCTTCAGTCCCTACACTTGTCTGTTTCTCATTTATTATTGTTTCCTTTCTGCCGACAAACCAAACGATACTACTTTAAAATTATCGATTTTTCCCTCTATGGAAAATCCTGTGTACCTTCTAGAATGCTTGTGTAATGGAATCCGCCAGAATGAATCCCTTAAATCTACTTGATTAAAACAAACTTGCCACTTAACCTCGTCAAAATAATTCTGCCTTCACCTGCTCCCGATATGCTGCTGTTGCTTCTACCCCACTACTTCTGCATGTTTTTGTACTAAAGCTTGAACCTCTATCTCCTATCCTCTGGACATCTTATTGTGTTGATCTGTTTACCTTCATCATCCTCTACCTCTACTACATTAATACTAAACCCCGTGTCATCCTCTGTGACTTCATAACTGCCCTTCCATGGCACTACCCTATCATTAATCCTTATTACCTTCCTTTCCTATCTATCAAAACCCTAACTTCATCATACAGTCAACACCTAAAATGCTCTGAAACTTCAGTCCAGGTACAATTACAAACTCCTGTTCACAGCTTAAACCTCCTATATCTATCCTAAGCACCACAACACTATTTACTACAGCAAACTTCTTTTATTTGGAGCTACTAAATGGCTACGCTTTATAGGCATAATTCTATCACAAACCTTATCCCTAATTTTGCTGACGAATTCCTCCGATATTAAACTCGCCTCTGCCCCTGTATCAAGTAATACTTCTACATTATTTTCAAAATTTCTAAATTAATAATTGGCAAACATAATTTTTCCTCAGTTTCTGGCTCTACTTCCTCCTCAATTTTGAAAAATTCACGTGGATGTTCATATACATTTACACTGAAATCTAGTGGTCTGTCGCGTTCTAAAAATCCTGTCCAGGTCTGTTTTCCCTACTCGGTCCTGGTCTAGCCGTCACCTCAGCGTACGTCCTAGGCGTTTCCACTCGTTCCGTGTCTGTATTAGCAGTCCCGCTCATGTCTGGTGAACTATTCATTCTGGTAGGTCCCGGTCTCTGTGCAGGTCCCTTCCTAAACTATTACTCCTAACGTATGGTCGTCTCTGTTCCCAATTCTGTCGCTGGTATCCGTAATTATTCCCCTTCTAGCATAGTTGTCCCGTCTATTGTCAAACCTAACTGTGTTGATCTGTCTTTCCCTGTTTTCCGAGGTCGTCCACTACTTACGTCGTCGTACCTCTGCAGGTATTCCAAAACATCTCTGTCCACTATGTTCTGTAGTGCTACGTGCTGTCTTATGTCTACCTCGAAGTGTCGTGATAAATACTTAATAATTTGTCGGTCCGTCAGTGGTGGGTTCAGTTGCTTTGCTATGCTATACTTGCGTATAGCATATTGCTCCTACTTCCTGAAAATTCTCCCTTAAATTTCCTGTGATTAAGTCGTCTCGTACCTGATCTTGTCTGTGGTCACTCCAGTAGTGCTTTAGAAATTTGTTTTCAAAGTCCTGATACGTGTCTATGTCCTGTCCTACTAAATTGTACCACGCTTCCGCATTGTCTTTTAATAAAGCCTTTATCGTATTTAGTTTAGTCTGTTCGTCAAATAAATTTCCCACTAGATTTCTTACACTATTAATAAAAATTTGTGGATTTACCCTGTTATCGCCATAAAATTTCATGTGTTGGTCCAATGATACTCCACCTGTAGAAAATCTGGGACCATCCCCCGTTAAATTTGACATGTTGTATTTAATACTACTAACTTCGCGTTCTACCCTGCCTAACTGATCCCTACATGAGTCCGTCACTTCAGTCATTTTACATTAATCTCTTCTTCACAGAACATGCGTACTTCGGACTTTAAATGTCCCATTTCCTGTCGAAGACCTGTAATATCACGCTCATTTTATCAACCCTATTTTCAACTTCCCCCATCTTTACGGTAAGACTATTTTTAAATTCTGAAACTTCTTTATTCGTCTTATCTATTTTCTCACTTAGGGTTTCCCTAACTCCTGTTAATGTCTCATTCATTCGGTCAAATTTTCGATTTGAGTCCTCTCGCTCTATTCGATTCATCGCTTAGCAGTTCTAATTTTCTGTTGACTCCTCCATCGCTCTATTTGATTCTTCACTCATCCTCTCTAACATTCTCAATATCATCTCGTTTCCTTGATCCCCTGATTCCGTCCTCGACTGATCTCTACTGCCTCCAGCTTCTTCCATTTTAGAATTTTTTTCGCACAATGCACTATCGTCACTTCCAATTTCCACTCCTTGACTCCTTAACCACTCTTTTCTCTGCATACGTTCTACTCACTCACACACAAAATACTCTTAAATTTATACACACACAGAAACTCTCTCTCTCAGATCGCCAGTTTCCTGGAATAGTTAAACACTATCTGGAATTCGAGCCCTCACGTTGTGGTCGCCATAAACTGCTGTGATATTCTCCTTTGAATGCGGGAACTGGGTCCTTTCAACAAAAAAATTCTAGTCCCACCGATTGGGCGTCATAAACTGCTGTGATCCTGGTTTCGCTTCAGCTGCTCACCTAATTTTATAAACCTCCTCATTCATAAAATTAAACAACACATTCCTACCACAAACATCAACGTTAACTCTATTTACATCAATATTCAGAATACATTAAATTTTCAAATTAAATTTCAGCATAAAATTCAGTTTTAAAAAGAATTTCAAGATTAATTTTATTATCACTTTAACGTGCATCCAGAATTAAAGTCCTTGTTGGATGCCTACTAATTAATATAACAATATAAGCAGACCGAGTCTGAGTATAAAGGAGCATCTACCACCCTTTACGTTAATTAACCAGGTTCGTCTAATTGAGCTCAAAGACATACCCAAAGTTTCATCATAATTCAGAACATCAATACTAAATACCCTTTCTACTTAAACAAGCAAATTTCATCTTAAAATTAAAATTTTATGGTTAGTACAATTTCACTAATGTCCATTTAAAGTAAATCAATTATAAAGTTATTCAACACACACAAAATGTCAAACAAAATAGTATAATTTACCTGAAGGTTACTGTCCTCGTAGCTTCAATGTACATCGTCCCTTTAGTTAATCACACCATTCCAACAGGATTATATTTACGGCTTCTAATTCTCAACGCTTTTAAAATTTTCTCCATCACCATTTATTTAAAGTTGTTTCTGGGCTTTTCCGGAACTCATCTGTGTATATCTGACCCTTGTTTCGTGGATCCAGACACGTATTTGAACCATTTAATTATTAACACCCCGAAAAATAGCAAAGAAATTCATGCGTCTTTCACCAATATACGCCAAAACTGCCTACTTTTGTGTATACATTTGTCGTTGTAAATTTTGCTAATTGGTACAGTGATGCTAAATTTTATTACCTTGTATCTAAGTGCACTGAAGTACATTCATGTTAGCACGTAAATAACAAACTATTTTGAATCACTAAAATATACGAGCAAAATTTTAAATTATTTTATCAAACTAAAATGCACTGTTTAACATCTTGAATCAAGTCGCGGATGTAAGAGCTTTTAACGCATCGAATAGTCAAAAGTCTAAGAGGCCGAAATTCATATTACCACCGGTATATATAGCGAATAGCCGGCACGTCGCTTTTGTCCTCAAAACAGACAATTCTTAAGAATTTCTCATTCTATGTTCCCAGTCCGTCGCTCGCGCGTCGGATTTTTACGAATTTTCACTCGCCCCATTTAAATCTCAGAAATTCTCACACGGCACGCAAACATGTCCGAGAAAAACTAATTAATTTTGTACAGAAATTGTTGTTTCTACCTCTGATATTTGCATCCTATTTTCAACCAATTGTGACCCTCGTGACGTTGCTTAAATCACGCCTTTTACTATATGTGTCTTTGCTTGACGCATTTTCTCTTTCCTTTTCTAACCTGTTCGTATTGGTGCAAATTGATATTCTTTATTATCGATTATATTTTAGTCCATGTGGACTATCTGGGTTTAATAACCCCGTATCGCACCTTCTCGTGAATATTAAGCCCCGGTTTCTCCAAGATTCTTTGTAAACATTAATTATCTGCAAACTTTTCGCCGAATGAGCTTTTAAATAAACCCTGTTTTGTATTTTGTGCTAAAGCATCTGACCGTTTCCAATATCCTTAGAATCGACATGTTTATCTAAACAAATTAAACTGAAATTGCCTTTTAAAATACGCAGGTGTGTTCAAACATCCTACTTCTAACTAACACTTCTAGGATTTGCATTTTATTGGGTTTTACAAGTTTCTGTAGATATTATCTGTACGTTTTGTTCAATACCGGTTACTTGAAATAGAGTTAATTAAGATAAATTTTGCACGTAATTTCCATTTGTTTAGGAATAATTACATTACACGCAGAGCTTTTAATACTGCTTCTTTTGATATAAAGCGTCTTGTACATGATTTAAATCTCTTATGTTTAATGAAACTAATAAATTTTTATGCTTCACGGTTTTAATAACGCGTATTATCTAATAATATTCATTATACACGGTGATTAAAATTATTTGATGTGATTATTTAATTTTCTACCCTGGTCTAAATATGAGTATTTTCCCCCTATTTGAATACAAATAATCCCACTTATTTGAATGCAAATATAAAGCATTTAGACAAAAAATTACAAAAAAAAATTGCCTATCTCTCTCTACCCTTATCTATCTAACTTACCTACTTTGTCTCCAATCAAAAAAAAATATTTACACCTACCTATATCCCTATCCTATTCCTAACTCTCACCTAATTCTATAAACTGAAATTATCCCTAACTTCATCCTACTTATCCATCTAATCCTATATACATCTTATATACCTATCCTATTCCTAACTTTTAACTAATCTTCACTATACTTTACTTCCCCCTACCTAATCCTATATACCTATCCTACTCTTACTCTATTCCTAACTCTCCACTAATCTTATAAGAAATATCTACACTTAACCTATCTTATTTTCTTCCTACATTTAATCTTTATTCTCATCCTAAACACCTATTTCTAACTATTTCCCATATTTATCCTATACTTAGCTTTATTTTCTACATCTATACTACAATTCACCTATCTCTATCTTTTGTTCATCAAGTTACTTAAATCTAACTCTCTTCTTGACCCTCCAAGTCTTTCTTCTCACCATCCTAATACTCTTCATCCCTATTTCTCCCCCTTCTATATCTATACTTAAATTCCTTATTATCTCACATACAATAAACTTATCATCCCTATTATCCTGACTCTTAAATACTGCTTCTTCTTCAGTCCCTACACTTGTCTGTTTCTCATTTATTATTGTTTCCCTTTCTGCCGACAAACCAAACGATACTACTTTAAAATTATCGATTTTTCCCTCTATGGAAAATCCTGTGTACCTTCTAGAATGCTTGTGTAATGGAATCCGCCAGAATGAATCCCTTAAATCTACTTGATTAAAAACAAACTTGCCACTTAACCTCGTCAAAAATAATTCTGCCTTCACCTGCTCCCGATATGCTGCTGTTGCTTCTACCCCCACTACTTCTGCATGTTTTTGTACTAAAGCTTGAACCTCTACTCTCCTATCCTCTGGACATCTTATTGTGTTGATCTGTTTACCTTCATCATCCTCTACCTCTACTACATTAATACTAAACCCCGTGTCATCCTCTGTGACTTCATAACTGCCCTTCCATGGCACTACCCTATCATTAATCCTTATTACCTTCCTTTCCCTATCTATCAAAACCCCTAACTTCATCATACAGTCAACACCTAAAATGCTCTGAAACTTCAGTCCAGGTACAATTACAAACTCCTGTTCACAGCTTAAACCTCCTATATCTATCCTAAGCACCACAACACTATTTACTACAGCAAACTTCTTTTTATTTGGAGCTACTAAATGGCTACGCTTTATAGGCATAATTCTATCACAAACCTTATCCCTAATTTTGCTGACGAATTCCTCCGATATTAAACTCGCCTCTGCCCCTGTATCAAGTAATACTTCTACATTATTTTCAAAAATTTCTAAATTAATAATTGGCAAACATAATTTTTCCTCAGTTTCTGGCTCTACTTCCTCCTCAATTTTGAAAAATTCACGTGGATGTTCATATACATTTACACTGAAATCTAGTGGTCTGTCGCGTTCTAAAAATCCTGTCCAGGTCTGTTTTCCCTACTCGGTCCTGGTCTAGCCGTCACCTCAGCGTACGTCCTAGGCGTTTCCACTCGTTCCGTGTCTGTATTAGCAGTCCGCTCATGTCTGGTGAACTATTCATTCTGGTAGGTCCCGGTCTCTGTGCAGGTCCCCTTCCTAAACTATTACTCCTAACGTATGGTCGTCTCTGTTCCCAATTCTGTCGCTGGTATCCGTAATTATTCCCCCTTCTAGCATAGTTGTCCCGTCTATTGTCAAACCTAACTGTGTTGATCTGTCTTTCCCTGTTTTCCCGAGGTCGTCCACTACTTACGTCGTCGTACCTCTGCAGGTATTCCAAAACATTTCTCTGTCCACTATGTTCTGTAGTGCTACGTGCTGTCTTATGTCTACCTCGAAGTGTCGTGATAAATACTTAATAATTTGTCGGTCCGTCAGTGGTGGGTTCAGTTGCTTTGCTATGCTATACTTGCGTATAGCATATTGCTCCCTACTTCCTGAAAATTCTCCCTTAAATTTCCTGTGATTAAGTCGTCTCGTACCTGATCTTGTCTGTGGTCACTCCAGTAGTGCTTTAGAAATTTGTTTTCAAAGTCCTGATACGTGTCTATGTCCTGTCCTACTAAATTGTACCACGCTTCCGCATTGTCTTTTAATAAAGCCTTTATCATATTTAGTTTAGTCTGTTCGTCAAATAAATTTCCCACTAGATTTCTTACACTATTAATAAAAATTTGTGGATTTACCCTGTTATCGCCATAAAATTTCATGTGTTGGTCCAATGATACTCCACCTGTAGAAAATCTGGGACCATCCCCCGTTAAATTTGACATGTTGTATTTAATACTACTAACTTCGCGTTCTACCCTGCCTAACTGATCCCTACATGAGTCCGTCACTTCAGTCATTTTTACATTAATCTCTTCTTCACAGAACATGCGTACTTCGGACTTTAAATGTCCCATTTCCTGTCGAAGACCTGTAATATCACACTCATTTTTTTCAACCCTATTTTCAACTTCCCCCATCTTTACGGTAAGACTATTTTTAAATTCTGAAACTTCTTTATTCGTCTTATCTATTTTCTCACTTAGGGTTTCCCTAACTCCTGTTAATGTCTCATTCATTCGGTCAAATTTTCGATTTGAGTCCTCTCTCGCTCTATTCGATTCATCGCTTAGCAGTTCTAATTTTCTGTTGCACTCCTCCATCGCTCTATTCGATTCTTCACTCATCCTCTCTAACATTCTCAATATCATCTCGTTTCCTTGATCCCCTGATTCCGTCCTCGACTGATCTCTACTGCCTCCAGCTTCTTCCATTTTAGAATTTTTTTCGCACAATGCACTATCGTCACTTCCAATTTCCACTCCTTGACTCCTTAACCACTCTTTTCTCTGCATACGTTCTACTCACTCACACACACTCAAAATACTCTTAAATTTATACACACACAGAAACTCTCTCTCTCAGATCGCCAGTTTCCTGGAATAGTTAAACACTATCTGGAATTCGAGCCCTCACGTTGTGGTCGCCATAAACTGCTGTGATATTCTCCTTTGAATGCGGGAACTGGGTCCTTTCAACAAAAAAATTCTAGTCCCACCGATTGGGCGTCATAAACTGCTGTGATCCTGGTTTCGCTTCAGCTGCTCACCTAATTTTATAAACCTCCTCATTCATAAAATTAAACAACACATTCCTACCACAAACATCAACGTTAACTCTATTTACATCAATATTCAGAATACATTAAATTTTCAAATTAAATTTCAGCATAAAATTCAGTTTTAAAAGAATTTCAAGATTAATTTTATTATCACTTTAACGTGCATCCAGAATTAAAGTCCTTGTTGGATGCCTACTAATTAATATAACAATATAAGCAGACCGAGTCTGAGTATAAAGGAGCATCTACCACCCCTTTACGTTAATTAACCAGGTTCGTCTAATTGAGCTCAAAGACATACCCAAAGTTTCATCATAATTCAGAACATCAATACTAAATACCCCTTTCTACTTAAACAAGCAAATTTCATCTTAAAATTAAAATTTTATGGTTAGTACAATTTCACTAATGTCCATTTAAAGTAAATCAATTATAAAGTTATTCAACACACACAAAATGTCAAACAAAATAGTATAATTTACCTGAAGGTTACTGTCCTCGTAGCTTCAATGTACATCGTCCCTTTAGTTAATCACACCATTCCAACAGGATTATATTTACGGCTTCTAATTCTCAACGCTTTTAAAATTTTCTCCATCACCATTTATTTAAAGTTGTTTCTGGGCTTTTCCGGAACTCATCTGTGTATATCTGACCCTTGTTTCGTGGATCCAGACACGTATTTGAACCATTTAATTATTAACACCCCGAAAAATAGCAAAGAAATTCATGCGTCTTTCACCAATATACGCCAAAACTGCCTACTTTTGTGTATACATTTGTCATTGTAAATTTTGCTAATTGGTACAGTGATGCTAAATTTTATTACCTTGTATCTAAGTGCACTGAAGTACATTCATGTTAGCACGTAAATAACAAACTATTTTGAATCACTAAAATATACGAGCAAAATTTTAAATTATTTTATCAAACTAAAATGCACTGTTTAACATCTTGAATCAAGTCGCGGATGTAAGAGCTTTTAACGCATCGAATAGTCAAAAGTCTAAGAGGCCGAAATTCATATTACCACCGGTATATATAGCGAATAGCCGGCACGTCGCTTTTGTCCTCAAAACAGACAATTCTTAAGAATTTCTCATTCTATGTTCCCAGTCCGTCGCTCGCGCGTCGGTTTTACGAATTTTCACTCGCCCCATTTAAATCTCAGAAATTCTCACACGGCACGAAAACATGTCCGAGAAAAACTAATTAATTTTGTACAGAAATTGTTGTTTCTACCTCTGATATTTGCATCCTATTTTCAACCAATTGTGACCCTCGTGACGTTGCTTAAATCACGCCTTTTACTATATGTGTCTTTGCTTGACGCATTTCTCTTTCCTTTTCTAACCTGTTCGTATTGGTGCAAATTGATATTCTTTATTATCGATTATATTTTAGTCCATGTGGACTATCTGGGTTTAATAACCCCGTATCGCACCTTCTCGTGAATATTAAGCCCCGGTTTCTCCAAGATTCTTTGTAAACATTAATTATCTGCAAACTTTTCGCCGAATGAGCTTTTAAATAAACCCTGTTTTGTATTTCGTGCTAAAGCATCTGACCGTTTCAATATCCTTAGAATCGACATGTTTATCTAAACAAATTAAACTGAAATTGCCTTTTAAAATACGCAGGTGTGTTCAAACATCCTACTTCTAACTAACACTTCTAGGATTTGCATTTTATTGGGTTTTACAAGTTTCTGTAGATATTATCTGTACGTTTTGTTCAATACCGGTTACTTGAAATAGAGTTAATTAAGATAAATTTTGCACGTAATTTCCATTTGTTTAGGAATAATTACATTACACGCAGAGCTTTTTAATACTGCTTCTTTTGATATAAAGCGTCTTGTACATGATTTAAATCTCTTATGTTTAATGAAACTAATAAATTTTTATGCTTCACGGTTTTAATAACGCGTATTATCTAATAATATTCATTATACACGGTGATTAAAATTATTTGATTTGATTATTTAATTTTCTACCCTGGTCTAAATATGAGTATTATATATATATATATATATATATATATATACAGGGTGCTTCAAAAAAATGTATACACACTTTAAACTATTGTAGTTTTCCCGCTCTACAAGGCTAATGTTCTATTTCTTCGCCAGGTGCCAGCATAATCGTCCCTCTATGTTATATTATCAGTTGGAATTTGTAATATCAACATGGGGGACATACGTTTGAGTTTTGAAGAACGTAAGCAGGTTATTAAGTGGTACTGGAAGTTTGAGAATGTAAATGAAGTTCAAAGACAGTGGAGAAGGAGTATGATACAGAACCACCTTCAAGATTCAACGGCAGTCTTGGAACTGTTTCAACGCTCTCTAACAAATCTTCAAGGCAAGGGGCACGTGAAAGTGATGTAAGTGCTAGCAGCGTGCTACGCATTCTGAAGAGAGGCAAGTATCGTGTTTACATTCCAAGGCTGGTGCAACAGCTAAATGACGACGATCCAGATCGAAGGTTGCAATTTTGTGAATGGATTCAGGAGATGGTGATACGTGAACCGGCATTTATGGGTAGCATCATTTGTCGGGCCAGTGGATAGGACGCAGGGGGCCAATCGAGTTTCCAGCACGCACTCCAGACCTTACACCACTGGATTTCTTCTTGTGGGGCACAGTAAAAGATGAGGTGTACAAACGTAAACCACGTAACCTAGACATTCTTTGGAATGAGATTCAAGCAGTGTGTAGAGAAATCTCATTGGACGTTTTGATACGATGTACAGAATCTGTGGTGACTCGTACTCAGAATTGTATTGATGCTGCAGGTCACCAATTTGAACAGTATTAACATTTGTTATTTATGTTTCATTTACATTGGACTTTCAGCTTTCTATTTTCCTGAAATTTAACTTTGTAGAACGGTAAATAAATTTTCTATGGAAGTTCAAAGTGTGTATACATTTTTTTGAAGCACCCAGTATATATATAGATGTGCTAGTGGTCATTTAGAAGGTTATTTAGCACCACTCTGTGAACATCATACATTATTCCGAACCTAAGTAAAAATAAAGAAATTTTTTTAAATACTCATTTTCATAGTAATGTATTTATAGAAGCACCCAGTATTTATTGGAACGTTCAGTATATTATATTATGAATTCATAAACCCCGTGATTGGGCCAGCTTCATTTGTATTACGTTACCTAATCATAATTTTAAATAAGAATAAAGTATATTTCGCGAGTAAAAATATGTTTTTGAAAAAATATTTATTCATAAATTTGATATTGAAGTACTCGATACGGCATCATTATAAATACGTGCTAGAAAAATTTAAATTTGCAGGGAAAGTGCGGATATTTAATTTTCATTTCATTTACAGAACAAGCGTATTAAAGTATTGAAATGTGTGTAAAATAATGCTACACATAAGTGTTGTATTTATTTTGACAAGGGCACGTATACAATCTTGAATAGAAAAGTATGATTCATTAAATAACTTCATGAACATTCCATTGTTAATAGGTATTGCCCATAATATAAGATAAACAATTTAAACGTTCATTTAATAATTAACGAAACTAGTAAATCAAGCGATATGGGCTGTAAAAATGAAAGAATTACAGAGATAAATCTTGATAATGTTTGTAAATGTATTAATTAACGATAGCCTCGATCTATAAAATGGCCACATTCTGTGAAGTTGCATAGTACAAACGATTCAAAATCGGACGAATCTTTAAATTTAAACCAACTAAAACATAGGAACAATGCCCAGAGATTACTAAACTTTTTGAAACGTGTGACGTCACGTGTATTTTGTCTTTTTAAACCCAAAAAAATGCGCGAAGTGGTCAGTAGCTAATAATGAGTCGAGTCAATGGTCAGTGTTGAATACTTGTTTTAAAACGTCATGGTGTTAGATAAATAGTAAACAGGCGACTTTGAAAGTTATTGCTACTCTGAAGTAAAATTTTGAAGTAGATAAGTAAAATGGTTTTAAATGAATGAACAATAATGAGCTACAGCAAGAAGTTTTAATTTGAATAGAAATATATGGTAAATGTGTTATAAGATTTTAAACGATTTGAACGATATTGATATATGGGTTTGGAAAGCATACATGAAATTTAATTATATTAAATGGTAAATTAATTTGAAATGATTTGGATGAACTTGGTATATCCATTTGAGATGAAATTGTGATGGTATTTTTTCAACGATTTAGTAAAAGAGATTTTTGGACTATATTTTAGTGTAAGCAAGAAATTATCTAGTAGTTATAAAAATTTGAACTTAGACTTCAGATATTGTTTGAAAGAAAAAGCCATAGTGGCAATATTGGACTCTATCTTTAGATTTTAATGTTTGCATGAAAGTATTTTTTGAGGTTACATGTATGTTATTGTTGCTTAAAGAAAAGCTGTATGGGGTTGTAACAATTGTCATTTGAAATATTGTTTGTTAAAGAATATTTGATGTCATTGTAAGTTTTATGTCTGATTCTAGTGGTTTCATTTAAACTGAGCTGTCAAAAATAATTAAGGCAACACTTAATGGAATCATCTTCAAGGTCAACAGCAACGTTTATTGATGCGCAACGGCGGGCATCGTTAGCTACAGTTTACAGCACTTTTATCAATGCCCAACCTAGGGCTCATTTAGATCAGCTACTGTCCACAGCACTTTTATTGGCGTCCCAACTTGGTGCTCGATTAAGTATTTTGAAAATTAGAATTGTGTGTCTTGTAGGATTTTGTAGGAGTTTTCTGTGAAGTACATTTGATTGGTTTCCAGAATGACTGATAGGATGAAAGGAATTCGTGAAAGATTGAAAGCAGAAGGTGTGGAAATTGGTTCTTTAAGAAAGTGTCTATTTGGAAGATCCTAAAAGGGAGGAGCCAGAGAAAATGATGGAATAGAGTATAGGAGATATTCAGAAATCTAAAATGATGGTTCTTTTAAGTTTAAATAAAAGCATGCAAAAAATGAATGAAAAAAATTAAAAGTATGAAAGAATTGGGTAAAAATTTTATAAGAATACTCAGGAATTATGAGTTGAATTTGGACAACATATAGCAAAATTGGGAGAAGGTTTAAAATTAGAAACCGAGAAGAATGTAAGAAAATTTAAAGAGATGAGTCAGAAATTATGTGTAGGCTTAAAATAGATTGATAAGACCATAGAAGAAATGAAATTTGAAATTATAGGGAGAGTGGTACAGATTTTAGAGGACATGTAAAATGTAAAGGAGGAAATTGTCCAAATAAAATCTAATCAAGGAGCGCATGAGAAAGATATAAATGGAAAAATTAAGAACTTAGGTCAAAAGGTATACGAAATTGAAGAAAGTTGTCAAGCAGAATTTAAATCATTTAAAAATGACTTGAAAGGTTTTGGAAATAAGGTAAAAAATTTAGAGTATAGACTGAAAAATATTAATTTTGGAGAAATCATGAGGCGGAGTCAGAGTTGTGTCTCAGAACAATATTTAAAATTTGTGGGGATAATAAACTAAATCCAAAACAATTCTTAAATGTCAAAACTTTAATATAGGGTAGCTGTGAGAAACAAACAAAATTAAATATAGTGAGATTGATGTTGGAAGTGCTGAAATTTGGTTTGGACTAATAGAAAGCGAATTAAGATTATTTAAAGATTCTGAGGTCAAAATTTTAAAACATTTCTGGGGGATAATCAACAATTTAGAGTAAGAGATAACTTCATCGTGGGAAAATATAATACCAACTCAGGCATGACAAGGGAATTATAGGCCATAAAACAAACCAGTGTGGAAAAACAACTTGACTCTCCATTGGAACACGAACAAATAATTAAATATCTAGCAAGATATTTTGAGGCGAAGGTGAGACAATGCATTGCTTTGCAAAACATTGTAGACCGGGACGTATTTTTAGAATACTTGCAACGATATGGCGAAATGGGTCAACCCAGAAGGGCAGAGGGTAGAGACTAGTAACCAGCCTATAAATTCTTTTAACTACTAGAGAAGCATATGACCTGAACGGTTCTACTGTAGAAATTTCTACATGGCAAGTTTTAATAAGGCTAATTGGAGCCAAAGAGAGCCAAAAGAGAGGTGGGAAGAGACAATAAAACGAAAACTACTTAAAATAGGAGCATAGATAGGGAAAGCGAGAATAATGGAAATGCACCGAGATAAGCTCAACAAGAAAAATATCAGGACATACGTGCTAAAACAGTAAATAGGCCGAAACCTTCGACAACTAGGTAGGATTTTCAGTAAGAGACAGACCAAGCACATCCGTCAAAATTAATTAATATGAACATGAATGTGAGTTTATAAGATTTTATTTAGAAAGTGAAGATAATTTAAATAAAAGCTTATTACCTATTTTAAATTTAAATTTAGAAGATAAAATTATTAAAGTACTTTTAGATACAGAAGCTGCAGCATCGGTGATTTCAGAAAACTTTATTAAAAATAAAATTCAAGGGTTAAATAATGACTTGATACCTGTAAAGAAACGTAACTTGGTAGCACCGAACAACAGAAAGTTTGTGAGTATAAATAGTATGGCAACCTTAAAATGTAAGGTTAGGGACTATAAACTTTGAACACGAATTTATAGTTGTACCTGGATTAAGGATGGAGGCAATTTTTGGGATGAATTTAATAAATAAGTTGAAGTCGTGAATAGAGGCAAAAATAAGATGATTATATGTGGTGAATACTATATTAAGAGGGATTATGAAGTAAATGTTGAAGTCGAGAAAGATTGTGTTAACTTGAATCATTGTGAGTTAGAGGCAGTAGAGGAAGAAGTAAATGAAGTAGAGGTAAAGATTATTGAGGATCCAAGTGAGGTACAGGGTGAAATAGAGTCACCTTTGATTAAATATTTCAAAGTGGATGAAAGAAAATTGAAGATTTGAGCATTTCTACAAGTTATGAATATAAGATGGTAACTTTGCATTGTCCCCTTTTCCAATGAGATATAAAGTGTATGTGTACTACAGAGTATAAAATAAATGTACTGTGGCGGAGCTAGCATTTGCCTTTAAGGACTGCGGAGTTTACAAAAGACTTATCTCAGGTGGAAGGAAATTATTCACAGATAAAGCTCTTAAGGCTCTTGATATGATTATTTTCTTTTCTCACCTGGCAATAGAAGAATTAGAAATAAAACATAAGTTAGAGCAAGGAAAATACTAAGTTTGTATATTGAAATTTTGATTATTAACATAGGAACAATTATCTCTATAAAAGCAATCAGTAATCAGGAAATCACAGTTTAATACAATGTTTTTAAAAGCATTTACACAAAACTCTTTGTAAAGACAATAAAATAGTTTTGTTTCAATTTTAACTTATTTGCTTGTAAACCTTTTTTACCATAAAAAATTTCATGAAATTTTGTATGTTCACAGAGTTAGGTTATAAGCATTAACGAGAAATATTTTAGAGCACATTTTATTTAAGTGCAAGATCAGCAAAAGGCAAAACCACTATTGTGAAAACTCTCATAGACAATTTAGGTAGGTGTAAAGAATTAGGTTATAATGTTTATACACTACCATTTACAATGAAAAGAAATTACAGTAAAAATCATACCTGAAGTAGTAGATTGTTACTTATATTTTAATTTTTTTTCGAGTTCCACTTGGTACTTTGTAGAAAACATCTAGCAGTTGTCAAACGACTTCTTCATATAATAACATCTGGAAAAGTCTTTAACTTTCTAAATAGATAAACATCTTGTCTGCCAAATATGCATTTATAGATAATTAGATTCCATCAGAGAAAAAAAATCTCGGCATCCAGATATTTTATATTATGTAGGTAAAATGGTTGTCATCATCATTAGGTCTTCAGTCCTAGAACTGGTTGGACGCGTACTATCATTGTTTCCTAGTCTGAACCAACCTACACATTTCGCTGAAATTTGCTCAGTCTGCATCTATCCCTATCTGTGTGCGAAAGTCTGATCTCGGTCTATCCCTACCTATTTTTCCTATCTCTGCTTGTAATATATCCAGTACTATCCCCCAGAAATGCCTTAGAATGTATCCTGTTTTTGTATTTCTCCTATTTTTTTCGTTTTCCACAGATATATTTATTCCTCTACTATTTCTACAACCAATTTGTTATTAACTTTGTCTGTCCATGCTACCATCCTCATAGATCTAAAGCACAACATTCCAGAAGGCTTCTATCTCTTTCTGTCTGCTTTTCCTGCTGCCCCTATTTCATAGATGTACTGTGCTGTGCTCCACATTATGCTTTGAACAGTTTTCTTTTTGTATTTATGTTCATTGTGTTTGAATATAGCTGCTGTTCTTTCTTGTTTGATGTAGTTCGGCCACCTTCTATTGTTTTACAGTTTATATCCTATTTTCCTGATATTCAGTGGTGTGTGAAAGGGGGCGTAGTGGTATTCATGTGACTACTACGCCCAAGGTCCCGGGTTCGAATCCCGACACGGTCCGCTTGAAAAATGTTACGCGAACATTTCTCACAAAAATACACCCTCGTTTGGATGAAAGGTAAAATGGAGATCCTGTGTGTGTGTTGTCACGCATGTTAAAGATCCTTATCTTGTTTGGAACAGCGAGGGTTCGGCAAAATTACAAATTTTCTAGGTAAAAAAACTCGCTTCCTGGCCAATGTAGTACCTTTGGGTGGAGCATTGGTAAGCATGTAAGGTATGTGAAGGGAGGTAAGCAGCCTTTGGCTCCTAAGCACTTGAACCTTTGTCAAATTAATAGTTTCTCCAATTTATCTTTTCTCACAATCAACATTAGTTGAAAATATTTCACAACCAACACCTGTAGTTGTTTATAATAATCATCAGATTTAAGAGCACTTATTTTTTCGTCATCTTGAAACTGGTTGGACTTGTACCTCAGTTTATTTATGTTCTGAGTTAGCCTACCCAGTTCCCTGCAATTCTCACAACAGCCTATAGATTCCCTTCTATTGTTTTCTAATTATATGCTCTATTTCACTGAGATTCAGTGGTATGTGAAGAGGGTTAAGCAGTCTGTGGCTGCCAAGGATCTCCCAACACTTAGACATTTGCCATATTAATAGTTTTCCAATAAATCCTTTCGCACAATTAACATTAGTTGAGAGTATTGCAAAACCAATATCTGTAGTATCTATAGTAATCACCATGTTTAAGTACAGTACTCTTTTACATACTAGAACTTTAGTTTTATTTTTGTTAATTTTCATACCATATCTCTCTGTTAGAACTGTTTCCATTTCATTAAGAGCAGCTTCTAACTCTTCTTTGCTGGATGCTAATACCGCTATATCATTTGCAAATCTAAGCGTATCAATCTTTTGTCCCTGTATATTAATTCCAAATGTTTTCCTACATTTGACAGTATTCATTGCCTTTTCTATGTACAAGTTAAAAATTAATGGGGATAAGGCACATACCTGTCTCATCCCTTTTCTAATATTTACTTTTCTACTTTCTTGCTCTAAGTCTATTACCGCCATTTGCTCTTTGTATAAGCTATGTACTATCCATCTGTCCTTAAAACTCATTCCAATCTTTTTGAGTAGTTCGAACATTTTTTTCCATTTTACATTGTTGAATCTACAAATCTACAAACCCTATATATACGCTTTCCCTCTTCTCTATTTATTCTCAATTATCAATCTCAGAGCTAAAATAGCCTCCCGTGTTCCTCTGTTGCGCTTAAACCCAAATTGATCTTCTTCCAGTATTTCTTCAGCTCGTTTTTCTATTTGTCTTTGTACAATTCTAGTTAATATTTGTGAAACGTGTGGTGTCAAACTTATTGTTTGAAAATTTTCACATCTATCCGCGCCTCTTTTTTTTGGTATAGTTACTATGATCTTACGTTTGAAATCATTGAATATCTCGCCTTTCTCATACATATAGCTTACAAGTCGGAAGAGACGTTCTGTTACTGCTTGTCCAACGGCTTTTAGAGTTTTTGCTAGCACCTTATCTGTACTCGGTGTCTTACCATTTTTCAGACCCTTTAATGCTAATTCAAACTGATCTCTAACTATAAATCATTTTCAATGTCTGATTCCTGTTCTAATGCTGTTAGTTCCTCTTCTGAATATAAATTCCCTATCTATTCCTGCCATCTAGCTGCTTTCTCTACATTTTCTATAATGACGTTTCCTCCCGTGTCCCTTATATTTTTGCTATATGGTTTTATATCCTTAAAATTCATTCTAATTAATTTCTATGCAATGTCTGTCTTTCCTATTTCCATCTTAGTTTGTACCTCTTTGCACTTTTTATCAATCTATTGTTCTTTAGCTTTCTTGCATTTGCGAATAATTTCCCATTTTATGGCTTTGTATCTCTGTTTAACTGTTTCATCTGATCTATTTTTGTATTTTCGCCTTTCTTCTATTAAATTCAGGATATCCTTTGTTATCCATGGTTTCTTATTTTCTTTTTGTGTATACCCCAGAATATTTTTGACCGCCATGTCTAGGCTGGATTTAATGTTATTCCATTTTGTTTCTACTTCCTTAGTATCACAAATTTGACTTTTTTCAAATCTTTTATGGCTATCTTTATCTTTTAGCTTCTCAAAGTCGAAGTGCCTTTTTCCGTTCCTCTTTTTCAGATTTTTAAATTTAAGTGCGGCCTTCATAATTACGATGTTGTGGTCAGTGTCTATATCTGATTCCGGGTAGCTTCTACAGTCTTTTACTTGATTTCTAAACTATTGTCTAACAATAATGTAATCTATTTGATATCTTCCTATATCTCCTGGCATCTTCTACGTGTATCGTCTTCTAGCATGATGTTGAAATAATGTATTTGTGATGGTTAAGTTTTTCTTGTTGCAAAATTCTACTAGCCTATTTCCCCTGTCATTTCTCGTGCCTAAACCAAATAAACTTACTATCGCTCCTTCCCTACCCTCACCTACCGTTGCATTAAAATCCCCGTAATGATTAAATTTGTATGTCCTTTTACGTCGTTTAGTATGTCTTTGATATCTTTGTAGATCACCTCTACCTCTTCTTCAATGTAGCTAGCGGTGGGCATCTATACTTGTATTATTACTGTATTTACTGGTTTAGATTCAAAGCTAATTATGAGTACAATTTTTTTCTCTTTTGTAAGTAGTTTTGTACACGCCGCCCTATTTTTTTTCGCATTTCTCTCCCCACTACTTATTTCATATTTCTGACATTCCACGCTCCGACTCGCAGAATATTCACGGATCTTGTTCTATACTTTCGGATTACATCCCCCGAAGTAGTCCCCTCCCGGAGATCTGAATGGGGGACTATTTTACCTCCGGAATTTTTTACCCCAGAGGATGCCATCATGTTTACTAAAAATTTCTGTACGCAGTGTACTTGGGAGGTAATGTGGTGGTTTCCTGTTGCCGTCCACATCACAGTAGTGTGTCTTAGAATGTCATACCGACCCCTATGGTCTCTGCCACTGTAAGTACCGAAAAAGCTGCTGCCCTCTTTCGGGGACATGTAAGCATAAATCCAAAATCAAACTTAATTCAAAGTGGTAATAAAATGTGTTTTGAGAGTAAGGAAAACAAAAGCATTATATAAAGTGCAAAGCACTTTGTAACATGACTAGATCTCAGCCAAAGACATGTTACAACTTTTAAGAAAGATGAGTTTGAGGAAGAATTGAATGGTGATAAAAATTTGAGTGAGGGTATCAATGATAAATCAAGTACTTATGTTATGAATCATTTAGTTATAATAAAAAGAAGTGACATTAGTAAGAAATTAGGTTTAAATATGAAAAGTATGAATAGGTGCAATAATAAACAATATAATTGTCCAACGGCACTAGATAGTATCTTGCCAAGATTAGGTAATAAGAAAGTTTTTTGAAGATTGATTTAAAGAATTCATTTTTAGAAAAGAGATATAAAGGATTTTTGATAGATGGACTTATTTAAAGATGTTCCTTTTGGTTTGACTGCGGGCACAGTAGCATTAGTAAAAACTTTGTAGTGTATCTTGGACCGCGTAGTGAAATTTTTATGCTATATTTTGTTGAAATTGTTATTTTTATATGAGGGTTTTTGCAGTATTTAGTAAATCTATTAGAAAGGTTTTTTTGAGATTGAACTTGGTATTTGATAAAACTCTGTGTTAATAGGATGAAAACGTTAATAATAAAGCAAAAAATACAGGAAGACAATGCAAAGGTGAGTGGGTCAGAAACTCTAGGAAAACAAAAGCAATAGTGGCTTGGAATACATTAACAGCTGTAAAAAGAAAACATGCGAAAGTAAAATACTGCATTCCTTGTAAAGAATCATGTACATACAGGTGTTCTGAGAAATAAATTAACAGTGTAGACATTAAATTTTTACAAAGTACTGGAATTATCAAGTTTACATAGGCAAAGACATTCATCATCATCATTAGGTCTTCAGTCCTAGAACTGGTTAGACGCGTACCATCATTGTTCCCTATTCTGAACTAACCTACAGATTTCCCTGAAATATGCACAGTTTGCATCTATAACTGTCTGATCTAGGTCTACATCTACCTCTTTTTTCCTATCTCTGCTTGTAATATATCACATACTATTCCCCAAAAATGCCTTAGAACGTATTCCGCCCTACTATTTCTCTTTTTCCCCAGATATCCTTGTTCCCATACTATTTCTGTAACTTATTTGTTATTATCTTTGTCTGTCCATGCTATCGTCCTCATACATCTGGAGCATTTCAAAGACTGCTACCGTTTTTGTGTCTGCATTTCAGCCAACATTTTTTAACATGTTTCTATTTATACAATTGAGAGGATGGTTATTAAAGAAGTGTGCGATTGCATTATTGAAAGGCTTAAGTAGTCGTTTTTTTTTATATTTATTTTGAGGGGGAAAATTCATTATGATTTAAGTTACCTCTTTGGTAGATTTTAACATGGTTCTGAGGCGACTCTATGGCGGGTTTACACTTGTCAGATACCACTGTTGTTCTATGAAGATTGTATATGGATCTGAGGCGACCCTATGGCGGGTTTACACTTGTCAGATACCACTGTTGTTCTATGAAGATTGTATATGGATCTGAGGCGACCCTATGGCGGGTTTACACTTGTCAGATACCAATGTTGTTCTATGAAGATTGTATATGGATCTGAGGCGACTCTATGGCGGGTTTACACTTGTCAGATACCAATGTTGTTCTATGAAGATTGTATATGGATCTGAGGCGACTCTATGGCGGGTTTACACTTGTCAGATACCAATGTTGTTCTATGAAGATTGTATATGGATCTGAGGCGACCCTATGGCGGGTTTACACTTGTCAGATACCAATGTTGTTCTATGAAGATTGTATATGGATCTGAGGCGACCCTATGGCGAGTTTACACTTGTCAGATACTAATACTGTTCAACGGAGATTGTATATGGTTTTGAGGTAACCTTATTATGGATTTATACTTGTCAGATACCAGTGCTGTTTTACAAGGATTGTTAATATGCTTATTTTTATGTAATTAGTTATTTTATGTATAAATAGAAATCATGTATGTAGGCTGTATTTCATGTTAATATTGCAAGGAAAATCCAGGAAAAACTTGCAATGCTACCTAGATATTGTGGGCATTTGATTTTCATTTGTTATTTCTTTTAGTAATGGAATCCATTGTTTACTGAAAATCCCGGATTCGTTTGCAACGCAGTTATTTTTATGTAGGGTTATATAGGCAGCTTCTTTGATTTTGCGTTTTTGGTGGTTTTCTTCTTTTCTTCTTTTCTTCTTTTCAGGAGTATGTGTATTCAGCTCGTTCTCTTTCTATTGTTTTCTAATTTTATACCCTATTTTACCGAGATTCAGTGAAGGAGGTTAAGCAACCTGTGGCTACCAAGATCCCCCAACACTTAGACATTTGCCGAAATAATGGTTTTCTAGTAAATCCTTTCACACACTTAACATTATTCGAGAATATTGCCCAACCAATTCTTGTAGTTACTTATAATAATCATCATGTTTACGCACAGTTATCTTTTCGTCATTAGTTTATCCATCTTGGGATTGGTTGGATGCGTACCTCCATTGATTTCTATTCTGGGCTAGCCTACACATCTCCCTGAAATCTCTACAGCCTACATCTTTTACTATCTGTGTGCAGTAGTCTAATCTAGGTCTGCCTCTTCTTCTCTTTTTTCCTATCTCTGCTTCTAAAATATTCCGCACTATTCCCTCATGCCGTAGTATGTGGCCTATCATCCCATCTCTCCTATTTTTTACTGTTTTCCACATATTTCTTTCTTCCCTACCATTTTAGTACCTCTTCGTTCTTAACTTTGTCTGTCCATGATATCTTCATCATACGCCTGTAACACCACATTTCAAAGGCTTCTACCTTTTTCTTGTCCGCTTCTCCTACTGTCCAGGCTTCACAGCCGTACAGTGCTGTGCTCCACACATATGTTTTAAGCAATCTTTTCCTTGTTTTTATGTTTGTGGTCTTTGAGCACAATAGTTGCTTTTTCTTGTTAAATGTAGCACGACCTTGTGCTAATCTTTGTTTTATATCTTTTGTGCTTTTCTCATCTTGCGTTATTTGGCTTCCTAGGTAGCAGAAATCCTTAACCTCTTGTAAGTTCGTGTTAAATACTTGTATTCTTGTTTTTAATTTATTTTCCCCACCTTTGCAAACTAGAACTTTAGTTTTAGTTTTGTTAATTTTCATACCGTATCTCTCTGTTAGAACCGTTTCCATTTCATTAAGAGCTGCTTCTAACTCTTCCTTGCTAGATGCTAATACCGCTATATCATCTGCAAATCTAAGCATATCAATTTTTTGTCCCTGCATAGTAATTCCAAATGTCTTTCTGCATTTGACAGTATTCATTGCCTCTTCTATGTACAAGTTAAAAATCAATGGGGATAGGGCACATCCCTGTTTCACCCCTTTCCTAATGTTTACTTCTCTACGTTCCTGCTCTAATTCTATTACTGCTGTTTGCTCTTTGTATAAGCTATGTACTATTCGTCTATCCCTATAACTCATTCCAATCTTTTTGAGTATTTCAAACATTTTTTTCCAATTTACATTGTCGAATGCTTTTTCCAGATCTACAAACCCTATATACATGCTTTCCCCTGTTTCTATTGTTTTCTCCATTATCACTCTCAGAGCTAAAATAGCCTCCCGTGTTCCCCTGTTTCGCCTAAACCCAAATTGGTCTTCTCCTAGTATTTCTTCAGCTCGTTTTTCCATTCGTCTTTGAACAATTCTAGTTAATATTTTTGCACGTGTGCTGTCAAACTTTTGTTCGAAAATTTTTACATCTATCCGCGCCTTTCTTTTTTGGTATAGTTACTATGATGCTACGTTTGAAATCTTTGGGTATCTCGCCTGTCTCATACATATAGCTTACAAGTTGGAAGAGACGTTCTGTTACTGCTTGTCCAGCGGCTTTTAGAGTTTCTGCTTGCACCTTATCTGTACCCGGCGCCTTACCATTTTTCAGACTCTTTAATGCTAATTCAAACTCGTCTCGAAGTATAGGATATCCCAAGTCATCATTTTCAATGTCTGATTCCTGTTCTAATGCAGTTAGTTCCTCTCCTGCATATAAATTCCCTATATATTCTTGCCATCTACTCACTTTCTCTACGTTTTCTATAATGACGTTTCCTTGTGCGTCCCTTATATTTTTGCTATACGGTTTTATATCTCTAAAATTCATTCTAATTAATTTGTATGCTTCGTCTGTCTTTCCTATTTCCATCTTAGTTTGTACTTCTTTGCACTTTTCATCAATCCATTGTTCTTTAGCTTTCCTGCATTTTCGAATAATTTCCCATTTTATGGCTTTGTATCTCTGTTTTCCTGTTTCGTCTGATTTATTTTTGTATTTTCGTCTTTCTTCTATTAAATTCACGATATCCTTTGTTATCCATGGTTTCTTATTTACCTTTTGTGTATACCCCAAAATATCTCTGGCCGCCATGTCTAGGCTGGATTTAATGTTATTCCATTCTGTTTCTACTTCCTTAGTTTCAGATATTTTCGCGATATCATTCAGCAATTCATTTGACTTTTTTCAAATCTTACTTGAATATCTTTGTCTTTAGTTTCTCTAAGTCCAAGTGCCTTTTTCCGTTCCTCTTTTCAGATTTTAAATTTAAGTGCGGCCTTCATAATTACGATGTTGTGGTCAGTATCTATATCTGCTTCTGGGTAGCTTCTACAGTCTTTACTTGATTCCTAAACCGTTGTCTAACAAGAATGTAATCTATTTGATATCGTCCTATATCTCCTGGCATCTTCCACGTATATCGTCTTCTAGCATGATGTTGAAATAATGTGTTTGTGATGATTAAATTGTTCTTGTCGCAAAATTCTACCAGCCTATTTCCCCTGTCGTTTCTCGTGCCTAAACCAAATAAACCTACTACCGCTCCTTCCCTACCCTCACCTACCACAGCATTAAAATCACCCGTAATTATTAAATTTTCATGTCCTTTTACGTATCTTAATATGTCTTCGATATCTTTGTAGATGGCTTCTACCTCTTTGTCACTGTAGCTAGAGGTGGGCATGTATACTTGTATTATTACTGTGTTTACCGGTTTAGATTCTAATCTAACCATGAGTACTCTTTCGTTCTGTTGTAAGTAATTTTCCACACAGTGTCCTATCTTTTCCGCATAACTATCCCCACACCCAAATTTCCGTCCTCTGCTCCTGTATGAATTACCCTGAAGTCTCCACTCCAAAATCCCCGCCTCTGGCCACCGAACTTCGCTAATCCCTACTATGTCTAGTGATAACCTATTCATTTCGATTTTTAGGTTCTCTAGCTTACCTACTTGCTTCATACTTCTAACATTCCACGCTCCGACTCGCAGAATGTTCCCGACTCTTATTTTTAACTTTCCGATCGCATCCTCCGAAGTAGTCCTCCCGGAGATCCGAATGGGGGACTATTTTAACTCCGGAATCTTTTACCCCAGAGAATGCCATCATTTTATTATAATTTAGGTACGCTGTGTACTTGGGAGATAATGTGGTGGTTTCCCGTTGCCTTCCACATCGCGGTAGTGTGTCTTAGACTGCCATACCGACCCCTATGGTCTCTGCCAATCTAAGTACCGAAAGAGCCGCTGCCCTCTTTCGGGGACCTGTCTTAGTCTGGTTCCTCACTAACGACCCTACTACTTTGGTTGGACCTGTAGTTTGGCTCTTTAGCTCATTAGAACACGCAAGCCATTTCACCTGTTCTAGTCATTTAGAACTTCGGCAAGGTGCAGGTCCATTCGAAATGGCAAAGACATTATATATATATATATATATATATATATATATATATATATATTACTCATATTTAGACCAGGGTAGAAAATTAAATAATCACATCAAATAATTTTAATCACCGTGTAGAAGCTTTGGGAAAAGGTACGCGTTATTAAAAAACCGTGAAGCATAAAAATTCATTCGTTTAATTAAACATAAGAGATTTAAATCATCTACAAGACGCTTGCTATAAAAAAGGAAGCAGTATTAAAAAGCTCTACATGTAATTTAATTATTCCTAGTAAAGAAACAAAGAGAAATTACGTGCAAAATTTATATTAATTAACTCTATTATAAGTAACCGGTATTAAACAAAATGTACTGATAATAATTGAATATTTGATTAGGAGTCACTAAAATTAAAGGGTATTAATTTTAATTGAAGTTAATTGAACCATTAGTAACATATAATATCTATAAAACTTGAAAAAACCAATAAAATGCAAATCGTAGAAGTGTTATTATGTTTGAACACCTGCGTATTTTTAAAAAGCTCATTCTGCGTAAATTTTGCAGATAATTAATGGTTACAGAGAATGTTGGAGAAACCGTCGCATAATAGTTACGAGAAATGCTAAAGGTGGGTTATTTCACAGTCCACATGGACTGAAATAATCTATAATAAAGAATATCAATTTGCACCAATAAGAACAGGGTAGATAGAGACAGATAATATGCGCAAGACCGAGACACACATATAGTAAAGGCGTGAGTGGAGCAACGTCATTGGGTTGCGATTGGGTGAAAATAAAAGGCAAAATTGAGAGGTAAAATAACATTTCTGTATAAAATTCAATTAGTTATTTCCAGAAGTTGCGAGCCGTGTCGAAATTTCTGAGATGTAACTGGTGCGAGTGCAAATTTCGTAAAATCGCATGCCGGGCTGCGGAATGGGAACCTAGCATGCGAAATTCTTTAGAATTGTCCGTTTTGGGGAACAGACCGACAGACAGGCTAACCGCTATATATACCCAGGTTAATATGAACAAGCTCTCTTAGATCTTCGACTTGATTCAATGCGTTAAACAGTGCTTTTTAGTTTTCCGGTTTTGATTAAATAATTTAAACAGTTTGCTCGTATACTTTGGTGATTTAAAAAACAGTTTGTTCTTTACGTGCTACAATGAATGTACTTTAGTGCACTTAGAAAAGAAGATACAAGGTAATAAAGTTAGTATCACTGTACTAATTAGTCAAAATTTGCAACGACGAATGAATACACAAAAGTAGGCAGTTTTGGCGTATATTGGTGAAAGAAGCATGAATTTCTTTGCTATTTTTCGGGGGTGTTAATAATTAAATGGTTCATAAACATGACTGGATCCACAAAACAAGGTTCAGATATACACAGATGAGTTCCGGAAAAGCCCTGAAACAACTTTAGATGAATGGTGGTGGAGAAATTTTAAAAGCGTTGAGAATCAGAAGCCGTAAATATAACCCAGTTGGAATGGTGTGATTAACAAAGGGACGATGTACATTGAAGCTACGAGTGCAGTAACCTTCAGGTAAATTATACTATTTTGTTTGAACTTTGATATTTTGGTGTGTGTTGAATAACTTTATAATTGATTTACTTAAAATGGACAGTAGTGAAATTGTACTAACAATAAAATTTTAATTTTTAGGTGAAATTTGCTTGTTTAAGTAGAAAGGGGTATTTAGTATTGATGTTCGAGATTATGATGAAAATTTGGGTATGTATTTGAGCTCAATTAGACGAACCTGGTTAATTAACGTAAAGGGGTGGTAGATGCTCCCTTTGTACTCAGACTCAGGTCTGCATATATTGTTACATTAATTAGTAGGCATCCTACAAGGACTTTAATTTTGGATGCACATTAAAATGATAACAAATTTAAATCTTGAAATTTTCTGATACTGAAATTTATGCTGAATTTTTAATTTTGAAATTTTAATGTATTGTGAATATTGATGTAAATAGAGTTAACGGTGATGTTTGTGGTAGGAATGTGTTGGTTTTTTTTTATGAATGAGGATGAAGGTTTATCTAGGGGAGCAGCCGAGGCGATTAACAGAAGAAAGTCAACGGACCAGTTAATTTAGGAGGTTTCACAGCAAACATGACGCCCAATTCGTGGGGCTCGAATCTAATACAGGGATTCACAGCAATATATATATATATATATATATATATATATATATTGCTCTGCATTTAGTCCCTTTGTTGGGCACCATAAATGCTTTGAAGTTTTCCTGTGCTGCCTTGTTGAAACGCTAATTCGAGCGCCAATGTTGGACGTCATAAATCCTCTGCGTTTAGCCCCAGGAATGGGCGCCATAAATGCTCTGCGTATTTCTCTAGTAAAACTCTAAAATAATTCGAACCCCACAAATTGGGCGTCATAAATGCTGCGAGTTTACCTGGATTGAAGCTCTTCGCCTAGGTTGCATAAATACTGCCAGCTTTTTGCTATTATAATATAAGAAATTCAGCTCCTTCAATAAAACGTGACTACAAAATGCACTTAGTTTTATTCAAACAGAAATTTTTACAACATCCTTTTTAATCATTGGTTTATATATCCTCAACATTACATACATCCTTGAGTTGAAATACTACATTGTATTTTGAATATTTCATGAAAAGCTTTAACCAACAATAAGCAGTATTAAGTAACCGGGCTTAACCCTACCTTTACGTTAAACCTTGGTTTAATACAAGCCCACATAAAACTTGTAAATATTTGTGATAATTTTCGCACTGCAAATATCAAAAAGTCCCCTTTACTTTTCACATTACCCAATATTATAAAAGTTATTCTACAAATATATACTCTATATCAAAGTATTTTCAAAGAAATAATAAATGTTCGTTAGACAACACTTTAGTTCATAATGTTCATAAATTTACCCATAAGGCACCCCATTGTCATAACACATTAAGTAACCACATAAAAGTTTCACGAAATCATCAAATAAGCACAAAAAAAACATCAAATTTTCTAAAATTAGTTACTTTGAAAGCATCACCGCTCCTGGATTTGCAGCAGTCATTGCTGTCCCTTACAAAGATTGCTCATTCCTGCACCTCTCCAAGTTCTAGATCACCATACGTGGAGGTAATCAGCCACTTAAATTTCTCCTGCTATCAATGGATAATACATCCAACCTTCCACGCTTTCCCTACTGCTCCATTTACCATATGTACACCATCAATTCAATCCATCTACTCTCTACACCATGTATGTGCATCGCTGGTACCCACAACCAAACTATAGCACAGGCTGTACTTACTTCTTAATTAACGTGTTGCATTTTCAAATTGTTTCATACAATTTTCAGGCTGCCCGTGACAATTACACTAACTTGTGCAATTAACTTTACTTATTAAACTCGTAATTTACTTTATTCACTACTAGTTGAAGGTGCTTTGATGATCAGGAAGTAAAAAAGAGCTGTATCACTGCTCAGAAGTGTATTTATAGACCAATTTGCCTCTCTCTCGTAGTCACTTCTCACAACACACCACCCCAAAACAACTTGCCTTCCTAGTAAAACTTTTCAACGGTTAACACACTTGCAACAACTTTCACACAAACAAACTTGTAACTGCCACCGATTCCGAAAATATCACTGTTAACCTTTGCTAATTCGACGTATTTTTAGCCTTCGTGCACAACCGTCTTTCAAATCTGAGAATTTCGAATGATATCAACAAATATTTCTCTTGAAAAGCCACTATAATCTTCCAACTGATATTTTTGTTTCTTGAATTTTTATTTCAACCGCCAATCATTTAGTATCTAAAGCACGCCTGCCAAATACGCGTATTCAAGCCATGTCACTCTATCTTATATACAAAAATTCTCCATTTCTTATAATATACTTTTTCTATCCTACCATGAGTTCTCCCCATCGCAGTCCAACCTGTATTCTTATCTTCTCTCCCTTTTTACCCCCAGTTTGCACGTTCTATTCTACCCTAACAATCTAACACTATCATCTGTCCCTCTTTTATATACTACATCTAACAATCTTACTCTGCCTATCACCTGCAAGCTACATTGGTCCTTGAAGATGTCAACCACTCTTAAATATTATAAAACCTCATCCTCTTCCCATAAATGTGCAATCTATTAATCTTTCATTGTCTTAACAACTAGTCTGTAGCCTTTTACAATACTTCTCATTCCACTTTCAAACCGACGTTCTATGCAAACATGCTGCATCTCCTCTTGCTTATATCCTGTAATTTGTCTTTGTCCCACAGATTGTTTCAATTTCAAACGAACTCAACATATGATATCTTTCATCTCCTGCTAATGCTTGCAAAACACAGTCTTTCCCTATATTTTATCGATCTGTTTTAGTTCAACCTTCAGCTGCATTTGTAGAATATATTTGTTTTCGAACGTTGTTTACCATGTTATTAAACGTTAGATAGAAATCCTTGGCAACTATATATTTTTCCCCATGTAAATTAATACCTGGAAATGCTTTCTCCTTATATGTTAGAAACCATTGCGTTTTGCTATAACGAAACTTACGATAAGTTATACACTAGGATTATTTACACATGCTAAGATTTGATTAATTAATATTTTAACTTAATGATTATGACCTTACTGTCATCGATTTTTATGTTTCATACACTGAAATGCTTTTTAACTAATGTACCTACATGCTACCTAGTATTTACATATTGGAACAGATCTTTGTCAATATTTACACTCGCTAAATGAAGCAACCTTAAATCTGGAAATTACTCTAAATTATGAATTCCTCTACTATAGTTTTTAAAAAGCGTCCTAAAATATTTGAATACTTTTATTTACACATGGTCATTGGCCATAAATTATCAACTGACTTCTCTAATTATTTTAAACCCTAAAATACATAGAATTATCCCTCTATTTCAATACAAATAAAATTAAATTTTTGTTTTATTTGGATTCAAATATCCTAAAATTAATCATTAATTATCTGTACACTTATGATTACTAATTATTATTTCTACCTGTTACTATTATTTATACCTATCTCAATTATTTAGACCTATACCTACTATTATATACACCTATCAACTGTTATTTATACCTAAATGAATTCCTATATCTATTTCAACAAATGTTTACACCTATTCACTACTTTAACTTCACCATTTTCTTGATCCTGAACGTTATTCTCCTAACCTGTTTTACTACCTTAACTCTTACTTTCTCTCCTACTCTTACCACTATATGTACAATAACTCCATGGAATACTAAATCATCATTACCTTTATTCATCCCTATATCTGTTTCCCTCTACAAAAAACCCTGTGTACCTTCTAGAATTTTTATGTAGCGGAATCAACCAAAAAAAATTCTTCAAATCTAACTTACTGAAAATAAATTTAACGCTTAATCTTGTCAAAAGTGTGTCCGTGGAAGGTAGACAGTGAAATTGCAGTTTAGTCCATTGATTAATTTTTCTCGCATCTAAACATAAACGTATATTATTATCTTTCTGTTTGACAACAACCAGCGGGTTCAGAAAATGTGAATTTGAATACTCAATTATGCCATCACTTAACATTTTTGTTAATTCCTGATTTACTTGCTCCCTATTTGCTGCAGGTATTGGATAAATTTTTGAATTGAAAGGTTCGTAATTATCTACTTTCAAAACATGCGCATAACCTAATGCTGTGCTCGCCTCTACCCCTACTAAATCAGAATGTTTGTTTAACAAAGCTTGAACCTCTTCCAATTTTTCTACTGTACATTTAATAGTATCAATTTCACTAACTTCTTCTTCATCTACCTCCATTACATTTAAACCTGTGTCATCTTCTGTGACATCATAACTATCTTTCCAGGGCAATACCATGACCCTAACCTTCACTAATCTCTTCTCCATATTAATTATCACACCCAACTTCATCATACAATCTATACCTAGGATGCTCTTAAATTTTAGTCCAGGAACGATAACAAATTCCTGTTCACAGCTTAATGAACCTACTTCCACCCCTAGTACCACAACGATATTCACTACAGCAAACCTCTTTTTATTCGGAGCTTCCAAATGACTCCTTTTAATCGGCATAATCCTATCACAAATTTCTTCTTTGATCTCCTTAACGAATTCCTCCGATACTAAACTCGCCTCTGCTCCTGAATCGAGTAACGATTCTACACTATGATTTAAAATTTTAATTTCTATAACCGGCAAACAAATTTTTCCTACTGCTTCTGGGTCTACCTCCTCCTCAATGGTCATAAACTCTCGTGGATGTTCATATTTACCTACATTAATTTCTAGTGGTTTGTCCTTTCTTAAAAATCCTGCCTACCTCTTATTTCATTACTAGGTCCTGGTTGTCCTTCTATCACCTCTGCGTATGTTCTTCGTGTAACCTTCTGTCTGTCTCTAACTCCACTATCACTACCGCTTACTCCGGTTTGTCCCCTTGTCATTTCAGGTGAGTTATTTTGCCGCTGCACCCCCGGTCTCTGACTTGTACTTCTCGTACCACTATTGCTCCTAAAAATTACCCCTTGGTTCCCAGTTGTTCCTAAAATTTCTGTTACAGTTCATCCCCCTATTATTATGGAAATTCTCCCCACTTTTATCTAATCTAACTTGGTTCACGTGTCGATCCCTATTTTCCCTAGGTTTCCCTGTACTCTCATCATCATACCTCTAGAGGTATTCCAAAAATGTTCCCCTTTCAACTATATTTTGCAACGCCACATGTTGCCTAACCTCTACCTCGAAATGTCTAGATAAATATTTTATTATCTGATGGTCAGTTAAGGGTGGACTCAACTGTTTCGCCACACTGTATTTCCGAATAGCGTACTGCTCCCTGGATCCTGCAATTTTCCCTTTGTATTTTCCTGAGATCATATCATCCCTCACTTCGTCTTGCTTATGATCACCCCAATAATGTTTTAGGAATTTCTCCTCAAAATCTAAATATGATTCTATGTCGTGTCCTACTAGATTGTTCCAGGCCTCTGCATTGTCTTTTAACAAAGCTTTTACCACATTTAATTTAGCCTGTTCGTCATATAAATTGCAAACTAACGTCCTAATACTGTTTATAAAAATCTGAGGGTTTACCCGATTATCCCCATAAAATTTCATCTGTTGTTCTAACGACATATTACCTGTAAAAAATCTTGGACCATCCCCCGTTAAAGCAGTTATGTTTTGTTTTATTCCATTGACTTTTCTTTCAAACCGTCCTAATTAATCCCTACATGAATCACTCACCTCTGTCATTTTCTCGTTAATTTCCTCTTCACAGAAAATCCTAACCACAGTTTTTAATTGTCCTAATTCTTGCCTAAGACCTATTATATGCCTTTCGTTCCTTTCAACTCTCGTTTCAACCTCCCCCATTTTTACCGTCAAACTATTTTTAAAATCAGTGAATTCTTTATTCGATTTATCTATCTTCTCATTTAAAGTTTCTTTTATCTGTTCCAATTTCCTGTTCGATTCCTCTCTACCTAGTCGCATTTCCTCTAACATTCTCATAATTAACTCATTCTCTTGTTCTCCTGACTCGGTCTTTGACTGAGCCCTACTAGCTCCTGCTTCCTATCTCCACTCCTTGACTCCTTAACAACTCCTTTCTCAACATATGTTCATACCCAACTTACATACACACCAAATGAACCCAACACACTAAAAAAAATATTTACAAAAATCTATAGCACAATTAACCCCTAATCTCAGTGTCCTCAGTTTCCTGAAATAAATTTTATTTATTTGGATTTGAACCCCTGACGTTCGGGTTGCCATAAATACTCTGAAGTTTAGCCCCTCTGTTGGGCACCATAAATGCTCTGAAGTTTCCCTGTGCTGCTTTGCTGAAACTCTCCCCAATGTTGGGCGTCATAAATTCTCTGCGTTTAGTCCCACAAATGGGCGCCATAAACGCTCTGGGTTTTTCTCTGGTAAAACTCTAAAATAATTCGAGCTCCACAAATTCGGCGTCATAAATGCTGCGAGTTTACCTAGATTGAAGCTCTACGCTTGGGTTGCATCAATACTGCCAGCTTTTTGCTATTATAATAAAAGAAATTCAGCTTCTACAATGAAGTTCGCCACGACTGCTCAGCTGCCGTCTGGAACTACTACCCTACAGAAATTTTTACAACATCCTTTTTAATCATTGGTTTATATATCCTCAACATTACATACATCCTTGAGTTGAAATACTACATTGTATTTTGAATATTTCATGAAAAGCTTTAACCAACAATAAGCAGTATTAAGTAACCAGGCTTAACTTTACCTTTAGGTTAAACCTTAGTTTAATATGAACCCACATAAAACCTGTAAATATTTGTGATAATTTTCGCACTGCAAGTACCAAAAAGTCCCCTTTACTTTTCACATTACCCAATATTATAAAAATTATTCTACAAATATATATCTCTATATCAAAGTATTTTCAAAGAAATAATAAAAGGTTTGTTAGACAACGCTTTAGTTCATGAAGTTCATAAATTTACTCATAAGGCACCCCATCGTCATAACACATTAAATAACCACATAAAAGTTTCACAAAATCATCAAATAAACACAAAAAGAACATCAAAGTTAATAAAATTAGTTACTTTGAAACCATCACCGCTCCTGAATTTGCAATCCTACCATTGATGACTGCTGTCCCTTACAAAGTCTGTTTACCAAGTTGTAGATCACCATCCGTGGAGATAATCAGCCATTTAAATTTCTCTGGCTATCAGTGGATAATACATCCAACCTTCCACGCTTTCCCTACTACTCCATTTACCATATGTACACCATCAATTCAATTCATCTACTCTCTACACCATGTATGTGCATTGCTGGCACCCACAACCAAACTATAGCACAGGCTGTACTTAGATTTCTTAATTAACGTGTTGCATTTTCAAATTGTTTCATACAATTTTCAGACTGCTCGTGACGATTACACTAACATGTGTAATTAACTTTATTTATTAAACCCACTTGTAAGTTACTTCGTTCACTACTAATTGAAGATGCTTTGATGATCAGGAAGTAAAAGACAGCTCTATCACTGCTCCGAAGTGTATTTATAGACCAATTCGTCCCTCTCTTGTAGTCATTTCTTACAACACACCACCCCAAAACAACTTACCTTCCTAGTAAAACTTTTCAATGGTTAACACACTTCCAACAACTTTCACACAAACAAACTTGTAACTGCCACCGATTCCGAAAATATCACTGTTAACCTTCGCTAATTCAACGTATTTTTAGCCTTCGTGCACAACCGTCTTTCAAATCTGAGAATTTCGAATGATATCAACAAATATTTCTCTTGAAAAGCCACTCTAATCTTCCAACTGATATTTTTGTTCCTTGAATTTTCATTTCAACCTCCAATCATTTAGTATCTAAAGCACGCCTGCCAAATACGCATATTCAAGCCATGTCACTCTATCTTATATACAAAAATTCTCCATTTCTTATAATATACCTTTTCTATCCTACCATGAGTTCTCCCCATCGCAGTCCAACCTGTATTCTTATCTTCTCTCCCTTTTTACCCCCAGTTTGCACGTTCTATTCTACCCTAACAATCTAACACTATCATCTGTCCCTCTTTTATATACTACATCTAACAATCTTGCTCTGTCTATCACCTGCAAGCTACATTGGTCATTAAATATATTAAACCTTATTTTCATCTTCTTCCCATAAATGCGCAATCTATTAATCTTTTCTTAACAACTAGTCTGTAACCTTTTGCAATACTTCTCATTCCACTTTATGATGAAATTGTTTAGTTTTCTAAACTTTAGTGACATTTACATGTAGCGTACGACCCTTATGACTCAAATATATATATATATATATATATATATATATATATATATATATTATTTTTTGAGGATTAAGCTCTAACTACTCGAGCCCCTCTGTTGGGAAGCCATAAGTGTGATGTTTTTGCTCTTGACTCGTGCCCCACATTTTGGGCATCATAAATGCTGTGAGGTTGTGCTTGCATAGTCGCCCTCTAATTTGTGCCCCACTTTTTGGTCCACATAAATGCTGTGATCCTTCTTATTGAAAGGGTTCCATCGTGTCCCTGCTATCTGGAAGTCATAAATGTTATGAAGTTCCTGAAAATCGCCCTCGACTGCTCTACACTTTTTTTCTACTAGCTAAAATTTCTTAAAATTAACACAGACACCTACCTGTTAAATCTAAAAACTTTCGCTCAATATCACCATGCTGAAACCTAAATAGAAATTCATACTCTATAATCACACACTCAAAAATAACTCAATTCCCAAAATATATCACACTCTATTAACGTGAGATCAATATTACATTTTCCAAAAAATATCATTTATTTATGTACACTCGTATTGTCAACAATTTCATAATAATAATAATAATTCAGATCGATAACCCTTTTAAATACACATTTTTAATTAAAGCAAGAGGACGTTCCTCATACCTTACGTTAACCCTTTGTCTTATCATGAGCTCATAGTAAAACTCTATACATGTGCATACAACTTTACTGCACTACCAAATATCAAATAAGCCCTCTATACCTCTTTACAACATTGCATGGTTATCTGTAATTTAATTAATTATTCTTGATTTTGAAAAATAAATTTCAATTTCATTTTAAAGTCTCATAAATTTCAATTCATAAATATATATCATTAGTAAACACACCAAAACACAGATCAAAATAATCACAAAAACCATGGAAAATATTCACCACTCAATATAATGGCCTACCTGGTAGTTATCTTCTGAATATTGTCCACCAGCTAGCCCTTGGAGATGCTGCCGTCCAGTAGGTCCTCAGTTCATCAAATACCTCCCTGGTCGAATCACCATGTCTGCTGCTACTCCAAACTATCTCTCCATAAACATCCAATCTCCGAACTTTACTCCTCTTATTTCAAATTAAATTTAATACCCAAAAATCGCTGCTTTCATCATCCAAATAATTTAAATCTTTACTAATTTCGTGCATTCTACCAACACAAAAACAATTTATTTGTACTTACAAGATTTACTTTCACTTAAATAGCTTTTAAATAACTTTTCATCAAACTGTAGTAATTCACTTATAAGTAACTAAATGTGTCGCGAATGACTGATGAAATTAAAGAGAGCGAGGTCCCTCTTTGAAAATGGTTAAATAACCAAAAGTTCATCTCCCCCCGTTTCTAAATCGCACGTACAATTCGTACCCGTTTCTACAATTCTTAAAATTGTTTGCAAACCGCCTCGTATTCCAGTGAAAAATCTCTAACGGATTACGGTTTTGCGTGAATTTCGATAACAAAACACACAAATACTTGGTAAAACGTCTCTAACTGTCAACTGCCATTTTGATTCCACGAAAATTAACCTTCAACGGTTCAGTTCATTTCCACTGCTTCCATGCCTTAAACTAGAACAAAACATCTTTCATCTCGCTTGTACCTATAACTTCCTTTCATGTATATGCCTCCACCAGCTGACTATATGCCCTTCTTAATCTAAACCTGTCGCACGTATATTTATATCCTCCAATCACTTTGCTTGGCTTCTTTCTCCCGCTTTCAACTGGCGTGTGCCTGCTTATAAAAGTCCTTGAAATTATTGATTTTCTTCCCCCCTAAACTAAATTTGTTCAAGTCTCCTTACAATACTAGCCTTGTGATTAACTTTATGCCTCTCGCTTGTATGCATACGTTTTTGTCCCATCTTTGTTCTTTCATGACATTTGTCTCTGACTTCCTTCTATACAAGATCTAGAATTAAAATCGATATCTTAACAAACATACTGCGTCTGTCAGATTTATGTGGTTTTGCTTTGTCTTTGTTGCGAATTGACTACGTTAATTCCAACGGTCGTCTGTTTTCCTGTAACCCATTAAAGCTTGTTTGTATCAATGTTATCTAGAAATATATCTCCCTTTGTTATTCTGCTCTGCTTTTTAAACGTTTGGGTTTTACTTTGGAAAAATAAGACTGCTATTTTAACACATATTCAACGCTTTTATATCCCCTTATAATACTTAACTATAAATTAAATGTGCTATACTTTACCCCATTATTATTAATTCTAATGCCCCATATTTAAATAAATACTATATTACATCATTCCTAGCTAAATATGACTCAACTAAATTAACCCTACATTATTATATATTACCTAAACTCTAAAATAATTGTTTAAAATATCCTAATTTCCTAAATGATTAATTTGATTCTAACTTCTAGCTTAACCTGTCCTTATGTATTCCCAGTGAATCCTTAATTACACAATACAATCCCCCTATTTTAATATGAAGAATAACAAAATTTTATTTTTATGTTTTTTTTGTATTCAAATACCCCTAAAATAAATCTGTATATACACCTATTACTATTCCCTATTATATAACCTATCACTATTATTTTACACCTATCGCTGTTATTTTAAATTCATGATTCTCTATTTAAATCTAACTCGTTTGTTAATTCTAAATATTACTCTTCTAACATACCTTGCCACCTTAATTCTGACTTTTTCTCCTATGCACATAACTATTTCCTGATATTCTAAATTCCCTCTATCTTTCTTCATATTTATTTCAGACAAATCAAACGGTACCCTTTCCGAATTCTCCAGTTTTCTCTTAACACACATCTCTAAGTACCTCTTAGAATTTCCAGATCTCTGCTTTAACCAAAATGAGTTCTTTAAATGTAATTTATCCCAAGCTAACTTATCCCTAAACCTTTTTAAAATTATGCCTCCACCTAAAATTTTTACGACTTCCTGTTGGACCATGTTAATTGACCCTAAACTATTTAATTTTATCACATGTACATAACCTATTGCTGTGCCCTTCTGTACTCCTACTAAATCTGAATATTCTCTTACCACCCCTTCAACTTTCCTCTCTGGACATTTAAAAGTATTTATTCCATTAACTTCCTCTTCAGCTACTTCTAATATTAACGCATAACCCAGTGTCATCCTCAGTTACCTCATACCTACTCGTCCAGGGCAACTCTACGTCCTTTACCTTCACCAAATTCTTATCGCAATTATAACCCCATCTTCCTCATACAATCTACTCCTAGAATACTTTTAAATTTGAGTCCAGGAACGATGATAAGCTCCTGCTCACAGCTTACTAATTCAATTTCTACCCTTAACATGACCATACTATTTACTACTGCAAACCTTTTCTTATTAGGAGCTATTAAATAACTACTGTTTATCGGTTTAAGTCTATTTCAAATTTCATCTTGGATCCCCTTGACGAATTCCTCTGATATCAAACTCGTCTCTGCTTCTGAATCGAGCAACGATTCTACACACTTATTTAAAATTTTAATTTTAACCACCGGCAAACAAATTTTCTCTTCTTCTGGTTCCTTCTCTTCCTCGATGTCCATAAATTCGCGTGGAGGTTGATATTTATAAATTTCAACTTCTAGTGGTCTGTCGGTCTTTAAAAATATTGCTTAGCTCTGGTCTCTCCACTAGGTACTGGTTGTCCTTCTACAACTTGTGCATATGTCCTCCTACTAGTGTCCAGTCCCTTAGATCTCTCACTATTATTCACATTTGTTGACGTCCTGTTCATCTCGGGTGAGCTATGTTGCCTCTGTATTCCAGGTCTTGAAATAGCTCTCCTCGTGCTGCAGTTGCTCCTAAAATAATTTCCCCTTGGTCTCCAGTTATTCCTAAAATTTTGGTTTGTCCCCCTTTGATTATATACATTTTCTCTGCTACCCTCGAATCGTACTACATTTACACTCCTGTCCCTACTCTCCCGAGGTTTTCCTGAACTTACATCACTCCAAAAATGTCTCCTCTCTACTATATTTTGTAGAGCAACGTGTTGCTTAACCTCACTCTCAAAGTATCACGACAAATATTATATAATTTGACGATCCGTCAGTGGTGGATTTAATTGCTTCGCGATGCTATATTTTGTAATCGCATATTGTTCACGGGATCCTCCAAATTCTCCCTTATACTTCCCTGAAATTAGATCATTCCTAACCTGATCCTGCCTATGATCGCTCCAATAATGCTTAAGGAATTTCTCCTCAAAATCTAAATATGAATCAATATCTGGCCTAACCAAATTATACTAGGCCTCGGCGTTATCTTCGAATAAGGCCTTCACCACATTTAATTTAGCCTGCTTGTCATACAAATTATACACCAATGTGCGGATATTATTTATGAAAATTTGTGGGTTCGCCCTATTGTCTCCATAAAATTTCATTTGTTGTTCTACTGAAATATTACTGCAAAAATTCTTGGGCTCTTCCCTGCTAAAGCACTTATATTTTGTTTAATCCCTGTCACCTCTCTCTCAACTCTGCATATCTGGTCTCTACATGACTCACTCACGTCAGTTATTTTTCCATTTATCTCCTCTTCACAATAAATTCTAACTTCCGTTTTTAGTTGTTCAATTTTACTCCGAATCCCAACTATACTCCTTTCATTTCTCTCAACTCTCATTTCAACCTCCCCCATTTTTACTGTTAAACTATTTCTGAAATCAGCAAATTCCTTGGTTGATTTGTCGATTTTATCGCTTAACGTCTCACTAATTTCCTCAAACTTCCTGTTTGATTTCGCATTCATCTGCTCCAATTTCCGGTTTGATTCTGCACTCATCTGCTCCAATTTCCGGTTTGATTCCTCTCTACCTAGTCGCATTTCTTCTAACATTCTCCTTATCAGCTCATTTCCTTGATTTCCCGATTCTGTTCTCGATTGATCCCTACTACCTCCTGCTTCTTCCATCTTTACTGATTTTTCAAATAGCGCACTATCGTTACTTCCAATTTCTACTCCTTCACTCCTAAGCCACTCCTTTCTCAACATCCGTTCACCATACACCCAAAATAAATCTAAAACTATAACTAAAATTATTTACAACAATCTACTCTTTCCCTCTCAGGTCGCCAGTTTCCTGAAATAAAATTTTTTTTATATCTGGTATCGTTGCCCTCACGTTTCGTGAGGATTAGGCTGTAACTACTCGAGCCCCTCCGTTAGGACGTCATAAATGTGATGTTTTCGCTCTTTGGGTGTCATAAATGCTGTGAGGTTTTGCTTGTATACTCGCCCTTTAATTCGTGCCCCACTGTTAGGTCGACATAAATGCTGTGATCCTTCGTATTGGAAAGGTTCCAAACTTCGCGCCCTTGCTATCTGAAAGTCATAAATGTTATGAAGTTCTTGAAAATCGCCCTCGCCTGCTCTACACTTCTTTTCTACTAGCTAAAATTTCTTAAAATTAACACAAACACCTACCTGTTAAATTTAAAAACTCTCGCTCAATATCACCATGCTGAAACCTAAATAGAAATTCACACCCTACAATCACACGCTCAAAAATAACTCAATTCCCAAAATATATCACACTCTATTAATGTGAGATTAATATTACATTTTCCAAAAAATATCATTTCTTTATGTACACTCGTATTGTCAACAATTTCATAATAATAATAATAATTCAGATTGATAACTCTTTTAAACACACATTTTTAATTAAAGCAAGAGGGTGTTTCTCATACCTTACGTTAACCTTTTGTCTTATCATGAGCTCATAGTAAAACTCTATATCAAATAAGCCCTCTATACCTCTTTACAACATCGCAATGGTTATCTGTAAATTAATTAATTATTCTTGATTTTCAAAAATAAATTTCAATTTCATTTTAAAATCTCATAAATTTCAGTTCATAAAATATATCAGTAGTAAACACACCAAAACACAAATCAAAATAATCACAAAAATCATGGAAAATATTCACCACTCAATGTTCTATATAATGGCCTACCTGGTAGCTATCTTCTGAATGTTGTTTGTACTTACATACAAGATTAACTTTCACTTAAATAGCTTTTAAATAACTTTTCATCAAACTGTACTAATTTACTTGAAAGTAACTAGATGTGTCACGAATGACTGATGAAATTAAAGAGAACAAGGCCCCTCTTTGAAAAATGGTTAAATAACCAAAAATTCACCCCCGCTCTTTCTAAATCGCGCGTACAATTCGTACTCGTTTCTATAATTCTTAAAATTGTTTGTTAACCGCCTCGTATTCCAGTGAAAAATCTCTAACGGATTTCGGTTTTGTGAGAATTTCGATAACAAAACACACAAATACTTGGTAAAACGTCTCTAACTGTCAACTACCACTTTGATTCCACGAAAATTAACCTTCAACGGTTCAGTTCATTCCCACTGCTTCCACGCCTTAAACTAGACCAAAACATCTTTCATCTCGCTTGTACCTATAACTTCCTTTCATGTATATGCCTCCACCAGCTGAATATTTGCCATTCTTAATCTAAACAGGTCGCACGTATATCTATATCCTCCAATCACCTTGCTTGGCTCCTTTCTCTCGCTTTCAACCAACGCGTGCCTGCTTATAAAATTCCTTGAAATTCATGATTTTCTTCCCCTGTTAAACTAAATCCATTATATTCATTCTAGGTATACTTAATGCTTATACTTTTATAAAGCCAAGGGCATTTCCTATCCAAAACTATTATAATATACAGGGTGTTCCATTAAGAATTTCAAAGTTAATTACATTTCCGGCTAAACTGGAAAAAAGGTGTTAGTTGCCTTAAATGACAATGAAATACACTGACACTTTACCCATTTAACCTACTTTCTATCTCTAAGAATAAACGAATTATCAATGGTAGACACGTTAAATTTGGCATCCTGTATATATATATATATATATATATATATATATATATATATTACTCATATTTAGACCAGGGTAGAAAATTAAATAATCACATTAAATAATTTTAATCACCGTGTATAATGAATATTATTAGATAATACGCGTTATTAAAACCGTGAAGCATAAAAATCTATTAGTTTCATTAAACATAAGAGATTTAAATCATGTACAAGACGCTTTATATCAAAAGAAGCAGTATTAAAAGCTCTGCGTGTAATGTAATTATTCCTAAACAAATGGAAATTACGTGCAAAATTTATCTTAATTAACTCTATTTCAAGTAACCGGTATTGAACAAAACGTACAGATAATATCTACAGAAACTTGTAAAACCCAATAAAATGCAAATCCTAGAAGTGTTAGTTAGAAGTAGGATGTTTGAACACACCTGCGTATTTTAAAAGGCAATTTCAGTTTAATTTTTTAGATAAACATGTCGATTCTAAGGATATTGAAACGGTCAGATGCTTTAGCACGAAATACAAAACAGGGTTTATTTAAAAGCTCATTCGGCGAAAATTTTGCAGATAATTAATGTTTACAAAGAATCTTGGAGAAACCGGGGCTTAATATTCACGAGAAGGTGCGATACGGGGTTATTAAACCCAGATAGTCCACATGGACTAAAATATAATCGATAATAAAGAATATCAATTTGCACCAATACGAACAGGTTAGAAAAGGAAAGAGAAAATGCGTCAAGCAAAGACACATATAGTAAAAGGCGTGATTTAAGCAACGTCACGAGGGTCACAATTGGTTGAAAATAGGATGCAAATATCAGAGGTAGAAACAACAATTTCTGTACAAAATTAATTAGTTTTTCTCGGACATGTTTGCGTGCCGTGTGAGAATTTCTGAGATTTAAATGGGGCGAGTGAAAAATTCGTAAAAATCGACGCGCGGGCTACGGACTGGGAACATAGAATGAGAAATTCTTAAGAATTGTCTGTTTTGAGGACAAAAGCGACGTGCCGGCTATTCGCTATATATACCGGTGGTAATATGAATTTCGGTCTCTTAGACTTTTGACTATTCGATGCGTTAAAAGCTCTTACATCCGCGACTTGATTCAAGATGTTAAACAGTGCATTTTAGTTTGATAAAATAATTTAAAATTTTGCTCGTATATTTTAGTGATTCAAAATAGTTTGTTATTTACGTGCTAACATGAATGTACTTCAGTGCACTTAGATACAAGGTAATAAAATTTAGTATCACTGTACCAATTAGCAAAATTTACAACGACAAATGTATACACAAAAGTAGGCAGTTTTGGCGTATATTGGTGAAAGAAGTATGAATTTCTTTGTTATTTTTCGGGGGTGTTAATAATTAAATGGTTCAAATACGTGTCTGGATCCACAAAACCAGGGTCAGATATACACAGATGAGTTCCGGAAAAGCTCAGAAACAACTTTAAATAAATGATTAAGGGAGAAAATTTTAAAAGCGTTGAGAATTAGAAGCCGTAAATATAATCCTGTTGGAATGGTGTGATTAACTAAAGGGACGATGTATATTGAAGCTACGAGGACAGTAACCTTCAGGTAAATTATACTATTTTGTTTGACATTTTTGTGTGTGTTGAATAACTTTATAATTGATTTACTTTAAATGGACATTAGTGAAATTGTACTAACCATAAAATTTTAATTTTAAGATGAAATTTGCTTGTTTAAGTAGAAAGGGGTATTTAGTATTGATGTTCTGAATTATGATGAAACTTTGGGTATGTCTTTGAGCTCAATTAGACGAACCTGGTTAATTAACGTAAAGGGTGGTAGATGCTCCTTTATACTCAGACTCCGGTCTGCTTATGTTGTTATATTAATTAGTAGGCATCCAACAAGGACTTTAATTCTGGATGCACGTTAAAGTGATAATAAAATTAATCTTGAAATTCTTTTTAAAACTGAATTTTATGCTGAAATTTAATTTGAAAATTTAATGTATTCTGAATATTGATGTAAATAGAGTTAACGTTGATGTTTGTGGTAGGAATGTGTTGTTTAATTTTATGAATGAGGAGGTTTATAAAATTAGGTGAGCAGCTGAAGCGAAACCAGGATCACAGCAGTTTATGACGCCCAATCGGTAGGACTAGAATTTTTTTGTTGAAAGGACCCAGTTCCCGCATTCAAAGGAGTATATCACAGCATATATATATATATATATATATATGTATGTATGTATATGTATATGTATATATATATACACAAACACATACACACATGCACTCACACACACCCACGCACATGCATATGCACACGCATATGCATTCACACACGCATACACACACGCATATGCACATGCATACACAAACTTATAGGCACATGTATACACATGCATACACACACATACACATGCACATACACACACATACACACACATACACATACACGTGCATGCAGACTTTGTAGGTCAGCAAAATCTATGAGTGTGGGAGTGGGTATAACGATTTGTTAACAAGATGAAATTTAGCTAAAGTGTTTGATCAATGAACTATAGAGGGAATACACTGTCGTAAGGTGGAGATCTAAATAACATGCTTAAAGGTGGGCATAGAACCCTTCAAGAATGACTAACTTCTATGAGTGTGAAGTACGAATAATATTAAGTAACTTGTATACTTATTTATCACCTGCATAAGTGTTGCTCTAAAATGCCTTGAGTTGATCCTGTAACATAACACTAACAATTTGAAATACCAACCAGTCTCTGTGCAATCTGTTCTGTTCAAATCTGTATTAACCAAAATATGAATAACCTTAAATCACTTTGTTTACTTCTTGATTATCTTGTAACGTACAACAGATTCCTAACTGAATGTGTTCAATTAATAATATGCCCAATTCAGTAATTGATAATAAAAAGTAACTTCAAACACTATAAAGATTTCTATTAACCGAATTTCATTTCGTTTCAAAACATAATATTTGTATTAGATTCATCACATCAGAAATTAGAAAATATTCTTCAAGCAAAATAAAATATAGTAGTAACATGAGCGTTTAGTCACAGCTGTGGATCTATGTCGTTGTGTAACAATCAATTGTTTTAATCGTAATTTCAGAAAATGAGCACTAAGACATAATTAAAACATATAAATATACTATTAACTTTCAGCTTTTAGCATGTTAGATAAAATATTTTGACATTAGATCTTTAAATAACATTTTTATTATAGACAGGAAATAATAAGTGCATTCAACATTATAATCTAACATGGAAAATTTTGTAAAAATATAAAGATTACTTTAAGCACTAACGGCTTCTGAATTGAATTTATCAATTCTTGCAAGATGACGCTTTAATCTGTTATTAACTTTCAATTATCAAACTCAAGATTTTAACCTAGCAATAATGTAATAAAAGCATAAAGAGCAAAAACTCTTAGCCCTTACATAAGTACTTGATACAACCTTTCGTTGTAATTATGTACTTGCGTATTCAATTAATTATTATTAGCTGTGAGCTTGAGGCCACAGAGGTGAAGGTCACCAGCTGCTTTTATCAAACATACACCAATGATTTGGGATATAAAGATGCAACGATTATTTATTATTATTTGTATCTTATTTACGTTCGAGAAAATCCTCGTTCAGCGTTTGATGTAAAAATGGAAATTTTTAATAATTATACCCATAAAACAACTATTTCCATTGTATTACATGATTACATCTAAAGTAGGATCTCAATTCAATCCCTAATACATTTTAAATGCTTCTTAGTACATTTTAAGTAGTTCTTAGAGCATTTTAATTTCTTGTTAGTGCATTTGAACTTCCGATTAGTGTTTTCTCTGGAACGAAGGAAATAATTTCCAGTTTAGACAAGTTTCACTTACCATTAATCGTATTAATATCACAAATTGTCTAACGGATGACTACAACTGAAGTATCTCACCTTGGAGCCAATCCTGGAAGTTTGTCCTGAAGACCTATCTAAAATCAGATGGCGATATACTAGTCAGCTGCAGAGAGTGATGTCTAAGGCATACTTTCTCTGCGATAAGGGGATGCCAATGCCTTACACGCTGCACAAGAAGTAGATGAACGAGAACATCAAAACACACTATTGATGTATTTTAAATCTTATGATGTGAAAACAAAATTACAGCAGCTTCGTTTTGTAGATAATTCTATTTTTAGGATGTTTGTTAGGTAAAGCGAAGCTAAACTTGGTTGCCGAGAACCGCATTTGCGACTATTCCAGACAAACATTGTATAATTAATTAAAATGATTATGTATGGAAAATAACGTACGTGTATAGAATTTATAATTTTTAGAAAAGATAGGATACCATGGATGTTTAATGAGGAAATGGATTCATAGGGATTAAGAATAACATTTGATGACTTTAAACTGCTTGTAGTGATTTTAGTGCATTATAAATTCACTGTTGGTCTTAGACAAAAAAGCCGAGTGAAGAAAGTTTAATTTGTTAACAAGCAATATTTGGACACTTATGATTTACCTTATGTGAATGAATACTAACAAAAAGGCCCAGAAAGGTTGAGGTTTTAATATCATTTCTAATATCTAGTACTGTAACAGCAGTTAACGATTTTTGGGTATATTAAGTTGGTATAGACGCTTTATTAAAAGGGTTTTCAATATTAATAGAATGCTGTCACAGTATTGGCCAAAAATTAAACAACAAGCCACGTCCCATTATCGTTCAATTTTCGAGTTACAAACATACGGACTTCCTCGTCAAAAATAGACGCAACTTAAAGAAAACACCAATTATACTTAAGGATGATCTTACCAAAAAAACGTGTAGAAATATATAAAGGGGCATGTGTAACGTATGGCTGGCGAAACGTCTGGACCTTGAACGGACAGATAGAAATTAAAGTTAATGATAAAACTCATTCAATCTCAAGTATACAAGAATTAGACACTATTATCAAAAATTAACAGGTAATCTCGTGTTGTTCACTATTTGCAATGTAAATGTATTTGTTATTACAATCCGGAAAATAGGACATATTAAACGTCTGTATCTTATTCTTTTTCTTCTTTGATTTCTTGTGTTTTCCTATATGCTTATTAGTTAATATGCCAGTTAAGGTTCGGGCCTTGGGAGCTGCCTTTTTTAAAAACAAGTTCCAAAACTTCTTAACAATTTATTGGTTTATCTTAAACAGAAATTATCATGGAATTTTGACAAACTGAATAAAATAACTTTGAATCAAAATTAATTAATTGAACTAATATTAGGGCGAGTAGCCTAGGTAAACAACAATGCAAAAGCTGTAATACTCAGACTGACTGCCTTGAGTAGCTTGAACAACGAAGTATGGAGTTCAAAGACTGACTGCCAGGCTTTGAGCTCCTGGGCTTTTTATAATAATCCTACCCCCTCACATGGCCGTGGGAACTTGGTGATATCATGTCTGCTTTACTCTTAATTCTACACTTTGCTACATTGTTTCAATTTTATTTCTAGGTAATTGCGATATCTTAACCGTCTGTGACCTGCCACCTGCAGTATCACTGTCATCTCAGATACAAAGTTGTATATCCGTTCTGATAAACTGTTAATAACCTGTCTGGTTTATCCTTGTATTACATTGTTGCAATTGATTTATGATTTATTTAACAATTTCTAATAATTCCTATTAGATTCTATTATGTAATATATAGGTAAATCGGGGGATACATAACTCCTCCCACCGTAAATGAAAAATTAAGGTTTTGCTTAATTTTTAAATTCATAAATTTCATTATTTAAAATTCATTGTTTCTAAGGGTACAAATATTGTTTCTTTATTTCTCTTTGTTTTCTTAAATCTAAATCTGTTTCCTTTATTTTTATATCTAAGATACATTTTGTAAAATACATATATAATTAGAAAAATTATTAGAATGATTAACACAATTGTCCAAACGCTTATATTGTCATAGTGTAACTTTGTCGTTTTGAGTTCACTTAAATGTTCTTTGTAACTTTCCATTAATTTCATGGCGTGGTTGAGGTCGTCTAAGTCTAGATGCTCTAGCTTCATGGGTTTCTTGACTATTTCTTCGTCTTCTTGTTGTTCTATCTTGAACTGTAGTTCCGGTAGGTTTGCAAGTTTCTTTGTTGCTATGGGGTTTTGATAAACTCTGATTACTTCGTCTTTCAATTTTACGTAACAGTTTTGCTTCCGGTTAATGCTAGGTTATTTTCATCTTGATTACAGTGGATGGTTACTATTACTTCTGTTGGGAAAATGGCTATCCATTTGTTTTCTGTAACTTTTTGAATTTTCATGTTGGTTATTTGCACGGGTTTGGCTTCACAGTTTTCGTAATGATTTGAAAATTTTAATAGTTGTACTTCACAAGGACTGTCTTCTTGAATGGTTGTTGTCATCAACGATTGGCATAAGTGTTGGTTTGGTGTTACTTCGCTACATTTTTCATTTGTATAACCATATCTCAGTTAATTTAAGGATAGGAATTTGGTTTTGGGTAAGATAACTTGGTATGTGCTAGTAACTTTTGTTGGAAAAGCAAATAAATGATAATAATTATAGTTGTTACTTTCTACTATTGGAATCTCTATTAAAAATATTATTTCGTTATTTTTAATGTAGCCTTTAACTATAGCTATTTTTTCGAATATTAGAATGTTTGATTCTGTTACATCAAAAGGTAGTTTACTGTTAGTTATAAATGATCTAATTCTTATTAATTCTTTTAATAAATCGGTTGGTTCAATAACACTAGAGTGTAGGGTATTTAATTTTGCAAATGTTACTGCGTTTTCTAACGTTGCTAAAATTTGTTGAATTAAAGTAAGGGTTGATATTATTTGAGTAAATATTGTATTAAATCTCGCATGCCTAACATGGTAGTTTGCATGTTGGTTTCAAGGGTTTGTATTCGGTTGGCTATACTGTCCTGGTTTCTTACTAACGTTCTCAATATTTTGTTGAATTTTATAATTGTTGATTGGGTTTTGCATACTGCCTAATTTTATTGGTAGTATACCGGGGTGGTTTTTTATATCTTCTATTATTATTGGGTTGTTCGTTCTACCTGGGCGGAGGTTGACGGTAAGGGTGATGATTGTCCATCTGAAATTACAGTGTGTCTTAAGTTTTTCAAGTGAATGTTCTTCGTTATTTTGCCGTTGTCTACTACTGCTATATTTTTGTCTGATATTCTCTTAATTTTAAATGGGCCTAAATTTCTGGGTGCCGTTTTATGCCGCTTGCTTTGGAAATTTTTCTCATATACGGTTTGTCCTATTGAAAATTTATTTGCGTCGGTATTTTTATTACGGGTTGTGGTAATACATTCCTTGTCATTATCTAATTTATCTTTTACTTTGTCGTAAGTTATTTTTAGTTTTTCTTTGTGATCTTTCGCGTATTGTTGATATATTTCTTTGTTGTAGGGATTGCGTGAATCTGAATGTTCTAGAGTTAATTCTAAGGGTGTGAAATTTGTTGATGAGTGAATTGTATTATTATAGGCGATTAGTGCGTATGACATTAAATTGGTTATGTGTTCCCTTTTATAATTTATTCTTAATAATCGAATTTGTTTTAACAGAGTTGAATGTAGTCGTTCAATCAGTCCATTTGATTCAGGGTGGTTTTCCGTTATGAAATGAATTTTTATTTTGTGGACTTCTAAAGTATTTTGTATTGTCTCATTTTTAAATTCGCTGCCGTGATCTAACGTTATTGTTTCGGGTGTTCCGTAAAATGTAAAGTAGTGTAAAAATCCTTGGGTCACGTCAATGCTATTTTTGGATGTGATTGGTATTGCTTGGCCTATTTTTGTGAATGCGTCTACAATTGTTAAATAGTTTTGTGCTTCTACTACTGGAGTGTCGGCATGTAATTTTTGAAAAGGTTTGTCGGGTGTTTTGGTTAACATTAAGGGTATCTTTGGGGTTTACTGTCGTATTTCGCTTTGTCACATAGTTCACATTGGTTAATGAAATCTGTGGTCAATTCTTTCACGTCTTTAAAATAATATCGTCTTATGAGTTGCTTTATTGTTTCGTTAATTCCACGATGGTTGGTTTTTCCTTCGTGTTGATTCCTAATTACGTCATTTATTTCGTCAGGGTCGTCTAGTGTTATTAATTTTCTCGTACATCTGATAAGTTCAGGGCCAGAGTTATTGAATAATTTAACGTATAATTCTGAAAATCTTTTGTATAAATGTTCGGTGTTGAAATAGAAATAAAATCGTTTTTCTTGGGAGTGTATTCTTTTAGAATTTTAATTATTTGCTCCTCGTTGTCATCTTTGGTTATTTGAATTTGGTATATCTTTTTGTTATCTACTTTTGTATATTTTACGGGATTGGGGTTATTTAAAAATTCGGTAATTATAAATTGGTTGGGTTTTATATCGATTGCTTTGTTTAAAATTTTAATCGCGTTTTTAGGTTTTTCGTTTTGTGTCGAATGTATCGTGTCGATCTCGTCTGGATCTTCCCTTATTTTTAATTCGTTTACGTTTCCTACAATGGATTCTGTTTCTAATGCATTGAGTTGAACTCAAAGCGTTTGCATTGTTGTTATAAATTCCCTTTTTATATACAATTTCGTAATAGTATTCTTCTTGTCTGATTCGCCATCATTGTAGTTTTGAATTTGGTTCTTTTAGTTTGCATAGTCATACTAATGGTCTATGATCGGTGTATATGTAAAATTTTCTTCCATATAGGTAAGGTCTAAAATATGTTGTTGCCCAAATTATGGCTAATAATTCTTTTTCTATGGTACTATATTTTTGTTCAGTTTCATTTAAGGTTCTGGATGCGTAGCTGATGGGTTTATCGCTACCTACTTTTCCTTGGCTCAATACTGCGCCTAATGCTACATTCAATGCGTCTGTCGTCAGTATAAATGGTTTTGAAAAGTCTGGGTATTCTAATACGGGGTGATTCGTTAATATATTTTTAATTTTGTCTACGGCTTTAATGAATTCCGAGGTGTGTTCGATTTTGTTTCCCTTTTTTAAACAATTTGTCAGGGGCTTGGTTATCTGAGCGTAACCTTTAATGAATTTGCGGTAGTAACCACTAAGTCCTAGAAATCCTTTAATTTCTTTGGTTCTCTTTGGTAGAGGGTAATTTAGAACTGCATTTGTTTTGTCGGGATTTGGCATTACTCCTTTGGGTGTTATTATATGTCCTAAAAATGATACTTCTTTTTCTAAAAATTCGTTTTTGTCTAATTGTACTTTGAAAAGCTGTTTGTCTTAGTCTTTCAAATACTTCTTTCAGTTTTTCTATGTGTTCTACTAATGATGTGGAATAAACTATGATGTCATCTAGGTACACAAGGCATTTTTTGTTGTGTATTCCTCGTAGTTTATTGTCCATACCTCTCTGAAAAGTTGCGGGTGCGTTTTTTAATCCAAATGGCATTTGTTTGTATTCGTAATGTCCTCTAGGTGTGCTGAAGGCTGTTTTCGATATATCCTTTTCTTCCATTTCTACTTGATGGTATCCTGATGCTAGGTCTAATGTTGAAAAATATTGGCATTTGCCTAATTTGTCTAAAATTTTGGTTATATTGGGTAGTGGATATTTGTCATCTACCGTTTTTTGATTTAACTTTCTGTAGTCTATTACCATTCTGTACTTTCTGTTTCCGGTTGCATCTAATTTCTTGGGTACTATTGATACGGGGCTGCTTCATGGTGAGTTGGAGTGCCGGATTATGTCTTGTTCTAATAAGTCTGCTACTTGTCTGTCAGCTTCTTCTTGGCTTGCATGAGGTAGTCTATATGCTTTTGTAAAGATTGGCTTGCTGTCTGTTAGTTCGATATTATGTTTCACTGTGTTGGTGAATGTTAGGGGTATTCCTTCGCAATGGAATATGTTGCGGTATTCAAAACATAAGTTTTTAATTGCTCTTTGCTCTTCTTGATTGATGTCGGTATTAAAGCGAATGTTACTTAAATTTTCTCTTAACATTTTGTCATGTTCTACGGGGTTGTAATCGTTTTCTAAATTTTCGTATATTTCCATTTTGTTAAAATTTAATTCTTCTACGTTAATTGGGTCTGTTAATGATAGTTCTACGGGATAGTCGTTCGAGTTTAAAATCATTGTAGTGGCATAGTTATCTTTTATTTTTACTAATGCGGTTGGGGTTACTACTTCTTGTTGAAATGTCATATGATTTATTATTCCTACTTTCTTGTTAGAATTTACTGGGATTTTTATTTTTCTTTCCGTTCGGGGTTCTATTGTGTATTTTTGTTCGATTTGAGTGTTTTGAAATTTAATGGGGATGATTCCGTATTTCATCCTTAAACGGTTCTTTATGTCAATGTTGGCTCCTAATTTTCTTAGAAGGTCCATTCTGATTAGTTCGTCATATTTTGTCGTTGAATTTGAAAATACAAAATTTATGTTTCATTTTTACATTAAATGTTCTCGGTAAGGGTATATTAGCTATGAATTGGTGTATTGTCGTTTGATGGGCTGTTTTAATTTTAAATGGTTCTTTTTCTACATAATCTAAATAATGTTTCTTCACGGTTCTGGGGCTAATTAATGTTTTCGAGGATCCGGTAGCGATTAATAGTTTAAATTTGGCGTGGGGTATTTCTATGTATGGTAGTACTAGGTGATTTATGTTATTTAAGTTTATTAAGTTCGGTCGTTTATAAAATGGTCTATCTGAAAATTTGAGCACGAGTTTTTTTCATCGTCCTGATAAGTTGCGTATTGCTCGTCGCGTTCATAAGTTTCTGCATGGTTTGATTCATCGTTCGTACTGGGCTGAAAGTAATTATTCTGGTCATTGTGAAATTTTTCTACTTCTTGGTGAAATAGTTCTTCCGATGTAAAATTGCGTTTCTGATGAGGGTTTGGTCGGATATGTGTTATTTTTTGTATTTTGTCTGGTGTTATCAGATGAGGTATCCATTGGCGTTGGTTTATAATAATTATTAGGGTTGTTATTATTCATTGGTGTATTTCTACTGGGGTTCGCGCTGAATGCTGGTCTTTGTTGGATTATGTTTTGATTGAATCTTGGTTGGAATGCGGGTTTCGTAAAATTTGGGTTAAACGTTGGTTTTGAAAAATGTTTATATTGATTATTAAAATTCGTATCGTTGAAATTTGGGTTATTAATTCGCGATTGATTTGTTTGTTCGTTGAAGGGTGTGAATTTTGTTGAGTGGTGGTTTGCCTCGCGGCTTGTATAGTTTTTATCGGGGAATAACTTTTATTTGCGTTGGGGTTGTATAATCTGTTGCGGTAATACATTACATTTTCTTTTTCTATTACCAGGTTCATGGCTTCTTCTAGGTTTTGTGGACGTTGGAATCTGATCTTATCTGATAGTCGTTCTGGTAAAGCGTTTATATATGTGTCCAGTACCATTTCGTCATACATTTTCGTTTTTAATTGTCGAATATTTTGATCGGGTTCTTTGATTTTTTATTTCGTTAGGATTAGACTTCTCACGTCTTGGCATTTCATTCCGAATTCATACGGGGATTGGTTGTTTTCCATTCTGAGGTTTATCAGGTCTCGTACCAAGCATTTTGTTTCGTTGGTCGCCGAAATATGCGATTAGTACTCGTTTAATATCTTGCCATTCATCTAGATCGTCTTTACCGGCAATTAAGGTTAGTGCCCTTTCGGTCAGTTTGCTTATTATCAGGCGTAAGAGTAATGAATTTCGTTTGTTATCTCCGGGTTTGTAGAAGGTTTTCAAAAACATTTCGCATGTTCCAATAAAATTCCCAAGATGAGCTTGCTCGCCATCAAAAATTTGAATTGTTTCCAGGTAAAGTTTCATATCTGCACTCATTTTGGTTAAAGGTTGCTTTCGCTTTTGAGTAATTTCAAATTTTATAAAAATTGAGATTTATTTCGCTATTTGTATTGTTACTTTTGGTTGGCTTTGTCAATTTTCAGTTCGAAGTATGTTGAGTTATTTAAGGAATCGTAATTGCTATTATTTGTAGTTGGTTACACGGTGTGGTAATTAATTTGTGTGATTTATACTTGATAATGTTGGTTTAATTGCTGTAGCCTTGAATTCGCTTATTTTTATTTCGCGGACGTTAATTTGTCGTGAATTCTACTTGAGTTTTGCTTCCTGAAAGATTCTGATGTGGATAAATAATTTCTCGCAGTACCTACTTTACTTTGTATGTTTTGCGTCAGTTATGGCTTTATCTTCGTTCAGTTCTGCTGATTTTATCAGTCTATTGTAATTATATCTTTTCCATGGGTGTTAATTGAATTGCATAACGTATAACTCGTCTGTCTCGTCACCTTGAATTCTAAATATAAGGCTTGCAGGTTTTCAATTAATTACTTTGTTACACTTTATCTTTGTAATTTAATCACAAAGTTATATGTCTACTTGAATATGTAGTTTAGTCTCTTGATAATTTAATTGCGTAAGTGCTGTATAATATGCGATTATACTTATTGGAGTTATTAATACTTTCCTGAAAGGTGTTATTTTTAGTTGGTGTGGGAATTAAATAATTCGCTTCTTTACTTCGTTAATTACTTGCATAAATGTTGCGTCTGATGATTATTTTTAGATATCTCCGTATAAAGAATATTCAGTTATGATGCACGTCTTTGTAATTATAGCTTTCAGTAATTTATTTATAGGTTTGCGATGATGAATAGCTTCGTTCAATGTTGATCGTAATTTTATGCGCTTTATTTTACTTCGTGATGGATTAATTATTTATAGATTGTAATTTAATTTATAGAAATGTTCTGAAAGTTAATTCTTTAAATAGTCGTTTCTCTAATGAAGTTTTTAAGTATGGAGTAAATCGTTTCCGTGGCATTGTGATGAATGATGTTTTATTCACCTGTCTTATCTTATATGAGAATTGTGTTATAAATTTGCACGCTGGTTTTTAATTACAATGGTTCAATGGTTTAGGTTACTTGCAGAGTGCTTTGCTGTAATTTATAATGGTATGATAGAGGTCAGTTTTAAATAGTCTTTTCTGTAATTGCTTGTTTATAAGAATTGCGTTTAGCTTTTGGTGTTAAATGATGAAGTTAATTTGCGTTCTGTTTTTAGTTTGCTGGATTAAACCGTTGCGTTTTTGTATCGCGCCAGTTAATTTAATAATTATTTGTATTTCGGTTTCGTTTGGTATTAATTTAATAAATGTGCGCCAGTTATTTTTGGTTATTTTTCGGTTTGTTTAATAATTGTAATAAAAATCTCTTAAAAATCAAGTCTCTTTTGCTTTAAAAATCAAGTCTCATAAAATTGTTCTTGCTTGCTTTAAATATAAACTTTCTCAAAATAGATACTCGTTTGAAAATAATTTCTCTTTGTAAACTATTTTCAAAAAATATTGGCATAAAATAAAATTCTGTACATAAAATAATAATCAAACAATAAAATAATAAAATTTTCTCTTATACTAGCATATATCAATTATAGTTTGTAAAATCAATTTGGTTTTAAGGAAATGAACTTACATTAATTTCTTTGATGGTTCCATGGACTCGTCGATGCTTGTACGTTGTCCACGTTGGTTTGGTTTGTTGGATTCAGTCGTTGCTTGTACTTCCTTCAACCTTGTTTGGGTTCTGCCAAAATTGCGAATTGAAATTCTTGGTCACCAGTCTTCCGATTTTTGGATTCTTAGTGCCCTTTTGACATCCGTACGACTGCGCCAGTTAAGGTTCGGGCCTTGGAAGCTGCTTTTTTAAAAATAAGTTTTAAAACTTCTTAACAATTTATTGGTTTATCTTAAACAGAAATTATCATAGAATTTCGACAAACTGAATAAAATAACTTTAAATCAAAATTAATTAATTAATTGAACTAATATTAGGGCGAGTAGCTTAGGTAAACAACAATGCAAAAGCTGTAATACTCAGACTGACTGCCTTGAGTAGCTTGAACAACCAAGTATGGAGTTCAAAGACTGACTGCTGGGCCTTGAGCTCCTGGGCTTTTTATAATAATCCTACCCCCTCACATGGCTATGGGAACTTGCAGATCTCATGTCTGCTTTACTCTTAATTCTACACTTTGCTACATTGTTTCAATCTTATTTCTAGGTAATTGCGATATCTTAACCATCTGTGACCTGCCACCTGCAGTATCACTGTCGTCTCAGATACAAAGTTGTATATCCGTTCTCATGAACTGTTAATAACCTGTCTGGTTTATCCTTGTATTACATTGTTGCAATTGACTTATGATTTATTTAACAATTTCTAATAATTCCTATTAGATTCTATTATTTAATATATAGGTAAATTGGGGACACATAACTTGCCTCATATAGTATACTGTTTTAATGTTAGAGCACACATAAATTCACTATTACATTAGTCACTTTGTATAGGTTATCGGAATAAACTTTAAAATAGCACATTTAAATATTAGATCTATTAATACAGGTTTTAATAATTTTAAGGATATAGTTTTACAGAATGAATATGATATAGTGGCATTTTCTGAAACTTGACTCAAACCTAATGTAAATACCGACATTTATAAAATAAATGGTTATCAATTTATAAGGAAGGATAGGTAACTACACCGTGGTGGGCTGGCAATTTACTTTGAAGGTAATATATCATTTATATTGTGAATATTAATAAGAATGTCTACTTTGAACAAATGTGGGTATCGTTCAAAATAAATAATAGTAGAATAATCCTTGGTATTATCTACAGGTCTTTTAGGAAGGAATTTAACGAGTTTTTTGATGGGTTGGAAGATTCATTTTCGTTCCTTCTTTATGATAAATTTTTGTGCATTGGTGACTTCAATATTGAAATAAACAAATGACCTATTACCTACTTATTTCATTTTTCATCTTGTCTTTTGACTCGCTATTAAAATTTTGCCTGGCAATGCCATCTACACTATCATGTCGGAGACTGAAAACTCATCGATAGTTAGTTGCTTATATTCGAGTATAGAGGGCGCATGAGAAACATTTGCACTATAAATACACCTTAATATGTGTATTATGCCAGAACTTAGTTGGTTGTTTTGCAAAAAGAGATGCGTCCGTCTGATGATCTGCAAGAACAGTGAAACCGGTCATGGGCTTTTCTTTGTGCAAAATAACCAACTATTTATATTGATTTTCGTTCCCTATGCTCGAATTATTTTCCCCATGCCAGGCAATATTATTCATTAACTTCAATATTGATTTATTAAATACATGAGGTAAATTAACAAATAAATTCTTAGATATACTTGAGCCATTTGCATTCAAACAACTAATAAATGTACCTACTAGAGAAATCGACAGATCGGCTACCTTAATTTATTTAATGATTACTTCTAATGATGAATACTGTGTGCAAAGTGGCATTAAAAATGTGTATGATATTTCTGGCCATTCTCTTATATTCTCTTCTGTTAACCTTCAACCTACTGCATCACGTGGTATTTTTAAAACATTCCGGGATTTTAATAAGCTTAACTACAAACAACTTTGAGTTCATTTGGAGGAACTACAATGGCAACAGATATACAGACTGCCAGATGTTGATTCTAAAATCACAGTTTTAGTCCATAATTTAAATTTGGTATTTGATTTGTGTGCACCTATTAGGACCGTTTGTTTAATGAAATCAAAAGCCCCATGGCCCATGGCCCCATGGCTGTACGAAACGGAAAAAAGCATACTTTCACTTGATAGTTGGAAAAACTAGTTCAAAAAACTTGTGGAAAACCGTTAAAACGCTTAACATTTATAGCAAAATTAAAAATGTTTCACTCCCTGAACATCCTTGTCGTGCGCAAAAAATTAATGATTACTTCTTAAATGAAGTAACAAAGAATAAATCAGAACCAAAACAATAATTAATACACTTTTACAGTACAAATTTAAAATCCAATGTTTCAAACAATTTTCATTTTTCACTTGTAACAGAGGCGGAAATAACGGAAGTTCTACCTAAACGTATTACTAATTCAACAGGAATAGATCGTATTAGTATAAAGATGATTAAGATGTGTTGTCCATTCTTAGTTCCTTATCTTTTACATATAGTAAATTGTTGCCTAGAAATGGAGTATCTTTTTCGTGATTGGAAAATTGCTCAAGTAATACCGTTTCCTAAAGTCAAATTGCCCAGTTTTTTTAGTGAATTTTGCCCTAAAAGTATCTTACCAGTTATGTCCAAATTACTGGAGAAAGTCATGGAAGTGCAGATAGGTAGATATCCGAGTACAGAAAGCATTTTACCTGCCGTGCAATCTGGTTTTAGGGCTGGCCACAGCTGTGCCACTGCATTAGAGTGTATTACAAATGATATTATCACTGCTACAGATAACAATTTTGTTAACTTTATTAATACTTTTAGATTACTCTAAGGTCTTTGATGTGATAGATCATACTCTTTTGCTAGCAAAATTACATTATTTTGGATTTGGTGAAAAGACTTCAATTAGTCAGAGTACATGAAGAAATTTCAACTCAAGTAGCAGTAGAATCCGGGGTGCCACAAGGGTCTATTTTGGGGCCGTTTCTATACACACTTTATACTGCTGACTTTTCTACCTCTGAGATATAGCAAGTGTCACTTCTATGCAGATGATACGCAATTATATCTTTCTTTTATACCTTCTGAATTTCATAACGCTGTCAATAAGATCAATTGTGACTTGCAAAATCTCATTGAATTTTCCAAGAATCATTCACTATTTATAAATCCCAGTAAATCCAATATCATGTACTTTGGAAAGAGAGCATTTAGAGAACGAACTTTGCCGTTTATAGACATTAAAATTAATAACACACCTTTGTGCATCCAGGGCTCCCGTAAAAACTTAGGACTGATAATTGACCACTTTTCTTATCTAGTACATATACTTATAACAACTAAACAGCCGCCATATCTCCTTAATAAAATTCATTATTGAACAGATGTGCATAATATAAATATTAGACATAAGGGATTATTGTCTATGTTGGCTCACTCATCAGGTATTTTTCTAAGATCATTCTCGTATAATATTGTAAAAATTTACAATTCCATTATTTCAAACAATCTAACTTTAAGCACATCTACTTTTAAGCGTCACTATAGAAATATTCTTTTTGCAAATCAGCATCATTAAGTCAGGAATCTGTATATAATGCTAGAACATGATAGTTAATTTCATAAAATGTCTTTTTATTTTTATTTAGCTCAGCTAAGTTACTTTATGTCAAATTATGTATATCTAAATATTGAACGCTAGGTTAAGTGGAAGAACAGGGCTCTCACCTATGTGAAAGCATCTGAACTTTGCCTTTTGCAACTTTCTGTTTCCTTTCCCTTAAATGCTATGGAAAATTATTTTTGTAAATTGTTAAATTTGCAATAAAGACTATTATTATTATTATTATTATTATTATTATTATTATTACCTTTTGGTATTCTGTTTTTAAATTAGATTTTTTGCTTTTATGTATAGTTTCATTGCTTATCTTAACCGTCAGTTCATTTTTATTTTTTTGTATTCCAATAATTTAGTTTGCTTTTATTAATTTTTATTTGGTAATCAAATATATGCATATTGCCGACTGTTTAATGCAATTTTTAAATTGGTTTTATTTAATGGTAAAATTACTGTTATTTGTATATCTAGCATGTCAATTATTTCACCCTGTATTTCAGAATTATATTTAATCTTGTTTATGTGTTACTCTATGTATGAGTTGAATATTGTAGGTGGCAAAATCTATTTTTTCTATCTTAGCTTTTTTTCCTAATTATCAATTGCAGCCACAGTTCCTTGTTTTTATGATTTGTAAATTATTCTCATATTCTTACAACGTATTCTCTTTTTTGCAAATATCCAAAGTAAGCTATTTTAGTCAAACCTAGCCAAAGCTAGTTTTTAGAACACAAAAAACTATATATCTGATCATTGCTATAGCTCTTTTGAAATGTACTCAAAAACTATTGCTTTTTGAAAACTACTATCTTATATAGAACCAAATTGATCATGTGCTAATTTTTTTGAAAGACTAACTACAATTTTTCGAGTATTATTTTAGTTGAAATGTTTTATGATTGGACAATATGCTGAAGGTTTAAACTTTTTACATCTTTCTACATTTGCTTACATACATAGTATGACCATCGTACTTTTTGCTTTGTTTTGTGTATGATTATTAGCTAACCTACAAAACTCATCAAGAACGTTGGACCCTTTACCTTTAAAGCCTTTTTTATTCTTTTTGCTATTCTCTGACTTGTAATTCTTTTACAACTTATTTATTCTAGTTTCTGTATGCATTTTCTACATCTTTCTGTTCACACAAAAATGCAACATTCAAGAAATTTTAGAATTATTTGAAACCATTGTTTATTGAGTGCTGTTTGACCTTTCTGAACTTACCATTAGGTGAAGTGAATTTATGAGCACAAACTTGATGCCATAAGAAATTTTGCCATATTGGTTTTACGTTTTTTAGTGGTAATTTGTTTGGAAGAATTTTTTCTGCTATTTTATGCTGTACTGTTACACATTATTTTCGCTTATCTGCAGTACAGTATAAATTTATCACCAGCATGGTCACCTTTACTACAATGCTACATTTATTTTGCGGTTGCTATGCTTTTAAGCTGAAAAATCTTTCAATTTTCACAATGCCTTGAAAGTCAGGCTAGTATAGACATTTTACATAATGATGCACCATCGAAGGGATTTTTGTTATGTTGTTTTTAGTACATATTCTGACTTGCATAATTACTCAAATTGTTGAGTTTTTGTACTTGTTCTAGTAGATATTGTTTTAGATTGTTTCAAACTTACTTTCTCTTATCCACTGTTTGTTTTTAACCTTTAAGAGTTCTTCTCTTGCTGCATTTTTAAAACACTAGCTATAGATCTTGCTTTCTTAAAATTGTTGCCAAAATCCCTATCTTAATTCTTTCATCCCTTTTTTAAATGCAATTCTACTTTTTATTTTCTTTTGTATGTTTGTTTTTACCATTCTACATTAACTGTACTTTTTGTATCTTAATTCCTCATAGTTATTCTTTCCTTATGTCAAAATATTTGTATATCTTCTAGTTGCATCTGTCAGGTCCATAATTTTATTGATATGACATTTTTTTCTGCTATTCTTTTCTTTGTTCGCAATCCATTTTTAGATGGTTTTCCTAAACCCAATTTCAGATACGTCGATACAGATTCTATCTCTTTTTTCTGGACGTTGTGATCTATTAATTTGTTCTCATCATATCCTATGCATACTTAAAAGCTTGACATTTATACCTTATCTAACTCTGTCACATAATTTTTAAAAGTTTAAACCAAGGTCAGGTGGCCATAACTACAACATTGTGATCACTATTGATATAAGCATCAGAATAGCATATGTATTAAGTAACTTGATTTTTAAATCTATATTTTATCAATATAGATTTATCTATCATCCATCTATGTTGCTTAGTAATTTACAAAAATCTTCCATGCCTATGATCTTAAACCATACGGTACAACTTACCTGTACGTATCACAACATTGTACTACCCTCTCTGTTGTTTCCATTTGATAAGCTGTATTATCCTACAATATCTTTGTCTCTACCTTCATCTACTTTAGTCTTATAATCATTGATAGTAGTTCATGTTTCTCCTCCTTTTGCACCAAGTAACAGCATTTCTAATACCTACACTCCATTTTATGCATATAAACATATACTATCAATATATCACAGATTTTATTATTAGCCCTAATTATTGTAATCCTGTTAGCAACTATTTAAATAGCTTTTAATTCTAATTTCTAATCTTTTATTTGATATATATTCTACTTTTGCATGATGACTATTGATTCCAGATAAGCTCATGACCTGAAGTTTTCAAAGACCTATTCTTTCAATAACTAAATACAATACTTTTTTTGGAGAGTACATTATCTAAAGTCTACTAACAAGTTTACCATTATATACAAATTAGAAAATATTACTTAATATTTACTGCCTTTGATTTTTCGTCTCTAGATCAATATATTCATTGTTCCACAATTTCTGTGCACTTTGGAGTTATACATTTTCTACTATTTAGTGTATGTGATTATAACCAACAACATATTCTATGCAAATTTTTTGACTAATATTTACAAATTGTACTCGTTTTAATACCTTATTGAGAACAAAATAGTAAATTTTTATTGTAGTATTTGTAGTATTGTACAAAGAACTAGAGCTAGCAATTTTTTTATTACTAACACATTATTATTATATATCACTTTATTTAGTAATTACCAATTGTTTTTGTGAATAATATATGATAATCTGTGCTGATTTTTACACCTTGAAGTCTGCACAGCACACATTAAATGATTCCAATACCAATTTTGTCATGTAGTTTAAGCAGTTTTTGTATTTTGCTCCATGACCAAGTAGTTTAATTGCCATAGCATTTGAATTTATGTTGTAACCTGATTTTACTTAGAAAATGGTTGTGGGTTTGTCTTCTAAGGGTAATTTTTATGGGTTACATAGCCGTGTAGTGCCTGTAATTCAGTAAGAAAAGCAAAATGGCTATCACTTGACCCCAAAGGATAGAAAATTAAACTCTTTGTAACATTTTCTTTTTTTCTGATCATGCTTTGATTAAAATCTATTATGCTTATTTTAATAGCATTTGATTGGAATCACATTTTCGCTTTATAGAAAGTTTTTTTTATTTGCCTTATGTTTCATATGTTAGTTGTGTTGGATGCTGATATAACTAGATGACAAAGTCTTGCCATTGTTTGTCTTTTCTTAATGTATCAACAAGATCATAATGTAGTAGAAAAGTAGTTGTTAGCAGTTAAACCCGTACTTTTGATTTGGTATATTTTCTCAATCATTATAGTTATTCATAAAACCTCAAGTTAATGAAATAATTTTGATTTTTGTTCGACTTTTGCAAAATTACGCAGGTTTGAAATATTATGGAATGTAATAGTATAATTTCTACGATTTCTTAATTATTATGGAAGAGTGTTCCATTATTAGACTGTGAAGCGTTTTAGATTTTAGTTAAGATTTTCTCAAGCTTATGCATGTTTTAATGAAGCTAAGTGTAATGGATTAAGTTCTGCATTTTTTTTATGATTTATGGCCAAATATAAATGAAAGAATTTGAGCTTTATGCTTACTACATTGTAACAGTGACATATGGTTGATTTTGTGGACAACATCTGATAATCCATTATTGTTTTGTCAGCTGGTGTTTTTACTCGCCTGATATCTACAACCAGTTTTATAAATTCAAGGATGCATGGTAGTACTTCTTAGAATTAGTTTAAATACTTGAATTCCAACCAGATATGCTACCAGGTGACTACTGTATCATTTGTGTATAATTTTTATTACTTTTATATAAATTACGTTTATTGTAAAGTACATAATTTGTGTGTGCAAATCTTAAAAAGAAATGGGTAAACTAATTTATTCGTGTACCAAGGGCAGCACTATCTATTCTGTTTCATTTTAAATTTATAGCTTATTCTCTAATAGCATTATTTTGTTAAATTAATTCAACTTAAGAATACAAGAAAATTTTAATAGAGAACAATTTATGTTGCCTATTAACATTTGGTTTTATTTCTTTAAATGGTTCTCTAAAGACAGTAAATATATAAACAGGCTAAAGGTTCTGTTGTTAAGTTTTAAATTAAGTCATCAGGTACTTTTTCTCACCCATACTCTCACACAATTGATGTTCGGTCACTAGATTATTTTTTTTTTGTTCTTATTTCAGGTGTAGCTTCGAGTCAACAAGGTGTGAACATGTTAGCATAACGTAAGCAATGCCTTTTTTGTTTCAGTTGATTAGCATACTTTTGTCTGTACGATATCCCTTTGGACCATATTCATTTTGGAGCAGCATGTCAGCGTACTTTTGTTATGAATTTCTACATCCTCTTGTGGGATTTTTTCTTTTGATTGTTTATTATTAGGATGTAATGGCACTAATATTTTGAGTTTTATATGTTATACTCACGTCCCCTCTCAGATCTTCCATGGGTTTCACACTAGCTAGACCGTATCTTTTAGAGAGTTTCCTTTTTATATTAGCCATTCAAAATATACGTATACCCTGGGTTATTATTTTTATCCACAGGAATCCCGCTGATGTTGCAAGTGTACTTTGATAACATATTAAATGTAACACCTAGTGTTAACTTGTCAAAGATGAAATCTATGCTTACGCCTCTTTAGCAATGACACCTCACATGCCTGGAAACTTTTTGAGGTGACTTTTCTGACTTAAAGGGTGAATGCATGACAGGCCAGGTATAAATTCAACCAGAAGTGAAATCTGGGTTTTCAGTTTTTGAGAGATGATAACTATATACTTAGAACATTTTAAGTGGTTTAGATTAATGTCATACTTAAGTTTTCATCAAAAGAAATTTAAATACCCGACTTCTTCAAAACGATCCAACACATTTGGAACTTTTTGACTGGGGTTTTTTGATATTAGAGATGAAGGGTTGAACTCAGGATCTAAATGTAATCGGAAGTGAAATATAGACCTTTGTCTTTCAGAACTGATATATCAAATGTATAGAAACTTTCAACCAAAAATGACATTTAGCCTTTCGGTTTTAGTGAAATGATAACGTTACATGATAATTTTTCTATTGTCATTTAATTACTTTATTCAGTATTTGTTTAAATGATTTTAAAATGTATGTACAGTTATATGATTATATCATTATATCAATGAATGCTCTCCGTTTCTTAGAATTACATAGGGTCATCAGCTCAATTGACCTGTTTAGACTTTTATTTTATGTTAGCTGGAATTTTAGGTTTTTATAACAATAATTGTGTTTTAGCGTGGATGGTTCAATAAAAACAGCATTCTAACTAAAGTGTTATTGTTGATTTTTACAACATTAAACCAACAGAATAATGAGTGTTTGCATAAATAATTTTTGCATTTTATGTTCAGGTTGCGTCACAGAAGTATCCCTTTAATAGATCTTGTACATGACGTGTTGAATTTACCTTCAACTTCTGATGATGACAATCCGGAAACTTTTACACCAAAGGAAGGGAGTTCAAGTTCAATCACCAGTTTGCAAGAAACCGACATAGATTATTCTGAATTCTCCAGGCAGTTAAACCTTAGTGAAGACACAGACCATTCACATGCGTTTGATAGTTAGTATATATCTAAACCGAATCTATATATTTAAAATATGTTTTCAGCTATCACTCATGTTCAGCAAGATGTGTCAATTGTTTTCAGTGGTGGCAAATCGGTACTTACTTTAGAACCTAAGATGAATTTTAAGTACAATCCAGATAACGAAGATATTGTTGTACTAAAGCTTAAAGACGGATCAAAACACATTTTTAAAAAGGCTTCCTACTCTGTTACTGAATCTCATGTAAGTGTAAGGAATTAAGTATACAGTGTGTCCAAATTTCGAGTCTCTACATTGTGATTTCAGTTATTATAAGAGATAGAAATTGGGTTAAATGGGGAAAGATTTGGAGGAATCCAGGCCAGTTTTGTATCCGTTTACAAAATTGGTGTAAGTTGTCTGGTTTTGGAGATATTCGAAGAAAACTAAAAATGGCGGATTTTGTTTTTTGATAATAAAACATGAATCATAAGTCGCACCATCACAAGACTTGTACATTATTAAGACACTTTTCTAAAAGGAGTATTTTAGCATAAACAGAATCATTCGACTGTCTTTTGTTTTCGAGGAAACGCCCACAACTTTTGTTTTTCTTATGGCCGCCATTTTGAATATTAAGTGAATATTATGCGCCTTAAAATTACCTTTTCAACGATATGCCACATGTCTATAAAAAATGCAAAAACTATATAAATTTTAAAAATAACTAAATTTGTATGTTCTTTAACGTTTGGTAATCCCAACAGGGCAAAAATTTGATTTCTACTTTCCAAACAGTAGTAGCAGTAGTAGTACCACATACATTTTGTTAAGTAGAACTCGTAAAGTATTGGATATAAATCTTAAAATTAACTTAAACATAAAACTGGTAGCCTATCTTATCTAATTTAGGGAACAAAATTAAATGTGACCGAAACAGCAAACTATCATCTAAATTCCTTCCCGTAGATGCTGAAAATGCTGTCCGTTTGCATCACTGCACATTCGACAATTAATTAAAACTTTCCGTACAACTCTGCTTAACGTGCGCCTATTTATAGAGTTAAGAATGTCACGGACTCTTTCCTGCAGTTCGTTTATATTATGAGGCGGTTCAAACTCATATACCTCATTTTAGCAAAACCCCATAAATAAAAATCAAGTGGTGTAAGATCTGGTGATCTTGCCGGCCACATAATTGGTCCACTATTGCATATAATATTTTGGCCAAAATGTTCAGCTAAAAGGGCGCTAACTTCTCGAGAATTGTGAGCTGGACAACCATCTTGCTGAAACCATAGTTTTCGAAAATCATCATCATTTGGTACAAGTCCTCTAATAGCCGGAATTATTTGGTCTCTTAACAATTCCGTATATCTGGCGCCATTGAGGTTATTGACAAAATAAAACGGTCCAATCAAATTATTACCTATAAAAGTATTAATTACATTGGTTAATTTACTAAAATATTTATATCATAATTAACTACCTAAGATACCACACCAAACGTTAAATCCATATCTTGTTTGAAATTTGCGTTGCGCCGTCAGATGATGATTTTCAGTGCTCCAGTGATGCGTGTTATGTTTATTGAACACCCCGCAATTGGTAAACCGTGTTTCGTCTGTCCATATTATCAATTCTGGAAAGTGCGGTTCTTCCTCGCATTTTTGGATGTACCAATTACAAAAACGCATTCGTCTGGCGAAATCTTCTCTTTTGAGGCCTTGGACAATAGTAGGTTTATAAGGATGAAACTTTTCCTTTTTTAAAATATTATGAACAGTTGATTTTGGAATATTAAGTTCACGGCTTACAGATCTTACGGATGTGGATGGATTTCGTGTTACCGCCTCAGTAATGCTTAGAACACGTTCCCTATTGTTTAAGTCGTATTGTTCCCTAGTCTGTTCAAAAGCACCATAATTCAGTAAATTCATTAAAATTTTTCTGAAGTATGTTTTATGCGGTTGTCGTCTTTCTGGATACAATTCCAAATATCTGGCGGGTGCCGTATCAGCGTTCCGAAACGATTGTAAATAAGTATTTAGCATATCAAACTTTTCCTCATTCGAAAACTTGTAGACATGTGCCATTTTTTAAATTAAAAATGCAGCACCACTGGCACCAAAACTTACAACACACACAAGTTTATCTAAATTTTAGAATTTGTTTGACATACAACTGTAATTCAATTGTTTGGTTTTGTCACATACCACCGCTTACTATTATAAAAGGATATCATTTTAACTCTAGTACCACTATAATAAATAATTTCTGACAAATGCTGTTTGTGTACATTATAAAATGTGTATTGCATTTTTTTATAGACATGTGGCATATTTTTGAAAAGGTAATTTTAAGGCGCATAATATTCACTTAATATTCAAAATGGCGGCCATAAGAAAAACAAAAGTTGTGGGCGTTTTCACTTACACCAATTTTGTAAACGGATACAAAACTGGCCTGGATTCCTCCAAATCTCTCCCCATTTAACCCAATTTCTATCTCTTATAATAACTGAAATCACAATGTAGAGACTCGAAATTTGGACACACTGTATAGTGTTAATACTGCTTTGTTTACAAGTTATATAAATTGTATTGTCATTTTGTAGAAGTACTAGATGCTGAGTTTATTAAATTTACAATATCATGTATTTCTGTGTATTGCATAAACCTAAATGTTATCATATAGTGCTTCTTTTTAGTTTTAGACATTTAGGCTTCTATTGTGTGCTTACTTACTTTTAATAATATACAACATTTCTTTAGAAATGTTAGAATCAAAGTTGATTTTCATTTAATGAATTCTGTATTGGAGGAATTTAAAACATTATTTCCTTATTACTTATTTAGTTAAACCCAGTACCTAACGTAAAAAAAATGTTTGTGATTTATGATTTTAATAGATCGAATTATTTTAAACTCGTTACGAGAGTTTTAATAATCCTCTTTCAATTGATCACGTATTTGATCGAAATTTTGTCCATTTCTCACTCACAGTTGAGTTGCTGAATTGTGATTTTGTTGTGTAGGTGGGGTCGAAGAAATTGTGCTTGTGCAAATAAATAAATTAGAAGTTAAATTAGGAGGTGGTTTTAATTTGCTCTCACTATTCCTATTTTGACATGCTTACGATTGGTGTTACTTAGAAAACTAAAATTTAACAAGGGCATCCTCCAAAAGGTCAATCTGAATAAATTTTTCAGTTCAAAGCTTGTCTTACCCAAGCAGCTCAACATCCCAATCTTTATGTTTTGTGATACAACATTTGATCACAGTACCTAGTGTCATATTAGGTCTTTCCTCAAAATTGCATTGTGGGGAATAAAAGGGACGAACTAAATTTTTTTTGAACTTCATATTTAACACAGAACTTTTTGAACAAGTGTCCCACGAATTGGGACCCATTATTGTAAAGAACAAATTCAGCCACACATAACATTAAAAAGACACATTTGAATAAGAGGGAAATTTTGTTGTACATCGCATTTCTCCTAAATAAAAAATATTTAGTTATATAATAATAATAATAAGTTTATTCAAAGTAATAATATAAGAACAAAATTATATAAATAAACAATATAAATAAACAATGTAAAAAAAAAGTCCACTGAGTCTATTCGACTGTGCATGGACTATCTAATAACTATAAATTTTGTATGCCCGTCTTTGTGTTAAAGTTGAGAGGCGCGAATCGATCGCTTTTTGGGATTTGCGTCCGAGGGTTTCGGAGTTGGGGGCGCGGGCGGGTGGTGGTTAGGTGGAGAATTTTTGCGTGCCTAGGATAGGCCGGTTTTTATGGCGGAAAACCGATAGCTTGCGGAGAAATAAGGATTTTCCGGGAAAAGATTAATTTGGAGCGACGTATTCGTTGACGTGTTAAAAAAGCTTGGATCCCTCAAAAAATTCCGATCTAAAAACCGAACCGGTCGTGCGACGAGGTCGGGAACTGTTCCGTTGACGTTAGTACGAGAGAGAAGAAAGATCGAGTTGGTTTGTAAAATTCGTATTCGGGCGTTAAAAAATTTCTAATATATGCCAAACAACGCTATTCGTATTCTAAAAACTGAATAATTCATCATTTGCGGGCTACCACTGCAGTTTTTTCTTAAAACACTTATTAAAAATTGTATAATTTATTCGACAAACGTCAAAATCAGGTAACGATTACCAACGGAAAAGTACGAGCGTGTGCCTTCAAAATCTATGGTAACATACTTCCTTTCGAATTTCTGGAATTTTCCATTACAATTCAACCAATATGATTTAGAAGCACCGTTACTTGATTTAAATTATAGCAAAACGTCGCTTTTTCACATACGCTGGCTATTTATTTCAAAAATAATAAATTTTTCATTTTGGCGTTTCTTCACGATGATAGCCGAGCATTTTCAATAGACCGTGATTTGGTCAGAATTCGGTGTATTTCGTGTTTGGTCCGCTAAATTGAAAGTAATTCAGGGTAATTAAAAGTAATTGAAAGTATACTACTAATCAATTTACAAATACTGACACCTCCATAGTGCGATGCTATGATATCTGGCTACCAAGCGTAAGTTTAATGGTTCAATTCCCAGTTCCATTTACTTTTTTTAATTTTTTCGTCAACTTTATAAACAACCATCTGCATTTCTTTTATTTATTAGTATGCATAAAAAAAATCAGATCATTTCTCATACGCTTTGCAACGGTCTATAATGTCTATAATTTATAAAATCTAACTTACACTTACTCTAAAACTGTTTAAAAAAAAATCTGACTTTCCTGGAATTGTCAAAGTTATTGGAAAAAAAAGCTTATGCATTACATAACGTACGAACAATTGAAACAAAAAACACGAAGCGCGTTCACCGGCAGCACCAACATGTCGGTTACCGTTAGTGCGAGAAAGATGTATGAACCAATTAATTTTCTAAGTTACTCAAGTTACTTCAAACATTTCAAATATACATCATTCAACACTAACCGTATCCTAGAACCATTTACAACATTTTTGCTATATATAGAAAGCTGGAGTAATTTAATATCTAATTTAATATCTCATTCAATATCTACTTTAAATAATACCCACTTTAAAGAATATATTAGTATGCGCGGTCTATTTTTAGGAGGTGCCTTCCTATCTGGCGATTGTAGGCAGGTCGCAGTTCATTTAAGTATTTCGGGTTGCCTACATTACACACATTATATATAAATTTATTTTCAGATATTCGTCTCAAGAACATTTCCGGGGATCCCACTGCATTTTCAACGTGCATAACTGTGTCTAATTTTATGTCTGCAATAAAATTATGTTTTTTTGTGATACACGTATATACACAATGTCCTACTTATTAGGTTTACAACAGTTGGTAGTCAACTTCGTTGCTACTAACAAAATTTTTAAGCGTAAAACCTACATTTGTTAACCCTTACGTACATTAATTTCTACCATTTATTGGAACTCTGTTCAGCGCATATTACGGCATGAAAGACGCATTTTTCAGTTACACCAATAACTGTACAATTACTTGCATTTACTTCAGCCGAACGTTTTACTTAAAATGAGTTCCTATTAACGAGCACGTTATACAAAATATGCTCATATGTAAAACTGACTACGTTAACAATTACTAAATATTGTTCAATTTTGATTGGCTGCATGTATTATAATATTTTTAAACAATGTAGGTTCATTAACAGCCACTTGCTACTAATATGCCAAACGTCAGCCTAAACGAACTATTGAATTGAACGAATCATGTACGTTACCCGCCAATAACACGAACTACAAAACATAATGGCTTCGGTTCGTGCTGATTTAGAAAAGTTGATATATTTAGCGTTTTTATGTCTACATAAACAATTTCCCACTTACTGTAATCAGGAATATGCAGCTGGTAATCTTCACGCTGCTAAAGGAAAAACCTTCAGATCCTGTGTTTTTAAAATACTTTTGAACTTTGTTTCATTCAGGAACATTGCTTGCGGCAATTTTTTCTACACTTCATGACGCATGTGCCTGTTCTAAACCATGACTTTATTACAATTTCTACACGATTAAATTTTGTGCTGCATTTGTTTTTATTTCTTATGCTGCATTCGAGATTGTTTTAAATTGTTTTAATTTGTCTTAGATTGTTTTCAATTGGTTTCGATTGTTTTCAATTGTTTTCGATTGTTTTCGATTGTTTTCGATTGTTTTCAATTGCTTATACTGCTTGGAATTGACTCTACCCATTGGGATTGACTCTAGCCATTGGGATTGACTCTAGCCATTGGAATTGACTCTAGCCATTGGGATTGACTCTAGCCATTGGGATTGACTCTAGCCATTGGAATTGACTCTAGCCATTGGAATTGACTCTAGCCATTGGAATTGACTCTAGCCATTGGCATTGACTCTACTGACTGCAATTGATTCTACTGGCTGCAATTCATTCTACTCGCTGCAATTGGTTCTACTGACTGGGATTGATTCTACTGGCTGGGATTGATTCTGTTGACTGGAATTAACTCTACTGACTGAAATTGGCTGCGGTTGGCTCGGATTGGCTGCGGTTGACTTGGGTTGGCTGCGGTTGGCTTGGAATGGCTGCGGTTGACTTGGATTGGCTGCGGTTGACTTGGAATGGCTGCGGTTGACTTGGATTGGCTGCGGTTGACTTGGATTGGCTGCAGTTGGCTTGGATTGACTGCGGTTGACCTGGATTTGCAGCGGTTGCCTTGGATTGGCTGCGGTTGACATGGATTGGCTTGGGTTGGCTTGGCTTGGATTGACTGAAGTTGGCTGGTAACGGCTGGGATTTGCTGGCATTGACTGGGATTGGATTGGGATTGGCTGGGATTGGCTTGGGATTGGCTAGGGATTGGCTGGGATTAACTGGGGTTGGCTGGGATTGGCTCGGATTGGCTTGGGCTTGACCGGTATTGGCTGGTGTTGGCTGGTGTTGGCTGGCATTGACTGGCATTGACTGGTATTGACTGGTACTGGCTGGTACTGGCTGGTATTGCCTGGTATTGACTGGGGTTGACTGGGGTTGGCTGGGGTTGGTTGGAGTTAGCTGGGGTTGCCTGGGTGGACTGACTGACTAACTGGCTACCAGGCTGACTGGTTACCAGGCTGCCTGGCTGGCTGTCTGCCTGGCTGGCTGTCTGCCTGACTGACTGCCTGGCTGACTGTCTGCATGTCTGTCTTCCGGTCTGACTGGCTGTCTGACTGGCTGTCTGCCTGGCTGTCTGCCAGGCTGTCTGCCTGGCTGTCTGCCTGACTGTCTGCCTGACTGATTGTCTGCCTGGCTGATTGTCTGGCTGTCTGCCGGACTGACTATCTGCCTGTCTGATTGCCTGCCTGGCTGACTGTCTGCCTGGCTGACTGTCTGCCTGGCTGACTGTCTGCCTGGCTGACTGTCTGTCTGACTGTCTGTCTGTCTGTCTGTCTGTCTGACTTACTGACTGTCTGGCTGACTGTTTGACTGACTGGGATTTCCTCGATTTTGACGGAATTGCCTCAATTTCGACGGAATTGCTTTAATTTTGACGGAATTTTCTCAATTTTGGCGAAATTTTGCCAAATTGGCGGGTTTTCTTAATTTTGACGGGATTCCCTAGCTTTTGCGGAGTTTTCTATATTTTGGCGGAGCTTTTTATATTTTGGCGGAGTTTTTAGATTGTGACGGAGTTTTCTCAAATTTGGCGAATTTCCGCCAATTTTGGCGGGTTTTCTCAATTTTGACGGGATTCCCTAGCTTTTGCGGAGTTTTCTATATTTTGGCGGAGCTTTCTAGATTTTGGCGGAGTTTTTAGATTTTGACGGAGTTTTCTAGATTTAGACGAAGATTTCTAGGTTTTGACGGTTTTCTAGATTTTGCCGGAGTTTTCTAAATTTTGACAGAGTTTTCTAGATTTTGACAGAGTTTTCTAAACTATGGCGGAATTTTCTAGACTTTTTGGCAATTTTCTAGGCTTTTTGGCAATTTTCGATGCTTTTTGGCAATTTTCTAGGCTTTTTGCCAATTTTCTAGGCTTTTTGCCAATTGTCTAAGCTTTTTGCCAATTTTCTAGGCTTTTTGCCAATTTTCTAGGCTTTTTGGCGATTTTCTATGCTTTTTGGCAATTTTCTAGGCTTTTTGGCAATTGTCTAGACTTTTTGGCAATTTTCTAGGCTTTTTTTACTTTTCCAACGATTTTTCTATAAACACAAAAACCTTGGTGAAACCCAAATTCTGGCTCAATGTAACTAAAATTTAAATGCCTTTATTAAGGACATTTTGCTCTTCAAAGAATTAGGTCTATCTCCCATTTTCAAAACCATTGTCAATAACATTTAATCTTCATTACGGAGATACGTGTTAAACTTAAGAGTGTAAGGGCGCAGAGAGTGTCAGGGCGCAGAGAGTGTAAGGGCGCAGAGAGTGTAAGGGCGCAGAGAGCGTAAGGGCGCAGAGAGTGTGAGGACGCAGAGAGTGTGAGGACGCAGAGAGTGTGAGGACGCAGAGAGTGTGAGGACGCAGAGAGTGCGAGGACGCAGAGAGTGTGAGGACGCAGAGAGTGTGAGGACGCAGAGAGTGTGAGGACGCAGAGAGTGTGAGGACGCAGAGAGTGTGAGGACGCAGAGAGTGTGAGGACGCAGAGAGTGTGAGGACGCAGAGAGTGTGAGGGCGCTCAAAGTAGTCCCATAGGGACTACAAACCGCTTCTAGTCATCTATATAAACTGACATTAAGTAAGTGCGTTTTATTAATAAACTGTTTTAAATCTTTGTACTTTGCATACATAATATGTATTGATAGTTTCTAATTATAGTGAAAACAAAATGTGTATTAAGGGTTTGACCCACTTCCAAATATAAAGGTTTAGGTTTCAGCTAATAAACTACACGATACTATGTACTTGTGCACGTCCCAACGCTATAATGTAATATTTAAACATTTTCTTTACTAATGGTAATGAATTGCAAAATGTAATGTAGTTTTTATACATGTTAGGTAACTGGTTATAAATCTTGCTCATCAGGTTCATAAAGCTACGTATAGCGATGCTACGAATATAAGGAGGTCTTTCAATGTTATCATTTAGTTTATACCGGGTGTCGTATTTATGGTGGATATGTTTCCTGTTGTTTTTATTTTTATATAAATATAAAATAATATTGTACATAAACAATTGCTTGATATCCATTATGACCGTTTCAAGGAATAGCAGGTGTGAAGGATAAATTAAGGGTTTATTGTATATTATTTTTAAAATTCTTATAGTTAAGTCTAGATTCAACTAATGCATAATAAATAATTCTTAGGTGGGTAATATCGAGTATTTCTTTTAAGCATTTGAATTTGTATAATAAGGTTCTTAAAACTTTAGCAACGTTATTTAAATGAATATTCCATCGTAAATGAGAGTCTAAATACACACCTAAGTATTTTGTACTTTCTTGTGATTTAATTTCCACACTTTCATGGGATAGTTGAATTTTAAGAGTATTAAATTTTGGTAATCGGACTATGTTATTAGAGAATGGAATAAAGCATGATTTTTCATAATTCACGGTTAATAATTTATGACTATATATGTTAAATAGTATTTTTAAATCATCTTCAATCATTTTTTCCATCTCTATCCAAGTATTTCCCGTGTATGTAATTGCCGTATCATCAGCAAAACTAATTATTTTACCATTTAAAGGAGTGGTAAGTATATTATTTATATATATTGAAAATAGAATTGGCCCTAGAACAGTCCCTTGAGGTACCCCATATTTTATATTTAGAGCACTACTGTACGTATTTCCTATTTTGACAACTTGTGTTCTTTGTTCTAGATAACTCTGAAAAAGCTTATTGGAAGCTCCTCTTATTCCTGAATAATCCAAAGCTTCCAATAGTTGCGTATGACTAACAGTATCAAATGCTTTGGCTAGATCTAGGAAAACAGCAAGAGTTGGCTTACTTTCTTCAAGACTATTTGTAATATTTTCAATTAAGGAATTTATAGCATCACTAGTAGAATATCCTTTCCTAAAACCAAACTGGTTATTTGCTATAGTATTATTTTGATTAAAAAGATGTATGATGCGGGTTTTCAAAGTTAATTCAAATATTTTCGCAATGGATGTAATAATAGATATAGGTCGGTAGTTTGCCGGATTTACGTTATCTCCCTTTTTATGAATCGGTATTACAACCGCATTTTTAAACGAATCCGGAACAATGTTTGTCTCATATATTTTATTTATTAGAAATGTAAGTGGTGAAACAATTGAATGGCTTATTTCTTTTAATAACTCTGATTTTATACCATCGCTTCCAACAGCTTTTTTACCTTTTAGTAATTTTATTATTTCTAAAATTTCATTTTCTTGAACCGGTCTCAAGAAGAAGGTTTTATCACATTTTTTTGTATATGGTACTGGAGTAGTTGGTTTTTTTATTTTACTAGCAAGTGCTTACCCTACCTTACACAAGAAATCATTAAACGCGTTTGCTATCTGTGTTGGATCTGATATCATGTTGTTGTTTACAAAAATCTCCTTGACCCCCTTATTTTGTACAGTACGATTTGTATTACTTACGATGGTCCATAACTTTCTCGCAGAGTCTTTATTAGCATAAATTTGATTGACATAATAATTGTATTTTGTTTTTTTTATTACCTTGTTCACAAAATTTCTGTATTGTGTGTAAGATGCCTTTTTTAAATTGTTACTTGGGTCGCTTTTGTATTCCCTGTATAATAAATTTTTCTTGTTTATGGAATTTATTAATCCTGGCGTTATCCACTCTTTACGTGATAAATTATTCCTTTTTACTTTTTTTATAGTTCTATAATGTGTAACGTATGTATTTATTGTAGCGTTCAGGTTATCTGTTAACTTATTAACATCAGATTCATCATAGTAAGTAGTCCAATCATGAGTTTGTACGGCATCTTTTATTTTTGAGTAATTTATGTAAATAATTTTCTTTAATTTGTTTTTGGTTTGACTACACTGTTCCCACGGTATATATAAAGCTGTGGCCCTATGATCTGTAATGTAAGTATCTATAACTGTCGGAATACAATTTAGGTAGTGATCCTTATTTCTTGTTTTCATAAATATATGGTCTATGCAGCTTTCAGTGTTACCAGATATACGAGTGTTTTTGTTAATCAAAGAAAGGAAACCGTGTTTGCTTAAAGTATCCAGATAGTTATTTGTAGTTTCTTTTTCACTATTTATGTTTATATTGATGTCTCCGACTATTATGTGGGTATGACAATGTAGCGTATCTGTTTGTTGTAAGTATAATTGTAAATTAAATATAAAATCTTCATCAGGTTCGGATGGAGATCTATAAATTGCGGTTATGAGATATGTATCGTGCTTTGTTTTTTTTAATAAAATCTGTATGGCTGTACTAGACCCAATAGTGACTATACTCTGTCTAAAATCAATTTTATTTTTTAGGTAAATGACTACACCATCGTTTTTATTAAGTGCTCCACCGCTATACAGCATTGAATAACCATGTAGTAAAAACGGTGTGTTATCTAAAATTTGGTATGTTTCCGTAAGAACAAGACAATCGTATTCAAACGGCTGTTGACTCAACGTGATTTTTAATTCGTTAATGTTTCGTCCTAGGCTACGAATATTTTGGTGAAATATTTTAAAGTATTTATTATGGTTTTTACTATTCCAGTAATTGTTGTGATCCAACATATTAGTATATTCGGCAGTGTTAATCTGGTTATAGTTCACTTCGCGAATGTATGGGTCCATTTTTTGCAATTATTTAATACTAATATAATTAAAAAGTGTATATAAACGCAAACGTATAAATTTCTTATTAATAGACTAAGCCTAACGTAAGATGTTGAACAATAACGATCTGCTAATTTGCGATATGTTTTTGTGTAGGTGAATTTGCTTATATGCACCACAACTTAGATATTTGGAAGTGTCACAGTTTATATAAACCCAACAATAATTTAGAATTAGAATTATAAATAAAATTTTTCAGTGAATGACTACGAGGTACTTAAAGAAAAGAGAAAAAAACGAAAAATTAATACTTTATAGGCCTCCTTATTAAACTAAATATATGATAGTGTATCGTAAGGTAATGAATTGAAAAATATGTTTGTATTTTAAATAAATGTTTTCTAATAATATTCTATCTGTTAGTTAGGTTCTCCCAAATTATTTTTATAAGAAATTTATTCTATAAACACCCAATGCTAATTGAAATTAATTGTTAATTACGGTTAATTATGGTTTGATATAATGTGATGCTTAATAACTAAAAAGAATGTAAAAGATGTGAAGGATGTAAAATATTTCAAGATTTTTCTTACTATAATTAAATGATATGAAGTTTTGTATCTTAACTAGTATTTGTATACACATTTTACCGTACGAGCAGCAATCTAGTTATGCAAGGTTGTCCAAATGGATGGAGTTTGTAATTCTGTGCACTTTGTTCTGATATTTAACAAAAAATCTTTCCATCGTTTGTCCAAACATTATTTTTGCCAAACTTTGTCACAGTTAATTGAACGAGTTCCCGACGTTTTTGAGTTAAGTCATCTCTTAATACAATAGACGTACCTTTTAGTTTAGATTTCTTGCCGAAGATCTCCCTTTTAAAGTTGTAGCTTGTAAACTTAATAATGATGGGCCTCTTTTCATCATTATTTCTAGTTGGTATCCTGTGACTCCTATCTATGGCATATGGTGGGATATTTATACCTAGATGTTTTTGAACCAGTTCAGTGACGATAACGTCTGTTTGCTTTTCATTATCACTTTCTTTGACCCCATATAATATAAGGTTATTACGTCTAGAGTATTGTTCTAAGTTATCACACATTTGCATATACTTCTCGCATTCCTTCTGGGACTAATTTATTTTGTTTCCAATTTCGATGCAATGTTCTTGTAATCTGCTATTAATTCTTCGAAATCCTTTGAAACAGCTTCTTTTATTTTTAAACACAGCTTTTCCATAAATGTGTCAGAGTACATTACTTTTTCCACAACCCGCTGTATTAATGCTTCATCGCCCTCACTTGTATTTTTTGAGCGCAAATTTCTATCACTTTTATCACTACCACTCATAATTACTCGTTAATTCTTGACTTTAGAACAACAGAAAATAGCAACCAATTTCATACTTAGAGCCACTCGTATAACACGTCTTACTCGTGTTGCGACATCAAGAAAATGAAACATTTGCTTAAAAATATGGTTGTTTTGATAGCATGATATGTGCTTTGTGGTTTCCTAAAAGTTAAAAAGGCTACAATATGTGCACTTTATTAAATTGGAAAATGTTATCAAAGGCATTTGCTTTAAAAATACTACTATCACATTAGAATGTGGTCAAACATCTGCTTAAGAACACAGTTTTTGAATAATAGAAATTTCCCACCTTGCTATCTTGTCAAAGCAGACGTTATTCAAGCAACTTTTCATGTTTATTAGCTTTGTTTTTTTTATCTGCAGGTTTTGTCTGGAGAATACCTTTCATGTGCTTGTTTTCAACAGGAAAATGTTTTAAAGGGGAATACACGATACCTGCAGGTGGTGGTTATCTTCATCTATATAAACTTTTAAGTTAAGCAGAAAAAGGATTTTTATGCAGATTCCTTTCGCGAACAGAGATCTGAAATCAAGAGAAACCCAGTTGTTTTTCTTGAGACTAGCTTGCCAAGTGAAATTCAAAAAGTTTAGTGATAAGTTTAAAAGATGACAGAAAGCAACTCTAAAAAGGAAAAATAAGCTAATATAGTTACTATTAGAAATGTGACTTCACGTTTAAGAGATTCTGTACACATTTTTAGTTTAATGGATCTGGTTACATTCACTTGAGCTGAATCAGCGATAATCATAGTGGTATTTTGAGATATTATTTTAAAATCAAATTTTTGCTTTGTTAATTGCTGTAAGCCTGTAGAACTAATCGAATAAGAATTAGAACTGTTGTCTAACAGTGTATCAACAGGGTGAGAGACAATAGAGATATGTAAGTGTGGACAATTATCAAATGTTTAGTTTTGAGATTTGCAAAAGCAGAGTTAAGCATAAATGGTTTTTAACCAATTTGACCATTTAATTGGGGTTGTACAACACATTTCAGTTAAAGGAATATAAATCTTTGTTGAAGATAGATTAATAGAGACAAAATCAACATTTTTTTTTGTAATGGAGGCAAAAGTCGAGTTTAATTTAATTTGCGAGTGGATTGTAATTTTGTCGTGCTAATGGTGAGACATTTAATGAAGAGGGATGTATAGACCCTAAGAAAAAGCATCCCTTTGGTAGTTTTCTGGAACATTGCAATGTGGGCATTTATTTTTATAAACGTAAAGTACTCCACAACTACAACAAAATACATTCTAAGGTTTGGTACAGTTAGTATAGGTGTGATCTCCTTTTCGACAATTCCAATAAGAAGTGGAACTTGTTCCCTTGGTATTAGAAATTGGAGAAGAAGGATTATTTGAGTTATGAGAGTAGTCACTATGGTAAGATACATTCTTCTGTGAACGTTTTGATTGGGATTTTACAAAATGATATTTTTCTAATCGAAATTTTACTTCTTGTAAAGAACGATAAAGGCCTTTAAGGTGAAAGATAGAATCAAGTTTTTGAAGAACTATGTGTTCCGATTAGTAGACATTTAAGTTTCGAATTATTTGAATCAAGATCTTGGTTTTGTCAGTTTTTTGTCTAAAGGATTAAATAATGTTTGTACTTCTATAATATAAGATAATATGTTTTCATTCGAAGCTTGGAAGCTTTGGTGTTTAGTATTATGAAACCAAGCTAAGGCGCTATCAGAAACCATTCAACTACACTTTTAAATAGCTATTCATCGGTACAATTTCTAAGATTTTGTTAATCTTCAATTGTTTCGAGGCGCGAAGTTAAGGAATTTGAATTATAATCGAAGAAAGTTAAATTCCATTCATATACTGATACTGGTTTACAAACGTCTTCATTATCTGCAGATAAAGATAGGTTATTTATATTTAAAGTAATTACAGGGATATCAGGGACAATATAGCTTTAACGAAACATAACTGTCAACAAGAAGTAGCTCAGACACGAATTTGCTTTTAATTTTTTCAGTTTCATCAGAGTTTAAGGAAGACAATAAATTGAGGCGTTCTAAATGGATTAAACACGAACGGATTCTTAATAACTATTTTTGTGGGAACAGGATCAATGGAATATACGATAGCTTTTATATCCTCTATCAAATTGGTAACTTTGTTTGCATTTTTATTAGGATTCATATTCATGGTACAGCCAAATGGTATATTATCTTTTTCTTTGAGAAGTACCATCTTAAGTTGCAATATCCCTTGATTTTGAATCTGTACTGATAACATATTTCGTGAAATAAACTCCTGTGGTACTTCCTTTGTTTTTAAGTGCAAGTAATTCATGCTGGTATCATAAACAAGAAAAAAATTAAGTTAAAAGTAGATATTAGTTAGTAAAGGTGATTAACGACATTAAAAAAATAGGATACTTTTGCTTCAGACATGTTTTATTGTTACAAATTTTAAGTCAATATTTTCTTAGTAGGATTAGAGAAATTATGATCAAAAAGATGTTAGGTAAAGGGTAAACCACTTAAAAGCACCCAGATCAGTTATTATTAATAAAAGAAACTTAGATTTAATAAGACAGCTACACGATTTTAATGTGACAAAAATATTTTTCACACAGCAAAGTATAAGTTAACTTTTTAATTTATAAAAACAGGAGTCTATGATACGAAAAATTAAAGAAAATTACTACAAGTAGATATAGATGTTAATTATGGCTGTATATTATAAAATAATTATGACTTACCTATGACATTAATAATAGTCATTGTTTCGGCATTGAAAGTCTATATATATATATATATATATATATATATTTATATATATATTTATATATATATATATATATATTTTAATTTATATGTCATTTGTCAGAAACTGTCAATTTTGTAATTGTTCGAAATAGTTTTTTAAAAATGTTTCCTGTTACACATGCCAGTAATTACACAATCTCAACTATTTAATCTGTGACCAAGAGTACAAATATACTCAAAAATTCAGATGAAATAAAAAGAGTACGCCTTTTATTATTTTTTTAAACAGGACTAATAACCCATAAAAGAAAAACTGAATAGTATTAAACCAGAGGTCGTTAATTCTATATATATATATATATATATATATATATATATATATATATATATATATATTGCTATGATACCGCCACATGCTGATGCGATTTGCGTTCAGTTTCCTATTAAACGCCACCGCTCAGTCTCTAAATAACCTTAACGTTAAATTTTAAATATACCTCTTTTTATATGTATCTACTAGCTCAGTTTAATCTATACAGAGTGCACGACGATACGATAACAAAGAAAGTTTAACCCCCCCTTTTACTCTAGCTCTTTCTACTTGCATGATATAAACGAAACAAACCAAAATTTGTATATTGACCAAGAATATATACACTTTACAGTTTAATAACTTTGATAATTTGATTTGCTATTCATAAATTAACTCCTGAATCAAAGTTTTAATATCAATCTGATTATGCCCAAATTATAACTCCCTTAAAGCCAGCAAAAATAACACTGTATACTACTGGAAGTACCTTTTGAACGTTCAAACGATCTTCTCTCTAAGTAAATTTTTAAAAGAATTTTGATGACTCTTTACAAATTAAATACTTCAATATGTGCAATAATGTAAATATTAAAAATTGAAATAAAGCCTTATGCTAATAAAGAATATTCTTATTTCTGACTTGCTTGTTTCCAATTCTTAGAACTGCCTCTGCATGTGGTTGACCAGCACCCCTGGATTGTTTACACTTAAACTCTCTTGTTTACTGCGCAATACAGCTCGCCCAGTGTAACCCTTAGTTTGATTAATTTCTCCCTTCAATGCTCATATGCTTATGTAGACCACTGCTTAATTATATATCTTCGCTAGAGCAATTATTTAAATCTGTTTTTTAGAGTAGTTATTTAATTTAGTTCAATAGAGTAGTTAATTAGAGTACGTTATTTAGATTCGTTTACCAGAGTAGTTACTTAGAATTCATTAGAGTACGTTACTTAGATTCGTTCGCTAGAGTAGTTACTTAGATTCGTTCATCAGAGTGGTTACTTAGAGCCCTAAATTATTAAATATTAAAATTAGGTTAAAATTAATAATTCTAACTTACGTTTTTCAAAGTTAACGGCAACTTTTATCGTAGATCTGCACTAGAATTATTCTTTTCAAATTTTTCTATCTCGACTTTCACTAAATAATTATTTAATTTTTACTATTTTCACTCCGCGTGATATTATACTTTGAACTGTTATAAATTGTGCCTTGATCGAAGAAAGACTGATTGTTTACCAAGGCCGTGTTCTATATAAAGGCTCCTCCCTTTACCTGTACCATTGGTTTTCCGAGCATACTTTGTTAATTGATGCCTTGTACTTTGCCTTATCTTGTAGTCTTCGGATTTTCTATAAAATTACCATCAAAACTCGTGTCGAAGTGATGCATTTCCTCACGTAGGCATCTAATTTGTATAGTGTGTTCCTCTGAATATCTAACTTTGAACTTTCTTCAAGTCACGTCCACTTGTTTATATTCGCATTTATTAAAATTTTCCCGTTTAATTTGTCACGTAACTAAACGTATGTTTTGTTGTTCTGTACTCCAAAATCTGTTGGATTTTATATGAATTTGCGATGTACAGATCACGTAGTCAAATTTCTATGATGACGTACTTGAATGCGTTTATTTATTTTATGCGTTAATGTTTTGAATGGGATTCTTTTATAACTAGTATGCCAGGTTATTTCCTTTCACTAATTGCGTATTTATTTCAATAAGACCCGTTGCGTTTAAAATGTTATTCATGCGTATTTATTTTCAATTTTATGCTTGAATATTTAATTTAAAATGCATTATATGATGTACAAGTTATTTATCTTACTAAATATGATTTGATTTTTGAAGATGAGCTTCCTTTCATAAATTAAAGTTAGTTTTGATTTATATACAGTGTGCTCGATATTATCTTTTTGCATAATTGTTGAGTTACTTCCATTCTATGATGAAATTGTTTGGTTTTCTAAACTTTAGTGATATTTATATGTAGCGTACAGCTCTTATGACTCAATATACCCCTAAATTACTCTATTATCATAGCATATATATATATATATATATATATATATATATATATATATTGATACTTGTTAAGTTGTGACCTCCGTGTTGTTCAATGAGCGACCTGACTTCCCATAGTTCTAGTTGCTTTAAAAGCATAATATTGTAATACAACATTTACGGGAACTAGTACAACACGTTTTTAAAAGAGGGGAAAACATTTCCAAAAATATAAAAATATAAATTATCTTTATATACATACTACGAAGTGACCTCCATGCGTAAATTGTTAGTATTAAACCTGGCAATGGTGCGGTGATTCAACATATTATGTAGCTCTAGCGTTGGGGTTTCATTGTCATTGCAGTGTAGGATGAGTGATACTCTGCAACTGTTAATCAACACAAGTTGCTTAGTTGGTATTCTACAAGCTTCAGATCTAGTTATCACACTTTTAACGCATGTGTATCCATTAAGTTGCACAACCACATTATAATTAAATTGGGACTAGTAGAAGAATAGTATGGAGCATCACCAATTAATATGATTATATTGTGCATGAGTATGAAAGTACCCTATTGCAGTCTAGTGAAAACATTTAAGAAAACATTATAGATGTTGCTAAAGGTTAACTAATTGATTTATTTAGAAGAAAATTTTTGAAGGTGTATGATAATAGTAACAAGAACTAGTTCCCATAAATTCGTTCCTGAAAGCATTCCATAGAGCATGAGGACTTGCGTAAGTGAGAGTCGGCAAATACAGGCGCGATATAAAAAATTTTTTTGCCCACTAATCAGACATGCTACAATTTTTTTTGTTTGATATTTATTTCCGAGGCAGTTGTTCGTGGCAATTGCCGATTGAAATACCACGTTATAATTTGCATACAAATATCATATTTATTTGACTTTTGAAGAAAATAATGTTTAATTTGACTGATTAAGAAAGCTGCTATAATTTGCATATTTAGTTTTTGTAATACAAAATGGGCGATTTTTTATCAGTGTGCGCTGCATAGACTGCTTGTGTGACCTTATCAACTATTTTCCAACAACGGTTTTGTAAAACCTAGAACATATAATTTTAATTTTTATAACAAATTTTTACATAGAGTATTCAAAATGTTGCAGAAGGTATCCGAGTACGCCGCCACTTATAACTCTATATAATTCTCACTTACCGCTAGTCAAAGGGTAATTTTAGCCCCATTTATAAAAAAATTACAGTTCCTAAACGGCTTGATAAAAAAATTTCATAATTTTTAACATGCAACCTCCAATAGTCTACAACAAAAACTTCCAACGGCAACAGTGCGCCAAAGCCAGTCTTGGAGGTGGCAGCAACCCCTTTGCTAAAAAAATACAGCTTGTAAACGGCTCGATAAAAAATTTTAACATGCAATCTCTAATAGCCCATAATAAAACATCCACTAGCAACGGCGCGCCAATGCCAGACTTGGGGTGGCAGCAACCTCTTTACTAAAAAAAATTAAAGCTCATAAACGCTAATGGTGTATAGCATTAACATCCACCAGCAGCACTAAGCCAAAGCCAGCCTTGGAAGTGGAGGTAACGCCTTTATTAAAAAGAAGTACAGCTCGTAAGCGACTCGATACAAAATTTTTAAAAGTTTAACATGCAATCTTAAAATGGTCAACAACACCTACGCTAAAAAAAATGCAACTTGTAAACGACTTGATAGAAAATTTTAACATGCAACCTCTAATATTCAGTATAAAAAACACCTACCGGTAACGGTTTGCCAAAGTCAGACTCGGAAGTGACAGCAACCTCTTTACAGAAAAAAAGTACACTTTGTAAACGGTTCGATAAAAATTTTTTTAAAAGTTTAACATGCAATCCTCAAATGGTCTATAATAATCCACCAGCGACGGTGCGTCAAAGCCATTTCAAGGATGGCAGCAACACCTTTACTAAAAAAGAATATAGTTTGTAAAAAGCTTGAACAAATTTTAAAATGCAACTTCTATTAGTCTATAACAAAACCATCCACCATCAACGGAGCGCTAAAGTCAGATTTGGGAGTAGTAGCAACCCCTCACTAAAAAAAAATTAAAGCTCATAAACGGCTGGATTGAAAATTTTTACAAGCTTAACAAGTAATCTGCTAATAGTCTATAGCAATAGCAAGTATTAACAGCGGTGCGCCAAAGCCAGTTTTGGGGAGTGGTTGCAAACCCTAATTAAAAAGAAATAACACTCATAAACGTCTCAATAGAAAATTTTTAAAAAATTTAACCTACAATTTTAAACACACAAATTGAAGCCATTGAAAGGGTAATAAATACTAATGCCTGTTAATACAAAAGATACCGAAATGTTTAGAAGTAAAAAAGTGGCCGTAACAAAGATTAAAATTAAAAAATTGGTTTCCCGAGAACGGTTAATAAAGATATCGATTTGCCTCTTTATATTGTTCTCCTTTGTAAGTGTCCCTTTTGAGTTATTTGTATTACATAAAAGGTTGCTACTACATCTCGAAAAATTGATTTCACAACTTCAACCGCAAATAGAAACAGAATGGACCGAATTACAATTATTTCCTACTTAACAGGATGTACAATATTATAACGAAATTTTTTCTGATCTGTAACCCCACGTTGGCTCTCAGTATAACTGGTTTTTTTTTATGTATCACCCTACGTTGTTGATGCTAGGATAACGTTATTTGGTGGTGGCTATGAAAGAAGGATGTATATTTCTATGGTAATCACTATCATACGGAAACTTTCTGAATATGATGATAACTCATAGTGAAGTTGTTTGGTAAGTGGCTAAAAGAAAAAGGAAACTCTTAATTAGGTAAATAGCTACCTTTGAACATTACTTTGTAGCTCTGGCATGAAACAGGGTTGTGGGCCAATTTTGTATCATCACTTAAAACACTATAAGGAAGAGCGCCATGGTGCCTATGTTATAACGACACAGAGGCAAGGGTCCTGGGAAAAAAGCAGAAACCCCCTTTAACCCTTAAATGAATCTCAGCACTAAAAAGGGATCGTTCTACTAACCCTTTATACTCTATGCGTGAAAGGAACTAATTAATTAAATAAACTGAGACCACGGTTTGTGGTTCTCCACCTAGACTCAAATAAACACAAAACAACACCTTCTAGAGTGTAAATAGTCCACCAATACTTTAATTTTGAGGCATTAATTTTAGGGTGAAAGACCACTCTTAAATAAGCAACTCCTTCTTAAATCCATGTTTAAATCTATTGGTAAATTGCAATAATTATTGTATTTACAAAAAAGTGACAACTTGTTACGTTTTTTTTTCGTGGCAGCCACGTTGGGCGCCAAATTTATGCTACGTTGGCTCGTAGCCGTGCGTAACAAAAAGAAAATCAAAGAAATGACCGGGCTCAATCGGAGAGTAGGGGGGGTTGTAGAAAGCAGATCAACATACAATGTACGCGGCTGTAAGGAGTTAGTGATAATACCTGCAACAAAAAAAAATAGTTAAGCAAACCTGAAATAAAGAAAAGAATAAGCATAGCAGCAATGATAAGTCTAAATTATTCAGTACTTTGTAGAATGTAAGAAAAAAACTGTTTAGATAAACTCTATAATATAATAACGGTAAAAGCATTACAAAAATTTTTATCACAAAGTGAGGTAATATTGGGGAGTAGCAGAAACGTTTCCTCACACACCAATTAAACATAAATCAGATAAAATGTTAACAAAAGATAAATAGATAAGACACCATTGGTATGAGTAATTCAGTAGTATTGATTGTTCTTTCTTTCTTTTTTTTTATGTTTTAAAATAGCATGCAAGTCTATTGCAAAAGGTATCAGAACGACAAAGATATGGCAAAGCCACGGATAGATATTTAAAGTAACAACAAGTAGAAAATAGTTCAACTTACAAAAGGTCCTTCAGTAACGTTTCCCTACAATTGAAGTGTGGGATTCACGATGTCCTGCACTAACGAAGCACTTCACCCTTGACTGTGCGGGTGTTGATGGAATTTCTTACACTTTACACTAATCACACCTACGTATTTCACTAGTGTTAGCAGCAGACACCATCACGCGACGGAACTATGTAGCATTGATAAATTTCTTGTTAATTCTATTTCCTGAGACAATAATTTCGAAATATTTTGTAGCACTAGTTTAATTTCAACTGGGATCACATGTATACTATTTTCATAAACCTCCAAAAAGCAGTGAGAAACTTCAACCAATACCTTTGTAAACCGGTAATCTGTTATATTTCGCAAATAACGAAATTCGCGCAAGCACTGATCTATTTTAGATTCTTTGGTGTTTAGAAAAATGCAGAAACTACAGTATCCACTGTATTTAAATAATCCAAAGTATGCACTAATATGATAAAACAAAGGGACACTAGACTAGATCGCACACACATTAATCCTAAAGAAAGAATCGGTCAGTTTAGCAAGTTCTACGACTCCTATTTCACAAGACAAACAACTAAAACCACAAATTAGTAAAGTACGCGTATCACTCAGTCAATGTTCCGTAAAACGCACGACAAGTTCTATCACTTTTATTTACAACAGAAAAGCAACAAAAACAGTTAGTAGAGTAACGCGCATCGCTAAAACACGTCCGTCGATCAAACACTTTACATCTAAAAGCATACTTCCTTCAAAAGTAATCAGAACTACACTTTATACAGTTAAAATACAACTTTTATTTCACAAGAAAACAACTAAAAACGTGCCGCGCTTGTTCCTGAACAACTTGAAAATTGATCCCGCATTAATTCTCACTATTGTCAAAGCAAAGAAGGCAGTCTTTTCCACGTAATTAATATATAGCAACCAAGAACGAACTACGACTCCTCATCTGTTTATTCAACTCGTTCTATCACAACTTCTTATCGTCTCTTATCTAGACTTGTATATTCACATAAGCAACAAAATTTATATTTACGGCAAGACAAGAATGATGCAATCTATAATTAATTACACGATGCATTTGCCTAAGGAGTTAATAAATATTAAATATAGAGATAGTAGTTACAGAAAGGTATTTGTTAATTGAGTATAGCGTAAAATGTTAAAATACAAAACTGCCCGTTACAAATTGTGCAATAAAAGCATCATAATTAATTTTGCAATACTAAACAAGTTCAGGAAAACATCCCATAAGGAATTGTTTAAGAATTAACAATAATCGAGTTTAAAGTTCTAATTCGTTATAAATTTGTTGTTTACAGATACATAATCAAATTCAGAAAAGATTAAAGAAATCTGGTATTGCAAGTTGTTTTATTCCATTCAGATTTAATTGGCTTTTAATTTACTATATCATCAAGTTAAGAAACGTATTAGGGTATTAATCAAAGAATCTAACGACTAAAAGTTAGTATTTTCTTAAGCAAAATTAATAATTCGATGTTCATAGTTACGCAAGAAATTATATATTCTCAGTTTACAACAAAAATGAAAAATAGCAGTTGTACTCCATAAAAATTTAATGCTTCCCGTTAGGAAATATGTAATTCTTTACTAAAATGCTTAGCTTCAAGATACGGATAGTATTTTCATGACTTTCCATAACATAGGAAATAAATTGCATACCCCTTTCCATACATTCATTCAACAAATCGCATTAATGTGACCCGATTCGATGGTTCGCATAAGAGTGACCATTCAAAAAGGCATTCGGGTTGCAGGTGCAATTAACACGACTTTAAACGAGCTATATTTTCACTAGCTGGTTGGATAAACCCAAACAATTTTGTTTGAGAACACGTAAAATAATTACGCTAAACTTGATATTTGAGAAGTGTACTCTTATTAAAAGTACAAGGACTTAAATTTTACAATTATTAATGATAAAACTGCGATTCTGAATCAAATACAGGATGATTCTAAATTATGCTAAATTACGTAACTTAAAAATGTATTTGGGTTACAATATGGTGAACACAGGAGGTCGAAATTTGTTTCGGTTTTGCTGATATTAGCAAACTAATCGTTTACTTGAATGTCAGTAGCTGGAATTTGAGTGAATTAGAGCATCGTCACTCAACGCCTATTTTGCATTATAACCACATGATGCTCTAACTAAAAAATAAAGGGTTAAATAAATAATATATTTATTGAAGTATATATGCCTATGCCTGTTCTCAGAATTCTGGCATAGTACCTAAAAAGATACATGGTTTATATGAACAAGCATAAAACCAATAATAAACCAAGTGCATATAAATCATTTTTTTTAACATGTAGCGTCAAAGTTTATTAATGTAAAGAATAAGTAGCAATTGCCATGATGCCATCAACCATTTACACTCATTTAGATTAAAGTTCAGATATCTAGAACTTTCATTTGATAATAAACAATAACATATTTTTTGTGTAACTAATCGACGTTTTAATAACGTATTAGATCACCACATTGATGACGTCGTATCTAAAAATGCTCAAGCGTATGAACCATGTATCCGTCATATTCAGTTTCAGTACATTTATTCCATATAGGAATCATCAAGATTTATTGTATATACCGAAATTTTGGGTTAAGGTGAAAGACCTCCAGTGAGACTCCACTCCATTAAATCGGAAAAGTGGCAATATACGTACTTTTGTATTCGGATCATATTTTACACAAAACTATAACTCAACGTTTAAGATTTTTTGAATGAACGATTTAACGAGCAAATCTAAAATTCGAAATATTTTTAAACTGCAAACCTTAAATATTTGTTTTGAGGATTTTGTTTCCAGTTACTTTTGTGTAATTTTTAATTGCTTAAATAAAAAAAAATTACAATAGAAACCTCGGTAATAAATTTTTAAATAATAATAAGACTAAAATGATATTCAAGAAATATGTAATTTAATTTCCGAAAACATACAATTTGTAGGCGACATAAAAACAAACAAACCAATAGTAAATTTATTTGTGTTGTCAAGCACGACATTAAGCTAAAGCGTTTAAAAAATAATTAAAAATAGAAAAAACATAAGACAGAAGTATCACTTGTTAACAAGCTATTAACAATAATAAAAATATTTAAGGTTACAATTAATCATGTCTTAAATTTAGCTTAATGATATGCTGAAGTTTAGATTTAATTACAGGCACTGTTCTTCCTATTTTTTGGTGTTAATGAATTCTTTAACAGCTTTAGAGTTGGGATATGTTCCTGTATCAAGGTAAAACTTAAAATACTTCTGCATCAATTTAATTTCTTCTTCAGTCCATTCTAAAATTAGGAACCTTATACTCTCTTTGACAATAAGAATTTTATATTATTATCTCTTTTGCGGTTTGCTTCAGGTATGATAAGCAGGGTGTTTGATATTTCTTCTGAACGGACCCCTTGATTAGAATATAGATACATCTGGAAATAGAAAAAAGCTGCTAACTATTAATACAAAACAAATGTAGGAATCATTTATACCAAATTGAAGGAAGTTATTTTCTATTAATCAGAATCAGCACCACTACATAGATGCTGAATGATGAATTGTTCGCTGTAGCTTTAATAATGTCTATGGGTCTTATATTGAATATTAAGTTTATTAGTGTTTATAATTGCTATCTACAAACAATTATAAAGACAAACTTGCCGAGTTGCGGCAATTCTAAATGAATTCCATTAAACCGTTGACTGATTAATAATTATCAGTCAACGATTAAACCAAATTTCACTGTTTGAACTATAGTGGTGATGTTACGTTAATAATATTTAAATGTCTTATTTCAAAAGAATACGTTTAAGCCCTTCACCTCGTATATAGATTTCAACTACAATGGGTTTAAATTTTTTAACTGTCAGCATTCTGCATGTTGCGAGGAACGTAACTCCTTAATAAGAACATCAATTAAATCTGATATAAAATGTGCTTACCTTTATTAGTTACTATTTCCATTAACAAACGAACTTTTGAATACATTTTGTATGGAGGACGAAACGTACTGCACACACAACACTATACAAATAATTATAAGTGCTAAACACCATTTATACATTGGTATTGCGAGGAGACGCTGTGTTGCCCCTGGGTGTAATCCATTTACACTATAAATTCTGAGCTGTGAAAAAGACTATATCAGGATTACAGGTTTAACAAAGATATCACATCCAGCGGATGCTACAACATATCATGTGTTTAACACCTCAAAGCGACACTGGCGTCAGTTATCTACGCTCGAACTAAAAACGAAGTAACCGGTCATAAGGCGGCAGAAGTGACTTCTAACAAAAATTTTCAAAATAGGTTTAGACGGCCATTAAGATCATTTTGCTACAATCAATATTGAAATAACTAGTGACTTCCAAAAACGGAAGACACAGCACTATGTATGAAGTAACAACGATGATTAAGTCTCCATTTTGGAGGTGACAAGATACTGTTCATAAATATATATATATATATATATATATATATATATATATACATAATTCTAATTTTTTCTTGGGTATTAAGGTCTAATGAACTATGTAAATTTTCAATAGGATGATTTATTATTATTAAACTCCACACGTTTCGGCTGAACATATTAGCCTTTTTCAATGGATATTCATGTCTGAAAGTAGAATTACATAACTAACCAAACTTTTTTATATATATATCATATTTTTGTTTGATGCAAACAGTTTCTTACCTCAAATATAAGATTACCAATAATTAAGTTGCCTACACAATCATTTGGTTTCAATAATGTCAATCCATATCTGCTAGGATTATATAAAAGTTTAAAATTTTTTTTATTTATGTACACTATTTGGTTTGTATACATTGAATGATTCTTATATATTTTATTTTTATAGTACAGCTATATGGCTGTTTGTCAAGTGCTAAAAATGCTCAGATGTACAAAATCTAAGTAAAATATATCACAATATCATAAAATAAAGGAACCCCCCCCAAACTAGAATAAGGTTCAAATTAATATATCCTGTATGAAAAAATACATACATAAAAGTATACCTATAAATAATGTTAACTCAATGTGCAATTGATAAGAATAAACTAAAACATGCTGATATTAAATATTTCAATTCATTTGTTATCATACAACACCTTAACTAACACAGAGTAATTTATAGTTTAGAAATTAGATGTGTACAAATTTAAATATTAGCCAGTATTAAAATGCAAAAATAAATACAAAAAAAATTTTTTAGCACTTGACAAACAGCCATATAGCTGTACTATAAAAATAAAATATATAAGAATTATTCAATGTATACAAACCAAATAGTGTACATAAATAAAAAAAATTTTAAACTTTTATATAATCCTAGCAAGATATGGATTGACATTATTGAAACCAAATGATTGTGTAGGCAACTTAATTATTGGTAATCTTATATTTGAGGTAAGAAACTGTTTGCATCAAACAAAAATATGATATATATAAAAAAGTTTGGTTAGTTATGTAATTCTACTTTCAGACATGAATATCCATTGAAAAAGGCTAATATGTTCAGCCGAAACGTTTGGAGTTTAATAAAAAATAAATCATCCTATTGAAAATTTACATATAGGTCATTAGACTTTAATACCCAAGAAAAAATTAGAATTTTTATATTATTTTATTTTGGACGCCTTCGGATTTCTCTGCTCACCCCGGCTAGCTCAGCAATCGGCCTCTTCTTGAATACCTATCTTTAAGTACATACCTCTTTCACACACACCATCAAATGAAATTACCAATATAATACAACAACCATACAATCTTTTATTTACACATATTAACAGATAAAATATTTATACATGAGTACAAACGATTTGGTACACTTGTTACCAGCTCAATTATTAAAAACTTTAAAGTCCTTGGTATTTTAAATTATTTTAACAAAAATTCTACATGATATGAGTAGATGGGTCCCACATGCAACCCCAGTTTGACTACCTACTGGTCTATTGTGAACTCATTATAACCAAGTTTTTGTAAATGCCTTCTAAACCTTGCATTATTGAAAACAAATTTACAGATACGTTTACTCCTTACAACCACAATTTATAGCCTGAATAGACCTTTAATCATCAATAAACCCTGTTTTTGATAATCAAAATTGATTGTCCAGCACATGTACCTTTTTAAACAAGTTTTAAAAATAATAAATACGCCACCAATAAGTCAAACACAGAAACATCAAAGTATTACCACAAATGTTTATACAAAACAGAAATTTAAAGTTCATTATCTGGAGTCACCTACATTCCTTGTCACTGCTGCAGATGGCTACCTTGTCGATGTGTCCATCTACTACGATGATGTCTGGATCCACAGATCCCCACCATCTAATATCTCCGCTACCACCCAGATATTAGCTTCGGCTCAACAGTAACATTCCATACCAATATTTCATTCATACAAATTGCTTTCAGTTTGGCTTACCCCAAAATATCATCTCTTTATTTAATAATTTTGTCGTAGTAACGGTACTTTTTATCTAACACGCACTAACTTGTGCAAAAACTTTTATAACTTGCGGTCCGCTACTACCGCTTTTATGATTTTTAATAGGATGTTTGATGTAACTTTACTGCACACAATAATTGCTAACCGAAAGCTTTTACTATTATAGGTTGTAGATCTGAATCCGTATTCAAATCTAAATGGAAAGAAAAAGAGAGCTTTAATATATTCGTCCGTGTATTTATATCATTCTCAATCTCCCTAGTGGAACCTGTTTCATATGAAAAGTTTGTTTTCGAAACGGCTTCATAAAATTTTGAACGTAACCGACTATATTTTTTGAAAAATTTCTCCCGTCTGTTGTGCTGTTTACATAGAATTTCCTTTCCTACCTACACATATGCGCACTTCTGAAAACTTCTGAAAAACTGCTCATTGACCAATGATAGAATTTCCTGTCATCACAACGCTCCACCTATCAGCTTTTATTCCTGTTCTACGCATATCTGTTGTCTCCTTTATAACCCCTCTTGAGTTACAGAAAATCGATATTGTAGTCGTCCTTCACAAATACCCATGTATATTGACGTCACTTCAATTGAACGCTTTATTTATCCGTTTCTCTGTCTGTTTTATATTATCGATCGTTTATTCCACTCGCTCCTTAAGGTACTGGTTATTGTAGCAGCTTATCCAAATTGACCGTTGAAAACAATTTCTATGGAATTTTGTGTATAACGTTCGTTTTATATTCTATGAACCCGACATATAACAACAGGTGTTTCTTGAAACAACCGACCGTTTGAAAATAACAATTCTCGGTTTCTCCGCTTTGTCATATTTGTTTAACCGAACGTTGGCTTTTAAAATGCAAACATTTGCGTTTGAAATTATTGATTTTCCATGCATGCAAGCTCCCTTTTTGCTTCCATGCGTTTGATTACATTATTATAATTACTTATGCGTATCCTTGAAGCTTTTTTATGTACTCTAAAACTTTTCTTCCTTTATGTAATTTTAACATTCCAATTTAAATATAGAAAAATATCTTAATACCCGTCCGTTTTCACTATATAAACTAATTAATTTGGCGCGTAATTAATTTGCTCTTATTTCTATATATATATATATATATATATATATATATATATATATATATATTTCAATTACTAGCTCGATTTGAAATGATCATTTGGGCTTTACTTAAAAGTCTAGGTTATTATTTCATCTTATTAATTGCAATACGGTAGTATTTATCAACTTACCTTGTGTAAAAAACTACTTATAGTATATATATATATATATATATATATATATATATATTTCCATATAAATATTTTAGTTAATTACACAAGGTAAGTTGATAAATACTATGGTATTACAGTGAATAAGATGAAATAATAGCTTAGACTTTTATGCAAAGCCCGAATGATCATTTCAAATCGAGCTAGTAATTGAAAGACGGAAAATATAAGGTCTTGGCCAGGACTTGAACCTGTATCCTGGTTTTGCCGGAACCATGCGTTTACCAATTACGCCACCGAGACCGATGACGACAATTGGGAAATTTATAAATTTAAATCGTGTACACAACTATAACATATAACAGACAAGTTATTTACAGTCCGCAATAAGAAATTTGTGTAGAACACAATAAAAAATAAGATGTATCTGTAAATAAACTCTTATGAAAATAATAAGAACTTAGTTACTATACAAATCGGGCTAATAGTTGTATATCCATTAACGAAACAATAGCATTATTATTTCACAAGGGGAGGAAACATCCACTTACCGGTTTCAGCTTCCTTAAGCTTCATCAGAGCAGATTAGTTTCCAACAACTATATGAAGTAATCGAAGCTATTATACTGATATAATTCCACAAACCGGTATAATGAAACTTTGAACAAGCTCCATCAAGCAATAAGACGAAAGCGTCCAGGGAAGCTTTCACGTGGTGTCATTCTGCTTCATGACAATGCTTGAACTCATGTTGCTAGCGTAGTGAAAGAAAATCTACAGCGAAAGAAATGGAGGATATTAGAGCATCCACCCTATAGTCCCGATTTATCGTCTTGCAATTTTTACATTTTTGGGCCACTGAGAAAAGCGTTAAAGGTAACCGTTTTCAGACAGACGAAGAAGTATAAAACGCCGTGAAAGAATTCTTTGAGCAGCAGCCACAAGATTTCTTTAGGCCGAGTATACATAGGTTGACGAAACACTGGGATATGTGCCTTAATCGTAGTGGTAATTATTTGTAAATTTAGTTGTCAATAAATTTTTCCTGAATCAAAGATGGGTTTCAATTGAACAAGCCTTATAATTAATACCTGCCTCGTGATTGGGCTATACGGTACTGATCTGAACATTTATTAACATTGCAAAATTAATTGTTTATTTGAATAAACATTGCAGTGTATTTTATAATTAAACTTATAGATTTTTATAAGCGTCAAAAAAATTGCTGTAATATTCCTAATTGATTCCCGAATTTAACAGTAGATTATACTCGGAATCAAGTTATTATTAGGTCTGATGTAAAGGATATTTTAAAACATTGTCATAATGATTCAACCTTTTTGGGTCACTTTGAAATTAAGAAGGAAACTTGAAAGAATTGCACGTAAATATTTCTGGTTTCTACTCCGTGCAGATGTCAAATGATGTCCATAAATGCAAAATGTGTTTAGCTAACAATTCAGATCAGTAATCAGTAATTGATAAAATGCTTTGCCGTCTTGTCATGTCAAAACTATGGCAAATGATTTTTATTGATTTGGGGTATGCCCTGCCAAAATCCACAAAATGTTATACTTTTGTTTTATCTGTTGTTAATACTTTTATTAAATTTTCCTTATTTTCCTTTTTTGAAACACAACTGCATTTGCAATAGCTCATAAAATTGAGAAATTTTAAATTTCATTACTTGGAGCATCTTGAAGGTATTACAGATAATGGTTTTCAGTTCAATAGCTATATATTTAAAAATATTATATTAAAATTAATTCAAAAATTATTTACACTGCATATTATTGGAAAGTTTCACCGATTAAAAGAATAAATCAAGTACTCAAGACTTTGTTTCCTATTCAGTCGAGAATCACTGATGATAAATAATGTCTGTGCATTAAGTTATAGGCATAACTGAACTTAGCTAACATTGGAAGAGAGATGAATATTGATTATTCTTCTTTTGGAAAGTGAGGATTTAGACAATTTAGAGAATTCATCTATTGAAATTATAAATAATTCAAAGGGCGAGTTACCTAAACTTAATAACGTTTATTAAGTCAGAAATTAGATCAGGTTTACCAAAAAACAAAAATGAACCATGATTTATGTAGACAAGAAGTACAATTTATAGTTGGAGACGAAAATTTTTTTTATCAAAAACAAATGTTCCCTAATGTTTATGAACTGATATAATACAGGAGTCAGTGGGGATCAATGGTACAGCAAAAACCTGCAGTTTTAGCTTGCTGATTGCCCCAGGCTTTCCTTTAGTCATGTAAATTATTTTCTCTAGTAAAAAAAGAAAAATATGAAATCTTTAAAAATAAAAATAGAGAAAAGTAAACAAAAATTTGGGGGTATGTTTAAGAGTTTTATTTAGATTAAGTTTGCTTTTGAAAATTTTCCAAAGTTAAGTATAAGACACTGTTACAAACACTTACGTAACACACATACATAAAAACACAATACACATGCATTTACGTATGCAGTCCGTTTGCTCCTGATTTTTTCTTTCATATATGATTTTTGGTAAATATCTAATTAGTTAAGGAAAGTGCAATATTCATTCAGAAATTTTAGAATCAAAGTAGATTTTTTGCAATAATTTTTGGTTTGGGAAAATTTTAAAATATTATTTCATAATTACTTATCTTGTGGAAAATATTTAGTTAAAATCAGTACCTAATCTAAAAGACTTTGAGAATTTGTAATTATAATAGATTAAATTATAGTAAACTATTCCAATTTAATTTATAGCTCTTAGAGAATTTTAGTACTTCATTCAGAATTGATGGGTACAATTATTAATTTTTTCAAGGTTTTATTTAATTTACAAAATCTTTGCAATATGTTTACATCATATATCTAGAGGTTTCACAAAACTTGAGATCTATGTAGTGTTTTAAAATAGTGTCTTTTCAATCATCGTGTATTTGATTAGAATTTTGATTAATTTTTTCTTGGTGCCGATTATCCCGTGAATTATGTGCACTAGTGCGTTTCTCACAATTTAAGCTGCTGAGTGGCAATTTTTCTGTGTAGGCAGGATCAAAAACATTGTGAGTGAAGAATGAAATATGCCTTAAGTGTGTGTGTGTGTGTTGTATACATGTATGCATGTGTGTGTGCACATGCACTTGCATGTGTGTACGCACATATGTATGAGTATATGCATGCATGAGTGAGAGCATGTATGAGTGCAGGCATATGTATGCATGCACGTATGTGCATGAGTGCATGCATGTATACATGCCTGCATTTGGATGGGTGGGAGGAGTATACTGCTCTTACTATTTCCTTCCTGTGTTATGGTTACAATCAGTACTACTTGCAAAATTAAAATTTTAGGAAGAACCTCCAACAAACAAATCATTGAGAGCATATGTTTTAATCTAACCACTATTGGAAAATTTTATGAATGGTTTATTAACTTACTAAAGAGTTCAGAATACATAAAATTGTTTCAAGCCCTAGAACAAACGTTAAGTGTGTTTAATTTGTAGTCATATGGCAAAGAAAAATGTATTTATGAATCCAAGGATTGTTGCAAATTTTTTTGCAATTCATTAGTTACCAGTAGTATAGATCAAGGCAGTTGTAGTCAGCACAAGTATTTTGTTTTTATACAAATCCATAAATATTATCTAGAATTTTTTTGTCTGCAACAAACTGATTTCAAAAATTTGTATATAATTTACTCTTCTGTACAGTAAGTACAAATCAGTGTATAATCTAATGTTAATATTACTGGTTTTCCTGTAGGTTTAGAACATAACTCTAATTTGCTGTAATTACTTGCAAATTTTGTGCTGTACGGCATGGAAATTGTTTTGTAAATATAGTAGATATTGTAATAGTATAAAATTGTGTTTTAAAGTTTATTATACAGTAAATATATTGTTATGCTTGGTTTAAGTAACATAAAGGTATGCTATGAGATACCTTATCATGTTAGTATCTTTAACCTAGATTTTTTAATTTGTTCAGTAATGTGATATATTTTTCCTGTGGCAATGTCAAGTTACAACTTTGTAGATCTCTTGGATTCGCTCTCCAAATTTCTGCTTTTATGTAAATTTTATCTTACAGTTTGGCTTAATAGCATTAAATAAAATTCTTTGTCTGGGTGTCAATAAAGTTACCTACATGTGGTTAGTTTCTCTCTTACAATATACACTTTATTTAAATAAAGTACCATGCTCATAATTTTTATACATGTATTTTTTTATTTTAGTCCAGTTGCTGAGTTTGTTCATGTTATTAATTTTGGAAAATATTTTCTTTTAACTTATTGGCAGTTAAATCTCACACATACACAACTGGTGTGAATGTTAACCTCTCTACTAAGGTCAATATTGACAGTTGCTCTCCCCCCTCTCTCTCTCTCCCTCTCTTTGTCTCTCTCTCTCCCCCTTTCTCTCCCCTCTCTCACCCACCTCTCTTCCTTTTCTTTCTTCCCCTCTCTTCCCTCTCTGATCCTCTTTCCCCCTCTCCCCCTCTGCACCATCTCTCTTCCTTTCTCTCTCCCCATCTCTCTTCTCCCTCTCCCCTATCTCTCTTCCTCTCTCTCTCTTTCTCACCACCTCTCCCCTCTCCCTCTCACCCTTTCTCAACCCTTTTCTCTCCCCCTTTCTCTCTCCTCTATCTTAAGAGAATAATATCTTACCTGTATTCTTTGAAGAGTATGTAATATAATGTAAATCTGTAGTACTTCTTAAAAAATATTTCTATAGGAAAACTAGTGAACAGGGCAAGACTGCATCAATACCTAAAGGCCCATCATTAAAGCTAATGATGGTAAGATATATTTAGATATAATTTAACAGTTTTTTTTGCAAGCACGTGAAAATTCGTTCCTAACACAGTTTCATTTTTGGGTCTTCCTCTTTTCTAACTTTAACTTGTCTGCTCTAATAGGCTTTCCGTTAATGACTACGCCTTTTATAATGGAATAAGTAGAATTTTCTTTTATGGAATAGAATTTACACATAACCTCTGTCATGTGTCTGACTGTAACTTTTATGGGACTTGAGCTTTTGCAGTGGCGAGCTTGTCCAGATTTATTTCTTTGGTTCAAGAACCTCATGTGACTTGGTAGACCATATGCCTGTAAATACAGTTTGGTAACAATTTTTACTACACGGTTTTCTTACTGTAAAAGGGTTTTGGTTCACCGATTTTATAAATAGTGAAAAGTAGGTTTAACACCGTTCCAAATTAGTTGTGCTGAATATTACATTAACAAAGTAGTACAAGTTGTGTCATTACTAGGAGAAATAAGTTAACAGACGGTTTGTAAAACCAAATGTTTTATAAAATAGTTGCTTACCAAGTTGATATAAAAAGTTTTATATACCTGATATTTTATAAATGTTTTCTCAATTCAGGATTATTATAAAATTAAAACCACTGTTATCTTGATAACAGTATATTTTTCAACTAACATTATCTGGTTAAACTTGTATTTTACCATGAAATGTAGATTTAACTTTAAGAACGAAAGAACATATGGCTTTAAGCCTACAAGTATTTGATTTAAAAAAAGTATTAACAAACAAAAGGCTCTATGATTTGATACTATATTTGATTTATGTCCAAAGTCTTATTAAGTTAATTTTTTTGTTCTGTAAACAAATTCTTACAATTTGAAATTATATCTTCGTAAATTTCTAAGTCATAATTAATTGTACGATTCTGTTTACCTCTTGTATTTATTACGTATTGTATTAATCTAACTTTATGCTTCAAAACTGGGTGCATCATTTCAAGTGGCGCGGTGACAAAAAATAACTCTTATAAGAGTCATTGTGAGACCTCCCTCCTCCTATAAATAGGATGATCGTTATAACAGTCAAACTGACAACCAGTTGTCAAGTTGTTAATATGTGCATAGAAGTTAGGTTCTGATAAGAACAATGGCCTTGAGCAATTATGCTTGGTGCCGTGTGAGAAAGAAATAAGAAGGAAGTGAATACACCGTGTAATAGATCATCATTCCTGGTGATGCCATTCTGGCAGAAGGACGTCTAAGACACGGTGTTAAAAATTTAAAGCATCAGAAACACATGCAACATAGTAACATGATTAGAAATAGAAATTTACAGGTTTTAACCTGAATGTTGAAATGTGAGGAATTCTAGAATTTAATTTAAAGTTGGTAGATTAACCTACGATAAACTTTTTGGTTATGGCTCATAATAGGCGGTTTGAGAAATAACAACCTATTTCATGATGATATAAGAAAGTTTCAAGTATCATGTAAAATTCATGGGGATGGTTTAAGTGCATCGCAGATATTTCCGCAAGTTGTTGAACATCTGGTATGTTGTTTGTTCTGTAGGGACGTTTAAGTCTTGACAACATTTGAATCCCAATCAAGTAAGTGTGTTTTAAGTTTTGTCCAAGTTGGAAATATCCAAGTTATGCTACATTGTTTGACCTCATAGTATCCTTGTGATTTTGAAGAGAACTTTAAATAGATTCCATTTTTATTTTTGATAAGTGCCGTAAAAATTTATAGAGGACAGTATGCAAAAATGGTTTAGCTTGTAGAAGTAATAAATTCTAATTACCAATTTAAGAAAATTAATAATTATTCAGGAAACTAAATTTGTTTATTTTAGATAGTATTTGTTGGTAATCATAATAACGCACTGACATTCAAAATTCGTTGTTGACTGGTCAGATAATGTATGCTTATTTGAAGCTCATAGATAACGAGGAAGTTAAATTGAATTGATACATATATGTGAAGTCTATCATAGTACTACTCAAGACTAATTAAAATCTTGTTAATATATCATTAGTCACTCTCAAAATACAAGTTTTAAATATCAATATGAAAAATGATTGCAAAATTTTTAAAATGTAGGAAGCAACACCACTAAATCAAATTAATAATGATGTGCACTTGTTTAGAAATTATTTGTAAATAGATATTTTTGCTAATTGGTGATCTAAGAGAATAGAAAATTATTTTGGTCATGCCTATGATTATTATTTAGGGAATGAGATGAGATTTGGTTTTTAATACCTAACACATTTAATGGTGATAATTAACAGAACGCACAAACTGTGCTAGTATTGGTTTTGTTTGATTACAGGAGTAGCAGTGGATCTTTATCAGCTTTAACTCGAAGTGAATAAGTATTTCGTAAGGGTGGTGTTCGTGCAAAATATTTGTATAGCGGTATAGGGCTTAGGTTTTCGCATTCTCCTTATACAAATGGGCTGATGTCAGTCATTTATTGTATTTTAAAGGTCGGTGGCGCCATATTTACTTTATTTTTGGTCGTAATTCAACCCCGACCAAAAGCTCATGATCTAGCCAGAGCAAATTACTCTACTAGCCGATTTGCCTTTAGAGGTTTTCTTACCCATAAGCCATTTTCCATCTAAACTTACCTCGGGCCTCTTGTCTCAACAGGAAATCCTTGTTTAATTACCCTTGTGCCTGACAGTTGGCAACATAGGTGTATAATATTACCTGAACCCAAGGAAAAGGGTAACAATATTGTTAAAGTAATTTTTAAAAATACATATCAATTTTGAAGTAGTAGAATAGTGAATAGTAAATGTTGGTGTTAGCCTGCTTAATAAACACACAGCTGTATTTGCTGCAGGTACCTTAGTTTCTTTATGAATTTATTGTTATGAGTAATTGAACAAATTTAAAATCTTTTAGGTGGAAATTGCACTAATGTATTTTTCTCATTTTAGACTTCAACAACATCCCATGATGAAAGGGTAGAAGCAAGTGAGGAATGTAATGCGTCTAACATGGAGAATGGATCTCACTTTCGTCACTTGCGATTTATTGAAAACGTGTTTCTGCATCAGAAAGATCATGACTTAGACTTTGCTATCTGGAAAAATAATAATGACATTGAAGAATTCAAAACTGAGGTACAGTATAATGTAATAATCAAAAACTCTGTAGATACAATTATCGGACCACGACAATAAATTTCAACAGTCCTGTATCATCTTATCATTATTAAGTATTTGTCTAAGAAAATATTTAATATGTTCATAAACATATTCAAAGCATTTTTGGCTTAATTTAGATTTATACCTCACGATATTTATTAATTTTATTTAAAATGTTATTTATTCTTTGCATCAGGTTGTGTCGCTTCATAACATGGAATTTGACATGCTTAAATCATATTGTTATATTACGTTCTTGATAGCCACGGTTACTTGCATAAATCACAGAGCACCATACTCTGGCAGAACAGTTCTTGTTGAAAGGCCAAGGTAATAAGAAGTTCTGTTCGTAGCCTTGTGGGGACAATCTGTTTGACATGAATCTTTGTAGCAGATTGGAGAATTGCAATCTGAATAGCAATAGAGTTTTTGTTAGAGTTTTCCTAACGAAATGGTGTGATGTTGTTTTAGTTGAAAACCAGTCAAAACTTTGTAATTTAATGGTATTCGATATAAAAATACGTAAGTGAAGGTATATTATGTTATGTTACTTTTTTATTAGAAGTTTGGATTACTTCTAAGGCAACTTTTGCTTAACGATTCCTGGATAGTTTTATACTTTCATTCCGTGTAGCACGATGGTTAAGTAGTGCCAGTAATGATAAGCTCTTGATTATACATTATGACAACCCCTATAATCATACAATTGACGGTGGTACAGTATGTCTTTTTGCGATTTTATCTGGTAGCAAGTATTTAGGATTCAACAACAGATGCTGCAGCTTCATTGTCAACATCTAATGGAAATTTAGTTTCCATTCTTCAACAGTTGATCGAACTGTTTTTTAAGTGCAGTATGGTTTCTGTACATAACTTTCAAGTAGCTCATGCAGTCACCTATTCAAACATGAAACGTTATTCATAAATATTTGCCATTGAAGTTAAGGGGCGAGTTAAATTGTATATAATATATGTGATCAGGTAGTAAATTGTACTTGATTAAAAAAATTTTCCGTTAATTGTTTGAAGTCTTGTGTAGATTTTTTATTTAGTATCAATTAAAGAATTTACTAGTGTTGATCCGGTGGTTCTTAATCATTAAAATTATTTCTTATGTTTAGAGTATTATATATGCGTTCTGCTTTTTTTTGTTTTGTGTTACAAATATTATATTGAAAATATTCTAATAATATTAGAGATTAGATTGTTAATTAACTTATTGATATATTTATTAGTATTTTGTGCTATAATTTCCATGAAGTTCTAAGATGTAAGTTTTCGCTTCTATATAATACAACAAGAAATTATAAAATTAATGTTTTGCTTAAATTTAGATGTAGATACTTAGAGACACTTTAATAGCTCCAATACTTTTAATAATTTTATGGTTTATTAATCTTAATTTGTGACTGGTTGACACATATGGGTAATAAATAATACTTGTAGAACAATTTAATTGTTCTATTCAGCTGTGACCTTAATTAATATAAATTTCAAAGATTATTTGTTGTGAGGATATTTCTTGATTTCTGAATTTACAATAGTAAATATACAATTGTTTTGGACTTACAAATAAAATACCAGAATTAAAAAATTAAGTACCATTAAACTGTTATTATTTATTCAGAAATAATACATTTACTGTGTTGGTATCTGATTACAATCCTAATGAACTTATACATAAAGCTAAAGGTACAAACAGAATAAATTACAGAATCAGTATTGTTCACATGAGATCTTACAAATTTGTGTGATAATTGTACCTATTTTTGGGATCTGCTGCCAGCAATAATAACAATTATACTTTACAATGAACCCTGACCATCCAGATATGAATACTTTTTGGTAATGTTATGCTTTAAAAAGTGCTCTGTAAAAAATTTAGTCAATAATTAATTTTAGGCAAATATTAATTTATGTTATTACACATATTTGTATAATATAGAGTTAGAAAATAGGGTTGGGTGAATTATCTTTGTGTTTTCTTAATAACAGTTTTTATATTGTAAGAAAGGAATGTTAAAAAATAGTCATCATGGTTGTGGAATATAAACATGACATTTTTTGTCCAATCAGGATTCATGTAAAGAGCATTTTCCATTCAATTTTTAATACTTTTATCTGGTCTTACAACTCCAGAAGAATGGTCACAATGATTGAAAAATGTTTATTCCTTTTACCATCCTAACTTAGTCTTCGCAAAATCAACAACTAAACGTGTTACACACTTTTTCTATATAGATATAGATTGTGTATTTACTCTACCTTATAGGTGGCAGAGCCTCGATAAATTATGAGGAGTTCCTGTTTAAGGTTTAAGCCCAGGGTAGAGAGGATGGTAAATGGCTTTGAGTAAAAAAGGACCCACTAAAGAGATCTTTCAGCCAGCTAAGCTTCAACTTAGGGTAGAGCTATGAGCTAGGGTTGTAGGATGGTATACGATAATAAAAGAATTTTTAATGGACGCCACCGTATCTTAATAATTATTATACTATGAATCAATCCGAAGACCAGATACGGAAATCTTCAAAAAGAAAAAAATATTCTTGACAAGTAACACATAGAAAAATAATACTTACTTATGACTCTGCAAACTGGAATGGGAACGACGATCTTGTACTATCTGAAAATTTCATCACTTCTAAACATTGTTGAACTAGGGCTACGTTAGAGGCTAGTCACTTAATCACAAAAAATAAATTATAAAAAGATCAACTAGTAAAAATTATACTTAAAAAAATTTTTTTTAACTCAGCACCAATAATATATCTTTCTTCTTTACAAGAATTTCATAAATGTGGTTGTTTGCTTCTATAGAAAAATTGTTGTTGACTTCAATGAAAAAAAGCTTTAAAACAACTTATTATTCTTTCTATTGATTTACAATATATATATATATATATATATATATATATATATATATACATCATTTGTACAATTTCATACGTACTGAAACTTTCGAGATAATTACTTTTATTAAGGTCTAGTATTAGTCTCTGATTATTTATATGAATTTTATAATTGAAAATTTATTTATAGTGTTTTCGTTATTATTCTACAATTTATACATGATGCCAGAATAGGAACCTTTTCGGGCTTACAATCTATAGATTTAATGCTCTGACTTTCGGTAGATTACAGAGCTATATTTTTAATTGATTTAATTGATGGAGTCAAAGGTCAAAAACACTTATTCTTTGAATTTAACTATACTTCAGGTGTACTGCCAAAAAAAATTATATTTTATAATGTGACAAACAAATATCAACGTGTCACGTGTTTAGTTACAAATACATTTTAGTATAACTTTGTAAATTCAAAAATTATCATATAGAAATTTCTTTGTGGTTATAAGAGCATTTATGAAATATCCAACTATTAAATTCTGAATAAAGTATTACGTGTCTAATTTAAATGACCAGATAAATTTTACAAAAGTTTCGTGTACCAATTTAAATGAACATATAGAATTTACAAAAATTACGTGTACCAATTTAAATGAATATATAGAATTTACAAAAATTATTTGTACATTTTAAGTAATGGTTCTATGAAATGAAAATTGATCTAAAATTGGAGATGACTCACCACAAACAATCTGATAGGCGTCTGAGTTCATCAACCATCTTGAGTACTTACAAAAGCAGATGTGCGTGGCTGGCACATGTACGTGCTTACATAAAATTTGCGTTTCAATACTATAAAATTTGCGTTTCAAAATTGGACTTGAAATTTACTTGTACTTCTAATTTTACATTAACTTTTACTTATGTTTCAAAATTGGACATATTTTACTTTAACTTTTACTTCCTACTTTTTACTTGCGCGTAGATATATTTGTTGGTCACTCTAGGTCGATGCAACAACTAATTGAGGCCATGGTGTCCGTCGACACCATTGCACCTCTCTTTGGGACATCATGTTTTTTTAAACCTGCGAGCCCACGTTTCAATACTTGCTTTGCTGACTACATTCAGATGGTAAATAATGAACCTTGGCCACGAGGCAATTTTATTATCCAAACACGCGCAGAATGGGAATATTGTATTAATATACTTGCAGATAGAAGAAATCTTAAATTTTACTTCGAGTCTTTAAATATAGGTGGAGACCTATGTATGAATTGGTAATATATTGTTACTATCGGAATTAAATATTTTCTGTCTAATATTGGATATTTGTTAAATAGATATTTAGAACAAAAACGTATATTTATGAAGCAGGTAATTGTATTCGTTACAAACCTATAGACAAACGCACTCGCTTATCTATAACCATTTGTTCTCTTGCTGTATATGTTTTTTTGGATACTGTATTTATTTGTACTCTTGTAAATAATACCAGTCTGCAACAATTATCTGAACAAAAAATAAATTTTAAAATTATTCCCCAAGATACTTAGGACTTGCAGATGCAACGTAACTGGTACTGTTAATTTAAAAATTTGAATTGATGATTGACTTGAACATGAAATTACTTTTCTTGTTGTGTCTTCATTGGTGTATTCATTTTTATTAGGCATTAATTTTTGAAAACTTTTTTATCTGATGCAATTTCTTTTAAAAAAACATTATGCAACAGCATTTATATCTTGAAATAGACAAAATGATTGCCTCTAGCATTATATCACCTTCCATATCATCCTGGTCGAGTCCAACTCTTCACTTTTCTAAAAAATATATAAAATACTGTCTTTGTTTTGATGGACATAAACTCAATTCGGTTACCATTCCTGATGGATATCTGTTACCTTGTATAGATTCAATCCTTAGTCGCTAAAGAATGCAAAATTTATATCTTTAATGAATTTAAGAGAAGTTTTTATCAAATCTCTTTTGAATCAACTTCTTGTCCTAAAATCGCTTTCTTTGTACCTGGCAGAGACCTATATGAATACAAGTCATTTGGTTTATTGAATGCACTTCAAACTCCTCAAAGAACTATTGATCTGACCTTAGGACATATCTCAAGGAAACGTGTGTTTGTTTATCTTGACTGTATTCTTGTTATTTCTAGTACCTTGACAATTATATCTCCATCTTATATGAAGTTTATGAATGCTTCAATAACACATGATGTTGTTTTCTCTCTCTCATTTCTTGGTTTAACTGTGGATGGAACTGGACTTAATGTTGAACCATCTAAACTTGATGCCATTACTAAACTTAAAACACCTAAAAATGTGACAGAAATTAAACGTCTAATTGGTATGATCAGCCATTATCGCGTCTTTCTATCATATCTTTCTATTATCTCTATACCCATCATAACCTTAATGAAGAATACAAAACAGGTCAATCTGTCGAATTGAATTTAGAAACAATTAATCTTTGAAGAAATCAAAAACTTAATTATTTCAGCTCCAATTTCAATTTCATCAAATTTCAATGTGACATTTATATTCAATCTGATGCTTCACTTACTGGGTTAGATGCTATGTTATTTCAGGAACACAATGGTTTAGAATAAAGATTCCTATGGTTTAAAAATCAGGTGGCACTTAAAGACGTTATTTCAATATAAGTTTTTCATTTATATGAACTTTTGTGCAAAGAGAATTTTCTTTTTTTCTATATATTTTTTTTTTTTTGGAGCTTTGTCATGACTGTTATGTGTTAAAAAATGCTCCACAAAGTATTTTATCCAATAATTAACTTTAGAGTATTGTAATTATTAATTTAGATTGTTACACATATTTGTGTAATTAGAGTTATGGTTCAGAGGATCCGCCCTTGACAAGGCATACCATCCTTCATATACAGATAAATAAAGGACTCCAAGGGGAGTAGAATGATCTTGTGACATTCTAAAAGGGACTTATTTCCTGTGCCCTTCCGGAGAGATTCTGTGAAGTTGCACCAGTTTGCAGAACAACACAAGGCACCAGGTAAAAATGTAGATATAGAACTCTGCACCCCTGCGCTAATTAAAAGAAGATATGCTTGTAGACCAAATCAGAAACAAACTACATTCTAAATGACTTTAGTCTAAAGCCCATCAGAAGGCAGCGGCGATACATAGCCAGACAAAGGTCCCAATACCCACAACCGAATGTTGTGAGGTAACAACCCTCTAAACTATACAGCAACTTAGAAATTGAAAGAAGAAAAATAGAAAACTTAATGAAGCCAGAATATTTGAAGTTTCATAGAAATGCAGTAGAAGAGAGAAGAAGGGTCACATTGAACAAAAGCAATAGAAAAAAAGATGAATGCTAAGTATAGCAATGCTCTACCAGCCAAAATATAGTCAGCAGCCTGTAGTAGGGAAAAACCACTCTTATGTTGCTACCACCCTGGGAGGGGTGTTAGTATATTTTCAAAATTAGGACTGTTATGACCTTAGAACAAGTAATATAAAACACTTTAAATATCTTAAGTACTCAGATCAATACTATAATTACAATTTCTAATATTACTACCTCTTGCTTACTCAAGTTGAAGCAGAATAAATACCTCTACTCACCACCACGATGAATAATCTTGTTCACTACCTACTGCTTTAATATATTGTTAAATTACCAGCTAACTCTATACTGAGCCCAAGACCTATATACCTCCGCGGATCCATCGGCCGTATAAAAGCACACAAAAAATATATAAAGTAAATAAAGATTTGGGTTGACCTGTGGTATCTTTTAGTCTTTTCCAATAATCACTATAACTATTTAACTTATAAATTTCATAAATAAAATATCAAAGGCCAAGTGCATGCATTTGGGAAACATTAATCTAATATATATTTTACGATACCAAACATGATTTAATTCGGTGGAACACCTTGATGTAAGTACATAATCCCCGGCTCAGGATCAACTTAGCAGATAAGCTACGAAATTCCACGAACCTCAAGACTGTTGTCGTGTACTTTTTCTGCTCCTGATGATAGGAATGAGGATAATTGGGATCTCCCCATACGTAGCACTTTCCCAAGAAGATAATTTCATAAGTAGCTTCAAAACATAACTCCCAAAATCGAACTGAAATATTGAACCAACGATGACCCAATAAATTCTTAATACCAAACTCCAACTTTAAACAATAAATTTCAACACGCCGAGTAAGGCAATTAATAACTTCAATACTTTTCGAGTAACGGTAAGTAAATGTAGTTAATTCATCAACCAGAATTTCGGTTAAAATATTAACAAGAACAAAAACGTTAAAATTGCAAAGTACCTGAAATAGTTAAAGAGTACCTAAAATAAATCAAATTAGGAAATGCACATGGTGTTCCGCCATACTTACAAGCATGCTCCTCTAGCATGAAATTGGTTATTTTACAAATCGGGAACAATTCCATTAAATACAATAATAAATAATTATTACTGTACACTAAGAACTCCACTAATATAATCCCGTAATAAATAATACGGATGACTTAATTTTCAAATAATAAATCTGAATAATAATTAGGAAGAGCTCCAAACCATTCGTGCTTGCTCTGTTAAGGTGTAAAATTAAAGAGAGCATTCACTTGTCGAAAACAAGCGATAACCCGATTCGAATTGGAAACCACACTTGTCACATAGACGTCTTCAATTTTAAGAAGAATTCAAATGACTATAACTATTGTTGTATACTGAATATAAATATGGAACAAACTTGTACCCTATCGAAAAACCATTACTAAACTCAATACTTCTTAAGGAAGACTGAATATAATTTCTTACAGATAAACGAAAATTGAATTTAATAAAATTATTTCACAGCCGCCACTGTTGATCGTTAAAAGCTAATCTATGTATATTATTACCGATTCTATCCATTGCGCAATAACTTCAACTACAAATTTAAAACACAATGGCATTGATGTATCTAAACAGATGTAACCCTACAAAATTGTAAACATGAATTGTAACTGAAATTTAATTTAAACTATTCGTATAGTCTACAGAAACTACTTTGGAAATTCATTGTAAATTATATACCTTTTTTAAATAAACAAATAATCTCCATCCCCTCTTGTACAGTTATTAAACATGAAATATATTTACAAAACCATGTACAGAAAGATTGCTAAATCGGACTGTAACAATGTGATGGATGTTCTCTCGGGACAAAGACTGGTCCAACAGGAAAAATACGGCTGAAACAGAGATAGAGGAATACGAAAAAGAGTTTTAGGCTAAGCATCTTAGAGAAAGCACAGAGAGTAGAGAATGTTCGTGTTGAAACAGATTGTTTTGAGAGACCATGTCCTATATTAGTAGACAAAATAAAGTGCCCTATAATAACACGTCGATATTTACAAATAAATGGGCTCTAGATGAGACCTATACAGACCATCTTTTTACTGAGCGCATCTGCTGTGATAGGAAAATTAGACAAAAGTTAAAACGACTAATCTAAATGTACTCTCTTGGTAATTTCAAAAGCAATAGCTTTCACAAACATGCCGAAATAATTAAATGATAGGTAATTAGTCAAAGATAGAGGTAGAAAAATTTCCAATATACCGAAAACAACATGGGATTAATGATTAATAATCTAGAAAAATTCCAAGAATTATAAATTGGCATTTGTCTAATTTGGGCATATAACCATAAAGAAATTGTTGCACAAGAAATCAGTTCGTCCCTGCTTTAATCCTAGTTTCTAATTTAGCACAGATAGGTAGATCACTATTTAAAATGTTAAATGTGTAAAATATTGCTGAAACAAAAGTAAATAATGTCAAAATCTAAGAGAAAGAACAAAACTTCATAGCAGGGGTTGATATTGAATTTCACATTACTAAATAAGCAAGTACCATAAAATATGACTTTGCAAAGATCTCACCTGACTCCATCTAAATAAAGTGTGCTTATATTATATTTATTGATGATTAATTGTTTTTCTAAAGCGGCTTCTATGATAAAATTTCTTAGGAGGTAGACACTTCTTGAAGCTATAATAAATACAAACTTAAGAATGAAGTTATCACATCTCAACAGAGTTAAATTGTCACACTTTACAATTTCATATTAAGTGACTAAGAAATAAAATTGATTATTCTGCCTGATGGTAATTCCCAATCAGAATATTGCCTGAAAGGTCTAAACAGATTAGAGCAAGATCATTTTGTAACTATTTAGAACCTAATAAATATTTGACCCTGTTAGTTGATTAAGATTCACAACTTAACATAATGCATTTTAATTTACATGGCTTTAATAAAAACTTTGAAGAATTTCTTGCTCTGTGTGAAACTTATAAACTAATATGTGATATATTTGTTTTAAGTGGCACTTTCCAATATACTGTAATACGGTTACATGACTTTTACAGTGAAAGAAACTAACAATAACGATGATGTTGTCATCATTAAAATTATCTTATTTAGATTACTTACATTGTATAGACCAAACCCCAGTAATTTATTACATTCATTCATTATCGAACTTGATGAGTACCTCGACAATGACAAAAAGAATTCAACTGTTGAAATACAAGCTGGAGTCAAACATTGACATATTAAATTTAAGTCACATCAAGTTCTATGCCTGCTAGATAAGGATTTGTATTTTATACTAGTAACATAACTAACGAAACATCTATATCAGAATCGTGTATTTATCACATATCCATTAAAAATTAAAACATACCTTTTTTTAATTCAAGGCTTATATTATCGCCTGTAACATTACTCATCACTTTCCAGTAAAATCTAAAACAGTAACTATACCTAAAATTGACAAAACCTATATTATAAAACTCAGGAATTTGATTATCAAAAGTTTAAAGTGATTCTCCAACGAGAAGTGATCCACAATATGTTCCAAATACATTTGAAGCTATGATTAACAACTTTGTGGAAATATTAATAACAAATCAAGACATACAATAAAAGCTCAAAGAGTAAAACTTTTTATTACAGCTTCTCTTATACTATAAAAATTTGAGATAAACTAAAAAAAATTAAACTAATATTTTTCAATTGTACTAGACAAAGAATACAAAATATATAGAAATTTATCATATATGAAGATAAAGAACTTTTTGTAAACACCAAAAGAATTGCAAATTATTGTAACAACCACTTTGCTAATGTTGCAGTAAAAATTCTACTAATACTAACACCAACAATATTCTCAAACTCTCTGTTTCTGTAATAGAACCGGATAATAACCAAAGCAACTTTAATACAATGTTTATATTTCCAACAATGGAAAATGAGAATATCACACCACATATCTTCTCTAACGACAAAGTACACCAAGCATAGATACAGTAACTGCAGACTTAATAAAAAGAAAACCATAATTACTTAAAGCGACTGTTAAAATACATTATTATATTAATTTTTAAAAGGGTAAGGTACACAACTATTTCAAATTATCAGTAATTATATATATATACATTTCACAGTAGTAGGGTCGTTAGTGAGGAACCAGACTAAGACAGATCCCCGAAAGAGGGCAGCGGCTCTTTCGGTACTTAGATTGGCAGAGACCATAGGGATTGGTATGGCAGTCTAAGACACACTACCGCGATGTGGAAGGCAACGGGAAACCACCAAATTATCTCCCAAGTACACAGCATACTTAAATTGTAACAAACATGATGGCATTCTCTGGGGTAAAAGATTCCGGAGTTAAAATAATCCCCCATTCGGATCTCCGGGAGGGGACTACTTCGGAGGATGCGATCGGAAAGTTAAAAATAAAAGTCGGGAACATTCTGCGAGTCGGAGCGTGGAATGTTAGAAGTATGATGCAAGTAGTCAAGCTAGAGAACCTAAAAATTGAAATGAATAGGTTATCACTAGACATAGTAGGGATCAGCGAAGTTCGGTGGCCAGAGGCGAGGGATTTTTGGAGTGAAGACTTCAGGGTAATTCATACAGGAGCAGAGGAAGGAAATTTGGGTGTGGGGATAGTTATGCGGAAAAAGATACGATACTGTGTAGAAAACTACTTACAAAAGAACGAAAGAGTACTCATGGTTAGATTAGAATCTAAACCGGTAAACACAGTAATAATACAAGTATAGATGCCCACCTCTAGCTACAGTGACGAAGAGGTAGAAGCCATCTACAAAGATGTTGAAGACATATTAAGATACGTAAAAGGACATGAAAATTTAATAATTACGAGGGATTTTAATGCCGTGGTAGGTGAGGGTAGGGAAGGAACGATAGTAGGTTTATTTGGTTTAGGTACGAGAAACGACAGGGGAAATAGGCTGGTAGAATTTTACGACAAGAACAATTTAATCATCACAAACACATTATTTCAACTTCATGCTAGAAGACGATATACGTGGAAGATGCCAGGAGATATAGGAAGATATCAAATAGATTACATTCTTGTTAGACAACGGTTTAGGAATCAAGTAAAAGACTGTAGAAGCTACCCAGAAGCAGATATAGATACTGACCACAACTTCGTAATTATGAAGGCCGCACTTAAATTTAAGAATGTGAAAAAAAGAAACGGAAAAAGGCACTTGGACTTAGAGAAACTAAAAGATAAAGATATTCAAGAAAGATTCGAAAAAAAGTCAAATGAATTGCTCAAAGTATCGGGAAATATCTGATACTAAGGAAGTAGAAACAGAATGGAATAACATTAAATCCAGCCCAGACATGGCGGCCAGAGATATTCTGGGGTATACACAAAAAGAAAATAAGAAACTATGGATAACAAAGGATATTCTGAATTTAATAGAAGAAAGACGAAAATACAAAAATAAATCAGACGAAAAAGGAAAACAGAGATACAAATCCATAAAATGGGAAATTATTCGAAAATGCAGGAAAGCTAAAGAACAATGGATTGATGAAAAGTGCAAAGAGGTACAAACGAAGATGGAAATAGGAAAGACAGACGAAGCATACAAATTAATTAGGATGAATTTTAGGGATATAAAACCGTATAGCAAAAACATAAGGGACGCACAAGGAAACGTCATTATAGAAAAAGTAGAGAAAGTTGGTAGATGGCAAGAATATATAGGGAATTTATATGCAGGAGAGGAACTAACTGCATCAGAACAGGAATCAGACATTGAAAATGATGACTTGGGATATCCTATACTTAGGGATGAGTTTGAATTAGCATTAAAGTCTGAAAAATGGTAAGGCGCCGGGTACAGATAAGGTGCAAGCAGAAACTCTAAAAGCCGCTGGACAAGCAGTAACAGAACGTCTCTTTCAATTTGTAAGCTGTATGTATGAGACAGGCCAGATACCCAAAGATTTCAAACGTAGCATCATAGTAACTATACAAAAAAAGAAAGGCGCGGATAGATGTGAAAATTTTCGAACAATAAGTTTGACAGTACACGTGTCAAAAATAGTAACTAGAATTGTGCAAAGACGAATGGAAAAACGGGCGAAAGAAATACTAGGAGAAGACCAATTTGGGTTTAGGCAAAACAGGGGAAAACGGGAGGCTATTTTAGCTCTGAGAGTGATAATGGAGAAAACAATAGAAAAAGGGGAAAGCGTGTATGTAGGGTTTGTAGATCTGGAAAAAGCATTCGACAATGTAAATTGGAAAAAAATGTTTGAAATACTCAAAAAGATTGGCATAAGTTGTAGGGATAGACGAGTAATACATAGCTTATACAAAGAGCAAACAGCAGTAATAGAATTAGAGCAGGAACGTAGAGAAGTAAACATTAGGAAAGGGGTGAGACAGGGATGTGCCCTATCCCCATCGATTTTTAAATTGTACATAGAAGAGGCAATGAATACTGTCAAATGCAGGAAGACATTTGGAATTACTATGCAGGGACAAAAAATTGATATGCTTAGATTTGCAGATGATATAGCGGTATTAGCGTCTAGCAAGGAAAAGTTAGAAGCTGCTCTTAATGAAATGAAAACTGTTCTAACAGAGAGATACGGTATGAAAATTAACAAAACTAAAACTAAAGTTCTAGTATGCAAAGGTGGGGAAAATAAATCAAAAACAAGAATACAAATATGTAACACGAACTTACAATAGGTTAAGGATTTCTGCTACCTAGGAAGCCAAATAACGCAAGATGGGAAAAGCACAAAAGATATAAAACAAAGATTAGCACAAGGTCGTGCTACATTTAACAAGAAAAAGCAACTACTGTGCTCAAAGACCACAAACATAGAAACAAGGAAAAGATTGCTTAAAACATATGTGTGGAGCACAGCACTGTACGGCTGTGAAGTCTGGACAGTAAGAGAAGCAGACAAGAAAAAGGTAGAAGACTTTGAAATGTGGTGCTACTGACGTATGATGAAGATATTATGGACAGACAAAGTTAAGAACGAAGAGGTGCTAAAAATGGTAGGGGAAGAAAGAAATGTGTGGAAAACGGTAAAAAATAGGAGAGATAGGATGATAGGCCACATACTATGGCATGAGGGAATAATGCGGAATATATTAGAAGCAGAGATAGGAAAAAAGAGAAGAAGAGACAGACCTAGGTTAGACTACTGCACACAGATAGTAAAAGATGTAGGCTGTAGGGGTTTCAGGGAGATGTGTAGGCTAGCCCAGAATAGAAATCAATGGAGATACGCATCCAACCAATCCCAAGATGGATAAACTAATGACGAAAAAATAACTGTGCTGTAACATGCTGATTATTATAAGTAACTACAAGAATTGGTTGGGCAATATTCTCGAATAATGTTAAGTGTGTTAAAGGATTTACTGGAAAACTATTATTTCGGCAAATGTCTAAGCGTTGGGGGATCTTGGTAGCCACAGGTTGCTTAGCCCCCTTTACTGAATCTTGGTGAAATAGGGCATCAACTTAGAAAACAATAGAATGGGAATGAGCTGTATGCACATGCTGTGTGAGAATTTCAGGTAACTATGTAGGCTAGCTCAGAATATAAATAAGTGCAGGTACGTGTCCAACCACTTTTGAGTCGGAAAACCTAATGAAGAAAAAACAAGCGCAGATAAATCTGATGATTAGTATAAACAACTAGTTGTTGGTTGCGAAATATCTGCAACTAATGTTGATTGTGCAAAAAGATATATTGGAAAATATATATCGGTAAATGGTTAAGTGTTGGGGGAACTTGGCAGCCACCGGCTGCTTACCTCCCTTCACAACCACTGAAGGTCGGAGAAATAGGGTATATAACTGTAAATCAATAGAAGGTGACCGAACGGCATCTAACAAGAAAGAACAGCGCCTATGAGGAAAGACAACAAACATAGAACAAGAAGAAAATTGTTGAAAGCATATGTGTGGAGCACAGCACAGTATGCCTATGAAATACGGGAAGTCTGAAATGCATACAGACAAACGGTAGCAGCCTTTTGAAATACTGTGCTTCAGATGTATGAGGACGTTAGCATGGACAGACAAGGATAATAACAAATAGGTTATAGAAATAGTAGGGGAACAAGGATATTTGGGGAAAAAGAGAAATAGAAGGGCGGAATACGTTCTAGGGGATTTTTGGGGAATACTTTGGGATATATTACAAGCAGAGATAGGAAAAAAGAGGTAGATGTAGACCTAGATCAGATAGTGATAGTTGTAGACTGTGCAAATTTCAGGGAAATCTGTTAGTTAGTTCAAAATAGGAAACAATGATGGTACGCGTCTAACCAGTTTCAGGACTGAAGACCTAGTGATGATGATGATGATGATGATATATATACATATATATATATATATATATATATATATATATATATTTATATATATATATTATATATATATATATATATATATCATCATCCCTATGAATTAATAAAGCTAATGTTTTGTTAATGGCTATATAACTACCAGCCCGATTTGTATTTATATATATATATATATATATACATCCCACCATCAATCGAACGTCCGTACATTCTGATTTTACATTTCATCCAACGTCCATGTGAAATACTACGTCCAGTATACGGACGCCGAATTTCCAGCATGTTAAATTTTTAGAGAAGCTTTGTATGAGCTAAATATGTCATTTGGCAAAAATTAGGGTGGACGTCCTTTGGCTGCAAAACATTAAAAAAATATACATTTTTAGTTCAACGTTTTTACAGCTATAGACCGTATATCTATCAGTCGTGGTATTCATATCCACACGTCCGGAGAATTGGCAACGTTGTACTCCTTGAAGTCGCTTGTTATTTCAGGTCCACAACAACTAAGCTGTACTTGTTCGATTGACTAGTATGTGGGAGGGGAGTTTGACAGGCGCTTGCTGCATTTGCTTTTCCGTAAGATATTATTAGTTCACGTTTAAAGAATTACGTGACTAAGTTGAAGGACGAAACTGCGTTTAGCGTTCATTGAATTAATACAGTAGTCTGTAAAATTGAAAATGCATACATGTAAATCATTGACTTTTATTAGGACATGATTTAGGCTTTAATTATTATAAGAACTTACCGTGAGTAACAAATAGAGAATAATTTTGAACCCAAACGTTAGTCAACAAAGCGCTATATAATTTTGCTATAAAGTACGACATTAATTAAACTACATTGTTTGATGCAAATGTGATTTTTCAGCATTATTACTTTTTCTTATTTTGATTATTTTAAAAAATTCAGTGTTATGGATCTTAATTTTTAATAATATTTTCTAGAATAACGCAATTTGAAAACAATTTTTACCACTGTTTCTTTGTTGTTCAAGGTTGACATTACACCGTGCCATTGTATTCAAATCTGTATATTATTAAATCGATTGCTAAAGTGATTTTTAAAGAAGAGTCAAACTTATTGATTGCAATGTTATCTAAAAATAGTTTTACGGACACTTAAATTTTCTTAATGTGAAATATAATAGGCTTTGAGATGTAGAATTTTTCATACATAAAAGCGGATGAGTTTTTTTGTCTACATTCTACAAGGGTAACGAACAATAATTAACTCCCTTTTTTGAACGCAAAATCCCTTGAGTGTACATACTATTTTCAAGTGAAGTCATTGAGAAGAACGACAAATATCTCCTTGTTATAAATAATTACTTTTTTCATTCTTTTAAATTTAGACGTTCTAAACCCGCCGAATATACCGTCCTTGTAAAATTCATTATACTGATCCTGATTAAGATGTTGCGGGTTCTAGGCTTAAATTGACTGTTCTTGGCTATATATTCATTTTTTTTTTTATTCATATTAAATAGAAAAATGATCTTTGAAAGTAAATTAATAAAGAGGAACTTATCTAATAATTATTTGTATATCAAGATTGTGAAATTGACTTTTTGTGTACCGAAAAGCGGCTTGTTGCTGAGGAAAGATAATCTCAAGGTCGCTACAAAAATTTCACCGCCAGGTGTACGGGTGTTCAGAAATACCCTAAAGATCATTTCTTATATAACTGCACATACCAGCCTACATGCTTTTCAAATCACCTGCACATGCACAAACACACAGCGACAGACCTAGAAGAGCAAAAGATTTTTTGAACAAATCGCTAGTATATTGTTTTAGTAATGTCTATAGTAGTTCTATTTTTTAAAAGTTCCGAAAGTTATATTAATTTATTTGATTCCCGATCGCTGGAAGTAAATTCCGAAACGTAGTCGCATAAAGCAGAATATAAGTTATACAACTTATACTTTTTGGTATTAATAAATCATGATTCATAACTTGGAAGAAACAATAATTGTTTCATTTTCATATTCTACCCTAGGAGATTTGATTATTTTAGGATTATTTTGATTACGTATCATGATATAAATATTAACACAGACACACGCCTTCCTTTATAAAATAAAAATGCAATTTAATTGAAATTTTATTTTTCCAGAAAATATACAAACGTAGTTCCGCTTAGAACCTTAATTTCGAAACTAAACGTATTATTAACATAATAAACTGCATTGTACTAAAAACATTTGTAAAACTACAATAACAGTAGTAGTAAATAAAAAAAATCGAAAATAATACCTGTATAACGTACAAAGTATACGATCTTACCAAAATACAGTTATTATTTTGAGAGACATACTTATTCTGAGCTTAAACTTTTATTTTTAGTCAGTCTATTAGCTAAATTATCCGGAAACACAGTCTTTAACTTTTCACACTCATGACGTTTTGGGATTTTTAGATTTTATGTCTTGCAAAGTAATTTTCAACAATTTTTTTGTTTACTAGTCCAAGGAACCACTTGTCTCTTTTTCTTTGTGTAATTTTTATTGTGTTCGTTTTCATTGTTGGCTTTAACTATCTGTTGACATCCTTCAAGATATACTATTAACTGATCAAAGACCAAAGCTCTGTAAACCTGGCAGCGAAATAAGAAGAGAAATTACAGGAAAATGCCGCAAACCTAGCAGAAAACAGTACAAGCACCAGAACGCTTAGTGCCGGTGATACAATGGCAGGTACCAGAATCTATGAATGTCGTACAACGCGAATTGGCGCTAAGGTTCAGAATAAAACCAGCCACATTTAATAGGAAGTCACCTATACAGGCATATCTTAAACAGTTCGAGGCTGTCGCGTGAGCTAACGCTGGAACGACAATGAAAGGGCGACCGCATTAATTATCGCATTATGAGGCGAGGTACACCGCGTACTTAAATTGTAATAAACATGATGGCATTCTCTGGGGTAAAAGATTCCGGAGTTAAAATTTAGATTTCCGGGAGGGGACTACTTCGGAGAATGCGATCGGAAAGTTCAGAATAAGAGTCTAGAACATTTTGCGAATCGGAGCATGGAATGTTACAAGTATGAAGCAAATAGGTAAGCTAGAGAACCTAAAAATTGAAAGGAATAGGTTAGCACTAGGCATAGTAGGGATCAGCAAAGTTCAGCGGTCAGAGGCGGGGGATTTTTGGAATGGAGACTTCAGGGTAATTCACACAGGAGCAGAAGAAGGAAATTTGGGTGTGGAGACAGTTATGCGAAAAAAGATAGAATGCTGTGTAGAAAATTACTTACAAAAGAACGAAAGAATACTAATGGTTAGATTAGAATCTAAACCGGTAAACACAGTAATAATACAAGAATACATGCCCACCTCTAGCTACACTGACGCAAAGGTAGAAGAAGATACGTAAAAGGACATGAAAATTTAATAGTTACGGGGCAATTTAATTCAGTAGTAGGTGAGGGTAGGGAAGGCGCGGTAGTAGGTTTATTTGGTTTAGGCGCGAGAAACGACCGACGAAATAGGCTGGTAGAATTTTGTGACAAGAACAATTTAATCATCACAAACACATTATTTCAACATAACGCTAGAAGGCGATATACGTGGAGGATGCCATGAGATATAAGAAGATATCAAATAGATTACATTATTGTTAGACAACGGTTTGGAAATCAAGTAAAAGACTGTAGAAGCTACCCAGAAGCAGATATAGACACTGACCACAACTTCATAATTATGAAGGCCACACTTAAACTAAAAAATTTAAAGAAAGAAACGGAAAAAGGCACTTTGAGTTTGAGAAACTAAAAGATAAAGATATTCAAGAAAGATTCGAAAAAGTCAAATGAATTACTGAAAGATATTGGGAAAATATCTGATACTAAGGAAGTAGAAACAGAATGGAATAACATTAAATCTAGCCTAGACATGGCGGCCAGATATATTCTGGGATATACATAAAAAGAAAATAACAAACTGTGGATAACAAAGAATATCCTGAATTTAATAGAAGAAAAACGAAAATACAAAAATAAATCAAACAAAACAGGAAAACAGAGATACAGAGCCAAAAAATAGGAAATTTTTCGCAAATGCAGGAAAGCTAAAAAACAATGCATTGATGAAAAGTGCAAAGAGGTATAAACTAAGATGGAAATAGGAAAGACAGATAAAGCATACAAACTAATTAGAATCAATTTTAGGGATATAAAACCCAATAGCAAAAATATAAAAGGCGCGGGAGGAAACGTCATTATAGAAAATGTAGAGAAAGTGGGTAGATGGCAAGAATATATAGGGAATTTATATGCAGGAAAGAACGAACAGCATCAGAGAAGGAAGCAGACATTGAAAAAAATGACTTGGGGTATGCTATACTTAGAGATGAATTTGAATTAGCTATAAAGAGTCTGAAAAATCGTAAGGCGCCAGGTATAGATAAGGTGCAAGCAGAAACTCTAAAAGCCGCTGGACAAGCAGTAACAGAATGTCTCTTCCAACTTGTAAGCTATATGTATGAGACAGGCGAGACACCCAAAGATTTCAAACGTAACATCATAATAACTATACCAAAAAAGGTAGGCGCGGATAGATGTGAAAATTTTCGAACAATAAGTTTGACAGTACATGTGTCAAAAATATTAACTAGAATTAAACAAAAACGAATGGAAAACGGCCGGAAAGAGATGAGACAAAGAGCAAACAGCGGTAATAGAATTAGAGTAAGAAAGTAGAGAAGTAAATATTAGGAAAGGAGTGAGACAGGGATGTACCCTATCCCTATTAATTTTTAATTTGTACATTGAAGAGGCAATGAATACTGCCATAGGCAGAAAGACATTTGGAATTACTATGCAGGGACAAACAATTGAAATGCTTAGATTTGCAGGTGATATAGCGGTATTAGCATCTAGCAAGGAAGAGTTAGAAGCTGCTCTTAATGAAATGGAAACGGTTCTAATGGAGAGATACGGTATGAAAATTAACAAAAATAAAACTAAAGTACTAGTATGCAAAGGAGGGGAAAATAAATCAAAAACAAGAATACAAATAGGTAACAAGAACTTACAAGAGGTTAAGGATTTCTGCTACCTAGGAAGCCAAATAACATGGAAAAAGCGCAAAAGATATACAATAAGGATTAGTATAAGATCGTGCTACATTTAACAAGAAAAAGCAACTACTGTGTTCAAAGACAACAAACATAGAAACAAGGAAACGATTGCTTAAAACATGTGTGTGAAGCACAGCACTGTACGGCTGTAGAGCCTGTACAGTAGAAGAAGCGGATAAGAAAAAGGTAGAAGCCTTTGAAATGTTGTGCTACAGACATATGATGAAAATATCATGGACAGACAAAGTTAAAACAAAGAAGTACTAAAAATTGTAAGGGAGGAAAGAAATATATGGAAAACGGTAAAAATAGGAGAGATAGGATGATAGGCAACATACTACGGCATGAGGAATAGTGCAAAATGCTTTAGAAGCCGAGATAGGAAAAAGAGAAGTAGAGGTAGACCTAGGTTAGACTACTGCACACAGATAGTGAAAGATGTAGACTGTAGGAATTTCAGGGAAATGCATAGCGTAGCTCAGAATAGAAATCAATGGAAGTACGCATACAACCAGTCCCAGGATGGATAAACTAATGACGAAAACAGTAACTGTACTTGAACATGATGATTATTATAAGCAACTACAAGTATTGGTTGGGTAATATTCCCAAATAATGTTAATTGTGTGAAAGGATTTACTGGAAAACTATTAATTCAGCAAATGTCTAAGTGTTGGGGGATTTTGGCCGCCACAGGCTGCTTAACCTTCTTCACATACCATACATGTGATTTTTCAATGCTCCACCCGAAGGTACTACATTGGCCAGGAAGAGTTTTTTTTACCTGGAAAATTTGGAATTTTGCCGAATCCTTGCTGCTTCAAGCAAGATAGGGATCTTTAACGTGCGTGACAACACACACACACATGGGACCTTCATTTTACCTCTCATCCGAACGAAGGTGTATTTTTGTGAAAAATGCTTGCTTAACATTTTTCAAGCGGATCGTGTCGGAATTCGCACCCGGGACCTTGGGCGTAGTAGTTACTAGCATACCAACTACGTCCCGGACCCGCCTCCCCTTTAACATACCACTAAATCTTGGTGAAATAGGGCATATAATTAGAAAACAATAGAAGTGGAACCGAGCTGTTTATAGGCTGTGTGAGAATTTCAGGGAACTGTGTAGGCTAGCTCAGAATTTAAATAAGTGCAGGTACGTGTCCAACCACTTTTGAGACAGAAAACCTAATGTCGAAAAAATAAGATCAGATAAATCTGATGACTATTATATACAACTACAGATGTTGGTTGTGAAATATCTCTAACTATTGTTGACTGTGCGAGAAGATATATTGAAAAAATATTAAATAGGCAAATGTTGAAGTGCTGGGGGAACTTGGCAGCCACAGGCTGCTTATCCCCCTTCACAAGCACTGAATGTCGAAGAAATAGGGTATATAATTGAAAAACAATAGAAGGGGACCGAACTGCATGTAACAAGAAAGAACCGCGCCTATGATGAAAGACAACAAACATAGAAACATTGTTGAAAGCATATGTATGGAGCACAGCACAGTATGCCTATGAAATGCGGGCAGTAGAATAAGCAGACAAAAAAACGGTAGCAGCCTTTTGGAATGTTGTGCTTCAGATGTATGAGAATGATAGCATGGACAGACAAAGTTAATAACAAATAGGTTATGGAAACAGTAGGGGAACAAGGATATCTGTGGAAAAAATAGGAGAAATAGACGGGCAGAATACGTTTTAAAGCATTTTTTGGGAATAGTATGGGATATATTGCAAGTAAAGATAGGACAAAGGAGGTAGATTTGAACCTAGATCAGATAGTTATAGATGCAGACTATGTAAATGTTTAGGTTAGTTCAGAATAGGAAACAATGAGGGTACGCGTCTAACCAGTTCCAGGACTGAAGGCCTAATGATGATGATGAGGCGAGGTGTTGAATATTCTGCAGGTCATACCAGATCATGACCAAAAAAACTATGGGGCCTCAACATCAAGGCTAGAAATGAAGTACGACGACTCTCTGCAACAAGTGTATCACGCTCAAGTGAAGGACCGTCACCAAAGGGATAACAAGAATTTGCAAGAGTTTAAAGCAGATATTTCTTGCTTGGTGAGACTAGCCTACCTAACAACACCAGATAGCTTCCTAAAGTAACTGACGCTACAGTCTTTTGTTGGCGGGGTAGGTAACGGAGTGATCCAGCAAGCACTATGGCTGTCTCGACGAAGGGCCTTAGATGAAGCGCTAGCTCATTCTTTGGAATTTGAAACAGCAAAGCAAACTTCGCATCATAGTAGTGGCAAATGCAAAATGTTCCGTTTGAAAGCAGCGCTCAGAAAGCATGGAGTAGTTCGTGAACACCAATCAAAGAGGAGGGGACCCAGATGCTGGAATTGTGGTGAGTTTGGACGTATACAGTTCAAATATAAGCAGCCCAAGAGGGAAGTAAAAAAGCCGGAAACTAAAGGGGTTTGACAGGAAGGGGCGAAAGTCAATCTGGACGGATTCTGCGCAGGAGGTGATCATTGACATTGCACCATACAAGCATGATGACATTATTTACATATGTGAACAATTTAGTGGCAAGATTGTGAATTTTTTGGTTGATACTGGAATAACGAGCACAATTGCTAATCCGGATAAAGTGCACAACAGTGGTATAGTGTCATTCGCACGGTACGTCTTCAAACCGTGGCTGGTGAAAAAATTCAAACACATGGGGTGCTAGATGTAAAAATCAGAGTTGGGAGCGAATTATTTGACCACCAGGAAGTAATTATGAACTCCACCAAAGAAGTTAACTTGGGAATAGATATTTTGAAGGGATACAAATCTCATGTAGGTATGAAAGAGGATGTCTTAAGAGTAGGGAACGAGGTAGTGTTGTTTTGCGAACAGACGACGTCTCTATGCGAATTTGTTTTTATTTGACGGACAAGGTTGTTCTACCTGAAGGAAGGAAAATGTTGTTCCGGGAGGCTTGGATGTTGTTCTCTGGGAAGATTTTGTGCTCGCTATTGAACCGATTAGTGACGAATTTCTTGGAGATGACGTGCTTTTGAGAAGACTGACGAAAGTGACGGATGGTGTACCTGTTAGAATCCTAAACGCTAATGACTTCTAACATGCTAAAAAATAATTCAACGGTTGGTGGTATTCTTCGGTTGTCCAAGTGACGGGGTGTTCCGGTGTTAAAAAAGAATCACCCACCAAGGAGTATTCCACAAAGTTATTAGATCAGTTGACGAAACCGTGCCAGTTTCTTGAATAACAACAGCTGGCCGGTCTTAAGAACTTGATCCAACAGTACTCGGAAGGTTTTCGCAATCGACGGCGGCCGATTAGGAAAGACCGCAGTAGCCGAGCACAAAATCGATACAGAAGATGTCAGGTCAATATAATAGCAGGTGCGGAGACCACCATTGGCCAAATGCGAGGAGGTCGAGAAGATTATTGGAGTTATGGAGGGGTAAGGAGTGATTGAGCATTCTGATAGCCCTTGGACATCGCTTGTTGTGCTTGTTAAGAGGATGGACGAGCTAACAAGATTTTGTTTAGACTACATGCGATTGAATGCCGTGATAAAAAAGGACAGATACCTACTTCTAAGGTATGACTACATCCTAGTTACATTTTCTGGGTAGCGATGATTCTCAATTTTGGATTTGAAGAGTGGCTACTGGCAACTGAATATGGAACCCAAAGTTCAAGACAAGACTGTTTTCACTATTGGCACTGGCCTATGACAATTAACAGTCATGCTATTTGGACTTTGCAACGTTCCTGCCACCGTCGAACGTTTAATGGACAGCATCTTGCCTGGGCTTACGTGGAGAACGCGTCTGGTAATTTGCATGGCGTGATTCTGATTGGAAAGTCATTTGGGAAATATTTGAGAAATTTAGAAAAAGTGTTTTGAAGACTTAGGGAAGCCAATTTGAAGCAGAGTCCAAACCAGTGTCATCGACTAGGCAATGATGTGAAGTACCTAGAGCAAGCAATTTCACTCAATCAAGTCAGGCTAAACCCGAAAACAATTCAGGCGCTACAAGAGCGGCTGATGCCAAAAGGCAACCACCAGCTACGCAGCTTTCTGGGATTCTGCACTTACTGTAGAAGATTTGTTTCCGAATTTACGAATATTGCCAAGCCTTTAGTAAAGTTGGCTGAAGATGTGATTATGTTTGGAATGAAGATTGCCAGCGTACGTTCCAACAACTAGGGCAGTTATTAATAACAGATCTGATCTTAAGTTATTATCATCGATTGGAAGGCAAATTCATCTTGATTACAGATTCAAGCAATGTGGCCATCGAAAGTGTACCATCCCAAATGCAAGGCGGCCAAGAGAAAGTCATTGGTTACCTTAGCAAGATGCTCTAGAAACCAGAACGGAATTATTGCGTTACAAGGCGGAAACTGTAGGCTGTGGTGCAATCTGTAGAGCACTTTAGTAAGTGCTCCTACGGGAGAAAATTTCACCTGAAAAGCGACAACGTCGCTTTGAAGGTGCTATTACAGTTTAGGAAGCCCGAAGTGCAAGTCACCAGATGGATAGAATAGTTTCAGCAGTATGATTTCGACACCGAACACCGTGCTGGTGCAAGTCATCGTAATGCAGATACACTTTCGAGACGGGCTTTAGCCGAAGATTGTAATCATTGCTCAAGAGTAGAAACAAAGTGTGATCTACTTGGTGGATTACCGTGATCAATCACGATTGGTAGCCTATACAGATGCGAACGAAACACGAGAAAGACAAAGACCTACGACTCATTCTGGCTTGGAAAGTCGGAGCAGAACGCATTTCCTGGCAGGACACTAGTCCATTGAATAGCACTCTGAAGTCGTACCGGACACAATGGGAACACTGAACAGACACTTGCATGTGCTATGCTGGGACGCAAAATACTTCTGCCGTGTGATCTTGAGTTTGGGTGTCAGCTCTGAGATGACCTCGTGTGCTAGGGCTATGTCGAGGAGCTCAAACGCAAGATGCAGGACATCCATGGTGACGTTAGGAAAAATATCCGGTTCAAAGCGATCGAATAATAACCAGATATGACATCAAGGTACAGGAAGCTGGTTTTCAAAAGGGCGACCGCGTTTGGCTGCACAACTGCAGACGGAGACGTGGATTGTCCACAAAGTTACAAAAGGTCCGTACAAATTTGTAAAGAGAATCAACGACGCAGTATATCGGATTCGTAAGCTCCAAAAAGGTACGCGTTAACCGGTTAGCATTCTACGGTAGTGATGACGCCGGTAATGCCGAAGAACGACACGCAGTGAGACTATCAGTTACGCTCGTTTAGATGCTAGCGAGTAGTTTATATGTAGTGACCCACCTTGTATATGTATATGAATAGTAATTTTTTTTTTATTTATATGTTACTTATATCTTAATTATTGTCTGGTTCTTTGTTTTGTTATGTATTTCTACACTTTACTGTCGGGCTGTAGGTTCATTGGTTTCGTTTTGATTGACCCCTCAATCTTCGACTGTGTTAATGCGACCTTCTCCTTCCTTCCGTTTTTTCTTCTGTTATAGTAATTCGGGCGAATCGTTCTTGACCGACTCACGTCCTTTTTTATGGCCGGCTAAAGTTATAACAAGTTTGTGTGCTTTATTCTATCCTTATAAAAACACTTGGTATTTTCAAAATCGAAGGTCCACTGCTTCTAAATTAGGTAACATGAACATTAATTGCTATTTATAAGCAATCGTAAACAGACAGTTATTGTCCAGACGCCGACGAGGCAACAACAGTCATCTACCACCGCCTCCGGGCGACCAAAAGTGAGCAGCGGAACGGTGATGGCCTGAGGGAGTTCTCCAGTTATACGGAGCGCCGAGGAATGGGTACACAAGTGAAGTCGTTGGTGATCCATATCCGTCAGTCCTGTTAGACGAGCTACCTGACGATGGAGCGGTCTGTGGCGAATAGCCATCTTGTCGGTCGAAAACCACAGGCCAGTGTACCCAGGATCCGGATATCGTGCAGTTGGAGGACAACCAATGGGAAGATCCGGGAAACTGCTTACTGCATCAAAACAAGAGGATTCCAGGAGCAGGTCTCTTGGAATCCAGACCAACATATATATTTAAGAAGATCAACCTATAAGAAACACCAAAACAACTCCTCACATCATCAAAAAACAGAAAAACTCTCGAGTTAAAAGGCATAATGCACGGAATCGTAAACAAAATAGGTAAAATGTATTGTAAAACTTTCATGCGATCACTATAAATGTACCCTTCGGGTATTCGAAGATGATACTTTGATACTATTGTGTTAAAATGTGCTAATTTTTTGCACTATTTCTACTTTTTGAACAAAATTTTGTACTTAAAAAGTAGACAGGCTATTAAACTTACAAGTTGTGAGGACTGTTTTGTATCGTCGAACAAAAGTGTTATATATTAATATTTGGCAAGCTAGATATCAATATATAGAAGCAGAAAGTTTTTCGTTCTTAAATGTTGAAGTACAAATCAAGAAAAATACATTTCAGCTGTTTTCGTTAGCAATTGTTTTCAAACAGCACTTGATATCCTAATCCTCAACCGTCGACTTCTCGGTCATCATATTCGCACAATAAATACGATACCTCTTGCGTAGACCTTGAATTTAATCTGATTCCGACAGACAAAATTAATGAAAACTGTAAAACCAGATTTCTAAACCATTTTTAACTACATATACAATGTGATTCTAGACAAATCCTTTAACGCATTTTAACTTCCGTTGCTTTTGTAAAAACTTTTTTACTTTTTAAGAAATGTTATGTAGGTAGCCTTTTAAGTCAAATAATTTCAATTATCACTCAAAATAAAACATGTTTACATGGTTTAATTCCTAGAATAAGAAAAACTAATATGATGAAATAAATTCCATATATAAAAATAAACGATAATCATAACTTTTAATTTCAACGAAATTCATACAGGAACTGCACAGAAAGCACAAATACTTAACTATCTTCTCGACTGCGAGATATGTGAAAAGCTGGCAACGTTGTCGGATCTTTGGTTGATATCGTATTTGGGCTGTATATGAAAGGAGTATATACATCGGAAGCTTAAATTGTGCAATATAAAAGGACGCAGTGAAGATGAAAAAGTAAAAGTAGATATTTTTGTAACAATAGCTTCTAAACCCCCTAGGTTCAAGCCCATTCTAAACGGTTTAATATACATGCATGTATATTGAAACATTAGCAGTATTTCTGGTGGACGCTGTAAGTGTTAGTTGTAAAAGGACGCACTATTAATACTGGGATGTAAATATATATATATATATATATATATATATATATATTGCTACAATATCGGCGAAACTCACTGTGTATGTATAACACTCAGCCATCTCTCTGTGCCTCTAATTAATATAGAATAATTTTAAAATCCACACAATAAAATTTATGCTTCGACTACTTCAGTTTTACCCAGCACAGAGTGAACGTAGATATGATAACAAAGCATTTTTGCCCCTTTCCCTCTAACACTTCATACCTGAATAAGGTAAACGGATTTAACCAAGTTTTGTATAACGAACTGAGAAATATGTACAATTTACAACTCTACAACTTTCATAATGTCATTTGCTATTTTAAAACCTTTGAATCAAAATTAAAGTAAATCTGTTTATCACAAAATTATAACCCTAATTAAGCACACAAAGCCAGCAAAAATAATTATGTGTTATCTCGAATGTTTCTTTGAACGTTCAATGGACCCTTCTTTCTTATAACGTATTTTTTATGTATCAACCAAATTCTTGATGACCCTTTACAAAGATATTAAAGTTCATGTAAGTTTCAAATATCCAAAAAAAAATAAGATTTATACTCTTTAAATATAATTGCCAACCTGGTGTTTTTCCGATTGATTTCCTATGGGACCCTCCTGGTTTGAATCAGTTGCTAGATTAGTGGATTCTAAGTAGAGAACGCGTAGCTCTGCGTGCACTCCAATACTTTGAACTGCCGCAGCGTGTTGTTAACCAGTGACTTCATGTTTTGAGCTTAACGTCCTGATTTAGAGTTTTCTTAGCTATGTAGTACCCTCCATACACCCACCGACAAAATTAGAATTGTTAAGATAGTAAGATAGTAAACTCAGTTATAAAGATAGTATGTAATATTAAATGTATTATAAGTTCATTCAGGTCCTCAACCTGTGCGCTAGTTTCCAATAGAGGAAACAGTTGGTTACAACATAAGGCCAGCAAAATAGTTTATAATTTCGAAATAGTCAAGTACATCAGAATAGCAATACAGGCAAAGTCCAAGCAGAACCCATGAGGTAGCTGTTGGTCACTAACCCGAAATAAGCATAGTTTACAATTTAAAATAGGGGCAGAGCCACTGCGAGACAAGTAAGAAAATATTTCAGCGACAGTTCCACTCCAGACTTCAACTGGTGAAGTCTCTTCAGAAAAAATATGTAATGAAAGTAAGTCAATTGAAAGTAATGAAAGTAGTGATAGTGAGTTATAGTAATTTTGGGTAAGTGATGTAAAATTGTACTAACCATAAACCTATGTACATGGGAGCTGGGCCCGCTGGTTAGCTGTAGTTATAATTTATACCAAAACGTTAGGGAGGATTTATGTATTAAAGAAATTGTATTAGTATTCAATATATCCATTAATCTTGTAATTGTCTTAATTAAGCAAGTACGTCAACTAGCACATCTCTCTTTCCACTCCGGAGGAACGGACTGTCTCGACTCCCTAAATTATGACCACTCGTCAATCAAACTCACAAACAAAATAGGTAACCACTCGACTAACCATCCAGGCAAGTAGAAACAGGTTTGATACGATTTGGGGTTGCACCGATAGCATGCAAGTACTAGAATCCGCGATTGCTACAGCTAGATTTCGTATTGATTTGTTTAGTTCGATTTATTATTGAATTGCTTAGTTCGATTTCTTATTGAATTGCTTAGTTTGTTTCCTTATTGAATTACTTAGTGCTGTTTTATGCCAACAGCAGATTTCTTATACACTTGTATGTTTGAACGTGCACTTGACTGTATTCTTTACTCGAAGTTTTAATTATTGTTACTTTCACTTATAAATTTATGTTTTACTTCACAATTGAACTTTGTGTAATACTTTTATTTCAATCAGTACAGCTCGTGTTTCGGTTCAAGGAATCAGTGACTGTTATCAGCTTAATGAATATTATATAAACAAGCCATCCCACGTGCTGTTATTAGTTGACTGTCCTCTTTCGTATTATTTCACCATGGAAGAGACATTGCACTGCGTTTATCATGCAGCCGGTTGGATTTTACTCAGAGTTATGTGTTATATGCATCGTTCATACGCTTCAAAAATCACGTAAACAATAAGCTTTATATTATGAATTTCGTTGGAAATTGATACTTTGTACTTTTTGGCATCACGTAATTGTAATTTTGCACAGGGATTTATGAACTATTATATTTAATTTTGCACGTACGCCAAAACGTATGGTTCCATATTTTGTTTTCCTCATATGCTGGATTTTATTCAAATTTGGCGATTTTACACTTAAAACATCACGTAGGCTAAATTTTATAATGGATTCTTTAACAGATGACGTAAATTAGATGCGTTTATTAACTTCTTGCGTTATTAAATATGCTTGTTTTGAAAGACCGGTTTATTATGAACATGCATTGATTATTTTCTTACACTAATGCGTCGAGTTTCACGTTTGTTTTACTTTAGATACGCCTAATTTGTATTTATTTAAAATGTATTACTGTTTCTAAAATGAATTGGATTGTGCACAGGGTTATTCATTTTACTAAATGTGGTTAAATTATTAAAGAAGGAGCTTCTTTTCATTGACTGTAGTTAGTTGTTGATTTTGTACAAAGTGTTTGGTATTTGCTTTTTTCATAATTAACGAATTGTGTACTTTTTATGATTCAAATGTTTAGTTTTCTTGATTTTTGGGTTGTTTACATGAAGTATACTTTCCTTGTGACCTTATATACTCTTAAATAACCGTATTATCACAGCATCCTCCCTCAAATTAAAATATAAAATTTTTTTTGGTCATTTTTGGCGCCCAACGTGTTCACAAAATCCACATTGATCCTAAAATTCTTGTATTTTCATTTTCGAATTTGTATACATCCCCTTGATGCTTTATACCATAAGTGACTATCTTTTACCTATTTATTCCCTTTTTGTTCCCCCTAGCTATTTACATTTATTCTATAATGCTTAACTAATCTTACAACTATTTCCCTATTCTAATTCCTATCTGCATATTTCTATCTTATTCCTCTAATTAAATTTATACAGCATCCAATCATTTTTATTCCATTATTCCCTATTTTCTTTTGTTCCTTAGCTATTTACTTCTATGCTGCCTAAAATCATTTATACCATAACTAATTAATCTTTATATACAATTATTCCCCCTATTTAAATTTCCTATCTTAGCCTACCCTATAATGACTAAGTAAATTTTTACAATTATTACTACTTCTTAATTCTCCTCTTTAACTTTATTTATACTATAACTAATTCTACAACTTTCACTTTGTTTTGATTTTCCTTTATATTTTTATATCATTGATTTAGAATCTACCCCGGATCAATCGGGATGCAAACTTTCTCATATGGTCCTATATTTCCCTGAATAGCCTTAACTAATGCAGCTGCACTCGAAGACACACCAAAATGGACCTCTTTGACTCGGCATATATGCCCTTTTATAGAAAAACCCCTATTACTTCTTGACTTTACTGCTTCCTCAATGATACCCTCTCTTAACTAACATTTGATCAATTTCCCTTCTTACCCTATCCCTGTACGTCGCTGGAATAGGATACAATTTTGCATTCAACGGTTCATTATTTACCACCTCTAACTTATGTTCGTAACCCATAGCAATTCTGGATTCTGACCCTATCAATTCTGAGTATTTATTTAATAATGATTCAACTTTATCCTTTACTTCACCTGGACACTTAATTTTTTCTTCTGTCTTCCCCTCATTATCTAACTCACCTTCAAACTGATTTATATTCAGACAGTCATTTTCGATTTCTGCATTAATTTCTTCATCCCACTTAATATATTCCTCCTTACATATTATCTCCTTGCTTTCAGCATTTACTTTTAATCCCAACTTATCCATAATATCCATCCCAAAAATAGCGTCCATCTTCAATCCAGGTACAATCATAAATTCATTTTCAAATTTTACACTTTCTAATTCCACACTTCAGAATCGCCATATTGTTTATGTTAGTAAATTTTTTACTGTTTGGCGCCACCAAATTACACTTTTTTGCAGGTATCATTTTATGCATTAATTTTTCTCGTTTTACAAAACTTCTGAAACATGTGGCACCTTTGCTTTTGTATCAATGAGTGCAATAATCACATTATTCTCCATATTCAAATTAATTATAGGTAATAAATTTTTGTTTACATTTAAATTGTTTTCCACTTCAAAATTAATAAATTCACGCTGATGTTCGTATTGGTTTATTCTTTAGGGCTTGCTTGGTTTGTCTCTCTTTAAAAATTTTGATTCGACGTAGATGAGCCTGCCTGACTCGTAATTCCGAAGTATCTACGGTTGGTTCTCCTAGTGTCTTGCGCTTGTTCCACTGGTTTTTGGCTATGTGTGTTTTGGTTCTCAGTGTACCTTTGGTGCGAATGATTTTGGTCTGCGGTCCTATCATTATTGGTTCTCTCTGTCTCTCGCCTCGGCATGTTGTTTGCACTCCAATTATGTCTAAAACCATTGCCATTGTTATAATTGTTGTGATTGCCTCTATTGAAATTTTCCTCGTAGTTGTTATTGCCTCGATAATTAAATCGGTTTGTTCCCACACTTCTCTGTGTTCTGACAAAATTGATAGGTTGACTTCTCACCCTATTGTCCATCCGACGGTTCGGTTCCATTTCATCATACCGCTGCAGATGTTCCAGAAATACATCCAGGTCCACGATGTTTTAAAGTGCTATATATTGTCTCACTTCTACCTCAAAATGCCCTGCTAAATATTTTATGATTTGTTTTTTCTCTAGTGGAGGATCTAATTGTTTCGCGATGCTGAATTTCTTTATCGCATGTAGCTCTCGGGTTATTTCTAAATCGTGGTTATATTTACTCATAATTAAGTCATCCCTTACTTTAAATTGTTGGTTGTCCCCCCAAAAGTGCTTTAAAAATTTGTGTTTGAATTCTAAAAATGTCTCCAATTCGTTTTCTATTAGACCAAACCATATTTCTGCGCCTCCTTTTAGCATCGATTTTACCAAATTTAACTTGTATTGTTCATCCGTTGATCCCTGTATCAACGTTTTAACGTTATTCAAAAATATTTTTGGATTTACCTTATTGTCACCATAAAATTTTGAGTATTGATCCAGTGCTATGCTTGGTTAGTTTATTCTTATGGGTTTCCTAGAATATTGTACCGTGTTTCTACTAAAATTTTCTAAAAATTCGTTATTAAACTTCCTAATTCCCTATGTATAGTCCTAAATCCTATTTCACAGTTTTCCTCCACCTCTTGTACCTTTATGCCTAAATTCGTAATTTACTCATTGTTTTCTTTTTCGCATGTTTCTTGGCTCAATTAAACTTTTAAAACTGCATCCCATACGTCATCAGTATCTTCCATAATTCGTACAATTTTTTTCTGCACCTGTAGTTTCATTTCAGTAATTGTTTGATTCGTTTCTTTCAAGCCATCGCTTAGGATTCTTATTACCCAAACTCTGTCCTTAATTCTTGCACATTTTTGTTAATTTTTATTGTCATATTTTTCATGTCCTCTCTTGTTTCTTTTAGACCCTCACTCATTTGATTAATGACTTTGTCATTTTTATCCATTTTATCATTAAGCACTAATAAAATCGACATCATTCTAGACTCATGTGTATTTTGCAGTTCCTCACTGTGACTCCTTTCTAATAATTTTTCTGCAGTTTCAGTTTATGTTTCTTCTAAGAACACACTTTCATGGAATCCTATTTTCACCCCTTCATTCCTCAATGCGTACCTAACTTCCTGCATTATTTTGTCCATTTTAATTTAATTATATTTACAATATAACCCTAAAATTCTAATTTAGCTTTCTAAATTTATTTTCTGGCTGCCTATAATTATTAATTACGTCTATAACCCCTAATGTCACTTAATATTCTGAGTTTTTCGAGACCCTCGTTTAATCACCGATTTACTTTTCCTAAGTTAGAGCCGCTACGTTAGATCGTCAAATTACTTGCTTTAAACTCAAGCACCTCACGTTTGGTCGTTAAATTACTTTCTTTAACTCGAGCCCTTCACGTTGGGTTGTCAGATTTATTTGCTATGATATCGCCGAACTCGCGGTGTATTTATAAAGTTCAGCCACCTCTCTGTGCCTCTGGTTAGTCTAGAATAATTGTAAAATCCACACAATAAAATTTATGCCTCGATTAGCTCAGTTTTACCCTGCACAGAGTGAACGACGATATGATAACAAAGAATTTTTGCCCTTTACCTCTAGCACTTCATACCTGAATAAGATAAACGAATTTAACCAAAATTTGTATAATGAACTGAGAAATATGTACAATTTACAACTCCACAACCTTCCTAATGTCATTTGCTATTTTAAAACCTATGAATCAAAATTAAAGTAAATCTGTTTATTACCAAATTATAATCCTAATTAAACACTTAAAGCCAGCAATAATAATTATGTATTATCTCGAATGTTTCTTTGAACGTTCAATGAACCCTTCTTTCTTATAACCTATTTTCTACATATCGACCAAATTCTTGATGACCTTTTACACAGATATCAAAGTACTCGTAAGTTACAAATATTTAAAAAAGAATAAGATTTATGTTGTTAGTTAAATATAATTGCTAACCTGGTGTTTTTTTTTATTGATTTTTTACGGGAGCCTTCTGGTTTGAATCAGTTGCTAGATTAGTGGATTCCAAGTAGTGAACGTGTAGCTCTGCTTCCACTCTGATACCTTGAACTGCCGCAGCGTGTTGTTAACCAGTGACTTTGTGTTGCTTTCAGCTTAGCATTCTGATTTAGAGTTTTCTTAGCTAGATTTTTTATTGATTTGTTTAGTTTGATTTCTTATTGAATTGCTTAGTTCGTTTTCTTATTGAATTGCTTAGTGCTGTTTTATGCCAACGGCAGATTTCTTATACACTCGTATGTTTGAATGCACACTTGACTGTATTCTTTACTCGAAGTTTTAATTATTGTTACTTTTACTTATAAATTTTTGTTTCACTTCACAATTGAAATTTGCATAATACTTTTATTTCGATCAGTGCAGCTTGTACTTCGGTTTAAAGAATCAATTACTGTAATCAGCTTTGTCATCATCATTATGTCTTCAGTCCAGAAAATGGTTTGACACGTACCCTCATTGTTTCCTATTCTGAACTCACCTACACATTTTCCTGAAATTTGCACAGTCTACATTTATCACTATCTGAGCTAGGTCTACATCTACCTTCTTTTTCCTACCTCTGCTTGTAATATATCCCATACTATTCTCCAAAAAATGCCTTAGAACATATTCTGCCTATCTATTTCTCCTATTTTGTTTTCGACAGATATCTTTATTCCCCTACTATTTCTATAACCTATTTGTTATTAATTTTGTCTGTCCATGCTATCATCCTTATACATTTGAAGCATAACATTTCAAAAGTCTGCTACCGTTTTTCTGTCTGCTTTTCCTACTACCCATATTTCATAGGCATACTGTGCTGTGCTTCACACATATGCTTTCAACAGTTTTCTTCTTGTTTTATGTTTGTTGTCTTTGATCACAGGCGCTGTTCTTTCTTGTTAGGTGCAGTTCTGTCCCCTTTTATTGTTTTACAATTATATACCCTATTTCTCCAACTTTCAGTGGTTGTGAAGGAGGGTAAGCAGCACTTGAACTATTGCCGATTTAATATTATTTCCAAGATATATTTTCGCACTGTCAACATTTGTTGCAGATATTTCACAACCAACACATGTAGTTGTTTATAATAATCATCAGATTTATCTGCGCTTATTTTTCGTCATTAGGTTTTCCGTCTCAAAACTGGTTGGACACGTACCTCCACTTATTTATATTCTGAGCTAGCTTTCACAGTTCCCTGAAATTCCCACACAGCCTATATATACAGCTCGGTTCCCTTTCTATTGTTTTCTAATTATATGTGTCCTATTTCACCGAGATTCAGTGGTATGTGCAGGGGGATCCCGACACGATCCTCTTGAAAAATGTCAGGCGAGCATTTTTCACAAAAATACACCCTCGTTCGGATGAGAGGTAAAATGGAGGTCCCGTGTGTGTGTTGTCACGGACGTTATAGATCTCTACCTTGCTTGGAACAGCAAGGGTTTGGCAAAATTCCAAATTTTTCAGGTAAAAAAAACTCGCTTCCTGGCCAATTGAGTACCTTTGGGTGGAGCATTGGAAAATCACATGTAAGGTATGTGCAGGGGGTTAAGCAGTCTATGGCTGGCAATATCTCCCAACACTTAGACATTTGAATTAATAGTTTTCCAGTAAACCTTTCATACAATTAAGATTATTCGAGAATATTGCACAACCAATATATATAATAATCATCATGTTTAAGTACAGTTATTTTTTTCGTCATTAGCTTATCCATGTTGGGACTGGCTGGATGCATACCTCCATTGATTTCTATTCTGAACTAGCCTACACATTTCCCTGAAATTTCTACAGTCTATATTTTTCACTATCTGTGTGCAATAATCTAACCTAGGTCTACCTCTACTTCTCTTTTTCCTATCTTTGCTTTATATTCCGCACTATCCCTCATGCCGTAGTATGTGGCCTATCATCCTATCTCTCCTATTTTTTACCATTTTTCACATATTTCTTTCTTTCCCTACCATTTTTAGTACCTCTTTGTTTTTAACTTTGTCTGTCCATGATATCTTCATCGTTCGTCTATAGTACCTCATTTCAAAGACTTCTACCTTTTTCTTGTCCGCTTCTCCTACTGTCCGTGCTCCACACATGTTTTAAGCAATCTTTTCCTTGTTTCTGTTTGTTGACCTTGAACAGAGTAGTTGCTTTTTCTTGTTAAATGTAGCACGATCTTGTGCTAATTTTTGTTTTAGATCTTTTGTGCTTTCCCCATCTTGCGTTATTTGGCTTCCTAGGTAGCAGAAATCCTTAACCTCTTGTAAGTTCTTGTTATCTATTTGTATTCTTTGTTTAGTTTTATTTTTTCATACCGTATCTCTCTGTTAGAACCGTTTCCATTTCATTAAGAACAGCTTCTAACTCTTCCTTGCTAGATGCTAATACCGCTATATCATCTGCAAATCTAAGCATATCAATTTTTTGTCTTTGCATAGTAATTCCAAATGCCTTGCTGCATTTGACAGTATTCATTTCCTCTTCAATGTACAAGTTAAAAATTAATGGGGATATGGCACATCCCTGTCTCACCTTTTTCCTAATGTTTATTTCTCTACGTTCCTGTTCGAACTCTATTACTGCTGTGTGCTCTTTGTATAAGCTATGTACTATTCGTTTAGAAAACTACGTGAATTTTATGGTTTAGATAATCGTCCAGCTGAAAGCACTATTGGTCGAATTATTGAAAAATTTCAAGAGACCGGTTTGGTGGAAGATCAAAAAGTGAAAAATACAGTCGTAGCGGTCGTTCACAAGAAAATATTGATTTGGTTAGTGATAGTATTGCTGAAGATCCTAAAATGTCCATTAGGTGACGTTTACAACAAGTTGGACTTAGTGGATCAACAACATGGCGTATTTTGCACAAGGATTTAACTCTGAAGGCATATAAGGTTCAAATAACACAGGCACTAAAGCTATTAGATCATTTAAAACGTCGTTCATTTGTCAATTTCATCAATGAACAACAGGCTGATTTTTCTCAAAAAATCATGTTTTCCGATGAGGCACATTTTGAACTTGGTGGCTATATTAATAAACAAAATTGTCGTATCTGGGGTGAGGAAAATCCACGAATTATTCATGAGAAACCTATGCATTCTAAACGAGTTACTGTTTGGTGTGCATTATGGTCAGGTGGTGTAATTGGACCTTACTTCTTTGAAAATGCTGCTGGTGGAGCTGTAACTGTCAATGGTAATCGATATCGTCGGATGATAACCGAATTTTTGTTGCCTGAATTAATGAATATTCTACAGGATATTTGGTTTTAACAGGATGGCGCTACATCTCACTCTGCACAAGAAACAAATGCTTTATTGAGAGAAAAATTTCCTGGACGTGTAATCTCAAGAAACTGTGATGTTAATTGACCACCAAGATCATGTGATTTGACTCCATTATACTATTTTCTTTGGGGTTATCTGAAAAGTCAGGTTTATAAAAACAATCTGCAATCGATTCCTGCTTTGAAAGATTAAATTATTGGTGTCATTGGTGAGATAGAGCCTCAATTATGTCAAAATGTCATTGAACATTTTAACAAAAGAGTGGACGTCTGTGGAGCTGCAAGACGAGGCCATTTGGCAGATATTATTTTTCGCATATAAATGTCATTAGTGATACTTCAATTACCAATAAAAAGTTTTTGAAAATGAATGCAAGTTAAGTGCCGTATTTATTGTTAAAAAAAAAACCGTGCAATTTCTAACACTCTATACTTACTAGTAACAACTTCAAATTTAAGTGGCGGCAGGACAAGGAACTGTTAACCTTGTACGGAACTCAAACGTTAATATTTTTTTAGCACCATAGCTTTGATCACACCTGTCTTTTTGCAACTGCCGCGGCACATCACAACATAAAGTACTTGACGGTTAATCGCTCTAAAACCCATATATTATACTAAATACACGACGGAGGGAAAAATGACACTATGTTAGTATTCTAATTTATTCTGAAGGGGCGGGGAATACGATAGCAGTTTTGTAGCTGCAATGAAGAATACAATAATGGAGTCCGTCAAGTTACAGATAACTACATTATGGTGCATAATTATCTTGAAAGTCTTTTTAATGTTTCATTTGTCACAATTGGTAGGACACCAAACCTCCGTCCTTATGATAGACCTTCACTCCCACCCATCCAGCAGGCGGTTATTCCAAATAAGATTTGGCTTTGGTTTCTTAATTTGTTAATCCATACTTTACCTTTTTTTCTAAAATAAACTTATTAAAAAATACAATTTAGTCAAATTAAAGAAATTCAAACTGGGGAACCTTCCTAAATTTTTGGAATCCCCTAACATTAGCTACTATTGTTACATCACTGGAGTGACTGGATATTCTTTTATAATTTTGTTCCTCTTTGCTAAAGAAGACTCCACAGTCAACCTACACGTAACCTCAATTAACATTAAATATCTGAAATATAATCATCAGTAGTACATTTTCCTGAAGAAAAAAGCAAACCTAATTTTCTACACTCTCTCCATCATCAAATTGGTGATTAAAAATTCCTGAAGAGGAAAACATGTTTCACTTTTACTCAAAATATTAAATAAATAACATTCTAATCTCATTTCTGGTAATACCATAATTAGGTGTGAACAAAAATCTAGTCCTGAGCAATTTATAATCTGTCATTATTCAATAGTAGTTGGGAAATATTTGCTTTTTGATTCTTCCTAATAAATAGTAAATCCAAACCTATGCAGCTTACATTAAAAATTAACATGCACATATTTATTAATTATTTAAAGAGTTTGAATTTTACCTCTAGTTTAATTTTCAACCCATCTAAAATGTTTAAGGGCATACATTAACACCAGTGTTATGTTCCTTTAATGATCCACTTTTTCCTCTATAATTGTTAGATCAAACCATCTCGTTTAGCACAAAAATGCAAAATTATTGTATGGAGATCCCTTAAGTTTATCACCGTTTTATTTAATTACTAAATCTGCATTTCTTCACTTTCGGTCGACACATCTGTTCACGATACATGTGATTGGAAATCTTCCTCGTTTTAACCACAAGCAAAATTCAAAAGGATCACCGGTCCTTGCCGCCATGTAACTTATTGGTGTACATGCTTTTTCATTTTTACTTTCTGACTTTTGACTTCCTTCTTGTTCATTATGGGTTTTCATAAATTTCTCCCCTTTGTATTGCCAACTCTGGGTACACCTTTCTTTATTTTGTCACTTTTTACTGTCAGGATGGATATACCCTTGTCATTTATCATACGTCGTTAATGTCGTTACTGTATTGACATTGTGCAGCACGTTTTTCATATTATCTTATTTTTGCATGTTTATTCTTCTTTGTTTTATCATTCTTAGTCGTAGTGTGCTTCTGTTTATGAAATGTGCATGCCCGTGGTTTTTTAAACATGGGTTATTGCACAAATTTATAATTTGTGGTTTTAATCGGTTGATGTATCATCTGTTCTGATCATGTTCCCATAGGTATTGCATAGTTTGCAGTTTTGAATGTCTAGACTGGTCGCAACATTAATGCCTTAACTCTTTGCCCTTCTTGAGTCTAAATTTATTGTAAAGAAAATTATTTTATCATTTCCGAGTATAATTAAATGCACTGATTTGAGCTACATTTTTAGAAACAAAAATTGAAATATTGTTTAACTAACATTTAATATTTGTAAAATCATAACATACAGGATATGCCCATATTCATGGTGTTAATCCTACAAGAATATACCTATTCTTATTATCTTACGTTTACCTAACGTAACGTGCCAGCATTACAAATATCACCGATAACTTTGAAAACCTACACATATTACTTAACAAGTGCCGGCCGGAAAGCTTGTTGGTTACAGAATATACCACTTCCAATCTTTTGACAATGCTCTACCCCTTCTGTTTTGCATGCACTAACTTCGATAACCACAGATGGTGGAGTAAGTGGACGTGTAAATATGAGTATAGTTTAACAAGTGGAACCTTCAAGTACATACCCATAATAACCTGCAACTTTTAGCAGCGGCGGCGATGACAGAACGATAAGCAGTTGACCAATTGTGGAACTCAAATGTTTATAGCACCATAGCTACGAACACGTCTTCATGCAACTTTACTGTACAACAGTGTGGCACACACAACACAAAGTACTTGAAGGTTAATTGCGATAAAACCATAGACAATACTGTAGACATGATGGAGGAAATTGACCTACAAGCTACATCTTATGCTATAATTAAAAAGTAATTTAAACTATAATTTACAAACAGAACACCTACATAGCAAATTTCAGTGTATCTGTTTCAGACATTGAGCACAAAGTTCTCGTTCTCATTTGTATGCAAAGACAAAGGTTTATGCAATAACCTTTACTGGTAAATAGATCATAACTGAGTGTGTTCAAGCATTAAATGGTAAACTTGTAACAGCCTTCTTGAATATTAGAGGTGAAATATATGATAATTTTTTGCATTAGAACACTATCAAATTTTACTTTATATACAATGTATGGTACTTTTTTGATTTCCCTTACATAAATATTTTAAATATTATTAATAGGCAATACATTCAGTATATTTATGCATTGTTAATCTTAGCAGAGCAGTTTTGCTCTGGAGTTTTTTATGCATAAATTAAACTTAGTACAGGAGCAAATCCTACTTCTAGGTGACTGATCTTGCCAAAGGAGTATTATCCAGCTAGTCATAATATCGCAAGGGCAGAGTGCAAGCTTCCTTCAGGAAACAACACTTTGGTACTGCATATAATGAAATTAAGTTAAACCATAAAACGTTATGAGTTGTGAGTGAATAGGAACTATGATAATACTTTATACAGAGACTTTATACATGAGTAATGATTATTGAAGATTTAATGTACAGAATAGAGTAATCACAAGACATTATCTTAATCCCCTAAAACACGTATGTGAGGATGGTTTTATCTAAGTTTATAAGCACAATAATTTAAACACCGTCTATCGTGCTAAGCAGTATACAACGAATATGTACGATTGAAGAAGGTTAACTACTTGTACACTGAAAGATATGTTCTGTAGTGAAAAACCCAATGTTTTGTTAGTTTATTTTTTCTATTCAGTTTTAGTCAAATCTGTATATCAATTTTTCTTGTGGAAAATGCTGTTTATCATACAATTAACAGTAATTGTAAATAACTTTAAAGAATTTTATACCTCAATTCAGTATTTATAGTAATCTTTTTTATAGATCGTAAAGTACTTTGGAAGACATGTTACTATGGTGCTTGTTCCATCTCGATTTACAAATGTGGAAAAAGATCCAGTTTATAATTTAACTCATGTTATGGAAGCCTATGACATTCCACTTGACGTTTGTGTAGAAAACACAATCAATATGAAATTTTATGTCAGATGGTGGAATGCTTATTCTAATGCTCTTCTGTTGACAAGATCTTCTGCAGATGGTAAGTAACATAGGTATGTGAAATAACTTACAAGCAAATAATTAGTGAATATGACAGCAGAATGTTGTTTCATTTAGTGTTTGTATGTTGTGCATGTAATACATAATATAGTAATTTAAGGTGTTGCAGCTGAACGTGTTTTAAAAGAAGCCAAAACATTTAAAGCAAGACCTATGAGATATGCCAGTCCTATGGCACTTTTAACCGCTTATAGTCTAATACCAGCTTTATGTAAAGGATTTGTTAAAGAATATGAAACTTGATTATTTTAAATGTTTCACGAAAAAATTAAATTTAGTTTATGTTTTTGATACTAAATGAATAAAAACAAACAATTAAAATATTTTTTTGAATAAGAAATATTAATGTTTAAAATAGTCTTGTATAATACACAACCAGGCAGAATGTCATGTATATACACTCCTAACTCATGAACAAAACAGTATATGGAGATATAAGCAGCAACAGTCTGTGGCATAATTTCCTCTCTGTACACATGACCCAAGTTTTGTTTGATTTGAATGAACAGTTCGTCATCGGTACACATTATTATTGCATTGCGTATGCTTGCTTTGTCCATGTGCTTAAAATGGTAAGTTGTTATGCTTTATTTTAAAACTAAAAATTTGGTTCATTAATTGAGTGAGGTACTTTTTTAGATTTCGGAAAACTCTTTGTTGAATGGTGTAATTTTGTTGACGCTGTGAAACCCCGGGATTAGTAATGTTCACATGGGTCTTGATGTTAGTTGCCGTTACTGTAACAACTAGCTACAGCAGTTGAGTTTTAAAAGATATATGTTCTACACATATTAATAATGATCATGTACTTTCTATATTTAAACATGAGTACTATTTACAATTATTCTTTTGGAAGTTGAACATATAACTAGAAAACAAAATATTTTACTATATAACCCAAGTATATTGTCTTGGTGTATTAACGTGTTTTCTTTTGCAATATTTTGAGTACAATTACTGTATCTCAATATTACACAGATTTTTTTAAATTTTGATTGTGTCATTAACATTTTCGTTAAAGTAAGTTCTTAGAGATAAGTACAATTTGAAGTGGAAACTTGTTTGGTTCATGTAGTTATTAAATTATAATTACGGTAGATAAATGGTTCTAATGGAAGAATAACAATATTATTTCTTGTATGGCACAAAGAAACGGCAACAAAGTTCGTTGTAATAAAACCTAATCGGAGAAAAGACTCAGCTATCAATAATTTTATTACTATGTGCATTTTCCTTGGTTTAGGTATATCAAAATTTGTAATTATGTATTCAGCTCAAAGAAGAAGCATGTTTTTGTGTTCCCAAAACTAGTCAATTCTCAAAATAAAAGAGTATTTTAGATAAAAGGAGTAAGTAATCAAAACATGAGTCTTTCTGAATCTTCACATTCTTAAACACTGATAATAAAATTAATGTTTATTCAAATAAGAAAATGCCAGTGGAAACTATTGCATTTTGATATTATAAGAAAAAGAGGTAAAATTTAGTGTCAGTGCAATAGTTCTTGTGAAAGGTATTAGACCATTTTCAGATTTATTTACAACCATTAAACCATTTTATAGACTTAACAAGACAAAATGTTAAATAAAAATAAGTTCTAACAAGAAACGTTGTATTTGTTTCCCTTCATACTGTAGCAGTATGTGACCCAAAAATCTCACATTTCCATACTGTTGTACACAGACATAAACAAGTTATGTTTCTGGACAGACCTTTGTTTATCTCTGCAGGTGTGGCTGCTTGTTTGTCTTACTGCTTGCAGTTCTTTGGCAATACTGGTGTCACTACTGTCAGATGCTAATCGATTAATGTGCATCATCATTGTTCTGCTATTTAGGCACTTACAAATCCGATATTTCATATCGTTGATCTTTTTTACTACTTTCAGTAGGTATTACCAACTGTAGTTTCAATGGCAGTTCATGTTTCTATCTGGGATTATATAGCTATGCAGTTGTCCTTCTCGTAGTCAGACTCTTGCATCTTGATGTCAACTGGTCTTCATCAGGTTGCTCGTGATCTGGATATTTTTCTTAATGTTTCGGGTTTCTGTACATAACTTGAGCCCACAATGTTTTCTCCAGGCTCACAACTGAATTCAAGGTCACATAGTATATATATATATATATATATATATATATATATATATATATCACGTTTCAGCATAGCATATGTTGGTGTCTATCCAAAACTCTTATGAACCAAAGATTGATGGGCTAATAAATATAGATATAAGAATTGGTCCTAGTCTTCCATGTTGGGAGACCATCTAGGAAAGGTGTTTCCCCAAGAGCAGTTCGTGTGTTCTACCAAACCATCTGATTGTGACTGTAATGAAGTTGTTTTGGTCTTTCTCATACCCAGCAACCGGCAAACTCCTTGAAATAACACTAACTCAAAAATGTTGCCCGGATCAGCATGCAGTTACATAAGTACTGTGAAATGGCAGAACAGTTCTTTTACTAATACGTTAATGATGGTGGCAGCTTCTTGGAAGGGTATAGCTTACACTTTCATTCACTCTGTAAAATAGTCCATTACCACCAAGATATATTCATTTTCAGAATAGATCTTTGGGAATGCACAGACAATATCAACTGCCACTCTCTCAAAGGGGATTTCCACACTATTGTATTGTCTCATTAAAGCCTTCTGATTCCCCAATGACACACAGCTGACACTTGTGGTATCACTCTTTAACATCGTCCTTGCAGCTTACCCAGTAGGCTCTTTGTTAGAATTTCTTAAAGGCCTTTTTTATGCCAAAGTGTCCCTTTGAAGTCCCACTACATAGGTGTCCTAAACCCTCACACCCAAATTTAAGAACCACCATCTGAAGTCTATTTGCCGATTCCGTTTTTATTCTTCACGGACAGCATCAAGATTTCATTTTGTACTTTCAAGCAATTCCACTGTTCCCAGTATAACTTCTGTGTACTGCTCAACGAACCACTATTCTGCTATGACAAGCATTCTTCTCTAGTTTTGCAATCCAGAATGACACACAAATCTTGGTCATACACTGGTTTAGTTTGCAAATGTAGAGGTTGCCAATCATGCTGTTCAGAATAGTCCAAAGGTAAGATCACATTTTGTTTCTAGTCCTGAACAATGGCTACAGCCTTTGGTGCAGGGACGTCTCGGAAGTGCATCTGCATTACTATGACTTGTACCAATCCTGTTTTCAGTGCCGAAATTATACTCGTGAAACTTTCCTATCCATCTCGTGAATTGTTTTTGCGGTTTCTAAATTGTAATATCCACTTCAGCACAGCATTATTATTGGTTCTCAGGTGAAACTTTCGAATAAAGGTGCTTATAAAAATGTTCTACCGATTTCACCAAGGCCAACATTCCCTTTCTTGTTGCACAATAATTGCAAAATAAATGCAAAAAAGTGCATAATTTACACTTCGCGTGCGGAAATTATGCGTCTGCTTTAGACACAAAGAAAATCTGAATTCTATTTTACGACTTTTTAATCACGATCGCATTGTTCAAACACACAAAGTACATTTTCTACCACAGCCCATGCAAGATGTTATTCATTAAATGCTTGAAGGTGGCAGGTGCGTCACAGAGTTCAAATGCTATGATCATTAACTCCCATGGACCAGTACTGCTAGCGAAAGCAGTTTTTCCTTAATCTTTTGTTTCCACATCAACTTGTCAGTTACTACTTTTTAAATATAAGGTCGAAAACTATCATGATCCTCAAAATATATCTGGGGTGTTATAACTCCTTGTAAGTGGGCAGTTATCTTTTTCCGTGGCATCATTTAATCATCTGTAGTCTACACAAAATCTTGTACATCTATCCTTCTTCACAAGCACAACAGATGATGCACAATAGCTATCTGAATGCTCAATACTTTTTGCCCCTCCATATCTCCAATCATTTTCTAGGGGTGTGCTTGGTCAATGGGAGTCTTTTTGGTTACTGTTTTAATCACCAATTGACTGTCAGACCTCAAACCCATCTTACTATTATTGAATTAGGTTTTTAAGTTATGCCAGTTGCCTATGTTGAAGATGCTAGCATGTTTTTGTTAACAGTCTAATAATTTTGAAGAGCTGTATTTGGTATGTGGCTCTTTTGTGACGTTGACACACGCCATCACGTGAACAACCAAAGAGCATCACCTAACCATTGCATTCCTCTTTAGAGCAATTTTGTAGTTAGTGGCATTTAAGATCTTAACAGGTAGATCGTTCATCACCTTATTCAGGGCCTTTACTACCAGCACACCCTTTCCAAGGGATTCATCACTGAAAGGTTCATTAGCATGTGCAAAGCTCTCTCATGGATCACCACGAACTTTTGGTTGAGCCAGCTGCTGTGCTTGTTAGACTTCCCCATCTTTTATTCCATTAATGAAGGTTTGCACTGCCAGCTGCTCTAGAAAACTATCCTATTCTATTGGGTAGACTCTGCTTCAATCCTGCAAATTTTCGTTCTTTATTTGAACATGGTACACCTGCAGGCGAGAATTGCAGTACCTTGTTTCCAGTTTTGATTTTAAAGCCTCATAGCTTCTTTGGTCGTGGTCTGGTATAGTTTACAGAATATCCTGGGCATCGCCTCATAATATGACTATCAATTCGGTTGCCTTTTCATCATTGTCTTAGCTGATGCCTTGAAATGTCAGTTTCGCAGTGTTTCCCCTAATTTCTCTATAAATTCTGCAGAGTTTTTGCTTAACTTATCTTCGAAGTCGTTCTTTAGTTTTTTTACAGAATTTTTCTCTAATTTTTCCAAAAGCCTTGTGTTATTTTCTTCTGCATCTGACCTGAAGGTAGAAAATCTCACTCCATTTTTCTTGCTTTTGACTATGAGTAACAAACATGCAACAAAATCCTTTGAATGCCGTTTAAGCTACTATTGGATTCAAAAACACAGAACACCTTGATACCACCGTAACGAACTTGTTTTTATTATACTCTTTTTCTCAAATATAAGACTGGTTACTCGCAAAAGCAGACAAATCTTAAATCACTGATGGTTATTATTATTAAGCTAATCATTAACATTGTTTACTGCACTAATTTAGTTCTTGACACGACGATTAACTACTTTATTACTTGTTTTGACTATTTACTTTATCTAAACAAACACTTACTTGTATTCATATTAAACGTATTTATTTTAACAATTTATCCAATAATTTATACCATAATCATGACTTTACATTTTAATTGAAACTGCCAGCTCTTTGGAACTATGTGGATTTTTATACATAATTTAATTATTCTTGAGCTTCTGTATACTTTTTTTTTTGTATGTTTCTTATTAACTTTTTAAGTGCACTCTCGTAAATGTCGATTAATTCATTGTTGGTTTAATGGCTTTGTTCCTTTTGATTCTAGATCCTTTGGCGCCATTATTACAATAAAATTATAAACATTTCTTTAAAACAAACCAACCACAAGCCATTTTATTAAATATAGATTTATTTACAAAGTCGCTAAGGTCTCAAGACCATATACAAGAAATTTTGATAAAAATTTTCAGGACAAGCTTGTGAAAGAAATGGGTATGGTACATTTTGAACTTGTATCTTAAGTAAATATGGAAAACAATTTCAGAATCTTAAATAAAACTATTTTGCACAAGAATTTTCTTGCATAAGTAGAAAGTCAAATACAAATAAAATCTTATATTTATTTATTATAAAAAATCTTTCAAAATCATTTATATGTGAGACTAGATCTTCCACATTGCTCTAATTAAATATATTTGTTTGTATGAAGTCAATATTGCAAGTAATTTTTTATTCAGTGTCCTTCATTGATTGTCTTCAAATTTTATACTTGAATTATAGACACCTTTAATCTAAATACAACATTAAATGCTTACTGTGAAGTGTACCTTACTTTCTATTATTGAAAGTAATTACATATTCCCCAAATAAAGGCAAAGAGACTTGCAGGAACTACTGCGAAGCCTCATACTACACGAGAGATGTAAGTTTTCCGTCTAACACCTTTATGGGGGGCCTCGGTCTAACTCTGAACTCTAGCGGATTTTGATGAGACACAGGGGGGTCTATAAAAGGACGGATACGTCAGGCGCCACTACACATTTAAAATTAACTTTTTTTGATAGACAAACCTGAAAGGAAAGTGTAGAAACCTTTCGAAGTATTAAATCAACAGTTGTTACTAGAGTAACAGTTAGTACCTGAAATAAACTTACATAAACATTAAAATAAATTAATGGAGACAGTTATTTGCGTCTCAAAATAAAAAAGCACATATGCTAGAATATTTCATTAGGTTGTAGCTTCACACAACACTCAACTTTCATAGGTCAAACACACTAAATAAAACTTACTAAAATTTTGGACTGTTTATAATGTAATTGAAGAAATATTTTCTTGGTTTCGTTAGGTAGTATATACAAAAATTTTCAAGATTATTATGCTACTTTAAGAAATTTAATAATTTAGTCTTGAGGACTAAAACTTAAATTGTCAAGAATTTAATAATAAATATTTTCAAGCTCCCCAATTTCAGATCTGACATGTTGGTTCACAAGGGTATATAATTGAAATTTTCAAACAATAGTTTTCAGCTCTTTCAAATTTATTGCAAATAAAAGGGGAATAAAAGATTTTTAGCTTACCGCTATCCTAAGAACATAAGCATCGCAATTGATCACCATGATAATTTTTTTTTAACTGACTACGCGAGATTTCTACTTTACCACCAAATAAAACTTTTCTGATATTTTCATTATCCACAAGTCATCTTAAACTAACGATCGATATGAATCCCAATGTATAAATGCACATCATTTATTCAGTGAACTAGAAATGTAGCCATCTTGCTTTTTGTTGCCTCGTGTTTAACAACCTCTGAGCTTGTTACGCCACATTGTCTTGATTCATCGTACTAATTATTTCTTATTTTCAGGTTATCCTAAGTTATTTATTTTATTTTGTCTTGTTTTGTTTTGCGCTAGAATTTAAAGCTTTCTATAAATGACATTCAAACATTATTTCATACTATTTATAATTTGTCCTTGTACTTAGAGATCTGCCACATTCTCGCTATGGAATGCGGAAATTGCACCACACCTTTTCAAACATGTTTTGTAGCTTAGGTATGCTACATGAATGACGGTTAAACTCGTTGATGACGCTCCCTAGTCAATCGCAAGGTGCAAACTCTCACTCCACATATTATGATACGTTCCGAAAACGGGACTAATTTATTAAATACTTTCAACAATTATTTTTAAATGTGCTAATGGTTTATCAAATTATTTTCTTATTATTCGAAAATACGACAATTTATTTTAAGCTATTTTAAATGCGTATATTTACCTTAACTTATGAAATGGCAAATAAATATGCTACAACTGTCTGACAACACGAAGTTTGCCAAACTGAATCCCCAACTTGAAATTGCATCTCTCGTCTGTATAAGTCATTAATTTTTGCTTTCTGGTAAACATGGTCTAATGTCTTACATATGTCTTTGTAAAGTTTATTAAATTCAGTCACCCCGTATTTTAAACTCTTTCAACTTCCAAAAGATAAGTCTTCTAACTTTTCGGAATCCTCTGTTTTTCCAAAAGAAGAACCATCAATGACCATCTGCCTTCCAAAGTTTGCAAAATACTGAGTCATATCAATAACTTCAAGCACTGCAATGAGCACAGCACAACCGATTATCGGTAAATGGTTATCCTATGCTCTATGATTATCAGTTACATAAGAAGCAAGGATAGTTTTGAGTACTCGGTTTATCCTTTGGACTGGAGAAACTTGTGGATGATAATGTACAGTAAAATAATCTTTGAGTTATATTTTGACATAATGGTTTTGAAAATATGAGTACAGAATTGAAAGCCATTATCTACTATAATATACTGAAGTGCCCCAAACAATAAATTCATGGATTCCTGTTTTCTGAACAATAACCAACACTGTTACACTTCGAAATGGAAAAAAACAGTGGAAATTTAATAAAAGTATCAACAACAGTTAAAATATAAGTACAACCTTTTCTGACACGGGCTATACTAAATCAATAGAGATCATTTGCCAGAGTATCGACACAACATAAAGACGAGACATTTTTTCAATTGGTAATTTCTGTTCAGGTTTTTGAGACAAACAAGCTTTACATTTATTTACATACCTTGCAACATCCGCACGGAGTTGATGTGCAATTCTTTTGTAAGTTTTCTTAATTCCAAAGTGACTCGAAGTAGGTTCACCATGATAACATTTCAAAATTATCTTTCTATCAGATATAAAAAGAACTTCTTTCCAGGAGAAATCTACCTGGTATGTGGTTTAAATCTTCCTTCTTCCATTTTCCATCTATTAAATTTCTGAGGATTTCTTTGAACATTTGATTACATTCTGGCATACCAAGCATCTGGTTTAAAGGAGGAATATCAATAGAATTTTCATTAGAATCATGCTTATTATCATTTCTGAAGAAACTACATCTACTGGATCAAGTGTTAATAAAAAGAAATATCATTTCAATTCAGAATAGGTAGTAAAGAAACATTGTAGAGATTATGCAGGAGGAGTTACTTATGTTGATTCTAAAGTTAGAACAGTTTTAGATAAAACACCATGGATTATATAATATTTCCCTTTTTCTATGGATAATATTAAAGTCAAATTGTTATAATTTAATAACCCAACGACACAAATGACCTAAAGGGTTTTATAAACTATTAAGCCAGAGCAAAGGATGGTTGTCAGTAATGGCTGTAAAATGTGTTCCTTCCACATATGGAAGCAATTTGTCTATACTAAATAATACTGTTAAACATTCTCTTTCAGTTACAGAAAATTTTCTTCACTAGTAGTTAAAGATCGAGAAATATAACAAATTATGTGTTCCTCGTCATCAATTATTTGAGTTAAGACACCTGGGATACAATAATCTAAAGCATGTCTGAATTGTAAAAGGTACGTCAAATCTAAGACATGATAAAATCGGTGCAGAGACTAGACAATCTTCAATTGGGACAATAGCTGTTTCACACAGTTCATCCCACACAAATTTCTTACTTTTCCTTAATAAGGCTGTTAAATGAGTAATAATAATACTATATTGACCTATAAGACATCTACACCATGATGCCATACCTATTATTCTATGAACTTCTTTAACTGTTTTAGAAGTTGAAATATCTAAAAATGTTTGAACTTTTTCAGAATGTACCAAAAGACTGCTTTCATTAACAACATAGCACACATATTTCAATTCGTTCTTGCAGAAGTGACTTCTATTCCTTATTAAGGGTGAGGCCATTTTCTAATAAGTGTTTAAAAAGCTCTTGCAAAAATTCAATTTTTTTCAAATGATATCGTCAAGATTACAAAATACTTAAGGTTCTAATTCTGGACCTAGAAGATGGTCGACAAATCTTTTCCCTGTAGCAGGTAAATTATGCAACCCCATTGGTAATCTGTTGAATATTTTTAATATTTATTTAATATTTAATAATATTTAATATTTATTTTAATATTTATTTATTTTTATTTAAAGTAGGTAATCCTAATATTACAATACATTAGAATATAAAATAAAAAGAACATGCTTTCTTAATTTAAGTAAATATAAATAAAAATACAATAAAAAAAAAATAAATAAACAATAAAAAGTGTGAAAATTATAATTACTCCTACCAAGTTTAGGTCATTTGGTTTATTTTATAAAGTACTTACATTTTAGTTAGGTTTTAGTTTTTTCATTAATTCTCGTTTAAAAGATGTCAGTGTATTACAGTCTCGAATATCTTTTGGTAAAGTATTGTATTTAATCAGACCTTTGAAGAATATTGAATTTATAGTCTTTTTCAATTTGGTCCTTGCAACATATAAATTGCCTTGTGACCTAGTCTCGTGGTTGTGTATTTGGTGGGCATAAATAATAAACTCATCAAAATAACTTGGCATTAGTCCATTGATAATTTTAAAATAAATATCATTGTTAAATATTCAATTTTTTCAATAACCGATAACCATTCTAGGGTGCTTAACATTTTTTGAATATTAGTCCTTTTGCTACATTCCAGTATGATTCTTAAACCTCTGTTCTGTAGTATTTGAAGAGTACTTAATTTATTTTGGTCAAATAAATATAGTATTGTTGCGCAGTAGTCAAAATGTGGTTGAATGATTGTTTTGTAGACTGTAATTTTAGTTCTTAAAGACAATTTAGGTGCTAATCTTGAGAAGAAATATAGTTTTTTTGTAATTTTATTTTAACATAATCAAAGTGATTTTTAAATGTTAAAGTACTATCCAACATAATACCTAAATACTTAGTTTGTTCAACAATTTGTAATATTTCATCCCCAATCTTCAATGTAATAGCATTTCTATCAAGTTTATTTAATTTATTAGTATTTCCAACAACCATTGCCACAGTTTTGCTTGTATTAAGTTTCAACTTGTTTATTTGAAAGTATCTATAAATTTTATCCAAGCTATTATTCATTTTATTTGTTGCTCTTTGTATATCGGACTCTTTGATTACAAGTAGGGTATCATCAGCATATAGATGAACAAATTCGCATTCGTGGTCAATACTCTGAAAATCATTTAAATACAAAATAAATAACAACGGTCCTATAACACTTCCTTGAGGGACACCATTTCTTACTAGCACTGAACTAGATATTGAATTTCCTACTTTCGTTCTTTGTCTTCTATTTGACAGGTAGTCATCCAACCATTTTATCACTGTTCCACCAATGCCGTAGTATTGTAACTTAGTCAATAATAATTGTCTGTTTATTGTCTCAAATGCTCTTTTAAGGTCTAAGAAAACAGCAAGTATATACTCATCTTGATCAATGTACTGCTTCCACTTATTAAAAGTTAACTGAATAGCAGTTTCACAAGAGTGCTTAGATCTAAAACCTGATTGATTACAATCCAATAACTGGTTACTGTCCACGTAGTTTATTAATTGGTTATATACAGCAATTTCTAATATTTTTTCAATACAAGGAAGTGTGTTTATTGGCCTGTATTCGCTTGCTAATGTGGCATTTTGAACTTTAGGAATAGGAATTACTGTACTACATTTTAGCTTGCTTGGAAAACTGCCAGTTCTTAAGGAGGAGTTGACCATATGAAAAAGAACATGCCCAATTGTATCAAAGGTTGCCTTAATTACTTTTGTGTTTACTGTACCTGACCAGTTACACTTGTTAGGTAGATTATTCACAATTTTTTTTATATCATATAAGGCTAACAATTTAAATTCAGTAAATTTGACATCGTGGCTACGTAATGGGTTTAGTCGATATAGATTACTCTGGGATACTCCTTACAATATCTTCAATGCTGTTCACAAAGTAGTCATTTAAATGTTCAGGTATATCTGTTTGTTCTCTCATAATGATTTTATGGTGATTATTTTCAAATTGTACTCTTTGTATGTCACAATTATTTTCTTTATTACTAACCAACATTTTTAATATTTTCCACATTTTAGTGCTATCTCTTCTGTTATTGTCAATTTGTCTTTCATAAAATTCTTTTTCTTTCCTCTTCAATAAATTAACAAATTGATTTCTACAAGTTTTATAATCTTTCCAGTTTACAGCACATTTATTGATTTTGAATTTTTTATAAGCAAAGTCCCTTTCTTTAGCTTTGGCACGCACTTCATTATCATACCACTTTAAACAGTTATGTGATTGAAATTTGCTTTGAATAGGAGCTTCATGGTCTAACGCATGTGTAACATTATTTATTATATCATTCAGAATTATATCAACATTTGTGTTGTCAAATTTCCATGTACATTTTAAAAGTCTTAGGTTTATTTGGTGAATGGCTGCATTGTTTAGGTTTCTGAATTGACTTATTTGGTTATTACTATTATAATGTTTATTTTCTTTAGTAATTGCTACTGATATAATATTGTGATCAGTTATTATTGGTGTCGGATGTACAATAGCCCTGACTTGTTTAGCATTAGTTAAGATATAGTCAATTAATGTTGAACTATTTTGTACAATTCTAGTAGGCTCTGTAATTAATTGCTGTATACCATTTACCCTAATGAAATTACTTAACTTTTTTACATAGTAATTACCCTTATTTTCATAATTTAAATTGAAATCTCCCGCTATAATACATCGTAGGTTCGTATTAAATTCAAATAGACCACAATTTCGAATCATGAAAGCTGTATATTGACAAGACCTTTTTTCCAATGGAATCAGACAATATGCAGATTTGATATAAACTGGAAATAAATTTGGCATCTTGAAGGTTATCCAAGATTGACGAAACAAAGGTGTATAGTATGGATCTTTCTTTGTGACATTATTTCATTTTCGAAAATCAACGACAAATCTATTCTTGTAATTTTGACCAATAATATAGGGTTATAATTATTTATGGTTCCGGGTTGGGACCGCGTCATTTTGTAAATTAAGGTCGACGTTTCGCCCACTTTTGTAAGGGGCTTTATCGGGACAATAAAATAATTTATTATTATTATTTTTTCTTTTTAATTATATAAAAAGAAGAATGATAATATTAAATGGACAAGTTACAGTGTAAAGAGAAGAGTTACTGCTGAACTAGCAGACTCACTAGCCCATTCATAGCCAAAATGTGTCTTGTGACGAAGTAAGTGGTGAAATTAGCGAAAGTGGTGGTTTATATAGGGCGAGAACTTGATGCATGAGTGATCATGCATAGAGAGAAGTGTCGTAGTGGATCAGTGAGCGTCACGGTTCCGCTGTTGTGAACATAGGCTTGTTTTCCAAATAGGGGAAAGGTAGTAGCCATCATCTTTGTTTAGATTATTAGAATTTTTATTTATTTCTATGGATTCTCTAATTTTGCTATTGTAGAAAAATGGAATTCTGCCAATTAGTTTCGTCTTGTCAAAGTTGATGGTATGGCCTGTTTCATGTTGGTGTTCGGCCACCGCTGAGCGATTGTACTGGTTTGTTCTTAAGCATTGCTTATGCTCATTTAGTCTAGTCTGTACTGACCGTCCTGTTTCTCCTATGTATATTAAACCGCAACTGCAAGGTATACTATATACGCCTGGGGCTTTAAGACTATTTTCGGAATCTTTTGGGGTTGGTAATATTTGTGAAATTTTATTAGTGGGTTTATAGATTGTTTTGATGTTGTGTTTTCGTAGAATTTTGCCAATTCGGTCTGTTACTCTGTGTATATATGGAAGGATTGCTATAGATCGTGTATCGGGATTACAGCGTGGTTTGGGAGTTTGTGTAGGATGCAGATGTCGGTTTATTACTCTGCCAATATCTGAGTTGCGATAGCCGTTTTTTATAAGACTAGTTTTAAGATGGACCAGTTCATTAGATAAGTTTTCTGGTTGTGAAATCTTAATTGCACGGTGGACTAGAGAGTTGATTACCGATGATTTTTGTGAGGGGTGATGATGTGACGACGCATGTAGGTATCTGTCTGTGTGTGTGGGTTTTCGATATACGGAATGACCTAGTCGTCCGTTAGGTTTGCGCTCTACCAGAACGTCAAGGAATGGCAGAGTTCCGTTCTTTTCAATTTCTATAGTAAACTTAATATCTTTATGTTGATTGTTTATGTGATCTAGAAAATTATTAAGCGTTTGATGTCCATGGGGCCAGATTACAAAAGTGTCGTCTACATAACGGAGCCAAGTTTTTGGTTTAAGGTCTGTGGATTCTAGAGCCATGGATTCCAACGACTCCATGAATATATTGACCACAATAGGGGACAGAGGTGAGCCCATTGGTGTGCCCGAAGTTTGTAAAATTGTCCGTCAAAAACAAAATAGGTAGAGGTTAAACATTTTTCTATGAGCATGCCCAGGTGCTCAAATTCGTCTTCTTGAGGTAGGAGTTGTTTAATAATGGAGACAGTGTCTATTACAGGTACATTTGTAAACTTTTAACTTATTCTTAAGTTGAACTAAAGAGCTGCACCTAATTCTGTAAAATTTTCAATATATTTACCTATAATATTTTCTTACAATTTTTGTTTGGAATATAAATCTAAAGTAGAATGTAATATTGGAGGTGAAGTTTTCATTGAATCCAATTTAGTAAAAGTTCGCCTTGCCTATGGAGTATGCTCAAAACACAGTCCAACATAGTTTGATTCTTTCTAAATTTCTTCTTTTTCTTGAATTAAGTTTTTAAACTGCATGGTCGAATTATAAAATGTTCAGGACATTACATGACCTTGTGACATTCCTGTTTTTAGTTTAAAGGACTATTAGAATTACATCTGGTACATTCACTATAAGTAACATTGTTTCTAACACAACCGTAACGATAATTTGTTGTGTTTTTCTTGACATTGAGATTGGAAATGTTCTGTCTGATGACAGTTCCAGTTCTTTAGTGTTGTGTTAGTTCTAGATGGTGTAGCATGTAAAGAAGAAAATTTCGGTGTAATGTATATTTTGCTATAAGATTGTTGATCAGTATATGCTAAATCTGTCTCTAAATCGGTTCATCTCCTACATGGTGATATATCATTCTCTATACAAACTTTACGTTTCTCTAATCGTTTACCTAGTTTAATTAATTCTTTAGTTTATTTCTATCAGACTAAGTTGAGATTGATAAAAGGGTAAAATATTTTTTCTTAAAATTTTCAATTGTTTTCCAAGTAATAACGGTTCTGTAAGTCGTGAAGAGGTTGAAACTGTTATTGCTGTAATTAAAATCTTAGGTGGGCTCTTTATCAGTGGCACGTGTAAATAAAAACAATTTGAATGCAAATTTAATGTTATAAACCATATAATGTGTACAAAAACAAGCTTCTAAACTAAAACATCAATGCATATAAGAAAACAGAGTACCTACAACACAGGATCGTGTTGTTATTTGCGCAGTTTATCATAATAACAATTAATATGCTACTCTATTAACTAACGATGCCCAGACGGAGCCCCTTAGCATCTACCCTCATGCACGTTCATTCCTTGACTGATCCTCTCTCTCAACCCCACTCATTGTCTTCGAGTCTGGAATCACCTCATAACCCCTCTACTTAAATCGAAATCACATAATTTAGGTTTAAGTATCAGTAGAAACAAGAATACAATGATGTGTAATAATAATTGTGAATATAATAACCCCTACCAATCAAAATTAAAAAAAAAATAAAATATTATAGGCATCATGAATTCAACCATGACATAAGAATAACAAGAGGAACAACTTAAATCTCCCTACTTTGAACATCGACAGGCGTGGCAGTTTTGTATGTTTTAAGATTAATCACGTTCTGTTGTGACAATTCGTTGCCCTGCGAGTCGCCAATTAGGGATGGACTCGGGCTCGGGCTTTTGGGCCGGCCCGGCCCGATTTCGGGCTCGAATCCGGGCCGGGCCGTTAACTACTTTATTCGGGCCGGGCCCGGGCCGGGCCTATCTTTTTTCGGGCCGGGCCGGGCCAAACGACTCGGGCCGGCCCGAACTTTTTGGGCCGAAAAACGCACGAGTAGATACTCCATCGTCCCTTCACTTCTATCTCACATTAATTATATTTTCACGTAGTGTCTTCATGAACCCATTAATAATCAGCTTTTTGTCTTGTTTAGTGTAAAGGAAACGTGATATTATAACTCACTTCTTATGCGGAATATTTTTTTCTAGTCCTATTTAATGTTCCTCATGTTGTACTTTAGGCAAGTTAAAGATGCTCAGGAACATCAAACTAGGTGATTTATTCATAATTCAAAAGTTTGCACGATTTATATTATGTATATGTATATACTCCAAATCTCAATCATGGGGCGAACGTCGATATTATCAATCGCGTGTATAATTTATGTCTACCGCCTAAAACACTAGAGAGTTATTGCAAAGTTCATTTTACCAATTTTTTAATAAAGTTTTCCCTTATTTGACATTTACACATGCCTTTCATGTTTGTACTTTATTAAAATACAGGACACCTTTATTTAATTTAAACACAGGCAGGGAATGCTTTTATTTAAGGCGCCTTAATTTTGACATATGCCAAATGCCTAACGTACAAACTTACATTTAATTGTCTGCTTTGTGTATAAATATAGCGAAATAAATGGTTTTTTGTAGTGTTGTTTTCGTAATTAAATTTAGAAATATAATGTCCAAGTTTATAACACGAAAAAGATATAAAACGTCAACGCTCTAAATACGAGAATGCTGTTTTGTAATGATTTTCCTAGAAGTAAACTGTAAAAATCTTTTTGAAAACAGATATGCTATATGCTTGGAAAGAAGTAAAAACAGTGTCTTGAAGTAAACTCAAAAAGTATTCCGTGAAAACACTTTGACAACACACACAAATGTTATCGAATCAGTGGGAAATAAAAGACTCAAATAATAAAAAAAAGGTTCATCTTTGTGTGAATACAATTTCTTCGATTTTTTCCAATATAGTTAAACAAGTATTATAGGTCACCTTATCACAAAAGAGATTAATTCTTTATTCATTTTTAAAACATAACCTATAGATATAGAATACTAAACATATATGTCAGAATAAAGAGTAAGGGAAAAACACTTGCACTAACACTCCTTTAGATTGGATGCAAACTTTTAAAAAAGGATATTTTATTTGAAGATTCTTTTAATAAAGTCTGCTTGGAATGAGTTTGCAACAACTCTCTAATTTCAAGTAGGTAATTTTAGTAAAATTCTTTGAAGTAGGAACGACAAAATAAAGCGGACGCAAATTTATTATAAAGGTTATAAGGTGCGTTAAGCGTACAATTTCATAAACATTGAAAATTGCTAAACATTTTGTACCTTTGTTACCTATTTTTAGGATTTTTTAAAGAATTGTTTCGTTTATTTTCAGCATAAATTAATTACCCTATTTTTCTCCCTTATTAATTCAATACCCGCTCGAATAAATTCTGTTTCTACTGTTAAATCCTTCAACATAATTATTAATAAACACGCTCTCGAATAAATTCCTCAACTTAAATCTAGTTGCTTTAAAACGACAAGTTTATGCAACAACTAAATAGTTATATCCTGTTTCAGGTACGCGTTATCTTGATATACATTACGACAGCCTATAATGATTTTCTCTATTGTTTCAATGTAAAAACTTGTTGAAATAAAGTCGCACACTATCTGATAAAACCCGGGTTTTCCAGTTTTAATCGCTGCTCGATAAGCGAGGATTTGCAGTTGGAATTCGTGTTATTTGAACCATTGTTAAATTTGCTTCTACAGCTTGTGCGGCGACATATTTTCTACATTATTCGTCACCGTATTTCAAAAGCAGTGCACGTCTGTTTATTTTCTGTTCGACAACTAGGAGGTGTCTTGCGTGGATTGCTTTTTTTAGCTGGAGGCCAAATGGGCTCTTCCTTTCTGTAGACCAACTGCTTTTGTCCGTAGGTCGTTGCTGTAGTTACGATGCCAGGGTGAATGGATCCTGAATACCGCGGCGTATCTGTGTTGACTCACTCCCGACGGTTTTCAAGTTAAGTATCCGGACACCTACAGGTATGCAACTCGTTTCCTTTTGTGTGTTGTGTCAATGGGATATTCCGTATCAACATTTGGTGTAGTTATGTGACAAGAAACGTCACATTGTAGAACTATTGTTCGTTGCTGCTAATCGATATTATCGCTCTACATGTGTGATGTACCTGTGTTAAAAGTATTGGACAGACACACGCTTATTCCTTTGTACTGATTAATTTATTCTACAAACGGTACTATGTACAATTTAAAAGATATCTGACAAAAGCTCCCACACGTTAATTCTTTCCTACTAATTAGTTATTTTACAAAAAGTATTAGGTGAAACTTTAAAAATGCTTGACAAAAGCTCTCACAGGTTTATTTACTACTGATTACTTTTATTTTGTGTAAATACGAGATGCGCACTTCGTATCTAATGTACTAAATTGTTCATATCACCTAACTGTTTGCTTTCAAATAGTAACGCTTAATTTATTGCTCTTGCTTGTTTGTACAGAATCCGTTATTTATTTTTATTTGTTAATAGATCATCGAGGGCGATGTGTTTTTTGTTTCTTTTTGGTATGTAGGCAAATCCTCCCACTCTCCGTGTTTAATAGTTAGCCTGGTACTTACTTTTCTTCCGGCTACGTCTAAGTACGTAACAGAATCAAAAATCAAATGATATACTACGATATGTTCCACAAGTATCTTGATTGTAATTCAAAATGATATACTTTTAAATTAAACAAAAGAGTGATAGTTACTTGTTGAACACAACAGAAAAAAATATCTTCTCATTCGCCGAATAAAAGTCAATTTTTATTTCGGGCCGGGCCGGTTACCTTTCTGCGTTCCGAGACCATCCTTATCGCCAATTTATAAGAATTTGGCCCGGCCTGATGCAACACATAAAAGGGCCCCTCATATAATACAACAAACTTTTTGATGCATTTACCTGCCGCAGCCGACATATAATGAGTTCTAGCTAGAACTTGATCCCTTTCTTTAACAATAACTGGACGGATTCCTGCATTAATTTTGTCAGCCCTACCCTGAACTTTGGATTTTAACCTTTTGTTAGCTAATTGCCAAATGGTCTCCCGCGATGGTTCTGCAGTAGAGACCGCCCGAAAATTGATATATTTCTCTAAGGGATTAGTGTCTACCAACAAAAATGGGTCCTGGAATGCTATCATGTGTGAAATATCTTTATCGGCAAGTATCTTGGACGCCACCTAATCTTGCAGACATATTAAGGAAAATCTCCAGAAGGAATAACAAGAGGGTGCCAAAACCTGAGATTAGAAAAGTGATTCTGGCCTAAAATTCACATGGGAAATCATTAAGTATACTGTTGTTAAAACAAACAAAATAAACATTACAAAACTGCTAGCTATGAAAAAGGTTTCTAAAATCAAATGTTACATGACCTGAATTTTAATCATGCCTCTAAGTAATTACTAAATAATTTATTATAATAAAACTGCTACAATTACCTTTACATTAGTTGCGAGAAACACCAATAAAAGAAAGTCTTTACACTATTACACGATTATGTTTTCAACTATATGATATAGTTATGTTTTCATTACAAGTATATGATAAACATTCTTAAGCAAATATTAAAAACATATATCTAAACATAATTAGTTTAATGTAAAACGTTTTGATGAATAAAATTACTATATTAATTCGTAACCTTATAACATAAAAAAGTACTGTGTGTACGTTTATAAATTTCATGCAATTAATCAAAAGTGTTCATTTACAATTTTTTCTAAGTTGTAGTGTTACACTTAATCTTCTAGGATTAGGAGTGCCCCACGTATAGGTAGAGCTAAGAAATACCAATCTGTTACAGAACTCACACTATGAAACCAAATAAGGGCGTTATCCACGAATAATTCAATCGATGCATTATATACATTCACTTTAGAAACCTTACGAGACTGTAAGTTCCATTATCCTATCTAAGAATTGATACTGTTGCTTAGGATCACCAGCAAACTTCACTGACCAAGAACCATCCAGTACAGGCAGAGAAAGGTATGTTACTGTAGGTACAGGCACATTAATTATAGGAGAAAATGTATTCTTCATGTCGGTAGGATTTGTGGATCCTGTATATTGCTCAACATTTTCATATAATTTGGCTTCTCAAGTTAATATTGTAGCTACTGTTTTATTTCTATATGTGACAGCAACCTTGGAATATACCGATGAGGGCTTCAGGTTTAACCAAATGGGACTTACTAAAAATTACTTTTATAATATTTATTTAAAAAGGCCACACAACAACCATGCAAGCAAAAAATGGTCCCCATGAACGGGCATTATTGTTTCAACGAAAAATCAGTGTCAATGTGTAGCAGCGCTAAAGTGTTATGTATGTCTAAACTGCTGATATAAATAAAAGTTCTCTACACATTAGGAAGATAGAACAACAAATCGAGCCACACACTGTGTGTGACAATGTTACATTGTTGGGTGCCACAGTCTTAAAGAATACTTACGGGGCGCCACAATGTTGCACTTAACCTGCTAAGATTAAGGATGTTTCACATATAGGTAGGGTAGAATACATGGTGGAGTTCAGAAGATCGCTTAAAAATTGAGATAATTCTTACACTCGGGCAGGTTTGAGAGACGACTTTGAAAGTAATGGAATCACAGACTGTACTTCCAGACTAACTTTATTTTTACGTCACGCGGGAGCATAATAGTAGTCATGTGATGAGACCACCAAAGCAAAAAGAGGAGAGTGGCGCTACTGCATTAAAGAAAACTTACAAGATAAACCTAAATTGTAAGGTGCAGAAATCTTTAGGTTATGATGAACTTCAACAGCAATAAGTGTCTTAGTTAAATCTGAAATATAAAAATACAGACAAGAAAAATCAATAACTGAGATCACTGTTTGTGTCCCATAAAATGCATAAAAGCAATACCCAAGTAATAGTTAATATCAAAGCTGTAGTGTATCAAAGAATGAAAGTTGCAGCGTGAGTGGAGACACAGATGACGGAACGTGGTAAAAAGAGGGTCAGGAAATAGAGGTTATGTGAGAGAATCGGGCTCTATTTGTTATTCATTATGGGTGCATATTATTATAAGTGTGTAGTTACTGTAATATAATTAAATATGGAGTCTACTGGTTTTATTCACTTGAAGTGGTCATTCCCCAACTTAATGCTCCCTTGGATATCCGAATACATAACATCTGGAGACGAGTCAGCGATCTGTAAGGTTATAATAAAGAAAATAGTGTTGAAGTGGGTGCATAACGATAATTATTAACAGTCAATATGGCATTAATTGGAAATATAATGCACATTAATATGAATACTGATATTGAATCGTACATAGAACGTATGGACGAATTGCTTACATGTAATGAAGTGTTTGAGAGTAGGAAAGTCCTTTTATTGTTAACCCTAATCGGCCCAAGTGCATACAGTGAGTTACAAGATATATATAAATTCCAAAGAAACTAAAGGATAAGTCATACATTGAATTGGCAAAGGCCTTGAAAGACCATTATGCATCAAAAAGATTAGTCATAGCAGAACGATTTAAATTTTATTCAGCAAAACAATATGCAAATGAATCAGTAAATAAGTACATACTAAAAATACGGTCACTTGCACACAAGGGCAAATTTAAGGAATTTCCAAATGAAGCCTTACGTGATAAATGAGTTTCTGGGTTATTGTCAGATTCAATAAGACAAAAGTTATTATCAAAAGAACAACTAAGTCTTGAGGAAGCAGTGAAAATTGTTATGTCTATGGAAGTAACACAACAACAATCTTAATTATTAGAAAATCCGTCAGCACAGGAAATTGCAAATACACATACAGTGTAAGAGGTAAAAACTTCAAATAGACAACCAAACCTCTACTTCAAAGAATAGTGAAAATCAGTCGCATCCAAATTATTCAAAAAATTTGAGAATGTGTCATAGATGTGGCAGAATTCACAATGTGTATTCATGCTCAGCAATTAATTGGGAGTGCTTTGTATGCAAAAAAAAGGGGCCATGCAGCAAACGTGTGTCGAAAATCAAAAATTAATGTAATATCACAGTCAAAGCCAATAAATTCGGAAGAAGAGGAAGGAGATAGTAATGAAATAACACTAAGTCACATTTAAACTGGAAGTGCTTGCCAAAATAAAGTAGAACCGTTAATTGTGAAGCTGTCTGTCAAAAATAAGTCGGATATGGGAGCTAGCGTGTCATATCAGAAAATTGTTACATAAATAATTTTACAGTATTCCATTATTAAATACAAGTGAACAAGATTAAGTCAGTTTCAGGAGAAAAATTAAATTTATTATGTCAAATAAATGTCAGTGTCAGTACAGAAAGTATAAATAATTTAGAATTGCCATTATTAGTACTCCGTAGCAGAAACAAATTTGTACCCTTGTTAAGTCGCGCAATTGGCTAACTTATATCCTTTCTGGAAAGTAGATGTTACCAAGTTCTTAAGACCACACTCTGCTTATGTTGTCGAGTCGGTACATTTTATAAAGGGGAAGTTTAAATTTTAGGTCATACACTAAATGCACAAGGGGTGGCGCCCAATAAAGATAAACTACGTGCCATTGTGGAGGCACCCAACCCCAAAGATGTCTCCCGATTGAGGTCATACTTGGGAATGTTAAATTTTTACTCAAAATTCATTCCAATGCTGTCAACGTAACTCAATCTCTTGTATAAGTTATTACAAAAAGGTGAGGACTTTGTTTGGTCAAGTCTGTCAAGAATTCTTTGAAATTAGTAAAAAGTTAATGCTCAAGTCGAGTGTATTGTCAGTACGATCCATTGTTACCTATAGTCATTTCTGCAGATGCATCGCCCTATGGGTTAGGCGCAGTATTATGTCATGTAGTAGAAGGACAAGAAAAATCTGTGATGTTTGAATCCATTACCTTGTCACCGGCAGAAAAAAAATAGTTAAACACAAAAAGAAGCATCAGCTATCATCTTTACAATCAAAAAATTTCATAAATACATATTTGGAAGAAAATTTATATTAGTCACAGACCATCAGCACTTAAAACCATATTTTGTCGGTCTTAAAATATTCCACCAATGGCTCATTCAAGAATACAAAAATGGATCTTGTTATTGTCAGCGTATGATTATAAAATATGCTACAAAAAGGGTTCGGAACTGGCTACAGCAGATTGTATGTCAAGATTACCATTAAACATCAAGTCAGGCGAGGAAATATATTCATTTTCAGTAGTTCCAGAACTACTAATGACACTAATAAAAATTATCCAAGAAACAGGAAAAGATGTTGTCCTAAGAAAAGTACAACAAAGTGGTTGGAACCATTTATTATGAAATATGGTACCACAGCATCCCAAACAAATTGTTGCCTTTGAACATTATTTGAAACTATAGGATTATCAGAAGAAATTGTAGCAGATCCATGGTCCCCCACAATTTGCAAGAATTTCATATATTCTGTGTGTCAAACGACATGAAAGTTATTAACACACCACCCTTACATCCATCATCTAATGTATTTGCTGAAAAAAATGTTTGTACTATCAAACAAAACTTAAAAAAAAAGCAATTATTCGAATGTGACAAATACAACATCAATATGTCATTTCAACACAAATTAGATAATTTTTTAATTAATACCGCAATACGCCACCTAGTGTCACAGGAATTAGTTTGCCCGATCGTGGATTTAAGCAAATTCCCAGAACAAAATTGAATATGTTCAAACCGAATTTTTTGAGAGGAAAAAAGGACATATTACAAGGAGATAATTTTGAATCTCATGCTAATTCCAGAAGGCGAGGGTTAGATATCTATATCGAAAAGGAAGTAGTACCTGTCATGTTACCGCGAGAACAAGTGTGGAAAATGGGAAAAATTATGAAGGCCATAGGAGTTAATACCTGCTTAGTGTTAGTCGATGATAAAATCAGATACATTCATGCCGTTAACTTGAAAAAGAATAATGCAGTAGAAATTGAACACTTGCCAATCCCAGAAATAGAACCTATGTCTGCCAAAAATCAAACCAAACATGAAAGAATAGAGTCAGCCACGGAATCACAGGGTATCAACTATTCTGTACCCCTAAGCACAGAAGTTAGAGGTGAAGAACCTGAAACTGAAACACCAATTAGTGACTCGCCATTCCCATCCAGCGATACACTCTTACCTAGTCCCAGTCTTGAATTACCATTGCGTAGGTTTCAATGCACTATTAGACCTTTGATTTTTCTTTTCCAATGCTCCACCCGAAGGTACTACATTGGCCAGGAAGCGAGTTTTTTTGCCTGGAAATTTTGAATTTTGCCGAACCCTTGCTGTTCCGAGCAAGGTAGGGATCTTTAACGTGCATGACAACACTCACACACGGGACCTCCATTTTACCTCTCATCCGAACGAGGGCGTATTTTTGTGAAAAATTCTCGCCTAACATTTTTCAAGCGGACTGTATCAGGATGCACTACTAGACAACCTGTTAGATTAGATTTGTAAATGTAGTATTTTCAGTTTAAGGGAAGGGTAGTGTAGTGCATCAAAGAATGAAAGTGGCAGCGTGAGTGGAGATAGGAAATGATGGAACGTGGTAAAAAGATGGTCAGGAAATAAAGGTTGTGTGAACGAGTTGGGTTCTATCTTGTCATTCATTACGGGTGCATATTATTATAAGTGTGTAGTTACTGTAATATAAATAAATACAGAGTCTACTGGTTTTATTCACTTGAAGTGGTCATTCCTCGTCTTAATGCTCCCTTCGGTATCTGAATACATAACAGGAACCATTAAAATAAACTTACTTCCTTGTGAGGAATTCTTATGGGTCTTATACTTGAAATTTTACAAAAACATTAACTGAATTTAAAGAAATTTAGATTGTACTTCAATATCCTTCTCTAATTCTCAAGTGCACCTTTAACAATAAAAAGAAGAATTGTTCGGTTTAACCTTAGAATGAATTCTTAAGGTTTCTTTTATAATCACAATATATTTACAATAAGTGAAAAACACTTTACTCAAGTTTTAGTTTGTTCAAAATGTATCAAAGATAATTTATATTTAATCAAAGTTAATGAATTTTCTAATTCACAGATCTGGTAATTAGAATACATAAAATATGGCACAAGTGTACATGTCATTTGCTTTAAAAATCATATATAAATATATAAATTGCCATCTGCATTACTGCACTAACTTGAAATTTGTTTTAATAAAATTTTTAATATTTTGGTTTTAAAACAAGAGCTTATTTAAAGACCTAGTAAAATATATATCTAAACGTTTCTTTTAAATTTTTATAATGAAACAAAACAACAATCACTAATTTTATCTACTACTAACAAGTTATGAAATTTGCAAGTCTTATGAAATGTTCACATATACTAAATAAAAGAAAGTGTGTAGCTTAATGAGTTCAGTACCGATATTAGATATATAAAATATCTGGCTGTTTTCATCAGGACAAAGCACTGCGTGACTTTGGGAAACGTACAAATAACAACAGCTGTTGACCCAATCAGCAAGTAATGCTGTTTCCACTACAAATTAAAATCGAACTTCATTGTTGCATTTCAAAATTCTATATTCATAAATTAGCCACTATGCGTGCGCATCAAACCAATTCATCGTGCACCACATGCAAACATCTGTATAAAACTAAAAGAGACCAACCATTCTTCAAGCAGCAATAATCAGGTATCTAACTACCTTGAATTACTGGGAACGTACTGTTTGACCGGGACCTAAAAATATATTGCCATCTAGTGACTCCAAGCAACGAGTCTTAAAACAATTTTAGTAACATTATTATTGCCCCAATCTTATAAGAAAGAATCCATTGAACTTGTACATCTGCCTATCACTAATCTTACAATCTCATCCGTGCATGCTTTATCTGTTGCGTTATCAGAACAACTTATACACGAATAAGCACGCATTAACCTTGAATACAATTTCTAAAAGAATATTTAGAAAGATTTAAAGGTACAGCACATTGATGATAATTCACTTTCTCAAACAAATATTTGGGCGTTTATGATAGGTTTATAAAGGAAAAGGGAAACACTACATATATTACACACACACATACACACACACACACATACACACACATACACACACATACACACACATACACACACACACACACACACATATATATATATATATATATATATATATATATATATTATCGTGTAATTAAGGGGTCATTGGGATATATAGGGGCACAAGTGAACTCATGGGTTGAGAGCTTTTGAATAAAGGAAGACAAATTAATTTAATTAGGGAGTTTGAATATTTTTAACAATTTTTTTTTTAGCTTAAGTAGTGTATATTAATGTAGGATCAATGTAATTTAGGCAAGGATAACGTAACATAATATTTGTATAAACATAGAGCAGGATAAATAATAATTGGGGGTAAAATCATTCTAACGTATTTAAATTTGTATTAAAGTGATTATATGAAAGTCTAAAAGTGTGGAACGGGTGTTAAAGCAACGTTTCTGTTTTCATACGTAAAATCAGACACGTTTAAACAAAACAACGAAGGGGGATAATATTTCTCGGTAAGCTTGGCAACAAGCAAACTCTAATGGGTTATTGGAAAAGAACAACCGTTGGGATTAATGTAGACGCGGTTTTGTGGTTAAAATATCCATTTCAATCTTGAAGGTAGTATAGTGAAGAGCCCAACAAAAGAACAAGACAGAATAAAAGTGTATTGAGTGCAAGAGGAATGCGTATACTTAATTCAGGAGGCAGTATAGTTGAGAGACCTAAATAAAATCGATAATTTCAAGGATATTTAAAAGCAAACACGAGTCTGTTAAAAAGTGGGAAAATGGAGCCAAGCAAGGTGATTGGTGTGGATTGTACAAGAAGGGCAGAGATCCAGCTGGTGGAAGCGTATGTGTGAAATAAAGCTATAGGTACAAGGGAGATGAGAGATATTTGTTCAAGTTGGAGGTGTTGACAAATAAAGATGTAGAGGCTAAATTCGAACAACGGAGTGACAGTTTGAAGCGATTTACCGAGTATTGTTATGTTCGTTATAAAAATTCACATGAATCCGATATTCGTTAGGAATTTTTCGCTGAAACAACGAGCGGTTAGAAGAGATTTTCCAGAATTATAGGAAAGGGTATACAAGTGTACGTGCCAATTTAAAACTAGTGCAAGTTAATAAAATTTTATGTAGAAGCGAATAAAACGTTAAATTGGTACGTACGTACAAAGCTTGTTAAGTTGGGACTGGAATTTATTACATTCTAGGAAGGTAAATCGTTTCTCATGTTTGCAGTAGACTAAAGAACTTCTTACGTGGTAATTATTTTTTATAATTAGGGCTATGGGGTCAATATGTCCTAGTACCAAGGCAAATTCGTCCTAGTATTAAGGAAAATTCGTCCTAGTACACAGATCAATTTTAATGCTTAATTTCAATTAAAAATAATACAGTTAAAAATATATTGTAAAAGTATATGTTACAAAAATATTTTTCTTATAACATTTTCTATTTAAAAAGTTTGTCAGTACAAAGTAATTATTCCCTAATATACCTGTTGACCACTTCGGTGAACGGGTTGTTTTTGATGACACTGTCGTGAATTATTACACAGTAGGTTTTAAGGGTTGCATCAAAATTTTGACTACTCTATGCAAAAGCCTGCTATTGGCTTATAAGACGTAAATCCTGGGCCTGCCATGAGCCTATAAGATGTAAGGCATGGGTCCGCTATCGGCCTATGACGTACAAGGGCCGAATATGAATAAGTGACCTTTGTACTTTTTATGCTATGCCATTGGTCGAAAAGAGGATGTGACTGTAAAGTATTGGATTAAATTTCATATGTGAATATGTCACGTGATCTTAAATAAATGACCTTAAATATAATATAAAAATTGGAGTGGGGGTATACTATAAATATAGGTGCACGCGCTAATTTTGTCATTCTGTTGTAGAATATTGAACGAGCAACATGCCTCTCTTCGGTGATTTGGTACAGCATATTGCTGATCTTCTTGGATTAATAAGAAGTTCACGGGATGACAGTGTGATTATGGATGGTCTGTGTGAGTGTAAAATTGGAATTCGACGTATAAATAAGGCGATCGGAAAAGCAAAGTCTGCTGGTGAGAAACAAAACTTATTGGCATCATTAGGAAGTATCAAGACTATGCGATCGCAATTTAAAATAGCCCAGAAGAAGGGGGCGGGGCATGCAACTAGAAAGGAAACTGCTAAAGAGCGAGTGCATTGGGAAGACTGTCTCAGCTTTCAAGAAACGTGTGCGCACTGGAGTAATTGAAAACCCTAAGCATAAGGATGTGAAGGCGTTCCTGACAGACTGTAAAAGTCTATTCAAGAGAAGAATTCAAAACACGCTTAAAATGGATGAGGCTATTAAAGTCAATACGGCGTTTTGTGGAGTGTTTGAAATTGCATCTGGTTCCAAGCTTCAGAACGAGTATAAATATTTCACGTCTAATGCGGCCATCTTCAGGGACACCGATCTTGACAAATGGTTTAAAGAAAATGTTATGGAACGGATTATGATTGAATTAGAAGAGTTTCAACAGCGAGGTAGTGGGTGGAGTCTAAGAAATATTGTACTTGGGCATTAACATTAATAAATATAACCCTATGCGTGGGTCTTCATATATTGATCTACCCCTCGAGATCAAGCGGAAAAAGGCGTGTGTCAGTGTGAAGAATGATGATCAAGCTTGTTTTGCATGGAGTATAATGGCTGCGCTACATCCTACAGATCGAGACCCTCAAAGACTTTCCAAATATCCACATTACTCCGAAATATTAAATCTAAAAGGTATCCAGTTTCCGATGACGCTAAATCAAATTAAAAACTTCGAAGCTCAGAATAATGTCTCCATCAATGTCTACACGTTAAAACTAAACAAACGTAAGTATACTACTGTTCCTATATTAATATCAGAAAATAAGAAAACTATGCATGTGAATCTCTTAATGATACATAACCAGTTTGATACCGAGGATATGGAAAACTTCAAATATGCTGCTAAAATTGAACCATTTAATTCACATTATGTGTGGATAAAAGACTTAAGCCGGCTGGTTTCTTCTCAACTGAGTTCTCATAATAGAAATAAATATATTTGTGATCGCTGTTTACATTACTTTACTATAGAAGATAAATTAGAGAACCATATTGTTGATTGTAAAACAAAGCAAGCATGTTTACCTCGACTGCCTACAGAAAAAGATCGAATGCTTCGTTTCAAGGATTCTAAGAATAAAGTGAAAGCGCCATTTACCATATATGCACATTTGGAGTGTATACTGAAGCCTACTGAGGATAAGAAGAAGTATCAGGAACATGTACCGTATAGTGTTGGATATTATGTGAAATGTGACTATGATGACTCATTATCATTTTATCAATCTTATCAGGGTGAAGACTGTATAAAGTGTTTTACTGCGGAGCTTCAGCGATTTGCCGAAGAGGTCGAAACTGTATTTCTGTGTCCATATGATATGACCCCATTAACATTTAAGCAGCAAACTGACTTTGAGAATGCAGCCCATTGCCATATTTGTGAAAAACCGTTTGGTTTGGGGGATATAAAAGTGCGTGACCATGACCATCTAATACCTACCAACACCTACAGAGGACCTGCGCATGAAAGTTGTAATAGTAAATACCAGGACTCTCATACAATTCCTGTAGTGTTTCACAACCTGAGCGGATATGACAGTCACTTCATTATTAAAAGCATCGCTATTGATTTGGATGACCGTGTAGATGTGTTGCCTGTAACGAAGGAGAAATATATCTCTTTTACAAAACATAACCTGGTCAACTATAGATTCGTTGATTGCTTCCGTTTTATGAGCTCATCCTTATAGACATTGGGGTCTTATTTGAATGAATATCCATTGCTAAAAAGTGAATTTGTTGACTTGAGCCATGAGCAATTTAAGTTATTAACTCGAAAAAGGCATATATCCATATGATTTCGCTAATTCTTTCGAAAAACTCGATTACCCCGCATTACCCAGCTATCAGGACTTTTACAATAAGCTAGAAGGCTACACAGAAGCTGTACGCACATGCCCGGAAAGTATGGGAGGCATTTGGCATTCAAAACATGTGAAAATATTCGGATTTATATCTAAAAACAGATGTGATGTTACTGGCAGAAGTTTTTGAGCAATTCCGCACAAGCTCTCATACGACATATGGACTAGACCACGCCCATTATTATACGTTGCCTGGTTACACGTGGCAGGCAATGCTGAAGCATACAGGACAGTAACTCGAGTTGTTGACAGATATTGATCAGTTATTGTTTATAGAAAAGGATATTCGTGGAGGTCTTAGTCAAGTCTGCTCAGAACGACGTGTTTCTGCGAACAATAAGTATTTACCAACTTATGACCCCTCTAAACCCGATGTATACCTTATGTACTTTGATGTTAATAATCAGTATGGATGGACGATGAGTCAACCTGTATCCTATGGTTGTTTTGAATGGACAGACACCAACATCGATGTGCCATCAGTTTCCGATGATGCTTCGGAAGGCTATATCTTGGAGGTTGATTATCCTATGGTTGTTTTGAATGGACAGACACCAACATCGTTGTTCCATCAGTTTCCGATGATGCTTCGGAAGGCTATATCTTGGAGGTTGATTTGGAGTATCCAGAGCATATCCACGACTTACACATGGATATACCTTTCTGTCCTGAGCATATCGATCCTAAAACTGGAAAATCACCTGAATCAAAAACTCAAAGCAGCAAGTTAATGGCTACATTAAATTCTAAAAGAAGATATGTTTTGCATTATAGAAATCTTAAACAAGCTTTAGCGAATGGACATAAACTATCAGGAATCCATCGAGTGCTCAAATTTAAACAAAGCTGCTGACTAAAGTCATGTATCGATTTAAATACTAAACTTTGGAAAAATGCCAAGAATGAATTTGAGAAGAATTTGTGTAAGTTAATGAATAATGCTGTCTTCGGAAAAACAATAGAAAATATCCGGAAACATTGTAATGTAAAACTTGTACAAAACTGGGAAGGAAGATATGTTGCTGAAGCTAGAATATCCAATCCCCTATTCAAAAATATAACGATCTTCGATGAAAACCTTGTAGCAGTGGATCTTCTTAAATCAGAAATATATTTTAATGAACCTATAGTCGGTATGTGTATTCTTGATATAGTCAAGTTAACCATTTACGATTTTCATTATGGATATATGACCTCAACCTTTAGTGATGATTGTTGTCTGCTATATACAGACACAGACAGTTTAATTTATAAAATTATGACTAATAACCCTTATGAAACAATGAAACAGGACTGTATTAGTTATTTTGATACCTTGGACTATTCTCCAAACAACATTTATGGAATTCCTTTGGTTAACAAGAAGGTATTGGGGATGATGAAAGATGAGAATAATGGGCGCATTATGACCGCCTTTATTGGATTACGATCTAAGATGTATGTGACGAAGATTTATAATACGGCAGAGGGGGCCGAATTCTCACAATTGATGGAAGAAGATGAATCACCACGATCACTTACAATCCCAAATTTTGGTGTTACGAAGATCAGGGGTGTTTAAAAATCTGTAGTAAAAAGCAGAATCACGTTTGAGGATTATGTTAGATGCCTGGAAGAGTTTAAAGATGTATCTGTAACGCAGAACTTAATTCAGCCGACTAAGCATCGCGTTCATACTATTGTTCAAGAGAAGATTGCCTTAAGTCCACACGATAACAAACGTTACTTGATTACTGGTACATACACTACATTGCCCATTGGACACTATTCTATCATGAACATTGATTAAGCTTTCCTTACTAATAATACATCAGTTATGTATTGTGATATATATTGGTGGATCAGTTGCACATATAGTTGTTGTGGTTTAACGCTATATACTGAATGGATATAAGTTGTGTAAATAGTACATTCATCATAAGATGCCGTTAAAAGGTACTTTGAATATAGTTGTATATAAAATAATATTTGTCATTATAATTAGTTATGTAATTAATATATAGGTATAGCTGTAAAATTATATGATAATACTATTATTGTAAATGTATAAATAGAAAAACATATTACTATTTTGTTAACATTATTTAATAAATTTTTTAAATTATTTATTATTTTTATTTAAGTTTATTGCTATCACTCTCCAGTGGTGTTGGGAAACATGCATATATTTTGTTATGGGTATTAAAAATCAGGCATGGCTCAATGGGGATTTGGCATTGATTTTCCTCCTTATGAAGAATTCTATAGTGGGTACAAAAATTACCAGAATGGACCTTGGATTTTCTTATGGAGATTTACATGTAAAAATGGGCGGTTTTGCGCTAGAACTCTCATAGCTTACCTACTGACTTCACTATCTTTTAACTGGCATAGTTTGTTTTTTACAATGTTTCTTTTCATAATAAAAAAATTCTTGGATACTAACGATACTTGCGTCTCTCAAGGTTTAAATATGTATGAAGTGAGCAAAACCTATTCGGTACCTTCCTTGACCTGGATCACTATCCTAGTCTACAACTAAGAAACTGTATTTGTCTTTCCAACAAGCACCACATATTTCACGGAATTTATCATACTTCATGTCAGTATTGATGTGATCGTCATATATGTGTTTTAAGTTTAAATCATCTTGTTTAAATAAAACTAAAAGATTAGCATTATCACGTAGTAATTGCTTAGGTATACGAGTATAACTTTGACAAAGGTAAAAACTGTCTACTTGTTTATGGAGACCCATACTAAAGTATTCCCTAATTATACCTTGTGTATCGCACGCTACATCATCAAAACCAAATATAGAATTATTTCGAGCATCAGATGGTGATATAATATTATCAGAACTGGAAAATGTATAATATTTGACCCCTTTTATTGGTCGCAGTAGATTTTCAAGGTATTGATACTTTGGTTGATAAAGTGATTTAGAATAAACATATACGTTTTCAAACTTTAAACCATTAGGATATTCTATCAACCCAATCATAACGTTGGTTTTACCGCAATTTGATGGACCAACAACTAGACATCGAATAGATGAAGGCAGAAGAACGCTATGTTTTGTAGCTAAGAATTGCTCATCAATGTCATCATTGTTTATGGTTAAAGATGTTGATTGTTTGCAAGTACTAAATTCGATTGTAAAGAAGTGGAATTATATATAAGAACGGCGAGTATATAAAGAATCATTAATTCACGATAATTTATTTACTGCACAGCTTGAGAGGGCAGTTGTCCGCTAATGATTATCTATAATAAGTCTAAAACTACTGGAGACGGACTGTTAAATACTGTAATTAATAATTTACCATTTGAAGTGCATATTCCGGGTTACAAATTTTGCGGTCCGGGTACAAAACTAATCAAATGGTTAACTCGGGGAGACAAGGGAATAAACAAGTTAAACGAAGCTTGTAAGGAGCACGATATTGCATACTTCAAAGAAAAGGATCTATCTAAACGCCATCAAAAAGATTCGAAGTTAACTCAGTTTAGGGATGGATTCAGGCCGAGCCGGGCCGGGCTTTTAGATGCGGCCCGGCCCGGTCCGAAATAATTTTCTCCGGCCCGGCCCGGCCCGAACCAAAACGCATCGGCCCGGCTTGAGGCCCGGCTTGAATTTCGGGCCGGGCTTCGGGCCGGGCCGGGCCGGAATGTAACTAACACCTTAAGTGATGTATAGATTTTTTAACATCCAAATGGAACGTATCGTTTGTTAATATATGTATTTTCAGTTGTATAAAAATACTTCTTTACTATTATTATGTTTTTCTACAAAAGTTGAATATATCAACCTTAATAAATTATAGTTTATAGTATCATTTTAACCACGAAGAATCTCAAAGGTATTTGGAGATGATGCACACTTGCACAGGCAATCCAAAATAGAAGGTGGTTTGCGTCAAACTTCAACCTTAAGTAACAAAATGCATTTTAGAATTCATGTACTACTACTAGTATATAGTAAAATATTTCAAGGAAGGTATTCAAAATTTGATTGAATATTGTTTCCTCATATTCTAAACAAAGAACGTTGCCAATTTCCATTTTACAGATTGCTGGTGTATAGGTCTACATTTCGAGAATGTGCTAGCATCCGTTCAGAGAACTGATTATTCAAGTCTCTCGTATCAGGTAGACATTACTTTGTTCTCTATGAATATTTTTTGTCGCATGCTTTACTGGAAATTTTAATTATTATGAAAAAAAATGCCGCAACATAGAATATTATTTAGTATTTACATTTTAATTTTCTATATCCATTTGTTATTTAAAGCTATAAAAAGCTAATCGCATTGTATTCGGTATGGTTTTCAACAAAAGATACATTCAAATAATTAAATCTAATTAAGCTGGTTTTTTGTAATCGGGCAGTTTTAAATATTTTTACATATACAGAGTGGTTTCGATTTATTCATAAATAATCTTTAGTGCGAGGCCACAATAATAAGTTAATTAATAAGTATAATACAATAAACCAGCTCAATTAACATACGTTGCAATATTTCTATTTCTATTTCAAAGTTTTCAAAGTTCTTGAAAAGTGGAAAGAAGTGAATATTACTTAACGGAAAAAAAATCGAAATTCACAAATCAGTTTAAATCAAATCATTTTTGTTTTCGATTTATTTCCATTATGACACACTTACCAATATGTGTGTAACTGTACCTGGGTGACATATTAAGAAAAGCGTTAATTATAATTTTGTTTAAGAGGCACCTAAAGAAATCATTAAATGAAATTTTTTACTAAATCAATAAATTGTATATTTCGTTATATAAACTTCGGGCCGGCCCGAATAGCCCGAAAAGCTTAAGCAGTCTGGCCCGGCCCGGCCCGGGCCCGACACGAGCTTGGCCCGGCTTGGGCCCGAAAAAAATTTGACCGACCCGGCCCGAAGCCCGGCTTGATATTCGGGCCGGGCTTCGGGCCGGGCCGGGCCAAAGCCCGGGCCCGTGGCCATCTCTAACTCAGTTAGCTACACAAAGACTAAATTCTGGTGCCTCGTCTTTAGGTGAAAAAGCAGCAGCATTTGGAGTAGCTACCGCAATAAAAGCTAAAGTAAAACTTGGTATGGGTGCCTGCGCATCATTGAGAACAAAAAATATCAATAAAATAAGAAAACTGATAAAGAAACGTAAAATAAGAAGTACGCTAGGTATTAAAAGTATTATTAAATAAGCACGTACAGCTCTAAAAAGAGACTAAAGGATCTAATATTATGGATGCAATCAACTTAGCAATTAATGCCGCCAATACAGCAAAATAAAAGGAGCATATTAAATCAGCTTGTATTATATCAATTCCTAAAACGAGGGGTTTTCTACCACTAATACCAATTTTTGCAGGCCTAAGCGCCCTTGGTACTCTTACTGGAGGTGCAGCTGCTGTTGCAAAAGCAGTTTCAGATACTAAAATAGCTAAAAAACAACTAGCGGGAAAACAACGTCATAACATGGCAGTGGAGGGCATTGCAGTCAGAAACGGCATGTACATCAAACCTTATAAAAAAGGTTTTGGTCTTTTTTTAACCCCTGAAAACCTCAAAGGAACGCAAGTTGATTTTACCGAATCGATCACTAAGCAATGTAGAATTAATAGAGTTTGTTAAGCAATTAGAAGTACCATATTTCTGTGGAGTGTTTATGAGAAACAATCTTCTCCAGAAAGTTAATGTAAAAGAATGTGGTATAATTAGTTTAGATGAAATAGAAGATTTAGGCATGCATTGGACCTCTTATAAAAAGTACGGTAGTAGCGCTATTTACTATGACAGCTACGGAAACCTGCGACCGCCAACAGAGTTGATAAGTTATTTGAATAGTGGGGGTAAATGTAAAATTCTTTATAACATTAACCAAGAACAATCGTACACTTTTACTCTAACGGGAAACACTTCAGTTTTAACAAGCAACTTTAATCCGCCTATGAACTTAGATAATGATTTGGAGTACGTATTAGGATTAAAAAATGTTGAGTCTTATAACACAATTCCAAACGTTGAAAAAGGAATAAATAATAAATTTTATTATGGACCTAACGGAGAATTCATAGAAATACCAGAAGGTACTTATGAAATTAGGGAAATTAGTAAATATCTTCAAAAACTTTAGGCGATAAAAGGTGGCGTGGTCGGATGTAACAATCACAAAGCGCTAGAAAGACGCCAGTGTACATAGAAATTACAGCTGACAACAATACACCTAAATGTAGTATTAAATGTAGTGAAGATGTGGATTTTACCAAAACGGATTCAATTGGTTCTCTTCTCGGTTTCAATCCACGAAAATTGCTAGCATATACCACGCATCAAGCAGACTACGCGAGCAACATTTGTAAAGTGAATGCAGTTTTAATCGACTGTAATATTGTAAGTGGATCCCATTTAAATAGTAAACCAGAGCATGTAATACATGAATTTTTTTCTCAAGTACCTGCAGGTTTTAAAATTGTCGATTGCCCACCTACGATTATATATCTACCAATCAGGTCACGTATAATAAATGAAATAATAGTTAGTGTTAGATCAAGATGGAAATTTAGTTAATTTCAGAGGAGAACTGCTAACTGTAAGGTTTGTAACGTGCATTTTTATAGCTTAACATTTTACGCTTTTTCCCAATTAGTAAATGCATTTCTGTAACTACTATTTCTATATTTTATATTTATTAACTCCTTAGGCGAATGCATCGTATTATAATGAGTGGATATACAAGTCTAGATAATAGACGATAAGAGGTTGTAATAGAACGAGTTGAATAAACAGATGAGTAGTTGTAGTTCTGTTCTTGGTTCCTATATCTTAATTACGTTAAAAATACTGCTTCTTCTTTGCTTTGACAATAGTGAGAATTAATGCGGTAACAATTTTCGAATTGTTCATGAACAAGCACGGCACGATTTTAGTTGTTTTTCTTGTGAAATAAAAGTTGTATATTAACTGTACAAAGTGTAGTGCTAATTCCGATTGAAGTAGTATGGTTGATAGGCGAACGTGTTTGGTCGAAGCACGTGTTTTACGGAACATTTTACGGACTTACTTTAGTGATACACGTGCTTTACTCATTGTGGTTTTTTGGTGCTTTTGTCTTTTGGTACTTAAACTGTGTGTGCGATCTAGTTTCGCGGTCCTTTTTTTATCAGAGTAGTGCATACTTTGGATTATCCAAATACAGTTGATACTGTAGTTTCTGAATTTTCTAACCCCAAAGAATCTAAAATAGATCATTGTTTGCGCAAATTTCGTTATTTGCGAAATATAACAGGTTACCGGTTTACAAAGGTATTGGTTGAAGTTTCTTACTGCTTTTTCGATGTTTATGAAAATAATATAAATTTGGTCCCAGTTGAAATTAAACTAGTGCTACAAAATATTTCGAAATTATTGTCTCAGGAAATAGAATTAACAAGAAATTTATCAATGCTACATAGTTCCGTCGCATGATAATGTCTGCTGCTAACACCAGTGAAATACGTAGGTGTGATTAGGGTAACGTGTGATAAGTTCCATCAACACCCTCCCAGTCAAGGGTGAAGTGCTGCGTTAGTGCCGGACATCGTGAATCCCACACTTCAATTGCAAGGAAGCGTTACTGAAGGACCTTTTGTAAGTTGCACTATTTTCTACTTATTCTTACTTTAAATATCTATCCGTTGTTTTGCCATATCTTTGTCGTTCTGATACCTTTTACCATAGACTTGCATGCTATTAAAAAAAAAAGAAGAATCAACAATACTGGATGACTCATATCAATTGTGCTTACCTATTTATTTTTTTTGTTAAAATTTTGTCTGATTTATGTTTAATTGGTGTGTGAGGAAACGTTTCTGCTACTCCCCAATATTACCTCACTTTGTACTAAAATTTTTTTGTATTGCTTTTACCGTTGTTATATTATATAGATTATCTAAACAGTTTTTTTTACATTCTACAAAGTACTGAACCATCTATGCTCGATCAGCATGCTATGCTTTTTCTTTATTTCAGGTTTGCTATTCTAATTTTTTTTATTGCAGGTATTGTTACTAACTCCTTACAGCCGCGCACATTATATGTTGGTCTGCTTTCTACAACCCCCTAATCTCCGATTGAGCCCGGTCACTTCTTTGTTTTTTCTTTGTGTTACGCGCGGCTACGAGCGAACGTAACATAAATTTTTGGCGCCCAACGTGGGGCTCGAAATTATTTTTTTCTCCTTCTCGTCTGAACTGGATTTTGGTTAGTATTTAGTTATTTCGTTAATTTAGTTTCTCTATCGAACAAGCCTAATAATTCGTTTTTGTGTCTTTAAATATTTGGGTGTTTGTTGATTCTGTATTAATGGGGGACTATTGGAAATTAAAAGTTGATCGTTTACATGAAGCTGAACTCAAATATGAAGTCGGTTCTCGTGGGTTCGATGCAAAGGTACCTGAATCCGAACTTCGTAAATCCTTTAGGAATATTTTGAAAATGGAATCTTCTGAAACTCTAAGTCCACTTAAATCTGGTATCGATTTTCAAACTGATAATAAAGCCGTGACTGAAGGTTTAACTGAATTAACTACGAAGAGTAAAGATTTTAATGGTGATATTTCAACTGCCGACGGCAAACGTATTATTAGCCTTGCTATGCATCTCAAAGGGAGAATCCAACGCATGAATGTTACTTCTGACGCTGAAACAGTAACACAGCGAAAGTTATTGCTATGTGTTAGTAATTTACGCAGTGATTGCGATAGATTATACCGTCGCTTTAGACGTTTTTCCACTTCACCTAGGGTACCACTTGTTTCTACGGCTACTATTAATCCGACTATTATTGATACTGAGGATGATCTTACTTCTGCTGAATCTTCTGATGAATTACCTATACCTATATCTATTTCTAAATCAATTGCTACGTCTGGTTATGGACAGCTGGTGTCTAAATGGAACTTAAAATTTTCGGGTGATGACCGTATGTCTTTAAATGCGTTTCTATTACGCGTGGACGAATTATGCTCGGCACGCAACGTTTCTGCTTCTCAACTATTTTCTTCGGCATCAGACTTACTTTCGGGAAAAGCTTTAATTTTATTCAGAGTGCATAGAAAATCCCTAACTAATTGGCAAGATGTTATTCGACTATTAAGGAAAGAATTTCAACCCGTTAATTACAACGAAAAACTTTTAGAGGAAATAAAGCAACGTACTATGGGTCCCTCAGAGTCTATGGGTGTATATTTAGCTACGATGGAAAATTTATTTGCTCGTCTAACAATCTCTCTCTCTCTGAACCACAGAAACTCGAAATTATTTTACCCTTTCTACCAAACCAAATTAGCTTTGCTTGATCTGAATACTATTACGGAACTTTTGCGTGTAGGTCGCAGACTAGAACAGCGCAAAATACAAGCCGATAATTTCAAGTCTCCTCCTGCTCTGAACTTCTATCAACTCCTAGAGCCTGACTTAGCTTATACAGGTTCTGTGGTCCGCAGCAAACTTACTTCTGTTTATGTCCCTCCCTATTCTGGTGTTACTACTTCGAAAACACTTGCACCTGGTGCAAGTGATGCTCCTAAAAATATTTCTAATTCTTCCGTTACCTGTTGGAACTGTGGCCAACGAGGACACAAGTCTCCTTCCTGTACTAAACCTCAAATACTTCATTGCTATGGTTGTGGTAAACCTAATGTTACCGGTACCAATTGTACGAGTTGTAACAAGAATTTAAACTACCGGATCGAGTCGCTAAGCCGAGGAACCGACCCGATTCCTTCTACAGTTGTCCCGGTACCTATTATTTCCTCAGAAAATCCTTTCTCTGGTCTTGATGACCGATCTAAATATGTTCTGGATTTTATTTTAGCTAGTTCTCGTGAGGACGACAGACCTTATCTTACTGTTACTATTTTCGACATCGAATTTAAGGGCTTGCTTGATTCTGGCACTTCTCGTACTATTATTGGTGGTCCTGGTTGGGATATCCTCTATTCTCTTTCTTTGCCTTTGTCCCAAACGGAGATCCACAGCTGTACGGTAGCCAATGGTCAAGCTTGTGACATTCTCTGGTCACTTACTTTACCCATGTCGGTCGAAAATAAAACTATTCTTCTTGACGTCCTAGTCGTTCCTTCTATTTCTCAGTCTCTGATCTTAGGCATTGACTTCTGGAAATCTATGGGTGTTGTCTCAGATTTTCGAACGGGTCAATGGACTTTCGGTTCTTCTTCTACTGTCTCGATCAGTCAGATCAATGCTCTTTCCGAACTGTCAATCATGCAACAATCCGAATTGTCTCGTATAGTCCAACAGATGTTTCCTAAAGATGATACTTTACCTTTGGGCTGTACTAATCTCATTGAACATCAGATCCGTACTACATCTAGTCCTATCAAGCAACGATATTATCCCATGTCCCCTACGGTACTTCGACATGTCAATCAAGCTCTGGATGAGATGCTAGAAAGTGGTGTTGTAGACCCATCTAATAGCGCTTGGTCTAGCCCTATTATTATGGTGCCTAAGAAAGATGGCACATATCGTTTCTGCATCGATTTTAGAAAGGTCAATGAGGTTACAGAAAAAGATGCCTATCCCCTTCCTTATATTTCTACGATTCTAGACCGTCTTAGAGACGCAATATTCTTAACTAGTTTGGACATTCGCTCTGCTTATTGGCAAATACCTCTTTCTTCTAATTCTAATTCGATTACTGCATTTACGATGCCTGGTAGAGGTTTATACCAGTTTACTAAAATGCCATTTGGTCTTCATAATTCTCCAGCGACATTTCAGCGACTTATAGATCGTGTGCTTGGTGCTGATCTTGAACCTTTCTGTTTCGCATACTTAGATGATGTGATCATCGCTACCCCTACTTTCGAACAACATTTGGTGGTACTACAGAAAGTGCTTTTTCGTTTAAATTCTGCAGGTCTTACTTTTCGCAGAGATAAATGCATTATATACCGACCGGAACTCCGTTATCTGGGATACGTAGTAAATCGTCATGGACTCCATGTTGACCCAGAAAAAGTTTTGGCCACTCTTAATCTTCCTCCTCCTACTACTGTAACTGAAGTACGACGCATAGTTGGTATGTGCTCGTGGTATCGTCGCTTTATCCCAAATTTTTCTGCTCTTACTGCTCCAATTACTGCTTTGACTAAGAAAAATTCTAAATTTGATTGGTCTTCGGAATGTCAGCAGGCGTTTAAGCTGCTGAAAGAACACTTGGTAACGGCTCCAGTGATGAGTTGTCCTGATTTTTCTTTGCCCTTTACTATACAGACTGATGCTTCTGATTTTGGTCTGGGTGCTGTGCTGACTCAACAACAGGGTGATGACGAAAAAGTCATTAGCTACATTAGCTGTTCTCTTAAAAAGGCGGAACGCAACTATAGCGCCACCGAAAAAGAATGCCTTGGTGTTATATGGGAAATTGAGAAATTTCGTCTCTATATCGAGGGTTCTCACTTTACTGTGATCACGGATCACCACTCGCTTATCTGGCTGAATAATCTACAAAGCCCCAACGGTCGTTTAGCTCGTTGGTCTGTACGACTTCAACAATATAACTTCACCATCGTACATCGTAAAGGTAAAGAAAACATCGTCCCCGATGCCTTATCTCGCTCAGTACCTAAAATTGACTTAATTGATGACTTTCCTAAATCTTCTATTACTCTGCCAATTTTGGATCCTTGGTATCTTAAGCTACGGACTCGTGTTAATTCCAATCCTAAACTATACAGTAACTGGCATGTGGAAAACGAATTACTATACAAACATGTAAAATCTCAACAGTCTTTGCTCCAACCTCCTCAAGACGATTGGAAGTTAGGAGTTCCCAGCGAACAACGGAATAGAGTTCTATACGAAAATCATGATCTACCTACTTCAGGTCACCCTGGTGTTCACAAAACTGTCTCTAAAATTTCCATGCGTTACTATTGGCCTAAACTTAGAGCCACTGTTGCTCGATACGTCCGTCGTTGTAAAATTTACTCTGCACACAAAGTCGAACAAAAGAAACCTCCTGGCTTTATGTCTCCCCGTGCTACTGCCCCTCGTCCTTGGCAAGTCCTATGTACTGATATTGTCGGACCTCTTCCTAGATCCTCTAAAGGTAATTCTTTCTTTTTTAGTTGTTGCCGATTGTTTTACAAAATATGCTTGTTTCTTTCCTCTACGTGCGTCTACGGCCGCTGCTGTTGCTCGAACCATTGAGGAAAATATTTTCCTGGTGTATGGTACTCCTCAGTATCTAATTGCGGACAATGGTGTACAATTTTGTAGTAATATTTTCACTAAACTCTGTGATTCTTATCGAACAAAAATTCTGTTTAATGCTCGCTATCATCCTCAGACGAATCCGGCCGAACGTATTAATAGAGTCCTGAAAACTATGATTTCTTCTTACGTTTCTGATAATCAACGTCGGTGGGACGTTAATTTAGCAAAAATTGGTTGTGCTATTCGAACGCTTAAACATGAGGTTATTGGTTACTCCCCGTATTTTGTTCTATATGGTCGTGAGCATGTTCTCTACGGCGATCATTTTGGAAAACCTCTTGATCCTGATGATGTTCTTATGGATCCCGAACGTCCTATTCCTCCTACTGACTTAGTCAAATTTGAGTCACTTCGTGAAAAAATTTCGAAACGCCTTTCCTTAGCATACAAGAAAAATGCTAAACACTACGATCTTCGTCGTCGTCCCTTAACTTTATCGCCTGGCGATCGCGTGTGGAAACGCAATTATGTTCTTTCGGATGCTACTCGCTACTTCAATGCTAAACTTGCTCCCAAATATGTGGGTCCCTTTACTATTAGAACTAAACTTTCTCCGTGGACCTATATCTTAGCGGATGATTCTGGTAACGATCTGGGTATTTGGCATATTAAGGACCTCAAACCCGATAAAACTTTAGACCCTCCAGACATTGATCCTGAACCTCCGGATCCTAAACGGCTCTCTACGGCCGATTCTATTTTGACCCCTACGTGTCGCTATCCCTAATGACTTGTAATTTTTTTTTGGCTTATTGGTCTTGTGTTTTCTCTGATAAGCTTGTGTCCGAAAACACTGGCGCCCATTTCGTATTCCTATTCATCTTTTTGTAGCTAGCCCATCCCGTGACTTTTTTTTGTGGCTAGTTCTACCATTTGTTCACTATTTGACTATTATAGTCGCTTGCTACATCCATTCCTTGAGGTAGGCTTCAGATCTATTTTCTTTTCCTTTAGCTATTTCGACTAGGTCGCTTTTGTAGGTCTGTTAGCCATACTTTGCTTGAGTAATCGTGGTAATCGTGGTTTCTCCGCGGGAAGCCAAAAGTTTTCTTTGAGGTGGAGAACAGAAATGTCCCTTTTGGAGACATCCGTCTTTTGGCGTTTTTGAAAGTAGCTAAGAGCTTTAATCCTCATTGGGTGTTTACTTGATGCTTTCTTTGCCTGTTCTGTCGTTGTTGGTTGCGATAGATGACTTTGTCTTCTTTTGAAAAGAAAATGTTCTTTTTCTTATACTGGTGTTGGTCCTTCGAACCGGATAAAAAAAAATTTTTTTGTTTGGTTCCCTGTCTGTCGTTTTTTTTCTTTCACCCCGACGTCTTTATTTTGCTAGGGGGTAATCTGTAACGTGCATTTTTATAGCTTAACATTTTACGGTTTTTCCCAATTAGTAAATGCATTTCTGTAACTACTATTTCTATATTTTATATTTATTAACTCCTTAGGCGAATGCATCGTATTATAATGAGTGGATATACAAGTCTAGATAATAGACGATAAGAGGTTGTAATAGAGTTGAATAAACAGATGAGTAGTTGTAGTTCTGTTCTTGGTTCCTATATATTAATTACGTTAAAAATACTGCTTCTTCTTTGCTTTGACAATAGTGAGAATTAATGCGGTAACAATTTTCGAATTGTTCATGAACAAGCACGGCACGATTTTAGTTGTTTTTCTTGTGAAATAAAAGTTGTATATTAACTGTACAAAGTGTAGTGCTAATTCCGATTGAAGTAGTATGGTTGATAGGCGAACGTGTTTGGTCGAAGCACGTGTTTTACGGAATATTTTACGGACTTACTTTAGTGATACACGTGCTTTACTCATTGTGGTTTTTTGGTGCTTTTGTCTTTTGATACTTAAACTGTGTGTGCGATCTAGTTTCGCGGTCCTTTTTTTATCAGAGTAGTGCATACTTTGGATTATCCAAATACAGTTGATACTGTAGTTTCTGAATTTTCTAACCCCAAAGAATCTAAAATAGATCATTGCTTGCGCAAATTTCATTATTTGCGAAATATAACAGGTTACCGGTTTACAAAGGTATTGGTTGAAGTTTCTTACTGCTTTTTGAATGTTTATGAAAATAATATACATTTGGTCCCAGTTGAAATTAAACTAGTGCTACAAAATATTTTGAAATTATTGTCTCAGGAAATAGAATTAACAAAAAATTTATGAATGCTACATAATTCCGTCGCGTGATAATGTCTGCTGCTAACACCAGTGAAATATGTAGGTGTGATTAGGGTAACGTGTGATAAGTTCCATCAACACCCTCCCAGTCAAGGGTGAAGTGCTGCGTTAGTGCCGGACATCGTGAATCCCACACTTTAATTGCAAGGAAGCGTTACTGAAGGACCTTTTGTAAGTTGAACTGTTTCCTACTTATTCTTACTTTAAATATCTATCCGTTGTTTTGCCATATCTTTGTCGTTCTGATACCTTTTACCATAGACTTGCATGCTATTAAAAAAAAAAGAATCAACAATACTGGATGACTCATATCAATTGTGCTTACCTATTTATTTTTTTTGTTAAAATTTTGTCTGATTTATGTTTAATTGGTGTGTGAGGAAACGTTTCTGCTACTCCCCAATATTACCTCACTTTGTACTAAAATTTTTTTGTATTGCTTTTACCGTTGTTATATTATATAGATTATTTAAACATTTTTTTTTACATTCTACAAAGTACTGAACAATCTATGCTCGATCAGCATGCTATGCTTTTTCTTTATTTCAGGTTTGCTATTCTATTTTTTTTTATTGCAGGTATTGTTACTAACTCCTTACAGCCGCGCACATTATATGTTGGTCTTCTTTCTACAACCCCCCCTAATCTCCGATTGAGCCCGGTCACTTCTTTGATTTTTCTTTGTGTTACGCGCGGCTACGAGCGAACGTAACAGGTTGCACTTAAAAAATATCTGCAATAGCCATGGGTATTAACTATAATGCACGCAACATGTCAAAAATTGCTATAAATGTTGGAAATTTTAAAGCTATCGACACTCGATTGATTGCATTATGACCTTTAACAACACAAAACCGGCAGTTTCTACAATCGTTAGGACTGCATTTATTTAATTAAAAAGTAGAATGAATAGTGAAATACTGAACGTGCGTGAATTACTTCGACAATGCAATTGTTAATACTGAAAAACATACTCATCAGCCTTATGCTAATACATCTTTAAACAATAATGATGAAATTTGAATCCCTATACAACAACAAGATGTTTACACCTTACCATCGAAGATTATGCTGTACATAGAAGGCTAATTAATTAAAACAGATGGAACGCCGTCTCAGACAGCAAAGTTTGTATATAATGTAATTTTGCTGCTTTTTGATGAAATTAGATATGAAATTGGCGGTGTCATTGTAGATCGTGTTTGGAATCCTGGATTAACGTCTATAATGAAGGGATATGTTTCATATAATAACAATTAAAATAAACACTTACAAAACGCTAGGTGGTTTCCTATGGATGATTCGCAAATAGTTGATGCCAATGGAAATTTTAACGTTACAATAAACCTTTCAATGGTTCTCGGATTATGCAAAGATTTTAAAAAAATTATTTTAAACCTCCGCCATGAGTTAGTTTTACTACGTTCTAGTTTTGATACTAATGCTATAATTAATCCTACACCTGATGAAGAAATAAAAGTTGTTTTAAACAAAGTTTTATGGAAAATTCCGCATGTAGCCGTTGATGATGCTCAACGAATTAATTTAATAGAATGCGTTACACAAAATCAGGATTTGCATAATCCGTTTAGAGAATGGGAGTTGCATGAATATCAACTTCTACAAGAAACACAACGTCATACATGGAACATTAAAGCGACAACACAATTAGAAAAACTAAGATTTGTGATTGTTGGTTTCCAAAACCAACCAAAAGAATAGTTATATGAACAACTACAGTCGTTTTGATCATTGCTATTTAACCAACATGAAACTCTATTTAAATTCAGAAATTTTCCCGTACGATAACTTGAATTTGAAGTTCGAGAATAAACAGACTGCGTTGTTATATGAGATGTATGCCCAATTTCAGCAATCATACTACGAAAAGGAAAATGAACCACTTTTTAATCCTGAAGATTTACAAAGTATTGCGCCATTAGTAGTCATAGATTGTTTTAGACAAAACGAAGCATTAAAATCTGGTACTGTCGATGTTAGATTGGAATTTGAAACTAGCAGAAACGTTTTGCCAAATACATCTTGTCATTGCCTTATACTTCATGATAAGATAGTCAAATACAATCCACTCTCAAACAGCACAAGAATATTATAATTACTTTATTACTGGACCTTTACAAATTATGAAAAACAAAAAACAATAAATCATTAAGCAATCACATTCTATTTATTATTTTACATGTTTTTTACAATATCAACTGTTTGATTGTTAATGGGTTATAATAATAATTTTTGCTTAAATATTTTTTACATGTTAGAATTATTAAGTGATTTAGTAAACAGTCACGAACATTGCCAAATTGTGTCAGTAGAACCGCTAATATTTACAAGCAATTTAAATAAAAGTTTTGTTATTCATTTCTCAAATAAACTAACTGGTACGTTATTATTAACAAACAACTGAATTTTTTTAACAGAACGGTTACTACTATTTGTCTCTACAATACATTTATACTAATATAGTTCAACTCGGACAGTTGAAAGGTATCGTATTTTAGACACATCCAAAAAAACGGTGTACTTGCTGCAGGTATAAACATAACACTGAAGTTTTTATAACTAAAAAAATATTATGTTAACCGGGATAAAATAAATTGCATTCTTTATTTGAGTCAGTGGTTGAAGCTTTACAAGTCATTTCTGAGTACTCCTTGTATGTTTGTTGTGGTTAGTTTAGCATTCTTCTTAATCTTCTTTGGGAATTAAACCACTCATAGTTTTTAAAATCATCTTTTTTTACATTTCGATCCATGACCTAGGATCGTTGTCAAAATAATAAAAACTTTAAGTTTGTCATTTATGACATAAATTGAAGGTGACTATGATTTATTGATATTTGAAATATTTGATTTGAGTATATTCCCAAGTTATTGGATTTATATAAAATTCACCAATAAAAATTAATCAGCTGATTTCACGTTAAGCGTATTGGCTACCTAAAAAAAGTCGGTCCCAGGTCGCAACACAAATTGAAGGCAATCATTCTTTTAAACTTTAAAAATTTTTGCTTAATGTACTCAAACCAAATATTTCGAATATCAATAAATCAAAGCCACCTTCAATTTATGTCATAAATGTCAAACTTGAAGTTTTTATTATTTTGACAACGATCTAGGTCATGGATTGAAACGTAAATAAAGATGATTTTAAAAACTATGAGTGGTTTAATTCCCAAAGAAGATTAAGAAGAATGCTAAACAAACCACAACAAACATACAGGGAGTATTTACAAGTCAGGTATGGTCCTGAAATTTGTATTTGTTTTAGACAGTTGGACAATCTAAACCTAAAGCTATCGCATTTCAAAAATTTACTCACATTCCTAATAAAATGCAGAAACAACGAAATAATACCAAAAGGATTTACAATCAAATTTGGAAAGACAAGCAATAAACTATCAAGGATTCTCGAAAGAGCAAGTTACAGTATGATGAGGGAAAGACTACAAAACCACCGACACATTATTTATAAGTTAAAACAAGATATTGAGGGCATTATAAATTTTATACGAATAAAGATAACAAAATATGATTTTGATAAAATTCTCGTTAGTGCAAAAACCTACTACGAATCAGTATTTTCCAAACAAAAAGATATTCACATAAAGAAATTTAATAACATATTTATAGAGAAAAATAACACACAAACTAAAACGTTAAAAAACAGCAACACCATGCTAAACACCGTGATAGATTTATCAAACAGAACTATTAACGACACAGAAAAATCAATTCTTTCAAAAGGCCTTAACTTTTCAGTAACGCCAAAATCAATACGAACCTTTGAAATAATTAGCTGTATTGAGAAAACAGCAAACCAACTCGAAGAAGATCAAGCAAACGAATTTGGAGTACGATGCAAAATCGAAATAGAAAAGAATCACAAAATAAAGCTAAATGTAAGTAATAACGAAATAAAAGCAATTCGCAATCTAAAAAACGATAACTAAATTATAATTCTACCTGCTGACAAAGGCAATGCAACAGTAATAATGAATAAAAACGATTACAACACAAAAGTCAACAAACTATTGAACACTGAGAATTACACCAGTTTAGAAACGGACCCAACAAAATCAATTGAAACTAAAATATACAAAACTCTATTTAAATTTAAAAATGAATTCGCAGACAAAGAAAGAAGTAAACTGGTCCCACATTACAGTAAACCACACCACTTTTACGGTCTACCAAAAATTCATAAAAAAGACATTCCTTTAAGACCTATCGTAAGCTCCATAGATTTACCATGCCATAGTTTAGCAAAATTTATACTAAAAATTATAAATCCATTAGCAGGCAAAACGGATTCTTTCATTAAAAACAACCAACACCTTTTAGAAAAATTATCAAACATAAAAATTGAAAATACACACACAATGGTAAGTTTTGATGTAGTAAATCTCTTCACAAATGTCCCTATAAACAAAACGCTTAATATTATAAAAAACAAACTAGAAAAAGATGGCAATCTTAAAGAAAGAACAAAACTAAGTATATAATCGATTATGGAATTACTTGGTTTATGCGTCAATACCACATATTTTCAAATAAATGATCAATTCTACAAACAAAGCTTCGGAATGGCAATGGGAAGTCCACTATCGCCAATCTTTAGTAATATATTCATGGAGGAATTCGAAAAAGATGTAATATTCACACAAGAATTGAAATCACTAATCTGGTGGAGATACGTAGATGATGTCTATGCTATTTGGCCTCATAATACGGAACTAATTAAAAACTTTGTACAGTCAATTAACGAAATAGAACCAACTATTAAATTCACATATGAATTAGAGCAACATGGAAAACTTCCGTTTTTAGATATTCTAGTTAGCAAAAACGATACATCAATTAATACATCGGTATATAGAAAACCAACGCACACAAACAGATACTTAAACTTCGATTCAAACCACCCACACTGTGCCAAACGAGGAATTATCAAAACCATGTATGATAGAGCAAAATTAATATCATCAAACGAAGAAATTTTATAGAAGGAGAAAAACCTAATCAGATGTACACTAATAGAAAACAAATATCCTAAAAGAATAATAGAGAAAGAAATGAATAACAACCCTAAAAATAAAGAAAAAGAAAACAAAAACAACGATACACACCACAAAATGCTCTCAATACTATACATAAAAGGATTCTCCGAAAAAATTCAAAGAATAGGAAATAAATTTAGAATTAAAACAGTATTTAGAACCAACAATACACTAAGAGCACAATTAACAAAAACAAAACCCAAAAACGCAATACAAAGTTCAAAAAACTGTATCTACAAAATACCGTGCGAATGTAATAAGTTTTATATAGGGGAAACTTCCAGACCATTTGAAGTTCTATTAAAAGAACATAAATCATATATAAAAAATAGAACATTTGAAAAATCCATGATTTGCTAGCATGCATGGGACTCCAGTCATAAAATAAAATGGGAGGACGCAAAAGTTATTGACAAAGAAGAAAACCACCAAAAACGCAAAATCAAAGAAGCTGCTTATATAACCCTACATAAAAATAACTGTGTTGCAAACGAATCCGTGACTTTCAGTATACAATGGATTCCATTACTAAAAGAAATAACAAATGAAGATCAAATGCCCACAATATCTAGGTAGCATTGGAAGTTTTTCCTGGGTTTTCCTTGCGATATTAACATGAAATACAGCCTACATACATGATTTCTATTTATATATACAATAACTAATTACATAACAATAAGCATATTAACTGGAAAACCATTATTTTGGCAAATGTTTAAGTGTTGGGGGATCTTGGTAGCCACAGGTTGCTTAACCCTCTTCACTGAATCTCGGTGAAATAGGGCATAAAATTAGAAAACAATAAAAGGGAAACGAGCTGTATACATGCTGTGTGAGAATTTCAGAGAACTATGTAGGCTAACTCAGAATATAAATAAGTGCAGGTACGTATCTAACCAATTTTGAGATGAAGACCTAATGATGATGATGATGAAGCATATTAACAACCCCTGTAAAACAGCATTGGTATCTGACAAGTGTAAACCCGCAGTAGGGTTACCTCACAACCATATACAATCTTCGTTGAACAGTATTGGTAGCTGACAAGTGTAAATCCGCCATAGGGTCGTCTCAGATCCATATACAACCTTTATAGAACAACATTGGTATCTGACAAGTGTAAACCCACCATAGCGCCTCAGAACTATGTTAAAATCTACCAAAGAGGTAACCTAAATCATAATGATTTTCCCTTCAAAATAAATATAAAAAACGACTGCTTAAGCCTTTCAGTAACACAATCGCACACTTCTTTAATAACAATCCTCTCTATTGTATAAATAGAAACATGTTAAAAAATGTTTTTCAATTCTCAAGTTATTGAATTTATATAAAATTCACCATTAAAAATTAATCAGCTGATTTCACGTTAAGCGTATTGGCTACCTAAAAAATAGTCGGTCCCAGGTCGCAACACAAATTGAAGGCAATCATTCTGTTAAACTTAAAAAATTTTTGCTTAATGTACTCAAACCAAATATTTCGAACATCAATAAATCAAAGTCAAGTTCAATTTATGTCATAAATATCAAATTTGAAGTTTTTATTATTTTGACAACGATCCTAGGTCATGGATCAAAACGTAAATAAAGATGATTTAAAAAACTATGAGTGGTTTAATTCCCAAAGAAGATTAAGAAGAATCATTTCTGACTGTATAGTTATACCCCCAGGTTTAGTATCAGTGGTTGAGGTACTAAGAATTCTTTTATCATCACTTGGATTAAGAACAATTTTGTTTTGTTTTATAGTAAACACATCATGTTTGACTGATCTAATTAAACATTGCTGTTTCTGTACAGTCTGTTTATAAAACAAAGCATTCTTATAATCATCAAAAGAAATTTGCTTAATACTTGCTGAGGAAGATCCCTTTGACTTTTTTATTACCCTATCCTGAACTCTATAAGTGTACATTTTAGATCTAAGCCCTACAAACTCTAGCATAATATCACCATTGTTTTCATCTTTCATAAGACCAGAAACCTTTTTATTTGATAATGGTATATGATATTTATTATTGGGGTCGTAATTGGAAGTATCAAATCTATGAATATCTTGTTTGATATAAGAGTAAATATCTTCAACGCTAAACTCGTATATCAAACTATTCGTATCTGTGTACAGAAGCTTTGCTTTGTTAGCAAATTGTGATTTTATATAACTATAGTGAAATTCATATAAATAGATTTTCGAAATATCTAGAATAGAGAAATCTGCATAAATGGGTTTGTTTAAATAAACCTCTAATTTATTCATTTCTATTAAGACGAGATCTTTGTCTAACACAGTGCAACTGTGAAAATTAGGGTTTGCTATGTAACTACGAGCTCCAAACCGTCGTTACCATTTGGTCATTAATTTCACATCTTTCTATTTCTGTACGTTTTCAATCATTTTTCCATAAACCGAATTTATCATATTTATATAAAAGCATATATCGAAACTGTTTTTTGACTGTTGTCTTAATTTCGTATTTAAATCAATGTATTCTTTTAACCAAGGAGCTTGCTTAAACCGAAGAACCTTATGAATCTTTTTCAGTTCTAAACCGTAGCTTAAATACATTTTAAAATTTTTGTAGTGAATAATATAGTTGAGTTTTGGATATAAAGTTGTAAATAATTTTTTTAGGTTTGATTTATTTAAAGGTACTGGTGGTATCATATGTTCAGGCGCCAAAGGTAAGTCACTATGAATTTCATGTAAAGATACTGGGTAGTGTAAATCGCATTCAAAAATATATCCTACATCAGAATCATCGGGAATATTAAGTATGTCTAAACGTGCTATATCTGGACTGGTGCCATCTAAAAATTCAAATTCTCCATATGGAAGATATTCAGACATTGCAGCCCCATATAAATTATTAACATCAAAATACATTAAATATTTAGAATGGAAATTCGGATCATAATCTGCATTCATATATTTGTTATTTGCTTTGGCATATCTATTCGAACATTGAGAAACGCCACCACGAATTCCCTGTTCTAAAAACATTATTTTTTCAATATCAGTAAGCAACTCGAGTTTAACGTTGGTCGTTTTTAACATTGCGTCTAGAGCTAAACCAGGAGCCGTAAAGTAGTGAAGTGGATCTAACTTATACGTGAACATGCAAGTTTTTCTAAAGTTTTCAAATATGTCAGTCAAGAGCAGTACATCTGTTTTTAAATATAGATCTGAATAGTCCCCTAGTGTTTTTATATTAAATGTTCGCCAAACGTGTTTAGCATTATTGTAGTCTTCATCTGAGACTTCTTTATTGCGCAAACGATTAAAGAATGCTGTTTTACACAGTAAATTGGTTTCATTGAGCCTACCCCAAGAGTTAATGTAATTGTAGGGATATATGCCGTTACGCGTATGTAACTGAAACTCATTATCAGTATTACAATTTTCCCTGGTGATGGATTTTTTATTATCATCTAAGTAGGAAGCTAATTTTTCGATGCTAGATGCCATAAACTTGAATGAATTGATAAATCTAAAACTAACTTTCGTACCTTTTACATATTTTGTAAAATATATGTATTTTTCCTGATTTACTGGTAGAATGCTTAACGAAGCTGTAAACCTTAACGCGATTTTTTCAATAATGAAATGCGAATCGTAGCCTGATAAGTTATGAAAAACTACTGGTATCATATAAGAATTATGATAATTGATGTTGCAATCTTGATGAACCGCTCCTCAAAATTCACTTGTAAAGTGACAGTGATCGTGAACTCTAATATCATCTATACTAAAAGGTTTATTGCAAATGTGACAGTGAAGGGCAAATTTAAATGCCGACTTTTGTTCTTCTGTTAAAGGGTTCATAGGTTTTGGGTTACATAAAATTTTATTCGTTGTTTCTGAAATCAGTTTCAATTGCCAACAAACCATTCTGTACAATCCTTTCCCCGATACAATTGAAATTTGGAATATCTATTATCATACGAACATTTCAAATAGTACCCTACAGTAAAGGGTAGTAGATAGAATAGGTGTGTTCTGGGCCACTTCGTGCGAACCAACACAGCAATAAATATATATATATATATATATATATATATATATATATTTATGTAAATTCCCATAAGGAGGAAATGAGAGGGATTTTCTCCCTGATCCCTCCTTTTGGAACGCCTTGTGGGCCTTCTTGTAGGATTTTTATCCCGATGGAACCCCCCCACCCTTACTCGATCGGCCACCCCACCCTACCTACTATTTAATTTACATGTAAATTCTTGTAAGGAGGAAATGAGGAGAGGGATTTTATCCAGGTTCCCTGGGTTTGGCACACTTCGTACCTGATCGAACCCCCCCCTTACCTACTCGAACCCCCTACCCTACCTACTCGAAACCCCCCACTCTACCTACTTGAAACCCCCACCCTACCTACTCAAACCCCCCACTCGACCTACTATTTCTGATCGAACCCCCCACCCTACCTCAATTAAACCCCCCACCCTACCTACTTGAACCCCCACCCTACCTACTATTTCTGATCGAACCCCCCACCCTACCTCGATCGAACCTCCCACCCTACCTATTCGAACCCCCACTCTACCTACTATTTCTGATCGAGATCTCCTACCCTACCTACTGAACCCCCACCCTACCTACTGGAACCCCCACCCTACCTACTATTTCTGATCGAACCCCCCACCCTACTTCGATCGAACCCCCACCCTACCTACTATTTGGAGGTTGTTGAGGGGGGGCGGCCTGACACGTGCAGACTTCCACCTATAATATTTTGACGTCATAGCGTTATAGTAGATAGGGGAAGTCGGTCCTGTATCCTCCACCACCACCACCACCAAATAGTTTTATTCGACTAACCATTGCATTTTTCGAGATAAACCTATCTTGTTTGGTATTAATTAATATTAGATTTTTTTCAGCTACCCGAATCTCTAGGAATTTTTCAGATAGCATTATCCCCCAGGGAACTACCCTCATTTTAAGATTTTTTACCGATAGCGATTTCTGACCGTTCTTATAAATTCTTTAGCCATGCGATACATCAAATTAGTCTAGAATTTTATGCAAAATTCGAATCTGCAAACGGATTTAAAATCCGACCATCCCTTACCGTTTTACATACATACCCTCTACGGGATAAATCTTTTTCCACATTTCTACCCACGAGATAAATGTACCTTATTTGAGCACAGAAACGGAAATAAGCCTCAATATATATAAAGTAAAAATGTATTATACAATCTATAGGCAGTAGTAATAAATTCTTTGTATATATCTATATTTACAATAATATTATCATTTCACTGGTGTGTGCGATGATCAACAGTGTACACCAAATAAATTACGCTTTAAGCATTAATAGAGCAATACAGTAAAAATGGTGCCTCCCCATAGGTATAACAATAAAAAGGGTGGCAAACATAGACCCAAAATAAATAGGCGTCTACTAAAAGCTACTACAAGTATATGTTACAGTATAGGCAAATAAATATAAAATTAAGTATTTTTCGGTAAAAAAGGATTAAAACATATTTATTACAGTGTTGTGCACGCTTATAGGATAAACATATATTTTCATTGTGAGCCCTAAAACGAGCAAGTAATATATATACATAACTTAAATCTAAGCAATATATACAACTTATAAACTAGGTGAAATAAAATCTATCTATTTCCTTATGCCCCCATGCATACGTTAAGATCGTGTTAGGGATGACGAAACGCTTGTCATCTGCGCCTGATAAACTAACTTTGCTAAGTAACAGCGTAAACAAATCATGTTTTTGGCTCTTAATAGACCGCATCGAATGCACGAGGCCTCGGAAATTGCTGTTATGTGCTACCTCCTTAAAACTATTAACACTTATACCCTGCACAACACTACGCTTAACCCCTTTAATCTTTTTTATTACATCCCTTTCGCTAACTATACAGTAACTTTTGGCGCGAGTACCCGCAAACTCTAGAATTAATTCGCCACCAAACTCATCCTTAAACTTTCCGAGCACTTTCTTGTTTACAAGTGGGATCTTATATTTATTGTCTGGGTGGTAGTCACTAGTATCGAATAGGTCCAGGCGGGCACGAATATCACTGTACAAGTCTTCTGTTTCTACACTATACACGAGCGAATCGGCATCTGTATACAAAAGCGAAAGCTTAGACCCATACAGAGGCATCATTTCCTCATAGTGAAAGTCGTAAATCAAGGTTTTTGATAGATCTAAAATCGAAAAGCCAGCATATACAGTGTGTACAGTATATAATGCAGTACATGGGGATCTTGGAAACTGTAGGAGATACGATCTTGGTTAAATGGGACAAACGTTGCATAATCATGAGGGTATCTCAGATCGGTTTTCAAATTTCAAAATTTTTTCATAGGTTACTAGATAGAGGCAAAAAACACAAAATTGGCGATTTTTTTATTTGCTCGTAGTTAGTGTACTAATTGAAATAGAATGTTCAAATTTGGTACATCATGGTAATTCCCCATTGCGATTCACATTTTCAACTTAGATTTTGTCTAGGGCATCTAGATTTTGCGTGACGATGTTCAACTTTTTATTTTTAAATAGCCGCCATATTGGATTTTTACATTTTTGGAATGCTGACAAAAAACCCTTTCCAAAGAGGTATAACATGGCTATGTTTGATTGAATCAAAACACTAAAAATCACATAATTATGTTTTGGTCGTAGTAGGCTTTAATTTCCATTATGACAAAGAGAAACAATTGCTCAACATCTGAGAAACGTCAAAGTTTGTCCTTTATTTTATGTTTCAAGTAGTGCAGTTTAAAAAAACAGTTAATTAATTTACATAGAAATTTAAGCAAAGCATTTGTGCTTGAAATGGATCGCTTTACTAACCGTGATAAATATCAAATGTTAGAATGTTTTATTCTTTCTGGAAGAAATGATGTTAAAGCCGCTGAATTGTATTTAAATAAATACCCAGAAAAACATCAACCAAACAGATGTATGTTTCGGAGATTACAAAATAATTTAATAAATTATGGTAGTTTTGGCTTGTCTAAGAGAAATAGGCAAATTAAAAAAGATAATGAAAACAGCGTTTTACAAACAGTTGTCGAAAATCCTCGTACTTCACTTAGACAAATTCAGAATATAACAGGTGTTGCTCATTCTACGGCAAGAGCTATTTTAAAACGTTTCAAGTACCATCCATATTATGAACGACCATGTCAGGGATTGCGTACTGAAGATCAAATTCGAAGAATGGAATTTTGTGTTTGGTACATCAGAAAGTGCAACGAAAATTCAAATTTTGCATATACAATTTTGTGGTCTGACGAAAGTCGATTTACGAATTGTGGTATGTTCAACCGCAAAAATACAATTTTTTGGTCAGATGAAAATCCACATTTGAACCGCCAAGTTAGACATCAAGTTAAATGGGGATTCAATGTCTGGATTGGTATTATTGGAAGGTACATTATAGTTCCGTTTTTTTATTATGCAAATTTAAACTCTGCAAGATACTTAGATTTATTGTAGGGAAATGTGGCAGATAGACTAATGGAGCTTCCACTCGCTACTTTGCAAAATATGATTTTTCAAAATGATGGCGCTCCACCCCACAATGCTCTGATTATTAGAAATCTTTTTAATTCTGAGTATAATGAAAACTAGATTGGAAATCGGGGACCAATTAAGTGGCCGGCAAGATCACCGGATTTAACTCCTCTAGATTTCTTTATATGGGGCCATTTAAAAAGTTGTGTGTACTCAAAAACGTATGATAATGTAGGCCAATTCCAACAAGCAGTCCAAGAGGCCATAAATAAAATAACTCCAACTATGATAAGACGATCTTGTAAAGATGTTTATAAAAGGTGTCGGTTGTGTGTTCAACAAAATGGGGGGTTATTTGAACATTTAAAATAAATAATGAATTCATGTGGCTGACTATTGTTATTTTTTTTTTCCTTGATTGTTAATTTGCAATTGTCTGAACATGAATGACAACTAAAAACAGCTTAAATAATATTTTGTATTGAATAGATGCTAGTTTGTATTTATTCTTTGTTAATGCATAGTTATGTAAGTTCTGATTAATACAGATTTATTTTCAATTTTCTACCATTTTTACTGTTTTTATTACCACTGAAAATTGAGTTTAAAAATTTTTGAGCAATTGTTTTTCTTTGTCATAATGGAAATTAAAGCCTACTACGACCAAAACATAATTATGTGATTTTTAGTGTTTTGATTCAATCAAACATAGCCATGTTATACCTCTTTGGAAAGGGTTTTTTGTCAGCATTTCAAAAATGTAAAAATCCAATATGGCGGCTATTTAAAAATAAAAAGTTGAACATCGTCACGCAAAATCTAGATGCCCTAAACAAAATCTAAGTTGAAAATGTGAAGCGCAATGAAGAATTACCATGATGTACCAAATTTGAACATTCTATTTCAATTAGTAGACTAACTACGAGCAAATAAAGAAATCGTCAATTTTGTGTTTTTTGCCTCTATCTAGTAACCTATGAAAAGTTTTTGAAATTTGAAAACCGATCTGAGATACCCTCATGATTATGCAACTTTTGTCCCATTTAATCAAGATCGTATCTCCTACAGTTTCCAAGATCCCCATGTACTGCATTTTATACTGTACACACTGTATAGGCTTGTTATATGTAACTCTAACGCGGTCCATCTGCATGAGTGCTAAATTTTCGCCTAGTATCAGATTACAATTATAGTTCGGGCGGGCAATCAGGGTACTCGCGCACAAGGTCTTCTGGTCACACTTCCACCGAGTCACGAGCTTGACATCGACGCGCTTGTCTACGTTCTCCATGGTTTTACCAAAGATGGCATTGTTCATGAGTTTGAAAAAGTTTTTCTCAAAAGCGTTGGTAGCACGAGTGCGAAGTTCCGTTTTCAACTCGATATAAGGCTTCAACCATGGAGACTGGTCGAACTCGAGAACCCGATGGATGGAGGTCAACACTAATCCATTCCTCACACACTGCTGTAGATTCCTGTAGTGGATAATGTAGCGGTGTTTGTCTTCTAAGGTGGCGAGGAGCTTCGGAGCCTTAGATGTGATATAAGGCGGCGTCTTCATTTCCGGGCAGAATGGCAGGTCATTGCGGAGATCGTGTAAATGTGGAGGGTACTCCAAGTCAACCTCCAGAGTGAATCCTTTCGCAGATTTCTTGGGAACATTTAATATGGTGGCTTGGAGACCGGCTGCATCGGTAGGGGACAGCCATCGGAATCCTCCAATAGGGAAAGCCTGGCTCATGGCCCAGCTATATAAGTTATTGGCATCGTAGTAGGCTAAATACTTGGACGGAGCCGTAGGATCGTACTCTTCCATGTACTTATTATTGGCAGCAGCGTAACGTCCACTACACTGGGTCAGACCCCCCTTTGATTCCAGACTTTATAAAATGATACATATCAATATCCGTGAGGAGCTCCAGGTTCACGCCGGTGTATTTTAACATAGCGTCCCAGGTTAATGAGGGCGCTGTCACATACTGGCACGGATCGAGTTTATAGGTCGACATGCACACTCGGCGAAAGTTCTCGAAGACGTCTGCCAACAACAGCACATCTGTCTTCAAATAGAGGTCGCTATATTCTCCGAGCGTGTTGAGACCAAAGTTGCGCCACACCTTCTGAGCCCTCTCGTATTCGTCGGTGGTAATGGATGTAGAGGTGAGATCATTGTAGAAGACAGCCTGTGGTGGGAGAGCTGTTTCCTCCAATACTTTCATACTTTGTATGTAAGTGTAAAGAAACACTCCTTTCTTGGTAACCAGTTGGAACTTGGAGTCCTCGGGGAAGTGACGTCTGACCTCTACAAACTGATCCTAGGTCAAATTCTTCGCCAGTGTATCCAACCCGGACGCCATAAATCGGAGAGAGTCGATAAACCGAAGTTGGACATAAGACCTGCCGGCAGTCTTTTCTTCATCGTCCAAGGTCACTTCTGTATCGTATAGCCGTACAGTTTTCGAAAACGAGATGAATCGTTCTTTATTGTTCGATATAACATTAATCTTCTCGTTATCATACCCCAGTTCTTTTATGATGAAATGAGCGTCGTATCCACTAAGGTTGTGGAACACTACTGGAATAAACTGCGGAACTCGATAGAGGATGTTACACTTGGAGTGTGCAGGGAAGCGGTACGCCCCATTCATGTGGTTATGATGTCGCACACGGTCTGTTCCAAGCGGTTTCTTGCATATCCCACAGTCTTCGGTAGTGTGGAACAAAAACTCATTCTGGGCATCCAAAGGAATCATGGGCACATTCGTTGTCAATATCTTACCCAGACGTCTAGCTTTCTTTCTAAGTTTGGTGATAAATTCACGTGCTGCGTTTGGACCCCGGTAGATCTCAAATTTATTGAGGGAGTCGTCATAGCAGCATTTGATGTAATATGCCCAGCTACAAGGGGTATGCAGCTGGAGCGGTGTTGTAGATGATGTGGAGGGGTCGGGCGTTGCAAAACTGTACGGCTGTAGGAGCGAGTCATAGTCGGCATAAATAACGAATGGGACCTGCATTTGTTTTTGGAGGTTCGAAAATTCCAAAACGTTGTTGAAGACGGCGGGCATTTGAGTTACGACATGGTTACAGTCCTGCTCAGTATGCCTGGTCAAGGCTGCCTCAGTTGGAAAAATATTAAACAGCTATCGCAGATCCATTTATGTAAGCATTTTTTTGATAACTGTTTACCGACCAGACTACCCAAATCCTTGATCCAACAGAAATGACCTTTTTCTTCGTGCTGGATGTAGAGCAAGTTAACGTGCCGAGCTCTCCTGCGTTTAGTAAAATGCAGAGGACCAACAATATACTTTCCTTCCACTCCGAATACGTTGATACTAAGATTGTTCAAAGCCTCGAACTTGGCAATCTTGTCAAAGGCCATAGGGAACTCTATACCACCCATATTTAAGCAGCTCGAGTAATGGGGGTACTTGCTAAGACGTTGGGGGTGATGCTCAGCAGGATACAGCGCTGCTACAATGGAGTATGCAAAACAGGCTGCGTCTCGGTTTTTCACATTCACCACCGCTTTTTTAGCTTTTATCCAGTGTGGAAGGTCAATGTAAGAGGATCCCCTAAGTGGCTGGTATTTGTTGATGTTTAGTTCTAAATGCAGGACACGTTGTAAGGTCTAACCAGACTGGTGATGTTCAAATTCTTGAGATTTATCGAGCATCTCCCGAGAAAACGCCGTATACACTTTGTTCAAATCGCTCAATTGGGTTATAATTTGATTCTTGGTATTGAAAGATTTAGTTGCTTCGGTATCACCCAAGTCCATCTTTGTGTACATACCAAACACTTCCACATTAATTTTAAGGGTCGTGTGGACCTCCAAGGTGTCTTGGATCAACTTTACAAAATGCTGCTTTTGTTCAAGTAAAAAGTCTCCAATGTCTCTACAACCCGACAGACTATTAATGCGGTAATTTGCGATCCGGGAGCGGAAGGCAGACGATAACAATTGTATCGCTTCTTGTTTGGGGTTTCCGGATTCGGTCTTATGCGCGGCACTACGTAGATGGCCGGGAAACTGGCGTGAAGTAACGTCCATATTGCAATCCTCGCAATATCGTATGTCCTGTCGCTGGCGTTTTGGGACGGGTGCAGCACGTGGTGGTGATGCTTCACGTTTGGCAGACATCGATGTAGAACAAATAGTATCTCCGTGGAGGGCGTGCTGATGCCGGGTTAAATTAGCTCGATGCCCGAACCCCAAACCGCAAATGTCGCACACAAATGGTGTTGGCGCTGGTAATCCAGTCGGTGGAACTGGGGCTGTAACCTGACGTGGTGGTCTAACGATATTATGGACCTCCTTTTTGTGTCAGTTAAGGCTGCTCTGGGTCGAGAGGCTTTTCTGGCACACATCGCAGGCGAATACTCTGATGGATTCCATTGTAATCTGCACAATAAAACGATGTTTATTACTCAGTTTAAAACACGTATACCACAATGTTTTGTAGTCGTAGAAGAAACACAACTAAGGAAAATGGGCTGAGACTACTTATAAATAGCCAAATGATCAGAAAATAGACAAATTAGAGCGCATGCGCACAGTCAGCCGATATATAACGTCGCCCCAGGATTCTAATGTAATTTGCACAATAAACGACGCTTAATACTTAGTTTAAAACACGTAAACCACAATGTTTTGTGGTCGTAGAAGAAACACAACCAAGGAAAATGGGCTGAGACCCCTTTTAAATAGCAAAATGATCAGAAAATAGACAAATTAGAGCGCATGCGCACAGGTCGCAGATAAAACGTCGCCCCAGGATTCTAATGCAATTTGCACAATAAACGACGCTTAAAACTCAGTTTAAAACACGTAAATCACAATGTTTTGTGGTTGTAGAGGAAACACAACCAAAGAAAATGGGCTGAGACCACTTTTAAATAGCAAAATGATCAGAAAATAGACAAATTAGAGCGCATGCGCACAGGTCGCAAATAAAACGTCGCTCCAGGATTCTAATGTAATTTGCACAATAAACGACGCTTAATACTCAGTTTAAAACACGTAAACCACAATGTTTTGTGGTCGTAGAAGAAACACAACTAAGGAAAATGGGCTGAGACCTCTGTTAAATAGCAAAATGATCAGAAAATAGACAAATTAGAGCGCATGCGCATAGGCCGCTGATAAAACGTCGCCCCAGTGGGGATACTCCTAGAGGAATGGGGCGCAGTAACGTCTGGGGAACTTGCGATACAATAAATAGGCATTCTACGCTTTCGGGTCTTATACAATGTTAGGTCCATGGCGCCAATCGCACCAAATGCTGCTCGAACCTTTGATCAAACTGTCCCATATATGTTTCAAATTGTCATATTTACTAAGTAACTTACTACAGTTAATCACAATAGCATATTGCAATATAAAGCCTAGGGGTGGGGAACGACAGTTATTTATAGCCACCAGGCAACGTTTTCTTTATACTGTATATACCTGGCATTTTAAGAGATAACAACTCGCTTTGTACGCAGGGATTAGAATCATCCAATGCCGATACACTCCCACATTGTGGTACCTATCGTATAAAGATGGCCAACCACCAGTTTAAACCCCAAACTAGGTACAAATATGAAAATAATCCCTCTCGATGCGTCATACTCAAATATTAAAATAATTGCTCTTGTAAAATTTAGCTATCTCTAACCGTTTTCATGCTATTAACAAAAAACCAAAACGGCACTATGTACAAATATGAAAATTATGCCAATCGATGTGTCATACTCTATTATGAAAATAATTGTTCTTGTAAAATTCAGCTGTCTCTAACCGTTTTCATGCTATTGACAAAAAACCAAAACGGCACTAGGTACAAATATGAAAATTATACCAATCGATGTGTTATAGTCAAATTTGAAAATAATTGTTCTTGTAAAATTTAGCTATCGCTAACTGTTTTCATGCTATTAGCAAAAAACCAAAACGGCACTATGTACAAATATAAAAATTATCCCAGTCAATGCGTCATACTCAAATTTGAAAATAATTGTTCTTGTAAAATTCAGCTATCTTTAACCGTTTTCATGCTATTAGCAAAAAACCAAAACGGCACTATGTACAAATATGAAAATTATGCCAATCGATGTGTTATAGTCAAATTTGAAAATAATTGTTCTTGTAAAATTTAGCTATCGCTAACCGTTTTCATGCTATTAACAAAAAACCAAAACGGCACTAGGTACAAATATGAAAATTATCCCAGTCAATGCGTCATACTCAAATTTGAAAATAATTGTTCTTGTAAATTTTAGCTATCTTTAACCGTTTCCATGGTATTAGAAAAAAACCAAAACGGCACTAGGTACAAATATGAAAATTATGCCAATCGATGTGTCATACTCTATTATGAAAATAATTGTTCTTGTAAAATTCAGCTGTCTCTAACCGTTTTCATGCCATTAACAAAAAACCAAAACGGCACTAGGTACAAATATGAAAATTATACCAATCGATGTGTTATTATCAAATATGAAAATAATTGTTCGTGTAAAATTTAGCTATCGCTAACCGTTTTCATGCTATTAGCAAAAAACCAAAACGGCACTATGTACAAATATAAAAATTATCCCAGTCAATGCGTCATACTCAAATTTGAAAATAATTGTTCTTGTAAAATTCAGCTATCTTTAACCGTTTTCATGCTATTAGCAAAACACCAAAACGGCACTAGGTACAAATATGAAAATTATGCCAGTCAATGCGTCATACTCAAATTTGAAAATAATTGTTCTTGTAAAATTCAGCTATCTTTAACCGTTTTCATGGTATTAGAAAAAAACCAAAACGGCACTATGTACAAATATGAAAATTATGCCAATCGATGTGTTATAGTCAAATTTGAAAATAATTGTTCTTGTAAAATTTAGCTATCTCTATTCGTTTTCATGCTATTAACAAAAAACCAAAACGGCACTAGGTACAAATATGAAAATTATCCCAGTCAATGCGTCATACTCAAATTTGAAAATAATTGTTCTTGTAAAATTCAGCTATCTTTAACCGTTTTCATGGTATTAGAAAAAACCAAAACGGCACTAGGTACAAATATGAAAATTATACCAATCGATGTATCATAGTCGAATATGAAAATAATTATTCTTGTAAAATTTGGCTATTTCTATCTGTTTTCATGTTATTAGTAAAAACCTAAACCGACACTATGCACAAATATGAAAATTATATATAATTGGCTTTGCAAAAATTAGTTGTCTATAACCGTTTCAAATTATCATGTGACCTTGGCTCATATAGAAACTTTTATAGCAATATCTTTATAGACAAAAGTTTTACAAATGTTCTTAAACATGCATTCGGAGCAAAGTTTCTACTTACACAACAACACTCTGGAGACACTTTTATGATAGATATATTAACCACTCTGTATACTATTATTATACAATTAAATTTACAAGTATTAATATAAACGTGAACTGAGTAGAATAGCATAAAGTCAAGCCTTTTCTAAATACTGATAATCATATATGTATCGTGATTGAACACATTTGTCCATCTGATGGTGCAAACAGAAAACATTAACATAATGTTTTATACGAAGTAGGAATCTAATTATAATGGTTACATTAACCACCAGTAGAGGAAGATAGGTTGTTAAATAGGTTGTGTCGCCGGCGTATTGCTATGAAAGTTTTTATATGAGTCAAGGTCACATGATAATTTGAAACGGTTAGCGACAACTAATTTTTGCTAAGACAATTATATATAATTTTCATATTTGTACCTAGTGCCGGTTTAGGTTTTTTACTAATAACATGAAAACGGTTAAAGATAGCTGAATTTTTCCACGGTTACGTTAAAACTCGTCTATCTGGAAACGCATCGTCCAGCAAGTTACCGCTTTGTTGACCTATTTTTGCACATACTTGCAATAGAAATACTGTTCTTTTTTCATTATGTTTCGAGTTGGGTAAAGATGTGCCAAAAGTAAATGATGAACCAACAAAATTTTTAAAAATCCAATTTATGGAAATCTGAGACAACAAAACCGTATCTGTCAAAATAAAATTTTGTTTCAAAATTGATTACAACATTACCAATTTTTACAAAAAGTGGTTTGTATACCTACCAAAATCGGTTTATCAGGACTGATATTATTAAAAACCGATTTTACAAAACCGATTTCACTAAAAACGATTTTAACCGGTTTTTACCGAAGCGGGTTTTACCAGAACCGGCTTTCGGTTAATAAAACCGCTTTGTCAGAATCGATTTACCAATGCCGATTTTACCAAAACAGGTTTTAGTGAAAACCGATTTTACCAAAATCTGGTGTTACCAAAAGCGGTTCTATCGATACCGGTTGACCAACACCGGCTTGCAGTTTCGATGATAACTGAACGGTAAACCTGTTTTAAACACATACACTTGCAGATCGGTACTCGTATATTTTATTATTTAATCTAGCAGAAATTAAATATGTATAGTCATTATTGTACAACATTTTAAAAATAAAAGTACACTTTGCAGAAAATAATGTTGTTCCAATAGTTATACGATACAGATAACTGTATGTACTTTTATTAATACAATCTTTAGGGAATATACAGTCAGTAAACTATCATGTGGAGAACGTGGGGCATAAAGTAACTACATGTGAACGCATTTTCAATAAGTGGAAATTATTAAACTGTAAGATTTAAATACATTCGAACCAAAAATAATACTTGTATACGATTACACCTATTAATATTAATTTCTAATTACAATTATACGTAATTACATAAAATGTTTATAAAAATGCAAATTTCCACAAATATTCACAAATTATGAAGAGTTTTTAAGTTTTTTATATCCAAATGGCAGTGAAGTGTGGTTATCAAAAAATATACGTTTTGTAGAATTAGGTTTGTACATTTTGCTCTCAGTTCTTGTCACTACTTCGTACTCCTATGTTCTTCTGATACTTTTTAAAACTATAAATAAAGACCGCGATGGGATTAAAACCATTACAATTTCTAAGCAGTACATAGAACTGCGTATGAAGTTGTCATGTCGTACACTTTTACTCTAACGGGAAACACTTCAGTTTTAACAAGCAACTTTAATCCGCCTATAAACTTGGATAATGATTCGGAGTACGTATTAGGATTAACTAATTTTGAGTCTTATAACACAATTCCAAACATAGAAAAAGGAATAAATAATACATTTTATTATAGATCTAACGGAGAATTCATAGAAATACCTGAAGGTGCTTATGAGATTAGAGAAATTAATAAATATCTTCAAAAAGCTTTAGGCGATAAAAGATGGCGTGGTCGTATGGAACAATCACGAAGCGCTAGAAAGACGCCAGTGTATATAGAAATTACAGCTGACAATAATACACTTAAATGTAGTATTAAATGTAGTGAAGATGTGGATTTTACCAAAAAGGATTCAATTGGTTCTCTACTCGGTTTCAATCTACGAAAATTGCTAGCATATGTCACGCATCAAGCAGACTACGCGATCAACATTTGTAAAGTGAATGCAGTTTTAATCGATTGTAATATTGCAAGTGGATCCTATTGAAATAGTAAACCAGCCCATGTAATACATGAATTTTTTCCTCAAGTACCTGCACGTTTTAAATTTGTCGAGTGCCCACCTACGATTATATATCTACCAATCAGGTCACGTATAACAAATGAAATAATAGTTAAAGTGTTAGATCAAGATGGAAATTTAGTTAATTTCAGAGGAGAACTGCTAACTGTAAGGTTTTATTTAAAAAAAAATCTGTAATAGCCATGGGTATCAAGTATAATGCACGCAACATGTCAAGAATTGCTATAAATGCTAGAAATTTCAAAGCAATCGACACTCGATTGATTGTTTCAAGACCGCTAACAACACAAAACCGGCAGTTTCTACAATCGTTAGGACTGCATTTATTTAATTAAAAAGTAGAATGAATAGTGAAATACTGAACGTGCGTGAAAAAGTTCACTTCGACAATGCAATTGTTAAGAACAATTTTGTTTTGTTTAATAGTAAACACATCATGTTTGACTGATCTAATTAAACATCTCGTGGGTGGAAATGTGGAGAAAGATTTATCCCACAGAGGGTATGTATGTAAAACGGTAAGGGATGGTCGGATTTTAAATCTGTTTGCAGATTCGAATTTTGCATAAAATTCTAGACTAATTTGATGTATGGCATGGCTAAAAAATGTATAAGAACGGTCAGAAATCGCTATCGGTAAAAAAATCTTAAAATGAGGGTAGCTCCCTGGGGGATAATGCTATCTAAAAAATTCCTAGAGATTCGGGTAGCTGAGAAAAATCTAATATTAATTGATACCAAACAAGATAGGTTTATCTCGAAAGATGCAATGGTTAGTCGAATAAAACTATTTGGTGGTGCTGGTGGTGGAGGATACAGGACCGACTTCCCCTATCTACTATAGCGCTATGACAGCAAAATATTATAGGTGGAAGTCTGCACGTGTCAGGCCGCCCCCCTCAACAACCGCCAAATAGTAGGTAGGGTGGGGGTTAGATTGAGGTAGGGTGGGGGGTTCGATCAGAAATAGTAGGTAGGGTGTGGGGTTCCAGTAGGTAGGGTGGGGGGTTCGAGTAGGTAGGGTGGGAGATTCGATCAGAAATAGTAGGTAGAGTGGGGGTTCGAGTAAGTAGGGTGGTGGGTTCGAGTAGGTAGGGGTGGGGTGTTCGATTGAGGTAGGGTGGGAGGTTCGATCAGAAATAGTAGGTAGGGTGGGGGTTCAAGTAAGTAGGGGGGTTTCGATCAAGGTAGAGTGGGGGTTCGATTAGAAATAGTAGATATAGTGGGGGTTCAAGTAGGTAGGGCGGGGGTTCGAGTAGGTAGGGTGGGGGTTCGATCGAGGTAGGGTGGGGTTCGATTAGAAATAGTAGGTAGGGTGGGGTTCGATCAGAAATAGTAGGTAGAGTGGGGGTTCGAGCAGGTAGGGTGGTGGTTCGAGTAGGTAGGGTGGGGGTTCGATCAGAAAAAGTAGGTAGAGTGGGGGGTTCGAGTAGGTAGGGTGGAGGGTTCAAGTAGGTAGAGTGGGGGTTCGAGTAGGTAGGGTGGGGGGTTTGAGTGGGTAGGGTGGGGGTTCGATCAGAAATAGTAGGTAGAGTGGGGGTTCAGTAGGTAGGGTGGGGGTTCAAGTAGGTAGAGTGGGGGTTTGAGTAGGTAGGGGGGGTCAAGTAGGTAGGGTGAGGGGTTCGATCAGGTACGAAGTGTGCCAAACCCAGGGAACCTGGAGAAAATCCCTCTCCTCATTTCCTCCTTACGGGAATTTACATGAAAATTAATTAGTAGGTAGGGTGGGGTGGCCGATCGAGTAAGGGTGGGGGGGTTCCATCGGGATAAAAATCCTACAAGAAGGCCCACAAGGCGTTCCAAAAGGAGGGATCAGGGAGAAAATTCCTCTCATTTCCTCCTTATGGGAATTTACATAAATATATATATATATATATATATATATATATATATATATATTTATTGCTGTGTTGGTTCGCACGAAGTGGCCCAGAACACACCTATTCTATCTACTACCCTTTACTGTAGGGTACTATTTGAAATGTTCGTATGATAATAGATATTCCAAATTTCAATTGTATCGGGGAAAGGATTGTACAGAATGGTTTGTTGGCAATTGAAACTGATTTCAGAAACAACGAATAAAATTTTATGTAACCCAAAACCTATGAACCCTTTAACAGAAGAACAAAAGTCGGCATTTAAATTTGCCCTTCACTGTCACATTTGCAATAAACCTTTTAGTATAGATGATATTAGAGTTCACGATCACTGTCACTTTACAAGTGAATTTTGAGGAGCGGTTCATCAAGATTGCAACATCAATTATCATAATTCTTATATGATACCAGTAGTTTTTCATAACTTATCAGGCTACGATTCGCATTTCATTATTGAAAAAATCGCGTTAAGGTTTACAGCTTCGTTAAGCATTCTACCAGTAAATCAGGAAGGGTGGGGGTTTCATCGGGATAAAAATCCTACAAGGAGGCCTACAAGGCGGCCCACAAGGAGGGATCAGGGAGAAAATCCTCTCCTCATTTCCTCCTTATGGAATTTACAAAAATATATATATATATATATATATATATATATATATATATATATATATATATCTATTTATATATAATTAAACATTATTTTAATTTCTTGACCATCTGTATTAGATATAACATTGTAATTTCTTGGACGTTGGTCAATGTATACCTATAGTTATTTCAAAAAGTAGATAGAATAACTATAACAATTTGTAATTGCGTTTATTATTTTTATTTCTAAGACGCGTTTCGGTCATCAGGACCATTATCAATTATGTTCTACAAAACATTACCTATAGAATATGAAAAATATTTTAAATAATTACATACCTAAAATTGAACTGTAGATTGTGTATCTAAGCTAAAGTAAAACATTTAAACATTTGTCACGGATATAAAATTTGCTAAAAATTGTCACTTCATAAAAATAAAATGATGTTTTACATTTAAAAATACAATAACGAAGAACACTTGTATACGAATGTAATAACATTAATTATTTAGTATAAACTGTTAAATAATATAAATTGTAGTGTGTGGTGATAAGTAAACTTGTTTAATAGTGGTGGTATATATATATATATATATATATATATATATATGAATATATGACAATAGGATATTTATAACAAAAGTGCAATTAGGCTATTAAATTTTGGTAGAAATGTTGTGAAATTGTCTTGATCGTTTTTTGAATTTAATGCTTTATTGTTGTCTATTACGTTTGATTTTTTGTTATCATAGTTGTTAAATATCTTGTGTGTTTTTGTTTTTATAACTGGCTCGTAGAAGCTTTTTGGGTAGTCGTTATTCTTTAAAATATTTTTAACCTTTTTAAGATTTTTTGGCTTATGTTTATTATGTGAAAAATGCATTGCTCGGTCGACAAGGTTGTTAATCATATTTTTCTTATATATCATAGGGGTGTTAGATTTGTAATTAAGATATCTACCACTCCAGGTTGTTTTGTTGAACCAATTGGAAGTGGTTTCTCCTTTATCATTGTAAGTAATTAGTAAATCAAGGAAGGATATGGTGTTGTTAACTTCTTTCTCTATTGTGAATTGTAAACGGGGGTGGTAGGAATTAAATTTGTTTAGCGTTTCGTCGATTTTGTTATCTGGAAGACACATTATACAGTCATCAACATACCTTATAAAAAAATACGGGTTTGTAGCTAAGCTGATCCTTCTTCTAGATCCTCTAGTACTAGGTTGGCTATGGTAGAAGATATTGGAGAGCCCATTGTTATGCCAAAAATTTGACTGTATATTTTGTTCTCGAACTTAAAATAAGTAGCATTTATACACATTTTGGTAGCTTGTAAGAATTCATTAAAAGGTATATTAGTGAAATGTACTATTAAAGGCCATTTTTTTGTGATTTCTTTTAGTGCTAGGTCAATAGGTATATTAGTAAAAAGTGATTTAGCATCTAATGAAATTATTACATGGTTTTTTATAATATTTTGCTTTATAATAAATTTATGGAAGCTCCAACTATCTTTGACAAAATATTCGTAGAGGTTTTAAAAAATATAACTGGACAAAACGAATATTTTGTCAAAGATAGTTGGAGCTTCCATAAATTTATTATAAAGCAAAATATTGCAAAAAACCATGTAATAATTTCATTAGATGCTAAATCACTTTTTACTAATATACCTATTGACCTAGCACTAAAAGAAATCACAAAAAAATGGCCTTTAATAGCACATTTCACTAATTTACCTTTTAATGAATTCTTACAAGCTACCAAAATGTGTATAAATGCTACTTATTTTAAGTTCGAGAACAAAATATACAGTCAAATTTTTGGCATAGCAATGGACTCTCCAATATCTTCTACCATAGCCAACCTAGTACTGGAGGATCTAGAAGAAGGATCAGCTTAGCTACAAACCCGTATTTTTTTAAAAGGTATGTTGATGACTGTATAATGTGCCTTCCAGATAACAAAATCGACGAAACGCTAAACAAATTTAATTCCTACCACCCCCGTTTACAATTCACAATAGAGAAAGAAGTTAACAACACCATATCCTTCCTTGATTTACTAATTACTTACAATGATAAAGGAGAAACCACTACCAATTGGTTCAACAAAACAACCTGGAGTGGTAGATATCTTAATTACAAATCTAACACCCCTATGATATATAAGAAAAATATGATTAACAACCTTGTCGACCGAGCAATGCATTTTTCACATAATAAACATAAGCCAAAAAATCTTAAAAAGGTTAAAAATATTTTAAAGAATAACGACTACCCAAAAAGCTTCTACGAGCCAGTTATAAAAACAAAAACACACAAGATATTTAACAACTATGATAACAAAAAATCAAACGTAATAGACAACAATAAAGCATTAAATTCAAAAAACGATCAAGACAATTTCACAACATTTCTACCAAAATTTAATAGCCTAATTGCACTTTGTTATAAATATCCTATTGCACATATTTCATATATATATATATATATATATATACCACCACTATTAAACAAGTTTACTTATCACCACACACTACAATTTATATTATTTAACAGTTTATACTAAATAATTAATGTTATTACATTCGTATACTTTAAGTGTTCTTCGTTATTGTATTTTTAAATGTAAAACATCATTTTATTTTTATGAAGTGACAATTTTTAGCAAATTTTATATCCGTGACAAATGTTTAAATGTTTTACTTTAGCTTAGATACACAATCTACAGTTCAATTTTAGGTATGTAATTACTAAAAATATTTTTCATATTCTATAGGTAATGTTTTGTAGAACATAATTGATAATGGTCCTGATGACCGAAACGCGTCTTAAAAATAAAAATAATAAACGCAATTACAAATTGTTATAGTTATTCTACCTACTTTTTAAAATATCTATAGGTATACATTGACCAACGTTCAAGAAATTACAATGTTATATATATATATATATATATATATATATACATATATATATATATATATATATATATTGCTGTGTTGGTTCGCACGAAGTGGCCCAGAATATACCTATTCTATCTACTAAGGGTATATGTCTTTGGTAACGGACTGTGTTTAATATTACCTCCGGCCCATTGCATGGTTTTAATATACTTTCGAGATCTGCATAAACTACAAATGATACCTTTTCTTGGTAGTGGAAATGTTTAAATATTAGATACTTTTCAGATTCTTCGTGGAATCTTATTGAGTAAGTATTCTGTTTTTTGCAATGATTCGAATGATTCTTAAGTAATGTCGCTATACTAAAATTATTTGAACATCAGTAGATGGGGCCCCCGTATAGTCCATGGAATCCTGCGTTCTGATTGGTCGATGGCTCCGCCCCCAAGCCCCACCCCTTGTTTTCTGATTGGTCAATGGCTCCGCCCAAGCCACACTCTCTGTTTTCTGATTGGTCTGTAGCCCCGCCCCAACAACCTGATTGGTTGATGACTCCGCCCATTTACCCTACCACTTTTCAGACGTCAAACCCCACCTTCTCTCTGACGTTGTAGATGGGGCTCCCGTATAGTCCATGGAATCCTACGTTCTTGTTGGTCGATGGCTTCGCCCCCAATCCCCACCTCCTGTTTTCGAATTGGTCGATGGCTCCGCCCAAGCCACACCCCAGATTTCTGATTGGTCTGTAACCCCGCCCCAACAACCTGATTGGTCGATGACTCCGTCCATTTACCCTACCACTTTTCAGACGTCAAACCCCACCTTCTCTCTGACGTTGTAGATGGGGCCCCCGTATAGTCCATGGAATCCTGCGTTCTGATTGGTCGATGTCTCAGCCCCCCAAGCCCCACCCCTGTGTTCTGATTGGGCTGTAGCCCCGCACCAACAACCTGATTGATCGATGGCTCCGCCCAAGCCCTACCCCTTGCGTTCTCATTGGTCGATGGATCCGTCCCCAAACCCCACCCCCTGTTTTCTCATTGGTCTGTAGCCCCGCGCCAACAACCTGATTGGTTGATGACTCCGCCCATCTACCCTACCACTTTTCAGACGTCAAACCTCTACCTTCACTCTGACGTCACATCGTATAACTCCGCCTCCTGACGTAGCAATTGTCATTTTGAAACATCCGCCATTTTCAAGTACGTCACCCACAACTTTTGACAAATTGTATAATTAAATGCAATTTTACAACAGCCCTGTATATAATTATAGTGAATGATGCTGTAGTTTATTTTCTGTCATACGTCATTCCACCATCTTGTCGATCATAATTATCGTTTAAGGTGTGTCATTATTCGTCGACATACCGTGTAGAGATCGGAAAAAGACAACGCCGCCACCGAGGAGTGAACCGGTATTTCCCAGCATGTTATACGGATACGCTAACCACTGAGGTATCAAGAATGAGTGAATGATGCATGTTCTAGTACTAATACATTTTCCTTATATATAGACATTGCGCATAAATATTTCCGGACCATTTAATAAGACTAGCAATAAGTAATTCTATACGAGGAAATTCTAATACTAAATCAGTTATAACTAGATAAGAATATTGCTTTTATGCATGTTGATTTTGAAGTTTTCGGTTCTAGAACTTGTTTGTATTTTAAATATAATTATTATTGAATCAACGTCGACCGATAAAATCTGTATTGTTATTAAAGAATGTAATATTAACAATATTGCACACTAGCGGACCACAAAATTCACTTGAATTTAAATTTAATATTATTCCTAATATAGGTCTGTTATTACCCTGTAAAAAGTAAAGACGTAGTTGCATAAAAAATGCATATGAAACGTATTCATCAGCAATAAACCACTGTTATGGTTTCTGATGACCCCAAGTAACTGACTGTGCTATAAATGATAATAGAAGTGTGCGTGTGTGTGGCTTTGGCAGGTCAAATCGTATTTAAGCGGATATTTGCGTCTTATATAATCAACAAACATCCTTACTTAGGTGTGTAAGTCTAGACCTGTATGTAGTCGTAAAAATAGTATTTAAGAAGCGGAACATTTGCATCACTTGCAGTTTAATACGTGCTCTATTTTTGTTTAAATTGAAGTGTGTATTTTTATTTAAGCATGGCTTTTTTTTAAAAAATTTTTAAAACCAAAGGGTTTAAATTTTAAAAAAATTTAAATTAAAACCCCAAATTTAAAACCAAAAAATTTAAAAGGTTAAAAATTTTAAGCATATCGTTCAGAGTATTATTGATTGCAATGCTAAGGTGGGCATTACTTTCACAGCGGATGAACTGGATTCAGATTTTCATATTCCTTTTAAACCAGTCTCCGATCTGAAATTTGAAACGATATGGGAATTATTATTTAATTTGCATCAAAGCAACAACGACCGTAAAGGGGATACTTAAAATTTCCAAAGTTTTTCCCTTGGGTGCCAAATCCAACAAGCACCAAAGAGGAGGTACAAAAGGCGGGATTCAATTAATAATAAAATAACCTTTTTTCCAACCCTAGTTGACACAGCTTTGCTTTAAACACCAAATTTAAACGGGCGGAAACAAATCAAGCCAAAAACCCAATGGAAAAAGGTTTTTCCCCAACCCCCTTTTTCCCCCAAAAAATTTTGCCCAAACCCTTTTAAAAACCACAAATTTTTTACAAAAATTAAACCCCCCAAAGGGTAAACCAAAAAGTTTTTAAACCAAAAAAACCCAACCATTTTTTTTACCCAAATTTTTTTAAACAAAAACCCGGGGAAAAAACCCCCAAAATTTTTCAGGAATTTTTTAAAAACCCCAAGAGCCCCTTTAAATTTTTAAAAACCCTTTCACCCCCAAACCCTGCCCCTAAAAAAAAAATTTTTTATCAAAAAAACCTTTTCAAAAGGGGTCCGACCAACAGGTTCCCCGGGGTTTGGGGGTTTTTTTAAAAAAAATTTAAAAGAAAACGCAGCAACTTTTTAAAACCCCAAAACCCCAACCACGGGATAACAATCGCCGGGAAAAATTTTTAAAAAAGAAATTCACCAAACCCAAAAACTTTTTCCATGGGAAGGGAATAAAAAAATTTTAACTTTGCCGATAAATTTTAATAGGGACAAAACTTTTTCCCGAATAAAGGCCAAACACCAGAATTTTAATACTTTTCCCATCCAATAACCACCCCTTTTTCTTTTTCCCCCCATTCCCAAAGACGGCCCCCCAAAAACCCAGTTTTCCCCCCGGGCCGGGACCCCAAAAAAAATTTGGGAAAAAAGGTTTAAAACCCCAAAACCCGGCCGGGGCTTCGGGGCACCCAATTTCCCCAAACCCCTTTCCCCCCAATTTCTGTTTTTCAAAATTAACTTTTTCCCAAAATTTGGGAAAAATTTTGGGTCCCCCAACCCAAAAACTTACCAAATTACCCCCTCTTAAATTTTATGCTAGGGCCCCGGGGCGGGCCCAAATTTTTCCCAGGGACCCCTTATTTTAAAACCGTTTGTTCTAAAAAACCCAAATTTGGGGCGGTTTGGTAAAATGGCCGGTTTTCAAAAAACTGCTACGCCTCAAAACCACCATTGGGCCGAAACGCCCGGTTGACCACCCTTTTTCTCCAACCCAAATTTTTCCGCGGGTGGGCCCCAAACCCAAATACGGGGGTCCCCACACGGTTTCCCGGGTTTCGGGCACCGGGCACCACGCGAAGGGATTTCACGCATTTTTCAAATTTAAATTCGAAAAAAGCCCCATCCGGCCTTTGGGCCCCGGGACCCGGCCCCGTTTCAAACCCATTGGGCCTCCCGGGGACCGCCCCTGGGGGCCAACCCCTCCCACAAAACCCTTGCGGATAACCTGCCCAACCCGAAAAAACGTTCGGAAGAGAGGCGGGGGGCCCGGGCCCCTTCCCCGCCTTTAACCCTTTCCAAACCGAGAACCCCCAAAAGGGTTTCCCTTTTACCGTTTATTTTACCCCAAAATTTCCAAAAATTAACCCGGGAAACCCGACCCCTTTTCTACAACCCCCAAAAAAGCCCCGGTAAAACCCCCTTTACTTCAAAGGGCCCCCCTCCCAGCGCCCCTTTAAAAAAACCCCACCATTTGGGGGGCCCGGGCCCGGGACCCCCGGAAACCCAAAGAAAACCCCAAACGCGGGATCAAATTAATCGGGGCCCCATCCCCAAACACCTCCTCCCCGTTTCCACGCGGGTTTTCCCGCGTCGGACCCCGACGGGCCCCCGGGACGGGCCACGTAAACAAACCCGGTAACGGGAACCACCGGCGGGGGGGTACGCAAATTGGGGCCCCGGCTTCACCACGTGGGGCACTCACCAGTCCCTTTTAAAAAAACCCCAAAGCTTTTAGTCCCAAAGACACCCAAAAAGGGAAAATTTTAAAAACATTTCTTAAACCCCGCTTTCCTCAAAAACCCCGGTTCCGAAAACCCTTCCGCCCAAAAAAACACACCAAATCCCCTAAAAATGCTTCCCCCAAAGGGCCCATTGGTTTGGGAAAACAAACCGAAAGGCCACCAAATCGTACCTTTTTCCCCCATAAAAGCCCGAATTCTACACCCATTTCGAACCCCCTCGAGGCCCGAAGGGCCCCATTTAAAAGGGGGAAACCGTGCAAAGGGCCCCCGCGGGTCTGCCTAAACCACTACAAAGCGACATTTTAGGTTGCCATGTTTGAAAGATTTAAACCCAGCAGCCATCAGACCAAACCCTTTGGTCACTTTGTTGCCGCAATTCGGGCAAAAACCAAAAAAGTTAAACAAAACAATCCAGGCGAAACCATCGGGTTAAAGCCCCACCCCCCATCCGAACGGGGCGGGTCGGGCCACGCAGCCCAGGGTCCCCATCGCCGACGGCCCCCCAACCGCGGCCCCATTAGGGCCGGGCAAAAGGCGGGGACCGGGCAAACCGCCCCGGAATCAAAAACCCATTTCAAAGAAAAAGGCCCAAAATTAACGGCCGCGCAAAAGAACCCAGGAACCCGGGGCAATTCATTTTTAAAACCCGCGGAGAGCAACATTGGGGAAAATGCCACGCAACACAATTTATTATTTTAATAAAGCAATAATCTCCACCACCAACCCAGGCATAAAAATAAGAACAACCATCCAGCCAATGACCCAAAAACCCTTTTTAAAACCGCCCGAATCCAACCCCTTATTAAGATTTTTTGAGCGTTTAAGTCGCGAATGTTAGATCCCAAACGCAAACAGATTTGCGGCCCTTTTAAACCCTTTGCCGCTTCATGCTTTAAAAACATTTTAAAACCGGGAGAAACGAGTTAAACCCTATAAAACACAAACATTTAAAAACCCAGATTTTCTGGTTTTCAATTAACGCAACCGTTGAAAATGAGAGGCCAAAGGATTTTAAAACGAACCACCAAAAGCCCCCATTTACACGACGGTCCCCCGCCCAAAATTCCCACCCTTCACCCGACCTGCAAACAGATTTAAACGACATTCGAAAGAAATTTAAAGTCAAACCAAATTTTTCTTTATGAAAACCAACAACGTTCCCAAACCCGGAAAATTCACAAAGCACCCTTTAGAAAAGACCATTTGTTTTGCGATTTTATTTCCACACATAAAACCGCCAATAAAAAACCAACTTATTGGCGGGGGGTGAATTGCCCAGAGGTTGTCCCCCGTTTCACCATACCACCACCTATTCGAAAAAACATCAAAACCCAATATTTGTCACCAAAAGATAGGGGAAACGAAAAAACATATTTATGTGGTATTTGAATGAAAAATAGCAACGTGGTTTTAATACAGACAAGGCCTCAGGCGGCAGCGCCAAGACGACAGAACGCAAAACGTTGATCACAAACAAAACAACATTTTAACCGGAGCGTTGCGGAGCCTTTTTGAAACGTCACAAGATCAGCGGTTTCTTCAACCGAAATCCCACAATAAACCAGCGGAACAGAACACCATCTCAAAAACAGATCTCCAAAGTATTTTAACTTGGCATCCGATTGGATTTCCCCCATACAAAAACCCCAGAAATTTTCACGACCCACGTTTGTTTACAACGAGTTAAATCTTCGAAAATGTTTAATTCAACCCAAAATCCCATACATCCCCCACCACATGACCATGACCACAGCGACACACATATGACCACACATGACCAGACACACCACAGCCACATGACCACACATGACCAGCGACCACGATCACACATATACACATTACGACCACCAGCACGAGTTTTACAACAGCACCGCACGAGTTTCATTAACTGCGACAGGTTGATAAAATCAGGTTAGCCGCGCCGCAGCGCCGACCCAACCTATTAATTTTCCTTTATCTAACCTAGGTCCACACTTGGTTTTAATGGAAAACCATTAAAAGCAATTAGTGTTAATGGGTTTTAATGAGAAAACTCATTAAAAGCAATTAGGTCATATGGTCATGTGGTTATATGGTCATATGGTCATGTGGTCATGTGGTCATATGGTCATGTGGTCATATGGTCATGTGGTCATATGGTCATGTGGTCATATGGTCATGTGGTCATATGGTCATGGTCATGTGGTCATATGGTCATGTGGTCATATGGCCATGTGGTCATGTGGTCATATGGTCATATGGTCATGGTCATGTGAGCAGGAGATTAAATTTGTTATATAAGGAAGTTTTTGGGTTGAGCTTAGTTATAGTAAGACATTTTTCGAAAGATGGCGCATTCAAGCAATCAGTGGTGCTCCAAACAATCTATTACAAAAGCAGTAGAGGATATCCTGGATGGCTCGAGTTTCTACGCTGCTAGTAAAAAATATAATATACCTAGAACAACGTTATGCAGATATGTTAAAAGGTTGGAGAACGTGAAGAAATTACATAATTCCAACGATGCATCCAGAGATGTTATACCAGAAGTTAAAATACCTATACAGAATTATGATAACTTTGCTATTGCTAATGCAAAAGATGATGGTAAACATGGTTCATTGTTCCGTCAACATACGAGTTATATTCGTGGGATTATCGAGTTGTGGGAAGACCAACGCTTTAATATCTCTGATCTTGCATGAGAACGGTCTTAGATTTCAAAATGTCTTGGCATCCCACCAGCTCCAACATAATAAAACAGTATAAAATCTATGTTGTTTTAATATTAATAAGATTTTGGTGATCCAACGATGCATTCTGATGTACGTCTACATCGTTCGTGTCCATACCGCGCGCGCATGTATTTTTATTGTATCCCAACAATACTAATATATATAACAAAACCAAAACGTTTGAAACCATAATTATATTTCAATTCAAATACTTAACAAGTACACACACATAGAAATATATTTTTATTCATTAAAACTAATACACACAAAAAGTCACTCTTCCTCCTTTTAATTGACAAATATGTAGTATACATTTCCAAATTTGTGTACGATTTTCGTTTGATCTGAGTTCTGTATAGAGTGTAGCTCGACATTGTAGTGTGAGTATCAAATTAAATATCGACCAACTAGTTGGTAGGACAACCTCTAGGTTAGGCAAATTTCACCAAATTTTCACCACCATATAATAGAAGTTGGTTTTGATTTATGGCGGTCTTTAATAGATGTATTGCATTGTTAAAAATTTATAAAGACGACCATAAAATCGCAGCAGGTAAAAATCTTAAAATTGTGGTAGCTCCTTGGAGGAGATGCTATCTAAAAATTCCTAGAAATTGGGTGAGAAAATTTAATATTAATTGATACCAAACAAGATAGGTTTATCTCGAAAGATGCATTGGTTAGACGAAGAAAACTATTTGTTAGTTTTGCTTATAAAGCAAAGAGCGAAATTTAGAGGTTTGAGAGCTTTAAAGGGTTATAACTTTCAAGGATGGTCCGATTTTAAATCTGTTTGCAGATTCGGGGTGTGTGTAAAATTGTAGACTAACAAGATGAATGTATAAAAATTTATAAGGACGACCATACTAGAGCGCTCATTGTATGATTAATAAACCTCCAGCAATTATACGGAATTTTCTAATGGGTGGCATTGAGCATATCTATTGTATTTTCAAATCATATAGCTGCTAATTAATAAAAAGAAAAGGCTACTTTCACTATACGTCACATAATTGTAAAGTTAGTTTGTCCTTGTCTATGTATTTTCCAACAATTTAGCATTGTACATGTAATTATGTTAAACCAGAAAAGTCATGGGTTTTATGATATTCTGAGAGAAGCACATTACTGTTTGAAAAATGATTTAATGTTATGGCTTATAAAGAACTCGTTTCTAAAATCTCCACGGTTTTGATTTTGGAGATGTTTGGTTTAAGCATATGTCATAGACGAGCAAAATTTTAATAAGATTTGAGAGCTTTAAAGGGCAACTTTGCAGGCGTGATCCGATTTCAAATCTGTTTGCAGATTCTTGTGAAGATTCTAAGCTAACAAGATGTATCGCATGACTAAAAATTCATAAGAACGCTCAAAAGTCACTACAGGTAAGAAATCTTAAAATTGTAGCTTTTGGGGTGATGATATCTAAAAATTCTAGAGATGGGTAGCTGAGAAAATTCTAATAATTAATACCAAACAAGATAGGTTTATCTCGAAAGATGCATTAGACGAAGAAAACTATTTGTTCAGATGAGTGTGGAATTGAGGATTCTTCATTTCCGCCTAATATACTTGTAAATGTGTGTTCAATGTGGATGTGTGTGGAAATGTGAGATGAATCTCATTTGCTCTTATGAAGTCACGAAAGTGGAAGTTAAAGTAGTACATCCGATAATTATAGATAAAAGCAAGAAGCTAATTGATTTTCACCGACATGAATAGACTGGTATGAAATGTTACTCAAGGTTAAACGACGCTGGGTTTTAAAAGTAAACTAGCTAATTATACCAACCGGGTATAAAAGCACCGTGCGTTACAATATCATTTAGTTTCTGTTTAGTCTTTGACTAGTCACAACTGTTAAAAGTCTTTGACCAGTTTTAATTTCTTTATAGAAAATGGCTTCCTTTACTTGTGATGTGTGTGAGTTGTCTTCGAGAAGCGATAGTTTGAAGAGACATCTGCTCCAGCATGACGTAGCATCGAAATCCACCGGCCTTTTGTTTGCGAAGTGTGCCCGGCATCCTTCACCCGTAAGGACAGCCTAAACGTCATAAGGACACCAAGCATGGTGGTGGAACCAGTTGCCGGCCCATCCGGGGTCAAACGACCTGTCGATAGTTGAGGGACCCGCCCCCAAGAGATTGCGGCGATGCGAAGAGTGCGATGGATGTAACCAACTTGGTAGCCCACCAACGCTCGAACGAGCACAAAGCTAATGCTAGCCGTGTCCTGGATGGGGTGTACAAGTAGTGAGCACGGCATTTAAAAGTCGAATCGCTACATACAGAATTAGTAATGTCGACTCTACAAGTACGTATTTTTTTATAAGTATTTAGTGTTTAACTTAGTTATTTCTAGATCTGGATTTTCTCCGCAACCAGAGGGAGAGATTCATGTTTAGTCGGGAAACAGCGGGCAATCCACACCTCCCTAAAGGTGAACCTGAGGTGTTTGGTGGATACATCAAGATGGATGTAGAGGTGTTGAAGATGTTAAATCTTTCAACACCTGAAATGTTGTGGTCACCTCATCCAGCAACCTAGGAAATGTCTACACTCCTTTGTGGAGAGGATGTCTGCTAAGTCGGACGAGTTCCAAGAACGTGATTCTGGTTAGTTTCACAATTATTAATTTTTTTTCTAATTATTAAATTTTAGGATGGAGTCTGAAAATGTGCTATACTTGGAGGTCAATATAAACAAGTATAAACCTCTTCGTGGGGTCCTACATTGAGCTCCTGGATAAGGAGAAACATGTTGTTAACGTGCAGAACCAAGACAATGCATGCTTTGCCTGAGCGTTGTAGCAGCCCCACACCCCAGAAAACGGAAACCCCTACGACCTTCATCATATCCGCACTACTCGACTGTACTCGACGACAGGACTACAGTTCCCGATGCCCATAAAGGACATAGCTAAGTTCGAGGAATTAAATGCTATTAGCATCAACGTGTTTGGGTAGAGGGCAAGTCGATTGTGGGACCGCTTCACTTCACCAAAAGAAAGAGGGATCAGCACGTCAACCTCCTTTACATCCAGAATGAGAATAACACACTACTGTTTGATCAAAGATTTGGGAAGCTAGTGGCAGATCTCTCGTGAGCGCACCCGCAAATGGATTTGCGATGGATGCTTGGTGTTCTTCCCATCCGAAGATAAATTACGACAACACTCCGAACAAGATTGCAACCACGTTACGACAAAGATGCCCAACCACTTTAACAACATCCTCGAGTTTACGAGCGTGCACAAGCAAATGAGGGTGCCGTTTATATACGCGGACTTTGAAAGCGTGTTGAAGTTTTTTCGGCAGCACAGGATCCTCCGGCTCCTTTACTAACAGCACCCACCAACACGAACCATACAGCTTCGCATATTATATTAAATGCTCCTACGATGAGAATCTGGATAAGTTTGAATTGTACAGGGGCCTGAAGCTGCTAAAGTTTTATGGAGAAGTTAAGGAGGAAGCCCGCAGATTGGGGATTATCTTAAAAAACAATGTGCCGATGACAGCGTTGGAGCCTTTAGATGAATTGTTATTCCACATGGTTGACGATTGCGGCATCTGCAGGAAACCATTGGGAGACGATCGAGTGAGGGATCACTGTCATCTTACAGGGAAATTCCGCTTCGCAGCACATCGCCAATGCAACATCCAATACCGGATGCCAAATTTCATACCGGTCATATTCCACAATTTAAGTGGGTATGATTCCATTTTATTGTGAAGGAATTGGGATGCGATATGAGCGTTACAGTGATCCCAAATAATAAGGAGCGGTTCGTATCGTTCACAAAGTATGTGAGGTTATAGAAGAACCAGACGTAGAGGAAGATGATGATGAAACCGATAATTGCACAGTACAGCTGCGATTCATAGATTCGCTGCGTTTCATGGCATCGTCCCTGGATAAGTTGGTGAAAATGCGAGCAGTTTGTTGAGATGAGGAAGTGTTTCGACGACGTACAGTTTTATACGCAGAAAGGGTGTGTTCCTGCACAGGTATGTGACAGACGCTTCAGCGTTAAATAGGTCAAGTCTACCACCCCGAGAGGATTTCTATAATGATCTCACGAATGCTGTGATTTCGTTGTCTGAGTACGATCACGCTCAGAATGTATGGAACGCTTTCAACATATGTACACTGGCGAATACAGCGATCTTTATTTGAAAACAGACGTTTTATTATTAGCTGACGTGTTCGAAAATTTCCGGGTGTGTTGAAAACCTACGACTTGGATCCCTGCCAATATATGACAGCGCCTAGTCTAAGCTGGGATGCCATGCTGAAACACACTGGGGAAACTGGATCTATTCACTGATGTAGAAATGCATCACTTTGTAAAGAAAGGGATTCGTGGTCTAACTCAGCAGTCAACGATACGCTCACGCCAACAATAAGTACATGCACAATTTAATTCTGAAGAGCCTCAAGGTACTTGACGTATCTGGATGCCAATAATTTGTATGGATGGGCTGTCACAACCGTTACCGATAAGCGGATTCCGGTGGATGAAAGAGAAAGAGCTTAACCTCCTGAAAGCCCACATCGATGACATATCTGTAACAGGGGACAAGGTACATCCTGAAGTAGATCTGGAGTATCCAGAAACCTACACGAACAGCACAACGATTTACCGTTTTGTCCGCAGACCATGGTACCCCAACACATCCTCCAAGACTGAAGCTGCTCGCCACGTTGCTCAACAAGATTCGTTACATTATACATTACAGAAACCTGCAGCAGGCGCTACGTAATGGTCTGGCTCACAGCAGTCCACCGGGTCATGGAATTTGACCAGTCTCCATGGTTAAAGCCTCATCGATTTGAACACCACCCTTAGGACATCTGCCAGAAATGCGTTTGAAAAGACTTTTCAAATTAATGAATAACGCAGTCTTTGGAAAACGATGGAGAATGTCGACAAGAGGGTGGATGTAAGATCGTACCGGTGGGGACACGATGGACAAAATTGTGCGCGAGTGGACTTATCGCCCGCCCGAACTTTAACAGTAGTTTAGTGCTAGGAGAGGATTTGGTTATTATACAGATGGATAGGGTAAAAGTCACGTACAAGCCTATATATGCAGGTTTTTCAGTTTTAGATATTTCAAAACCCTCATGTATTTCATTATAACACCATGAAACATTTGTATGGAACCAAACTCTCACTACTTTACACAGACACTGACTCTTTAGTGTATAGTATAGAAACAAAAGACTTGTATAGTGATATTAGTGCAAACATTAACTGATACTAGTGACTACCCTCGAGACAACAAATACAATATGCCTCTTGTGAACAAAAAGATCTGGCAAGTTCAAAGACGAGTTCAACGGCGACTTGGTGTTACAATTTGTTGGAACTAGGGCCAAGTCGTATTGCATTCTTAGTGAGAAGGACACGATTAAAAGATCAAGGGGTATCGCGTAGTGTGGTGGCGGGATTAGTGTGGATAGTTTTAAGGACATTGTGTATAATAATTCTGGTGCCCTTATGCATAGCATGGTATGTATTCGGAGTAAAAACACGTTTTGTACACCCAATTAATTAATAAAATTAGTTTATCGGCAGAAGATGACAAAAGGTACGTCATCCCTGGTAGTACTTCCACATATGCATGGGGCATAAGGATATTAGATAGTTGTTTATATTTTATTGTGTATATATAGTATGTAGTTAGTTATAAGCATATCTACCCTCCCCATCCTTAATAATTCCTTTCTTCCCGGCGATATGTGTTTACCTCCCGTGGTCTCGTTGGACGGTAAAACATATTGTTGGATTAACAACAATATGTCTTATTGACTGAAAACATGTTTCCTCTCTTTTACTTTAATCTCTTTTTATTACAGATTTATTTTAAACAACCCATTAATCTCTTTTTTGTTACAGGTTAACCTGCTTGGATTCGGCTACACAAACAAAATACTTTGTAAAAATTGTAATTAGTTTATTAAACTGTAAATCGGATAAAAATAAAATATTAAACTTTTGTATGCTTATTATTGTTGGTTAAAGGACTGTAGATATTAAAAAGGAGGGGTGATTATAAATTGATCTTGGTAAAAAATCTTAAAATTGGGGTAGCTCCCTTGGGGGTGATGCAATCTAAAAAATTCCTAGAAATTCGGGTAGCTGAGACAAATCTAATCTTAATTAATACCAAACAAGATAGGTTTATCTCGAAAGATGCATTGGCTAGACGAAGAAAACTATTTGGTTCAGATGAAAGATAAAAAAAATGGTTAGTCGAAGAAAACTATTTGGTCCAGAATGTTAGCGGTAAAAAATCTTAAAAATAGGTTTATCTCGTGTGTGGAAATGTGGATGCTCATTTATCTCGAAACATAAAAAAAATTTAAGATAGGTTTATCTCGAAAGATGAAAATGGTTAGTCGAAGAAAACTTTTTGGTCCAGATGTGTGTGGAAATGTGGATGCTGGTGGAAATGTGGTCACAGGATCCTTGATTATACCCTACTCCCAATACTTGATACAACAATCAAACGTTAAAGTTCCTTTTAGTGGCGCTGGTATAAAAGAACTTCAACAATTTCAACGATATTTAGTGGACTATAAAATTACAGTTTACGCTTATGGTTCCAAGGGTCGGGATATTTTATTTGAAGGTCCAGAGGCTCATTATAAAATCAACCTGCTTCATCACAGAAATCATTATAATGTTATCACCACACTCACAGGCGCATTTGCTTGTAAGTATTTCTGTGCTCGGTGCCATATTCCATATGACCACAAGGCCAAACACCGTTGTGCTGGTCAATGCCCTGGATGTAGAGGCGAACCACCATGTCAAAAAGTAGCAGCTGAAATAGCGTGTGCCGACTGTAATAGAAAATTTAGAGGACAGAGTTGCTATGATAATCATAAACAATCGACAACGAATACTAAAAACATATGTGAAAGTATTAAAAGTTGCGAACAATGTCTTAAGACTATAATGTGAAATCGGCAGCATGTGTGTGGGGAAATATTCTGTAATGTATGCAGATCGCACCAACACTCGGGACACTTTTGTCATATCCAGCTAGATACGAGTAAACCACAAATAAATGACACGCTTTTTTGTCTTTTACGATTTGGAAACTCGTCAAGATTACAAAACCTTGAAGGGGGGAAAATGTACATACACCAGTACTTTGTGTGCTTGAACACAGATGCGATGAGTGCTTTGAAGCAAATAATAAAACTATAGAATGTCACAAATGTGGGATAAGAAGGCAGGTAATAAAAGATGACAAAGTTATTCACTCTTTTGTACAGCACATCCTTACGCTAGGTAAGAAAAAATTCAAGAGCGTTATAATAATAGCGCACAACGGTCAGGCATACGATCACCAGTTTATTTTAAAATACATCCTGGAGAACACAGATTTTAAACCTATCGTTATCATGAGAGGAAGCAAAATTCTGATGATGACTATAGAAAAAATTAAATTTACAGATTCTATAAATTATTTTCCCCTGAAATCGGCTGCTCTACCCAAAGCGTTTGGACTTTCAGAATTAAGAAAAGGTTATTTTCCTCATTTGTTCAATACTGAGATAAACGCAAATTATGTGGGGGCTATACCGGCAGCCAAATTTTATGATCCTGATAGCATGAAAATTACAGATCGTCAAATTTTTCTAAAATGGTATGAAGAAAATAAAAATAAACTCTTTGATTTACAAAGAGAAATGGTAGAATATTGTATTTCTGATACCAATATCCTTATACAAGCTTGTGTAAAATTTCATCAAATGCTTATGGAAGAGGGGAATGTTTCTCCATTTACTGAAGCAATTACCTTACTAGGTGCCTGCAGTAAGTTATTTAGAAGAAATTTTTTAAAGCCCAGCACCATAAGCATAATTCCCAAGAAAGGTTATAGAAATACCAATAACCACTCTAAGATAGCAAGTCAGTGGTTAATTTACGAAGAACAGCGACAAAAAATCAACATAAAACACTCTCTAAAGCAAAAAGAAATTGCTGTGGCAGGTGTACGGGTAGATGGTTATTGTTCTGAAACAAATCAAATCTTCCAGTTTCACGGCTGTTATTTTCACGGCTGCTCCCAATGTTTTACTACAGACAGGGAAACGCCTATGCATGAAGATCCCACAGACTGTTTGAACGCACGATATTTGCGAACCGTTAATCAGACGAACAGATTAAAGTTAAAGGGTTTTCAGGTTATCGAAATGTGGGAACATGAATTTCGTTTGCAACTGAAAAACGACAGCGACTTAAAAATGAATTTGAATAACCACCCCCTTATGGTGCAACTCCCGTTAAATCCTCGTGACTCGTTTTGGGGGGGGACTGAATGCACTAGAAGTTATTATAGAATAAAACCCAATGAAAAAATGAAGTACGTAGATGTATGTTCCTTATATTCGTATATTTGTAAATACGGTACTTTTCCACTCGAACATCCTAAAATTTACGTAGGTACAGAATGTGAGCAGCTTGATTTAAATAATGTACATGGGCTAATTAAATGTAAAATCTTCCCCCTCAAATTTATATCACCCGATTTTGCCTTCAAAAATGAATGACAAGCTAATGTTTGTTCTATGTAGAACATGTGGTGTAAACATGAATCAAGTTGAATGTATTCATAGTGAGGAAGACAGAGCACTCTTGGGTACATGGGTAATTGAAGAAATCAAAAAGGCCTTTCAGAAAGGATACCGGATTATGCAAGTGTATGAAATATGGCAATATGAAGTCACAATGTATGACAAGAAAAGTAACGACGGTGGTCTGTTTGCGCAGATGATCAATAAGTTTATTAAAATCAAACAAGAAGCATCTGGCTGGCCAGCCAACTGTGAAACGTAAGAAGAACGAAACGTTTACATTGAAACTTTTTTGAACAGCGAGGGTGTACAAATGGAATTTGGCAAGATAATCAAGAATCCAGGATTAAGGTCTAGCAAAACTGATCCTAAATAGTTTTTGGTATGTACATGCTGTTCTCCTCAATTTTTAAACTTTGTATTGTTTTAAGGGAAAATTCGGTCAACGGGAAAATCAACCTAGATGCTCCATAATACGACAACCCTCAGAGTTGTACCGTCTGGATTTAAACCCGTCTATTAACATAAACCATATTACTATAATTAATGAGGAAGTGTTGTTGGTTTCGTGGGAGTTAAAAGAAGAAGCTACCGACACTCTCAACACAGTAAACGTTGCTGTTGCTACATTTGTCACACCCCAGGCCCGTTTAAAATTATACACATACCTCGAAAAGCTAGGTGACCGAGTTCTATATTACGACACAGATTCTATATGATACATTTCTCGTGAGACAGAATGGGATATTCCCACAGGGTCCAGTCTAGGAGAAATGACTGACGAACTCCAAGAGTACGGCCTAGGTAGCTATATTTGCGAATTTTCATCTGCAAGACCAAAAGATTACAGTTATAAAGTATTTTCCTTGACGTCAGGCGAATATCATCAAGTATGTAAAGTCAAGGGGTTTAGTATGAATTACCAAATATCACAACACATCAACTTTGAAACAATGAAAACTCTAATTCAAACTCAGCATTCAAGAGAAATATTCATTCAACAGGACCAAATCCGAAGAACAAAGACACATCAAATAGTTACCTCAAAAGAAACCAAAACATACAGAGTCTGTCTTGAAAAGAGAAAATTTGACGAAGATCACAATTCAACACCCTATGGATTTAAAAGAATAAAAACTTAAATTTCATGTATATATAATATACCCCTCTTATAAATTTTATTAGAAACGCCAGAACGTAATCATAGAGCTTGCTCCATAGCACACGCTACATACCTATTATTTGCTATTACTTTTGTAGATAGTGTAATAATAACTAAGTTTGTGATTAAATTTTCAAAAACCTGCAGAAATTATTATTTATGTAAATTTACTAAGCAAAGGCTAAACATGCACGTACGTACTAATAACTCAATAAGACACTGCAACACAACAAACACATACACACACACACGCACACACACACGCACACACACACACACACACACACACACAAATGTAAGAATGTGTATTATTAATCTTTCTTTTTTTTTCTAACCAAGCTGTTACAGAGAAACAGTTAATTTTACGTTTATATACCTTATAATCATATCCTTAAAACATAGACTCAGAGAAAACGCCAATGTAATCGCATTATGGGAACAGGGTCACACAAACCTTCGCCATATCTTTCTTGATCATATAAGAGGTGACGTCATATCCAAAATTTAAAGAAATTGTCTTGCAGTGTTGGGGTGGGGTGACTCGAAACATAGTTTTATTACTATTGTAAAAGATTTTGATTTGGATAAGGGGCGATATAGTAAAAATTTCGAGGAGTATATAAATATAGAAGAAGACGTTCAATGGTTAGCCCCAATCCAAAGTTTCATGATAACGAACTTTAAAGATTTTATTGTAAATAAATGTAAGCTTCATTTTATGCAGGATTCCGTACAAAAGAAGTTTGTGGTATACAAAAAGGGAGGCACTACATCTCCGCAAAAATTCAAAGAGGTGCGCAAACAATTGATCGATTCCTTGCAAATCACCGCTTCCCAGTTGCAAGGAATAGCGGAACGAATGTCAAAACCTTAAAGGAGATTAAAGTTGAAAACAGAGGCGAGCTTTTAAAAAAACAAAAAAAAAGATTAAGTTACCAGTTGACGATGAGCCTGTACATCGTTATTATACGGATGTGTTAGCTAGAGACGAATACGAAAATATATACAAGTCGGTTTATGGAGTAAAGTATTACCCCCTAATCTGATACGCATAGTTTAGGAAAAAGTGTGTAGGAAATTGATTCAGAAAACATTGACACAACCTAAAATAATAACGTTTATCCGGACGCTAGAGGTCTAACAAGAGTTATAATTATTTTTTAAGTCCTTAGCATTTTCCTAAGCAATGTAATTGATTAGTTCATAGGATACACCCCCCTACCTGATGTTTTGTGCGTGCACACAAATCGGGTACAATCGGTACATATCCGAATAGGAGTAGCTTATATAAAAGTTCTGTTTGCAAAGAAGTTATAATTTGTTAATTGTACAGTTTAAAGAGACGATATAACAAATATGTATAAAGACTTTGGGGAGGTTATTTGAAGATTTTGTAATGCTCTACGAGTAAAAAAAAGCAAAATGTGGACAACGTTTCTCGATAGAAGGAGAAAAATGTCTTATGTGTCAGTCATACGAGGAAGCAATACAGCACTGTACTGCTGTGTTAGTAATGCCCGAGGATTTGGATGATTTTATGGAAATAATCAAGGATATAGGGTTTATAAAACTGTTAGCAGATATTCAGATGGAATATATATTAAATTGTAAGTTTTAAAGTAAAATTTAACCACCTCGACTATTATCATAAGAAATGAATGATGTGAATTTAGAAATTATTTTTGTATATATTAGCTTGTTTATGTTATAAAATATAAAGTATACATTGGTATTGTTTAATTTTTCAAACCTACACATAACTGAAATGGACATCTAAGTTCTTTTGACAAAAATTATAACAAAGATGTGTATTTTTTAAAAGGATGTTATAAACGTTTTACAAAATTATTAATCAGAATCGTTTTATTTAAAACTATAACTTAATTTTATTTACAGCTATTAATATCTGTAGTTGAAATACAACAATTTAGAAACGTATAAAAAAACAAAGTGTAATTAATAGTGTTACAGAATTTTCTCTAAAATCTATGGCTTAAAATTTAAACATCGCTGAAAATGCGTGAAATGGAAACCTGTTGTACTCTTACATATACTCAACTTGTCTACAAATACTGTTTTCAAACAATCTTGGGTAGGTTCTTATAAATTCGTATAATATGACCCCAATATCACTATTACTGTATTTGCTTTTAATTACATCATGTGCGAGATTCTGTAAGGCATCATTCCTATTATATCTTTCCACTGCTACATCTAACAGAAACAGATCTATATTAGGAGTACCGTTTTCCATTAGTTCTTTTAAAGTATTAGCATGGTTGAGAACGATCTCAGATACCCCTAAAAAGTGCTTTAAAGTTCCTTTTGGTAAATGACATATAATTCTCATCAAATATCACCATCTTCGCTAAACAATTCTTATTTAAATAAAAACGTAAGTTGTCGAATTTGCATATCTGATTTCGCATGCCAACTTCCATAGTGCGTATAATGTATGGAAAATTTGATATAAACTTCCTAAATACGTTGAGGGATACATCAAGTACAGTCTGCGAAATGGTGTCAACACATCTGAAAATTATTTTATAATCATCGAACGGGTTCAGGTCTACAATTATGATTTTGGAAGAAGATTTTGTTATGGCATATGGTTTTTCAAATAGCAACTTGGTTCGCTCTAACGGAATTGCGGCGATTTATACATTCTTTATGCGCTGCGGTCGATTGGTTTTCCAAATCCTGCAAAAATGTGGAGCTGTTTTGAATTCAGTTCTCTAGCAAGACGTTATAAAGTAGGTCAGATGCAAAATATCGCATGTAAATCAATTGTATTTAATTAAAGTCGATTCTGATTTATGTTTTATACTTTTGTTTAGAGATTGCAAATACACATAGGCCGGTTTGACTTCAAAAACGTGTCTACACGTATGCTACATTGAAAAAATGTAGGTGCGTGCAGAAAAAATGTGGAGCTGTTTTGAATTCGGTTCTCTAGCGAGACGTTATAAAGTAGGTCAGATTCATAATATCACATCTAAGTCAATTGTATAAAGAATGCTGTATTTAATTAAAGTGGATTCTGATTATGTATTTACTTTTGTTTAGAGGTTGCAAATACACATAGGCCGGTTTGACTTCAAAACGTGTCCACACACACACACACACACACGTATGCTACATTGAAAAAATGTAGATGCGTGCAGAAAAAATATGGAACTGTATTGAATTCTAGCGAGAAGTTATAAAGTAGGTCAGATGCAAAATATGCTAAGGCCGGTTTGAATTCAAAGTGCGACCGCTCTGCAAATACACATGGGCCGGTTTCAATTCAAAATGTGTTCACTTTTGCGATAGGTTGAAAAGTAGGTTGGTAAAGTACGCAGATGGTGGTAATCTGCTATATAAGGAGATTGCTCCTAATATTAATTTAATTAGTCGAAGTTTACTGCATATATTTACATACCTACATATACAAACATGTATATAATTGATATTCAGGGATTTAAATACAAGAAAAACGAGTTTGTGGGCAAAGAAATTGCGGTTTTGGACTTGTTGGAAAGTGTTGTTTGGCATCAAATTTTTAAACTGCCAATGCAGTCTAGTTGTTTGAGCCAAGATCATTAAAACATAACGACTGGGTGATAAGGAATATTCATGGTATTTCTTGGGATGAATCTTCAACGGCTGGAATGGTGTCATCATATATAGCGCTTTATTTGAAGCAAATTTATCCGACCCGGTGGTTTTCCATAGATTTTAAACACATTATTATACCATATTTGAAATATTTACTTTTTTCAGTAAAACTGAGAGGAATTGACTTTTATACATTTTAATTAAATATATTAAAGATATCGATATCAATATCATAGACGTTTTCTATTGTCTAATTTGTAGTACTTTATTACAAAAAATTACATACGACATCGTTTTTTCTTTGTCAACGAAAGTCTAGTTTATTGCTTCTTTAGCATTCACATTTCCATAGTTACGTACTGAAGGCAACTCTGCAATTTTTAGATCACATGCATTTCATGCACTCAGATTAAAAGTCAAAAATTGTTTCTACATCCGTTCTGTAAACTAAGATTAAATCAATCTAATCCAAGATTAAATTAAACTGTGAATTTTGTTTAATAATTTACACACTCATGCTATGTGCGAATGAAACGTTAACAAAAGCGATCTTGTACCTATCATAAATTATAATATAATTTAATATCTTGCTTTTGGATATCTATATTCACTCTCATATTATATCATTCACGCACACTCCCAATAAAACCACAAAATACAACCAACATACAATCTTTTATTTATTCCTATTTACAAATGCAATTCAATATTGTCCATATTTTATTGTTCACGTTACACTTCAGTAACTCTTATTTTGTAATTTCCTGTATTTAATTTTAAAATCATCAAACACATAAAATGTACTTGGAGTAAATGGACCTTGAATAATACTTTCTCTAAAATTCCTTCTTATATTTATTTATTTAATTTAATAATCTAAGTAAACTGTGGGGTATGGTGAGCTCATAATAACCCAACTAATTTTGCATAATGTATGCCCTTCTACTTTGCATACTCTTAAAATACAAAAAACAAAGCCATGTACTCTTCACAAAATTTCACGTTCTGATGGAACGTTTAAAAGCTTTATAGACACCTTCAAATTCTAGTTGAATACCGTAATAAAGTTATTTACACATATTCTGTTCAATACGCAAATAATTCACACTACCTTGAAAAACACTCTCATACGCCACCCCAATATTTACAGTTTATAGGAATCACAATTTTAAATCGTTACCTGGAAATTTTTAGAAGATCTCCGCTCTTGTGGATGATGCCATGTATTTTTTTTCCTGGTCTGCAGGTCGTTTCTCGCTATTACTAGACGAACTCCATTTAAGTTGATCCGCCAACGCCGCCTTCTCGGTATAACCAAATTCCAAATTTCATTTCAATTATACTTCTTTCACAGTAATCTACGTTACTTAATGTCCCGACACGAGTTGATAAAGAAATTATAGGTGATACTTCAATAAAAATTGCAATCTCGGCACACTAACCGCGTTTTTAATTAAGAGGCTACCACTAAGCAATATAATTTAAATGATTTGATAATACTTACAACTCGTGTTAACTTTCATACGTGCTTTTGGGACGATCGAAATAATAAGGGCTTTAATAGTATTCTCGTAAACTATTTATATCTTTCCAATGTAACCTCTCCTGGCCACATTTATCCGAAATCCCCTGCTCACAACAACACATTCCCACAATTTTGCACTCAACCCCATTTTCAAATCCGCGAATTTCAGTACCTTGTTATAATATTTTAAGAAAATTACGCTACACTATCCTCGTGTCTATATCAAGTCAAACTAAACATATCGACCAATCGTAGACCGAATGACGTTTCTCAAATCCTTCCTATACTATTGTGGTCTCATGCTTATACGTTTTCTACGTCTCTTTCTAACCTGGTTTGAGTGGTAGAAAATCAATATCTTTGTTTGTGCGCCGTCTACCACACGTGGACTTTCTACGTGAGATAAATAATCGCTCATTAGTATTTCATGCTAAAACATCCGACCGTTTGAACAATCCTTAGAATAATTTGTTTGTTATCTACAAATTAAATAGAACTTGACATTTAGAAAATACGCAGGTGTTCAATCGTAACGTTTTAAATACATTTCCACGATTTGGAGTTCGGCGTATTTTTACCCCACTGATATATTTGTCAGATAGCAACGCGTTTCATCTTGGCATCATTGGGTTTTTACACGCTTTTATGCAAATTATACATCAATAATCGTTCAATTAAATTCAAATTAATTAATAAATTAATGGTATTGGCTTCCACCATTTAATTTCTTTGCAAACCTACTTAAATTTCATTAATTATTTATAAAATTTCGTTAATACCCGATACTTAAAAATGAATTAACTAATATAAATTTCGCACGTAATTTCTGGTTGTTCCTTTATACAGGGTGTTTTGAAATTGCTTCGTTTATATTTATTTTTGATCTTTTAAAACCACTATAATATATATATATATATATATATATATATAAAGTCAATTTTTTTAGTTTTACTGAAAAGTAAATTATGTCGCCAATAATCTAAAACTTATTCAATATTACTGTATTAGTTAAGGGGCATTTGCATCGCATTATTTTAAACGACATTTAACTAATTTAGGTTTTTTATTTTACTCTATGCCTTCGTTGAATTTTAAAAAAAAAAGATTTTACACCTCCGTCATGAGTTAGTTTTTACTACGTGCTATAATTAATCCTATACCTGATAAAAAAATGAGTAGTTTTAAACAAAGTTTTATGGAAAATGCCATGCGTTGCACAAAATCACGATTTGCACATTCCATTTACAGGATGGCATGAAACAAGAAACGCAACATCAGATTAATAGGTTCCATTTTCCCTAAATTTTCACTTAAACAAAAAATGGTGTGTATTTTTTAAATATTTTCTATGTAATATAAGTTAATTGCGAGATTGTTGAGCTTCTCAATTTCTTTATTTCTTTTAATGCAATTGAAAACGAATGGGATTTAGCGTAATACTGAATAAAAAAAAAGTTGATAGCTAGATATTCTATGAAGATTTTGTAAAGCAGTAACCAAGGCTCAAAGAATGCAATGTTGATCGCTATCGGTATTTTTTTTTTGCCGAGAGCATAATTATTTTTTGCTTACATACTGTTTTTTATTCATTAGAATAATTAGATAGCCGAATATACAAAATTTTCATTTGCAGTTTTTCATAAAACGATGCAAATTTGTAATTTTTTTAAAAGTGTCAGTACTGTATCAATACTGAAGTGAATAGAAAAAAAACAGTATGTAAGCAAAAATAATGGTGCTCTTAGCAACATAATGAATTTGATTCATTGTTTGAAAACAAATTGCAAATATGCATTTTTTTATAGTTATCAGCAAGATTTCGAATTTGCTTTATTTTCTGAAAAATTGCAAATGTCTAACTTTATAGCTATTTGCTTACATCAGAACATATTTATGTATAAATAGCCAATAAATCTTTACAGATATTAATTATAACGTAATTTAGCTAGTGACCGAAGTTAGTAGTGATATTTTAAAGTTAACAGTGACGTGTTACACCCGAAGGTAAATATAAATAATCATGATCTGCTTAAAAAAGGGTGTTCAACGTTTGTTCCCGTTTCGGACTTTATAGCTATCTACATTTTGATTCAGTATTACGCTACAATTCGAATTGCATTAAAAGACAGAATATTAATTCTAAATATTTAATGTATTTCGATGTTAATAATTTATATGGGGCTGCAATGTCTGAATATCTTCCATATGGAGAATTTGAATTTTTTTAGATGGCACCAGTTCAGAAATAGTACGTTTAGACGTACTTAATATTGCCAATGATTCTGATGTAGGATATATTTATTTTTTTGAATGCGATTTACACTACCCAGTATCTTTACATTAAATTCACAGTGACTTACCTTTTGGCGCCTGAACATGTAAGATAATAAATAGATTGTGTGTACGTTGGAGCTAAATTTGTTCCTGGCCAACCAGATACCTAGTTTCGGCTACTTTCTCAAGGTCGTGGTAACGTCATAGCCTTTTATAAATAAAGAGCAATGCAATACTATTCTAAAAATTTTTATTCTGACATTATACATAACAAAATTTAAAAATGTATAATGCCAAGCATTGAGCCATTAAAATTAAATTAAACCAATACCCGATGGCGAAGAACTCGTAGGATGGATAAAAGAAGCTGTTAATATGTAGTACAGATATGCATATTATAAGCAGCCGTACATATAGGGTCAATGGTCGTAGTAAAATGTTGTCAATAAAACTTTCAGAAGCAAACAATAGTGTTTCCGTTTTCTGTTTCGTTACTTACCAGTAGGTTAAGTAATATTGTTACATATAGGTAATACTATACGATTTACGGTTGTTAATAAATTTAAATCATGAATATCTTTCTGTTATAACTTCGCGTTCAATTCCATCAAGCAATTACTTACTATTGGGTTCAATAAAAAAAAAAGCGTCCGTTCTAGATTTGCACCTTACATATTTGTTGTTTAATAGTAAATATTTTGTCTACTTTGTAATAATAAGTCGCATAGTTTCAGGATTTGCAATATACATTTTTTATTTTATACAGAGAAGCAGTCAACTTGTTTATACCTGAGTACGTATCTTTGTAACACGCATTCTTGTCAAGGTCAGTTGTACAACAATATTTCAATTAAATTATTTATTAAATGATCCGGAAATATTTATGCAGCTTGTCTTATTAAAATTAAAAGGTGTTATACCTAACACCGTTGTTAGTATGCTATAATGCTTTATATACAGGGTGGTCCGGTTTTCATTAGCCAGCGTATATCTTCTGAAATATGCAAGATATAAAAAAATTTCATAGGAAAAAGTTGTTTGAATATATTTTCCCTACAAATATAAGGCATTAAGTATTTTTCATGGCCTACTATATTTGAGCAATAATATGTCACTTTTGTTTTTTAAATAGAACACCCTGTATATTTTTTTGAAAAAATACTCTACTTGAAATTGTCTTTACGGCAATATACCACAACCAATGAGTTCTTGTCAGAATACACTAAATAACTCAAATAATAGAATTCCAATAGGAAACTGTGATTATTGTTTATTTACTGTATAAATTAATAAATTGAAATTTTTTATACATACATCTGAAAATAATAGCTAACAAGAAAACTAATTATCTTAGTAAATGTTCAAATTGTTTACCATTACATTCTAAACATTTATTAACTCGAATAATTAAATTTTTTCTAGCATCTTGCAGCATGACCGGGGTAATTAGCAAGCAAGCTGCTCTTATTTTTGCGATTAACTCTTCAAGATTTTGAAAAGGGGTAGAATTAGAATTACACTCGATCTTTTAAAAACCCCCCAAACATAGAAATCAAGAACTGACCAATCAGGTGATCGGGGAGGCCACAAAGTCGGTTCCCTAGTCCAGATCCAGTTCTGACCAAACTCATTATTTAAATAATTTGTAACATTGATTTCATTATGTGGTGCAGCGCTCTCGTGTTGAAACCATAAGTTTCGCCTGATAACTCTGAAAATATCATCTAAGAAATCTTGAAACGAAGTTTGCAAAATATCTATTTTGGGTTAAACTATACTATTAAAGAAATATGAACCCGGTATGCAGTCACCTACTATAGCTATCCACACATTCACTGAAAATCGTACTTCTGAACGGGTTTCAACAAATTGCAAAGGATTTCTATCATTCCAATAATGTGTATTTTTTCTGTTAAAAATACCATTTGTATGAAAGTTAGATTCATGAGTCCAAATTATACTGTCCAAAAATTCTCTTCCTATACATTCAATATCCTTATACAAAAACCAACTCGGCTGTTGGCATAATTGGGATGTAATGTTTGAACCAAATGCATCTTAAATGCTTTCATTGAATGACGCTTCAAAACATTAAAAATCTGTCGAAACGTTTAGTTCAGCTGCAGCTTGTCTCGAGAAACTTTAGGATAAGGTCTAAAGTAGGCCAAAATAATCAATTTATGTTGTACTTGATTTCTGGTGATAGTTGAAAAGCTACCATTGGACCTTAAAGAATTTTCTAAATTCTTAAATGTATTTATATTTGGTTGTCTACGGTCAGGATATAACTTTCGATATAAAAATGCAGCTTGATGTTTATTGTTGTTTGACCTATGAAGACAGCATAACATATAAACTTTTTCATTGTTTGAATAATTCATTTCCATTATTTTGCGCGAAACAACTATTAAGAACACAATAATACTTTTACTTATTTATGTGACAAATAATTGTGAATAAACAACTGAAATACTGCAATGGCATTTGTTAACAGAAATAATCAGATTGAAATTCTATTATTTAGGTTATTTAGCGCACTTTGAATAGAAATCATTGATTGTGGCATATTGCCGTAAAGACAATTTCAAGTAGAATATTTTTTCAAAAAAATATACAGGGTGTTCTATTTAAAAAACCAAAGTGACATATTATTGCTCAAATATAGTAGGCCATGAAAAATTCTTAATGCCTTATATTTGTAGAGAAAATATATTCAAAAAACTTTTTCCCATGAAATTTTTTTGTATCTTGCATAGTTCAAAAGATATACGCTGGCTAATAAAAGCCGGACCACCCTGTATATATATATATATATATATATATATATATATAAAGACAAGTAAGTTATTTGCAGTCCGCAATAAGAAAATTGTATATAAAGTAAGATGTATCTGTAAACAAACTCTTATGAAAATAATAAGAGCCATTGACAAATACAAATCGGGCTGGTAGTTATATAGCCATTAACAAAACATTTAGCTTTATTACTTCATAGGGGAGGAAACATCCACTGACCAATGGTTTCGGCTTGTTAGCCTCATCAGAGTAGAAAAGTTCCCAAGAACCCTATAGGTACGAATAAGGAAAATGTATTAGTAGTTGAATTAAATAATACATCCATCATTCACTCATTGACTATACTAAATTTATAGCACAGAAAGTTACTTGGGGTCATCAGAAACCATAACAGTGGTTTATTGCTGATGAATACGTTTCATATGCATTTTTTATGCAACTACGTCTTTACTCTTTACAGGATAATAACAGACCTATATTAGGAATAATATTAAATTTAAATTCAAGTGAATTTTGTGGTCCGCTTAGTGTGCAATGTGTTGTTAGTATTACATTCTTTAATAACAATACAGATTTTATCGGTTGACGTTGAATCAATAATAATTATATTTAAAATACAAACAAGTTCTAGAAAGGAAAACTTCAAAATCAACATGCATAGAAGCAATATTTTTATCTTGTTATAACTGATTTAGTATTAGAATTTCCTAGTCTTATTAAATGGTCCGGAAATATTTATGCGTAATGTCTATATATAAGGAAAATGTATTAGTACTAGAATATGCATCATTCACTCATGCTTGATAGCTCAGTGGTTAGCGTATCCGTATAACATGCTGGGAAACACCGTTTCACTCCTCGGTGGCGGCGTTGTCTTTTTCCGATCTCTACACGGTATGTCGACGGATAATGACACACCTTAAACGATAAATATGGTCGATAAGATGGTGGAATGACGTATGACAGAAAATAAAGTATAGCATCATTCACTATAATTATATACAGGGCTGTTGTAAAATTGCATTTAATTATACAATTTGTCAAAAGTTGTGGGTGACGTACTTGAAAATGGCGGATGTGTCAAAAATGACAATTGCTACGTCAGGAGGCGGAGTTATACGATGTGACGTCAGAGTGAAGGTAGGGGTTTGACGTCTGAAAAGTGGTAGGATAGATGGGTGGAGTCATCAACCAACCAGGTTATTGGGGCGGGGCTACAGACCAATGAGAAAACAGGGGGTGGGGTTTGGGGGCGGACCCATAGACCAATCAGAACGCAGGGGGTGGTGTTTGGAGCCATCGACCAATCAGGTTGTTGGGGCGGGGCACCAATCAGAACACAGGATTCCAATGACTATACGGGGGCCCCATCTACTAACATCTATAACAAACAAATTTTTATGGTGATGTGAAGACAACTGTTTTGCAAATAATTTTGACATATCCTTAATCCAAGTAAAATAAAAGTGATTCTCATTAGCATTTGTTGGACGAGAATATTGTAAGGAATCGTTATTTAAAGCTAACAGATTAATAGGTTCTATTTTTCCTAAATTTTCACTTAAACAAAATGGGAGTATTTTAGTATTTTTTATGCAATATAAGTTAATTGCGAGATTGTTGAGCTTCTCAATTTTTTTAATGTTTTTTAATGCAATTGGAAACTGAATGGAATTGTAGCGTAATACTGAATCAAAATGTGGATAGCTAGATAATCTATGAAGATTTTGTTTAGCGGGATGTAAAGCGGAAACCAAGCAGAGAAAGCAATGTTCTTCGTTATTTATTACATTTACCACAGCTCGTTTTTTGCTATAAAGTCCGGAACCGAAACAATCGTTGAACACCCTCCTTTAAGCTGATCATGATTGTTTATATTTACCTTCGACTGTAAAACTTCTTGGATTGCCCAACCTGAATCCTTTTTGCTAAATTCTTCCAATCGCTTCGATATCTTGTCCAATACGTTCTCCTTATACTACTGCTTGAGATTGGTGTTTAAATCTATTTTGCCAGTTGTAGGCTTAACAAAGTTAGCGGTGAATATTACATAAGCTTTCAACATTGACTTTTTTAAGCAAGCAACAATCTTGCGTTTAAAACTAGCCAACGCCTTGTCTAAGAACACTAGAGTATCTTTATAACTTAAATTGGTAATTATTCGACTTCCAAAACAAGATTCTACATCATGCCAAACCAAATGCCTTTGCCTATGACTTCTAGAAAGCGTTGCATCAATACCTTTACCTTGGTATTCCAAAGAGCGTTTCAAGTGTTTCAATCGTACAAGGTAACATTTAAGATGTGCCAAATTAGACTCCAGTCTACTAGGATTTTCCTGGTGATTGTCTTCGTATACCTTCTTTTTAATTGCAAGTTTTAACAGATTTATGTTTGTCTTAATAATGATGATGTGTCTGATAATTTCATCAACCGATTTAATTAGATTCATACACTTCGGCCACCGTTTCAGAATTCATGATAGTTGTTCTTTACAATCACCAGCTAAATTACTTAATAATTAATATCTGTAGAGATTTATTGACTATTTATACATAAAAGTGTTCCGACGTAAGCAAAACAACTGTAAAGGATTTTATTCTATATGTATACAAAAAATGTATACAAAATGTTATAAAACGTATGATTGATAAGCAAGTTTCAGAATAATGCAAAATTGCAATAGAATTTATTCCTATGCATTCAAAATAATTGCATAGCGAATTGCTTTTGGAAGCAGTTGTTAAAATCATCTTTATTTACGTTTTGATTCTTGACCTAAGCTAAATAAAGACGATTTTCAACCATGAGTGGTTTAATTCCGAAAGAATGTTCAGGAAAAAAGTAGCAAGCAATTTATAATTTCCAACCGTGAGCACTTACAAATCTAGTTCTATATATAAAGAAAAGTATCAAATTACGTTTATTCTTAACAGTAGCGTCGACACGACCTTGTACCTTTCATTTATGCTCTTGTTTACGGAAAATATGCTTGCAGTATTATTTTTTGCTAACATGCCGTTTCTTATTTAATGAAAATGTATTTTATGGTTAGCTATAAAATTAGACATTTGCAATTTTTTCAGAAAATAAAGCAAATTTGAAATCTTGCTGACAGCTTTACTATTTTTTTGCAATTTTTCAGACAATGAACCAAATTCGTTATTTTGATAAGAGCATCATTGGATTGTATGGGATGAATGAGGTGATATAGATATGCTAATTATAGGGAAGGACCAATTGCTTTTTGTAGCAATACCGATGGCAGTGGAGCGGTTATGTAATAACTAAAAACAACTACAACAAACTACGTAATAAAGGGTATAAATACCTTAAAGCCTGTGCCGCTCGGGGCCATAAAAGTTCACACACAAAAGCTTGCGGACAACCAAGAACACGCACGTTTGGGTGATGGTGTCGCTTCCAAAAGCTCTCATACCACTCGCTTCTGCAACGGTTCAAGTACGACTGTGTTCACGCACTTCCACTGTCGGTATAAATGTTTCACTAAAACTGTAGGATACCCGCACGAATAGTATTTATTGTCACCAATACCGATAAATGTTCGATGATGACGTAACATACCGCCCACCAAATTCATAGAATTTTGAAAAGGAGGGAAGTAGGTTGGGTGAAGGAAATCACATGGGATTTGACCTTGCTAGGAAAACAGGTAACGAAAGATAGGGTGGTACACTACAGCGAGCGATATTACCAACTCTGCAAAAAATAAAAATATTTATGTAAATAAGCAAATATTTAAAAATAATATACTACTATACATGTAAGAAATGTGTATATACATCTAAACATAAAATAAAATTAAAATACCGGTAGCGGCGCTAGTTTGACCAAAGGTCGTTTTAATGTGCCATGTGCAGTTTTGATCTCAGCGACACGTATAATACCGTCCGCACCGGGAAAAGTATTAATAATACGACCAAACTTCCATTGAAGTGGAGAAAGCTGGTCGTCCTTGATGAGGACAATAGAGTCCTTTTCAACTTGTCGGACACCTACCTTAGAGTGCCATTTAACCTTCTGATTCAGAGTATGTAAGTACTCATGGCTCCAGCGAGCCCAAAAATCTTGATGGAGTTTTGCAGGAGTTTCCACCTGCTCTTTAATGGTAAAACGTTGGTTGAATGGTCCTCATCTGGTGGTGCAGAAAGAGGCTCCATAGTTAGGAAATGACCTGGTGTTAAACAACGCAAGTCATTTGGATCCGAACTCAAAGCGCAGAGTGGCCTTGAATTTAGAACAGATTCAATTTAAGTAAGAACTGTGTAAAGTTCCTCAAAGGTAAGTTTTTGTTCGCCGATTACGCGAGCTAGGTGTGTCTTTACCGACTTAACACCGCTTTCCCACAAGCCACCGAAGTGAGGGGCGCTAGGTGGATTAAACGACCACTTTATCTTTTCTGAGGTTACTGCACTATGCAGATAACTCATAAGCTGACGATAGGCACCTACAAAATTTGTACCGCAATCACTAAATATTTGAGAACAGCGTCCTCGACGTGCTATAAATCGTCGCAAAGCGGCAAGAAACGCGTCTGCCGACAAATCCGAAACAAGTTCAATATGTGCTGCCTTAGTGGCAAAACAAACAAAAATGCAAATATAGGCCTTAAGAGTTTTAGAACTTCGTAGGCGGTTAGCCTTTATTAAAAGAGGGCCAGCAAAATCAACACCAACAATACTGAACGGTTTGATTTGGGTAATACGTGCTGCCGGTAGGTCTCCCATAGGAGGAGTTACCAGGACCGGTTTGGTACGAAAACATCTATGACATGATGATAAATAATTTCTGATTGAATTTTTAATAGAAAGGATCCAGAAATTCTGTTGGATAAGATACGCTGTGGTATTAACACCGGGATGGCAATACCCTTCATGAGTTGACCGAATGATAAGTTCGGTTAATCGGTGCCGCTGAGGCAATAACGCAGGAAACTTTTCGAAATAGGAAAGCGAAGAATGTGTCAAGTGCCCACCTACTCTTAAGATATTTTGTGGATCAACAAATGGAGAAAGTTTTCGCAAGCTTTTAGGTAATTTACGGTTTGCCTTGATCGAAGCTATTTCCTTTGAAAATGTAACATTTTGTACATGCCGAACGATAATCATGAGAGCATTGTGTAATTCAATGTCTGTTAAGGGACCCGTATGACGTTGAGCCATGGGTTTAGAAAATCTATAAATGTAAGCCACGATGCCTTGGATTTTATATAACGATGAAAAGCGACTTAGTAAAATGTCAATGACGTTTGGATCTGTTTGAGCGACAAATGTTAGGATCTTCTTTTCCGTAGTTACCTCAGCAATTGAGGTTGACAATGTTGGTTGAGGCGGCCACGTGTCACTAGGGTAGTGAAGCCATTCAGGCCCCGCCCACCATAGCGAACATGAAATAACCGCGCTTGGCATTAATCTCCGTGATGCAGGATCAGCCGGATTATGCAAAGATTTAATATAAAACCATCGGCTAGGTGCAATGATTTCTTGAATGTGGCTAACACGGTTTGCCACAAAAGTTTTCCACCGAAAAGGTGGAGAACGTATCCAAGTGAGAGCGACCGTAGAATCACTCCACGCTGAAACATCGGAGATTTCAATCAAGCCTTGATAAGACCGAATGGTAAAAGAAAGTAAATCGGTTAATAAAACGGCGGCACATAATTCCAAACGTGGAATTGAAATGCGCTTAATTGGAGCTACTTTTGTTTTAGCGGTTACAAATTGTACAGTTATTTCTCCAGTAGTTTGATTTATGAACTGGAAATACACTACCGCTGCATACCCTACCTTGCTAGCATCGCAAAACCCATGCAAATGACAAGTAAAAGGATCCGAAGGGGGTAAACAACGTGGTAACTTTAATGACGATAATAACGGCAACTCTTCTTGATACTGCTGCCATTGAGACGAAATGTCTGCTGGTGGGATGTCATCCCAATTTAAACCTACCATCCACAGATGCTGGATTAGGCGTTTCGCAAAAAGTGTTAGTGGGGCTAAAAATCCTAATGGATCATATATTCTGGCAACTTGCGCAAGTATGTTGCGCTTTGTACATATTGGGTTTAATGGTTTAACCCGAAATGAAAAAATATCTTCTGTAGGTGACCATTGAAGACCCAATATTTTTATTGATTCGTCAGAATCGAAATCTAGAGAAGTATATTGGCAAAAATCTGACGGTATGCCTTCCAAAATAGAAGCTGAATTAGAACTCCATTTTCGAAGTTCAAAACCAGCCGAATGTAAAAGTCGAATAAGTTGATCTTTAATTTCGCGGGCCGATTGTATAGAATCTCCACCGGCGACGAAATCGTCAATATATAGATTTGACCGTATAGCCTCAGCGGCTAACGAAAACCTTTTGCCTTCGTCAATGGCTAATTGCTGAAGGGTTTTTAATGAAAGATAAGGCGATGACTTAATACCATAGGTCACTGTATTAAGCTGATAAGTATGAATGGGTTCTTCTGCGGAGAACCGCCGCACAATTAATTGAAACCTTCGATGATCTTCGGTAACCAAAATTTGTCGATACATTTGGCGAACATCACAGGTAAAAACGAAACGATGAATTCGAAATTTCAATAAGATTGACGAAATGTCATTTTGGAGACTAGGTCCAGCCAATTGAGTGTCATTAAGTGACACGTTGTTTTTAGCCTTTGCAGAGGCGTCAAAAACCACACGAATTTTAGAAGTATGACCTTCCTCTTTAAACACAGGGTGATGGGATAAAAAATAATTATCGTTCCCAACGGGCGGAGAATCGAGTAATGCCATATGACCCGCATCAAGATAGTCCTGCATGAAATTGTTGTATTGGGCGCGTAGCTCCGGTTGAGCATGCAATTTGCGCTCCAACGAAAATAGTCTTTTTTTAGCCATGTCAAAGGAATTATCAAAAACGGGCAAAGTATCGTTGAACGGTAACGCAACAATAAAACGACCGCTAGGGTCACGAGAAAACGTGTTTTCAAAATCAAGTCTGCCTTTTCTTCTTCTGGAGAAGTATAAGGCTTGGATGGCAACTCTTCTATCTCCCAAAACCGCCTTAGGGTCTGGTCGATAGGATCTTCTACAGAAGTAAAAATGCTTGGACAGTATCAGACTGCAAGCTTTTGTGGGACCAATAATAGTCCAACCAAAAATTGTATTTATGGCGGCAGGCTGAAGAAATTTGCCATGTATAACACCGCCATTGATGATGAACGGATAAACATCTGCTCCAAGGAGCATGTCAATAGTTCCTGGAGAGTTCCAGGTCGGGTCTGCAAAGTGCAAGCCGCATAAGTGTTCCCAATTATTAGGAACTTCAACGCTGGGTAATTTGCCAGATATTGACGAAAGCACAAAAGTTGTGACTTCTAGAGATTTTTCAGAGTCTAACATAGAGCGAATGGTGCAGCTGACGGCACCCCTATTGACCGCTGAAGTTGTCTGCCCAAGTCCATAAATCGGAACTTGAGAACGTATGCGTGGAAGCCAAAGTGTGCTCACGCAATCGTCTCGAATAAAGCTAGCTTGGGAGCCAGGGTCTAAGAGTACCCTGATCGGTTTGTATCTACCAGACCGGTCTTGAACTTCCACAACAGCAGTGGAGAGTAAGACAGTAACCCCAGGATTTAAATTCGTCTGTGAAGACAAAACATTTGCCGGAATAGGAGAGGCTGACTGCGTCCTATTGGCATTTTTATGCATATGTGTAGCGGTCGGTTCAGCTGAACGGCTAGAAGCAAGTTGCGCTTCAAAATGTAGCAAGGTATGATGCGGCTTGGCGCAAGTTCGACAGGAATTATAAGATTTGCATTGCATGGACGCATGGTCTGTTCGTAAGCAATTTAAACAAAGGCATAAGCGTTTGACAATGTCGAAACGTTCTGTCGGAGTTTTCTTTAGAAACGATTGACATCTGTAAATTAAGTGATTGCCTTTGCAAGAAGGACAATGGTGCGAAAATAAATTCTTTGAGTCACTGGAGCTACTTGGTGTATCCAGTGAAACTACGTTAGAAGAAACTTTTGGTTTAAATTGAAACGCTGAGGATTTCTTAGGCACTGATGTGTGAGATGTATGGACAGTCGTCGAATAAGAAACAGGTGCGGTTGAAGAAAAGGTTTCCAACGCTGCACATTGTTGAGTTAAAAAATATCTCAAATCATCGAAATTGGGTATTTGCTTCGGATCCGATTGGAGTTCGAAGCGTAGTCGAGGACATACTAGAAAGTACCTTGTGTTATTAACTAACAACCAATGCAAGAATTAAGATATACAACAAATTTGTGTGTCAGATAACAAGTCCTGGTGTTAATAAACAACTTGGCAATCATATACTAGATTTTTTACGTTGTCTGGATGTACTTTTAAGGGGAACATTTGCGTCTACTTTGGCCAAAGAACATGGTATTACGCGACTGGAAGCGACAATATACAACTGTACAATTGGAAGCTATGTCAGTGCGGAACGGGTGTATAATCCCCTAAAAGACTGTTTAACCTTATTGGAAGATAGTAAGTTATACTTCCTAAAGGCGCCAATGTACTCGGTACCACTTGCCAAAATGTTGCGTAAGCTATCGGACAAGCTACAAAATAGCTGCTGTTTAGCGTATAATGACCTACTACAGTACATGTATTGGGGGAATGGCAATACAAAGAAATTGACGGGGTTGCAAATTAAGTTGTCCGAAAAACCAAAGGGAAAAATTGATAAAGTATGTGCTTTCGGCTTTTAGTTGTAACTATTTACCTGTAAATTATTTGGAGATAGTAGAGAAGGAAGACAGCCAAGATAAAATAAAAATCTTACACAAGTGCTACATTAAAGCAGGTAGTACATATTTTACACAATCTGCAACGCCATATTCTACAATTCCAAAAGAAATAGTCATTTCGGAATTGGGGTTGATAGATATGCCTAACATTCGTCCAGAGGTTGTACGACAACGCGTAAATATTGGCAGTAAACTCTATCCGTTTACGCTAAAGGAAATTGCCCCATTATGCACGCCATACGCTGTAAGTGGAAGAAAAAGACAACTGGAATTAGAGGAAATGGATGCAAAAAAGGCGAAAATTGGACTACATGGAAAACACGGCTACAATACGCGAACAATACAAAGATGTGTTAGACAAAGAACATCTTATTAGAGAAAATGAGGAAGAATTAAAAGATTATTTTATGAGCCGATGGACTGACTTAGATACATCTGGTTTCTTCAAGTTGTATGCATTTGTGGCTAGTAAAAAAGACTCTTTTAGTTATGTAGGCGTTCTTGCGGGAAAGTATGGTACTTAATTCGTATATATTTTAAAAGGTTATTCTAAAAACGTATTTATCGAAATGGCGGTTAACATAGACGACCTAAGGAATGCGGGTTTCGTAACCTTTGCGTACACCACACGCAAAGGGGGTCCTTTAAACATTGTATATTTGCCTAGTAAAGAACCTTTCGGATCATTTAAAACCGAGGGGCTTACAACCTATAACAACCATATAGTTCCAAAAGTGGTGGACATGCAACTATGCAACAGTGAGTGGAAGAATAAGGATTATCCTCCAATACCGACAAGAAGAAGTCGATCAAGCTAACAAGATACGTATGCAAGATATCGGGAGAGAGCCGCGATTAAAAGATTGTCACAAGCTGCAAGAATTACACGAAGGAATGGATCTGGTTGTCGGTGGAATCAAAGACTTTATATATAGAGACAAACTTCGGTACATTTTACAATTCGAAAACCTAGACGGTCTCTATGTATCAAACTATTGGCTAGAAAAGGAGATAGAGGACTTTGGTGTCAATTTAAATTTTAAGCTGCGAATAAAATTAGATAAAATTAAAACCGCTCCAAACAAACATAAAGAAAGGACTGTCTTCTGTGTATAACTTTGTATTAAAATTAAGTTTAAATGGCTCCATGCTTGGCATTAAATATTTTAAAATTTTGTTATGTATGTCAGAATAAACATCTTAGAATAGTATTACATTGCTCTTTATTTACAAAAGGCTGTGACGTTACCACAAAATAGCAGTCGCACAGAGAGGGGTGCGCATAGGTAGGGGCGCGCACGCGCAGGGGTGCGCATGGACAGGGGTGCACACGGGCTGGGATGTGTCTGGGTGTACACGAGGGAAGCGGATGTTAACAGTCACCAAGCATCTAATTCTTTATTTGGTGTGGAGTACTTGCCGGTGTATGTATCCGGAGTAAAAACACGATTTGTACACGCAGGTTATTAATAAAATTAGTTTATCGAGCGAAGATGACAAAAGGTATATCATTCCTAATAGTACAACAATCTACGCATAGAGGCATAAAGATATAAGATAGTTGTTTATATTTGTATAGATTTTGTAAGTCTATTGTATATATTAGTTTTTAAATTCCATAATTTTTAAGTTCCTCGCTCTTTTTCCAAATCTTTCCTGCTTCTATCCTGGTTGACAGAGTATACGTGTTACCTCCACGTGGTGTTTGCGGGACACAGCGGTTTTAGATTTCTAGGGAAACGGTTGGTTAAAGCATACGTCTTGGGTAGCGAAAAAAAAGGGTTTTAAAGATGGAGTTAAATAAAGATGGGTAAAAATTAGTCTTTAAAAGGCATAACTTTGTATGGGGTGGTCCTATTTAAAATCTATTTACAGATTTGGGGTTCCTAGAAAAATTTAATATTAGTTGATACCAAACAAAATATAGTTATCTTAAAAGAGTGACTACCCCGCAGATAATAAATACAATATACCGCTTGTCGACAAAAAAGTTGTAGGAAAATTTAAAGACGAATTTAATGGGGGCCCTAGGTGTTAGTGTATGGAAGCTCATCGGACCGTTGGATTCAAAAAGAACAGTGCGGCGAAATGTATGGCGGTTCCCGTTAGAATAATCGAAAGTTGTTAATCGATCGTATTAGATGTTTAAATATGCGAAAGTGTAAAAGCGTACATAAGCAAAATTTAATTATCAGACAAAATAGTACGCGATGTGCTATACTTATAAAGAAAGTATAAAATGGTGCTTTGGATCGGTCCTAGCAGTAAAAAAGGCTACTGACTTTTTCTAGCAACTACAAGAATAGCAATAGCGCGGAGAAGGGGTATGCATGTATTATACAGCGCACTGTTACTATAAAATATGTTAGTTTACGGGAAGCTCGCACGTGAACAAATTAAATTTTATTCTATAATTAACCGCGGTCGTAAAAATGGGGAATTAATGGATAATTTTAATGCCGCTAAGCATATACTTTCGCTTGGTGATTCATTTAGAAAATATTAGTAGATAGGTAGGGCCGGTCCTAATTCAAAACGTGACAGACGTATTTTCCATATGTAAAATACACGTGCGCCGTTTTGAATTAGGATCGGCCCTATATAATTTCAATGTAAAATAGTTGTGAAAACATGAATTCTTATATACTTTCAATGTAAAATACTTGTGGGCACGTTTTGAATTAGGATCGGCTTTATATTACTTTCAATGCAACATACATACTTCAAAACACACGTATGTTGAAAAATGTAAGTGCAGAGAAAATGTGTGTAGATGTTTTGAATTTGGTTTTCTAGCGAGAAGTTATAAAGTATGACAGATGCAAAATATCGCATTCAAGTCAATTGTGTTTAATTAAAGTGGATTCTGATTTATGTTTTTTATTTATGTTTAGAGGCTGCAAATACACATGGGCCGGTTTCAATTCAAAATGTGTTCACTCTTGTGATAGGTTGAAAAGTGGGTTGGCAAAGTACGCAGATGGTGGTAATCTGCTATATAAGGAGATTGCTCTTAATATTAATTTAATTAGTCAAAGAAAAGCAATATGGATTTTAATACTCTTAATAAAACCACATATCGCAAACCTTATGTAAATTCAAAAGATCTTGTAGTGAATAAGAGGTTTGAAGTTTTAAAAGTGAAAACAATCGAAGCAAAATATGGAGAAAGAGTATTAGTGGAAACAGAAGAGTTCAAGAGTATATTGCCATTGAGATATTTTGAATACCTTCAAGCACATGGAGTGAAACAATTAAATGAAAGTATTGGCTCGAACAAACACGTGTACATAACTAGTAAGGGATCGATCGGTCTAACTGTCAACATAGAATTTTCAGAATAATATGTCACTAATCTAAGAAATTAGTTTATTATTATAATAATATACATCTTGTTCTTTACTGTATAAAGTTCTTTACTTGTATAAAGAATGATGTATTAAATTAAAGTGGGTTCTGATTTATGTGCGTTTCACTTTGAGTTTACTACCTTGTTTAGAGAAAGTCTTGTTTCAAAAGAGAAACTTTTATAAAATACTTTTTTATTTTACAAATTGTTGAATATTTTGATCTAACTATTTATAAATGAAAAAGTATTTATTAACTCCCGTTCTTGAAGTATCTGCTGCTCCCTTGCAGCCAGTTCCTCTCTTTTTCGCTTTATTATTTCTAGTTCCAAATCTATACGACGCAGTAGCTTCTCTCCACGCTTTTTAAATGCGTTAAGCAACTCTACTGTGTCATCTTCGTAGGATTTGTCATCTTCACAGCAAACAGCCATATTAGATTCTGTACATAACTTTTTCATAGCCAACATGTTTTTGCCTGATCTGTGAGCATAACATAAAAGATTATTGTAGGTTCACCTTTTCTTTTGTATACTACCTGATGTTTCTGAGAGGATCAGAGTGTGTCAACGATCCGATGATAGCCTCAGAATTTCCAGAATGGTTTTTTGATCTAATGTAACTTATAAATTAGTAGTGTTTTAAAAAAAAACACATGTATAAATGTGAAAAAGCACTTACCGTGATATATCTATTACGTCACTATCAAAAATAGCAGCAGTGTCGAGTTGAGGCGAAGAAGAACCAAAAACTTCTTTAATCAAGTCTTCGTCAGAATGTAATATAATTTGCTCTAGAACTTTTTACGTTGGTACTACTACAATTTTTGATTGATGATAAGTTACTCATTTTTAAAAGTTGCTAGTAATAGTAACCAATAATTATACAAGAGATCTGATTGAATACTGTTGGTAAAATCTACGTGAAGTATTTATATTAAATAATAAACTGATCTCTTAAAAAAAAATTAAAAATTTGCATCGTTTTCTGAAAAAATTAGCTCTGTAATCTATTCTAATGAACAAAACAGTATGTAAGAGATTATAATTATACCTCAGCAGAAATAATGAATTAGATTCATTGTCTGAAAAAGAAATTGCAATGAAGGCACATAATAAAAACCTAAATTAGATTAATTTCGTTTTAGATTACCGCTGACATAATTTATATGCATATATAGGTAATTGTGTGTTTACACGATTTATGCCGAATAAAGAAATTTTTTTTAAAGGTACTGCTCAGCAGAAATAATGAATTACATTCATTGTCTGAAAAAGAAATTGCAATGAAGGCGCATAATAAAAAAAACTTAAAATTAGATTAATTTCGTTTTATATTACTGCTAGCATCATTTATTTTCCATAAAAAATTTTTCGTTTTAAAAATAATGCAATGCAAATGATCCTTAACTAGTAATATATATAGAATAAGTTTTAGATTACCGCTGACACAATTTATATGCATATATAGGTAATTTGTGTGTTTATGCGATTTATGTCGAATAAGAAATTCTTTAAAGGCACTGTTATATGATAAAACTGCAGAATGTTTTTTTAATACTGGGTTTTTAAAAACCATGAGTGCGTGTAAATTATTAAACTAAGACGGTTTAATCTGAGACATTTTTTCAAATTTGCTTTGTTTTTATTAAAGATTTCATATGTAACTATAAAAATAGCGCTGTAATGCTAGAGTATTTTCTGTACACACATCATAAATCAAAGGTCGTATAAAACATTTTTATTACTATACTGCAAACAAGAAATTTTTTGTTGTAAACGCAGCTGAATGAAAAATGATGTTGTATGCTAATTCTTTTTACAGTTGTTTTGCTTACGTCGGATGATATTCTTATATAAATAGTAAATAGAGCTATACGTATAAAGTAGTGTATTTGATTTGTATATAATCATGAATTCTGAAACCGTGTCCGAGATTAGTAGCGCTATTTCAGGTCATACTCGAAAAAATTAGATTTGGCATGATGTACAATCATGTTTTGGAAGTCGAATAATTACGGGACTTATTACCAATTTAAGTTATAGAGATCCTCTAGTGTTCTTAGACAAGGCGTTCGCTAGTTTTAAACGCAAGATTGTTGCTTGCTTAGAAAAGTCAATGTTGAAAGTTAATGTAATATTTGCCGCTAACTTTGTTAAGCCTACAACTGGCGAAATAGATTTGAAAACGTTTCCTACTGCAAATCGTCACATCGATATAAATACCAATCTCAAGCTGTGGTATAAGGAGAACGTATTGAACAAGATTTCGAAGCGACTAGAAGAATTTTGCGAGAAGGATTCTGGTTGGGCAATCCAAGAAGTTTTACACTTGAAGGTAAATATAAACAATCATGATCCACTTAAAGGAGGGTGTTCAACGTTTATACCGGTTCCGGACTTTATAAAAAAAAAAGCTGTGGTAAATGTAATATATAACGACCAACATTGCATTCTTTGGAGCTTGGTTTCCGCTTTATATCCTGCTAAACAAAATAGTCAGAGAATATCTAGCCATCCACATTTTGATTCAGTATTACGCTACAATTCAATTCAGTTTCCAATCGCATTAAAAGACATAAAAAAAATTGAGAAGCTTAACAATCTCGCAATTAACCTATATTGTATAGAAAATACTAAAATACTACCATTTTGTTTAAGTGAAAATTTTAAAAAAATTGAACCTATTAATCTGTTAGTTTTAAATAATGATTCCTTACAATATTCTCGTCCGACAAATGCTAATGAGAATCACTTTCATTTTACTTGGATTAAGGATATGTCAAAATTATTTGCAAAACAGTTGTCTTCACATCACCATAGAAAATTTTTTTGTTATAGATGTTTAAATAATTTTAGTACAGCAGCATTACTTAGGCGTCATTCGAATTATTGCGAAAAACAGAATACTTGCTCAATAAGATTACCCGAAGAATCCGAAAAGTATCTAACATTTAAACATTTCCACTATCAAGAAAAAGTATCATTTGTAGTTTATGCAGATCTCGAATGTATATTAGAACCATGCAATGAGTCGGAGGTAATATTAAACACAGTTCGATACCAAAGGCATATACCCTTTAGTGTAGCGTACTATTTGAAATGCTCGTATGATAATAAATATTCCAAATTTCAATTGTATCGCAGAAAGGATTGTATAGAATGGTTTGTTGCTCAATTGAAACTGATTTCAGAAACGACTAATAAAATTTTCTGTAACCCAAAACCTATGAATCCTTTAACAGAAGAACAAAAGTCAGCATTTAAATTTGCCCTTCACTGTCACATTTGCAATAAACCTTTTAGTATAGATGATATTAGAGTTCGCGATCACTGCCACTTTACAGGTGAATTTCGAGGAGCGGCTCATCAAGATTGCAACATCAATTATCATAATTCTTATATGATACCAGTAGTTTTTCATAACTTATCAGGCTACGATTCGCATTTCATTATTAAAAAAATCTCGTTAGAGTTTGCAGGTTCGTTAAGCATTCTACCAATAAATAAGGAAAAATACATATCTTTTACAAAATATGTGAAAGGTATGAAAGTTAGTTTTAGATTTATCGATTCATTCAGGTTTATGGCATCTAGCATCGAAAAATTAGCTTCCTACTTAGATGATAATAATAAATCCATCACCAGGGAAAATTGTAACACCGATAATGAGTTTCAGTTACTTACGCGTAAAGGCATATTTCCCTATGATTACATTAACTCTTGGGATAGGCTCAATGAAACCGATTTACCCTGTAAAACAGCATTCTTTAATCGTTTGCGCAATGAAGAAATCTCAGATGAAGACTACAATAATGCTAAACACGTTTGGCAAACATTTAATATAAAAACACTAGGGGACTATTCAGACCTATATTTAAAAACAGATATACTGCTCTTGACTGATATATTTGAAAACTTTAGAAAAACTTGTATGTTCACGTATAAGTTAGATCCGCTTCACTACTTCACGGCTCCTGGTTTAGCTCTAGATGCAATGTTAAAAACGACGAACGTTAAACTCGAGTTGCTTACTGATATTGAAAAAATAATGTTTTTAGAACGGGGAATTCGTGGCGGTGTTTCTCAATGTTCGAATAGATATGCTAAAGCAAATAACAAATATATGAATGCAGATTATGATCTAAATTTCGATTCTAAATATTTAATGTATTTTGATGTTAATAATTTATATGGGGCTGCAATGTCTGAATATCTTCCATATGGAGAATTTGAATTTTTAGATGGTACCAGTCCAGATATAGTACATTTAGACATACTTAATATTCCCGATGATTCTGATGTAGGATATATTTTTGAATGCGATTTACACTACCCAGTATCTTTACACGAAATTCACAGTGACTTACCTTTGGCGCCTGAACATATGATACCACCATTACCTTCTAATAAATCAAACTTAAAGAAATTACTTACAACTTTATATCCAAAACTCAACTATATTATTCACTACAAGAATTTAAAAATGTATTTAAGCTACGGTTTAGAACTGAAAAAGATTCATAAGGTTCTTCGGTTTAAACAAGCTCCTTGGTTAAAAGAATACATTGATTTGAATACGAAATTAAGACAAGTCAAAAAACAGTTTCGATATATGCTTTTATAAAAATATGATAAATTCGGTTTATGGAAAGATGATGGAAAACGTACGGAAAAGGAAAGATGTGAAATTAGTGACCAAATGGGAAGGACGGTTTGGAGCTCGTAGTTACATAGCGAAGCCTAATTTTCATAGTTGCACTGTGTTAGACAAAGATCTAGTCTTAATAGAAATGAATAAATTAGAGGTTTATTTAAACAAACCCATTTATGTAGGTTTCTCTATTCTAGATATTTCAAAAACCTATTTATATGAATTTCACTATAGTTATATAAAATCGCAATTTGCTAACAAAGCAAAGCTGCTGTACACAGACACGGATAGTTTGATATACGAATTTAGCGTTGAAGATATTTACTCTTATATCAAACAAGATATTCATAGATTTGATACTTCCGATTACGACCCTTATAACAAATATCATATTCCATTATCAAATAAAAAAGTTCCTGGTATTATGAAAGATGAAAACAATGGTGATATTATGCTAGAGTTTGTAGGGCTTAGATCTAAAATGTACACTTACAGAGTTCAGGATAGGATAATAAAAAAGTCAAAAGGATCTTCCTTAGCAAGTATTAAGCAAATTTCTTTTGACGATTATAAGAATGCTTTGTTTTATAAACAGACTGTACAGAAACAGCAATGTTTAATTAGATCAGTCAAACATGATGTCTGTACTATTAAACAAAACAAAATTGTTCTTAATCCAAGTGATGATAAAAGAATTCTTAGTACCCCAACCACTGATACTAAACCTTGGGTATAACTATACACTCAGAAATGACTTGTAAAGCTTCAACCACTGGCTCAAATAAAGAATGCAATTTATTTTATCTCGATTAACATATAATATTTTTTAGTTATAAAACTTCAGTGTTATGTTTATACCTGCACAAGTACGCCGTTTTTCGTTTTTGGATGTATCTAAAAAATAGGATACCTTTCAATCTGCCCGAGTTTGAACTATATTAGTATAAATGTATTGTAGAGAAAAGTAGTAGTAGTAACCGTTCTGTTTAAAAAAAAAATCCAGCTTGTTAATAACATACCAGTTAGTTTATTTGAGAAATGTATAACAAAATTTTTATTTAAAATTGTCAATGTTTATGGCTATTTACTAAATCACTTAATAATTCAAACATGTAAAAGATATTGTAAAAACATGTAAAAATATTAATAAATAGACTGTGATTGCTAAATGATTTATTGTTTTTTCATAATTTGTAAAGGTACAGTAATAATAATAATAAAGTAATTATAATATTCTTATGCTGTTTGAGAGTGGATTGTATTTGACTATCTTATCATGAAGTATAAGGCAATGACAAGATGTATTTGGCAAAACGTTTCTGCTAGTTTCAATTTCTAATCTAATATCGACAGTACCAGATTTTAACGCTTCGTTTTGTCTAGAACAATCTATGACTACTAATGGTGCAATACTTCGTAAATCTTCAGGATTAAAAAGTGGTTCATTTTCCTTTTCGTCGTATGATTGCTGAAACTGAGCATACATCTCATATAACAACGCAGTCTGTTTATTCTCGAACTTCAAATTTAAGTTATCGTACGGGAAAATTTCTGAATTTAAATATAGTTTCATGTTGGTTAAATAGCAATGATCAAAACGACTGTAGTTGCTCATGTATCTATTTTTTGGTTGGTTTGAAACCAACAATCACAAATCTTGGTTTTTCTAATTGTGTTGTTGTTTTAATGTTCAATGTATGACGTTGCGTTTCTTGTAGAAGTTGATATTCATGCAACTCCCATCCTCTAAATGGAATATGCAAATCCTGATTTTGTGCAACGCATTCTATTAAATTAATTCGTTGAGTATCATCAACGGCTACATGCGGCATTTTCCATAAAACTTTGTTTAAAACAACTTTTATTTCTTCATCGGGTGTAGGATTAATTATAGCATTAGTATCAAAACTAGAACGTAGTAAAACTAACTCATGACGGAGGTTTAAAATAATTTTTTTAAAATCTTCGCATAATCCGAGAACCATTGAAAGGTTTATTGTAACGTTAAAATTCCCATTGGCATCAACTATTTGCGAATCATCCATAGGAAACCACCCAGCGTTTTCTAAATGTTTACTTTGATTGCTATTATATGAAACATATCCCTTCATTATAGACGTTAATCTAGAATTCCGAACACGATCTACAATGATACCACCAATCTCATATCTAATTTCATCAAAAAGCAGCAAAATTCCATTATTTACAAACTTTGCTGTCTGAGACGGCGTTCCATCTGTTCTAATTAATTTGCCTTCTATGTACAGCATGCTCTTCGATGGTAAGGTGTATACATCTTGTTGTTGTATAGGGATTCGAATTTCATCATTATTGTTTAAAGATGTGTTAGCATAAGGTTGATGAGTATGTTTTTCAATATTAACAATTGCATTGTTGAAATAACCTTTTTTACGCACGTTCAGTATTTCACTATTCATTCTACTTTTTTTAATTAAATAAATGCAGTCCTAACGATTGTAGAAACTGCCGGTTTGTGTTGTTAGCGGTCTTGAAACAATCAATCGAGTGTCGATTGCTTTGAAATTTCTAGCATTTATAGCAATTCTTGACATGTTGCGTGCATTATACTTAATACCCATGGCTATTACAGATTTTTTTTTTAATGAAACCTTACAGTTAGCAGTTCTCCTCTGAAATTAACTAAATTTCCATCTTGATCTAACACTTTAACTATTATTTCATTTATTATACGTACCTGATTGGTAGATATATAATCGTAGGTGGGCACTCGACAATTTTAAAACCTGCAGGTACTTGAGGAAAAAATTCGTGTATTACATGGGCTGGTTTACTATTTAAATAGGATCCACTTGCAATATTACAATCGATTAAAACTGCATTCAGTTTACAAATGTTGATCGCGTAGTCTGCATGATGCGTGACATATGCTAGCAATTTTCGCGGATTGAAACCAAGTAGAGAACCAATTGAATCCTTTTTGGTAAAATCCACATCTAGACTACATTTAATACTACATTTAAGTGTATTATTGTCAGCTGTAATTTCTATATACACTGGCGTCTTTCTAGCGCTTTGTGATTGTTCCATACGACCACGCCATCTTTTATCACCTAAAGCTTTTTGAAGATATTTATTAATTTCTCTAATCTCATAAGCACCTTCAAGTATTTCTATGAATTCTCCGTTAGATCCATAATAAAATTTATTATTTATTCCTTTTTCTATGTTTGGAATTGTGTTATAAGACTCAAAATTTGTTAATCCTAATACGTATTCCGAATCATTATCCAAGTTTATAGGCGGATTAAAATTGCTTGTTAAAACTGAAGTGTTTCCCGTTAGAGTAAAAGTGTACGACATGACAACTTCGTACGCAGTTCTATGTACTACTTAGAAATTGTAAGCATAAATGACCGCAAAACACAGTACCGTACGATTGTTCTTGGTTAATGTTATAAAGAATTTTACATTTACCCCCGCTATTCAAATAACTTATCAACTCTGTTGGCGGTCGCAGGTTTCCGTAGCTGTCATAGTAAATAGCACTACTACCGTACTTTTTATAAGAGGTCCAATGCGTGCCTATACCTTCTATTCCATCTAAATTAATTGTACCACATTCTTTTAAATTAACTTTCTTGGGAAGATTGTTTCTCATGAACACTCCACGGAAATATGGTACTTCTAATTGCTTAACAAACTTTATTAATTCTACATTGTTTAGTACTCGATTAGGTAAAATCAAGTTGCGTTCCTTTGAGGTTTTGCAGGGGCTAAAAAAAGACCAAAACCTTTTTTATAAGGTTTGATGTACATGCCGTTTCCGACTGCAATGTCCTCCATTGCCTTGTTATGACGTTGTTTTTCTGCTAGTTGTTCCTTAGCTATTTTAGTATCTGAAACTGCTTTTGCAACAGCAGCTGCACCTCCAGTAAGAGTACCAAGGGCGCTTAGGCCTGCAAAAATTGGTATTAGTGGTAGAAAACCTCCTGTTTTAGGAATTGATATAATACGAGCTGATTTAATATGCTTCTTTTGTTTTGCTGTATTGGCGGCCTTAATTGCTATGTTGATTGCATCCATAATATTAGATCTTTTAGCCTTTTTTAAAGCTGTACGTGCTTGTCTGATAATACTTTTAATACCTAGCGTACTTCTTATTTTACGTTTTTTTATCAGTTTTCTTATTTTATTGATATTTTTTGTTCTCAGTGATGCACAGGCACCCATACCAAGTTTTACTTTAGCTTTCATTGCGGTAGCTACTCCAAATACTGCTACTTTTTCACCTAATGACGAGTCACCAGAATTTAGTCTTTCTGTAGCTAATTGAGCTAACTTCGAATCTGCTTGATGGCGTTTAGATAGATCCTTTTCTTTGGAGTATGCAATATCGTGCTCCTTACAAGCTTCGTCTAACTCGTTTATTCCCTTGTCTCCCCGAGCTAACCGTTCGATTAGTTTTGTGCCCGGACCGCAAAATTTGTAACCCGGAATATGCGCTTCAAATGGTAAATTGTTAATTACAGTATTTAATAGTCCGTTCCCAGTAGTTTTAGAATTATTATATGTAATCATTAGCGGACAACTGTCCTCTCAAGCTGTGCAGTAAATAAATAAAATATTGTGAATTAATGATTCTTTATATACTCGCCGTTTCTTATATATATATATAATTCCACTTTTTTTTACAAATCGAATTTAGTACTAGCAAACATGCGTGTTGTGAAACAATCAACACCTTTACCCATAATCAATAATGACATTGGCGTACAATCCTTAGCTAAAAAGAAAAAACATAGCGTTCTTCTGCCTTCATCTATTCGATGTCTAGTTGTTGGTCCATCAAATTGCGGTAAAACCAACGTTATGATTGGGTTGATAGAACATCCTAATGGTTTAAAGTTTGAAAACGTATATGTTTATTCTAAATCACTTTATCAATCAAAGTATCAATACCTTGAAAGTCTACTGCGACCAATAAAAGGGATTAAATATTATACATTTTCCAGTTCTGATAATATTATATCACCATCTGATGCTCGAAATAATTCTATATTTGTTTTTGATGATGTAGCTTGCGATAAACAAGGTATCATTAGAGAATACTTTAGTATGGGGCGTCATAAACAAGTAGACAGTTTTTACCTTTGTCAAAGTTATACTCGTATACCTAAGCACTTACTACGTGATAATGCTAATCTTTTAGTTTTATTTAAACAAGATGATTTAAACTTAAAACACATATATGACGATCACGTCAATACTGACATGAAGTATGATAAATTCCGTGAAATATGTGCTGCTTGTTGGCAAGACAAATACGGTTTCTTAGTTGTAGACAAAGATAGTGATCCAGATCAAGGAAGGTACCGAATAGGTTTTGATCACTTCATACATATTTAAACCTTGAAAGACGCAAGTATCGTTAGTATCGAAGAATTTTTTTATTACAATAAACTTTTGACGCAATGAACAATGAGGCGATAAAACTTAAAAGAATTTTAATTAAGAAAAGAAACATTGTAAAAAACAAATTGCGCCAGTTAAAAGATAGTGAAGTCGTCCAAGTGGAATCAATATTACCCATAACATTACGATTAGAAACCATTGCTAATAAACTGGATGGGAAAAGTGTGGTAAACAAAGAAAAATTTAAAGAAGAAGAAGAAGAACTGCCTCATAGCAGCGTAAAAAAAATTAAACCTAAATTGCTAAAAAGGAACGTTGACTATATTGATTCGCCGGTTATTGCTCAGCATATACCGAATATAAAAAATGATGCCATAGAGAAAGATGATGATGATGATGTTGAGAATGAATACGAAGCAGAAGTTAATCGAAATGCACAAGAAGCCCAGGAATATATACAAAGCTTTGCCGATTCACCTGGTATGACACATTATCTCGAACAGCTACATCCGATACCTCGAGAATATATTTACAATATGTTTAAAGATGTTAAGAACGAATTTGATCATAAATATGATATTAGTTTTAACCCTGATTCAAATGGTCTTATGATAGGCAATTCGAATTTCGCGTTGGATGATGAAAATGTTCTAATAAATGATTTGAAATACAAAGGTACTCCTGGATTATACGAACTACAGTTTAAAAAATATCCTGTCGGGTACAGTCCGCAAGATCTAAAGTCGTACCTTGATATTGTGAAAAGAACAAATGCTAATAGAAGATATTATTCTGAAACAGAACAAATTCAGGGTAATACTTCATATAAGTACAAAAATATAATATCTACATTAAACATACTTCCCCAAACACCCCGTAGACCTAGAACATTACCTTATAGAAAGCGTCTTGGAGACGGTATGACAATGGAAGTATCAAATAACGCTATAGATTATTTATATTGGAATGATCCCAATGAACTTGTTGATAGATTACGACTTTTAGTTTCATCTCAGACTGCTGGACACACAGGTCACGGCAACGAAATAAATTCGATCATTGAAGAATTGCGTGAGGCGAAAGTGATTAGATGATATGACAATTGACAAATTTGGAAGGCATTTACATAACCGTAAAATAGATATAAGTGAACAGGAATATGAAAACAAAAGTGAAGTTTTTGAAACCTTGATTGAGTATAAGTTACATATGCTACATTACACGGTAGTAGCAACGTTTTACTCTAGTACATTCCTCGACGGTGACAAGACATTCCTTATTTTCAACATTAAACATAATTATGAATTTCCTTATGAGGAAGCAGTCATTGAGAATATTAAAGGATACCCGCAAGACATTGAAATTCTTATAAACGAAAAAAGTTATATAATTGCACAGTTACAAGGATTTTTGCTTAAACGTATGGATGTAATCAGCTTTCGTGACAGCGGTGCTATCATAAACAATACCACAATGTTTCTTGATTTTATATTAAAAGTTCCTTTCAAAGCAAGTGGAGCCCACGAAATTCAAACATAGAAGTATTTATTAATTGTATTTAATAAATCCTGATTAGAAAAAAGTATTATGATAGTTGCTCAATCAAAAGTGAAAGAGGATATAGTAAATGAACTTCATAAACCAGCAAGAATAAATTTCAAGAGACGCAAAGTGATAGTAAAAGGTTTAAATGACCTTCTTCAGACCGATTTGATTGAAATGCTACCATATTCGCAAACAAACAAAGGATTTAAATACATTTTAGTAGTTATTGATTGTTTCTCCAAATACGTATGGACTGTACCACTTAAAAGTAAAACGGGTATTGATGTTACTGCTGCAATAAAAACAATTTTAAATAAATTTAAAAATCCACCAAGAAATTTGCAGTCTGATTTTGGCAAAGAATATTATAACAAACACTTTCAATCCTTAATGCAGACATATGGCATGAACCATTATAGTGTTTTTTCTACAAAGAAAGCATGCATTGTGGAACGTGTAATTAGAACTTTAAAGGGAAAAATGTGGCGCTTGTTTAACCTGAACGGTTCTTACAATTGGATAATAAATTTAAGCGATATTGTGAAACAATACAACAATACAGTTCACAATACTATCGGAGGCAAACCTGTAAAAGTTGATAAATCAAATGAAAAAACTATTCTTAAATCATCATTTACCCACATCAAACTTGCAACCAAAATACCAAAATATTCAATTAAAGACAGTGTGAGGATTAGTAAACACAGGGAAGCATTTACGAAAGGTTACACACCAAACTGGTCAAATGAAATTTTTAAGATTAAAAAGGTAAACGTAACCAATCCGACAACATATATATTAGAAGATCAAGACGAGAAAGAAATCAAAGGTGCTTTTTATGAAACAGAGTTGCAAAAGGTTAAACATCCAGGAATTTACCTGGTAGAAAAAGTCCTAAGAAATAGTGGAAATAAAGTATTTGTAAAATGGTTAGGCTTCTCTAACGTACACAATAGCTGGATCGATAAAAATAATGTTTGCTAGAAGTTGTTATAATAATAGTTAATAAGGCTAACATTGTAAAATTATATTAAAATAAATAATACAGACAAAATCTTTCTATTGTTTTTTATTATTATCAAGCCATTCTTTTAATAAAAAAGTATTTTGTTTTGCGCATTGCAAATTATTATTGATGTGTTTACAACAATGGATGTTATATTTTAAACGATTGTTGATTTTTAACTCCGATAGCTTAGGACAACCTAGTGCAAGCATATCAGTTACAACGTTTTGCATTATATATGTTTCAATCAATTTCTTCTTTTCTAGACCCTTCACAAATACTTCTTCACCGGGTCGGATAATTTGCTTCAAATAAAGCGCTATATATGATGACACCATTCCAGCCGTTGAAGATTCATGCGAAGAAAGACCATGAATTTTCCTTGTCACCCAGTCGTTATGTTTTATATGATCTTGACTCAAACAACTAGACTGCATTGGCAGTTTAAAAATTTGATGCCAAACATCACCTAACAACAAGTCCAAAACCGCAATTTCTTTGCACACAAACTCGTTTTTCTTGTATTTAAATCCCTGAATATCAATTATATACATGTTTGTATGTAAATATACGCAGTAAACTTCGACTAATTAAATTAATATTAGGAGCAATCTCCTTATATAGCAGATTACCACCATCTGCGTACTTTGCCAACCCACTTTTCAACCGATCACAAGAGTGAACACATTTTGAATTGAAACCGGCCCATGTGTATTTGCAGCCTCTAAACATAAATCAGAATCCACTTTAATTAAACACAATTGAATTGAATGCGATATTTTGCATCTGTCATACTTTATAACTTTTTGCTAGAAAACCAAATTCAAAACATCTACACACATTTTCTCTGCACTTACATTTTTCAACATACGTGTGTTTTGAAGTATGCATGTTCCATTGAAAGTAATATAAAGCCGATCCTAATTCAAAACGTGCCCACAAGTATTTTACATTGAAAGTATATAAGAATTCATGTTTTCACATTTTACATTAAAAGTATATAAAGCCGATCCTAATTCAAAACGGTGCATGTGTAACTTCTCGCTAGAAAACCGAATTCAAAACAGCTACACACATTCTTCTCTGCACTTACATTTTTCAACATACGTGTGTTTCATTGAAAGTAATATAAAGCCGATCCTAATTCAAAACGTGCCCACAAGTATTTTACATTGAAAGTATATAAGAATTCATGTTTTCACAACTATTTTACATTGAAATGTTTTCACAACTATTTTACATTGAAATTATATAGGGCCGATCCTAATTCAAAACGGTGCACGTGTATTTTACATGGAAAATACGTCTGAACACGTTTTGAATTAGGACCGGCCCTACCTATCTACTAATATTCAAGCCTACCATTTCCGAAAATATGACGTAGAAGTTATTTAAAATTAAATTGCTTTATTAGTAAGTATTCTGTACACAACAAGTTTGGTATTCCCTTAGTAAAGGTTTAAAGTGTTTTATTAAGTTTTGTTTATAGTAGCACTGCATCTTCTACCACACAACTTGCAACCAATTTGTGTGCGTGTGCTATTACCCTTTTGGATTTTTTAATATGCACGCGATGCGATTATTGATCCGTATAACATGGAAGACGTTTTCGATGTTTCTACTAACTGCATTCGCAGCATGGAAGAAGCGCAACCGGGCGCATGCATTGGTGCTAAATGTATTGGACGAGCAGCAAGGATTGGCAAAAGATGACGTCATTTAGTTACCGCTGAATCCTCAACTTCGCTCGGGTGTTTTCGGAAACCTTTGGTTTGCATTCTATAGGGTACATAAAGCAGGTACGCAAGAGTATACCTTTTAGTTATAAGTTAGTTCGCTTACAAGTTTAACCAAAGTCCTATAGTGCGGATTTTGTTTTGTACTACAATGGACAGCTTACAGCGACACAAGGAAAAACAGCACGGTATGTCATTAAGCCGTAAATGTTTAGCTCCACCAGCTGTTAAAGGGTCTTGTACGAAACAACCACGAATTATGTGTAAAGTATGCGACATGGAAGTGTTAAAGTCTGCATACCCTGGTCATCTACGGAGCAACAAACATAAAAATGCATCAATTACCGCTACTAGCGACGATGGTGTAGAAATGGTTAGCACAGCGTTTAACAACCGTATGGATAGCTATCGCATAAAGAATGCCAGTTTCGACGATGGAGTGTCCGAGTTTCTTTGGAAGCAGAAAGAGCGATTTATTCAATTAATTAAAGAAAAAAGGATCCAACATACAGCAATAAAAGTCTATTGCGAACTCTACGGCGTTTACACCAAAATGGGAGAAGTGACTACCGATGTGAAATCGTTTAACACAAAAAATATGGTTATAACGTCTTCTAGTAATCTGGAAAATATGTACGAGGTCTTAAGCGAAACCATAAGAACAAAATCAGAGAAATTTGAAACATGTGGGTCCGGTTGGTCTTTGGAAAAGGTGCTCTATTTAGAAATAAATATTAATAAGTATAAGCCGATTTGAGAAGTTCTAGGTTAAGAATAAAAAATTGTGAATATGTATTTAGAAATGTAGTTTACAAAATTTAAACTGTATTAGTAAAAATTGTCTGTAATAAAAAGTTTTAAGAATGGTTTTTAGATTTTCTTTTAGGTATGAGCTGCAGGAAATTTATAATTTAGAGGGTGTGTGTAAAATGGTAAGGGGTGGTTCGATTTTTAAATCTATTTACAGATTCTGATTCTGCATAAAATTCTAGACTAATTTGATGACTAAAAAAATTTATAAAGACGGTCAAAAATCGATACCGGTCAAAATTCTTAAAATTGGGGTAGCTCTCTGGGGGATCGCGCCATCTAAAAAATTTCTAAAAATTCGGGTAGCTGAGAAAATTCTAATATTAATTGATACCAAACAAGATAGGTTTATATCAAAAGATGCATTGGTTAGACGAAGAAAACTATTTGGTTCAGAATGTTAGCGGTAAAAAATTTTTAAAATGAGGGTAGCTCCCTGGGGATGATGTTATCTGAAAAATTTAAAGAGATTTGGGTAGCTGAAAAAATTCTAATATTAATTGATACCAAACAAGATAGGTTTATCTCTAAAGATGCATTGGCTAGTCGAAGAAAACTATTTGGTTCAGAATGTTAGCGGTAAAAAAATCTTAAAGTGAAGGTAGCTTCCTGGGCGATGATGCTATCTAAAAAATTCTTAGAAATTCGGGTAGCTGAGAAAAATCTAATATTAATTAATACCAAACAAGATTTATTTATCTCGTGGGTGGAAATGTGGAGAAAGATTTATCTCGCGGGTGGAGAGAATACGGGTGTGACGTAATCAAAATGATTGGAGTAAAATAATTCTACAAGGAGTTCCACAAGGAAAGTGCAAGGATGAGATTCCTTAAAATAAGACTTTATAGTGGGTTTTTACATGTAAATTTGGTCCAGATGTTTGGGGAAATGAGGTATTCTGCAGAAAATGAGGTGGCAGGATTGCCATATTCCTCCTACTCGTGTGGACACGTTTTGAAGTCAAACCGGCTTATGTGTATTTGCAACCTCTAAACAAAAGTAAAAACTTAAATCAGAATCCACTTTAATTAAATACAGCATTCTTTATACAATTGACTTAGATGCGATATTTTGAATCTGACCTACTTTATAACTTCTCGCCAGAGAACATCTAATACGAATTCAAAACAGCTCCACATTTTTTCTGCACGCACTTACATTTTTTCAACGTAGCATACGTGTGGACACGTTTTGAAGTCACACACGTATGTTCCATTAAAAGTAATATAAGGCCGGTCTGGCTTCAAAACGTGTCCATACGTATGCTACATTAAAACTTTCAATGGAACATACGCGAGCACTGTTTCGAAGTCAGACCTGCCGTACTATACTACTCCTATACTTAGAGATGAGTTTTAATTAGCATTAGAGGGTCTGCAAAATGGTAACATCATAGTAACTATATCAAAAAAGAAAGGCGCGGATAGATGTGAAAATTTTCGAACAATAAGTTTAACAGCACACGTGTCAAAAATATTAACTAGAATTGTACAAAGACGAATGGAAAAACGAGCTAAAGAAATACTAGGAGAAGACCAATTTGGGTTTAGGCAAAACAGGGGAACGAGGCTATTTTAGCTCTGAGAGTGATAATGGAGAAAACAATAGAAAACAGGAAAAGCGTGTATATAGGGTTTGTAGATCTGGAAAAGGCATTTGACAATGTAAAATGGGGAAAAATGTTCGAAGTACTCAAAAGAATTGGAATGAATTATAGGGATAGACGAATAGTACATAGTTTATACAAAGAGCAAACAGCAGTAATAATAGAATTACAGCAGAAACGTAGAGAAGTAAATATTAGAAAAGATGTGGGACAGGGATGTGCCCTATCCTTATTAATTTTTAACATTGAAAAGGCAATAAATACTGTCAAATGCAGAAAGACATTTGGAATTACTATGCAGGGACAAAAAATTTATATGCTTAGATTTGCAGATGATATAGCGGTATTAGCATCTAGCAAGGAAGAGTTAAGAAGCTGCTCTTAATGAAATGGAAATGATTCTAACGGAGAGATACGGTATGAAAATTAACAAAACCAAAACTAAAGTACTAACTACTTATATATATATATATATATATATATATATATATATATATATATTGCCGTGTAAGGCCTGTATGAATCGAGCCTCACAAATTGGGCGTCATAAATTGCCGTGTAACCCTGATAAAAGCCTCACCAGAGTAAAAATTCTTTATTTACAAAAATCGGAAATTTCACAAAATAAAAAAATTCAAAAAACAATTTCTTACCCAGATTCCTGCTTCATCACTCTAATTGATTTCTTTAACAGCTCCCTGGCTAGCTCAGTTGGGCCTCCTCTTGGATACCTAGATTTACTATCATACTCTTTATCGTTCACGCACACTCTCAATAAAACCACAAAATAATACAACAATCATAAATATTTATTGACCACTATTTACAAATAATAATTCAAGATTACATTTCGGTGCTCAAGTTACACCTCAATAAATTCTATCTTTGTAAAGTCCAGGATTTTAAATTGAAATATCAAACACATTGAATGTACCAGTAGTAAATGGGCCCTGAATAATACCTTATTATTAATTTTTTCTCTAATTTATAATTATTTTTCATTAGTACACTCTGGAGTATGGTGAGCTCATGATAACCCAGTTTATCTTATTAATGTATGCTTTTTACTTTGCATACTCTTACTACAAACACAAAAAACCCATGTACTCTTAACAATAAAATTTTAAATTTATGAGGAATGTTAATAAGCTTTATATATACCTTTAGATTTATATTCAAATACCATAATAAAAGTTAGTTATACGTATTATTTTCAATACGCAAAATAAAGTAAAATACCATTAAAGTTCACACTCACTCGTCACAATAATTTTTATAGTTTATATAAAACAGCAAATTCTAATGCGTTACCTGGAATTTCTTGAAGCTCCCTACTCTGTTGACGATGAAGTTAAGTTCCTGCAACCTCCGTCTCGTGGTTCTGCTCTGCTTGCCGCCTCCAGCTATTTATAGATGAACACCATCTAAGTTGTGCTGCATGCTATTCATTCAAGATCCATCCAAATCCAAATCCAAATATATTACACTTTTTTATTATTGCATAATTTAATTTACGTTACTTTACTTTACTTCACGAGCTTGTTAAAATATCTGTTGCACCTCAGTTAAAATTAGACTCGACACTTTCCGCATTTCAAACTATGAGGTCAACAATTTAACACTGTACTATTTAATAAAAAATACTTACAAGCTCGTTAGTAGATTTCTGTACGTAGTAAGCGTTGCAAATTAACGAAGTCAAAGAGCGAAGTCAATAGAGAGATCAGAAACCCAAAGAGAGCGATGCTAATTCTCTTAGAGTATTTATACAATTTAAAATGCCACCTCTAGGCCACTCTTCACGCGAAACACTTAATTAAACTAACTCGTTCTTCAAATTTTGGTATAACCGTTTTCAAAATCTTTGAAATTTAGGTCGTTGATACGATATTTTCCGAAAACCCTGCATTTAATTTTCCCGTGCTTGTCTGTTTTACAACTAACTATTTAGACCAATGATCCTTTCAGTGACGTCTTAAAAACCCCGCCTATATTAACTCTATTCTTCTCTTATGCATATTAAGTGTTTCCTTCTAACCTTGTTTGAGTGGTAGAAAATTGATATTGCGTGCTATCTAACCCACGTGGACTGAATACGTGCGTTTCAAAGTGAAATGCTATTATGCCTGTCTCATTCCGAAGCATATCATTGATTGCCCATCTTTTCTGCGCTTTAAGGAAACTTTTGGTTAGCATTTATGCGAAACATCCGACCGTTTGCACAATATACTTCGAATCCGGTCTTTTATCTACACAAATCACGGGAAGTTGACCTTTCCAAAACATGCAGGTGTTCAATTAACGATCGTTTTAAAATAACATTTTTTAGAGTTTATATTTCACCGTATCTGAAAAAACTGACGTTCTTGTTTGTTAGTAAAGCGTTTCGCCTTGGAATTATCGATTTTTCATGCTCTTATGCGTATTAGACGTTATATTCCTTTGAATTAAACTCAATTAAATTAAATAATAATTTCTATTGGCTTATACAATTTATTTTCTTTACAAACCTATTAAATTTTAATCCCTACTTGTAAAGTTATGGTAATACTTGTTACTTTCAATTAACTAAATGAAATAAATTTCGCACGTAAATTATGGTTGTTTCCTCTATACAGGGTGTTTGAAATTGTCTTGTTCATACCTAAATTTAACCTTTTAAAACCACTACAATATATATATATATATATATATATATATATATATATATGATACAGAAATTATTCCTTAGATGAAAAATGCATGTAACCTCAAAATTATATTTTTTAACGAGAATAACCTAAACCTATTGGCGAGATCTACTAACACAGAAACTATTAAAATAAAATAAGATTATAAACATTTCAAAGGAACGTCACAAGTCGGTAAGTGTAAGGTATTCACTACATTCTAAACCATCAGTGTTATAGGTCATAATATTTTTAAGATATAGCTTACAACTAGTACAACTTATAAAAAAGTTATTGGTCTTCTAATATTATTTTTGTGACCGAAACTTTGTGTTGAGTTGTGAATATTAATAATGGTATAGGTTTTGTTGATGGTGGTCCATACATTTAATGTTTTTTTCTCTTACCAGACTGGTTAAGATGTAGTCCATGTGTAATTTTTTCTTGTAAGCACTACACTGGGGTAAAGCATTACATGTAATTATCTTTGTTTTATTTTATACAGAATTTTATTCACTACATACATTTTTGGATTAAGATAATAATTATCGTATCTGAATGGCAATGTTAATAGGATTACATTGGCGTGTTTACATTTATTCAGTACAGTAATAAAATTGTTTTAATAGATGGTAATGAATACAATTCAATATTATTAGTAACACATTACAGAATTAAATAATCAGAAAAGATGTAATCGTTTATTACTTTGCACATATTTGTACGTTCATTTTCCTGCTTTCATATATTTAGGTTCCCTCTGTATTTAATTGCATATCATATTTCCTCTATTGTTGTTTATTCTAAATTATTGGATATTGAAGTTGAAGACATACTTTACATGGCTCTCTAATACTGCAAACTCCAGTTTTCGCTTATTTAGACATGTATATTCAAGCTGAAAAGGTATTCAAATAATATAAAACACGTCCATCTGATCTGTGTTGCTTTTGGTTTCCTCCCAAATATAACCTTTACGAGATTTCTATAATCTGTTTACATGAGTAAATATACAAAAATTTCTTTCACTATTGCCCCCATTCATAATTGAGCGATGAGTTACTAACCTTTTTATCTATTAACTCGTTTATGGTTAGGCTTACCAAAGTTATATATGGGCTACATGTGTTTACGGACAACTTCTGCGGGTTCTAAATATTACCTCTACTTTCAGAGAGATGATGGCCATCTCATCAAATGTGGTTCACAGTAGAGTAAGAGAGAACACAGTTAAGTGTTCGATGATCTCGCCTAATACAACACACAGTGGACTTTGAAACTTATACAATTTCCACTTGTAACATTTCATACTAACATATTCACTCAATCTCTTAATAGAAATATTTATTGTAGGTGGATGTATAGTGTAGTGAATCCTATTCTCATTATTTGTTTATCATACGCCATCATACTTATAATCTTGTTGTTAATGGTGATCCAGCAATGTTTATATCAAGTGTATCAGCATAAAGGTTTGTCAATAGGTCGTTATATTGGTTCCCATTAATCCTATTGTATATATTTATTATATAGTACCCCAGTGGCGTATTCTGGTACCATATACCGGGTGTGCTGTATGCTGTTCGCTTTTGCCAGCATAAGCGATAACCTACATGCAGATGCAGATGTAAGTACTATTCTGTTTTATGCTTGCCACATGCACATTTTGCACTAGTAAATTTTTTAAATTAAAAGAACCTAAAAAAGTCATAATTATTTTTTAGTTTTTGATTGAGAAACGCTAAATACAAATGGATAACGGGTAATAATAACCAAGAAACTATTACAGTAATCGCTTTCAATTTCTGTAATACACTATCAGTTGATGAGTTGATATACAAAACAAGTACATGTACATACACTAAAAAGAATATCAATAATGGTATAAATACCTTGAATTTCCTTGTATACTGCTCTGGGCAACGCCAAAATGTATTGATACCATAAACAAATAGATGGTGGACACTAAACTAAAATATACGCATTCTGCTTAGCGTCGCTAACTACTCTTCTTCAACCGGCACTGCTGCCAATTTACGAGAACAAAATTGTACATTCTCGCGCACTCACATACGTTACTGTTTACTAAGACAGCATTGGCAGATAGGCACTGTGCTGTAGAATAACCCGTACTATTGTTATTGCATGTTACCTCGGAATGGTTCGTTGATGACGGAACAGATATAAAATTATAAATTATTTATGTATTTAATTTTTTTCCACATATCAATAAACAAAACTTTATTGAAATTGTCTATAACATTTTTTATTTATTTATAAATTAACTCTAATCTTCTTGCTTTTGTCAAAAACTTTTCAATCACTAAATCATAGAAAGAGTCTTTTAATTTTAAACTGTGTAGCAGTTCTTTCTCAATTGATATTAAACTTAAGCCACTCAAACGGTCCTGATCTTGAGAACTCCTGCAGTAAGAATGAATTCGCTTTAAAGCTGAAAATGAACGTTCTACGAAGCTTGTGGTACTGGGAATTGTCAAAATAAGCTTTGCCAACTTATATACTTCCTTAAGTCCAGATAATAAATCGTTATTTTCCATAAACCGAACAAGTTCAAAAATGGGCTTACCTTGAAATTTGGGGCTCGTATAAATGACACTTAGTTCACTTTTAAGAAGAACGTAATCGAATGTGGTTTCCGTAAGTTAATCTTAAGGTATTTACAAGTTCATTAGAAAAATTGTTTTTGTAGTGCTCATATTTTTGATGGGCGAGGAGATGAAAAAATGCCAGTTTGGAAAACAAACCATACCTTGTGTTTATCTGCTCTACAATGTTGTCAATAATTTCAAAGTAGTTGGCGATAAGTCAAGTTATCACAATTATTTTGACCCCTTTTAGTTATTGGTTTTGAATCGTTGCCTTCTTTTCGAGATGTTGCCGATTTCTAAAGTGCTTCAAAATTCACATCATCTCTGTCTTTTTCTAGTTGAGAAACAATATTGCTTATTTTTGCACTACAATAAAGAATGTCTACTGTGGTTGTCTGCAAAATGTTATATAATACATCTGTGTAGGAAAACAATTTTGTAAAGATTTCTAAGAAAAAAGTTGTTTCAAAATCGGTCAAAAATGATAAAAATCCTTTTGCTTTTACAATAGCATCCGCGTCCCATTCGTTTGAGTTATTAATTAGCCACTCAAAAAACTCAACCAGTTGCTTATGATATTCGTTGACCGTATGGACTAACCAGGATGTAAAGTTCCATCTTGTGGGGGCCACTGAGGGTAATTTTTTTTTAACGAAATCTTGAAGTTTAACTGTTTTTTTGGAAGAGTGTGAAAAAATGCCGACAGACCATTAAGGGTTTGAAAGAAAATTCTGCACTCTTTGATGTTAGACAAGCCTTGTTGTAGAACAAAGTTTAACACATGCGCATGGCAATGTGTAAATAGAGCTTTTGGGTATGCTTCCTTAACTTGGGCCTGAAGTCCGTTTAAGTGGCCACTCATTACAGAAGCCACGTCATATGTTTGTCCGACTAATTTGGCACTTAAATTACATTCTTTTATAGTGTCAAATACATGAGTAAATAATCCATTTGCAGTTCTGTCCGAGCTGATGTCTTTAAACCCTACAAACCGCTCACAAGGAATACCATCCCTTACGTACCTTATTACAGTTGACAGTTGAGATTTGCACATTACGTCTAATGGTTCGTCAAGCATAATAGATACAAAAGTAGCTGTATCAATTTCTCTTTTTATTTCATCTAATATAACATCACTTAGTGCAATTAAAATGTCATTCTGGACAGTTGGAGAAGTACCTCGAAACACAGTTGCATTTTTTAAATGCAATCAAGAAGGGGATCATATTCTCTAAGGGCGTCGAAAAATTCTAAATAATTTCCTTTGTTGAAAGACGTACTTGATTCATCGTGACCTCTCAAAGGAAGTTCTTGTTTCGATAAAAAGCAAATTGAATCTATAAGTTTTTTAAGTATGTCTCTATTTTTTTTTAACTGCTCGTTGTGTTGGTTTATGTTTGACTTGTATTGTGAATCAATCAAAACGTCAATTCGCTGTTTGCCAAACAATTTACATTTTACAAAGGAATCAGCATGCGCTTGAGACCGTTCGTGCTTGTGTTGTGCAGAAAACAGGTGAATTAAATAAAAAAACCCATTTTTGGTCCACACGCCATTATTATTCGAAAACAGTAAACAGGGCCAACAGAACAGTTTGTTTAATTTCGGACAGCCTGTTATCCAAGGAATCGATGTGTATTGTGATACAGAAAAATGCCGCGTGTATTCTTCCTTTTTAGTTTTATGTTTGGTTATTAATTCAGGTAAAGCAGGGCAAGGTTTTCCATTCTTAACAATTTCCAATTTTTCTTGAAAATCTCTTGTTAAAAACTTGTTTATTAAAAGTGCATCTATTACACATTTATGGTTTTCCATATTAGAAGAAACACACTATTATATTTAAACGGATTTTCAGTTCCTTAACGCAAGAAAGTGCGGTTATCTTGCAGCACAAGCGAAAGCGGAGGCCGAATTAATTTTACGTACTCACTTTATACTGTATATACCACTACTATAAATTGTGTTAATTCTTCACTATAAAATAACAAATAACAAAAAATTACATACACTACATAAAATAAAATACGATTAGCCAACTAAGAAATACCACTAAAACGAAATTAAAAACAAGGGTCTTTCCGTCGAAGGTTCATTATTATTATACTACCACTAAATTAAATTACTATTAGAAACTAATTAAAACTAGAACGCATCTTAATAAAAAAAAGTGCGTATGTCCAATAACAAAAACGTCAAAAACACGAAGAATTGCACGGCGTAATGGTAACAATTTGTTAGAACTGAAAAACCCAGAAGTAAAATATCTAGTAGAATGAGCACACGAGGGAGGGATACCAACCAATGTAAGTATGTAGCTTTTAACACTCCGAGTGAGAGCGATGTCAAACCGAAGACAGTTCAATTGCATTTCTCCTAATGCAGTAAGAATAAGGCGTTGTGCGGTCGTGGTACCGCACACTAACCTGTTGACGAATTATATTATGAGTAATAGAGTAATACGAACACGGCGTTGGGTATTATAGCTATACCACAATTACACTGAACCACTTTTTTTTTATAAATACAACTTGAGACACAATTTTGATAATACTTATATTTCAACAATTGAAAATACGTATTACTTAAAATGTTAAACGTTAAACCAAATTTACTAATCTCATTAATTTTTTAAGGTGTGCGGCGCACACCTAGCACGCATGAAATATCCGCCACTATAGTACCCATATAATTGTGGTACCAAGTGTTTAAAGGCGTATTACTTGTTATTATTTAAACCCGCCTTTAGCTATGTAGTGAACGAGGGGTTTGCGTCCCTTCCTTGACCTGTTGCGACCAGTAGTCATCAGCACAGATAACTAACCCCTAGATACTTCACGGCAATAGTCATGTTTCGGACTTTGCACACCACGCCCTCTTTCGGTTGGAAGCAGAATCTACCGTAGCGGGAAATTTAAATTACAGGCAACTCAATTACCTCAACCCAATTCAGGTTCAAATATGAATACTGCCACATTCTAAATTCTGAATATAGCAGTACTCAATCAGGACCCATTCAGCAGAATCTTAATATTGTAAAACACAAAAAATTAACTCATTAAATGTATATTATCTATTTAATATATTACAAGTACAATACATAAACTTATATGAGAATAATACATTTATAACTAAAATATATGTACAAATTACTTCACAATTGTGGTCATATGGTCATGTGGTCATATGGTCATGTGGTCATGTGGTCATATGGTCATGTGGTCATGTGGTCATATGGTCATATGGTCATGTGGTTATGTGAGCAGGGAGATTAAATTTGGTATATAAGGAAGTAGTTTTGGGTTGAGCTTAGTTATAGTAAGACATTTTTCGAAAGATGTCGCATTCAAGCAATCAGTGGTGCTCCAAACAATCTATTACAAAAGCAGCAGAGGATATCCTGGATGGCTCGAGTTTCTACGCTGCTAGTAAAAAATATAATATACCTAGAACAACGTTATGCAGATATGTTAAAAGGTTGCAGAACGTGAAGAAATTACATAATTCCAACGATGCATCCAGAGATGTTATACCAGAAGTTAGAATACCTATACAGAATTATGATAACTTTGCTATTGCTAATGCAAAGAGGATGGTAAACATGGTCCTTTGTTCCCGTCTAACATACGAGCTATATTCGTGGGACCATCGAGTTGTGGGAAGACCAACGCTTTAATATCTCTGATCTTGCACGAGAACGGTCTTAGATTCCAAAATGTCTATGTATTTTCGAAGAGTTTATATCAATCGAAATACGAATTGTTAAGAAACGTTTTACACCATTAAAAGAAGAAATTGGGTACCATGAGTTTGAAAATTACGATGATTTGATCGAACCCGGAGATACCAAAGAAGATTCAATTATGGTTTTCGATGATATACCTGCAAACGAGCAAAGTAAAATCAGTCAGTTTTTCTCGTTCGGTCGACATAAAGCAATAGATTCGTTCTATCTATGTCAAACTTACGCTAGTGCCTTAAAACATAGACTCAGAGATAACGCCAATGTAATCGCCTTATGGAAACAGGATGAAACCAATCTCAGACATATCTTTTCGGATCATATAAGTGGTGACATGACATATCCGAAATTTAAAGAAATGTGTTTACAGTGTTGGGGTGACTCAAAACATAATTTTGTAACTGTTGTGAAAGATTTTGATTTGGATGATGGTCGATATAGGAAGAATTTCGACGAGAATATAAATATTTAACATTATTCAAAAAAAGTTAGTTCCCATCCTGAGTCCGATGATGACGAACGTTAACAATTTTATTGTAAATAAACGTAAGCTTCATTTTATGCAGGATTCTGTACGAAAGAACTTTGCGGCATACAAAAAGAGGGGGACGCTACATCTCTACAAAAATTCAATGAGGTGCACAAACAATTGATTGATCCCTTGCAAAATTACCGATTCCTAGTCACAAGGAATAGCGGAAAGAATTTCCACACCTACAACAAGCGTTAAAGTTGAAATCAAAGGCTGGCTTTTAAAAAAAGATTAAGTTACCAGTTGACGACGAGCCTGTACATCTTTATTATACGGACGTGTTAGCTAGAGACGAATACGAAAATATATACAAGTCGGTTATGGAGTAAAGTATAACCGTCAATTGATACGCATAGTTTAGGAAAAGTATGTAGGAAATTGATTTAGAAAACAGTGACACAACCTAAAATAATAACGTTTATCTAGAGACTAGAGGTCTAACAAGAGTTATAATTATTTTTAAAGTCCTTAACATTTTGTTAAGGAATGTAATAGATTAATTCATAGAATACATTCCCTACCTGTTGCTTCGTACGTGTACACAAATCGGGTGCAATCGGTACATATCCGAATAGGAGTAGCTCATATAAAAGGACTGTTCTCGTAGAAGTTATTATTTGTTGATTGTACGGTTTAAAGAGACAATATAATAAATATGTATAAAAACTTTGGAGAGGTTATTCGAAGATTTCGCAATGCTCTACGAGTAAAAAGCAGAATGTGGGCAGCGCTTTTCGATAGAAGGAGAAAAATGTCTTATGTGTCAGTCATACGAGGAAGCAATACAGCACTGTACTGCAGTGTTATCATTGCCCGAGGATCTGGATGATTTTATGGAAATAATCGAGGAGATGGGGTTTATAAAACTGTTGGCAGATATTCAAATGGAATATATACTAAATTGTAAGTTTTAAAATAAAAATTTAACCACCACAACTGTTATCATAAGAAATGAATGATGTGAATTTAGAAATTATTTTGTATATATTAGCTTGTTTATGTTTTAAAATATAAAGCATACATTGGTATTGTTTAATTTTTCAAATGTTCACTTAACTGAAATGGGTATCTAAGTAATTATGAAAAGAATTATAACAAAGATGTGTATTATTTATTTATTAAAAGGGTGTTATAAACGTTTTACAAAATTATTAATCAGAATCGTTTTATTTAAAACTATAACATAATTTCATTGACATCTATTAATATCTGTAGTTGAAATACAACAGTTTAGAAACTTATAAGAAAACAAAAGTGTAATTAATAGTGTTACAAAATTTTCAGTCTTCGGCTTAAAATTTAAACATCGCTCGTAAATGCGTGGAATGGAAACCTGTTGTATTCTTCCATATACTCAACTTGTTTACAAATACTGTTTTCAAACAATCTTGGGTAGGTTCTTATAAATTCGTATAATATGACTCAATATCACTATTACTGTATTTGCTTTTAATTACATCATGTGCGAGATTCTGTAGAATATCATTCCTATTATATCTTTCCATTGCGACATCTAACAGAAACAGATCTATATTAGGAGTACCCTTTTCCGTTAGTTCTTTTAAAGTATTAGCATGGTTGAGAACGATCTGAGATACCCTAAAAGTGCTCTAAAGTTCCTTTGGTAAATATCATATAATTCCCATCAAATGTCATCATCTTCACTAAACAATTCTTATTTAAATAAAAACGCAAGTTGTCAAATTTGCATATCTGATTTTGCATGCCAACTTCCATAGTGCGTATAATGTGTGGAAGATTTGATATAAACTTCCTAAATACGTTGAGGGATACATCAAGTACGCTCTGCGAAATGGTGTCAACAAATCTAAAATTATTTTGTAATCGTCGAACGGGTTCAGGCCTACAATTATGATTTTGGAAGAAGATTTTGTTATGGTGTATGGTTTTCAAATAGTAACTTGGTTCGTTCTAACTGAATTGCAGCGTTTATACGTTCTTTATGTGTTGCGGTCGATTGGTTTTCCAAATCCTTAATTTGTTCCCACTCATTGGCTGTAATTTTAGTTCCTCCTGGAAATAAACCATCTCGATGTGCCTTTCGTTGTGTTTTTATGGCATCACATCCAGTAAAAACATTTTCGCACACACTGCACGCAATACTTAAGATGTTCATTCTAGAAAATTATTGATTAACAGTTTTGAATTATACATGTAAATATTAATTTTTCTACGTTTGCATAATTCAAACTAAGACTTACTCTTCTTTGTCGATAGTCCTCACACGAAATTTTAAACCAAAGACTGAAAATTCAGTATTACTATTAATTACACTATAAACGGCTTTACGTTTTACAAAATAAACTTAAAATGAACTTTTGGTATCATTTCCCCGTATTTATGTACATAGAGAAAGTATAAGTATAATTTGTCCTTACATTAACCCAATTTAAATCAAATTATAGAATGTGTATTCCGTATATTAACTAGAATTGTGGAAAGTGCTTTTATTAAATTAATAGTCAGACGTCATCGACAAACAATGCAAGGCTAATGATCATACATTTCACTAAATTTATTTAGAATATACGTCTTATGTTGAACTACATTTAAAATAGATTATCGAACCACTTTCTAGGTCATCGTGCAGAATTAATATATGTATTATACCTTTTGGTTTAATCATTTGCATGAGGATTCACTAATTGAAAATTTTAACAATTCTAGCCACTAATAAATATTTTTGAGTTTAACTCTATTATCGAGCTAAATCTAAATAAAAATGCAAAGGTGTTTTGCTGATAGGTTTTGAATATTAATACAATATGTACAGGTCTTTGTTGGAACTAATTTTAAAAGACGTGATAATTAATTTCAATTCCCAGGAAAATTCTATACTAATTTTATAGGTTACATCATGGGTTTATCTCAAAAGACAGAGCGATACGGTTTAGAAATAGATTAAAGATGAATTATATACGGTGCTTGCAAAGGTTATTCTGCAAATCAGTAAGGGTCATTCGATTTGAAAAATTTCCGAGGGATTTGAGAACCTGAGGAAAAACACAATAATAATTGAAATCTTACACGATGGTATATTAAAAATACTGTTAAGAGTAATTTTGTTTAATAATTCTAAAAATGGCGTTGGTGGTTAAATACATACAGGTAAAACCCACTATAAAACAATTATACGCGTCACTTTTCCAGTCAAGACTTGCATATAACACCAACTAATATAATAAGGAGCTGTGCACGCTCAACCATCGGCATAAAAGGCGAGAGCCATGTTCCAGTGCATTAGTCGTCAAAGTATCATCGAGTTGGATTAAAATTATAAATTAAAGATGGATTTTTCTTGTGTTGACGTTACAAGTAATGTGCGAGTACCACAATTAAATATCAACCAACTAGTTGGTAAGTCAACCTATAGGTTAGGCGAATTTCCTTCAAATTATCACCACCATATATTAGAAGTTGGTTTTGATTTATATGGTGGTCTTCAACCTGTCATCCAAGTGATTTGCTGTAGTGGTATGTGTGCTGATTCTACGATAACATTCTCTTACTTCGATTGGAAGAAATTGTGTACTTTTCAAGTGGAATTTCAAATTCGCCAATTTGCTCAAGACTCAAAACAAGTCCGATTAAATGGTTTGACTACTGGAAACGATGTTGTTGACATACAATTGGATCAAAATTTCAAATTGCAGCTGAGCACAGCCTTTAATAGAAGTATATGGCTGTTGAACAATTTTGAAAAAGAGAATTTATATAATATGGAGATTACGAAAGATGGGAATGTTATTGTGCTACCTGCGTACGAGTGCATCAAGCTATTAAATTTGCGAGAATTGATCTGTTTTAAAATGGCTGAGTTAAGGTGTAGAAACTTTCCAGAATTTTACGAAAAATTTGTTGGTGATATAAAAAAAGTATGTGGAAATACGACGGAGGAAGAAAGGGTTCAAACGTTATTAGAGGGAGAGAGCAGTACCATTATTTCTCTGTCTAATGATTGCAGCAATTTAAATTACTTGACAGTGTTGGAAATTATTAAATGTTTCCTCATTCAGTACTTAAAAGATGCAACTGCAAGGCAATCGCTTGCGCAAATGTTTAGAGATTTCGCTATCCCAGATTCGCCAGACTCTGGTTACCACAGCGGTTTATAGATGTTATCAATACGTGTATGTATTCTATTAAAACATTATATTTTCTTGATAAAGTTTGTTTTTACATATTTGTATCGCTAACATTACCATAAATTATTAATAGACGTATTAAACTATCCTTTTTATTTTTAAGTTTAAAGTGGTGTACCCGCAAATAATAAACACAATTTACCGCATGTTAACAAAAAGTTGTGGGGAAATTTAAAGACGAGTTTAACGGTGACTTGGTGTTATAATTTGTTGGTAGTAAGGCTAAGTCCTACTGTATTGTGCGCGAGAAGGACGCGATTAAAAAGATTAAAGGGATCTCACAAAGTGTAGTTAAGTAAAACCGAGGGTCTTACAACCTATAACGAGCATATATTCCCAAAAGGGGTGGGCATCCAGCTACGCAACAGTGCGTGGAAGAAAAAGGATTTCCTCCAATAAGAAATTAAAGTTTCCATGTACGCAGCACCAGTTATTGGGTAATGGTAGAAATGTTAAACCTATAAAGGCGATTATTAATTGTGGTTTAGTGACCGCGTTTGTGCTCTCTTCGAGTGTCTTCGGTAATCTTCGATTGTTTCCAAAAAAAAAATATTCAAGCCCGCCATTTAATATCGTGGTCCACGGTTAAGCTTATACATTCGTTGGCAGCAAAGTACTTAAGCTCTGGGTCTTGCAGTATCGCTTTTACAAGAATAGCTCACAGCGACACAAGGAAAAACAGCACGGTATGTCATTAAGCAGTAAACGTTCAGCTCCGCCAGTTGTTAAAGGGTCTTGTACGAAACAACCAACATCTGTGTAAAACGTGCGAGATGGAGGTTTTAAAGTCTGCATACCCTGGTCCTAATAGTACAGCAAGCTACACATGGGGCATAAATAAATAAGGTAGTTACTATATTTGTATATATTTTATTGTGTTTCCTTGTACAAACAATTAAGGTAGGTCAGTAAACACTATTAAATTGTTGTTAATTGACTTGCATTTTAGCGTACTTTCCTATTGTAATAACCGCATTTATTTGGAGAAGAAATTATAAACAGCTTTTAAATGTGATTCACATGTCCGTTAAGAATCTAGAATATTTGCTGGATTACGAATTATAAATTAATGCTATAAAATTAATACTACATTGGAAGTTTCCGGAATTTGCGTTATAATGCTTCTACCGCGTCACGTAAGGTAATTTAGGATTTCAATATGTAATAAGACCCATTTACTTTCACTCTGATTATTATTGAACAGTACTTAATCTGGTTTATTACATTTTGTTAATTCTGAAATTTAGGTAGTTAATGATGTCATACACAAATCAATTAATATTAGAATCTAAATCGGTAATTCACTAATTAACATGGTTGGTATCTAGCGAAAGTTGTAGCACGCATTTTAAATTACGAATGCATTCTTCTTTCATTACAGGAGAAATTCCATAGATTTCATACAAGCAAAATGCGCTTTCTTAATTATTAACCAAGCGATCCTTACACCAAAAGTTGACCTTCCCATTCACATATTTAAAACCCATTACATTTGAATGATTACTTTATTAAACTGTAAATAAATTATTAAACTTTTGTGTACTTATTTCTTTGTATTGGTTAAAGCGTATGTCATAGGTAGCGAAAAAGGTTTTAAAAATGGTGTTAAATATATACGAGTGCGAAAAAGGTTTTAAAAAATGGAGTTAAATATATACGAGCAAAATTTTTTAGAGAGGTTTGAGAGCTTAAAGTGAAACTTTGCAAGAAGTAGTCCGATTGCAAATCTGTTTGCAGATTCGAATTCTGCATAAAATTTTAGACTAACAAGATGTATCGCATGACTAAAAAATTTATAAGAACGCTCAAAAGTCGCTACAGGTAAGAAATTTTAAAATGAGGGTAGCCCCCTTGGGGGTGATGCTATCTAAAAAATTCTTAGAAATTCGGGTAGCTGAGAAAATTCTAATATTAATTAATACCAAACAAGGTGGGTTTATCTCGAAAGATGCATTGGCTAGACAAAGAAAACTATTTGTTAGTTTTGCTTATAAAGCAAAGAGTAAAATTTAGAAGATCAGGAGTTTAAAGGGGTAACTTTGCAGGGCGTGATCCGATTTCAAATCTGTTTGCAGATTCAAATTCTGTATAAAATTCTAGACTAACAAGATGTATCGCATGACTAAAAAAATTTATAAGAACGCTCAAAAGTCGCTATAGGTAAGAAATCTTAAAATGGGGGTAGCTCTCTTGGGGGTGATGATATCTAAAAAATTCTTAGAAATTCGGGTAGCTGAAAAAAATCTAATATTAATTAATACCAAACAAGATAGGTTTATCTCGATAGATGCAATGGCTAGACAAAGAAAACTATTTGGTTCAGATGAAAGATAAAAAAATGGCTAGTCGAAGAAAACTTTTTGGTTCAGATGTGGGAGGAAATGTGGATGCTCATTTATCTCGAAACATAAAAAATTTAAGATATATCTATCTCGAAAGATGAAAAATGGTTAGTCGAAGAAAACTTTTTGGTCCAGATGTGTGAGGAAATGTGGGATTCTGGAGGAAATGTGGCGGTGATTACGCCCATAATGTACTACTAAGGGTGACAAACGGCAGTATTAGAGAATAATACGAAATATAAAAAATTAATTGGTTAACTGCTGTATGTCTCCATTAATACACGTCCTGATATATCAGCGAGTGTTTGTATATTTTCACAGAAAGTGAGCACAAGAAGATTGAAACCAACCAAAAAGGGTTGTGATATATTTAACAACAACCGCACAGTTAAAATTAAAGTTAAGTACGGTTTGTAGTGCAAATCAAAATTTAATTGGCTATGCCGATGCAGACTGGGCGGATGATCGCTTAACACTTAAATCTAACAGTGGACAAATATTCTTTTTAAATGGCGGTACAGTGAGTTGGTCTTGTCGCAAACAAAACATTGTTGCGTTATCATCCACTGAAGCGGAATTTATATCACTGTCAGCGGCACGTAAGGAAGCTTTATGGCCACAAAAGTTGTTAGCTGATATGAATTGTAACATCGATTATCCGAAAACAATTTTTGAGGACAATCAAGTTGTCTAGTGTGGATAAAGGACAAAAACGCTTCGTTTTGCAATAAACATATAGACACTACAGGATTTTTCGTAAGGGATTATGTAAATAAAAAGGTGATCATGTGTGAATATTGCCCTGGCAACGAACTGATTGTAGATTTACTTACAAAACCATTAACATGTGAAAAACATTTAAAATTTAGAAAAATGTGTAACTTGTGTAAACGAGGAGTGTTGAACCTAGTGTGCGTTTACTAAGATTTCAATATATAATATAGATACCTTATCTTTTAGTTGTTATAGTAATGTGTGTGTCAGTCAAAACTAAAGAAATAAATTATTAATTTGCAATCCTAATTACTTGTTGTTCTACTGTACTAATAATCTACAGGGAAGCCTCATATATATTTATCCAACACATTGATCCGAAAGATCAAACCTTATGGATTGTTAACTCTCTTTAGGCTTCTAGTTTTAGATTTAAGCAACGCATTAATCTTTACAGAATCGGTACCATAGTATGATCTTGTGTCTCTACCTGTGATTTTGCGATTAATGTCCCTGCAGTAAGCATGAACCATCACACGAATCGCAATTTTAAATACAATATTTTTAACTATAGTACAGTGTTCTGTACAGTTTACAAAATCAAAACTAATACTGTTATGTAACTCATGCAACAAAAATTTTCCTAAATACCTGCAGTCTGGACTGTCTTTTAAACATTTAGAAATTAATCGATGAACTTTATAAAATTGTTATGCAAAAGCAACAGTAGGATAACACAAGCGTTTTCCCCAATCATCAGTAGTGTATTCCCTTGCCACGATAAGCTGGTTAACATGATTATCATGACAGAACAAGTTATATTTACATTGTTCACAAAAAGCAACAGTCTTCTTAATTTTTTTTTAATATAAAACCAGCCACGTAGTTGTTTGATAAACTATTGAAATGGTGTAAAAGTTTTAAATTTGTTAAATGTGTTGGTATTTGAAGCACACTTTGTTGCACTGACGGAGATGGAGGTAATGGAACTGCCAAATCTTCATCATTTACATTGAACATTTCACCAATTTCACCATTCAATAAATATTTAATATTGCGAAGTACGAGAGTACATTTATCGTCATCACAACTAAAACTTGGTTTGTATAAATTTATCATACTGTTTATTAACACCGATTTAAAAGTCCCTACAAACATTGCTGCAGTTGGATTAACATTTCTGCTGCCGTGACTCCTAACTTGTCCAAAGAGATTTTCAACGGGTTCTTGTAAAAATCCAGTTGGTTAAACTTGGTGGTTTTCTTCTGTCACTAGGTTTGCATTGTTTAAACTCCATGGACAAGAGCATCGGTAGGGCTTCTTGTGTCCAAAAGCGTATGTGGTCACTGGTCTCAGAAATTCCACATCGTAATATTTTCCCTCTTGTAGATTTGTTTCTGTTACCATTAACAGAATCAAATATTCTATCAAAAAATAGCACCAGACGAGCAGTGTGATCAGTGTTTGAACCCATACTGTTAGATGAATCTGAAAGTACAAAATAATATATCAATTACTTAAAAAATTTTATTTACCTAGAACACTAGCAAGTCGCAAGGTAGATACAACTCGCTGACTGAAGATTTGTGTTGCATATTAAACCTTCATTTTTTTTATCTTCTGGGGATAAACATGCTCATCACATAAATGTGATAATACTCTTAAATCATCACGAATGTTCTGACCATTATCCAGTTCGTATAGGGTAACAATATGCTTCCATTTTGCAACGTACTTATCATTTCCTATCGCAAATGATATTTCCTTATCAACAAAATTATTTCTAATTCCTTTTAACAGATGTGGTGGATCATAAATGGGAAATATTTTAACACCATCAATTTCAAAAAAACCATTCTTATACTTTGAGTTTTTTCTTAAATACGCTGCTCTGGTTTCGTTTAAAAGTGAACGAATAACACGACAATTGATGGCAGATTGATCACAAACAGTCACAGTAGGTTTAACACCTATTTGTATTAATGATGATATAACATCTACCACACATTGTTTAAGTTGGTCATATTTTGCACCACCACGACTAGAAAATACATAGCAAAGAGGTTGCTTAAAAGGCTTTCTAATTCCACAAAGCATAAAAACAAGAACGTGATCTGCAAATCCGATTGATCTATGACCATTTCCCATGTCTTCAAAACCTTCAATAAAACCCTTCTTTTCATTAACTTGAAGAGAAAACATCAGAACCATCTCATCAAAAATGATTGATACATGCTTATCAATAGGGTCTAAGTTTTCACAAACTTTCTTCAATGAAACTAAAACATGTGGCATTATGCCTGGCTCATAATGAATTTTCAAAAGCAGCCTATCCAACGTGCTTTTACTTGGGAGAATAAATAACTTAGATAAGAATCTATAACATTTTGGGCTTTGTTTGTATACTGTTAAGGCTAAAATCTTTTCGTCTAATAAAAATCGTCGTTTCTTAACTTTCTTTGCACCTTCTCTAATCTGACAATTAATAAACTGGCAAGCAGAATAACTTAAATGTTCTAATTTTTTGAAACCTCTTGTAAAAGCAAACTTTTCGGCTGCAGCTAATCTTTTCTTAAAATTATTTTTTGCAGGCAAACTTCTTGTGATTTGCTTTTTCAAATGTTTAATATTAGCATATAAAACAGATTTTTTGGGTGAGAGATGCTTAGCACTTCTATAACCTATGCTTTTCAAAGTGGAAGTAGGTGTTATATCTAAAACAACATTTAAATTAATATATTTTAAAAAAATATTAATCATACATTTGCTTCTTCCATTCTGTTTTTTCTTTACTATTTCACTGGCACCTTCATGTAGTAATCCAGGTTGCAGCATTCCTGTTTCAACAACTCCTTGCATAGAAACACCCGCAGATATAGCGGCATGTGTTTGATAATCATTGATCGGTTGTTGATCAAAATTTCGTAAAGTTGTACGCTCATTATAAACAGACGATTCCAAAATAATAAGAGATCCAATAGAATCTAAAAATTCAGTTATCAGAACCTTTTAAATATTGTTCTATATAAGTAAAAAAAAATGATTCCAATCACTTAATATTTGAACAAAACTGTTTAATTTGATTTAATAAACATATCAAAAATCTTGTCTGATTTGGTGAATTTATATTGAATATAAGTTAACAGTAATGCCATTGCGACAAACTCCCAATGTTTAAAAGATTAAACTAATGTTGAATGCAAACATTTGTAAATGTTTACCATCACAAGTGCAGATATATATTTGAGATTATAGTGCAAAATAATTTAGTAATAAGTTTATAACCAGTTACAAAAATGTGTGCAGTTATACGGCATAATTTGTCAAGTTTGTTTTAGTTAGCCAGCATCGCTCCTAAACAATACTGTACACTAAAATATTTACAAACAGCAACAATAACATAGCATCAAATATAATCTAGAGGAAGGTAATCCCGTTGAATTCATAGAATCAGTTCAACGATTAATTTTCATTTCTTAATTTCCATTGTGCCTGCGATTCTTACCAAATTTGATATGTATCGCACATACACAATACCTACTTGCGCGGCTTCCGATTCATTTCATATATGATATACTAGAGTGCAAATACTGATTTGCGATACGAAGCAGCAAAGTTATTAAAAGCCTCGTGCATTCTAAATTGTATTTATGTTGCACTTGAATTATTATTTATTTTTCTAGAATTTAGTCGTGATTGAGTGAATGGAATGGCATAAGCTTATGGCATTTTATTACTCACAATTCTACATTATTCTTGAAAAGCTAAAATCATTATACACTCAAATTCAAACAAGATCGTAGTTTATTTAAATCAACAAGCTAGAGTACGTTTGTTTCAATGTTAAATTTGTTACAAAACGTGTTCATTTGACACTTCTTTCAGCATTCATTTAACTAAAATGGATTTTTTTCAACATTAATGTAGTATTGGACTAAAATATGAAATTTGTTGACAATATTAGTTTGTATTAAATACGACTGATGTTCAATGAAATTGACTTTTGCATTCTTTTATTAACAAACTGTTATTATGCATTCAAACAAACAAATTTAAGTCAACTAATTTTTGATGTTAATTTAACCATCTACAAGCGGTTCAGTGAATATAGTTTCGTTTAGAACGACTAAAAAATACTTGATCAAATGCTTTACTCTTCAAAACAACAGAATTGGTTGTATCAACCAAATCACTTTTCTCAGTGTACCAGTGCGATACCAAGCAAACCCTTGTTCTTGGTCCACTACAAGAAGGGTTTCCAACCAAGGCTGAAGAATTATATCAGAGACATATGGAGTCATCCTTCGCCGCCAAAGTGGATTGCAGTATAACCATTCTACAGACTTTCCTTGTTTAGCTAGTAGCTATATTTAAAGTCCTACATATCTGTCGTATATAGCATCTTGCATGTAAAACATTCTGCTCTTCCTTAAATATTGTTTAGATTGGGCTTTTAAAAGCTCATTAACTTTAGCTAATGTTTAAGTTACTCCTAAGGTTAGTTGTACTCGAGGCACACTTTTAGTGCTGTGTAGTAGCATACCTGCATATGTACTTTAAATTGCATCCTTATTGTAAGCATTTGTCCGGGTCGCGGTAGGGTGTAGACGTGTTTAGTTAGTCCAAGTAATAAATAATAATTTATAATAATTTTTGTTAGAACCGGATAGATAAACAATGCCTAGTAATTGTAAAGAGTGCAACGGCCTGATAACTCGTCACAGTAATAGCATACAATGCAAAGGTGCATGCAATATGGTGTTTCACATGAAATGTATTGGAATGCCAGATGAAGCTATAGCAATAAACGATATTAAAGGATTCTCATGGAAATGTGCAACATGCTGTTCTCTACCAGAAGGTAATTCTGATAGCATTATAAATTTACTCACCACTATAAGATCCGAAATATCAGTCATTAAAACGGCTCAGTCTGAAATGTTAACTTCAATTCAATTTTGTTGCAATAAAATAGATGATTTCGAAATTCAACTGAAAGAAGTTCGAGCCTCACTTAAAATTATAGATACTTTGAATGCTGAGTGTAAAATGATGAAAGAAGTAATACAATCACAACGTGCTCAAATTACTGAACTCGAACAGCGTTCCCGTATGGATAATCTTGAAATCCAAGGTGTTACTGAATCAAATAATGAAAATATATACGACACTTTAACAGCAATAGGTCAAGCAATAAATTGCAACATTTCATATAACGATATAAGTATCGCACACAGGGTGCAGCACATGAATAATTATAATAAAAAACCTCGTAACATAGTAGTAAAGTTCGTATTGAGACGCAAAAGGACGAATTTTAGCTGCATCGAAGCTTTACAAGCGATCATCCACTAATTCCAAACAACCAGGAATTAAAATCGATAAATTAGGCGATGCAATATTTATTAATGAACACTTGACTAATGGAAATAAACTACTTTTGCAACAAGCCAAAGAAACAGCTAGGAAAAAAAGTTATAAATTTGTTTGGGTTCGTAACTGCATTATCTATATTCGCAAGAATGAAACATCGCCCGCTAAACCTATCAAGTCCGAAAGTGATTTAAACAAACTATAGTTGTCTCCTTTCACTTAATTTTGATTTTTTTTTTCTTCACCAATTTGTACATACTTTGTAGTAAATAATATGTAACTTGTTTTTTAAAAATGTCTCTAAACGTTTTTTACCAGAATGTACGCGGTCTACGAACGAAAACTCATAATTTTTACATAAACGTTCTAAGTTGTGACTATGATATCATTTGTATCACGGAAAGTTGGTTGATTTCGGGTATAAGTGATAGTGAATTTTTTTCGAATGATTATACGGTATATCGACGTGATAGGGAAACCACAGGATCCTTAAAACAGTCAGGAGGTGGAGTCCTTGTTGCGGTCAAAACCTCTATAGTATCGAAGAGAATAATAAACTGGTCATCCACAGCAGAAGACATCTGGATTTCAATCGGTCAAGGATCCTTTTCGATTGTTGTTGGCGTTGTCTACTTACCTCCAGGTGATAATACAGCACTAAATGTTTATTTAGATAAGCTATGCGGCAATATGACCGATACAAACGCAAACGTATTCGTATGTGGCGATTTTAATATGCCGGAAATTACATGGATATCTAATAATAATACTCTACAGTACGCAACACCTACAGGATATTCAAATCGGCGCTCCATAGTATTAGTAGATGCTCTGATTTTATGTGGCCTACGACAATATAATACACATTGTCACAACAATCAAAAAGTTCTTGATTTGGTATTAACAAACGCAGATGTTAAAATTAACATAATTAAAAGTCCGATGGCGTTAGTCCCACAGGATATACATCATCCCTCTCTTGAAATTTTCGTGACATGTAATATCAAAAACAATTTACCTATAAATCCGTTAATTATGTACAATTTCACTAAAGCTAACTTTATACAAATTGACAATGACTTATTATCAACTGATTGGGATGAATTGCTCTCTGGCAGTAATATAGAAGATGCGGTGCATGTGTTTTACAGCAAATTAACCGAAATATTTGAACTAAGAATACCAAAAAATAAAACAGAACCATAATAAACGTTTTCCAAGATGGTACACAAGAGCAACCATTAAAGTAATCAAGGAAAAGAAACGGTATCATAAACGGTGGAAAAATTACAATAATACACTTGATTACTGCTCATTTTCAATACTTCGACGCCGCAGTAAAACTCTTATCGAAACCGATTATCAAAATTACATGAAGCGTGCGCAAGATAACATACTTACAAACCCTAAGTATTTTTGGCAATTTGTGAAACTAAAAAAATCGCATAGATCAAATATTCCACACTCTTTAAACTATGATGGTAAAACTGCTTTTAAAGGCGAGGACATTGCTGAATTATTTGCTTTAATTTTTTCAATCCGTGTATGAATACGATGGGAATGCCAATATTAATTTTGACTGTGACTCCAGTAATCACAATAGTTATGCCGAACACATAATCAATACATGTGGTCTCCATCGGCGTCTACGCATGCTGAACATAAACAAAGGTCCAGGTTTAGACGGAATACCACCAATCTTATTAAAACAATGCTGCAACGGAATAACCCACCCTTTATCCATTCTATTTATTAAATCGTTAGCAACGGGGATATTTCCATCGGTATGAAAAAAGTGCATTGTAGTTCCAATATTTAAATCTGGCGATCCCTCAGATATAAAAAACTACAGACCAATTTCTATACTGTCCGCTATCCCAAAACTATTCGAAAAAATTATATTTGACGTGCTATATTTTTCTGTAAGCTCCGAAATCATTCCACAACAGCATGGTTTTATTAAAAGGAAATCTGTAGAGACAAACTTATTATACTATTCCAACTATATACTTGAGTGCATGGAGCGGCGATGTCAGGTTGACGCCGTGTATACGGACTTTAGCAAGGCATTTGATAAAATCAATCATACGATACTAATCCGTAAAGTTGTCGAATCCGGGGTTCATGGCATTTTATTGAGATGGGTCTGTTCCTATATAAGAAATCGATCACAAGCAGTCTCTGTAAATGGATTTCGTTCTAAATTTTATTCAGTAACATCCGGTGTTCCGCAAGGTTCTCACTTAGGTCCGTTATTATTTGTATTGTACATAAACGACATACATCGGTGTTTCTACTTTAGCAATATACTACTCTATGCTGATGATCTGAAGGTTTTCAAAGAAATCACTTGTAAAGATGATTGTCAAAAACTTCAATCAGACTTACAGCGACTTGCTCACTACTGTGAGAAGAATAAATTATTTTAAATTTTGCTAAATGTTATAGCATCTCATTTACAAGAAACATCAACATAACCGATTATACATATAGTATTAGCAATCATATTCTAGCCACAACAGCTAAAATCACTGATTTAGGTGTCACGTTTGACTCTAAAATGTTATTTTCGACACACGTAGATAATATATGCAAAAAAGCTAATAAGATGTTGGGGTTCATAATGAGAACCACAAGATACTTCAACAACATAAACACTACATTAACGCTTTACAATGCGTACGTATTATCAATTTTAAGTTACGGAAGCTCGGTTTGGAATCCAACTTATCAAGTTTATACTAAAAGAATAGAAAAAATACAAAAGAATGATCACTTACATAATGAAAAAAACGCCATCAACTTCTAACTCATACCTCTCTAGTTGCAAATATTTTAATATGCTAACTCTAAAAGATAAACGAACTCTGGCAGACAATGTTTTCTTTGCTAAAATTTTAAAATCAGTCATTGACTCTTCCCACCTTTTAGCACTTATTAACATATACACCCCTAATCGCATATTGCGTAAACCCTTACATTTTATCCGACAACATCAAAACTAATTATAGTCGCAATTCTCCTATAAACCGCATGTGCCACACCATGAACTTAACAATGCAACTATCAAACATCGATTTGTTTGATGACAGTGTTATTTTAATAAAGCGCCAGATCAAGAACAAATTTTTAAAAATGTATTTTTAGGGAAATACTGTATTAATTGTATCAATTGTATTAATTGTATTAATTGTATTAACTGTATTAACTGTATTAATTGTTTTGCTTACTTCACTACAAGTTCAAACTGTATATATATGTATGTAGGTATTTTTTCTCTTTAGTTGAATTATATATCGGAGCTACTGTTTTGGGCTCTGCCTGTATGTAGTTCAATAAATTTAAATAAATAAATAAAATAAAATGTCTTATACAATTGCTACTTCTAAATATGTGATACTGAAAAACAACAAAAGTTACAGTTAGAAAATTTTAAATAAAGAAAACATCAAAAAATAATTTTTTTATTCCTGCAGGATGAATTTATTTTTTGTTTGAGTTTTCTTTTCCCCACCCCAATCTATGACAGGAGTTAATCATGTCACCCTGTTATTCTGTTGTAGTGGCTTGTGTGGATATAACCTTATCTGCATAAATTTCCATGGCACATGAATGCAAACGTTCACCCTCTTTGCATATGGTTTGTAAAGAAATGTTAAAGTATAGTCGTTCAAGTATTTGTCATTAGTAGCCACGTTCAAGAATATATTAATGAAACCCTTACCCTGTATGTGCGATAAACATAATACTTTCTTTTTGCTAGTTAATCTAGCACTTGGAGTGGTTGTAACTTCGAAAGATTTCTTTGCGGTTTATTCTATCACAATTTACAGTTGCTTGTATAACTATTCCTATCTTGAATAGTGGTTTACCATTAGTGTATAGTGAAGTAATACCTCAAATTAATCATCAGTGTATATGTTACCTGAACTATCAGTATTCAAAGTGATGTTTACATTCACATAAATTCCATTATCTGTCGTGGGTGCTATGTTTAAATTATTCTGTATGTGACGAGTTTGTGTTCGTTTCATGTTTACTTGTGGCTTGATAAATGTTTCTTTAATACTGTCATGCTTATAAAGAGTATTTTCAGCACTGTATGGTTTTAATAACTCTTTATTTAATTAGGAACTTGGCACTACTATCAATTGCAATTATTGTGAATAGTAAGCACGTTCGTCCATATAAAATGACAGTTAACATAATAGAGAAGAATGAATACTGGAATAGCACTAGTACATGAGAAAAACCTTTTAACTGTTACAAGTAGTTAACGTTGGGTGGAGTGTTGCCAACAGACATGTTGAAGAAATGACTTTTACTTATGCAGTGTTTTCTTTTTTTAATGGAAGTAGATTCATATAGGACTGCCGAAACAACTGAAAAATTTCAAAACAAATAAGACTATTGACCTTTAAACTGCTAAAGTAAACTTTCAAACTACCACCTTGATAAAAATCTTGACTTTTTAACAGACTTATGATAAATTTTGAAAGCTGTTTTAAATAGTAGTAATAAACTTTATGATGTGATGTTCAATTTACAGAACCTAAAATGGATTACTTTTTTTTAATGACATGTCAAAACATTGCTTTTCTTATTGTTCAAACATTAATTTTTTGTTTTATTTATTTATATCTTTAACATGTAACTAAGAGAGCTACTGCCAAAACTGGCGCAATCTAATATATTTTGTATTGCCAGCATTTTGAAATTGTCATGTGAGTAAAATATGTTATTTTGAACCCATAAATCAGTAGAAAATTCAATTTCACCTAGCAGTTTTGTTTCAACAGAATTTAACAAAGGTTATATTTGTGCATGAAAACCAAACTCTTGACCCTACATTTGATTTACAATGCCCCACCTGAAATTACTATATTGGCCAAGAAGCGAGTTTAATTTAGCTGGAAATTTTGAGTTTTACTGAACCCAAGCTGTTCCAAGAAAGGTAGGGATCTTTAACTTGCGTGACAACAGTTTCACATCGGGCCTACATTTCTCCTCTCGTCTGAACTGGGCGTATTTTTGTGAAAAATGCTCGCCTAACATTTCACAAGCAGTCCGCCGTAAGAGAAATAAAATCCTGTTCACGTTTACCCAATGTAAGTTGCCTAATTTCGTAATAGAAATTTTGTGTATTACCTATGAACTGATTTGTTTACATTCAAACATTTAACACATTTTATTTACTTTATAATCATAAACAAGTATAATTATGTTGCATTAATAATTCAATACTTTGAACTTGGTGGATGTTTGAGTTAGTCCTTGTTAAAATCACATGTTGTTGTCATATTATAGATTTTGAACTGGTCGTTTAAGCTGTGCGCATGCGAGTATAATTAGGCCTTTACATATTTCTGCGTTGATTGCTCGACTTACATGCTACAATATTGAAGAAAAAGATGTTCTTTGATAATAATCGATATGTTGTGTGGAGGAGGCGCCTCACATTAGTTTAAATTTGTTAATGGTCTAATCCCCATATTCTGTTAAGCTATCTTCAATGTGCAACCTGAGTTTATTTGTAACCTAAGTTCATTTACTATTTAAGTTATATGTAAAAAAGTAGACTGGAATAATTTCTGTTAAGCTGAACTGAGCTTAAGATTAATGAAGCATATGAGTTTCTGCATTTTCCCCAGACTTTTACCTTTAGTAGTATAAACGCCATGACATTCTTAAACTTTGTCTTTAGCCCTCGACCAATTCTCAAGCAAGAACGCTGAGCTATCCTCAAGAGTTAACCGTATTGATTTACAGGGAGTTTTTTTACTATTAGCCGATTTTCATCTATTCTTATTGTGGGCTATTTTCATATTCAGGAAACCCTGGTGTACTTCAGAAATGTTATGTATTACAGTATCGTTTCGAGGGTTTACCTAAATTTTGTTCCATCTTCCCCTGATAACTTTTTGTCATCCTAGCGGGGTGGTATATGTTACACCTGTGCCGGCAATGTATGGGACCTTTTACGTTTTACTAGTGGGGTTTTACGTTGCACTGGACACACTAACATGGTGCCAATTAATGTTACATCATGTTGGGAATGGAATCCCAAACCTCGGGATAAGCTGTCATACACAAACCTGTCTGATCTACAGAGCCGTCCCAAACTTTTGACCAATAATTTTGGGGTAATGATTTTTAATATGGTTTAAAATCACAAAAATGTATGGAAAAACTTAGTTCGTTATTTGGAGATGAAACATCATCTAAAACTGACAAATATATTCACTTCTGTAATGTACTTTGTTGGCACGTTAGAGCTAGTGGTTCGTCTTCGCAGTTTTATTCATTTAAACATTTTTGTAGTTTAAAAACAAGTCTAGTTGTTAGTAAAGTCATTTTAAAATTGGCGCATTATACTAGTTAATTATCGTCATCCTTCCGAATCATCTCCAATCAGTAGAAATGAAGAAATTTGGCGTTTGTTGTTTGAGGGATTCATATTTTGAATTTCAACAAGATAAGTGGCAACTGGTCAACATGGTTGATATAGTGTGATTTGAAGTGCATGTACCCGCTTAATCACCATCAATCAAATGTGCCATGCCTACTAAGAAACTACTGGAGGCATGTTCGTTTATTGTAGTAAATTAATTTGTATAGTAATTGTATTTTATACTAAAATTCATTTTTAAAAACTTGTTCTCCATCACTGCCAGTAACCAGATGTTTTCCATAGTTTGAACCACAATTAAAGTAAAAGGTCTTCACATTTCGTATTTTTCATATTATCACGCAACAGCTGGTCATCAATGATTTCTTTAAGAAAGAGCAGTTATTTCACGCACTTAAAACACTTTCGAACAACTTTTTGACATGCACAAAATTTGCAAGGTTGCAACATGTACAAAGAACAGCCAGCAGGTTGAATTTCACTTATACAATTACATAACATGCTGTAAAAGACCATCAGGCAAAACAGCATCGAGGATCGGTCAAATCATAAATAACCCAAGAAAAGGTTAGGCCTTCTATTACGATGTGGAATCATCATTCATAGCAGATGTATGCGAGGCAAGATCAGGAAACTACAGCATTACAAGAACCTAAAAGGTAATTTAACTGTACATATGTAAGTAAAAAATTACATAAAAGACACAAGAAAACCAATCAATTACCATTTATAGTGATAAAAGTTCATTACAATTTCCAAATTTGAAGACCTGCCATAGATATTTATCAGATCTTGCTACCAGTGTTCTTAGTGAAGAATTGTTTTCTACAGTTTCTGAAATATGTAATAACAAGCAATATAGACTGAACGGGAAAACTAATGAAAGGCTTTTATTTATAAGCAAAAACTTAATTTCATTGAACTTTCAATAACATAACGGTAAACGTACAAAGATGTTAAAAGTCAACATGGTATTTGTACCTAGCAAAATTTCCCACGCTAGTGAAGAAATAAGTCCACTAGAAAAATATATACATTTATGATTGAAAGTTTTAAATTAATGTTTTATTAGAATTATTTAGTCAAATATGCTTATCTCTAATGAACTTATCTTATAAAAGCAGATACAAAAGTTGCATACATAACATTTTTAAATAACAAATTGCATATTATTTCACAAATAAGCACTACAATCTGCATGTCACTATATTAATGATTCATTGGTATGTTCTAGTATAACGAAAATTATTATTTAACAATAAATCGTCTGCTTCCTTTGGTCCCTGACTTCCATATCTATGTAAAATACCAATATTGAATGTGTTAAAACTTGAGTATTTTATATTTACACATAAGGTATAGGTTGTATACTGTTTTCTTTTATGTAATGCAGTAGTGGTGTAAAGATACGCCAAGCTTCGCTCAATTCATCTGACCTAACAAAATGCATTTGTGATCCACAGAAAACATCCAATATCAGTCGCTCATAAGCATCAGGCAACTTAACATTCTATAAAAATCATTAGTAAATATATATATATATATATATATATATATATATATATATATATATATATAATATATAAACTACAATGCAACTTACAGGAAATTGTCTGCTGTATGTAAGATCCAGTTCTGTTTCTTCCATTCCAAATGCAATGCCAGGCGTTTTTACCATCAACTTTACATAAATTGCTTCACCAGGTTGTACTCTAATCACAAGCTCATTTCTTTTAGCGTTACCTTCGAATATATCTCCAAGTGCATCTTTAAACTGAAAACGGACTTCAACTTTTCCTTCATTTAAAGCTGCAAGTATAATGATGTGTATAGTAATATTGTGTGATAAGCAAACGGATCAATGTATTGGTTCTTTAACACACACACGTGCATGCATGCATCCATCGTGCACACACATGTCTATGGATTCACATCACACAGACATATGCATGCATGCATGTACACAATGCATACACATACACTCATGCATGAATGTATTTATGTATGCACATATGCATTTACCTACACACACGTGCATGCATGCATGCACACATGCATGCATGCACACATTCATCATGCACATACATACACACAGATATACATGATTATTCTAAATAATGGACCCATTTTTAAAAATTCGTATTTATTAAAGTACAAATCCAAAATGAACAATCGTTATACCAATGAAAAGAGGAAATTTCAAAGTTTTTTTAATACAATGTGTCCACTGTTTGCTGCACGGCTAACATCTACGCGGAGGTAAACTCATCCCACACACGAGAAAGCGTATCTGCTGCTACTGAGTGCACGGCAGCAGTGATACGGTTCTATATACCAATGAAAGAGGAAGGCAGGCGGTTATGGTTCCAAAAGCGGCCGGTAGAGTTTGTGCGGCAATAGGCCGTCATTTTGTTTAACTGTAAATCGTGAGTGAGATGGCTACTGTGGAGCACAACGTTTTCTGCGTTCTTGAGTTCGCAAAAGTGAGTCGCCAATTGTAGTACAGCGGGCATTTCGTACCAAATTCAGTATTGAACCATCAACTAGAGGAAGCATTAGCCGATGGTTTAAGCAATTTCGACAGACTGGAAGTGTGTGTATAGGAAAAAGCACAGGCGGACGCATATGTCAGAGGATGATATCATGTTACTTTTAACCCTCTGCAGGGTGTATGAAAGTTTTACTCCTATATTGCCAACTGAAAGGCGCAAGGGTAATTAACGAGGATTTCCTGTTGAAGTAAGAAGCCCGAGGTTAGTTTAGATGAAAAACGGCTTATGGATAAGGAAACCTCCAAAGGCTAAGCGGCTAGTAGAGTGATTTGCTCTGGATAGATCAAGAGTTTGGGCCGGGGTTGAATTACGACCAAAAATATAATGAATATGGCGCCACCGAATTTTTGAATACAATGAAGGGCTAACCCTAGTCCTTTTGTATAAGGCGAATGCGGAAACCTAAACCTAATATCGCCGAACAAAATATATTACATGAACATAACCCTTACAAGATGCTTACCTTCTTGCTCGATATTGCTTGATAAAGTTGCACTGCTACTCCTGTAATCAAACTAAACCAATACTAGCACAGTTTGTGCATTCTGTTAATTATCTCAAAGAAATGTTATAATTACTAAGAATCAAATCTCACTCATTCCAAATAATAATCATAGACGTGACCAAAATGAGTTTCTATTTTCTTAGTTACCAGTAGAAAAATATATACAATGATTTCTTTTAACATGATTAAAATCATAAAAAATCTATTCTCTTACTTATCAGTTAGGAAAAATATATCTATATACACAATAATGTTTTCAACACGTGTATGTCAGAAAAATTAGATAGTGTTGTTATTTCTTACATCATAAAAATTTGGCAATGATTATTCTTAGTAATATTTAAACTTGATTTTGAAACATGACTAATGATATAATAACAAGATTTAATTAGTCTTGGGTAGTACTACGATAGACTTCACATTTAAACTTGAATTTCAACATACCATAGTTGTTAAATATTGTTGTATAAAATGAAATAAATTAATTATCTGAACTTGGATAATTTTATATTCCCAGCATGGTAGTTTAAATTTGTTACTTTTAAAGGTTAACCCTTATTATATATACTGCCCTCCGTAATCTTTTCATCTGTACTTATTAAAAATAAAAATGAAATCTATAAGGTTCTCTTCATAAATAACAATGATATCCAAAGGTCAAACAACATAGCGAAACTTAAAAATTTCCAAGTCGAACAATACAAAAAACTTACTTGTTTGTTATCTCTGATGTCACAACTTAAACGTACGTACAGAACGATAACGTACCATATGCTCTACTTCTCGATAATATATCTGCGATGCACCTAAACCACTTCCGGAACATTTAATGAAAATTGAAGTTTTCTTATAACATCGTGAATCATGTTACAATCCTCTAAAATCATGTAATTTAAATAATCATTTTAAATTTAACAAACAAGCTTCCACGTGTATCCACGTTACCTAATTGCACTACAATTTGAAATTAACAATGGCCATGAGGCTCGCTAATACTTACTGAAGTTAAGATGCCAACATTTTTACATCTTGCTTAGTACACCCACAGGAAATGCACTAACAAAGACGTTTTCACGCTTGTTTCTAAATCTTTTTCTTCACACGGCACCAAGCATAACCGCTTAGAGCCATGTTGCTTATCTCAAAACGACTTTCTTGATCAACAGCCCAGGTAAAAGTACACGTATTCTGACGTATTCAATCGCTTGACAACAGTTATAACGATCTTTATAATTATCGAAGGAGGGGGGTCTTACAATGACACTTCTAAATGTTATTTTCTGTCACCGCACAACTTGAAACTATGCTCCCAGTTTTGAAGCTTAAGTTAGATTAAAACAACAGGTAATAAATACAATGGGTTAACAGAATCGTAAAATTTATTATTACCTTAAAATGTGCAAAGATATAAGGCTTAAACTAACCTTCAATTAAAATAATACCGCAAATATTCATTAAAATACTGCCAGAAAATAAACTTGTTACAATCAGACGAATTGCAGAAAGTTTTGTTCGTCTCTCAATAGAGCTAGTAAAGAACTTGGAATACCTGAAGCAACTGTATGGAAAGTTCTGAGACGACGTTTGCTGTGCAAGCCCTACCGATTACAACTTCTGCAGGCTTTCAAGCCTAATGACAAAGAGAAGCGTCTCGAATTTTGTGGTTATGTGCTACAAATGATGAAGGATGACACGTTTCTACGGCGCATAATTTTTAGCGATGAAGCGACTTTTCACCTTAGTGGAAAAGTCAACAGATACAATGTTCGCATATGGGGTTTGCAAAATCCACATTTAACATTACAACATGAAAGAGACTAACTGAAGATAAACGTGTTCTGTGCCTTATCCCGTAAAAAGGTCTATGGACTTTTTCTCTTTGTGGAAAGAACTGTAACTGAAATAACGTACCTGAACATATTGGAACAATGGCTGTTCCCTCAAGTTATGGAAGATTCACAGGACTTTATTTTCCAACAGGATGGAGCTCCGCCCCATTGTCATCTCGATTTACGAGGATCTTTGAATGAAGACCTGGCTCTACACTTCTGGACACTGAGATCTCCTGATCTCATCTCATGTTAAGGATGCTGTTTACGTCCAACCTCTATCAACGACTCTGAACAATCTGCGGAACCGTACACTGCTGCTGTGCACTCAGTAACGGCATATACGCTTTCTCGTGTGTGGGATGAGCAGCAAATGGTGAACACATTTGTATATAAACAGCCTTTCTATCTTTGTTTTACATATCCCTTCCTACATAAACATATTTTCCTTTAAATATAAAGTTCAATAAATTCTTAAGTTCATAGGATTCGTAAAAATAATCGCTCAAAAGGCACAAAGTGTCAACACACAAAAAAACTCAACAGCAATGTTTGTATAAAAATGAGTTACCTGGTAACCATCACACCGCCTGCATCCGCAATCCAGCCCTCCATGATGATGTCCTCAATAGTGACTCTGAGTTAAGGAACCGCTACCAAGTTGAGTCATACCATTCCCGTCTGCATGCAGCTATGTAAATCTCTCCAACAAACCATTGATAGTGCATCCAAACTTTCTAAACTCTTCTACTATTCCATATACCATCAGAAAATCACTACATGATGCATTCACAATTGCACATCCTTCTTAGGACGCCTCTCAAGCCCCAACAACCAAAGTAACAGTAGTCTGTACTTAGATAACTAAAAAAAGCTTCGCTTTTACTTCAATTTTTTTAACCGATAAGTACTACCGCACACCAACTTGTGTGTAATAACAACTTTTTAAAAAGCACAGAATAATATCGACTACTACTTAAGTTAAACGTCGATGACGAGCGTAGGAAAGAGGAGAGCCTCTCACTCCCTTACAGCTGGTTATATAGACCAAAAACAGCTCCCCTGTTGTTTAATTTTCTCAGTAACCTCCTAGCCGTTGCCACACTTCTCGAAACTCAAAATCATAACCAACATCAAATTCCAACAACCCCAAGTTATCCTTCCATAATTCTCCATAATTTTGTAGATAAACATCAACAGTCTTTACACTCTTGGAATTTTAACGCTCGTATCCCACAAATTACCGCGAAAATCACTTATAACCTTCTAACGGTTGGTCTGCTTCGTCGAAACTAGCCTCAACAGAAATCAATTCTCATTAGATTCACGTCTTCCAATGTGAAACAAACCTAGCCCCTTCTCTCTTTATCTCATATACGACCATTTTCTCTCATGTTTGGTTTACGAATACCACTCACATATGTACCCTCTCTTAAACTCATGTGTCTCCCTTCTACCTGTAACGTCCAATAACATTTCTTAATTTCTCTCCCCATATAAAATCGATATCTTATACAAACATCTTCTACCTCACTCTTGCTTATAGCTTCGAATTTATCCTTGTTCCTTAGTTAGTTACCAAGTCTAACCGATATCTGACATTTGCATCTCGCTCCTTAATATGCTATAACCCATCTGTCTTTGTTTTCATATCGATCCCTGCTTGCCTTAACGTCTATTTGCATTCGTAGAAAATATTGATTTTCTTAAAAAGGTTGTTGACAACGCGCCCCATTCTTGTAAATAATCGTTACCTAAAATATGCCTGTCTTAACCGTCGAGTGTTGTTTATCGAAGACACTATCCTATGTATTTTTACACAGTTCGTGTTTTTAAATGCTATCTTATGCTAAATTCTCCCCCATACTATTTACATATGCTAAACGATATTAACTAAATGTTTCTACTTAATTAAAATTATGCCCGTAAAATTATTGATCTTATGTTAAAAATGAAAAAGCTTTTTACCTAGTATACGCTAATAAATTGAATTTTATGATATATGCTTAACGTTTATTGTTTTTGCTCCTTAAATATTATGACATTTCCTTGCAAATAAGTGCAAAGCTGAAACTGAAATGTAATTAACTCTAAAATTCCTGCTTTAAATTAATTAATCGTTACACTCGATTTCTAAGACACTTATTTAATTTTTTAATAAACGGTATTTACACATTTAACTTTTTCATAGAAGGTATCTATCTATACATGCTAGCCTACCCTAAACTGTCCTATGACCTATCTATCTCATTCTAACCTGCAAATTACATAGTAATATATATATATATATATATATATATATATATATATATATAAAGTAAGATGTATCTGTAAACAAACTCTTATGAAAATAATAAGAGCCATTGACAAATACAAATCGGGCTGGTAGTTATATAGCCATTAACAAAACATTAGCTTTATTACTTCACAGGGGAGGAAACATCCACTGACTAATGGTTTCAGCTTGTTAGCCTCATCAGAGTGGAATAGTTCCCAAGAACCCTATAAAGTAATCGAAGCTATTATAATGATATAATTTCGAAACAATCACTGTACTATGGCAAAAGTAAATAAAACCGTCATCAGGTGATAAAACACCAACACTACTAAAGTGTGGAAATACAGAATTGAACCGAAACTACATAATAAACTTTATAGATGACTATAAAAGTACGTCTGGCCTTTGAGATTTGCGGAATGTTACAGTAAAATTTAGTTGCAAACGTAACAAACCTTCTCGTGGCGACACCCGGGTTCATCAAAGACAATTCAAATAAATAAAGACAAGTTATTTGCAGTCCGCAATAAGAAAATTGTATATAAAGTAAGATCTTACTTTATATACAATTTTCTTATTGCGGACTGCAAATAACTTGTTTTTATATATATATTACTCTAATTTAGACCAGAATAGAAAATTAATAAACAACATCAAATAATTTTAATCACCGTGTATAAGGAAGCTTTGGGTACTAATACGCTTCATTTAAAGGCATATTGGATAAATTCGTCATTTACTTCTAAATATAGGGTTTATATTGTTTAGATAATGTTAAACACCGTGTATATCAAAGCAGTGTAAAATAGTACGCTTAATTAAAGGTCTACTGTGTAGATTTAAATCATTCAATTAGAATGTAGGGTTTGTATATAATCATAATCAACGTGTAGAAGGAAGTAATGTAGAATTTCAGTAGATAATACGCATTATTAAAGCCGTGTAGCCTAAAATTTATTCGTTTCGTTAGAAATAAGAGGTTTAGATTATTCACTGGACGCTTTCTATAAAAAGAAGCCGAATTAAAACGTTCAACTTGTATTTAATTTAATCTTTCCAAGTACTAAAGCTATCGAGAAATGATAAACGACGTGGGGAAGTCACGTAGGAGCCTTCAGCGTATTAGAACTAAGAACACCTGCAAAGATAACGATGTATATGATAGTCGATAAGCTTCAAGCTATATGAGTGTACGTAAGAATGCAAGTTTGTGTTATAAAGACAAGCGAGATGAGATGCAAACTTGAAGGGGAACATGTATTCTGACGTATGAATCGACAGGCGGGGCTAAGGCTAGTCTCTACAAATCTTTTAACATGAGAGGGGAAGCATATCAGTTTCTGTGTAAAATTAATTAGTTGTTCTCGGACGTGATGCGAGGCGTGTGGAAATTTCTTAGATTTCAACTCGGACGAGTGCAAATTTCAGGAGAATCGTTGTGCCGAGCCATCGGAAGGGAAAATTGAATGCAAATTTCTTAAAATCGTCCGTCGCGGGACAAATTCGACTCGCAAGCGAGTCATATAAACCCGTGCTAGTAGGAGCTTGCTTTCTTTTTTTATTCGATACTTCAAGCAGACTACATGGTAATTACGTGCTACGATAAAAGTTATTGTGCATTAGTGCACTTAGAGAAGATAGATAAAGGTAATAAAGTCTAGTTATATTTGCGGGTATTACTGTACCAATTATCCAAATTAGTAACGATAAATAAATAAATAGAAGTATGCCGTTTTGGTATAGCGTGAAAGAATAATGAATTTCATTGCTATTTTTCGGGAGTGTTAGTAATCAAAAGTTATTCGTAAACGTGACTGGATCCACAAAACAAGATTTCGATATACATAGATGAGTTCCTGAGAAGCCCCGAAACCTTTTGGACGAATGGTGGTGTATAAAAATTTTTTTAAAGGCGGCCAGAAATCCGAAGACGTAAACATAAACCAGCTGGAATGGTGGGGTTAGCAAGGACGATGTACATTGGAGCCACGAGTACATTAACCTTCAGGTAACTTATACAGTAAATTTGTATAAACAAAAATTTTAATTTTAAGGTAAAATTTTCTTGTATAAGTAGAAAGGAGTATTTATCAGGTTTATGCTTTTGATTATGATGAAAATTTGGTCTGTCTTTGAGCTCAATTAGACTAACCTGTTTAATTAACGTAAAGGGGTGGGAGATGCTCCCTTTTATTCAGACTCAGGTCTGCAAATAGTGTTTGCTTAATTAGTATGCATCCTACAAGGACTCTAATTCCGGATGCAAATTAAAATGATGACAAATTTAAACTTAAAATTTTATGATGCTGAAATTTATGCTGAAATTTAATTTTGAAATTTTAATGTATTGTGAATATTGGTGTAAATAGAGTTAACGTTGATGTTTGTGGTAGGAAAGTGTTTTTTTGAATGAATGAGGATGAAATTTTTATCTAGGTGAGCAGCCGACACGGAAGGAAGTCAAGAGGCGATATTCAGGTAAGAAATCGATTAACAGATTAAATTCAACCGACAAGAGAGGATCTCATATATATATATATATATATTGCTGTGATAAGGGGTTGTTTAAGGGTGCACTTTATAGTAAAGGTCATTTAGAAATGAGAAATTACCGTAGGCAGCAGAAAATGGCATTTATTTAGTGAAGAATTGAGAAATAGAGATAGTTTGTAAATAGTAAGCAGTCAACACCCTGTATATAAAGTATAAATAGTTTTAAGCGACGCAGATAAACATAGGAAGACGCATAGTTAGCCTAGAAACCAGGAAGACATTCATTAGGTAAATAGAAAATATTTAATATCCTGTAGATAAAGTTTTAGTTAATTTAGGTATAGCAAGTAATAATATTTTTCAGTGGAAGCACGCGTATATTTATAAGTAAACGATAAAGTGTAATTAGACACGCATTCAAAAGAGTACCAAACAATTAGATTAATACGGAGATAGAAATAGAGCTTCAGGTAGCATAGGTAAATGCGTGCAAATAGCTAACCACTTTTGATAAGAAAGAAGATTAAAAATTGCGTGTAAATATGAAAATTAAAAGTCGAATTGCATCAGTTGTTTATGGAAAAGCAATTAGATCTATCAAAACACAGCATGTTGATAACGAAGACAGCTGGAACCAGCTTACAATTATTGGGAATCGTGGAGAATTACATCAGAAACTACTTTGAATGTAATTATTTGATTGGTCACAAATAAGCGACGAGTTCTAGACCATACCCACTAACGGAGTGTGAACGGAATAATATATTAGCAGGCACAGTGATAACGAAGACAGTTTGCAACTCAACAAAGGCCGAAGTGCGTCGATTTCAAATAAAGTAATACGTAATAATTTTAAAAGTGAAAGATAAAATAAGTGCCAAGATGAAAACTATAATTGCCGATTAAACGTAAGTACATTTTTATGAATCTATTTTAAACTAAAACATAAAAATAATACGGCTTCTAAAGCCGGGGAGAAAAATTCAAATTCTATGTCCGGGGGAGAAACGAACGACGATTTTGAAGTCCGGGGGAAAATCCAGTAATACAATTTTGAAGTCTGGGGAGAAGAATAATACAACTTTAAGTTTGACAATTTCTATGTCCGGGGGAAACAAACGACAATAAATTGGGGTGCATAAATTAATAATGGTAGTCCATAGTGTAATGGCAATAATTTAAATGTAATCCTGAATTGGGGAAGATAATTTTTATGCAAATGGAAGCGTCGATGTGAAGAAGATAGACCAGGTCAGATTTTTTACTTATAAGACATTTTGTTTTTCTACATATTTTTTATTTTGAATATTGAATTTGCTTAATATAATGTGAATGTGAAAAACTCAACAAAAGAAGTTGCATAAGTATGAAATGAGTAATATGATAACAGGTTTAGAACGTTCTACGCTTCGTTGATAAGGATAATAGGTTTTTTTGGTGACTTTGGGTTTTGAGTAAATAGGATATGATGTTTAATAAATGAAATTTACAACATTAACTAATTGAAAAGTGTATTTCAAATAATTTACAAAAGCTGTACATAATATATTGGTTTCATTATATAAAATCGAAATTAACTGAATTTTATAATTCCAAATAAATGCTAGCCGAGGTCATAAGATTTAAATAGTTCAAGGAGGAGCTACGAGTTGAATAGGAAATTGATAACACGCAAGGCGGTAACGTATCGAATTTTGCTATTGGCAGACAAGGTTGCTTCAAGATAAAATCCAGTTAAGTTTCTGGAGGGAATTGATAGCAATATTAATAAGACAGCCCAACGTCGGAGGAGATAATTACAATCTTGTTTATTCATAGTAATATTAAAATGGTCGTCCAAATGATGGAGCGCGAATAATTTAGAGTACATAGCAAAATTAATAAGGCGCACAACAAAGGGGTGTGATAATTTAGAGAGTATCATAGCAATATATATATATATATATATATATATATATATATATATATATATAGACACAGGGTGTATCGCGGGTAACGAGATGTTCTCTTATATCAAAACGGAAAAAAAATTTAACGCCGCATGATGTGAATCAATAGTGGCTAGAAGTTCAAAATATTTTTTAGTATACAAGGTGTCTAAGTATCAAGTTTCATTAAGGTCCCTTATTCCTATTTATTACAGTTTTTGAGATATTTCGATTTTTCAACAAATGTGATATTTTCAAAAATGTGTGTAATTCCAGAAAAAAATTATTCGAAAAAAAATGGTTGCAACCTGAAATAGTTGGATATTTGTTCATTCGGTTGTAGTACTTAGTACTCTTGAATATTGTACAAGGTGCTCAATATATTGTCTTCTTTCATGAGTACATATACACTCTATTAATGTTGTTATTTGAAATGGAAACCCTGTATTTTATTTATTAGATATATTATTATTTTAATTCTCTATCAAAATACTATAACATTCTCTATATGCAAATGTTAAACTTTTCATGTTATGTACAATTTTTACAAGTTTACGGTAGTTTTCTTTCAAATTTCAAATTAATTAAGTAAGCGGTGGTTACTTTATGACAAGCTGTATAATATCTAATTAAAACTAGGATGCTGCTGTTACTTGACGAAACAAATGTGTTATTTAAGTTTTAAGTAGACTTAATGATTGCATTTGCTAAGATGAATCAATATTCACTTCAAGTTAGAATATGATTTTAGCAAATGGAGTATGATTCACATCAAGAGTGTGACATATTTGACTATTTTATATTGTTTGAAATGTTTACCTTATCTTTGTCTGCACGATTGTATTCTCACATGACAGTTCAGTGTTGCCTACGGTCGTGGTATCACACGTGAGCTCCGGAATATATATTTTACGTTTATGTATATCCTATGTATTGGAATTGTCATTAATAATTAATGTACTTGTATCTTGTGATAAATGCAAAACATATGGTTACTAACATTTGTTGTGCTTATATTAATAATATATATTAAAAGAGCCGTCTGCAAAATCAAAGACGTAACATGGTGACAGCGGTTGTAAACGCGTGTTAGTACCGGTTTGTTTCGTGTTTTTGTCATCAATGGAATATGTAGTATTTATTATAGTATGGTATAGTTCATTTGCGTTAACTTTAGGATGACGTCACTACTGAAAAAATGCTACATTGCCAATATTAGCTTAAATTATAATATATTTAATGAAAGATATAAGAATATTTCCATTCACAAGAAGAATTGGTGGCAACACCGTACAGAACTGCCAATCTTTATTGTGTTAAATGACAGTATCCTTCAAGCGCAATTCTAGGTATTTATTTGCATGCAGTTGCATACACTTCTTTACTACATTTGACGTGATCCTAAAGTTAAATGTAATGAACTATAATAAAGAATTTCAATATGTGTACGTACCAGAGGAACTTTGAGATAAAAGGTTAGGACAAATAACCTTGGTATAATAGTTATTTAGAACTAGGAATCTCAAAAGCAACACATGTGCAATTCGAAACATTTTTAGTGCCTGATAAAACCGTAAACACTGCTGTGTTTTTAGAAGAAATACAATTTGGGTTCATGTCTGAATTTGGCTAATCTATTGCATAATGATAGTGTCGGGCTCCTATCCGTTTTCATTTACGGACGATATTACTGCAAACTGGAAGCTTTGGAACCAGAAGATTTATAATACCTTTGAATTCGTGGACGATCAAGATGGCACAAAATCATTTGTGATTCTAGAAAAGTTTGAAAAGCATTGCACGCCGATTATAAATCCTGAATACGAACACTTTAAGTTCTTTAAGCGGGAACAGTTGCGGGGCGAAACTATAGACCAGTTTGTAACCGAACTAAGGCACTTAGCCAGGTAATCTTGGAAACAGCTCTAAAAAACGAATTTACGGTCAATGGTTCGCTGCAAAGGTTAATATCTGAAAACGAACCCCCTTTTGATTCTTATGAATTTATAAATTTTGGAAAATTGAATGACATACAATTAACTATCTCTAGCCCATATTACCATCGATCAAATGATATGGTAGAAAGAACTGTTCAAACAATTAAAGGCCTATTAACCAAATACTTCCAGGACAGAAAAGATCCTTTTGTATCTATCCTTCAATATAATACTACACCAAAACATAACTTACCTGCACCATGTAATTTATTAATGGTAGAAGATTAAGGTCAACCCTACCTGTTTGTTAGGATATTCTTCAACCTAAATTCGCTGTAGATGGTATAAAAGAAACACTAAAATTTTCTAAGCAAATGCAAAAACAACGTTAAGCTATTTCAACACATAAACTTAATGAACTCACACCTACGCAACCGGTTGTTGTTCAACAGAAAGTTCGGCAGTGGCGTCCCGGACGTGTTTTAAGAAAATTCAGCCCAAACGATTATAATGTCGAGGTAGATGGAACCATTTATCGAAAAAGCAGGCAACACATTAAGCCTTTGCGAATGTCGTTGCCAACACATTTATATAGCAACCAAAATGACTTACAAGCCAGTGAACCTACTTTGAATCAGCCTTTAGTGACTGATATGTCTAAAAAAGTATTTTCAGTTACCAGGAGTGGTAGGGTCAGCAAACCGCTATAGAAAGACTAAATTATAAGTAACAAATCAAATTGTATTTTTAAAAATTTTTTTTAAAGGCAGGGCGTTTGACATTTGAATATTTTATATTGTTTAGAATATTTATCTTGTCTTTGTCTGCGCGATTGTATTCTCACACTACAGTTCAGTGTTGTCTACAGTCGTGGTATCACACGCGTGCTCAGGAATATTACATTTATATATCTCTTATGTATTGGAATTGTCATTAATAATTACTGTACTTGTATCTTGTGATAAATACAAAACATACGGTCACTAACATTTGTTGCGCTTATATTAATAATGCATATTAAAGGAGCCCTTTGCAAAATCAAAGATGCACTGAGAAAAATGGTTTAAATAAACTGTATATCTAAGTTGAATTTAATAACCATTAATATATATTTTATTACCTGCAAACTTCTTAAGTGTTAATGCCAAATAAACGCAGTTTCTTGGAATAAGTTTCTTATAGCAATTACTCGCTTAGTAAAGGGTAATATGCATTTATTACCCATAAATACACTGAAATTATTAAATACTTCCAATACACAAGGATATTAGGCATAATTAAACAAGGTTAGTAGAATATATGTCTGTGTTCTTACTCCAAATGCATGGTAAATCATCACAAATAAATTTATGATTTACTTTGATATTCATGGAGAATCGTTAGTCTTCGGGACTCGGAAATGAAATGAATTCCACTTCCCTTCAATAGCACAATATGCGCGCGCCACAAAATGTCACACGGCAATGCTAAAAGCGTATAATGACCCTCGTACGTTTTGGTTTGGTTCACGGTGCATTTCCTTCTTACATTCTTGTATGTTAAATAAAGCTTTTATTATATGTATTTATGTTTAATTAACCAATATAAATTATGGAATTCGCGTACACATCGTTACTAAAGCAATGGGGTTCCAGCCCTATATTGAAAACTTTTCAAGTAAGTATAATACAAGTTATATTACCCTGAATAAGTTTAAACAATGGCCGCCTACTGCTTAAATAGTATTTGCATGCTTTATTGCTTTTTATTTTATTTTTTAGAGCAAGGGATTGATGATGAAAGTTTTGAGCTCTTGGATTCAGAAACAATTCAGCTTTTATTTGCTCTCAGCGGACCTAGACTTATTTTTAAAAGAAATATACAGAATATTTGAATAATTCCAAGCATCAGCTTTCAGCTAATGTATTCTACCATATTAGATAGCTTTTCATGCATGCACATTATAATTTTTCATTTTAGAACTTTGAAACAGCGTCTGATTCTGATACCTTGGGAAGCAATTTTTCATTCGATGATACTTGCATGATTATAGAACCAGATGATGAACTAAGAAAAGCGTTTAAGGTTCAAGTATTACCCTCAGGAACTGATACTTTATCAGCAACACAAAACTTTACTGACTATAGGAAAATATCTCAGACCAGGTTTAATTTTTATTTAATAGTATTTTTATATTCAATCTTTAATTAGAACCTTGAAGAGCTGTTCAATAAAACTGCCGAAGGGCAGGTGATTTTGGCCAACCGAAAAAACTAAATAGCTGCTTAAGGAGTAAAATTGCTAAGATTATTGTTGGGTCGCTTGTAAATGGAAGCACGCTTTGCCAGTCTAAATTGGAGTAATTACTTATAATTCTTTTGAGAAACTTTTATTGACATAATTTCATTTTAGAATAAAATCCAGTCAATTCGTTAAAGCTGCAAAGGAAATTGCTGCATTTTTCCTGGGAAAGTGCAGAAACATATTATATACCATTCAGTTCGACAAAACACGGACTTCGGCGACAACCTGCTCGGGGTAAATTGTGGTCGCGCTATATAAACTTGAAAGCTGCGTTACGATTAGCAAATGCAAATAGAGACGATAGTAGCAGCCCCAAGAATCATCACAGATTTCAATTCCGATTGAGGCAGATGACAATAAAATAAATTTCTTGAAAATTGCACTCGAACCATATGAAAAATTTTACTCGCTTGGGAGGAAACATTTGTATTGAGGAAGAATAATTACAAACATTACGAATTGGAAGAACTTTATAATGAATTCCTTGCTTAAGATTATACTATGGAATAGAATTGGTAAGCTAATGATTTTAACTAACCTATAAAAGACAATTGAATATGTGCATAGGGACGAATCGATACCGTATTGGTATGGTACTTTTACTCGGTAGTGGTATCAAAAGAAAGTATTGATATATACTCTCTATTGAATGAAAAGTATTGATACCTACTTGTATCGTTAAATTTTGAATGTATAGAAATAAAGGTTTGTGCACACGATGACCTTTTTTCAAGCACGTTTCACAAATATATTTATGAAATTAAATGCATTACATTAATTTCACTTTATTAGGTTGCATTAAACAATAATTAAAATTGTTATACTTTATTGTTTGTGAAACGTGCATGAAAGTATGAACGTGAAATATAATCAGGATGGGTTTTCATGTGTTTATGCAGGTTAGAAGTATACTGCCCCAGTATCACACGGGTTTAAAACATTTCTTGCATCTAGCATTTATGTTATCTTGATTATCGAAATATAACCATACACTAGACTTTGGCGGACCCATTTTGTAAGTAAGGTGAATGGTACATAAGCTTATTATTTTTTCACACCAAAAATTATTAGGCATGATACTACCGTGCGCCAACCCCATGCACAAATGAGTACCAATACAAGTACTTTTTACCGATACCTACTCAGTACTCGGTCATAAAGTATTGATACCAAAAGTACTTGGTATTGAAGGAAAAGTATCGAGTATGTACTCGTATTTACTCATATCGATTCGTCTCTATATGTGCATAGGTAGGTTTGTTTGGTTCATAAATTGAGTTAAGGGTAACAATAAGGTTTATTTCTGGAATATGACATTTTTAACAGAACAATATTTCTGTTTACATTATGTTTATTCTTTTTAGGTAGAATCTGATTTTAATAAAGAAAATGAAGATAAAATCGATATCATTTATAAGGAGTGGCCTAACATTGCTCAAGCCATAATTTTAGAAGGACGAGAAAGAAACTTAATTATGAAAGATGATGGCATGAAGGGTAAAATAAGTGATAGTTCTATATGTAAATATTTTAACGTATATTATTTTTAAGATATTTCTTCCAAGGCGCTATTATTACTACCATTTTATTCTCACCCGTTACAGTTAAAAATTCTAAAAAGCATGGAATTTGGAGACCGTCAAGATCAGAAGTACAGGAAAGCTTTATTTTGAAGGTTAAGGTAATATTTAAATTTTATGTGATTGATTATTGACTATATTAAATAGCAAGTACAGATTTTGAAAAACAAATGTATCAGGAAGTTGTTTGGTTGGGTTAGGGTACATTTAATAAACAGCATAAATTGAAATTTATTTTATAGTCATACTCATCTTTAAATATTTCCTTTTCATTGTACACTTTTGATGCTAATATAATACTAGTCCAGAAACTTTCTCGGTACTGCATGATGTCGCTTTATGGGCATTGCATCTACCTGTTAAGGTGTCACACTATTTCATATCTTGCCATCTAACTTAGTTTTTGACGCATGTATTTTCGATACACTCTGTATGCACTCTTATGTTGATATTCTTGCAGTATGAACAACTTCAGATCTAGGGTTGTGTGTATTAAACAAAATGTCGAAAACTAAGTGTTTTAAACACTGTTTAAAACAAAAGTGTTGTTTAAAACGTTTTGTTGTTTTGTTTTAAACATGATACAAAAACAATGAGTTTATAGCTATTAATGTAACAAGATTATTATGTGATTTATAATTATCGAGGACGTTGCTAGGTGACGAAGCGAGAGCCGAGTCACCTGCCAACGTCCAAGATCGATTTAAATTGCTAATAATCGAGTTGCATTCATAGCTTTGTCGTATCATTGACAACTTTCAAACTTCAAAATTGTTAAACTTTTAACGTTTATATTGAAAACTGTCGAGATTTTGAAGTATAATGTTAATTTAGTCGTTTTTTTTTAATTGTTGATCAAAGGTAGTATATCGCTTTGTAACTAAACGTATTATGGAGTCGTAACTAACGCATTATGAGATTCATAATTATCAATAAAAATTCAACAAAATGAACGTATAATAGTCAATGATACGATAAAAACATAGTGTCATTTTTCATAAAATTTTCTCTGAGCGTAGAACAGTTTACTATTACTAGGGTATGGGGGTTTTTTATTTGTAAATTGTCATAATATTTGTGGTGCCAACAACCAGCAGCTATACCATATGCATGAAATTAAAGCCAACACCATCTTTCTATAATTTTAATTGACAAGTGACAAGATTATAAAAATTATATTTAGATAAAGTATTAGAACTTATTTGTAAGATGTGTTTATTGTTTGTAGGATTTTGCTGAAATAACTGGTGTACTTGAAAGAAGGAAGCACAAACTACAGTCGTATGATTTGCCTCTGCAACCATTTGGAGCCATTGTAGGGGACGAAGATGCTGATGTGAAAGCGTTTTACATTTTTATTAATGACGTTACTTACAAATGTGATAGTGCTATATGTTGTTTGGAACTTCTTTATAAGGTATTTCATGCTCTTAACTTAGAGTACCCTGGCGAATCAAAGCACGTGTGGTACCTTATTCAAGAACTTGTTTTAAAACGAATGGTACTAGTAAAGTAGGAAGCACCGCATGTGTTATTTCCGACATAAATTTTCATTTGAGTAAACTAGCTTAAGTAATTTTATTTTATGTTTACTACAATACGAATTTTTGTTTCATAAAAGTATATACTTTTACAACTAACAACTTTCAATACTTATTTGTTCTAATTATATTTTGGCTCTAATATTGCTTTAAATGTAAAAATGCCTTCCTGTAGTGTTTGTAAAATCTATTTTTGAATACCAAGTCCCTGATTACCCACTTGAGGTTAATTCATGGATTTATAGACAATAGTAAATTTAGTTGTAATGAAATTCGGTGTTTTAGAGATTTTAATTCTATCAATTCCTTTAAGAGACATTTAAATAAAAACATTCCAATAGTTCCACTCAAACAGCACAGTTGGTAGTAAAGAAAATTGATACTGAAGACAACTTTTCCAATGTAGATTTTTGAATTGGAAAATAGTGAAAATGGAGCATCCTCGGAATGTTCTAGTCTAATTGATGAAATTACTGATACACGCAATAACATTATTGATAATTTTGATAATTTTTAGAATTTAAAATGAGATACAGAATAATGCACTGTTGTTCATTACTAGTTTGTATGCAGATGGTTCATTGACCAGAAAACATGTACAATTTATAATTGAAAACATGGATGATTTGCTAAAAGACAGCTGAATATTTTTCTTTGTTAATGTCTAAATTTATTACTAAATACAAAATTAACCAAGAGGATTCAGATCATTTAAATAATTCTTTTATGAAATTCAACATGCATTTCAACAATTTAATACTGAATATAGGAGATTTACCTATTTGGAAAAACTAGAACTTTATATTCCCCCTGTTGAATATGTTGTGGGGCAAAGATATGATAATGTTAGAGATAATGTAGCTTCGCCTCAAACGTATAAGGCACAGCACATATCAATTAGTAAGGTTTTAATAGCTTTTTTATGTCTGCCAAATGTATTGTCTGTAATTTTAAAATACTCTGAGCAATTAAATGAGGAAATGCACATAACAAATATAGCTCAAACTGAATTTTGGAAAAATAAAATAAAACATTTGAGTAAAAAAGCAATAGTTCTACCATTATTTGTTTACTTTGATGAATATGAATGTGGTAATCCTTTAGGGTCCCATGCAGGCATCCATAAATTAGGAGCCGTTTATTTTTCACTGCCATGTATACCAGATAAGTACAGGTCGCAGTTACAAAATATATTTCTAACAATTTTGTTCCAAAGTGTTGATTTAAAGGATTTTGGTGCAAAGGTGGTTTTCAAAATTGATTGAAGACTGCAATGATTTAGAGACCAATGGTGTAACGATTACCATTGCAGATACATCTTATAAAATATATTTTTGTCTTGCATTGTTTCTAGGAGATAATCTTGGATTAAATACTATGTTGGAATTTGTTCAAAGCTTCCGTGCTAATCATTATTGTAGATTTTGTAATTGTAGTCGGATTGAAATGGAAAACAGGTTGTTCAAAATAACGCAACTATACGTAACTTTGAAAACTATGAGGCTGACGTAAAATTACATGATGTTGGTCAAACCGGAATAAAGGAGAAATGTGTTTTAATCAGATTAATTCTTTTCATGTGACTGAGAATTTTGCTGTTGATATATCACATGATATTTTTGAGGAGTGGCCGTATATGATATAGTTGAAATTTTATATCAATTCATTGTAGTTGATAAGTTATTTTCAATCAATAATCTTAATGTTAAAATTAAATACTTCAATTATGGAAAAGAAACCAACAAGCCACCAATAATTGACTTGGATAATATTAAAAAGAAATTGAAGATGTCCTGTGCAGAAATGAAATGTTTCATTTTATATGCTGGGGTATTGTTAGGTTCAATTGTTCCCAATGGAAATAAATTATGGGAACTTTACATTTTGCTTCGAAAGATTTTAGATATTGTACTTTCCGATGTAGTGACAATTTATACTTGCAATTCATTACAAGATTTGGTTGAAAAGCATCACAATTTATATAAAACTTTGTTTAATTTGCCATTACGACCAAAGTATCATAATTTAGTACATTATCCCGCTATAATGAGAAAAGTTGGTCCATTAAAACACTTATCCAGTTTAAGGTACGAATCAAAACACAGAGAATCAAAATTAAGTGCTAACGTTATTTCATCACGAGTAAATATTACCCACAGTTTAGGTATTAAACATCAATTAAAACTTGCATTTCGACTGGCTGCAGAGAAAGGTTTTAAGAATAATATTGTGTATGAGAAACACAACTGTGTTTTAATTCGTTCTGTTTTGCCAGATTTTGACAATATTTGCTCCATTTCAAGTGGATCTTTTGAAAACTTTGACTGTAAGGCAGTATTTTGTAAAACAATTGAGATAAACAACTATCGCTATAGAATTGGTGATATTATTCATGTTGAAAAACATAAATTACCCGTTTTTGGTGCAATTATTAACATAATCATAAATGATCAGGAAGAAGTTTGTTTTGTTTATGAAGAATATCAAACATTATTGTTTGACGAACATTTGTATGCTTTTGAAGTTAGCTCGAGTTACAAATATAAGAAATGCATTCTGGCATGTGACGTGTTTTTTGCTCAAAATCTTATTATTTCAGTTGTATTAGATAAGAACTATATTACAATGTTTTATTAATTAATTAAAATATATCACACCCATTAAAGCACCATATGCTTGTTTGTGCACTAAAGGCATTTTTACAGAAGCAGTTTGTATTTAACATTTCTATGTATAATAAACGATTAATTGCATTCGCAGGTTTAGTTACTTCTGTACTCGCAATCGTATGGTTTAATTTTACTTTTATTTACACTTATATATGTATGTTCTGGTATCATGTACATAATTTTATGTTTTCTTCTTTTGTACTCATTAACTTATAATTTTGATTTATTTGATGTCAATTCTGTCTGATTTTATGTAGATAATTATTAGCTATTTTTTTATTGTATACATCAGTTTATTATTAGGGCAGTGGTATAGACCAAACCATATATTGTGTGTGAAATACATTCTATATGCTTGTATAAGTATACAAGAAAATAATGTAAAAGGAAAAATTGTCATAATTATATATGGTTTGGTAGGTACATGCTCTCATCTTGTATGAATTACAATTATGTTTACAGTTTTATGTACTTGTACATAAATGAATAAAATTAATTGAATTAACAAAGTTTACCTTTTTTTATAATCTGTAATAAATTATTTACTAATCCCAAATATACCCTATACCTGCCACATATGACTAATGTATTAAGGAGTATTATACAGTATATTACCCACAAATAAGAGTTATAGTTATCATTAGCATTATTATATACTGTAGTTACTAACCAGTGAACTATACTGAATAAACTGTGTATTTGGTATAAATAAAATAGTAATTTCATTACAAATATACTCATATTTGTAATAATGAATAGGTTCATTCAGGAGTAATATATTATATATTAGTGTTTGCTAAAGTGGGTGTATGCGTAAATGGATTGTGTATTTGGTATGAATAAATAGTTATTGTATTCAAATATGTCAGGTATTTGTAATAATGAAAAAATATATTGAGGACAGAATACAATGTATTGCCTACTAATACTTTGAATAACTATCTGTAATACATCATTTGAGTAGCAACTGCTACCTGCTTACCTATCATAAATAAAATGTATAATTCTGATCTATGAGCTACTGTATTTGTAGCTAATAGTTGATTAATATCTGTAATTAACCACTGTCTATTTAGCAGCAGTACTTGATTTTATTAGGATATTGAGTAATTGCCATAAATAGTCTTGTGTTAGAAAACTGGGTTTATTAAACCTTAATAAACTGTGTCGCTGTCCCATATTTAGCTAAACTTTTTATTTGCAAGCTATAAATTTATATTTACCAGCAATAAACATTTTTCTCAGTGTGTAACAAAGAGTTTATGCTGTTAAATATCTTGCTAGGGAACATCCCAGAAAGAAAGAATTAGAACGCTTACTGAGCATATTTCGAGATACAGTTACTGTTGCTTATAAAACAGTAACTATATCTAAAGCAATAACCAACAATCAAGATGATAAATTTGAAGTATTGGAGTCTGTAATTGAAAACCCAAATACAACTACCAGATTAATTGCTAATGTAGTATATTTAAGCCACAGCAAGAATGCATAAATATCACCCATTTGACATACAAATGCATCTAATTTATATGGAGGGGTTTCTAATAGGCATATCGAATTTTGCTTATGGGCATTTTATCACATAGGAGAAAATATTGGCTTTTTAAAAAATGTTATATTTCCTGACGAAGCGAGTTATGTATCCTCCAATTTATTAGAAATTGTTAAATAAAGTATAAGTTCATTGCAACAATGTAATACAAGGCTAACCCAGAGAGTTTATTAACAGTTCATGAGAACGGATATGCAACTTTGCATCCGAGAGAGCAGTGATACTGCAGGTGGCAGGTCACAGGCAGTTAACATACCGCAATTACTTAGAAATAAGATTGTTACAATGTAATAAAATGTAGAATTAAGAGAAAAGCAGACATGAGATCTGCAAATTCACACAGCCATGTGAGGGGCAGGATATTATAAAAAGCCCGGGAGCTCAAGACCCGGCAGTCAGTCTGAGTACTACAGCTTTTGCATTGTTTACCTAGACTACTCGCCCTAGTACAATTAATATTATTTTTGATTAAAGTTATTTCTTTTACAGTTTTTCTAAATTCCATTATAATTTCTGTTTAAGAACAAATAAATGTGTTAAGAGTTTAGAAACGTTTTTTAAAAACACCGCTCCAAAAGCCCGAACCTTAACTGGCGCAGTCGGACAGATCTCAAAAGGGCACTAAAAATCCAAAAATCGGAAGATTGGTGACCAAGAATTTCAATTTGCAATTTTGACAGAACCCAAATCAGGTTGGAGGAAGTACAAGAATCGACCGAATCCAGCAACAAACCAACGTGGACAAGATACAGCATCGATCGAGCCCACAAAAGAAACAGATGAAGAAATTAATGTAAGTTCATTCCATTTAAAACCAATTGATCTCACAAACTATAATTGATATATGCTAGTTTTATTATTTTATTATTTGATTACCATTTTATTATTATTTTATTGTTATTTTATGCCAATATTGTTTGAAAATAGTTTACAAAGAAATTATTTTCAAAACGAGAATCTATAAAATTTTATGAGACTTGAATGTTTAAAGAGATTTTCTTTAAAAGTAAAAGAGACTTGATTTTTAAGAGATTCTTATTACAATTATTAGAACAAATTTAAAAATAAACCAAAAATAACTGACGCATATCCATTAATACCAAAATACAAATTAACTAGCGCGATACCAAAAACGTAACGGTTTAATTCAGTGCAAATTAACTCCAACACCAAAGCTAAACGTAATTTTCTAAACAAGCAATTACAGAAACATTATTTAAAACATTGACCTCTATCATACCTTATAAACACTCTGCAAGTAACCTGAACTATTAAACCACTGTAATTAAAAACGCAGTAGAAAGGATTTACTAAAAACTTAAAACCTCAGAGAAACTGCTATTTCAAACAATTAACTTTCAGAACAAAAGCAACGCATTTTGCATTGAGATCTACAAGTGATTAATCCTGCACGAAGTATAATAAAAGCGCATAAAATTACAACCAGCATTAAAACAAAACTACTCATCATCATTTATAAATAGATTGCAGCTAATTATTCCAGTACAATACTGAATAAAGCTAAACGTTTTAATTAAAACGCTCATCATAGAAACTTAAAACCTACATTACGGGAGATTCAATTACAAAACGTGCATTATAATTAAATAAGGAGATATCTAAAAATAATCAGACGCAACATTTATGCAAAACAATTAACTAGTAAAGAAGCGAATTATTTAATTCCCACAAACTGAAACTAACACCTGTGAGTAAGTGTTAATTACCTTAACAAGTATAAGTGCATGCTATACAACACGTACGCAATTACCAAGAAACTAAACTACATCTTCTAGTGGTTAAATTACAACGATAAAGTGCAACAAGTAATTAACCTGCAAGTTATATTTAGAATACAAGGAGACAAGACAGACAAACTATACGTTTATGTAACTTAATTAAAACCCACGAAAAAAGATCTAATTACAACAGACTGATAAAAATCAGCAGAACTGAACAAACACAAGCTTTAACTAACACAAAACATACAAAGCGAAGTAAATACCGCGAGAACAAATCTATCCACTCCAGATCCTTTCAGAAAGAAGAACTCAAGCAGAACTCACGACAAATTAACGCCGCGAGATAGAAACGGGCAAATTCAAGGCTACAGTAATTAAACCAACATCATCAAGTATAAATCTCACAAATTCATTACCGCACCGTGTAACTAAGTACAAATAACAGCAATTACGATTCTAAGAATAACCCGACGCAGTCTAAACTGAAAATTAATAAATCCCAATCCAAAATAACGATACGAATAATAAAATCAAAATCAATTTTTACAAAATACGAAATTACCCAATCTAAACGGAAAATTAATAAATCCAAAGCAAAATTAACCATACAAATAGCAAAATAAAAGGCAATTTTTACAAAATTTGAAATTACCCAACCCAAACAAAAAATTAATAAATCCAAACCAAAATTAACGATACAAATAGCGAAATAAACCTCAATTGAAAAATTTTTTTTTGAAATTTCCCAAAAGCGAAAGCAACCCTTAACCAAAATGAGTAGCGCTGACATGAAGCTTTATTTGGAGACAATCCAAATCTTTTATGGCATCCAAGCCCATCTTGTGAATTTTATTGGAGCATCCGAAATGTTCCTAAAAACCTTCTACAAACCCGGAGATAACGAAAGGAATTCATTGCTTATACGCTTGATAATAAGTAAACTAACCGAAAGTGCACTAACCTTAATTGCCAGTAGAGACAATCTACAGGAATGGCAAGAGTTTAAACAAATACTAATCGCATATTTTGGAGACCAACATAACATAACAACAACATAACAGGCTCGTGAATCCTGACGACCGGGAGTGATACCAGTGAAAACGAAGTGAAAATAGTGAAAACGGCAAAAGTACGGCAAACGTACCTCAAACACAAGTTTCCCCCAGAACACTTATTAGCATTAGAATACTAACACTAGTAGGATAAGGACTCAATACTAACCATCTAACCATCTAAAATAAAAAATACAACTAACTAAAATAAACACGAGAAAATACTCACCAAATTTGTAATTGCTTTAAGAAATCTAACCCTAGCTTCAGTAACGTAATGTTTATATTTTCAATGTTGTAGCGCAACTAAAAATTACTACAGGGGAAATATTCTGACAACATAATTACAACACATCAGCACAACATAATACACACAAACACGCACAAGCACACACATACAACAGAGACTGTACGTGGCCTCCCTGGTTTCCAGCTGCCGATAGCCAGGACACGTACAGGAACGCGTACTTCTCGGTTTCTGATTTCCGGCTACCGGCGGTTGGAAACCGGCAGAGGGAAACAGTCCCAAGGACCTCACCACAGACATAAGCGCACGCCCACACAAACATGAAAACAATAAACACACACACCATTATAGCACACTGGCACGACAAAACACACACATACACACACCAAAACACACACAAACACGCACCTACACGTACCTGCACGCACACGCATACGACACAGATATATACGCACACGTGCACACATACACACCAGGGACTGTACGTGGTTCCCCTGGTTTCCGGCTGCCGACGGCCAGGAGACGTATAGGAATGCGAACTTCTAGGTTTCTGATTTCCGGCTGCCGGCGGTCGGAAGCTGAGAAGGACAGCAGTCCCAAGGACAACAACACAGACAAAAACACACATACGCACCCTCACGCGCGCACAAACCCAAACACACACACGCACACATACACATACACACCAGGGACTGTACGTGGTCCCCTTGGTTTCCGGCTGCCGACGGCCAGGACACGTACAGGAATGCGAACTTCTCGGTTTCTGATTTCCGGCTGCCAACGGTCGGAAGCTGGGAAGGAAAGCAGTCCCAAGGACATTACCACAGACAGAAACACACACACACGCACCCACACACACACACGAGTATTTCCAAACGCAAATAATATAAAACAAACTAATATAATTTAAGGTAGCAAATAATTCTGTTAGATTTCTTAAGAGTAACAGGTTTGCTGTAATTTTTAGGTAGCAGACTAATTGTAATGTTAGAATAAATAAAAAAAAAAAAATATATAAAATGCCTGGTACGAGACCTGATAAACCTTAGAATGGAACACAACCAATCCCCATATCAATTCGGAATGAAATGCCAAGACGTGAGAAGTTTAATCCTAACAAAATTAAAAATCGAAGAGCCCGATCAAAACGTTTGACATTTAAAAACAAAAATGTATGACGAAATGGCACTGGACACATACATAAACGCTTTACCAGAACGACTATCAGATAAGATCAGATTCCAACGTCCCCAAAACCTAGAAGAAGCCATAAACCTAGTAATAGAAGAAGAAAATGTAATGTATTACCGCAACAGACTATACAACCCCACGCGAATAAAAGTTACTCATCAATAAAAACTATACAAGCCACAAGACAAACAATCCCTCAACAAAAATTCACACCCTTCAACACACAAACAAATCAACCGCGAATTAATAACCCAAGTTTCAACAATACGAATTTTAATAATCAATATAAACATTTTTCAAAACCAACATTTAACCCAAATTTTACGAAACCCGCATTCCAGCCAAGGTTCAATCCAAACCTAAACCAACAAAGACCAGCATTCAACGCGAACCCCAGTAGAAATACACCAATGAATAATAATCATAACAACCCTAATAGTTATTATAAACCAACACCAATGGATACCTCATCTGGTAACACCAGACAAAATACAAAGATAACACATATCCGACCAAACCCTCATCAGAAACGCAATTTTACATCGAAAGAACTATTTCACCAAGAAGTAGAAAAATTTGATAATGACCAGAATAATTACATTCAGAACAAGTACGAACAATGAATCAAACCATGTAGAAACTTATGAACGCGACGAACAATACGAAACTTACGAGGAGGACGACGAAGAAAACTCGTACTCAAATTTTCAAATGAACCAATTCATAAAGGACCAAACTTAATAAACCTAAATAACATAAATCACCTAGTACTACCATACATAGAAATACCCCACGCCGAATTTAAACTATTAATCGATACCGGATCCTCAAAAACATTAATTAGTCCCAGAACCGTGAAGAAACATTATTTAGATTATGTAGAAAGAGAACCATTTAAAATTAAAACAGCTCATCAAACAACACTACACCAATTCGTAGCTAATATACCCTTACCGAGAACATTTAATGTTAAAATGAAACATAAATTTTGTATTTTCGAACGACAAATATTACGGCTTAATCGGAATGGACCTTCTAAGAAAATTAAGAGTCAACATTGAGGTTAAAAACCGTTTATTAAGGACGGAATACGGAAAAATCCCCATTAAATTTCAAAACACACAAATCGAACAAAAATACACAATAGAACCCCGAACGGAAAAAAATTAAAATCCCAGTAAATTCTAACAAAAAAGTAGGAATAATAAATCATATGACATTTCAACAGGGAGTAGAAACCCCAACTGCCTTGGTGCAAATAAAAGATAATTATGCCACTACAACGATATTAAATTCAAACGACTATCCCGTAGAATTATCATTGACAGACCCAATTAATGTAGAGGAATTAAATTTTAACGAAATGGAAATAGACGAAAATTTAGAAAACGATTACAACCCAATAGAACATGACAAAATGTTAAGAGAAAATTTAAGTAACATCCCCTTTAACACCGACATCAATCAAGAAGAGCAAAGAGCAATTAAAAACTTATGTTTTGAATACCGCGACATATTCCACTGCGAAGTAATACCACTAACATTCACCAACACAGTGAAACATAATATCGAGCTAACAGACAATCAGCCAATCTTTACAAAAGCATATAGACTACCTCATGCGAGCCAAGAAGAAGCTGACAGACAAGTAGCAGACTTATTAGAACAAGACATAATCCACCACTCCAACTCACCATGGAGCAGCCTCGTGCTAATAGTACCTAAAAAATTAGACGCAACCGGAAAGAGAAAGTACAGAATGGTAATAGACTACAGAAAGTTAAATTTCTAGACAAATTAGGCAAATGCCAATATTTTTCAACATTAGGCCTAGCATCAGGATACCATCAGGTAGAGAAGGACGAAAAAGATGTATCAAAAACAGCCTTCAGCACACCTAGAGGACATTACGAATACAAACGAATGCCATTTGGATTAAAGAACGCACCCGCTACTTTTCAGAGAGTCATGGACAATATACTACGAGGAATACACAATGAAAAATGCCTTGTATACCTTGACGACATCATAGTTTATTCCACATCATTGGTAGAACACATAGAAAGATTGAGAAAAGTATTTGAAAGACTAAGACAAGCACATTTCAAAGTACAATTAGACAAAAGTGAATTTTTACAAAAGGAAGTATCATTTTCAGCACATATAATAACACCCCAAGGAGTAATGCCAAATCCCGACAAAACAAATGCAGTTCTAAATTACCCTCTACCAAAGACAACCAAAGAAACTAAAGGATTTCTAGGACTTAGTGGTTACTACCGCAAATTCATTAAAGGTTACGCTCAGATAACCAAGCCCCTGACAAATTGTTTAAAAAAGAGAAACAAAATTGAACACACCCCGGAATTCATTAAAGCCGTAGACAAAATTAAAAACATATTAACGAATCACCCAGACTTTTCAAAACCATTTATACTGCCGACAGACGCATCGAATGTAGTATTAGGCGCAGTATTAAACCAAGGAAAAGTAGGTAGCGATAAACCCATCAGCTACGCATCCAGAACCCTAAATGAAACCGAACAGAACTACAGCACCATAGAAAAAGAATTATTAGCCATAATTTGGGCAACTAAATATTTTAGACCTTATTTATACGGAAGAAAATTTTACATATACACCGATCATAGACATTAGTATGGCTATGCAAACTTAAAGAACCGAATTCAAAATTACAACGATGGCGAATCAGACTAGAAAAATACGATTACGAAATTATATATAAAAAAGGAATTTATAACAACAACGCAGACGCTTTAAGTAGAGTCCAACTCAATGCATTAGAAACGGAATCCATTATAGGAAACGTAGACGAATCAAAAATAAGGGAAGATCCAGACGAGATCGACACGATACATTCGACACAAAACGAAGAACCTAAAAACGCGATTAATATTTTAAACGAAGCAATCGATATGAAACCCAACCAATTTATAATTACCGAAGTTTTAAATAACCCCAATCCCGTAAAATATACCAAAGTAGATAACAAAAAGATATACCAAATTCAAATAACCAAAAATGACGAGGAACAAATAATTAAAATTCTAAAAGAATACACCCCCGAAAAAAAACGATTTTATTTCTATTTAAACACCGAACATTTATACCAAAGATTTTCAGAATTATACGTTATATTATTCAATAACTCTGGCCCTGAACTTATCAGATGTACTAGAAAATTAATAACATTAGACTACCCTGACGAAATAAACGATGTAATTAGGAATCAACACGAAGGAAAAACCAACCATCGTGGAATTAACGAAACAATAAAGCTTCTTGTAAGACGTTATTATTTTAAAGACGTGAAAGAATTAACCACAGATTTCATTAACCAATGTGAACTATGTGACAAAACGAAATACGACAAAAAACCCCCAAAGATACCCTTAATGTTAACCAAAACACCCGACAAACCATTTCAAAAACTACATGCCGATACTCTAGTAATAGAAGCGCAAAACTATCTAACAATTATAGACGCTTTCACAAAAATAGGCCAAGCAATACCAATCACATCCAAAAATAGCATCGACGTGACCCAAGGATTTTTACAGTATTTCACATTTTATGGAACACCCGAATCAATAACTCTAACAATGGTAGCGAATTTAAAAATGAGACAATACAAAACACGTTAGAACTTCGTAAAATAAAAATTCATTTAACCCTGTTAGAACAAATTCGATTATTAAGAATAAATTATAAAAATTATAAATTATAAAATTATAAATTATAAAAAATTTAATGTCATACGCACTAATCGCCTATAATAATACAATTCATTCATCGACAAATTTTACACCCTTAGAATTAACCTTAGGACATTCAGATTCACGAAATCCCTATGACATACACTACAACAAGGAAGTATATCAACAATATGCGAAAGATCACAAAGAAAAACTAAAAATAACTTATTACAAGGTAAAAGATAAATTAGAGAACGATAAGGAACGTATCACCACAACCCGAAACAAAAATACCGACGCAAATAAATTTTCAATAGAACAAACCGTGTATGAGAAAAACTTTCAAAGCAAGCGACATAAAACGGCATCCAGAAATTTAGGACCATTCAAAATTAAGGGAATATCAGATAAAAATATAGCAGTAGTAGACAACGGCCAAATAACAAAGTACATTTATTTGAAAAACCTAAGACACCCTGCAATTTCAGATGGACAATCATCACCCTTACCGTCAACCTCCGCCCAGGTAGAACGGACAACCCAATAATAATAAAAGATATAATAAAAAACAACCCCGGTATACTACCAATTAAATTAGGCAATATGCAAAACCCAAGTAACATTTGCAAAATTAAATACCCTACACTCTAGTATTATTGAGCCAACCAATTTATTAAAAGAATTAATAAGAATTAGATTACTTATAACTAACAGTAAATTACCTTTTGATGTAACAGAATCAAACATTCTAATATTTAAAAAAATAGCTATAGTAAAAGGCTACATTAAGAATAACGAAATAATATTTTTAATAGAAATCCCAATAGTAGAAAGTAACAATTATAATTATTATCATTTATTTGCTTTTCCAACGAAAGTTACTAGCACATACTAAGTTATCATACCCAAAACCAAATTCCTATCCCTAAATGAACTGAGGTATGGTTATACAAACGAAAAATGTACTGAAGTAACACCAAACCAATACTTATGCCAATCGATGACGACTACAACCATTCAAGAATACAGCCCTTGTGAAGTACAACTATTAAAATTCTTAAATCATTACGAAAACTACCATTTCGAATGGACCTGCACCTTGCCGAAGTTCTAAATTACTAGAACAGGTGAAATGGCTTGCGTGTTCTAATGAGCTAAAGAGCCAAACTACAGGTCCAACCAAAGTAGTAGGGTCGTTAGTGAGGAACCAGACTAAGACAGGTCCCCGAAAGAGGGCAGCGGCTCTTTCGGTACTTAGATTGGCAGAGACCATAGGGGTCGGTATGGCAGTCTAAGACACACTACCGCGATGTGGAAGGCAACGGGAAACCACCACATTATCTCCCAAGTACACAGCGTACTTAAATTGTTACAAACATGATGGAATTCTCTGGGGTAAAAGATTCCGGAGTTAAAATAGTCCCCTATTCGGATCTCCGGGAGGGGACTACTTCGGAGGATGCGATCGGAAAGTTAAAAATAAAAGTAGGGAACATTCTGCGAGTCGGAGCGTGGAATGTTAGAAGTATGAAGCAAGTAGGTAAGCTAGATTCTCGAATAATGTTAAGTGTGTGAAAGGATTTACTGGAAAACCATTATTTCGGCAAATGTCTAAGTGTTGGAGGATCTTGGTAGCCACAGGTTGCTTAACCTCCTTCACTGAATCTCGGTAAATTAGGGTATAAAATTAGAAAACAATAGGAAGGGAACGAGCTGAATACACATGCTGTGTGAGAATTTCAGGGAACTATGTAGGCTATCTCAGAATATAAATAAGTGCAGGTACGTGTCCAACCAGTTTTGAGACGGAAAACCTAATGACGAAAAAATAAGCGCAGATAAATCTGATGATTAGTATAAACAACTAGTTGTTGGTTGCGAAATACCTGCAACTAATGTTGACTGTGCGAAAAGATAAATTGGAAAATATATTAAATCGCCAAATGGTTAAGTGTTGGGGGAACTTGGCAGCCACAAGCTGCTTACCTCCCTTCACAACCATTGAAGGTCGGAGAAATAGGGCATGTAACTGTAAAACAATAGAAAGTGATCGAACTGCATCTAACAAGAAAGAACAGTGCATATGAGGAAAGACAACAAACATAGAATAAGAAGAAAATTGTTGAAAGCATATGTGTGGAGCACAGCACAGTATGCCTATGAAATACGGGCAGTCTGAAACGCAGACAGAAAAACGGTAGCAGCCTTTTGAAATGCTGTGCTTCAGATGTATGAGGACGATAGCATGGACAGACAAAGATAATAACAAATAAGTTACAGAAATAGTAGGGGAACAAGGATATCTGGCGAAAAAGAGAAATAGTAGGGCGGAATACGTTCTAAGGCATTTTTGGGGAATAGTATGTGATATATTACAAGCAGAGATAGGAAAAAAGAGGTAGATGTAGACCTACATCAGACAGTTATAGATGCAAACTGTGCATATTTCAGGGAAATCTGTAGGTTAGTTCAGAATAGGGAACAATGATGGTACGCGTCTAACCAGTTCTAGGACTGAAGACCTAATGATGATGATACGAAACCTGTGAAGCCAAACAAGTGCAAATAAACAACATGAAAATTCAAAAGGTTACAGAAAACAAATGGATAGCCATTTTCCTAACAGAAGTAGTAGCAACCATCCACTGCAATCAAGATGAAAATAACCAAGCATTAATCGGAAGCAAATTAATTACCCTCAAAAAAGATTGTTATGTAAAATTGAAGGAAGAAGTAATCAGAGTTTATCAAGATCCCATAGCAACAAAGAAACTTGCAAACCTACCGGAACTACAGTGCAAGATAGAACAACAAGAAGACGAAGAAATAGTCAGGAAACCCATGAAGCTAGAGCATCTAGACTTAGACGACATCAACCACGCCATGAAATTAGTGGAAAGTTACAAAGAACATTTAGATGAACTTAAAACGCCAAAGTTACATTATGATAATATAAGCGTTTGGACAATTGTGCTAATCATTTTGATAATTTTTGTAATTATATATGTATTTTACAAAGTGTACCTTAGATATAAGAATGAAGGAAACAATTCTAGATTTAAGGAAACACAGAGAAATAAAGAAACGATAAGTGTACCCTTAGAAACAATGAATTTTAAATAATGAAACTGAATAATGAATTTTATGTATTTAATTAAGTAAAACCTTAATTTTTCATTTACGGTGGGAGGAGTTATGTATCCCCCAATTATCTCTATATATTGAATATATTGAATCTAATAGGAATTATTAGAAATTGTTAAATAAAGTATAAGTTCATTGCAACAATGTAATACAAGGCTAACCCAGAGAGGTTATTAACAGTTCATGAGAACGGATATGCAACTTTGCATCCGAGAGGGCAGTGATACTGCAGGTGGCAGGTCGCAGGCGGTTAACATACCACAATTACTTAGAAATAAGATTGTTACAATGTAATAAAGTGTAGAATTAAGAGAAAAGCAAACATGAGATCTGCAAGTTGACACAGCCATGTGAGGGGCAGGATATTATAAAAGCCCGGGAGCTCAAGACCCGGCAGTCAGTCTGAGTACTACAGCTTTTGCATTGTTGTTTACCTAGACTACTCGCCCTAGTACAATTAATATTATTTTTGATTAAAGTTATTTCTTTTACAGTTTTTCTAAATTCCATTATAATTTCTGTTTAAGAACGAATAAATGTGTTAAGAGTTTGGAAACGTTTTTTAAAAACACCGCTCCAAAAGCCCGAACCTTAACTAGCGTCATCATTTTATAATACCAGTTTAGTAAACAGACAAAATTTTCATTATTATGCCACTGAATATAATCACTTATATCATACCATTGACCATCAAAGTCGCTGAAGTGTTAATCTTGGAGGGAAATTATTAGTGGTATTTCTATTGGCCTTTGTTTATTTGATGGACATTTAAATAGGCGAAAGTGTTTAAGTTAGGAAGGGGTGGTTTTTCTGAGCGGCCTTTTAGATTTCCTAAAATAACTCCTATGGATTTGTTTAAATAGGGATACATCAAGAATATTGTTTATAATAGTACTCCCATGACTACCGAAGATATGAAGTTTTGTGTTACAAATGCATTTGCTTTGATTACTCAAACATGCAGCGTATGTTACATCTTTTGAGGGTTGATTAATGTATTGCCTTGAGCAAAATAGATATTATATTGACCACTTTTGTAAATTTTTCATATTGAAAATATATCTTATTCATAAATTATCTATTATTTCTGTTTCAAAACTTTTATGCAATTCATGAGTTTATTTATGTAAAATATGAGATTATAAGGTATGTTGGCTTATAAAGTTATTGTTGTGCTTAATAAATCATTAAATCATCAACTTAGATACAGTTTGAATGAAACTCCTGGTGAGTGATAGCAGTATGCTAAATTGAAATGTATATTAACCTTAGTAAAAAATATTAAAAACCAAAGAGTATGTTTCTAAATAAATGTATGTTTATTTGGCAGAGAGAAGTAAAATACGTCAAAAAGTATCAACGCTTACCTGATTAAATACTAATTTTAGAGCAAACTACTGTAAATTTGTAAAAATTGTACACAACATGATAAGTTTAACATTTAGGTGCAAGGAACGCTATAGTAGTTTGGTAGAGAATTGAAACGACATAATGTTAAATAAATAAGATACAGAGAGTCAATTTAAAAGAACACTAATGGGAAGGACATGTACTCATGAAAGAACATATTATTTTGAGCATTCTGTAAAACATTCAGAGTATTATATACTATAACCGATTGAATAAATATTCAGCTATATCAGGTTACAACAATTTTTTCTTAAATAATTTTTTCGGGAAGTACACACATTTTTTAAAAATTTCACATTTGTCGAAAAATCAAAATGACAAAAACTGTAATAGATAGGCACAGGAAACCTTAACGAAACTCGATCTTATTTGTTGTGCAGAATTTTAAATTGCAATCAAATATAGAATGTTCCATAAGAAAACAACTTTGATGTGTCACACTTTCTTGGAACACCCTATATACTATAAAATATTTTTAAATGGAAACCACTATTGATTTACATAACGTGGCGTTAAAATTTTTTTTCTAAATAGACCATCACGTTACCCGTAATACACACAATAAATATACATATATATATATATATATATATATATATATATATATATTGCTGTGTTAATAAGGTCATTTAGGGGTAGCTAGGACCCATAGTATAGTGCACTTCAGGGCTCAGAAAACGAGACAGTTTTCTGAAGAAAACAAGAAATACAACGATTAGGCTGGAAAGTAAATGACAATGCCCTGTATATAAACCATAATCATAATTAATTTAGTTAATAAAAAATATTTTAGAAGGTTTAATTAAATAAACAAATTCGCAAGTCGTAAAACAACGTGAACGGAAGCTGAAACACGAACCGCATGAATAATACATCATCATTACGCCAAGAATCCCAATTAACACAAGCAGGTTTAAAAATGCGTAAGATAGAAAACGCATATAATTTAATACATAAATTGTATTAAGTCTACGTGACTAGAAAGCTAAAATCAAACACTTGAGATATTGGAAACAAACACGGCATGGTGTTAAAACCAAAGTTCATTAAATTTATAGTACAAACAAGGGTCTACGTGATTTAAAAATGTAAACATCCAAGAGAATGAATGCAATAAATAGAAATGCTACGTGCCGAAATTAGTGCGTCAATTTCAATATACAGCAAAATTCCATAGGAATATCCAAAACCTTTTATGCAAGAATCACGTACAATGAAGCGCAAACGTTGAACTATGAGCTTGTCAACAGATAGGTGACGCTTTTAAATACGACCGGATTCGTAAACAAATCAGTTTACCATGAATTAAAGTATAGTGCACATCACTCAGAACAAAGTATTTACATAAATGAATTTGAAGTGATTTAATTGTTAAGTAATAAATTATATGATAGTGAAACATTAAAAAAGATTTTGTCGTTTTGATCCTGTAAAAACGTAAGTAATAAAAGGTAGTTTATAAATTAAATTCTAATTTCTACATTAACAAAAGGGCCCTAAATAATTACTGGATTGGATGTGGGAATCCTAAATAATTACTGAATTCGATGTGGAAATTGAACAAAAGGGACTTTAATCAATTCAAAATAATTACTAGATTCGAAAAGGAAACTCTAATTAATTACTGGATTCGATGTGGAAATTTAGTAAAAATTTTACTCTAATATGCAGACTTTGGGACTATATAAAAATCATTAATACAGAAGCAGTTGGAGCAGAAACGAGTTCAAACTGGGGATAGCAGGTTAGCGAATATAAATCTTTTTTGTAATTTGTTTGGGAATATTTCATTGTATTTTTATTTATTTGAATATTTTTGCTTTTATGAATCTTTATGTTAGAGTCAACAAAGATTAATTACACATTATAAATTACGTAAATAATGAAAGAAGTTTATTAAACGTTCATGTGGCTTCAACTAATAACGAAAAGAGAGATTTTTGCTAATTTTTTGATTACTCTTGAGAATTATAATAATTAAAAGAATTTAATTCAATTATTAAAAACAAGTTCTATTTAACGTTCTATACATTGTAAATATTTTTTGAAAACATTATAGTAATTGTGTTTAATGGTGTTTTGACTTAAAGTAATAGGAAGTAGGAGAGTTTAAAAGGTATGTTGTCGTAATGTCTCAAGCTCCGTGCGTAATTAAAAACTGAGCTAGTCGAGGTAATTAAAATTTATATTAAAAATCAAAAATTGACAGAATAAAAATTTTAACCTCTTTATTTCACAAAAAGGGCGCACTGGATTATTGCTACCGCATCACAACAATATATATATATATATATATATATATATATAATTGTTGTGGTTTCAAAGGGTTAAATTTGGGATAAACAGTACAATTTAGACCACCCTGCATAGAGAAAAGAATAAATTATTTATGCGCAAAATTTATTTAATTCATTTAGGGAGAACGGACAAGTATTGATGTATTTTTATAATTAATAATGATATGTTAGAAAGTACATAAAGAAAAACAGTTTTAAAACAAATAGAAACGCATAATTAATTGTAATAGTAGTGGGGTAAGGCCGGTCCAAATTCAAAACGTGCTCACACGTATTTTACATATGTAAAATACACGTGCACCGTCTTGAATTAGGACCGGCCTTATATACTTTCAATGTAAAATAGTTGTGAAAACATGAAATTTAAACCGGCCTTGTATACTTTCAATGTAAAATACTTGTGGGCACGTTTTGAAGTCGGACCGGCTTTATATTACTTTCAATGGAACATACATACTTCAAAACACACACACACACGTATGTTGAAAAATGTAAGTGCAGAGAAAATGTGTGTAGCGATTTTGAATTCGGTTTTCTAGCGAGAAGTTATAAAGTATGCCAGATGCAAAATATCGCATTCAAGTCAATTGTGTTTAATTAAAGTGGATTCTGATTTATGTTTTTTACTTATGTTTAGAAGCTGCAAATACACATGGGCCGGTTTCAATTCAAAATGTGTGTTCACTCTTGTGATAGATTGAAAAGTGGGTTGGCAAAGTACGCAGATGGTGGTAATCTGCTTTATAAGGAGATTGCTCCTAATATTAATTTAATTAGTCAAAGTTTACTGCATATATTTACATACCTACATATACAAACATGTATATAATTGATATTCAGAGATTTAAATACAAGAAAAACGAGTTTGTGTGCAAAGAAATTGCGGTTTTGGACTTGTTGTTAGGTGATGTTTGGCATCAAATTTTTAAACTGCCAATGCAATCTAGTTGTTTAAGTCAAGATCATATAAAACATAACGACTGGGTGACAAGGAATATTCATGGTCTTTCTTGGGATGAATCTTCAACGGCTGGAATGGTGTCATCATATATAACGCTTTATTTGAAGCAAATTATCCGACCCGGTGAAGAAGTATTTGTGAAGGGTCTAGAAAAGAAGAAATTGATTGAAACCTATCTAATGCAAAACGTTGTAACTGATATGCTTGCACTAGGTTGTCCTAAGCTATCGGAGTTAAAAATCAACAATCGTTTAATATATAACATCCATTGTTGTAGACATAGCAATAATAATCTGCAATGTGCAAAACAAAATACCTTTTTATCAAAAGAATGGTTTGATAATAATAAAAAACAATAGAAAGATTGTGTCTGTATTATTTATTTTAATATAATTTTACAATGTTAGCCTTATTATAACAACTTCTAGCAAACATTATTTTTATCGACCCAGCTATTGTGTACGTTAGAGAAGCCTAACCATTTTACAAAGACTTTATTTCCACTCTTTCTTAGGACTTTTTCTACCAGGTAAATTCCTGGTTGTTTAACCTTTTGCAACTCCATTTCATAAAATGCACCTTTGATTTCTTTCTCGTCTTGATCTTCTAATATATATGTTGTCGGATTGGTTACGTTTACCTTTTTAATCTTAAAAATTTCATTTGACCAGTTTGGTGTGTAACCTTTCGTAAATGCTTCGCTGTGTTTACTAATCCTCACGCTGTATTTAATCGAATATTTTGGTATTTTGGTTGCAAGTTTGATGTGGGTAAATGATGATTTAAGAATAGTTTTTTCATTTGATTTATCAACTTTTACAGGTTTGGCTCCGATAGCATTGTGAACTGTATTGTTGTATTGTTTCACAATATCGCTTAAATTTTTTATCCAATTGTAAGAACCGTTCAGGTTAAACAAGCGCCACATTTTTCCCTTTAAAGTTCTAATTACACGTTCAACAATGCATGCTTTTTTTGTAGAAAAAACACTATAATGGTTTATGCCATATGTCTGCATTAAAGATTGAAAGTGTTTGTTATAATATTCTTTACCAAAATCAGACTGCAAATTTCTTGGGGATTTTTAAAATTATTTAAAATTGTTTTTGTTGCAGAAGTAACATCAATACCTGTCAATATTACTGTATTAGTTGATTAAGGCATGAGTTAATTTTTTACTACGTTTCTTTTTTATTCGCTTTGGACAACGCAGAAAAAGTTTGAATTGGTAAAATTTTTTTATAATAAATAAACCTTAATACAAAATCACATTCAGTTTTACTGAAAAGTAAATATTTTCACATTTAACTGAAAAAAAATTTATTAAATCAGAGGTGATTGCTAACTGTACGGTGTTATAATATTTTTCTATATCTGTGTGAATAAACTCACAAAGCGCCAAATGAGCGGTTTGTCTAACTGATTTTTTCACTTAAAGCGATTGACATTCATTTCAAACAAGTATTTATTAAGGTCATATAAAAGTCCAAAAGTTTTATCATAGAAATAACATCGTGTAATTTAATTTATTGTTGCAGCACCTTGGCAATGAAAGAATTTCATTACGTAGCATTCATTGAATTTTAAAAAAATTATTTTAAACCTCCGTCATGAGTTAGTTTTACTACGTGCTATAATTACTGTAATAATAAGTACGTTCAAATGTAATAGTTCCGGACTGGTGCCATCTAAAAAAAATTAAAATTCTCCATATGGAAGATATTCAGACATTGCAGCCCCATATAAATTATTAACATCAAAATACATTAAATATTTAGAATTAATATTGTCTTTTAATGCAATTGGAATTGTAGCGTAATACTGAATCAAAAATGTGAATAGCTATAAAGTCCGAAACGGGAACAAACGTTGAACACCCTCTTTAAGCAGATCATGATTGTTTATATCTACCTTCGAGTGTAACACTTCACTGTTAACTTTAAAATATCACTACTAACTTTAGTCACTAGCTAAATTACTTTATAATTAATATCTGTAAAGATTTATTGGCTATTTATACATAAATATGTTCTGATGTAAGCAAAATAGCTATAAAATTAGATATTTGCAATTTTTCAGAAAAATAAAGCAAATTCGAAATCTTGCCGATAACTATAAAAAAAATGCATATTTGCAATTTGTTTTCAGACAATGAATCAAATTCATTATGTTGCTAAGAGCACCATTATTTTTGCTTACATACTGTTTTTCTATTCATTTCAGTATTGAAACAGTACTGACACTTTAGAAAAAAATTACAAATTTGCATCGTTTTCTGAAAAAACTGCAAATGAAAATTTTATATATTCGGCTATCTAATTATTCTAATGAATAAAAAACAGTATATAAGCAAAAAAAATAATTATGCTTTCAGCAAAAAAATACCGATAACGATCAACATTGCATTCTTTGAGCCTTGGTTAGTGCTTTACAAAATCTTCATAGAATATCTAGCTATCAACATTTTTTGACTCAGTATTACGCTAAATCCCATTCGTTTTCAATTGCATTAGAAGAAATAAATAAATTGGGAAGCTCAACAATCTCGCAATTAACCTATATTGCATAGAAAATATTTAAAAAAATAGGTCAATTTTTTTGTACGTTTCTTGTTTCATGCCATCCTGTAAATGGAATATACAAATCGTGATTTTGTGCAACGCATGGCATTTTCCATAAACTTTTCAGTAAAACTGAAAGAAATTGACTTATATATATATTGCTGTGATTCTCTTGTCCGTTGACTTTCGTCTGATAATCGCCTCTTGACTCTTTCCGCCTCGGCTGCTCACCTAGATAAAACTTTCATCCTCATTCATAAAAAAAAACACATTCCTACCACAAACATCAACGTTAACTCTATTTACACCAATATTCACAATACATTAAAATTTCAAAATTAAATTTCTGCATAAATTTCAGCATTATAAAATTTCAAGTTCAAATTTGTCATCATTTTAATTTGCATCCGGAATTAGAGTCCTTGCAGGATGCATACTAATTAAATAAACAATATTTTCAGACCTGAGTCTGAATAAAAGGGAGCATCTCCCACCCCTTTACGTTAATTTAACAGGTTAGTCTAATTGAGCTCAAAGACAGACCCACATTTTCATCATAATCATAAACATAAACCTGATAAATACTCCTTTCTACTTATACAAGAAAATTTTACCTTAAAATTCAAAATTTGTTGTTTATACAAATTTACTACTGTCCATTTTTATCAAACAAATTATAAAGATATTCAACACACACCAAAACATCTAAGATCGAACAAAATGCATAATTTACCTGAAGGTTAATGCACTCTTGGCTTTAATGTACATCGGACTTGCTAATCCCACCATTCCAGCTAGTTTATGTTTACTTCTTCGGATTTCCGGCCGCCTTTAAAATTTTTCTCCACCACCATTCGTCTAAAAGGTTTCAGGGTTTCTCAGGAACTCATGTAAGTATATCGAAATCTTGTTTTGTGGATCCAATCACGTTTACGAATAACATTTGATTACTAACACTCCCGATAAATAGCACGGAAATTCATAATTCTTTCACGCTATACCAAAAACTGCCTACTTCTATTTATTTATTTATCGTTATTAATTTGGATAATTGGTACAGTAATACCCGCAAATATAACTAGACTTTGTTACCTTCATTTATCTTCTCTAAGTGTACTAATAACTTTTATTGTAGCACGTAATCACCACGTATTCTACTTAAAGTATCGAATAATCAAAAAATAAAGAGCAAAACTGTTTAAAGTATCGATAAAATCAAAAATATAAGAAAGCGAAACACCTATAAGCCCGGGTTTATATAATGGCCCGCTTGCAAGTCGAATTTGTCCCGCGACAGCCAATTTTTAGAATTTCGCATTCTATTTTCCCTTCCGACGGCTCGACACAATGATTCTACTGAAATTTACACTCGTCCTAGTTGAAAATCTAAGAAATTTCCACACGGCTCGCAACACGTCCGAGAACAACTAATTAATTTTACACACCAACTGATATGCTTTCCCCTCTCATGTTTGCTAATGCATTCCATCACGCTTGTCTTTATACCACAAACTCGCTTTCTTACTTGCACTCATATAGCTTAAAGTTTATCTCCTATTATATACATCGTTATTCTTTGCAGGCGTTCCTGAGTTCTAATACGCCGAAGTCTTTTGCGTGCCTTTCCCATATCTTTATAATTTCTCGATAGTTTGAGTACTTGGAACGATTAAATTAACTACAAATTGAACAATTTCACTCTGCTTCTTTTTATAGAAAGCGTCCAGTGAATAATCTCAACCCCTTATTTTTAATGAAACGAATAAATTTTTATGCTCCACGGTTTTGATAACGCGAATTATCTAATGACATTCTACATTACTTCCTTCTAAACGTTGATTATGATTATATACAAAAACCCTACATTCTAATTGAATGATTTAAATCTACACAGTAGGTCTTTAATTAAGCGTACTATTTTCCACTGCTTTAATATACATGGTGTTTAACATTATCTAAACAATATAAACCCTATGTTTAGACGTAAATGACGAATTTATCCAATATGCCTTTAAATGAAGCGTATTATTACCCAAAGCTTTCTTATACACGGTGATTAAAATTATTTGATGTCGTTTATTAATTTTTCTACCCTGGTATAAATTTAGGTAATATATATATATATATATATATATATATATATATATATATATTGCTGTGTATCCTCTCATATCTGCAGGAACTGGCCCTTTCAAAAAAAAAACATTCGAGCCCCACAGATTGGGCGTCAAGAATGCTGTGAAACCTTCTAAATTAACTGGTCCGTTGACTTTCTTCTGTTAGTCGCCTCTTTACTCTTTTCCGCCTCGGCTGCTCACCTACTTAAAACTTTCATCCTCATTCATAAAAAAAAACAAACACATTCCTACCACAAACATCAACGTTAACTCTATTTACATCAATATTCATAATACATTAAAATTTCAAAATTAAATTTCAGCATAAATATCAGTATCATAAAATTTCAAGATTAAATTTGTTATCATTTTAATTTGCATCCAGAATTAAAGTCCTTGTAGGATGCCTACTAATTAATTTAACAATATTTGCAGACCTGAGTCTGAATAAAAGGGAGCATCTTCCACCCCTTTACGTTAATTAAACAGGTTCGTCTACTTGAGCTCAAAGACATACCCAAATTTTCATCATAATCAAGAACATAAATACTAAATACTCCTTTCTACTTAAACAAGAAAATTTCACCTTAAAATTAAAATTTTGTTGTTTGTGCAAATTCACTACTGTCCATTTTAAGTAAACAAATTATAAAGCTATTCAACACACACCAAAACATCAAAAATCGAACAGCAAAGCATAAGTTACCTGAAGGTTAATGCACTCGTGGCTCCAATGTACATCGTCCTTTGTTAATCACACCATTCCAACTGGGTTATGTTTACGGCTTCTGATTCTAAACGCTTTTAAAATTTTCTACACCACCATTCATCTAAAATTGTTTCAGGGCTTCTCAGGACTCATCTAAGTATATCAACATCTTGTTTTGTGGATCCAATCACGATTACGAATACCATTTAATTATTAACACCCCCGAAAAATAGCAAAGAAATTCATACTTCTTTCACGCTATACGCCAAAACTGCCTACTTTTGTGTATTCATTTATCGTTGCAAATTTGGATAATTGGTACAATAATACTCGCAATTTTAACTAGACTTTGTTACCTTGTATCTTCTTTTCTAAATGCACTAAATAACTTTCATCGTAGCACGTAAAAAGCAAACTGTTTTAAAGTATTCAATAATCACCAAAATATACGAGCAAACTGTTTAAATTATTCATTCAAAATCGAAAAACTAAGAGAAAGAAACTCATATTAACACGGGTATATATAATAGCTAGCCCGTCCGTCGCTTTTGTCCCGCAAACGGACAATTCCCAGAATTTCGCATACTCTGTTCCCATCTCGACCGCCCGGCACGCGGTTCTTATTAAATTTGCACTCGCATCAGTTAAATCTCAGAAATTTTCCACACGGCACGCAACGTCTGAAAACAAATTAATTTTGTATAGAAATGTTATTTTTACACCTCTCATGTCTACCTCTTATTTTCAACCAATCGCAACCCAGTGACGTTGCTCAACCCACGCCTTTAATTATCCGTGTCTCTGTCTTGCGCATATTATCCGTCTCTATCTACCCTGTTCTGAGTGGTACAAATCGATATTCTTTATTATCGGTTTTGTACAATCCACGTGGACTGTTAAATAACCCACTTTATTAGCATTTCCCGTGAATATTAAGCGACGGTTTCTCCAACATTCTCTGTAACCATTTGTTATCTGCAGAATTTAAGCAGAACGAGTCTTTTAAAAATACGCAGGTGTTCAATCGTCCTACTTCTTAAATAACACTTCTACGATTTGAATATTATTGGGTTTTTACAAGCTTTTATACATATTATATGTTACTAATGGTTCAATTAACTCCAATTAAAATAATACCCTTTAATTTTTAGTGAATCCTAATTAAATATTCAATTATTATTTGTACATTTTGTTTAATACCGGTTACTTAAACTTGAATTAATTAATATAAATTTTGCACGTAATTTCCATTTGTTTCTTTACTTGGAATAATTAAATTACACGTTGAGCATTTTAATTCTGCTTCTTTTTATATAAAGCGTCTTGTAAATAATTTAAATCCCTTATTTTTAATGAAACGAATGAATTTTATGCTCCACGGTTTTTTTTTAATAACGCGTATTATCTAATAAAATTCCTTATACACGGTGATTAAAATTATTTGATGTAATTAATTAATTTTCTACCCTGGTCTAAATATGAGTAATATATATATATATATATATATATATATATATTATAATATATAACCCCCCCTTTTAGGATTGATAATTATAATATATAAGCAAATTAGCAATGCACCAAATTGCCCTATAATTTCCTTTCTTTAATTAATAATTTATTTCTCTATTGGTTCTTTAAATATGCGCCTCAACCAATGAAACTCTTATCTCAGGATAATTTTGTGAATAAATTTATATCTGCATACAGCGTGAGTTCTGAACCATATACAGATGTATGTGACACTGCCAGTCAAATGACCTCTAGTTAATTCTACTAAAGCAATTTCTAAATGTGACAGTGTAAACAATTACTTGAAAAATACGCACAGTAAACAGTTTATATTAGTTAATAATTTAAGATTTCAATCGAGTATAACGGATTAAGTGGTTAAATTATGACACTGTTAATAATAATACTACCTGACTTCCAATGAAACATCTTGCTGCTAAACAATGAAGCTCCACTGCCTACAGCGACGGTTCGAACTAGATGTGGGTTTCTAATACCTGTGGATAAGTATGTTTTAAAATTTTGTATTACTGAATTTACGCCTTTTATTTTAGGGTTTTAGGTACGCCAAAAATTCTTTAGAGACACCTATACTTATCGTCGTTGGTCTTATCAGGAAACTCAGCTCCGAGAAATCAACACCGTGCTCGACACCAAAAGTTCAGCAATTCCAGCGTTCTGATAGCACCACTTTGGAACTCCTCTGTCTACACAAAAAACCTCCCAGAAATCCAATGGTCAATAATAAGCACGTTCATCAGCAGAAAAATTAATACTAAATTTTAATTTCCAATAACAACAATCTCACATCATGTTTCATTCAGTTGCGTTTACGGAAAAAAATTGCTTGCAGTATAGTAATAAAATGTTTTTATACGACCTTTGATTTATGCTGTGTGTACAGAAAATACTCTAGCATTACAGCGCTATTTTTATGGTTACATATAAAAAAATTTCAGAAAAATAAAGCAAATTTGAAAAATGTCTCAGATTAAACTGTCAATGTTGTTTAATAATTTACACACACTCATGGTTTTTTTAAAAAACCAGTATTAAAAAAAACATTCTGTAATCTCAGTTTACAGAACGGATGTAGAAACAATTTTTTTTTACTTTTAATCTGAATGCATGAAATGCATGCGATCTAAAAATTGCAGAGTTGCCTTCAGTACGTAACTATGGAAATGCAAATGCTTAAGAAGCAATAGTAGACTTTCGTTGACAAAGAAAAAAACACTGTCGAATGTAATTTTTTGTAATAAAGTACTACAAATTATGCTGAATATTCTTTAAGAATTAAACCATTCAAGCTTGAAAATCGTCTTGAATCAAAACGTAAATAAAAGCGATTTTAACAATTGCATCCAAAGCAATTCGCTATGCAAGCATTTCCATATTTACATACTGAAGGCAACTTTGAAAACATTCTGCAGTTTTATCATAATACAATTACGTCGTGCAATTTTTAATTTATTGGAAGAGATGAATTTAATCTCAGTAAATTTTAATAATGATACAATTTTCCCAAAATGTTGCTTCAATTAAAAAATCCCTAAAGATTTGAGTATCCCAAAAAAAATCTACATCAAACGCATGAGTTTTTTTTTGTTTAACTAAAAATTTAAGGAAAAAATAACTTTAATTTTAAAATATGGTATATGTAGAGCTTTATTGACTATTTATACAAAAATATCAATGTGAAATATTTACTTTTCAGTAAAACTGAATGTGATTTTGTATCAAGGTATATTTTATTATAAAAAAATGTTGCCAAACGTTTTCTTGTTTCATGTCATCCTGTAAATGGAATATGCAATGTGCAACGCATGACATTTTCCATAAAAATTTGTTAAAGCAATTCATTTCTTCATCAGGTGAAGGATTAATTATAGCACTTAGTAAAACTAACTCATGACGGAGGTTTAAAATAATTTTTTAAAATTCAACGAATGCTACGTAATGAAATTTAAATTACACGACGTTATTTTTATGATAAAACTTTTGGTCTTTTATATGACCCTAATAAATACTTGTTTGAAATGAATGTCAATCGCTTTAAGTGAAAAAATCAGTTAGACAAACCGCTCATTTGGCGCTTTGTGAGTTTATTCACACAGATATAGAAAAATATTATAACCCCGTACAGTTAGCAATCTCCTCTGATTTACTTTTCAGTAAAACTGAATGTGATTTTGTATCAAGGTTTATTTTATTATAAAAAAATGTTGCCAATTCAAACTTTTTCTGCGTTGCCCTAAGCGAATAAAAAAGAAACGTAGTAAAAAATTAACTCATGCCTTAATCGACTAATACAGTAATATTGACGCTATAGTGACATAAGAGGTATTCTCAAAAACGTTTGTAACAGTTTTAATATTCCACAATTTATCACAGACAAGTTGCATAAACTTTGTCTTCAGATTATTAAATAGTTTTTAGGTTAGCAAGTGCCTCCTGTATCTTATTGTTTAGTAGACTCTCCAATATATGGGCTGAGTCATCTCTAGACTGCAACAGACATGTCTTATAGTAAAATATGTGTTCTCCTTTAAAGCTTCAAACAACACACCTTAGATGAAGTAAGATCACAGCAAATCCTCACAAAACGGTTTGCTACAATTGTCTCACTGAAAGAACTTAGTTCCACTGCCACAAATTGAACAGGATGACATTTTTGTCATCCTGTCACTGATTATTTACAATATTATCCACAACTAGCTTCATAATTAGACCAGAAGCATTATCAATGTTTTGATTTTCAAATGCTACCAACTATAAAGAACACTATGATATTGTAACATATTTTTTTTCTAGTTACATTTAGTTCAATAAAATAAAAATAAAACGGCTATAATTTAAAATATTTAATTTGAGAATTATCATCCAATAAAAATTAATATATAATATTCATAATAACGCATAGATTCTTGTATGTATATACTCTAAAGTTCGTTACCAAGCGCTGTCAAGTTGTCAGTCGGCACTTCATTCTCAACGTTCGAAAGTGCAAGCCGCTTTTGCAGACGAGGTTAAGTCGAAATGGCCCTGTCGAAACACATGGCTTCTAACAAAGTTAGGAAAAAGTAGAGCTTTGAAAATTCTTGGTGTCTGGAGGTCGAGCCTAACAGCGGTTGCGTGAGATTGATTTTCGATAAGCCTCGCTCCGAACAGTTTAGTTGATCCCGACAGGCCTGAGAATATGGAACCCATTTGGACATCATTTTAGACAGTTGGTATATATTAATACAATAGATTATACTAATATTTTTCATCTTAGTGCAATATCTTGAGGACATATCTTGAATAACATTTCCGATAATAAATTAAAACAAATTTTAAAGGCAGTAGTTTAAAGCAAGAATTTATGGTTTCGTTCTATTCAATATAACATGCAGTAAAGTAAACGCCGATTCCACATGTGTTCCCGATATTTCAACCTTACCGATGACTAATATCACACAAGGATATTACGATGGAAATATCCGACAGCTGAGGTCAAGGTCCGGCACTTGTGGTACATTTTTGATGCACGTGAGTGTTTTTAACTTTTGATAGCTTTGAAATTATAGTAAATTATTATGAATTATCCAACATTAATTGCTTGAGTAACGTAAATAGAAAGTAGTTTCTTTGAGAAATCAGTAAATTAACGAATATGTATCTTGCTTGTCAGATTGTTTGCACGTGTACGCAAACAGTGTATTTTATAAAGTTCTGAATGACAACCTATGTCAGATAAAAAATATGTAGATTCCATTTTCGTATCTAGACGCCATATGCTGTCTTGATTTAATTTACATTATGCTTGAAGACTTTCAGGTCAAGTAAAAGCACTTTCATTGACATATGAAATTCGCATATTTATTGTAGATTACAATTAAATTAGAATAATTACATTTTACCAAGTCTGCACTTTGATAATTAATTTTTGTTGTAATAATCAAGGAAGTACTTCGCTGATTAAAAGAAACTTATGTGTTATGAACAATTATATGTCTATCTAATTAAATCTTATAGAAATGATCTACTCATAGATCTTAATTTTGAATGTAAAACTTCATTAGCGTTATTATGAAAAAATTCGATAAAGAGACAAACTTTAATACTGCAGTCATATGTACATAATCAGAAATTTATCCAAATAGAATCCTTTTTGTTTTTGAAAGATGTTTTATTATTTAACATTTAAACATTTGCCAGTCCTCCCGGAATAGAAAGAGTGTGTAGTGAAAATAAATTCCCTCAGTAGATTTTAAATGCCTAAATTCTATTATTCTATTTTTGGCAAATGTTTTTAAGGACACAAATGGTGTCCATATTGTGCTTTTGTTTGTTCACAGGTAAAGCTGAGACATCTGTATGACATCTGGTGGTTGAGGTCTTGGTAAGTGTGTCCTAAAGAGTGAGATTCAGGTTTTATGGCTATGTTAGTGGTGTTAAGATAAGGTTTCCGCATTCCCCTTATACAAGCACAGTTAAATTTTGTTGGTTATTGTATTAAAAAATACGGTGGCGCTCATTAAATATATTTTTGGTCTTTTATTCACCCATGACCCAAGCTCATGATCTACCCAGAGCTAACACTCGACTAGCCATTTATGTCTTAAGAGTTTTTCTTTGTCTCAAGCCATTCTCCATCGGACATTACCTTGGGCTTAAAAGAAAAAGAAGAAATTCTCGACCTTGTGATATCAGATTAAGGCTTAGAAAATTGAGAAGTTTAATTTATAGCTGATAGTCACGAGGATAAAGAAAAATAAAATTATATTTTTATATTACAATATAAAATTAAATAAAATTGATACTATTATACCACTTTTGGTTTGTCTTCGAGTACGGCTGCATTAGTGAAAGCTATGCAAAGTATTTTAGGACCGTATTAAGAATTTTGTATCCACTACGTGGATGATGTTTTGATCTTCAGTGATAGTGTTGAACAACACTTTGTACATTTGGAAAAAATTTTATTAGAATTAAATATAGCAGGTTTAATATTAAATTTAAAGAAGTGTGAATTTCTTCAAGATAAAATTAAATTTTTGGGATATAGAATAAATAGTAAGGGTATATTTATAGACCAGGGAACAAATAAATACGAGCTAAAGGACACAGATTCGAGAACAATAAGGGGAAAGTTCCACATTAATTTAATTACCCATACAAAGGGACACAAACAAATGTACAAAATATAAAATAAATTTAAGTATAGGCATAAATAGAGTAGTAAAATAGGACATGGGTATAAGATTAGGTATAGGTATAAATAGGGTAGTAAAATAGGACATAGGTATAATATAGGTGGATGTAAATAGAGGATTAACAAAGGCGAATTAGATTTGGTAGAATAAAATAAAAACATAAGAATTCGTAGACCAATGGGATTTTAACTTCACGTAGGGCGCCAAAAATGACATTGCTCTAAAATTTTATATTTTAATTTGGGGGAATAATGCTGGGGTTGTTTAGGGGTGTATTGAGTCATAAGGGTCGCGTAATAAATGTAAATAGCAATAGAAATTAGAAAACTGCATTTATTTAGCATGAAAATAAAAAATTCGCATATTATGCAAAGAGCAAGCATTTAACAGCCTGTATATAGACCGCAATTAACTTAAATCAATGCCAGTAAGCATATCTTTCAATAATAGAACACATATTCAGCAGAGAGATTTATTTATAAACAAACAGATAAGATAAAACCTAGTAAGCATTCACGCTATTACGCAAGTGATAAAGAAAGAATAATGAAACGCTAGTTATGTATCCCCCAATTGATATATATATATATATATATAGAATAATCAGGAAATTATTAGAAAGTGTGATAAAACGTTAAGTGAAGTGCAACATTGTAAATACAAGGACAATTTGTAAAGTTTATTAACATTCATGAGAACGGATGCGCTACTTTGTATCACAGACGATAGTGACACTGCAGATGTCAGGTCACAGACGGTCAGGTACCGTGATTACTTAGAAATTAAGATTACAACATTGTATTTGTGAATAGAGTTAAGAATAAGCAGACATGAGATCTGCAAGTTCTCACAGCCATGTGAGTGGGTAGGAACATTATAAAAAGCCCGGGAGCTCAAGGACCCGGCAGTCAGTCAAGTGATCCGCTTTTGCATTGCAGTTTACTTACTACTCAAAATAGTGCATTTAACAATTAATTTTGAATTTAAAGTAATATTTAATTAACGTGTCAAAATTCCACATTTAATTTCTGTATTAATAAATAAATTTGTTAAGAAGTTTTGGAACTGGTTTTTAAAAATACAGCTCCCAAGGTCCAAACCTTAACTGACGCAGCGTACGGATGTCAAAAGGTCACTATGGAACCCAAATTCGAAGAACTGGTGATCTGGAATTTCAATTCCGAATTTGACAGAACCAAACAGAAGTTGGAGGCGAAACAAAAATCGTTCAAATTCAACAAACCCAAACAGAAGTTGGAGACGAAACAAAATCGTTCAAATTCAACAAAAGAAAACCCGGAGGAGATACAATCATAGATCGAATCCGAAAACCGACGTGGAGGAAGTACAAAAATCGACGGACTTCGTGAAATCAACAAAACAATTAGTGTAAGTTCATTTTCCTTAAACCAATTGAATTTATTTTGATATTTGCTAGTATAAGAGAATTTTATGATTTATATATGTATATTGACTATTAGTACCATTATTTTATTCACTTTAATGAAAATAATTACTTAGCTAGTGCAAAAAATTATTTTCAAGTTATTTCTGAAAAATTGAATTTTGAAAGAACTAGAGAACCAAAAGACGCATTGCATGCGCACTTGAGACAATTATTACGAAAGTTAACTGGCGCAAAAAATTATAGAAACAAAACGAAAACAAATTCTTTACTAAACAATACGACATTAACTGGCGCATAAAAATAATTTAAATACCCAAAAATAAAGCGAAAGTAAATCAGAAATTAACACCAAGATCTTTGTATATAACGCAAAGAAAATATCTAAACAAATTACTCAGACGCAAACTCATCGCATTCTATAAAATATAGAAACACCATACAGTTATTAATAGAATTAACAAAGCGCAAAACCAAACGCGTCTCATCTACAAACAAATCATTCACCCAACGCAACGAATACAAAATTACCTCAATACGAATATATTTACTGAACAAAGCTATTCAAAACGCATCGCGAATCTAAATATAACCATTCGAGAACTCTTCAATCTACCAGAATAAAATTAAAGCATCTTTGATTAAAACAAAGCATCATTAATTACGGCCAGAAATTTTTATCAGGGAATAAAACATCATCTTAAATACGAAAAACACGTCTAATTATAAAATCAACTTAAAAATCTATAAATAATCACGCTATTTAAACACACATCGTACCTGTATAAAAGATATAAATTACGTTCATTTCCCAAACGTGACAATTATAATTAACGGAAGAAAAGACGCAAAGTTCATTTCATATCAACTGAAAATAACACCTTTCAGAAAAATATAATTGCATATTTATAACAAAAGCATTTGCACATTAAAACTATCAAGCGACAGAAAATTACACCTACAGTAGATTTAAAAGGAACTTTGTAATTAAAGTACAACGGAGACGTTAATGCAAACAATTAACTGAAAAACAACAATCTTACAGTAGTTTAAAACAGGCGGCTCCGTGGCGTAGTGATATGTGTGTGACTACTACACCCAAGGTCCTGGGTTCAAATCCCGACACGGTCCGCTTGAAAAATGTTAGGCGAGCATTTTTCACAAAAATACACCCTCGTTCGAATAAGAGGTAAAATGGAGGTCCCGTGTATGAGTGTTGTCACACACGTTAAAGATCCCTACCTTGCTTGGAACAGCAAGGGTTTGGCAAAATTCCAAATTTTCCAGGTGAAAAAAAACTCGCTTCCTGACCAATGTAATACATTCGGGTGGAGCATTGAAAAATCACATGTAAAGTAAAGTAGTTTAAAACATTGTAATTAAAACAAACTCATTGTATTAATTACCAAAAGAGAAATTTTATGCAACTTTGAACAACGCAAGTTAAGGTTCGTGGCTTCGAGCGGCCCTTTTTAAAAAGACTTCTTGAACTGTAACACATTTATTTAATTTTTAAAACAGAATTGAACAATGAAATTTTAACAATCTTGAATGAATTAGTCTAAGTCGAAAATTATTTACTTAATTGTACAAGTGAGCTATCTACGAACTGCAATATGAAAGCTGAACGTTTGATAAACTGACTGCGAGTGGAGCTCCCGGGCCTTTTATAATCTCCCTACCCCCCTCACAGTTCTGTGGAAACTTGCAGACCTAATGTCTGCTTTCATTTTACTCTTATTCATAATACATTGTTGTAATCCTAAATCTATTCATAACTACTTTGTTGCAAGCTTACATCTGCGTAATCTCGGTACGTGACTGTCTACGACCGTCTGTGACCTGACATCTGCAGTGTCACTTATACTTGTGCTACTTTGTAGCGCTTCCGTTCCAATGAACGTTAATAAACTGAATTAAAATGTCCTTCAATTACATTGTTGCACATTTCCTAATATTTCTAATAACTTCTTAAGTATTAGTTTCTTTTATATATATCGAATGGGGGATTACATAACTCGCAGAAGACGAAACCTTGCAAACTTTATAATTAACACATAAATTTACGAGACGAGAAGCATCGTAGACACACTTATAAATTACGCATACCCACGGGAAGAGATAACTACAACAGACAGAATAAAATTAGCAAAATTAAAATAGAAAAGTTTTAACTGACGTAAAGCAAGTCACATCGAAACTTCAGAGACCAAACTTACAATAAAACTAACATCAGTAAATTAAAAAATAAACGTAACCAAGACAGTATCAAGCGTATACCTCATAAATTAGTTACAGCACCGTACAATTAAATACAACACAAACAACTCAATTCTTTAAATAATCTAAAACTCAGGCAAAACATAACAAGTAACTCGACGCAATCTAAACGGAAAATTAATAAACCCAAGCAAGGAATAACAATACAAACTGCGAAATAAATCCCAATTTTTACAAAATCTGAAAACAATCAAACTCAAAACTAAATATTAATTATTAGAACAACCCCCACCAGCCACAATAAGTGTAGATATAAAGCTTTATTTGAAGACCATTCCAACGTATAATGGCGATCAAACTTTGTTAGGAAACTATATAACCGCGTGTAAACTATTTTTGAAAACATTTTATAAACCCGGTGACAACGAAAGAAACGTATTACTCCTACGCCTTATTATCAGTAAACTAACCGGAAGGACACTAACATTAATTGCCAGCCGAAATGACTTAGAGCAATAGAAAGATTTCAAAAAATATTGATTGTATTTTTTGGCGATCAACGTAACTTAAAATGCCTAGTACGCGACTTAATAAACCTTAGAATGGAAAATAACCAATCCCCGTACCAATTTGGAATGAAATGCCAAGATGTAAGAAGTTTAATCTTGACGAAACTAAAAATTAAAGAACCCAACCAAAAAATATCAGACTTAAAAAAAAGATGTATGACGAAATGGCATTAGACACATATCTAAATACACTACCAGAACGATTATCAGACAAAATCAGATTCCAACGTCCCCAAAACTTAGAAGAAGCCATGAACATGATAATCAAAGAAGAAAACGTAATGTATTGCAGAAACAAATTATACAACCCCAACGCGAATAAAAGTTATTCACCAATAAAAACTATACAAGCCGCGAGACAAACAATTCCCCAACAAAAATTCGCCCCATTCAATACACAAACAAACCAACCGCGAAGTAATAACTCTAATTTTAATAACGCAAACTTTAATAATCAATATAAACAATTTCCAAAACCAACGTTTAACCCGAATTTTACAAAACCCGCATTTCAACTAAGATTCAACCAAAACGTAAATCAACAAAGACCATTATTTAACGCGAACCCTATTAGAAATTCACCAATGACAAACAATAATAACAATCCCAATAACTATTACAAACCCACACCAATGACTACCTCATCTGGTAACACTAGCTCAAAACGACCAAACCCTAACCAAAAACGTACTTTTACATCGGAAGAACTATTTCATCAAGAAGTAAAAGAATTTAAAAATGACCAGAATAATTACATTCAGCCCAGTACGAACAATCAATCAAACCATGTAGAAACCTATGAATGCGACGATTCATACGAAACCTATGACGCGTGCCCAAATTTTCAGATAGACGATTTTATAAACGACCAAACTTAATAAACCTAAATAATATAAATCACCTAGTACTACCCTATATAGAAATACCCCATGCCGAATTCAAACTATTAATAGATACCGGATTCTCAAAAACATTAATTAGCCCACGAACCGTAAAGAAACATTAATTAGACTATGTAGAAATAGAACGGTTTAAAATTAAAACAGCACATCAAACAACCTTACACCAATTCGTAGCTAACATACCCTTACCCAAAGCATTTAACGTAAAAATAAAGCATAAATTTTGAATTTTTGAATTCAATGACAAATATGACGGACTACTAGGAATGGACCTTCTAAGAAAATTAGATGCCAACATCGACATAAAGAACCGTTTACTAAAAACGAAGTATGGACGAATCCCCATTAAATTTCAAAATACCCAAAAGAACAAAAATACTGTTACGAGCTACTATTAGGCAACCCGTCAAACACACACAAGCGCCGTAAGCAATGTATACACTACAGAAGCCTAGAATTTTCTAGGATATACTGGAGCATGAATCATCCTTTTAATTCAGAGTATATATAAGACCGCTGATAAATGTAAGCGTTAGTCTATATCAGAATGTCGAATATAAATTATATCGTGTAAAGTTAGTTAATTATACGCTTTTGAAAGTCCAAGAGTAAAAATAAATTTGGGTGATGTGAAGTGTATATTGTACCGACAGCTGTACATAAATAGACGAAAGCGTAATAAATAAATTATAATAGTGTTAGTGTTGTTAATAGACCTATGATTAAGAATTTAGTTTAAGAAGATATTAGTGCTTGTAAATTCATTAGAGTGATAGGGCTTCATTGTAATTGGACAGAAAACATCTATAAATAAGGCATATACTGTTAATTAGACTTCTGAACAGTGAGTAATAAAGACTTTTGTTATTACTGCTACACTGCTACACTGGTGTCAGGCTGTGTGAGGTATATAGTGATAATTTAAAAGAAAAACATACAAGTCTAAAAACATTTGAGTAGTTTGTATATGCCTGTTACAAGAAGCCAAAGTAAAATGGACGCAGAAACCTTAATGAATTTTGTTAAGGATTTTAAATCTGGTATGGAAGAGAGGTAGGCTAAACTAGAAGTGACACTTAGTGAAAATGCTGAAAAAATGGAAGAGAGGTCGGCTAAACTGGAAGTGACACTTAATGAAAACGTAGTAAGGTCAGTTGAACTGGAATCAACCCTTAAAGAAAAGTTAAGTGAAAATGCTAAGAAAATAGAAGAAAAGTTAAGTGAAAATGCTAAGAAAATGGAAAAAAGGTTTAGTGAAAATGCCGTGAAAATGGAAGACTCGAATGAAAAGACATCCACATTTAGAACAAATATTTATGGAAAGTTCCATTGCATTGAAAGAAGATGTCACTGAACAGGTAAAAATAGTTGATAAAAAGTTGGACTGTAAATTGGTAAAAATGGAAGAAGATTTGACGAGGCTGCAAGAACAAATGATTTCACTAACAACGCGGCCGACCACTTGAATTAGCAAACCAAGTTATAAATCAGAACATTCCAGAAATAAGAAGCATGGAAGGAAGCGAGTCATTACCGTCAAAATTTAAAGTGAAACCACCCACATTCGATGGTAAAACACCTTGGCCCACATATTTGAAACAATTTGAAACCGCTGCAATAGCCAACAGTTGGTGCAACAAAGAGACGCTCTTAACATCTTGCAAACCATTCCCGATCACCAACAGAATGATTACGACTTTTTAACATCGAAGTTTGAGATGAAATGTGGAGACGCTCACTTTCAACAGGTTTACCATGCACAAGTTAAGAACCGCTCGCAAAAGACAAATGAAAGCCTGCAAGAATTCGAAGCTGGCATTGCCAGATTAGTTAGATTGGCATACCCAACGGCACCTGAAAGCTTCCTCGAACAACTGGCTGTTCAAACATTTGTGGATGGCGTTAAAGATGGCGAAATACAGCAAGTGCTAAGATAAGCACGACCAAAAATGTTAGATGACGCACCGGCTCATGCGCTTGAATTTGAAGCAGCTAAGCAGATATCAAATAGGGTAAATCACAAAGTTCGGTCTGCCTTAGAGGAACTAGGTCAATCGCAGAACATCATAGATGAAATAATCAACCGTGTGTTTGAAAAGCAAAAGGCGGAAAGGCTAGAAAGACGACGACCGTGCATTTATATTTCCAATGCTCCACCAGAAGGTACTACATTGGCCAGGAAGCGAGTTTTTTTTGCCTGGAAATTTTAGAATTTTGCCAAACCCTTGCCGTTCCAGGCAAGGTAGGGATCTTTAACGTGCGTGACCACACTCACACACGGGACCTCCATTTAACCTCTCATCCGAACGAGGGCGTAATTTTTGTGAAAAATGCTCACCTGTCATTTTTCAAGCAGTCGGCCGTGTCGGGATTTGAACCCAGGACCTTGGGATCCGTAGTCTTACGCTTACTACATTGATCCACGGCGACGCCATGAAAGACGACGACCGCGGAAATGGCGTCTGCGATGCTGGAGCTGCGATGAAGTTGGTCATATACAGAGACGCTGTACTCAACCAAAGAAACAACCGGTTGAGCTAAAGCAGGTCAATGTAAGGGGGCGAACGTCGACAGCACAACGTAGTTCCGGAGATTATCATCCGTGCTGCATCGTCGTTGGGAGGTCTGGACAGCATTTATATCGATGGTAGAATTAATGGTAGGGTTGTCCGATTAATCGTGGATACAGGAGCGACAAGGATTATTGTGAGATCAGATTTGGTTGGTCGTGGAAAAGTGCTACCTGTATCGGTATGTCTTCGAACGGCAAGTGGTGAGAAAATTTGTACTCATGGAGAGACTGCTATTACGTTGGCAATTGGGGACAAACTAATTAATTATCGGGTGTTGGTAGCTGAAATTACAGAAGAAGTGATCTTGGGAATGGATCTCATGAGAGAATATGGGTTTCATGTAAACATGAAAAAAAAAGTGCTTCGGATAGATGATGGTAAGATTCCATTTCAAGGTACGAGTAACCAGACGATGCAAGTTCGAATGATTTGTGATATGAAAATACCCGAAAAGGCGGAAATCATTTATTTAATTATTTATTTATTTGACATTCAAACACTTACAGGAAAACAATCCCAAATAGTAAAAAAAAACCTAAAACTGCTATAATGATAATGCATTCTTAAGAGTAGAAAACTGAACTGTAAAAATATCGATTTCACTTGGAAAATATGTTATAGCTTCTCATTAAATTGTCAACAAAAGCATTCATACCGTAATTGGTACGGTGACGGTTTACATCAAAAAGAATAGCATTTCGAGTAAAATGTGGCGACACACGAATCCTAATGTCACCGAGTAACTCACTACAGTCGATAACATTGTGAAGAACTTTATGAAGAAATAATAAAAGGGAAGTGTTTCGTCTGGTATGTAAAGCCTGGTAGCCAGCTAATTGTAGCCTATCATTGCATGACACATCACTGTATGGAAAACTAAGTTTCCATAGAATGAACTTTACAAATTTGTGCTGCACACGCTCAATTTTATGTATATAAACAGTATAAATAGGATTCCATATGCAGCTGTTATATTCTAATATACTACTCACAAGAGAATTGTATAGAGATTTCAAAGCTCTAACATCCTTAATGTGGACTGAGTTTCTTTTAACAAAGCCCAACATTTTAAATGCTCTTGAAACAATACATGAAATATGCTCAGTGAACAAGAGACGATTATCAAACAACACACCGAGGTCAGATATACTGTTAACAACGTCCAGTCTCACCTTGTTAATTGTGTAATTGAAAGTAATCAATTCGGTGCTTCTAGAAAATCTCATAACCTTACATTTCTTGACATTTAGGTTGAGCATATTATTATTCATGTACTTGACTAGATTGAAAATGTCCAATTGCACACTAGCAGAATCACATGGGCTTTCGATTGGGCTGAAGAACTTTAAGTCGTCTGCGTAAAGTAAACATTTACATTTGCAAAATACATCTACAACATCATTGATAAAAAGTATAAACAGGATCGGTCCAAGATGTGACCCCTGTGCAACACCCGAAATAGCCCGTATAGTTCTAGAAGTTGTTTCTGCAATTTGCAGCGTTTGTGTGCGATTATCCATATAGGAGCATAACCATTCAAGGTAAAAACCAGAGATCCCAAGAGTTTTCAGTTTGTTCAGAAGAAGAGCGTGACATACACTGTCAAAGGCCTTGGATATGTCTGTATATATCACATCAACTTGTAGGCCCTTGTCTAAAGTATTAGTTAAAAGGTTATGATAAAGACCAAGATTAGTAGTAGTAGTGCGTCCCTTATAAAAACCGTGCTGTTCTACAGCAATGACGTTCTTGAAAGTGTTAAAAATTTGGTCACAAATTATGGATTCCAAAAGCATAGGAATAGAAGACAGGATGGATATACCACGATAATTTTCCACAACTGCACGATCACCAGATTTAAACACTGGAATTAAGGTTGCTTTCTTCCAAACTAACGGGAAAGTTCCAGTATCCAAACTCATTAGAAAGATGAAAGTCAAAGGAACACATAGAGAAGTACCACATTGTTGCAAGAATAGAGGTGGTATACCATCAGGGCCAGCATTCTTTGACACATCCAGGGAACATAGTTTATTCATTACCTCATCCTCTGTAAATTCATGAGAACAGAGGTTAATCGCACTTTTGCTTACCATGTTATTATTCACAAATATATTGGGATGGTTAGTGTAGCATGATTCAAAATATGTTGCAAAACCATCGACTATTCTCTGAGCATTTGTTACTACGGCATCACCATATGTCATGGAACTAGGAATCCCACTGCTTCTTTTCAAAGAATTAATGAAAGTCCAGAAGTTGTTACATGCCATTGCACTTCAACATGTTTTTATGTTAAGTTTTTTGATATACGGAAGTTTCCCGCCATAATTTCAAATACGCGAGACGCGGGAATTTTTAAATAGACTAGGCGGTGCTTCCGATACGTCAGAGTAGTGAGCTTGCGCAGTGTGCTTATCCCTAGAGGGGTAGGGCAATACTAGACAAGGGGTGAGAGAGTTCGGCGGTTCTCGCGGGATAACGTGGCTTTTTACCTGGTATCGTCGTGTTAAGTGCACGTTTTTGTCTGGTAACGTATCGTTAGGGTTTACCTATGTAGAAATCCCTTCCAAATTATTGTTTGTTTGTCTACCTCTACCTCCTTCCCGCCCAAACCCTACATAGGTAAGAATTTGCCGCCACCTAGGACTACCGAACTTCACGCCTGAGGATGACCTCATGTCCACCTTAGCTAGCCGGAGCTGATTCGTACGCATTTGAGAGCGTCAACGTGTCATCTCTAATTCCTCCGGAAGGAGCCCCGACTGGAGTGGTTAGAGGCCTACCCGAGTGCAACTTCGGGCGAAGGCAGGATATCTGATGTAAGTAATCCTTTACTTAATTTGCATGCCTTATTCTTGTGTTAAAAATTGAGTGAATTTACGTAGTATTACGCAATATCTGACACGTATTGGTAGTTGACCTCGCCCAAATCTGTATAAGAGTTCGCGCTGCCAACTGCTGATAGTGTCTATTACACCACGCTACCGGTGTTGTATTTATCAAACTTTGTAAATATAACCAGCGGCGTGGCATGTAAGAATTGGCTGCCCAGCGCGTTGTTTTTAGGTGGTATGATTCCTATATGCCTATGGAATGTATAGATCAATGTAACAAACAAGCTTTTCATCTAAATAAATTAATAAATTCATTATCTATGTTACCTAAGATATCTGTGGCTTTTTAATTTCAGTTGGTACCTTGCAAAATTCCCCAGAAATTTTCAGCAATTGACAGATTAGCGCTTGTAATGAAAAAACGGTCACTTTGTTATTGTAATATGTACCTTTTATCAAAAAATGCTAATCTATTTACCTTATTGTAATTTTAAAATGAAGTTCATAACTACAGTTGCCTAAAATATGTGTCAGTTATCTGAAAATAAGTGTTAGTGTCTAAATAAACTCCAAGGATTTATGGATAACCTCACTTTTTTCAAGTAAGTACAATAAATAAATATTTTAAGTAATTGCACGTCTTAAATACCGTTATTATAATAATTATTTACCTTATCTCAGAAAAAATATAACCCTTGCTGTAATAAAAAAAAAACTGTATCTAAAATTCTCTAGTTTGCTTATAAAAAAAGTGTTTTAATCAATCACCTGTTAAGTAACATTCAAACTCCCTTTTTAAAGAAACCTTATGTTACAAACGTTATTGAAATAAATTGCCTTTTAATATCTTTTTATGTAACGTCAAACTATGGATTTTTGTGGCTATTGGGTAAATAATTCATTACATGCGTGTATTTTCTAATTTGGAGGGCTTTCTTGTAACTTATCAGGGATATATCCCTTGTTAAATACTAACCTTGTTCGCATATAGTTTTAAATGTGTTTCTTTAGTGTGTTGATTAATTAACGTTTTAACATTTGCATATTATTCTTTACCGGTGACGTTCCTAACAAGGTTTCACCCCTAAATACCGTATCGTATTAACTTAAAATAGCTGTAACGTTTTTTACCTTCTGATCTGCGTCAAAATCGCATATTTTATATATATAGTGTCTCGAATATTCTATTCACCATGAATGTTTCTCATTTAAAATCGCTGGAACTAATTTACGAGCTTGAGTGTAGGAATATTATCGCAGCTAGTAACCAAAATGACAGGAGATCTCAGCTCAGGGCTATTTTGGCCCAGGAAACCAAAGGCATTGCTATCTTAAAGAAACCCGTTGGCGATTGGCCTCTTAACGTATCGGAAATTAAATTGTCCTTAGATGACATATCGGGTATAATAAATAGAACAGATCCTGGTGCTAGTGATATCGAGCTAGGGAGATTGGCTTCGAGAATAACGCACGTCAAACAACGTACAGAACTATTATCTTTATACGACGATGCCCAAGCGACTCAAGCTAAACAAAGTTTGTTGTCCGAAGTATTATTACTTGAAGGGACTATTCTTGAAAGACTTAATCCTAATGCAGACGTAGATATATCGTTACCCTTTTCAAATCTCGCACTTGCCCTACCTAAACCGTTAGGAAAATCTATACCTGTATACAAATGGAGTCTCACCTTCGAAGGGTTTGATTCGCAGGTCTCCTTATCATCTTTTCTTGACCGTATTAATGATTTCAAAATCTCTCGCGGGTGTACCGACCAGGACCTATTTGTCTCAGCAGGTGACTTGTTCGCAAACTCAGCGTTAATATGGTACAGAAACATACGAGACCAAATTTCTACCTGGGAGGAGTTAGTTGCGTGTTTAAAACGAGACTTCCTACCTTATGGTTATATTAACGACCTTTGGAACGAAATACGTAACCGAACCCAAGGTCCTGACGAAAATGTTGTTTCTTTTATTACCTCACTAGAAGCTTTATATAGCAGACTCGACAAAAAACCTTCAGAACCCGAAATTATCGATCAATTACTTAGAAATTTAAACCCCTACTTCTCAGAACGTTTGGCATTGCAGCAAATCTCGTCGTTAGCCCACTTTAAAGACCTATGTCGTTCCCTCCAGGAAGTGAAGTCAAGAATTAACAAATATCGGCCACCCCCCGAGAAACTATCTGGTCTTCTAGAACCTGATTTAGCTTGCCAAGCTCGAGCTTCCCATAAACTATCTACCCTTAACGTTCCTTCTACCGTTACTAATAACTCACTTACCTGTTGGAACTGTAAGCGAAGTGGACATAACTATAATGTCTGCACATACCCTAGAAATATTTTTTGTTATGGTTGTGGTCGCTCAAATATCTACAAATCTAACTGCACCAACTGTAATCCTAATGTATCGGGAAACTCCCGTCGAGATATTTCAAATCAGGGTGTGAATATCTCAAGGACCCAAAATCGCCCTCATCACCAATTATTCAACGGACCCAGACGCCAATAAATTCAAATCATAAAACTACTTCTAACGTCGTACCGTCATTAAATTTATCTAACAATAATACCGCTACTATTAATGTACAAAATGCCTTACCTTCATTAGAGGAATTATGCTATACTACTCCAGCCGAGTGGTCTAAGTGGTTACAAACCGTCAATTCCTTTTACCATAAAAAGACTGCTGCCGTTTCACAACTTGTTAAAAAACCCTTCGATAACCGTCCACACTTATCTATTTCAATAGGTTCCTTAAATGTAATTGCTTTATTGGATACAGGTTCTTCATGTTCCCTTATAAATAACGAAGGTTTACATCAATTATCTCAACAAAATATCAAAAGTCAAATTATTCCCGAGAAAACTTCCATAAATTTAGCTGACGATAATCAAAAACCGGTTCCCTTAAGTTAAAAATTCGAGTAGAATCTCTTGAACGTGAGGTTTTATTTTTGATTGTGCCTGCATTAGCTTATCCCTTTCTACTAGGCGTTGATTTCTGTAAACTTTTTAATATGTCACTTTATTTCCAGGATTTTTCATGGCAAACCTCTATTAAAACCAATTCTTGTGCATCTACAGGAATATCTAACAAAATTTCTCTTACTGACTCCCAAAATGTAACTCTTAACGCTACAATCGACAAATTTCGCAAACTTAATACCTCCGAACTGGGTTGTGTTACAACGGCAACACACGTTATCTCTACAGGTGATGCCCTTCCTTTTAAGCAACGTCAATATCCCTTATCGCCTGCATTACAAAAGCATTTACATGCTGAAATAGACAAAATGTTAGAATCTGGTGTTATCTGTCCTTCAAATTCACCGTGGACCTCTCCTGTATTACTAGTTCGAAAAAAGAATGACGAATGGCGTGTCTGTTTTGATGGCAGAAAGTTGAATTCTGTGACTGTTTCAGACGCTTACCCTCTACCTAGAACTGACTCGATTTTAAGCCGCCTTCGAAACGCAAAATTCATCTCATCTATCGACCTTAGACAAGCTTTTTATCAGATACCTCTCGACTTATCTTCTCGTCAAAAAACTGCTTTTTGTGTCCCAGGCCGAGGTCTTTTCGAATATAATTTTTTGCCATTTGGTCTCTGTAACGCTCCACAAACTTTACAACGTACTATGGATCAAACGTTAGGTCCTATCTTACATCAAGAACGTGCCTTTGTGTTTTTAGATGATATCTTAGTTATCTCAAGTTCTTTCGATGAACATATCGCCACATTAGATGAAGTTGCAGAACGTTTAAACGCAGCAGGTTTTAAGATAAACTGGGAAAAGTGTCAATTTTGTTGTTCGTCCCTTACATTTCTTGGTTTTATTATCGATGGGACTGGCTTACGAGCAGATCCTGCTAAAGTTGATGCTATTCCTAAATTTAAAACACCAAAAACTGTTACCGAAATCAAACGTTTAATTGGAATGATTAGCTATTATCGCATCTTTATACCCAATCTTTCAACTATATCCGCACACATTACCGCTTTAATTAAAAATAAAAATAAATCCCAAACTATCGAGTGGAATTTAGAATCCCAACAGGCTTTCGAACAAATTAAAACATTAATCACTTCAGCACCTATCTTAATCTCTCCAAATTTCGATGATAAGTTTTTTATACAAACCGATGCCTCACTTACTGGTTTAGGTGCAATGTTATTCCAGGTAAGCAATGGTTTAGAACATCCAATCGCATATGCAAGTCGTGCCTTAACTTCTGCCGAACAAAAATACTCTGCTACCGAACGGGAACTATTGGGCGTTATCTTTGGCATCGAGAAATTTAGAGGATATGTCGAAGGTACACACTTTACCGTAATCACTGATTGTGCAGCTCTCACGTGGCTTAATAACTTGAAACAGCCCGCAGGTCGTTTGGCAAGATGGAACTTGCGTATATCTCAATTTACTTTTGACGTTAGGCATAGGCCTGGCAAATTAAATATCGTACCTGATGCCTTATCTCGTGATGTCGTTTCTCTTAACCTTCCAAATTTAATTCTGGATACCTGGTACCTCAATATGATTAAAAAAAAGTTTCCGATAACCCCGATAAATTTCCTACCTTTCGTGTAACTAATAATAGACTATATAAATTTGTATCTTCGTCCCCACATAAAATATCGAATATACCTGAATGGAAACTGGTCGTGCCCACTGCAAACCGCAGTGAGGTACTCAAATTATGTCACGATGATCCCATAGCTGCACACCTTGGTGTTACAAAAACTCTCGCTAAAATATCTGAATTATATTACTGGCCCACACTTAAGCAATCTGTTTGTCGCTACATTAAGAGCTGCAAAATTTGTGGTTCCCATAAGAGTTCACAAGATGCTCGTCCTGGTTTAATGGGTAACTTTAAGCGTGTATCTTATCCCTTTCAATTAATATCGCTTGACTTATTAGGACCTCTCCCCCGATCGAAAAGAGGTAATCAATATCTTTTAGTCGTTACCGATTGGTTTTCTAAATTTGTTATGGTGCAACCCTTACGTAAAGCTACTTCCGCTGCTATAATTAAATTTCTAGAACAAAATGTCTTTCTTATCTTTGGTGTCCCACAGATTATTCTCTGTGACAATGGTGCACAATTTATCTCTAAAGATTTTCAGAATTTCGTTAAAAGTTATAAAGTACAAAAAATTTGGTTTAACGCAAAATATCACCCCCAAGTAAACCCTACCGAAAGAGTAAATCGAGTCTTAATTACCGCTATCTCTTCCTATATTAATTCAGACCATACTACATGGGATGAACATATCTTTGAAATTGCTCAAGCTTTGCGTACATCTAAACACGAAGCAACCCAATTCACTCCGTCATTTCTTGTTTTTGGAAGATATACCCCAATCGATGGGAGTTACTATGGTTTAGTGCCTGACGATACTAACGTAATTGAATTTGACGATAAAGTACGTTGGGACAAGGACCAACAGTCATTACCTTCTATCTTTAACGACGTTAGAAAAAATTTGTTAAAAGCTTACGAAAAGAGCAAGGACCACTATAATCTACGTAAACGAAATATTTCCTTCGCCTTGGGCGACCAAGTTTGGAAAAAGAATTATGTCTTATCGGATGCATCTAAGAATTTCTCTTCCAAATTAGCCCCTAAATTCATTCTTTGTAAGGTCACTCGTGTTATTAGTCCCCTTATCTACGAACTTCAGGATGCTGAAGGAAAACGCCAAGGCAGGTGGCATATTAAAGACCTTAAGCCATTCTCTGCCGACCCAAATGCTACTTAAGTTTTTCATGTTCCATGCTCCTCACCATTTACCTAATATTTTTGTTTTCACCATCAATTAGTAACTTTAATTACTTATTCCTCCTCTTATACACCTACGGTTTATACGTTTAACTCATTTACCTTAAACCCTTTGCTTTTGGTTGACTTTTCCTTGACCATACCGTTAGTTATATATCACTTCATCCTCTACACCCCCCCAATATAACTCTGTCGTTTCATTTAATTAACCCTTCAACTTTTCCTACTACATCCTGTTCAGTTTTTAGTATTTCTCTTATATGGTTTAATTGTGTGGTAATTGTTGTAACTTTGGTTGAAATAACTCATTGAATTTTTATGATTGGTTTTAGCTGATGTTGAGTGGATGATTTTTTTCCTTGGACCAACATAGGAGTCATGACCTATGCCATTGTAAGAAATAGTTCATATTCGCAGTTGCAAAGACTAGGACTACCTATTCCATGTGTTTTTCTTCTGAATTATTGCAGTCGCCCACATTATACTACATCATTATTTCTTTCTTTTACTACTAAATCAACATAACTTATAAACATTTTTTTCGTTGTTTTTTATTGAACTTTGTGGTGAGATGTTATTGCTTCTTATTGTTATCTTATTAAACTCTCGGTTGTTTTAGCATATTGGGACAGTGTATCTGTATTTAACTGCTTATAATTGGGCATTTTTGTGTGTTTAGGATGCTACCGTTTTGAAATACTACCTTAAAACAGTCTGTTTTTGTGTGTTTGTATCTGTAATGATACTTGTAAGTTGTTGTGTCAACTTTTGTCTGATTTTCTTATCGTAGTCAATGTACTCGTTAGGAAAATGATCGTACTAGCTCTCTTAGGAGTCTAGTGAATTTTAAAAATGTGTATACCTTATCTTGTCGGATTAATATCGCAGGTGGTCCTTCAGACTGCGCTGTGTTTAATAGGGACAACTCTCTACCTTCTCTTGGACGCTTGTCCAAAAACTATACTTTTTTCTTAACCCGCTATCTCCGCTATGCCTTATTCTTCCTTCGGTGGACCTGTTCTTGTCCCGGAACACCCGTCTGCCACATAAGAATGATGTTCCCTCATTCCGAGCTACTAGTCACATTGGCTGGTTGAGTAGCGCTTTGCTATCCACCTTTCCCTCTGTCGCTTTTGCACAATGCGAGCCCTTCCTTTACTTTCTTCTACCTGGAAGTGTCTCTTATGCACTCCAAAAAACCAACCTCCTTCTTTTTTACCGTTCCTGTTTCTCTACTGCCTTTTCATTTCTGTTAGTCACCGTGTGGTTGCGCGGGAGGTTTTCACAGACACTTGGACCTCGTTTCTGCGAATCTTTCGTGGGGTCATGCGGTGCCGCTGTCAGTGCATGGGCTCTGGCAGTGAAGGTATGTATGAGTGTGTGAATGTGTGAGTGGATGTGTATATCGTATATACCGCGTGGATATCGGGTGATAGTATCACCGATATCGATTATCGCCGGGTGCAGGGATGCACCCAAATGTCTTTTCCGGTCTCTCGTGCCGTTTATTGCAAACGGATCTGCTTCACAGGTTTCTCTTTTAGAGGGTACGGGTCAATCCCATTTAAACGGCTCTACTGGAGCCACTCTATTTGTTGTTATTCATTGTCTTGGGTAATAACTAGGCCAATATCTTTGTCTTCTTTATTATCTTTGACAATACCCTTAGTTTTAATATCGTTATCTTACCGATTACCGTTAGTAATAATTTTGGTTTAATTTCTCGTTATCTTACCGACTACCGTTAGGAATAACTTCGAGTTATTTCGCGTTATCTTACCGGTTATCTTTAGCAATAACTGTTGTTTAATTCCGTGTTACTTTACCTACTATCTCTTATAATCGCTTTAACTTAATATCGTGTTATCTTATCTAGTATCTCAAATAACAACTAAAGCTTAATACCGTTATCTTATTCATTACTTTTGAAGATAGCAACTTAAGCTTAATATCATTATTTTATCTATTATCTTTAACATCAATTTGAGATCTTGTTTTATCTTTTTATCGTCCTAACGTGTGGTATATATGACCAGACACGGGAATTATTTTTTCCTGAAATTTAAGTGAAAAAGCTAACCCGATTTAGAAATGTAATTTGTCAGGTTAGCATATAAGGATTTAGTAGGTGGTACTTTTGGTAAATTTGTTGATTCACAACTGTGTCATGGACAAGTTTTAAATGTGCATCGTTGGAAAACCAAAGTACTAGTAACAAAATTTGCTAGAGTGCACAGTGACGCACTCTATGAACATTTTTTAAATTTGGGCACGTCTTGCCAAAAAGAAGAATAGTTTTGTTGCAACACTCATGTGTGTTTGCACATAAGAACTTTTATGTTAGCTTTAGTTAGATAGGTTTAGATAGTTTAGGCGACTTGTCGCACCCGTGTTAGTTTAAGTAGTGTTTCATGCTCCCCGACAAATTTGTGCTGTCGGTAATTAGTGTAGTCAAAGACTATCGGGCTACCTATTCCGTTTCCTGGTACTTCGGTAGACGTGTTATCGGTCGAAAAAACCAGGTGGCGCCTTATATAAACATTTTGTAGGTTTTAAGTTAGGGTTTATATAGGGTAGTTAGGATTTAGATTTTAAGCTGTACTGTGCTAACAGACTTTTTCTTTTTTTAAGTTTTTTCTTTTGTGGCTTTGTCGCGATTGTTACATGCCATTGCACTTCAACATGTTTTTATGTTAAGTTTTTTGATATACGGAAGTTTCCCGCCATAATTTCAAATACGCGAGACGCGGGAATTTTTAAATAGACTAGGCGGTGCTTCCGATACGTCAGAGTAGTGAGCTTGCGCAGTGTGCTTATCCCTACAGGGGTAGGGCAATACTAGACAAGGGGTGAGAGAGTTCGGCGGTTCTCGCGGGATAACGTGGCTTTTTACCTGGTATCGTCGTGTTAAGTGCACGTTTTTGTCTGGTAACGTATCGTTAGGGTTTACCTATGTAGAAATCCCTTCCTAATTATTGTTTGTTTGTCTACCTCTACCTCCTTCCCGCCCAAACTCTACATAGGTAAGAATTTGCCGCCACCTAGGACTACCGAACTTCACGCCTGAGGATGACCTCATGTCCACCTTAGCTAGCCGGAGCTGATTCGTACGCATTTGAGAGCGTCAACGTGTCATCTCTAATTCCTCCGGAAGGAGCCCCGACTGGAGTGGTTAGAGGCCTACCCGAGTGCAACTTCGGGCGAAGGCAGGATATCTGATGTAAGTAATCCTTTACTTAATTTGCATGCCTTATTCTTGTGTTAAAAATTGAGTGAATTTACGTAGTATTACGCAATATCTGACACGTATTGGTAGTTGACCTCGCCCAAATCTGTATAAGAGTTTGCGCTGCCAACTGCTGATAGTGTCTATTACACCACGCTACCGGTGTTGTATTTATCAAACTTTGTAAATATAACCACCGGCGTGGCATGTAAGAAAGTGTCTAATATTACTAGGCATCATAAGTTCAGTGTTGCTGATAAAATTTGAATAGCAAAGATCAATTAAGCGCTTGGTGTCTTTCCTAATTTTGGAGTAGTTTTTATAATCAATTTCCGAGCCAGATAATTGATACTTTCTGTATAATTTATTCTTTAACTTAATGAGATTAATCAGTGTCCCATTACACCAACGCGGATATTTGCTGCAGAGCTTCTTCTGCCGAGGCACGTGCATATCAACACCCTTTAAAACAAGCTCATAAAAATGTTCTACAGCTTCATCAATAATTATATAACCATGAAAAACAGACCAGCCAATGGAGTTATAAAAGGCATCTAGTTTACCATAGTCTGCCCTACGAAAATTATAGAAGTATGATGGAGATTCATTCTTGATCGATGGAGTAAAAGTATTAACAATAGTAATTATGAGTGGAGGGTGATAATTATCAACTATGCTTAAGGACTGGTCAGCTTCAGTAACCACCGTATTGTCAATTGCATCTGTAAATATGAGATCAAGCATTCTACCATAAAAATTAAAAACGCGATTAGCCTGTTGAAGGTTAAGGTAATACATATCCTGGATAAAGGATTCAGCATCCACAGGTATCAAGCTCACAGGGTTGGTAAAATTTCCTTCATTATTCAATGACCACTCAATCTTGGGCAGATTGAAATCACCAGTAATTAGAAATTGAGAATTATTGTTGTCAGCTAGTATACTTTCAGCTTTTTTAGTAAAATTAGCATAAAGTTTGTAACATGAATTTGTGGAAAATATACCCCACATATAATTATTGTTACAAAGTAAAATTTTACTTTAACCCAGGTGTCTTCAAAGAAAATGCTATTGCAACCTATAATCTCATATGCAGCAATATGAGAAGCTACTGCCACCAATGTACCACCACCACGGTCACAAACAAGGGCATCATAATTACGATCATGACGATAGACTTTATAAGAGTTAGGAAAAAGTTCTTGATTCGAAAAATCACTATTAACCCAAGTTTCCGTCAAGATTATCACCGCATAGTTAGAACAAGAAGCTGCCCGATAAAATTCAGCAGCCTTAGTTCGCAAACCCCGCACATTCTGATAATATATATTAATTCGCTTATCGTAGACTGCTTGCCTCGTTGCTTTCTTATTACAGTGTCAGGATTTACCAAGGGGATTTAGTTGCCTACGAAAAATATAGGGCCTAATTTCAGTGCCACTTGGCCAAAAACCAGGGTTCTCTACAATGCTTTTGTCTTCAGTGTTAACCCGAATATGAAAACATGCATAAATGCCTCTTGTTTCCAAGACATCACAAGTAAAATTAGAATTGGGGAGCATATGTTGAAGATGCTCTGATAGAATAGTACAATCGGTACCAGCTTTGATGCGACCGATGAATAACCAAGATTTCCTCTCTATTGCCATAAGTCTAGAATTAAAGTTAACATCATTTCCAGTGCCATAAATTGATCTTTTACACTGCTTTCTTCTACGCCGCACCATTGTAAAACCATCATCAGTATCGTTTAACTTCGCATTATACTGTTGGAGATTTGGATTAGTAACATTAGCATAGGTAGATTTAACTGTATTTAACATTGTGCTAGGCTGATGATTATTCGGGTTATCCAAAACTGCAGATGTAGAAGATTCCTTAATAAATTTAGCCAATTGAAATGCAAGCAATCCAGAATCAGTAGTAACAGCTAATGTGTTGTGATTAGAAGTAACTGTTGATAACAAACAATTAACACATGTGTTATGATGTTCAATTACAGTTCATGTTATTATTACATGTAACTTTAGATAAGGTATCAACAGTATCAATATGGTTATTACTTACACCTGGGTTCCCAATTGACTTTACAACTTTTAAGTCCTTAGTAAATAGTCTAACAAGCTCAACATTACTCTGCCTTAAGTTAACCATTTCAGTTTTAAGCATATTTATTTCTTCTAATAGTGGCCTGGTTTCTTGATTTATAAGTGATTTAATAATGTTTCCAAACAAATTACCTTTGAGAAATTTTACAACATCATCAGCTTCAGACAACTTATCAACTAAAGTTTGAGGTCTGTGCACAGTTAAAAATGCATCGTCATCTTGATTTGGTAAAAGTATTATTATGATTGTTAATAAATTCACTGCCATTTTTGTTACAAACATTGCACAAGTAGATACAACCACTGCTTGTATCTGTCTGAGTAGCCCCTAGTCGCTCACCAGATGAAGGGTGTGCTATAACTCCACACTTAGTACACTCAACATATTTTACCACCTTTTTGGAACAGTATTTGCAAATTTTAGTTGCATCACAAACATTGAGTTGTTCATTGGTAGCCATCATGATAGTAATGGAACGCCCGGATGGTACGCTCCGGGAAGGACAAATATGCATGATGGGAGCAACTGATCGGGAATGGGTCAGGAGGGATTACTGATTGGAAGAACGCTGGTAAAGTTTCGAAATATGATACCAGTAAGGGTGCTAAACATTAATCCGCATACGGTGACCCTGAAGAAAGACATAATTGTAGGAAGTTGCATTCCAGTATGCCATATTAAACGTTGTGTGGACGACACGAAAGATAAACGAGCCAACGGTTGCTCACAGAAATTGCTGAATATGTTGATACCTTTGTGTCAAGGATTAAACGGTGACCAACTGGGCAAGGTAAAAGAACTGGCCGGACGAAATCGAGGTGTTTGCACTGGATGATAGTGAGAAAGGAAGGACAAATGTTGTGCAACATAAGATCAATACTGGGCATGCGACAAAATTGAAATAAACCTCGATGAGGGACAGTGAAAGCAGTGATGGATTTGGATTCTGAAGATTTGGAGATTTGCCAATAGGCGGAACGGATATCTAGTGAGGAGAGGTAACGAGCATCGCTGAGCCGGTCAAGGATGGTAGAAATATAAGGGAGAGGATCGGCATCTTTTTGTGTGACTTGGTTGACCTTCAATGCACACAGAACTGATAGGAATCGTCTTTCTTCTTAACTAGGACAATGGGGCTAGACCATGGACTAGTAAATGGTTCGACGACTCCTAGGTGGAGCATCTGGTCAAGTTGAGAATGGACAACCTTAAGGAGAGGAGGGGAGAGGACATAGTATAGTTGTTTGATGGGTTCGGCTGACATACGGATGTGGTGTTATACTAAGGAGGTACAGCCGAGACCAGGAGGTTGTTTGAAGAAAGAGGAGGAAATTAGGGAGTCGAGTCGAAGTTGTTGTTCGGGGGAAAGCTCGTAAATAATATAGGTAGAAGCGGAAATAGTGATGGTCGAAAAGGAGGGAGTAGCAAAGGTCCATAGGTCATCGCAGAAACTGGGTACGCACTGAACCGATTTCCAGATATGGAAGGTTGTCAAGGGTAATGACGGAATCTTGGAGAGTGATGGAAAGGGAGACGAAACCTAAGATGCCACATTTTGAGTTGTCAGCAAGGCTGCAGAAGGATGAAGAATAATTATGAAGAAAAAGGTTCAAGAAACTTAAACGATGCCAACCAGGATCACCAAGGATTGTACGAGTGGTTCCAGAGTCTAACAGACCAGTAAAGAGAATCCCAAAGATTTGGACAGATAAATATGGGCGTTGGTCGCCACGGACACTAGTACACAGATAGTTTAACACAAAGCGAGATTGGTCCTCGAGACCAGAAAAGGAGAGATTTGAGGACAGAGAAAGAACAGGGTCTTCGCCTCGATCCAAGAACCCTAACGGCGGCTTGAAGAATTTCTACATTGACGTGGGCAATCACGTCGGGTCACGCCTTTGTAATCACACCCTTAACAGTGTAGGATCTGCGGGTGGGAGCACTGTGACGAAACATGTCCCGTTTGTTGACAGTTGCAACAGATGACCTATCTACTCGTGGTAGAGTTGATAGTTGGGGTAGTAATAGAGTAAAGATTATTTCTACTCGTGGGTGTTGTGTGTGGTTTGGAAAAATTAGACAAGCGTGGCCGGACTAAAGAAGGTAACGGAGGGTTTGATTTATAGGCAGACCGGATTCTACATATGAGCGCGTGTTTTTATTAAGGGGTACATAACCCTAAATTTCTTTAATTCTAATTTTTGACACTCGCTCTCAAACTCTTCCCAAAAATGTACGGTAGGTAGCTAAGCTAAATAAAAAGGGGACAGATTACAAGAAACTACATCGAGTTGGACATAGGCAGGTATACTGCCATGGCGTCGGAACATTACACTCATGCCAGACAAATATTAAATGATACCGTCCAACGGGTCTTGAGTTCTTGTTTGGATGTCATTAAATAATCGAAGATAATATTCAGGGGGTTCAAAGTGGCATAACCGCAATCTAGTTAAAGATGTCCAATCGGAACAACGGTGGCGGTTATCCCGGAACCAATAAAGCGCTTTGGACTCAAACAAATCCACCGCGGACTCGAATAATTCGACCTCCGTGATATTTCGGGCTCTTCGGAGCTCTTCCACTCTTTCAAGAAAATTATGTACTGTTAGTACCTAAGGATTACCTGAGAATTTTAGGTGAAGTTTCGCAACTGTGTTACGTTTAAAGGAAGTACTGCACGACTTAGAAAGGACTGACTCGAGCTCCTCTTCCGCTTCGGAATCAGAGGTAAGTATATAGTGTCCATCAGGGGCCATATGAGGAGTAGTAGAAAGAACAACACTAGAAGTAGTTAATGGGATACCGGATCTGGCAGTAGAATGTCGATATTTTTAAATTTTTTGATCATAATCGTGGCGAAGGTTATTTACCGTAAGTAATAATTGACGTTGTATTTTCTGTTCAACGTCTTTTGAGAACAAATTCGCACAACGACGCTCGAGATAAATCCACAAGCCACTAATACGTTTAAACATATCTGATGACTTATCGCCATCAAAGGAAAGAAGAGAGGTTTGTAACTCTTGGATAGCGACTTCAATAACCCTACATTCAGAATCAAAATCCTATTTCACAGGGATGGAGGAAGCCTTTTTTCCTGTTCGATGCCGAGAGCGCTTCGCACGGATTTACATAATTTTTCAACATTGTCTTCAGTGTCGTAACCCCGAGAAAATAATTCGTACTGGAGTTCAGTTTTCCGCAGTCCATTAACTGTCATCCGCCAATGTGCCATTACGAAAATGAATTTTTATATATAAAAAAATCGCTAATCAAAATACAAAGATTAAAAATTAAACAAAAATAAAGGAAATTTACGAGAGGCAACAGTTCAATTTAGTAAAGGGAATGATAAAAAAATTTTAACAAGCAAAAAAATTGCTGAAAACAGCATGAATAGAGTAAATCAGAATATATCTAGAACCAACCAATTTGATTCAGGAGGAAAAGCCAATAGAATATAAGAAGAGGGAATAGTAAAAATATTAAAAACAGAAAACGGTATAGGGGTGAAAAAAGAATAAGATTGGGTGCCAGCGTTTTCAAAGATCGCGAATTATTGGTTAATAAAACACAGGCCCAATAATTCGGAAACAAGAAAATTGAAAAATAATAGGAAATGTCTATCTAACGGACTAAGAGAATTAAAGTACACTCTGACCAAAAATAGTAAAGAATATTGAGCAAATACCAAAATACCAATGTTACGAAGATCGTAGTCATCATCATCATTAGGTCTACAGTCCTGGAACTGGTTAGACGCGTACCATCATTGTTTCCTATTCTGAACTAACCTACAGATTTCCCTGAAATTTGCACAGTCTGCATCTATAACTATCTGATGTAGGTCTATATCTACCTCTCTTTTCCTATCTCTGCTTGTAATATATCCCATACTATTCCCCAAAAATGCCTTAGAACGTATTATGCCCTTCTATTTCTTTTATCTTTTTCCCCAGATATCCTTGTTCCCCTACTATTTCTATAACCTATTTGTTATTATCTTTGTCTGTTCATGCTACCGTCCTCATACATCTGAAGCACAGCATTTCAGAAGGCTGCTACCGTTTTTCTGTCTGCGTTTCAGACTGCCCGTATTTCATAGGCATACTGTGCTGTGCTCCACACATATGCTTTCAACAATTTTCTTCTTGTTCTATGTTTGTTGTCTTTCCTCATAGGCGCTGTTCTTTCTTGTTAGATGCAGTTCGGTCACCTTCTATTGTTTTACAATTATATACCCTATTTCTCCGACCTTCAGTAGTTGTGAAGGGAGTTAAGCAGCCTGTGGCTGCCAAGTTCTCCCAACACTTAACCATTTACCGATTTAATATATTTTGCACTATATCTTTTCGCACAGTCATCATTAGTTGCAGATATTTCGCAACCAACAACTAGTTGTTTATACTAATCATCAGATTTATCTGCGCTTATGTTTTCCTCATTAAGTTTTCCGTCTCAAAACTGGTTGGACACGTACCTGCACTTATTTATATTCTGAGCTAGCCTACATAGTTCCCTGAAATTCTCAGACAGCATGTGTATACAGCTCGTTCCCCTTCTACTGTTTTCTAATTTTATGCCCTATTTCACCGAGGTTCGATGAAGGGGGTTAAGCAACCTGTGGCTACCAAGATCCCCCAACACTTAGACGTTTGCCGAAATAATGGTTTTCCAGTAAATCCTTTCACACACTTAACATTATTCGAGAATATTGCCCAACCAATTCTTGTAGTTACTTATAATAATCATAATGTTTAAGCATAGTTATTTTTTCGTCATTAGTTTATCCATCTTGGGATTGGTTGGATGCGTACTTCCATTGATTTCTATTCTGGGCTAGCCTACACATCTTCCTGAAACCCCTACAGCCTACATCTTTTACTATCTGTGTGCAGTAGTCTAACCTAGGTCTACCTCTTCTTCTCTTTTTTCCTATCTATGCTTCTAATATATTCTGCACTATTCCTTCATGCCGTAGTATATGGCCTATCATCTTATCTCTTTTATTTTTTACCGTTTTCCACATATTTCTTTCTTCCCCTACCATTTTTAGTATTTCTTCGTTCTTAACTTTGTCTGTCCATGATATCTTCATCATACGTCTGTAGCACCACATTTCAAAGGCTTCTACCTTTTTCTTGTCCGCTTCTCCGACTGTCCAGGCTTCATAGCTGTACTGTGCTGTGCTCCACACATATGTTTTAAGCAATCTTTTCCTTGTTTCTATGTTTATGGTCTTTGAGCACAGTAGTTGCTTTTTCTTGTTAAATGTAGCACGACCTTGTGCTAATCTTTGTTTTATATCTTTTGTGCTTTTCCCATCTTGCTTTATTTGGCTTCCTAGGTAGCAGAAATCCTTAACCTCTTGTAAGTTCGTGTTACATACTTGTATTCTTGTTTTTGATTTAATTTCCCCACTCTTGCATACTAAAATTTTAGTTTTAGTTTTGTTAATTTTCATACCGTATCTCTCTGTTAGAACCGTTTCCATTTCATTAAGAGCAACTTCTAACTCTTCCTTGCTAGACGCTAATACCGCTATATCATCTGCAAATCTAAGCATATCAATTTTTTGTCCCTGCATAGTAATTCCAAATGTCTTCCTGCATTTGACAGTATTCATTGCCTCTTCAATGTAAGAGTTAAAAATCAATGGGGATAGGGCACATCCCTGTCTCACCCCTTTCCTAAGGTTTACTTCTTTATGTTCCTGCTCTAATTCTATTACTCCTGTTCGATATTTGTATAAGCTATGTACTATTCGTCTATCCCTATAACTCATTCCAATCTTTTTGAGTATTTCAAACATTTTTTCCATTTTACATTGTCGAATGCTTTTTTCAGATCTACAAATCCTATATACACGCTTTCCCCCTTTTCTATTGTTTTCAACATTATCACTCTCAGAGCTAAAATAGCCTCCCGTGTTCCCCTGTTTCGCCTAAACCCAAATTGGTCTTCTCCTAGTATTTCTTCCGCCCGTTTTTCCATTCGTCTTTGCACAATTCTAGTTAATATTTTTGACACGTGCACTGTCAAACTTATTGTTCGAAAATTTTCACATCTATCCGCGCCTTTATTTTTGGTATAGTTACTATGATGCTACGTTTGAAATCTTTGGGTATCTCGCCTGTCTCATACATATAGCTTACAAGTTGGAAGAGACGTTCTGTTACTGCTTGTCCAGCGGCTTTTAAAGTTTCTGCTTGCACCTTATCTGTACCTGGCGCCTTACCACTTTTCAGACTCTTTAATGCTAATTCAAACTCATCTCTAAGTATAGGATATCCCAAGTCATCATTTTCAATGTCTGATTCCTGTTCTAATGCAGTTAGTTCCTCTCCTGCATATAAATTCCCTATATATTCTTGCCATCTACCCACTTTCTCTAAGTTTTCTATGATGACGTTTCCTTGTGCATCCCTTATATCTTTGCTATACGGTTTTATATCTCTAAAATTCATTCTGATTAATTTGTATGCTTCGTCTGTCTTTCCTATTTCCATCTTCGTTTGTACCTCTTTGCACCTTTCATCATTCCATTGTTCTTTAGCTTTACTGCATTTTCGAATAATTTCCCATTTTATGGCTTTGTATCTCTTGTTTTCCTGTTTCGTCTGATTTATTTTTGTGTTTTCGTCTTTTTTCTATTAAATTAAGGATATCCTTTGTTATCCATGGTTTCTTATTTTCTTTTTGTGTATACCCCAGACTGGCCGCCATGTCTAGACTGGATTTAATGTTATTCCGATCTGTTTCTACTTCCTTAGTATCAAATATTTTCCCGATATCTTTGAGCAATTCATTTGACTTTTTTCGAATCTTTCTTGAATATCTTTATCTTTTAGTTTCTCTAAGTCCAAGTGCCTTTTTCTGTTTCTTTTTTTCACATTCTTAAATTTAAGTGCGGCCTTCATAATTACGATGTTGTGGTCAGTATCTATATCTGCTTCTGGGTAGCTTCTACAGTCTTTTACTTGATTCCTAAACCGTTGTCTAACAAGAATGTAATCTATTTGATATCTTCCTATATCTCCTGGCATCTTCCACGTATATCGTCTTCTAGCATGATGTTGAAATAATGTATTTGTGATGATTAAATTGTTCTTGTCACAAAATTCTACCAGCTTATTTTCCCTGTCGTTTCTCGTGCCTAAACCAAATAAACCTACTATCGTTCCTTCCCTACCCTCACCTACCACTGCATTAAAATCCCCCGTAATTATTAAATTTTCATGTCCTTTTACATATCTTAATATGTCTTCAATATCTTTGTAGATGGCTTCTACCTCTTCATCCCGTAGCTAGAGGTGGGCATGTATACTTGTATTATTACTGTGTTTACCGGTTTAGATTCTAATCTAACCATGAGTACTCTTTCGTTCTTTTGTAAGTAATTTTCTACACAGTATTCTATCTTTTTCCGCATAACTATACCCACACTCAAATTTCCTTCCTCTGCTCCTGTATGAATTACCCTGAAGTCCCCACTCCAAAAATCCCCCGCCTCTGGCCACCGGACTTTACTGATACCTACTATGTCTAGTGATAACCGATTCATTTCGATTTTTAGATTCTCTAGCTTACCTACTTGCTTCATACTTCTAACATTCCACGCTCCGACTCGCAGAATGTTCCTGATTCTTATTTTTAACTTTCCAATCGCATCCACCAAAGTAGTCCTCTCCCGGAGACCCGAATGGGGGACTATTTTAACTCCGGAATCTTTTACCTCAGAGGATGCCATCATGTTTATAACAATTTAAGTACGCTGTGTACTTGGGAGATGATGTGGTGGTTTTCCGTTGCCTTCCATATCGCGGTAGTGTGTCTTAGACTGCCATACCGACCCCTATGGTCTCTGCCAATCTAAATACCGAAAGAGCCGCTGCCCTCTTTCGGGGACCTGTCTTAGTCTAGTTCCTCACTAACGACCCTACTACTTTAGTTGGACCTGTAGTTTGGCTCTTTAGCTCATTAGAACACGCAAGCCATTTCACTTGTTCTAGTAATTTAGATCTTCGGCAAGGTGCTGGTCCATTCGAAATGGGATCGTAGTCAATATGGAATAAAAATAATCAAAACCTCCCCACACAAAAACGAAGGTAACAAAAAAAAATTGCGACTCACTAAAAAATTGAGGTCCAAATAAATTACAAAAAGAATAAAGAAAACCAGATACACAGATGCAGGAAAATTTAAAAAAAAATGAAGAGAAATCAGGAAATCAAATAATCAGGCCCCAAAAATCAAGCAAAAATCAGGTTAAAAAAATTCGAAAAGTAATAAAAATTAGGAAGTCGAGCAAATCGGGCCCAACGCGTTGGGCGTCCATAAATTTATATTACGTAAATCCTAATACAATCGACAGAAACAATAGGTACCGGGCTCAGTGGGAGAGTAGGGCGACCGTAAGAAAAGTCGTATTGTGGTAAATATCTGAAATAAAATAAATAGTAAAACAACACAATAATCATATAGGATGTTACTCCTACTACTCAGTAAAGTAATAAAAAATATCAATGCCAATAATATATATATATATATATATATATATATATATATATATATATATATATATATATATATATATATATATAAAGTCAAAGGAGAATAGTACAATTAAAGTAATCAAAATATAAGGCAATTTTTGGCCACCAAAGAAAAACGTTCCCCCTAAGCGCCAAAGGGCCATAATTAAAAAAAAAGTAATACTAACTATGTACATATAGGAGTACGCATTGGTAGAATAAACACATGAAATCTTAATTTAGAATATAATGTCTCTATTGGTAATATTTTACCAGTACTAATGGAAAGTTGAACGAAGAAGATAACCACAGACTTGGTAAGTATCACTAGAAAGAACGGTATAAAATTTGTTCAAATGCAGAAAACGCACGCTAAAATTTGTGGACCAATCCTAGATAGATTACTTGTTTCGTAGCGTCGTGCGCTAAGACGATTCTCTTGGAGTAGGTTTAATTATATTTACTCCTTAATTTATGAGGTAGCAAGATAAATAAATTCTCCTTGCAGTGACTATAAATAAGCATAAGTTTGTCATGTATACTACAAGGTTAAAATAAATGCGGTAATATGGGTACGACTCACCAGATGGACCGTATAAGGTGGCTTTGCTGCACGCATCGATAGGACGAACAACTGGACCCAGTGAATATCAACCATCTATATGGTGGTGAAACATCCTTACGGTATATCATGCATTACGCCCACAGAAGAAGCTGAAAATCAAATATGAACAAATTAAGGAATGCACAAGTAAATTTACAATTTGTAAACTGCAAATTAGCTTATCATATGAAAAAATTATTGCTTCAAAGACACTCACAGCGTCAATTTCATCAAGTGCAAATCCGACAGGAAACATCTATAGTAAGACCATGACAAACAAGGAATTTGCTTTTGTAGAAACATGAACATTGTTTGCAAAAGAAATGAGAGTGTTCTTTCATCACAAGCGAAGTCTGATTCAACACTTTATCAAAACAAGTGTGTGTAGAATTTTTAGCTTGTCTTTATCAATTGATAAAGCTAATCAACATTTCCAAGAGCCGAATGCAATCACGTAACGTAAGTAAACCAATACAAAGTATATTAATACAGCTTTTATTAAACAAGATATGGACTACAATCAATTCCAACAAACTTTCAAGCAAGTTTGAATAACTAGTGAAGTACACAATCTCTATAGTAACGTATCATATACGAGGTCGTATTTGAATATAAAGAGCGAAATCTATACAAATAGATACTTGAATAAAGTACTATACAAACGACTACGCCTTTGGCGGTGGCACGTAACAACCCATATAATTGTGGTACTGAGTGGATTGCATTATAATCATCCTACAGACTTTTCTTGTTGAGTTGGTAGATATCTCTAAGGTCCTGCACATCTGTCGTATATGGTATTTTGCATGTAAAATATCCTGCTCTTCCTTAAATATTGTTTAGATTGGCGATTTACAAGCTCATAAATTTTAGCTAATGTTTAAGTTACTCCTAGGGTTAGTTGCACCGGTGGTGCACTGTTAGTGCTTTGTAGTAGCATACCTGCATATGTACAAACTGCATCCTTATTACAAGCTTGTCTTATACCAATGCTACTTCTAAATATGTGGTACTGAGAAAACGAAAATTATAGTTAAAATTTCTTAAATAAACGAAACATCAAAAGATAGTTTCGTTATTCCTGTGGGACGAATTAATATTTGTTTGGGTTTTTCCTCCGAACCACAATCTATGACAGGAGTTAGCCATGGTATCCTGTTTGTCTGTTGTAGAGGTTTGCGTGGATAGAACCTGGTCTGCATAAATTTCCGTGACACATGAATGCAAACGTTCATACTCTTTGCTATGGTTTATAAAGGAATGTGGCAATATAGTCTTTCAGGTATTTATCATTAGTATCAGGAATATATTAATTAAACACATATCCTGTTTGTGTGATAAACATAATACTTCCTTTTTGCTAGTTAATCTAGTGTTTCGAGTGGTTGTTTGTCACTTTGAAAGATTTCTTTTAGTGATTTATTTTGCTACTATTTACAGGTGCTTGTATAACTATGCTATCTGGAATAGTGGATTACCATTACGGTATAGTGGAGGATTATAATACCTCAAATCAATCATCAGTATATGTGTTATCAGAACTATCTGTATTCAATGTATGTATTCACATAAATTTCACTATCTGTCATCGGTGCTATTTCTAATTTACTCTCCATGTGTGAATTTGTGTTTGTTTCATGCTTGTTTGTGGGTTGATAAATGTTTTGTTAATGGAGTCATATTTATCAACAGTATATTCAGTACTGTATGGTTTTAATAACTCTTTATTTAATGAGAGACTTGGGTCTACTATCGACTGAAATTATTGTGAATAGTAAGCCTGTTCGTCCATGTAAAATGACAGTTGACACAATAGAGATGAATGGATACAGAAATAGCACTAGTGCGTGAAAAAGACATTTCAACTGTTACAAGTTGTAAACCTGAGTTGAGTATTGCCAACAACATGTTGGAGAAACAATTTTTAATTATGCATATTCTTTAATCTTAGGGTTGTGTCCTTTTTGAAACAAGAAAGAAGAAGGTTGGATATTAGTGTTGTTTACAAAATATCTATGTATTATCAACTTCCTTATCCGGTGTAGCAATTTATGTCATAAATATAAATTTTGTCATGCCAACATACAAAGTGCAGTTATAGCATGGTATAGGTCACACATATTATTGTAGACTATTCCTTGTAGTAAACATAGTCACAGATTATCCACCTCTTACAGATGCGAAGGCTAGCGTTTTTCCGCTTGTTTTTATAGCGTTAAGTGTTAATGACGAACACTACACTGTCTGTGCTATAGTTTCAGTTATTCTTTAAATGAACGTAAATTCATACAGAACTATAGAAATAGCTGAAAAATTCCAACATAAATATATTAAATAAGACTATTTGCCTTTAAACTCTTAAAGTAAACTTTCAAACTCTACCACTTCGATAAAAATCTTCACTTTTTTAACAGATTTATGATAAATTTTGAAAGTTGTTTTAAATAGCAATAATGAACTTTATGATGTGATGTGTAGTTTACAGAACCTAAAATGGATTACCTCTTTTAATGACATGTCAAAACAAGCCAGGTATGTCACAATCATATTTAATATTTTTGATATTAAATGTTGAATAAATTGTTTCAACTTGCTGTCAGTGCATTCTGAAATTGTTTTGAGTAAAATATGTCATTTTTAACTCGTAAATCAGTTGAAAATTCAATTTCAAACCTAGCAGTTTTGTTTCAACAGAGTTTAACAAAGGTTATATTTGAGCATAAAAATCAAACTTTTGACCATAAAAATCAAACTTTTGACCCTACATTTGATTTTCCTAAACCTATGTCCCATCTGAATGTACTGCATTGATCAAGAAGCGAGTTTTATTTATCTGGAAATTTTGAATTTTGCCGAACCCTTGCTATTCCTAGCAAGGTAGGGATCTTTAAGTTGTGTAACACACACACACACACACACACACGGGGCCTACATTTTACCTCTCATCCGAATGAGGGCATATTTTTTGTGAAAAATATTTGCCTAACATTTTTCAGGCAGTCCGTTGTAACAGAAATGAAATCTTGTTCAAGTTTATTTGCTATAAGTTGCCTAATTTCATAATAGGAATTTTGTGTACTACCTTTATGAAAGTAATTTGCTTACATTCAAACATGTAACACATTTTATTTGCTTTAATTTTGTCGATATATGCATATTACATTCCTGTATAATTATAAATAAGCTTATTTATTTTGTATTAATAATTCAATGCGTTGACCTTGGTGGATGTTTGTATTAGAGTTGTAAAAATCACATGTTTTGTCGTATTATATCAATCACCTGTTAAGCATTTGAACTGGTCCTTTAAGTTGTGTGCATGCAAAATTTTTCTTTGCATATTTCTGTGTTGATTACTCAACCTTTACGTCACCACAATATGTAAGTACAAGATGTTCCCCGATAATAATCGACGTGTTGCATGGAGGCGCCTCGCATTAGTTTAACATTGGCGATGGCCTGGTCTGCGTATTCTGTTAAGCTATCGTTAATGTGCAACCTGAGTTATCTGTAACCAAAGTTTATTTGCAACCTAAGTTATGTGTAACAATGTAGACTGGAATAGCTTCTGTTACACCAAACTACGTTTTATTATGCGGAAATTTGAATTTATGTAACTATAATGGTATTCAGTACGAGCTTCTGGATGTTATAATTGCATTACACGTAGAAGTATCCAAGACTCTTATCTTTATTGTTTATGCATTTATAAAATATATGCTTTGGCTGTTGTTCGAAGGACAGACTCTGCTCGATGTCATCATTAGGATGAAAAAAAAACTGGTTGGTACTCTAAGGTAAATTTCTTAAAAGGAAATCTTTTGTTTTGGAATCCTGTATGGGAATTATTTGCAACATTCGTTAATTCACGAATTATTGAATTATACAGACTACATATTAGTGCAACTATGAAACAAAAATTCTCGTTATCAAAAATTAATATTTTGAATATTTCAAAATTCCTAACATTTGTATAGTTTTTATTGTCAAATCAGTTGTGACCTTAACACACCTGTTTATAGAATGTTTTAAAATTTAGTATCAATGCGATGTAGTCTTGTCCGAACCTCAAAAATAAATATGCTGAGCAATTGTAGCTGACATATTTTATGAAACACGTGTCATCTTCAGACAGACAGACAGACAAAGATAACAACAAATAAGTTACAGAAATAGTAGGGGAACAAGGATATCTGGGGAAAAAGAAAAATAGTGGGGCAGAATACGTTCTAAGGCATTTTTGGGGAATAGTATGTGATATATTACAAGCAGAGATAGGAAAAAAGAGGTAGATGTAGACCTAGATCAGACAGTTATAGATGCAAACTGTGCATATTTCAGGGAAATCTGTAGGTTAGTTCAGAATAGGGAACAATGATGGTACGCGTCTAACCAGTTCTAGGACTGAAGACCTAATGATGATGATGATGTGTCATCTTCAAAAATCTGTAAAAGAACCTAAATAAGAAAAAGCTATAACTGTTTTTTTGAATACAATAAATTACTAATCACTATCACAAGAATTAATTTCAAATAAAATTTTTTGTAAGAAACCTTAGTTTGCTGAATTTAAAGTCTTGTATATTATTGTAAATACCTTAAGTGAATTTATTGACAGTACATAAAAATTAAATTATCGTAAGTGTTATTTTTTTAAGGTTTATTGTTATAAGAAAGATTTTGAGAAGCTCTATAAGTATGAAAGTGTAGCAGATGATCTCACGTTATCTGTTTTGAAGTTTAAATGGATCAGACCTTCAATTTTGGTTAAATTCTGAATTTTTATATTTAGATGGAGAACCACATATTGTGGCCTTATTTTTGATTAATAAATTATTGTTCTTTACAGCTTTAAACTAAGAACAAACCATTGGGTCTGTTTCTTTTCTTTGAGCTTAAGGTTGATGAAACATATATTTCTGCATTTTCCCCAAACTTTTAGTTTTAGTAGTATAAATACTGTTGCGCCCTTAAACTTTGTTTTTAGCCCTCGATCCATTCTCATGGATGAATACTGGCCTAATCTCTAGAGTTAGCCATATTGACTTACAGGGAGTTTTCTTTTTACTATTAGTCGATTGTAATCTATCCTTACCCTGGGCTATTTATATATTCAGAAAACCCCAATGTAGTTCAGGAATGTTAAGTGTTAGAGTATCACCTCTGGTAAAGGCTTACCTAAATTTTGTTCCACCTTCCCCTAATACACTTTTGGTCATCTTAGTGGGGCGGTATATATAACACCTGCAACATTATGCATCATTTATGCTTCTTTAGTGGGGTTTTACATTACACTGGGCACTCTAACATGATGTCATTTAAAGTTATACCAGGTTGGGAATCGAACCTGGTATCTTGGGCTCAGCTATCATACATGAACCTGTCTGATCTACAGAGCCATCCCAAACTTTTAGCCAATGATTTTGGAGTAATAATCTTTTATGCTTTTTGATAAGGTTTAGAACCACAAAAATGTGTGGAAATACTTAGTGCATTATTTGGAGATGAAACATCATCTAAAACTGACAAATCTATTCACTTCTGAAAAGTACTTTGTTGGTATGTTAGAGCTGGTCATCAATGATTTCGTTAATTCAGAAAGAGCAGTCATTTCATGCACTCAAAACACTTTCAAAGAACTTTTTGACATCCAAAAAACTTGCAAAGTTGCAACCTCTACAAAGAATAGTCAGCAGGTTGAATTTCACTTACACAATTGCATAGCACGCTGTAAAAGACAAACAGGCATAATAGCATCGAAGATTGGCTAAGTCATGAATAACCCAAGAAGATGATAGGCCTTTCTATTATGATGTGGAATCTTCATTTATAGCAGATGTATGTGAGCTAAGATCAGGAACCTACAGCATTACGAGAACCTAAAAAGTACTTTAACTATACATATAGAAATAGAAAATTACATAAAGGACACAAGAAAAACAATTAATTACCATTTGTAGTGATAAAAGTTCATTACAATTTACAAATTTAAAGACCTGCCGTAAGATAATTGTCATATTTTGCTATCAGTGTTTTTAGTGAATAATTGTTTTCTACAGTTGCTGAAATATGTGATGACAAGCAATATAGACTGAAAAGGAAACTGTTGATAAGCTTTTATTTATAAATAAATATATTTTCATTGAACTTTCAATGACAACGGTAAAAGTACAATGCTGTTGAAAGACAACATATTTATATCTAGCAAAATTTGCAACACAAGTGAATAAAATAAGTCCACCGGAAAAAGATATAAATTTCTCATTGAAAGGTTTGAATTATTGTTTCCATTAGAATTATTTAGTCAAATAAACTCATCTCTAGTGGACCTTTCTTATAAAAGTAGATACAAATGTTATATACATATTTAATAATAAGTCTAAATTGAAAATCTTTTGAGTTAGATGCTTCAAAAGCTGTTTACAACAAAAGCCAACAAATAATAATCAATATTTACTGTTGATGACACACAGTGCAAGAAAATGCTTATATGAAACAAATTATTTCAACTTAAAATCTAAATACTTTCAACACTAAGCACAAGTAGAAACACTGTTACGGTTTAAATTTCTGAATCGTCATGAATTAATTTTCTCCCCCATTTGGGACGACAATGGTCTAATAAATGAATATTTTTATTATTATGCACGCTCGCTTTTTGGTTTCTAAGAGCGCTTGCTCATCTTCCAAGGTTAGCTTCACCTCATCAACAAAGTATTTCATGTGATTTCATGCAGGGATTCGATTTCTAGCTGCTCTAATGTTTAGACGTTCATAATTTCTACGGATTTTGGCTGCTAGTAAATTATTTGGGTAAATTTTAGTGTAAACTTGAATGTTTAGTTTCACCTAATATTTTCATGTTGAGATTTTCTACAATCGGTAAGTTTTCTTATTAATTGCAGTTTATTACGTTATTTCTTTGTAGATTTGATTAAAATTTATTCTTATCACTGTCTGTTAAATTTGTGATATCGCCTGTGTTTGGACAAATCTGTTTTCGGACGGAATGTGGATGGAAAAAGCGTTTTTATATTGTTGATACTAATTTGGTCAATTACAGGGGTTTTTTTTGTACGTAATGATGGTCTACCTATTTACGTCATTTAACGCATTTTGTATTATCTATGACATCTAAGAACTACCGTAGCGGTTTCTGGTACAAGTCTTTTGTCTACTTAATCTGGTGGTGATGTGACGACCAATAAAGACAACTGTTCCAGCTGTTGCGTGCCATACTTCAGGTGTAGGTTTGTTTATACTGACCTGGGGTAAGGGCTCGCGTTAAATATTTATTATTCAACTACTGTGAGAGCGTTCAAGAAGACGCTTTATATCATTCTCATACAGTCAATTTGGATTAAAGGTGGCGTATTCGCACCTTGTTACGTGCTGGTCCTGATTATTGTGGCGTTATTTTGTTGTTATCGAAACACTATAATTATACATTAATTGGCAGTTTGCTGCACTATAAGATTTAATTCAAATAGAAGCATTAACGAAACATCTACTTGGTAGCTTTAGCCAACTAAAGTTATTGAATTGAGGTTTATGGTACCATCTCCCTCACTCGTATAAAATATTATAAAACCGTTTTTTTTATTAATAACAGCTCAAAACGCTGTATTCAAACAGTTATTGTTGGCGTAAATATTTTTTTGTCGTAACTCCTATGTCAGTTAAATTTAGTTATAATTTTCTAGTTAAAAAAAACCTTGAGGTGTGTACAAATAATTAGTTGTTATTGAGGTAATAATAATTAAGTCTGAATAAATTTTGAATCATTTTATTATTTACTTGATTATTGTTTCTATTACTTATGCTGGTGATTTATATGTCTAATGATTTTTTTCAGCTGAGTTGCATATTTTATGTTTTGTTTTCAAGTAGTGTGCGGTTTGAAGTACCTGCTATTATCGTGAGAACTCTCTTAAGTCGATTTCGTGGGGATACAGCTTATCGTGATTTAGGTGGCGTCTATTTTGGGTTATCAGTTTACATCTGGTCAGTTGCCGTCGCTGGGGGGGACTTCAACCTCGTCCACTCACTGCTGCACTAGCCAAGGGTTGCTGCCCGCTCCCTATGCTCCAGCACGTTTGTCCTTGTACTTCACTTTTTTAGATTTTGTCTGGTAGTTTGTTTCTCGTTTCGAGGCGGATACATATTTTTGGCGCCCAACAATGGTGCCTTCTTGCCTGGTATTTGTTGTTTGTTCCGTATAGTGCTGTTTTTGTTTGTTGGCATAAACGATTTTGAAGTTATTGGGAATTGTTTGTGTTTTTTTGAAATGGATTGCTATCTTTTATTGGGAGACGAGCTCACTTATGAATTGAATATTAGAGGTTTAATCGTGGGTAAAACTAATGTTGAAGCAAAGCGTAAGCCAATAAAAGATTTATTGAAAGCTGATGTTACTATTAAGTTTGTTTTAAATTCAACCATAAATTTATTATCTAGTAATTTGCGCTATTAGACTCGGTAATTTAGAAAGAGACATTGAAAATTTTGATTGTACTAATAGTTTTAATGAGAGTAAATGAATTTCTACACGACTTTTACATATAGAAACTAGACTTAAACGAATTTTAGAGGTGGATGAACAGCAAGCCTTACGTAGAGATGAATTAATTACTAAAATTCAATTTTTGAATGACTGTTTGCCTAATAAATTAGGAAGTTTGCCCGGTAGTAAAAATATTTCTAGCCCTCTTAGAGAAAATGAGATTTCTTTAATTGATTTAGAGGTACCTTTAGGTAAAGTTAGTCTTATAGACCAACCTAATTTGTTATTACCACAGCTTGAGCATAATTATAATCAGGCCGTTGCACCCCAAATTAAAACTGAATGTTCAAGTATTCAAGACTTAGGTAATTGTGGTTATACTGACAACAACAGTAGAATGCTTAAAATAAATAAACCTTCTTCGTACCCATCTTTTCCCGCCGTACATAAATGAAATCCTAGTTATGATGGGACTTCTAGTGTTAATGATTTTCTTCAACGGATTAATGGACTTTGCGAATCGCGCAGAGTTGCCGAAAGCATATTGTTTAATTCAGCCACCGAAATGCTTTGTGGTCCTGCCCTTATTTGGTACAGGGCTGTCAAACATTCTATAAATTCTTGGGATGAACTTGAAGATAAACTACGTTCTACTTTTTCACCATACAACTATGAACTTGCGTTGCAAGACAAGATTCGATAGCACACTCAAGGTGTAAATAAAAAAGTATTTATATTTCTGTTATGAAAAATTTGTTTAGGAAGTTACAATGTCTTCCTAGTGAAGCATCGCGTGTGTAAACGATTAAACGGAATTTACTACCCCATTTCCAGGAGCAGTTAACGTTGCATACTGTCAACAATATTTGTGATCTATCTTAACTTTATCAAGCCATAGAAGAGACACCACAGGACAAAACAGTTACATCCTCCCCCTTCCCATACCGCTAATTTACTCAAACCGGATTTGGCGTATCAAAAATCCGCTTACGAGGATACTTGTTCGCCATTCAAGAAAATTCAACTTGTGATGAAAACCCGCCAACTAATTTTGATCTGTTAACAAACCTTTCACCGTCATATGTATCGACACAAATTCGTAACCCTATTCAACCTAGTATCAGCGCTGTTGGATGCTGGAATTGTGATTCCGAAAGGCATATATCGCGCGCTTGTAGTCAGCTTAAAAGGATTCATTGTTTTCGATGTAGTGCTGTAAACGTTACAGTACGAACCTGCCCTAAGTGAACGAGAACTCCAGCTGTCGAGAGATCGGTCCACGTGCTCGCTCTTAAGTAAAAACCCGATCAGAAAAACTATTAATGCTGCACCTATTATTAAAACCACACTTCGAGCCAACCTTGACTTTGTTCTAGCCGATGCTAGAGGCGATGAATGTCCCATCTGAAAGTCAATATTTTGAGAATCCCATTGATAGGATTGTTAGACAGTGGTGCTTCCCACACCATCTTAGCAAAAACTGGTTATGATGAACACAGCATTTAAACCTGTGTGACAGCCTGATTTTGTGCATCATGCTGCCACTATGGGTTCTATTAAGTTAAAACTTATTCAATTTATTGGGACGTTTAAAGAAGGCTGACTTGACTGTGGCTAGAGAAAAATGTCGTTTCTGTCGTTCAGAGATAAAATACCTAGGCTATGTCGTGGATCAACGAGGTCTTCATGTTGATCTGGAGAAAGTTTCAGCCATATTGAACCTTCGTCCTGCCACTAATGTGCCAGAAGTCTGCCGCTTTATTGGTCGTTGCGGCTGTTACCGCCGTTTTATCCCAAATTTTGCCACCACTAGTGCCCCGATTAGTAAATTATTGCGTAAGAGCCGCAAATTCCATTGGAATTCTGATTGTGATTCTGCTTTTAGCATAATTAAGAAATTATTAATATCTGCCCCATAATGAGTTGTCCAGAATTCGATCGGCCTTTCGTTATTCAAACTGATGCTAGTGACTACGGTTTGGGTGCCGTATTGTCAAAGAGTTATTCGGAAGACGAAAAAGTCATAAGTTATATAAGTCGGTCTCTTAGTCCCAGCGAGCATAAATTTAGCGCTACTAAAAAAGAATGCCTCGCTGTTGTTTGGGCGATTGGCAAATTTAAACCTTATATCGAAGGCAGTAAATGTACTGTGGTTACCGATCATTTCGCTTTATTGCGGTTGGATAATCTGAAATACCCCGCAGGTCGCCTTGCGCGATGGAGCGTACATCTACAGTAATACAATTATGACATAATCCACCGTTGTGGTAAAGATAATGTCGTGCTGGATGTCTTGTTCCGTTCGGTTCCGGCGATTGGACAGATTAATATTGATCGTACTGAACCCCTTTTTAAAAATATTAAAGATCGTTGGTACTTGAAGATGTGCAACGAAGTTGTGACGAAACCCTTAAGTTATCCGCTTTGGCGTTTCGATGGCTCAAGCCTATTTAAAAAGTGTAAAATTCCGTATCCGGAGTTAGGCGATGCCGCTTCCGAATGGAAAATTGTTGTACCTAAAGAACATCGCACCGAAATTACACAACAAAATCATGATAAACCCACCGCTGGTCATCTACGTGTGTTTAAGACGTATCATCGTATCACGTCGAGTTATTTGTGGCCAAAAGCCAAGAGCGACATAGCTAAATACATTCGTAAGTGTCGTGTTTGCACTGTATGTAAGGTGGAACAGAAACTACCTGCAGGTCTCATGTTAGGTCACCCTACAATTACTCGCCTGTGGGTGCTGATTTTTGTCGATAATGTTGGGCCATTTCCCAGGTCCATGATGGGGTATAAATTCATTTTAAGTATAAAAGATTACATAAGTAAATTTTGTATATTCTTTCCAATGAGGGAAGCCACTACGTCTCAGTTGTCTGAGTTATTGGAGGATCATGTATTCTTACTTTTTGGAGTACCTAAAATTATTGTTTGCGATAACGGTAACAAATTTCTGGTTAAGCAGTTTAAAAACCTCCTCGAGGCATACAATGTAAAGTTAGCTATACCGCTTATTACCACCCTCAGCCAAATGCCTCCAAATGAAAACACCGTTCTCTTAAGACCATTTTGACCTCGTTTGTAAAGGACAATCACCATACTTGGGCTTTGCTGCTACACAAAGCGGCTTGTGCCATTAGGACCTCTCATCATGAGGCTACCAATCTCACCCACCATTTTGTCAATTTTGGGCATGAGATGCGTGCCAACGAAAGTAGCTATGAACTACCTAAACCACCGTTGGAGTCTAATGGAGAGGATAGTGAGGAAGATCATACTAAACGTCCTCCAATTTTGAAAGCGTTTAAAGACATTAGGTCCCGTTTAACCAACGTCTTCGAGTGTAGTAAGAAGGTTTATGACATTCGTCGTCGTGCTGATCGCTATACCGTTGGACAAGAAGTTTGGAATAAAAACTATGTTTTGTCAAATGCCGCCAATTACTTCACTAGTAAATTAACCCTTAAGTTTGTTGGCCCGTTTGTCATCTCAAAGTGCGTTTCGCCGTGGACTTATCAGTTAATGGATAGTAAAGGAAAAGAAGTTGGAATATGGCATGTGAAGGATCTGCGTCTAGATCCATAGTGAGTAAAGTTGGACGTTCCATTTCTCTTGTTCGTTTGTTGTGTGTTGGTATTGCACAATGATACATATTTTAGGTTTGTACGTCTGGTGTGTTTAAGCCATTCTGTTTAAATGGTAGTTTTGCTCAGTGCCTACTCGTTTGAGTAGTTTTAGTGATTGATTACTGTGGGCTACTCTTGTTCAATATTTAGGATCTAAAAGTTTTTCAAGTGATATATGTTATTACCATTTCGAATGGACCTGCACCGTGCCGAAGTTCTAAATTACTAGAACAGGTGAAATGGCTTGCGTGTTCTAATGAGCTAAAGAGCCAAACTACAGGTCCAACCAAAGTAGTAGGGTCGTTAGTGAGGAACCAGACTAAGACAGGTCCCCGAAAGAGGGCAGCGGCTCTTTCGGTACTTAGATTGGCAGAGACCATAGGGGTCGGTATGGCAGTCTAAGACACACTACCGCGATGTGGAAGGCAACGGGAAACCACCACATTATCTCCCAAGTACACAGCGTACCTAAATTATAATAAAATGATGGCATTCTCTGGGGTAAAATATTCCGGAGTTAAAATAGTCCCCAGTCGGATCTCCGGGAGGACTACTGGAGGATGCGATCGGAAAGTTAAAAATAAGAGTCGGGAACATTCTGCGAGTCGGAGCGTGGAATGTTAGAAGTATGAAGCAAGTAGGTAAGCTAGAGAACCTAAAAATCGAAATGAATAGGTTATCACTAGACATAGTAGGGATCAGCGAAGTTCGGTGGCCAGAGGCGGGGGATTTTTGGAGTGGAGACTTCAGGGTAATTCATACAGGAGCAGAGGAAGGAAATTTGGGCGTGGGGATAGTTTTGCGGAAAAGATAGGATACTGTGTAGAAAATTACTTACAAAAGAACGAAGAGTACTTATGGTTAGATTAAAATCTAAACCGGTAAACACAGTAATAATACAAGTATACATGCCCACCTCTAGCTACAGTGACGAAGAGGTAGAAGCCATCTACAAAGATATCGAAGACATATTAAGATACGTAAAAGGACATGAAAATTTAATAATTACGGGGATTTTAATGCCGTGGTAGGTGAGGGTAGGGAAGGAGCAGTAGTAGGTTTATTTGGTTTAGGCACGAGAAACGACAGGGAAATAGGCTGGTAGAATTTTGTGACAAGAACAATTTAATCATCATAAACACATTATTTCATCATGCTACAAAACAATATACGTGGAAGATGCCAGGAGATATAGGAAGATATCAAATAGATTACATTCTTGTTAGACAACGGTTTAGGAATCAAGTAAAGGACTGTAGAAGCTACCCAGAAGCAGATATAGATACTGACCACAACATAGTAATTATGAAGGCCGCACTTAAATTTAAGAATGTGAAAAAAGAAACGGAAAAAGGCACTTGGACTTAGAGAAACTAAAAGATAAAGATATTCAAGAAAGATTCGAAAAAAAGTCAAATGAATTGCTCAAAGATATCGAGAAAATATCTGATACTAAGGAAGTAGAAACAGAATGGAATAACATTAAATCCAGCCTAGACATGGCGGCCAGAGATATTCTGGGGTATACACAAAAAGAAAATAAGAAACCATGGATAACAAAGGATATCCTGAATTTAATAGAAGAAAGACGAAAATACAAAAATAAATCAGACGAAACAGGAAAACAGAGATACAAAGCCATAAAATGGGAAATTATTCGAAAATGCAGGAAAGCTAAAGAACAATGGATTGATGAAAAGTGCAAAGAGATACAAACGAAGATGGAAATAGGAAAGACAGACGAAGCATACAAATTAATTAGAATGAATTTTAGGGATATAAAACCGTATAGCAAAAATATAAGGGACGCACAAGGAAACGTCATCATAGAAAACGTAGAGAAAGTGGGTAGATGGCAAGAATATATAGGGAATTTATATGCAGGAGAGGAACTAACTGCATTAGAACAGGAATCAGACATTGAAAATGATGACTTGGGATATCCTATACTTAGAGATGAGTTTGAATTAGCATTAAAGAGTCTGAAAAATGGTAAGGCGCCGGGTACAGATAAGGTGCAAGCAGAAACTCTAAAAGCCGCTGGACAAGCAGTAACAGAACGTCTCTTCCAACTTGTAAGCTATATGTATGAGACAGGCGAGATACCCAAAGATTTCAAACGTAGCATCATAGTAACTATACCAAAAAAGAAAGGCGCGGATAGATGTGAAAATTTTCGAACAATAAGTTTGACAGCACACGTGTCAAAAATATTAACTAGAATTGTGCAAAGACGAATGGAAAAACGGGCGGAAGAAATACTAGGAGAAGACCAATTTGGGTTTAGACGAAACAGGGGAACACGGGAGGCTATTCTAGCTCTGAGAGTGATAATGGAGAAACAATAGAAAAGGGGAAAGCGTGTATATAGGGTTTGTAGATCTGGAAAAGCATTCGACAATGTAAAATGGAAAAAAATGTTTGAAATACTAAAAAAGATTGGAATGAGTTATAGGGATAGACGAATAGTACATAGCTTATACAAAGAGCAAACGGCAGTAATAGAATTAGAGCAGGAACGTAGAGAAGTAAACATTAGGAAAGGGGTGAGACAGGGATGTGCCCTATCCCCATTGATTTTAACTTGTACATAGAAGAGGCAATGAATACTGTCAAATGCAGGAAGACATTTGGAATTACTATGCAGGGACAAAAAATTGATATGCTTAGATTTGCAGATGATATAGCGGTATTAGCGTCTAGCAAGGAAGAGTTAGAAGCTGCTCTTAATGAAATGGAAATGGTTCTAACAGAGAGATACGGTATGAAAATTAACAAAACTAAAACTAAAGTTCTACTATGCAAAGGTGGGAAAATAAATCAAAAACAAGAATACAAGTATGTAACACGAACTTACAAGAGGTGAAGGATTTCTGCTACCTAGGAAGCCAAATAACGCATGATGGGAAAAGCACAAAAGATATAAAACAAAGATTAGCACAAGGTCGTGCTACATTTAACAAGAAAAGCAACTACTGTGCTCAAAGACCACAAACATAGAAACAAGGAAAAGATTGCTTAAAACATATGTGTGGAGCACAGCACTGTACGGCTGTGAAGCCTGGACAGTAGGAGAAGCGGACAAGAAAAAGCTAGAAGCCTTTGAAATGTGGTGCTACAGACGTATGATGAAGATATCATGGACAGACAAAGTTAAGAACGAAGAGGTACTAAAAATGGTAGGGGAAGAAAGAAATATGTGGAAAACGGTAAAAAATAGGAGAGATAGGATGATAGGCCACATACTACGGCATGAGGGAATAGTGCGGAATATATTAGAAGCAGAGATAGGAAAAAAGAGAAGAAGAGGCAGACCTAGGCTAGACTACTGCACACAGATAGTAAAAGATGTAGGCTGCAGGAATTTCAGGGAGATGTGTAGGCTAGCCCAGAATAGAAATCAATGGAGGTACGCATCCAACCAATCCCAAGATGGATAAACTAATGACGAGAAAATAACTGTGCTTAAACACGATGATTACCCTAAGTAACTACAAGAATTGGTTGGACAACATTCTCAAATAATGTTAAGTGTTTGAAAGGATTTACTGGAAAACCATTATTTCGGCAAATATCTAAGTGTTGGGGGATCTTGGTAGCCACAGGTTGCTTAACCCCCTTCACTGAATCTCGGTGAAATAAGGCATAAAATTAGAAAACAATAGAAGGGAACGAGCTGTATACACAGTCTTTTGAAATGCTGTGCTTCAGAGGTATGAGGACGATAGCATGGACAGACAAAGATAATAACAAATAGGTTATAGAAATAGTAGGAAACAAGGATATCTGGGGAAAAGATAAGAGAAATAGAAGGGCAGAATACGTTCTAAGGATTTTGGGTAATAGTATGGGATATATTACAAGCAGAGATAGGAAAAAGAGGTAGATGTTGACCTAGATCAGATAGTGATAGATGCAGACTGTGCAAATTTCAGGGAAATCTGTAGGTTAGTTCAGAATAGGAAACAATGATGGTACGCGTCTAACCAGTTCCAGGACTGAAGACCTAATGATGATGATATGTTATTAGTAGGTAATAGTGTGGGTTCGAGATCCACGTGCTGTGGTGTTAGTAGTAATCTTCGTCGTTAGTTGACAAGATTTTTTTTGTAGTTTTTCTTCTTTTGGGTAAGGAGGAAGTTGTTACGGTTTAAATTTCTGAATCGTCATGTATTAATTTTCTTCACAATTTAGGACGACAATAGTCTAATAAATAAATACTTTTATTATTATGCACACTCGCTTTTTGTGTTCTAAGAGCGCTTGTTTATCTTCCAAGACTAGCTTCACCTCGTCAACAAAGCATTTGATGCGATTTCACGCAGGGATTCGATTTGTAGCTGCTCTAATGTTTAGACGTTTGTAATTTCTACGGATTTTGGCTGCTAGTAAATTATTTGGGTGAATTTTAATGTAAACTTGAATGTTTAGTTTCACCTAATATTTCCATGTTGGGATTTTCTACAATCGGTAAGTTTTCCTATTAATTGTAGTTTATTACAACATTATTTCTTTGTAGATTTGATTGAAATTTATTCTTATCACCGTCTGTTAAATTTGTAATACCGCCTGTGTTTGGACAAACCCGTTTTCAAATGGTATGTGGATGGAAACAGCGTTTTTATATTGTTGATACTAATTTGGTTAATTACAGGGTTTTTTTGTACGTAATGATGGTCTATCTGTTTACGTCATTTAACGCATTTTGTATTATTTACGACATCAGAACTACCGTAGCGGTTTCTGGTACAAGTCTTTTGTCTACTTAATCTGGTGGTGACGTGACGACTGATAAGGACAACTATTCCAGCTATTATGTGCCGTATTTCAGGTGTACGTTTGTTTATACTGACCTGGGGTAAGTGCTCGTATTAAATATTTATTATTTAACTACTGTGAGAGCGTTTGAGAAGATGCTTTATATCATTCTCATACAGTCAAACTTGGATTAAAGGTGGTGTATTCACACTTTGTTAAGTGCTGGTCCTGATTATTGTAGCGTTATTTTGTTTGTATCAAAACACTATAATAATTAATTAATTTGCAGTTTGCTGCACTATAAAGTTTGATTCAAATAGAAGCATTAACGTAATATGTACTTAGTAACTTTAGTCAACTAAAATTATTAGTTTGCGGCCTTACCTTAAGAAAAAAGCATACAAATTGAGGTTTATGGTACCATCCTCCTCACTCGTATAAAATATTATAAAAGCGTTTTTTTGAATAAAAGATCATAGCGCGGTATTGAAACACTTATTGTTGGCGTAAGTATTTTTTTTGTCGTAACTCCTATGTCGGTTAAATTTAATTATAATTTTCTATTTAAAAAAACCTTGAAGTGTGTACAAATAATTAGTTGTTATTGAGGTAATAATAATAAAGTCCGAATAAATTTTGAATTATTTTATTATTTACTTGATTATTATTTCTATTACTTATGCTGGTGATTTATATGTCTAATGATTTTTTTTCAGCAGAGTTGCGTATTTTGTTTTGTTTTCCAGTAGTGTATGGTTTGGAGTATCTGCTATCATCGTGAGAACTCTCCTAAGGCGATTTTGTGGGGGTACAGTTTATTGTGATTTAGGCGGCATCTATTTTAGGCTATCAGTTTACATCTGATCGGTTGCCATCGCGGGGGGGGGGAGGGAGACTTTTTTCTTGGAATCTCGCCCACTCACTGCTGCAGTAGCTGAGGGTTGCTGCCCGCCCCCTATGCTCCAGGACGTTTGTCCTTGTACTTCATTTGTTTAGATTTTATATGTCTGGTAGTTTGTTTCTAGTTTCGAGGTGGTTACAACACTATAAATGTGTATTTAAATTATCTGCATAGTATTAGTGTGAATGTAATGCACACAATATTTTCACTATACATATTAATATGTTGAACAACGATATGTAAGTAGTTAACATGAATTATATTTGAAATATTGAAATGTCAATATAAGTCTACAGACAAAGTTAAACAGCATTTATTAAAATTACCAAAGCAAAAAAATGAAATAAATTTTTACAAATATTAAAATATTGGTCTAATCAACAGTAATATCCAGAATACTATAAAAGCATGTGCATATAAAATTTTTAAATAACAAATTCTAAATTATTTCACAAATAAACACTACAATCAATATAATATTGATCTATGATTTCCATTGATATGTTCCAGTATAACGGAAATTATTGTTCAACAACAAATCGTCTGCTTCCTTTGGCCCCCGACTTCCATATCTATGTAAAATACCAATACTTGATGTGTTAAAACTTGAGTATTTTATACTTACACATAAGGTATAGGTTGTACTTTATTTTTTTCTATGTAATGCAGTAGTGGTGTAAAGATACGCCAAGCTTCACTCAATTCATCTGACCTAACAAAATGCATTTGTGATCCACAAAAAACATCCAATATCAGTCGCTCATAAGCATCGGGTAACTTAACATTCTTTAAAAAATATTAGTATATAAATACTACAATGCACAAACTTACAAAAAATCGTCTGCTGTATGTAAGATCCAGTTCCGTTTCTTCCATTTCAAATGCGACGCCAGGCATTTTTACCATCAACTTCACATAAAGTGCTTCACCAGGTTGTACTCTAATCACAAGCTCATTTCTTTTAGCTTTACCTTCAAATATATCTCCAGGTACATCTTTAAACTGAATACGGACTTCAGCCTTTCGTTCATTTAAAGCTGCAAGTATAACGATGTGTATAGTAATATTGTGTGATAATTAAACGGATCAACATATTAGTTCTTAAATACACAAACATACACACATGCAGCATGCAGTCACCATGCACACACGTATCCACGAATACACCATGCACCCATGTGTCCATGCATGTGGAGCACACAGACACATACATGCATGTATGCATGCATGCACACAATGCAAACATATGCATACACGCATGCATGCATGCATGCATATATACACAAGGTGTATTATGGGTAAGGAGATGGTCTCTTATATTAAAACGGTACAATTTAGACAAAATTTTAATGTTACATTATGAGAAGCTATAGTGGCTAGAACTTTATTCTGAGTGTAAGTTGTAGCTTTAATTATTTTCTTATGTCGTTTATACTGTCAACACGTTTTGCTCTAATTGGGCTCATCAAGGCAGAAGTAGCAAAGTTGTAATTTTTAACACAGATACAGTTTGAGAAGTGCATTATCACCTAGCTCACAGTTTGTGCCTTCGTGTTGTTTCATTTGACAATGCAGGTTTCGACATAAGGGCACAGAGGAGCTCTGGTTCAACTGCCTTTTTCCATAACCCAAACTTATAGTCATATAAATCACACGAAGGTACAAACTGCAAGCTAGAAGATGTTGTACTTCCTATGTCTCTGTGTTAAATTTTATAATTTTGCATCTACTGTTTATGTAGCAAAAAAGTTAATTTACTGACACTTAATTAATATAAAGTAAGAAGAATTAAAAGCAATTGACTCAAAATAAACATGCTGTCATAGTATTTCCCCTTAACTGGGGTTTACCAGGACGGGAGTAGCAAAGTTGTAATTTATAACACAGACATCTTACGTAACAAGAATTTTTCATGCCCCAAGTTGGGAAGGCTAGTGCAACCAATTTTAAATACAACAGTACATGCTTAATGAAACTATGCCCTTGTTGTAGATGCTAATGAAACGATCCTGCTATAATTCTTACAATTATTGCATGCAACACACAGTAGTAATATATTTAAAAAAATTAACGTTTTTATGCTGTTGGCTAACTTGACATCATCCCAAGGGAGAGTAAAAGATAGGTCAGGGCTGAAATTTCCTTAGGTAAACGGAAAACAATTCAATTTAAAGCTGGCTGGTATGGTATCACGCAAGTATTAACCAAAAAAATATTATTAGGGTAGATACAGAAAATCCTTTCATAGTTGATGATTCTAAATTTTTCTACTGAATTTCTAGGATAATTGATCAGATCTCTTTAATATAGAAAAAAATTACCGGAGTGATAAGACATCTATTTCATAACAAATAATTTGAATCAAATAATAGCAATATTTAACAAATAAATTATATCACACTGTTTAGTTTTAAAATACTTGAACAAAATTTCGTTACATAATAGTTGTTTATTAATGATTGTCAGATCTGGCAGTCACATACAAATTTAATAAAACAACCGGAATTTTAAGTAATTTTAATGTAGTTCTTATTTCATTACTAATAAAGCATAATCTCGTCTAAGCTTTTTGTAAGCGAGAGCTTTCTTTCTCAAATATATATATAGTCATAAAAATTAGTAATATTAAGTGAGACACCAACATTCCACTAACGGATCTTATGAACTGGAATGGTGACGTTTTTACGGCTAATAATTTGACCATGCGTGAAGAAAGGGTTGTTAGATAAATCCAGTTAAAGATTCGCTAAAAGCATAAGACACCCTTAACCACTGGTTGCCGATTGCTACCCCTGCATTGGTTATAATCAGATTTTAGTTCGTCTCCTGCTATTCATTAGCAAGGATTAAAGTCAACGGACCCCAGAGTGATTTTGAATTGTGGAGCTTATTGGCCTGAGAGTATTCTTCATTGACCTGAGAGTTTTTGTTGACCTGAAGATGTTTCATTGAACTGAAAGGTGTTTGTTATCAACGACGCTCATTGCAAAATCGGCTTCTTTTTGCACAACACCGCCCAAACCGTAAGTCTTACAGGGCGAGTGTAGGTGGATAGGAAACTATAGGAATTGGAGGTTGGCCTGTTTCTCGTTCTTAAGGTGGACAAGACTGATAAAAAATACTATCTTTTTCTACGGTTCGGTCTGAACGTTAGCTAAATCGAGGTGCATGATAAACTTAAACGTCAGCGTAGCGTCGAGGGTTCCCGAGTGACTGCTACGTTAAATCCATGCAATCGACCTCTTTCTGCATCTATCATATAAATTTTAATTTCCCACTACGTTGTTTTATTTCTTTTTAATTAGTGCCTCCTAAAGATTTGAATCTAAACGACTTTACCCTTTTTATGCTATATCAACTGAAATGCATACTTATTTAAAACGTCCTATAAAAATATCCTTAAGTTTTTAGTACGACGATAAATACGTGAAATCTATTCTATGGTTTCCTTTGGCTTGCAAGGGTTAAGAAATTCACTGAAATATTTGCTTATCGCTAACCTACTTTTAATTTGATCTGTAAAATTCTTCGAAACACGCTGCCTGCCTCTGACACCATCGTAAAAGATTTGGAAATGCATGCTACACTCTCCAGCGGACTGGATACTAGATGATACAATTTAACTGAACTGTAACACTAAGTACAGCAAAGCATCTTAGCACTGTAACTTACAGCGTTTCCTTTCAGTAAAAGGACACTGTATTTATAAGGATTGACAACAATGTGTTTACATTTTAAAAACAATTTCCAGCGATAAAACGTGAAGTATTCTGCGAACTGTACCTGTAGAAATATATTCTCCAGACAGCAGTTGCAAAATATTCCTAGAACCATAGCCAATTAACACAGCAAAAGACCTCGATAAATGGTTAGGTGTTTGCAACCCTCTTTATGGAGTGAAATATATAACAGTTTGCCTAACTGTTATAGGAACGACAGCAAGGTATTATATCGAACCACAATCTCGACAATGAATTAATTGAGGGGACAGTTTATTGTTCGTAAACTTGAGCGAGTTCAACACTTGCATGATAACAAAATAAAATTTCTCAGTACTATTACAATGTTTCAAATAATTTTACAGAACCTATTAAAAGTAGTTTAACTATAAGAAAATATTTCAGGAAATTTATAAAACAAAGATTCCTCTAGAAGTACGACATAACTCTTCCATACTAATGAGAAAATCCATTAAGGATGTTTCGCCAGAAAAATTTACATCAAGTTTGTAAACGGCGTTTACTTTTAGTAACAACAGGATTGGGTAAGAGCAGTCGGTTCAGGCTCTCTTCCTTGGCCTCTAATTCAGACATAAGAAGTGGATGTTATTGGGTTTCGGTAGTAGGGGTACTGACGTTTTCATTCTTTCTCTATGACCCACCCGACTCTACGACGTTTTGAGCTAGAATGATGTCCAATTCATCTGGATTGATATTCTACTCTTCTGTTTTGTTGTGGTATTATGTCTGGGCAATTTTCTTTACTTACTTTACTACTTTCTTGCTTGTCTGCACGGACTACTATAACATAAAATTTGGCATACCCAATGTAAGGTTAAGAAGCTTCCCTTTTCTGAAATATTTGCTTATCATTAAATTACTTTTAATAGGTTTTGTAAAATTCTTTAAAATAAGCTGTATGAACTGCTTCAAAACAAGCTTCTATGATACTTGATGACTATATATATATATATATATATATATATATATATATATATATATATATAAAAGATATCTGAAGATTAAATTAAAATAAGGTTTTACACCAGAAATCAATTTTGATTGCTATGTCTTATATACAAGGCTTGTTCAATTGAAACCCATCTTTGGTCAGGTTAGCCTTGGAAACAATTGTAATTGCTTAACTAACGTTTCGCAACGTTAGTGGTGTTTGTAAACTTCCCACTGATCAGTTTCTCTCGTATATATTTGACAGCGATTTTAAGTATTGTGACTTTGAAATGACGTTTGTTGTTAACAATCTGACCAAATGTGATCAGGGTGCGGTCATTCAATTTCTGTATCCAACTGTCAAGGAATGGTGTGGAAAATTTAAGAATGGACGTGAAGGGACGAATGATAAACCGCGACCAGGTGCAATGTATACTGCGTCAACAGACAGGAATATGGCATGTGTGGAAGGTCTGATTAGAGAAAATCGTCGAGTTTCAATCACAATAATTACATAAAATGTTAGTGTGAGTATCGGATCTGTTCATAGCATCGTACACAAACTAAGCTACAGCAAAGTTTGTGCACAATGGGTTCCTTGCCTTTTGTCAGAGAACCAAAAAAGCTTGTGAATGGGCTTATCTTTGCAACACGTCACGGAATACAGACAAAATGGTAACGATTTTCTCTCGTCACAAATTGCTGGCGACGAATCTTGGTGTCATTATTTTGAACTATCCAGTAAGCTGTCATCGATGCAACCACCAAAGAAGTTAAAAGTTCAATCTTCTGCCGGTAAGGTCATGTTGACATTTTTTTTCGACCATGAAGGACCCTTGTTGATACAATTTACAGAATCTCGGGTGCATATCAATGCAAACCTGTATAATGAAACTTTGAACAAGCTCCATCAAGCAATAAGACGAAAACGTCCAGGGTAGCTTTCACGTGGTGTCATTCTGCTTCACGACAATGCTCGACCTCATGTTACTAATGTAGTGAAAGAAAATCTACAGCGAAAGAAATGGAGGATATTAGAGCATCCACCCTATAGTCCCGATTTATCGCCTTGCGATTTTCACATCTTTGGGCCGCTGAAAAAAGCGTTAAAGGTAACCGTTTTCAGTCAGACGAAGAAGTACAAAACGCCGTGAAAGAAATCTTCCAGCAGCAGCCACAAGATTTCTTTAGGCAGAGTATACATAGGTTGACGAAACAATGGGATATGTGCCTTAATCGCAGTGGTAATTATTTGTAAATTTAGGTGTCAATAAATTTTTCCTGAACCAAAGATGGGTTTCAATTGAACAAGCCTCATATTTAAATAACTTAATTCTGGTCCACAGGTAATTGATACTAAACACAGACAAATCTAAAAAGAAATGTAGGCAGTAAAGTGTTGTTTATTTGAAATTTGGCTTTATTCCATCATCGTTAGATAAACAATTGCCGGTGTGCCTTTTATGCAACAAAATTTTGAACAATGAAGCTATGAAATCATACAAGATGGAAAATTATTTGAGGAGGTGTCACTCTGATAAAACAGACAAAGAGTTGAATTTTGTTTCAAATAAAGAAAAACTTCTCAAGAGACCCATGATGGATGGTATGTTCACTTTGACATCACAAAGAAATTATGACATTTGTGGGCGTCTTACAATATCTTACTACTTATAGTAAAATCTGAAAACTGCATACTATCGAGAAGCAATTAAGTTTGTCAGCCATTGAAGAGGTTTTAGGAACTGTTTAACACAAATTTTGTTATGGTATTCTGTGCAGACAAGATAGAGAAGTAACGTAAGCACAGAAAATCGCCCACACCTAATACCGTAACAAAACAAGGGGTAATCCAAAGAATTAATTCCGTTGAAAAAGTCCTTGATTGGGGTGGGTCACACAGAAAGAAAAATTGGAAACCTCAGGAAGTAGTTATACTACAAACCTTTAGTTAACAAATATAGTAATCAATAACATATTTACAAAAACCAAAACGAATATTTATGTAACGTCCTGCAAGAATCTGGATCAAACATAAGAAATGAACTTCTATGAAACCCTGATATACCTGAAGAAAGCGACGAGTGGAGGATGCCTTGGCTACAGCTATTAATCAAGATAAGCCCTTTTTAATTGTTTTCCTGCATGTAATTCTGTAGGCGTTTGACAGCAATAATTTGTGATCAAATTTGAGGCATAATAAATTAGGTCCAGGGTTAACCTAATAATTGACGCCAGCTGATAACTTAATAATTGGCGCTTAAAGTGGTAGGTTTCTATAACATAAAAAGTGTAATCTTTGGTAATTAAAAATGTTAAAACTTATCTCTTTCTCTGTATTAATAAAACTTTTTTACCAATTGCATCATGTATATTTTATGGTTGTATTTTAACTATTTCCCAAACAAAAAAATCTTTCAATTTTACTACCAGACTAAAAAACATCCTTCAATTTCCCATGTAAATAATACATTCTTTGTTCTAAAATCTTAACAGATTTTGACACTTTAGAATATATTGCCAGCAACCCGATGTGACTTATTTGTGCACTTTACATAACCTATTACATAATAACTTGAAATAATATAAAATGTTGGTTTTCTTGTATTTTAAGGACAATTACTAATAATTAAGTTTAACTAAAGTTTAACTAAAATTGTAATTGTCACTTGAAGAACAATTTTATATAAACGACTTGGATTTACCTATAATTTGCCATTGCCAAAAAAATTTTGTTCCTACATTAAAGTTTCATTTAGGCAAGTCATTAGGACGCATATGTGTAATTTGTATTAACTTTTAAAACAGTTACCTTGTAGCGATTTTCAATTAGTTATTTAATATTTCAATGCGCAATACATTTTTCTATGCTAAAACATTTTTATTTTAATAACCTTGTGAAGTTTTTTTGTCAAATGTGTTGTTTATGCAATCATAAAATTAATCTCGCGTTTGATAGTTTTTATTAGTATAAAAAAATCTAAGATGCATGTACGCCTTACAACCAAACTTACGGAAATTTTATAAAAGGAAATTATATATTTTAAATTAAATATCTATTAAAGTTTATATTAGTTTGTACTGTTAACATTTCTCAAATAAATTCGATTATCTCGAAAACTAAATGAGATATCGAAAAGTGTATAACATATTTGTAATCAGCGTAAAAAACTAAACAAGGTACATATATATCATTTATTGTTCATTATGGGAATATGACAACGGACAACGGCGGCGACGACGACGACGTAGCGATTATATTAACCTAACTAACTTCGTAAGTTTGGTTGAAAAAAGACCTTTACTTACTTTATTTGCAATACATTCAATATATTCCTATTTAATAAGATACCTAAAAACTTCACGGATTCACTGTTTTTATCTAGGCATCTAACAAAGCTACATTTCCAATCCCGCGTTTTAATATTCTAATACAACTTGTAACTGATCTTGCTTACCACTGCTAACTTTTAGCGCGAGATCATCTGCAAATAGGTAGAAATCGTTACCTGAACTAGTGATACTATAAAGTAAATTATTTATGTATATGTTAAACAGTAGGGATCCCAAGATGGATCCTTGAGGTACACCATACCTAATTTGTCTACCTTCAGAATATGTAGTCTTTATATACATACTAACTCTCATACTTTAAAATGAATAAATTAACCCTACAGCAGATGATTCCAAATAATAGTATTAAAGCTTTTTGCATAATGTAGTATGCTCTACTATGTCAAATGTTTTTTTCATATAAAAAATACCTAAAGTGTATTTTCTGCCCTAGTTAATGTTTTTTTAATAAATTTTTGTGTTAAATCAAATACAGCATCACAAGTGCTATGGTGTTTTCTAATACCAAATGGTTGATCTGAGAACAAGTTATTCAATTCAAAATATTTTATTAGTTGTTTGTAAAGTTTCAAAAACTTTGGACAGAAGAAATTGAAATTGGCCTAAAGTTTGAAGGCAATTTACCCTTAGTTTATTTATGAATAGGAACAACTTCCAAACTTTTGAGTCTTTTAGATAAAATTTTAAGTCTAAACATGGACTGAGCACATGTATTAAAATTTCAACTATATGTTCTATAGCTAATTTTAATATTTTAGCACCCACTGCTACTTAAAGAATTTATTGCTTCAGACACTTCAAAAAATGCTCAAATTTGAATTTGTTACCTTTTTTAGAAGCCTTTTGAACATAATTACTGCTGTTCTTTTTTCTATATAATATATTGGCATTTATTTGTTTTATATTATTAATAAGGAAATAATCGAAATCATTAGGAGTCAAAATATTGGGTATGCCAAATGATCTAATATCTTTATTTGTAAAGTTATGTATTATTATCCATACAGTTTTACTTCTACATTTGCTTTTTTTATTAGATTGCTGATATGTTCTAATTTGGCTTGTTTAATACCAGATTCATAACTTCTTTTATAATTTATGTATTATTCCTTGACACTCATGCCATTTAATTGATATAAAACAATCTATAAAAACCAAATTTTGATCATTTATGTTTTTCTACTATACCCTTAGTAAGCCTAACTTTTAAGTTGATTACAAAATGATCAGACAGTAGTGCAAATACAGTATTACTCGGCCATCAATGCAGGAGCCCTCGTCAATTGTGCTTGGTTTAGTTATGTTATTAGTTGTTACTTGTAAACTGAAGTTGGTGAGAAGATTTTTTAGGTCGTTGCAAAAATGTGTATCTGCATTAATGTCAACATTAAAGTCTGCCCCAAGTATAATATTTAATTAGTAAGTACTTAAACAATATACATAAGACTTCATAAAGTTTTTGTAGAAACTGGTAGATTTATTGGTCTTTGTTATATGGCCTATAAAGAGACAAAATAATGCATTATTTTGACACATTCCAATAGCACCTGCTTCACATAACATTTCAGTTGATAACTCTTAACCTTTTTCTATTATCCTATAATTATAATGTTCTTTGACGAATACGGCTATGACTTCATGTAGCCGATTTGATCTACAAAAGTATTCAGTTACTTGAAATCCTTCCAAATTTATGCAACAAATTTCATTTTCCTTTAACCAGTGCTCAGCTATAATAGTAACATCAGTTTGATATTGTTCTGCAATAAAACTAAAGTGATCATTCTTTTGTGTAAACCCTGAATGTTTCAAAATAATACATTAAAAATGTGTTTTATACTATTTGTAACTTTATTAACTGCATCTAGCCCTGAATTGAAATTTTATCTATTTCCTATATTGTTTAGAAAGAAAAATTATTTTAACCCTGTTCGATGTGGATGAGTGTATGTATGTCCTGTTCTAAATTTGCTATAGCTATTGTTAAACTTGTTAAACTAGTGTTTGTGTTTCGTTTGTTTATGCTAAAAGTTCTGTTTTGGGCATTTTATAGAAAAGGGCTCCTCCTGATGTAGTTTCTGTTTCAGTTCAAATTCATCTACTACTTCTATGATCCTATCACATACATATTTCTTGCCAAGTTTGTTTAAATACAGACCATGTTTAGTATGAAATCTCTTACCTAAACAGCTTGTATCTATGTAGGTTATATTTTAAAAATTACTACATATTTTATTGAGTGTTTTATTCACTTTTTCCACTTCTTTATTAACACAGGACTAAGAAGGTAGATCATAAAGATATGGTATAGAGAATATTACTATGTTGGTACGCAAAAGTTCGAATGCTCTATTTTTAATAGAGTTAAGTAAATTTTTCGATTTATTCTTTCATTTGTTACAGCTATAAATACCGTGAAATGTTTGTCATTCAACTACATAGGTACATCCAAGATTTCGTTTGCAACATCTTTAAATTTTGCTCCTGGTTTTATTATCCCCATGATGTTACATCTGCTATACATTAAAATTCTGTTAGTTAGAGAACAACTTGGACTATCTGCATAAAAGTGTATTTAATAGTCACTGTGGACTGGAGATTTTCTTTTAATTTTAGGTTTCTTGACATTAACTGATTTTATTAAAATTTTTCAGACACTGTCAGACTTCAGTATAAGAATCACTTCCTATAAACTTTACTGGTTTTGTTTTCTGTACTTTTTGATATTGTCGACTTTAAATTTTAATTAAAAACAATCACTGTTATCTTAAGAAACTACAGTTTTAAATGGATATTCAAATATCAATAATGAGGTATCTTCCTTTGTTAATCCATTCTTGTTAGAATCTATGCCAAAAGAGAACGCTTTTTTATTAACTCGTTCTCGTTCAACTGAACTCACAATGAACTGAAAGTTAAGTGTACCATTTATCACAATATCTTTAAGGCCTTTGCCCATTGTAAATAAATAGTAAGTTACTCAGTGATCAAGGCGCATGCTATTTTACGTCGATCGACAAAAGGGGGACTCTTATCGCAACAATAAAGATCGCCGTAATTAGTATGCCTCAAGACAGTCCATTAGAAGCTCTCTCGCGCCGGTTTAGCAGCTTCATTAATATCGGATACCAACCCTATTTCCTCCTATTTAACCCCCCTTTAACCTTTTGTCTAAACAGGTGCGTTATAGTGTTGTGATAGTTTCTAAATGCGGTAAGCTTTTTCATCACATTTGTTATTTTAGTTACAATTTTAAATCAATTAGAAGAATCTGATTTAGAACAGTTCCTAAATTTTTCTGATGAAATCATGGGTATCAAAATTTTGGGCCTAGTTTGAAACCCAAATTTTGATCATTTCACCTACTATGTTGTTCCTTTTCGAAGGGATAGTTTAAAAACGCTCCGTTCTTTCTTTTATGGCTAGAATTTTTGACCCACTAGGTTGGTTAACTCCGGTGGTCTTTTTAATAAAGCACTTTTTACAACAATTATAGGTGCATCGTATCGGTTGGGATGATACACTAGCTCCCAATTGGTGTTAAAAGTGGGAACAAATTTGTACCCGCCTTCCTGAATTATCTAATTTAAGAGTTCCTCGCTGCTTGTTTCTGCATCCGAAAGAAAACCGCATTTTAGGATTTTGTGATGCCAGTGAAAATGGTTACGCCGCCTGTGATTATCTACATGGTACGTCTCGAGATTACTCAAACTGTCATCTCCTACAAGCAAAGAGTAGAATTGCACCACTAAAATTTCTTTCTATGCCTCGTCTGGAGCTTTTAGGAGCCGTTTTATTATCCCGACTTGTACATTCAATAATCTCTAATAAATTCCTTATCCGTTAAAGAAAATAAAGTTGTTTACCGATTCTCAAGTGGTACTAGCTTGGTTAAATACTCCCACTCCGTATTATTTATTAAAAACATTCGTAGCCAACCATGTAGATTATTCTAGAATGCACTAGGCTTATTCAGTGGTACCATATCTCGGTTGAGAACAACCCTGCTGATATGGCTTCTGGTGGCCTAATTGCTCCTGAGATGATCGATAATAATTTCTGGTGGTATGGTCCATCCAATTTTAGTAATCCTCTTTCGACTCCTAGGAATTTGAAAATTTTTCTTGCTCTGAAAAATATTCCCGAAATAAAACCTCCCCCAAATGTACCCGTTACCTTTGCACAAGGAATCTCTACTCAGTTTCTAGACAAATATTCTTCTCTCACTTCCCTGTACAGTTGCATATATAAACCGCTTTATTTATAATTGTCAAAACATAAAAGACTATCAGGTTCTCTTTCCTCTGAGGAATTGCATATTTCATTATTAACTGTCATAAGAGTTACGCAACATCAGTTTTATTCTGAGGAAATTAATCTACTAAAATTGAAAAAAGTTTGTGCCAAGCAGCTACAAGGTTTGTCCATTTTTATTGATCAGCTAGGTCTTCTTAGGGTGGGCGGCCTGTTGTGCCACTCTAAATTGTCTTATAATAATAAACACCCCATTCTCTTACCAAAACAAGCTACATTGTCTCGGCTATTGTGTGATAATTATCACCACCTCCCTATGCATTCATGTGCATTTATGACCCAATCTCTTATTCACCGTAAATACTGGATTATTGGAATACGTTCCTTAGTTCGACAGCGGATTCATAAATGCGTTATTTGTTCACGTTTTCGTGCGACATCTATTCAACCGTTAATGGCTGATTTACCGTCATTTCGTGTTTAATTGTCTATATCCATTACTCACGTAGGAGTAGATTTTGCAGGCCCCTTTATGATCAAAGCATCTAATCGTCGTAATGCCCCGGTTTCAAAAACCTATTTATGTATATTTATTTGCATGTGCACCAGAGCTGTGCACCTTGAGGTGGTATCAAAATTAGCTACTGATGCATTTTTAGCTTGCCTTACAAGATTTACAGCTCGCAGAAGAATTCCTGACATTGTTTATTCTGATCAAGGTAGAAACTTCCTTGGTGCCTCGTGCTCAATCAGTGAGGCTATTGCGTTTCTCAAATGCAACAATGATGAACTCTTCTCTGCTTTAGCATCTGGTCATATCAAGTGGCATTTTAATTCTCCTTACGTCCCAAATTTTGGTGGAATTTGGGAGTCTAGGGTAAAATCGGCCAGGGGTTATTAGTTCGTACTTTAGGTTCATGACCTCAAACTTTTGAGGAGCTGTATACGATTTTTTCTCGGGTTGAGGCTATACTCAATAGCCGCCCTCTTTGCTTATCTTCCGATCCTAAAGACGGTACGGATTATCTCTCACCAGGTCATTTTTTAATTGGTGGTCCTTTGTTATCCTTGCCTGAAATTATTATTCCGGAAGAAATAACTCTGCGTTCTCGTTGGCAACGATTATGCCAGGTTACTCACTCCATTTGGCATCGATGGTCAAGCGAGTATCTCAACCAACTCACTCAACGCAATAAATAAAATTGCCTCACCGCTTTGCCGAAGGTAAATGATGTGGTCATAATTAGGGGTTTAAATACCGCTCCGTTGTGTTGGCCCCTAGACCGTATAGAAAAATTATTTTTGGGCGTGACGATATATCTCGGGTTGCATCTGTGAAAACAACTGTAGGTTCGTTTACACGTCCTATAAATAAACTTATTGTACTCCCCTTGAATTATTAATATTATTTTTTTCTCTTTCGCTTAGTTATGTTTAAATCTAGGTTGATTTAACTTTGCGGTTAAATTACAATTTAAGTTTTTTTTTGTGGCAACCTTTAAATTTTCGATTATTATTTATTTCTAGTATTAGTAAAACTTATTCAGTTTTAGATGAGCAGTAATGTTAAGGCCTTTGCCCATTGTAAATAAATAGTAAGTTACGCAATGATCAAGGTGCACGCTATTTTACGTCGATCGACAAAAGGGGGGCTCTTATCGCAACAATAAAGATCGCCGTAATTAGTATCCCTAAAGACAGTCCATTAGCTCTCTCGCGCCGGTTTAGCAGCTTCGTTAATATCGGATACCAACCATATTTCCTTCTACTTAACCCTCCTTTAACCTTCTGTCTAAATAGGTGCGTTATAGCGTTGTGATAGTTTTTAAATGTGGTAAGTTTTTTCACATTTGTTATTTTACGTACAATTTTATTTTATTGTTGCAAACCAGCGCCTCTTGTTTAGCTAAGGCTTGAACAATCCTGTATTAAGTATTTTACAATAAAGCATGTTTAAATTCCACAGTCACAAGTGTTGTCCTGTTGTGGGCCGTTTGCAAGAAACATATGTGTTTTAATGTCAGTATTAATGGCCATGTAATTTTCTAACTTACTGGCAATTATTTCTGCATCAGAGTACTTTTTCAGAGAGTCACAGTAATAAACAATTTTTAGTATGTTTGCAATAAATTAGGAGACTTTATTAAATGACTTATTAAGGGATTTAATATTAAACATGCATCTGTGAGGAAAAATTATTATTTAGTAATTCAAAGTATTTCTGCATGTTAAATCTATGATCTAGTTTTTACCCAGAAATTCATTGATTGTCATAATTGCATTGTAATTACTATGTTTGAGTTGGGTTTGATATAAAGTGTTTTTGTGAATTTTTCACATTAATATATGTGCTATTATCTGTGTCTGACAAAATTGAGATATTTATACCAGGGAAATCCTATTTGATAGAGAAGATTTAGAAACACGTTTACATTTTTCTTTCTGATGAGCTGGAAATCATCAATTTTTAATGAAGGACTTTTTTCTTGTATAGAATTTACCAATTCCTTCTTTGATCTAAAGTTTTTTCCTGCAGATGATGTTACGTAGATATGGTTTTTCCCCATATTTATCCCACTATTTCTTACAACTTCTTCTCTTTTCCATCTCTTGGGTAAATATATCTCACTGCATTAAATATTCATTATTTATATGCAGTTATGTAGTAATACAATATCTTAAACCACTACAGTTGCCATTTGGCAAAATGATAGAGTTGTTTGTAAATAATTACCAAGACAAGTTTGAATGCTTAAAGCTCCTTATCTTTGTTTTATATTTGCTTAAACATGAGTATAAAACCAATTTTCTATAATTTTAAAAAGTCGATGGCTATTGTTTTAGTTTGCAGTTTCAAGAAATACCAAAAGATAAAGTTGAGTATGGTAGCTATTTCAATTATTAAGTTTTAACTTTTCCACAATAAGCTAGCTAAAATTTGAAGCACATTTAAAATTATGGTGTGAAACTAGTTTCCCCAATATTGTTTATTGGTGCCGAAATTGGCTCTAACAAATTCCAGCACATAATGAGTTTTAGGCAACAAGTTTATGTAGTAGATAATGAAAATGATAATATACAAGAAATAATAACATTAGCATACAAGGAAGCAGTATACCGAATTTTCCTTTTAGACGAGAAAGTTGAATGCTTTCTCTATAACGAAGTCTGACATATTTCTTCCAGATATACAAATAACATCCAAACCTCTAATGTAGATCTTAACTTCATACAAGAAACAACCAGCTTTCGAAGGCCATCGCCATCTAGCATGAATACCGTAGATGCTACTATTTAACTAACAATCAAGTACGCATACAAGACATTTATTTACTTACGGGAGAAGCCCATTTTTATATACAAATACATATACATACACAAATACATTTCATATACATACACATACATACATATATTGAGAATATTTTAAAGTACGTTATCTAACAGCAAGGTGTTAAACTGCAGCTAGGAAATACAAAACAATTTAATCATATCACAGTAATTACACAATCATAATATTCTAGAGATAGGTGCATAATAAGCACAATTCCAATGATAATTAGGAATATTAAAGAGGTTGTTTTCTAAATACAGGTTGGTGCCTTAAAATTTACCATTTTCAAAAGTGGTGGGCTATTTATGTAATTTTTAAGTAATTTAAAGATGGGTTTGAGGTCAAACAAAAATCTACACTAACAAAATTCAGAAATTCTGAATAGTTATGTTCAATAGTAATATAATTTAATGTAAAAGCCACATATCACACATTTATATTAAATATGTTTAAGAATGTTGCTGTATTTAGAATAATATGATGTCCACATTGGATTGCAATATTATAATACAGGTCTAAGAATGGTTATATACAGCATTATGCTTGAATTAAGAGTGTTAAAATCTTTCGAAAATCTCTTGATCAAGCCAAAATACCTTAAGGCTTTGTTAACAATGATTTCAATGTGATGCTTAAATGAAAGAGAATTGCTAAACTGACTTTCTAAACAATTCACATTTTCAACAGAGCTAAGAGTGCAATTATTAAACCTATATTCAAATATTAAAATATTTCTTTTTCTAAAAGTGTGCATAAATTTATATTATTCAATGTTAATCTCAATTTCATTTCTATAACACAATTCTTCAATTACAGAGATGGTGTATTGTAAGTGTTGAGAACCTTTGATGTATGATATAATTTTTAAATCATCTGCACATAATAAATATTCACACTTACTGATAGCAGTACTAATATTGTTAATAATCAAATTGAATGACACTGTTCCTAAGTGAGAACCTTGCAGTACACCTGAAGTTACCTGAAATTCCTCAGATATAAAATTCTTGATTTTCACCATTAGAGTGCACCCTGGTAAGTACGTACAAATCCATGATAAAAGATTCCCACTTATCACAAGAGCTTCTAATTTTGCCAAAAAGATACTATGATTAACCCCGTCGAAGGTTTTGGAGAAGTCAGTATATAACATCAAATTAGTTAAAGTGGAATGTTTAACACGAAAGTAATGTTGATCTATTAAGATATTCCCAAAAGAGTGGCTAAAAAGCTGCATTACAAAACTTTCAAGAATCTTAGGTATCGTGCTCAGAAGCAAAATAGCTTTATAGTTTTGTATGTTCTCTGTCTCCAGATTTATAAATAGCTTTCAACATTTAGGAAGGATGCTAGTTGATATGGTATGCATGTGACTATTAAGCCCAAGGTCCAGAATACAAATACTGACAGAGTCTGCTTTAAAAATGTTAGGCGAGCATATTTCATAAAAATGCGCCTTCGTTCGCATGAGAGGTAAAATTAAGCTCGTATGTATGTTGTCACGCACGTTAAAGATCTATACCTTGCTTGGAACAGCACGGATTTGGCAAAATGCAAAATTTTAAGGTTAAAAAAACCCGTTTCCTGGACAATATAATATCCTCGAATGGAGCATTGGGAAATGTACTGACAGTGATATATTGAGCAGCTCCATGGCTTAGTTGGTTTGCATGTGAGTACTACGACTAAGGTCTCGTGTTTGAATTCAGACATGGTTCACTTGAAAAATTTTAGGTGAGCATATTTCACAAAAATTCACCCGCATTCAGATGAGAAGTAAAATTTAGGTCTCATGTGTGAGTGTTCTCATGCACGCTAAAGATCCCTACCTTGCTTGAAATAGCAATGATTCGGCAAAATAAAAAAATTTCCAGGTAAAAAAATCACTTTCTGATCAATGTGGCATCTTCGGATGGACCATTGACAAATCAAATGCTTGACAGTGATATATTGAAAAGGTTCTGTAATGGTTTAGCTAATATTGAACAGTGTTTAAGTACTAAGGGTGGTATTCCATCTGGGCCGAGCCTTTTGTTAATGCCTTAAGTACTGTGTTTTTTTAGCAATTCAGGTAACTATTATTAATACTATTTATGTTAACCGTGTCACTATAGACAAAATTAGGCACAACCGTAATTTGTTACCAATAAACGTAGCAAAATGATGGGTAAATAGATTAACCACATCATTTCTGTCACTACCAATTTCCTCCCCCAAATACAAGCGATTAGGCAAGGATTCAGTCTTCCACTTAACATTAACATATCTCCAAAATGATTTAATATTATTTGGTATAGACTCATCAAAAGAGCAGACATCCCTATAACACTAAGCTTGTAGTATTTTATATCTAGTATGTAAATTATTAGTTAAACAAAAACACTCTATAGAAATGCAAATTTCATATAACAGTTGGTTAATTGCTACCAAGTTTCATAGAGTAAGAAAAGAGAATACGCCAAGAATGCCCCCTGCCAGTGTGTCTAAACTTTCAGACGAAACATTTAATAACTGATATTATATGTTAAATCCCTTCATGTTAATACTACTATATGACAAGTTGTCAACTTTAACTTGCATGATTTCAAATTATTTATATCAGTTTTGGGATCTTCACGCTATCTTAATGCTTCACACATATTTTTGTAGTTTTTATAACATTCATTTGTAAAGGACCTTAATTTTTAATTACTAAAAAGTGTGTAACAGAAATAGAACACAAAATCTTTTGATACAGAATCAGCCAATCTGTTTTGCACTATATCTTCATTTGAATCTGTATTGCCAAATAGAAAATCGTAATCAAATAAAATAATTTTACTAATTAAAAATGTTTGATTTGGTTCACTTATATGATCGGGCCGTGATACCGGGTCTGATAATATTTTCGTTGAGGCTTCCTTCATTTCCATTGATAGTTAGTACCCAATGCCTAAAAATCTGTTAAATCCTGTTCCTACTGGGAACAACTTGCAATTTTATCCCTATTAATGGTGTCGTCCTGATAATTCAAATCCAAATCAGAATTTATGGTGGTGTTCAGATCATGGTAAACACGTGAGTTTTTCTTTTGTTTGCAACTACTTACATCTCTTAAAGAGCTATGCAACGCCCTTGGCTGCACTAGTTGCTGTGTATGCTTCTCCTCTCTTTTTTAAATTGACTACCAGATAATATTTTTCTTCCATAGAACATTATAAAACAAAACAATCTTTTCAACTATCCGACAAACCTTCCTAGATTTGATAAGGTCAATCGAATAATCAAAATCACATATACTTGATTGTTAACCTCCCGTTACTACCCAATTACTTGCTGTGGGTTATCAACATCAAGAGTTTATTGAAATCAGTTCAGCCGCGTCACTACCACAGTACAAACTGACTGACATGTTAAAAAAATCATTCAAATTGATTGAAAACAAGAATTAAAACATTTCTGGTCTTTTGTTGATTTAAATACTTTCTCAGCCTGTCTGCATATGTGGTTCTAGAAAGTAAAAGCATGAGACAGGCTTGTGCATGTTTAAATGTTGTTTATGAGAAATATTTTTTAAAAATAACAAAATAATTCTTAATTCATTCAGCAGTTTTACAAAGGAAGCTATTTATTTTTAAATTTAAACATGCACATTATAGTGACAAAACCCAAATGCTGAATATAAAAAACCCTCAGGTATGATTTCAACCAGTTTAAAATTATTTGAAAGCAGAGCTAATTATCTAGAATTAGAATTTAAATAACTTTTTTTAGTTAGGGAGAGATAATACAGACCCCACTTGGGCCACGAGGCATGGCTGTGGTGCATGCAAGTAATAATAGATATAATTGCGCTTGGAAAAATTATTTAATAGTTAAAGCAAGCTTTATAAAATCCCCAATGCATGAAATTTGAAAATCCTGTCAGTGGCATTGTAGCTTCAAACGAACGAGCCAGTTTTAATATGCTTTGTTTGTCTGAAAGGTGGTTTGATCAGAATAGTTCTTAGCTATAATTGATGATATTCGCTTTGTGCATTGGGTTTGTTTTTATAAAGTTTGCTTTTAATTATAAAATAAATTTTTGTACATGCTACTATATCTATTAGTTCTAGTGTACACCACAGCTTCTCTGAACCAAGTGTGGCCTGTATTATCCCTCCCTAACAAAAACTTACCTGAGTTCTAATTCTATATAATTAGCTCCGCATTCAAAGAATTTTAAACCGTTTCAAATCACACATTCTGTCTTTTATATTCCTAGCGTTTACAGATTAAGAATTAAATTGTTTTTTTAATTTTTAAAAAATATTTCTCATGAACAGCATCGTCAGATATAGATAAGAATCATCACGATTAAACTAGCTTTTAAACAAAACAAAGTACATTAAAATCAAATCGTTAGTTTGGGAATGTTCATACCACAAACAGAAAACAGAGGTTACAAACTTATGTCCTTTTTGAGTTGGAATTGAAAACTGCTGAATATGAACATCACTGAATAAAATTTTCAAAAAAAAAACTGTTGAAATAAAGACAATTTAATGTGAAAATCTTTTAAAAAGAGCAGTGCATTTTTATTCAAATAATGCCTTTATTTTGGACACAGACTAAAGAGATTTTCTGTAACAGTCTAAACTTTGAAACAAATTTAATAAAATAGAAAAATACTTAAAAAAAATTAATGTTGTATTTTAAAATATATTTTGAATCTTCTAACCTCAAGGGTAGGGGGACTCCCTGTCACCTTTATTTATGCACATGCTATATATATATATATATATATATATATATATATATATATATGTATACATATATATCATGTCGGAGCACAAAGTTTTATTATAATTGATTTAACACTTCTCTAAAGAATTTAGATTAAACATAAATACATAAAAAGCAGTTAGTTGCAAAAATTATTGAATGAGTTTGGAAAGTTAGGTGTATAACACATAATACTCACTTACCTATAAAAACCATTTTCCATATCCATTACACTTGTAACTAACTGTATCACTACCGCAAGCAGATGTTGCATAAATAAAGCATTGTTTTAACCTGACTCTTCTATATGTGAGTGGAAAAAACTTGTTGAATCACGTCGGTGGCTCCGGCACAATTTATAATTCACATATAAAACCCAGAAGTCCGGCTATTCCTGTTACGTTTGAATAAGCATGTTAACTCTAGTATTTGATTTTATTACTCACTTACTTTCTAGATTCAAGTAATCGAAATATATTTTGGTGAGTTGTGCTTATTTTGTTTTCACCGTAGGCGGTCACCTACTTTGCCAACCGACTAGAGACAATCCTGTATACACAGATTTTATTCAAAAACGTGAATAAATGGATAGAGGAACATGCTCATACGCATTACAGTATTCATTTAGTTGAAAAAATCTACACAGCTGTTTGTCATTACAGATGTCATACTTTTGCTGCACAGTAAAATTATAGTTGAAAACAAGTTTTAATACTTATTAGATATTCTTGTAATTACATAGAAAGATAAATACTTTAGTTCCTATCTTTATATCAAAATTAAACTAGCTTTGAAAAGATACCCTTAAAAACAAATAGTAGATTTACTAGCATTAATTACATTTTGTTGTTGCCTGCTATAAAATTAGCCGGACTTTTGTTAAATAACACGAGTCATTATAATAATGATTATGCCATTGTGCTGATCAACTCATTATATGATTACTACTTTGTAACAAGCAAATACAAATTTATATATATGATATTCTGAGGTACTAGAAAAATGTTTTGTTGTGAAATTTTGTTGACTTCAATTGGATTTATCTTAAGCAGTTATAAGTGTGTTGAGTATAAAAAAATATTTATAAAGATGTTATAGAATCCGAGTTGTAACAAATGCAGTAGGAAATAAAAGATCATGTCGGAGTTAAGTGTTATAATTGTAGCTCTAATAAACATTATGAATGGAGGTAACTGTAATGTTTTTGGTATTGATATAATTTAGTAGTGCTCTTTTTTAGATGAAGGTCAATAAACACCAAGTTAAAACGATAGTGTTGAAGAGCTCCATGGTTAGAGTCATAATTAATAATAGTACATATTCTAGGTTTGTACTGTATCACATTAGAAACAAATCAAGTTGCCATTTTATCTGCTATCATAGGGCAAATTATTGGAACAGGAATAGAACACTAATTCTACATGTGCAGATTTGTGTATCCAAATAGGCGACAAGGTATCTTGCAGCAAAGTAATGAATGCAAGGAAGTTATTTTTGGTTCAGCAGATTCATTAGCCCAATCAAGCACAAAGATGCCTTGTGGCAAAGTTACTGAACAACAATAGAAAAGTTATAGTTTCTATAAGCATTATCACTTGCAGCATGAGCAAATAATGCATGGGTGAATGTTATTGTTTGTACTTTGATGCAATCACATTTCGTATAGAGGCAGGTTGTAACTATTTATTATCTTTGTCAAAACAGTAGTGATTCATGATGTATAGTTTTTGATTTTTTTTGCAGAAACAGGGTATTTGAGCTATCAACCTTGTTTGATCAAAATTGAGTGTGTAGCCTGTTTTGTGTTGGTGTTCGGTTATTTCTGAATAACTGTACTGACTAGTCTCTAAACACAGCTTATGTTCAGCTATCCTAGTCTGTGCCAATCAGCCTGTTTCTTCAATGCATGCCATACCACACCCGAGGCTTTAAGGCCGTGTTTGGGTTATCTAGAAGATGTTATTTGTATGACTTTACTTATGGATTTGAAAATGCTTTTATGTTGTATTTTCGTAAGGTTTTAAGAATATGTACATGTGGAAAAACCGTTAAAGACAGTGGAATTGTGCTCATATTTAATATTTTGTGTTGGATGAAGATGATATATTGTCATCTGAATATTTGTACCGAGGCAACTATCTAGTGTCCATAAGACTGGATTTTAGATAGAAAAGTTCTTTGACGAGATGTTTGTTACGTGCCAAATTGGCACTAAACATTGTTTTGGGTTGATTTTGATGTGCGGAAGTTTCGCGCCATAAATTCAAAAGACTCGGTGCGCGTATTTCCGTTACGTCACAGTGCGTTTGCGCCAGATCGCGCGACGCGAGTGGAGTAGGGACAAAGTGGGGAGAAGTTTCCGTGAGTCTCTGTAACGTGGCTTTTTTGCCAGAACCTTCGAGTGCAGTGGACGTTTTTCAGAATCGTATCGTTATCTTTATTTATGTAGATATCCTTGCCTGATTATCTTTGTTTGTCGCCTTATACCATGTTTCCTTTCCGCTCCCTGCATAGGTAGGTGATGAATTTGTAGCCGTTGGCAGAGCCGCATTCCACGCCGGAGCACCATCTTTAATTACTCCGGAGTGGAGCCCTGAGATCGAGTCCAAGCCATTTGGATGTACGTCAGACGTACCCTCTGTTAATTGCCTTCAAGGGGCCAGCAGCCGCCCTTATGGACGTGCTGACGCCATCTTCATCTATCTTGAAGGACGATTGGCGTACTTTGTGGAAATCTGGACCTATTATATGAGTACCTTATTGACCTAATTGTTGTAAATTTACTTTATATATTGCGTAATATAATTTGTGCATTGGTTACGTCATTGTCAGATGGGCGCGCCAAAATCTGTACAAAGGTTAGCGTTACCAACCACCAGTAGCGTCGCTTTTTCATCGCGCTTGCGCGATGTATTTATCGAGGTTTTTTAAACTGTAAGAATTGGTTTTTTAATCGTAAGAATTTGGCGCTTTAACGTGTGAGGTTATGACACAAACTTCCTTTATAAATATACAATGTATTACCTAATGTGATTTATAGCTTTTTCACTAAAAAAAAAAATCAATTATCTAATATCTGTTAACCTTAAATCTTATATTCGTGTTTTGGAACACGCCACATTCCTTTAGATGTCAAAATCAGTTGCTATGGTGTTCTGAAGGTAGGCGGCCATTTTGACATTGAAATATACAGCTTGTGTATTTAAAATGTTTGGCTGATTTAAAGTTTTCCCAATTTAAATATGGTGTGCTTTTGATAACTGAAATTATCTGAAATATGTGTTTAGTTGTTCTAAACAGAACTGCAAGTTTTTAGGATTTATACCTTCACCCTGCTTTTAAATTATACAGGTGAGTGCATCATTTATATATGAATAAATACAAATACATAAGCATTTAAATAATTGCATGTCTTAAACACGGTTTACTATAAAGTTACCTACTTTACATTAAATTAAAACATAATCCTTGTCTGTTTTTTCGACTTTAAAAGACCGTTTTTAAAACCGTGAATACACTGCTTTGTGGTTATATTCTAAAAGTGCCTTAGTGATTTACCTGTTTAATTAATATTTCAATTATCTTTACAAGAAACCTTGTGTTTAAAAGCACTTCACGAAATAAATTGGCCTTTCTCAATATCTTTTTAAGAAACGTTAAACTACGGGTTGTTGCTTTTGTTAAATAACACATTACCTACGTGTTTTTAATAATTTGGAGTGTCTTTTTGTAGTTTATCAATGATATATTCCTTTATTAAACACTAACCTTGCCCTCGTATTGTTCTAAACGTGTTTCTTTAGTGTTTTGGTTACTTAGCGTGATTAAATTTGAATATTATTCCTCACAAATGCTTTCATAAGAAATTTTACCTTTAAATATCTTTATCGTACTGACCTGAAGTAGCTGTACCGTTTTTACCTTCTGAATTAGCTCAGTATTGTATATCTTATATATATCGTGTCTCAAATATAAATTCAAGATGAATATTTCACACCTTAAGTGTTTTCTATAACCGAAATCATTTAGTATAATTCACAATTACATATATATAACAAAATTGTTTGTCCAAATATAGATTTCCTACTTACCTGAGTTTTTAGTGTCTTTTAAAGCGTTATTTTGACTTAACCCTGATATATATTTTTTTCTTAGATATTATCTTGCTTGGATATAGTTTTAAAAGTTGTTCCCTTAAATGTTTTAAACAGTATAACCTATAAATGCTTTTTATAGAGGTTTTTGCTTTATATAGTCAACGAAATATACCTAACCATATCTTTTACCTTCCAAAATGTTGTAATAAACTGGATCTCTTTATATCTGCTCCTTTAAATACTAAAATAAAGGAATTTCCGTTAACGTTTTATTATTTAAACTCATTTACGATAGTTGTTGATAACTCCCGCAATATCGAAAGAACATTCCAATAATTTGGAATACTAACTTTTTGTATATGTATCGTGGAATTTTTCTTTCATGTAGCGAGTATGATTTTGTCTTGATTGCATATTTTTTTTAGATATCGATATTTCAACGTACTTTAACATCCATTAAGCGAAATTTACTGTCGGATTTGGTCGTATAGCTCTGTAAGTCTAGAACGTGACCCAAGGGCCAGTCGTTAAGCATTATAAGTCTAGACGAGAATTTGGTTGGTAAGTTTGTCGTTTTAAAATTTGTGAATCATTTTTTTAATGATGATGTTGAAATTCTTCCTTATTGGTTTGGGTAGAACTCAAATGAGAGCTTCCCATCCCAGTAAATATATGCTTTATAAAATATCTTTTTGTTTTTCAACAATTTTATTAGTGAATCGAGTTTTAATTACTCTTATCTCTTCACATATCGATTTAAACCTCATTAAATGCCTTAAAATTATCTTTAAAATCGTTTAACTCTACGTATATCTAAGAGCTCTTCACGTTTACTTCTTTGACAATGTACCTAATGTTTTCTGCTCTCACTTGGCTTAATAACTTAAAACAACCCGCAGGTCGTTTGGCAAGATGGAACTTGCCTATCTCTCAATTCACTTTTGATGTTAGGCATAGGCCTGGCAAATTAAATATCGTACCTGATGCCTTATCTCGTGATGTTGTTTCTCTTAATCTTTCAAATTTAATTCCTGATACCTGGTATCTTAATATGATTAAACCCTTACAATTTACCTAATATTTTTTGTTCTCACCATCAATTAGTAACTTTAATTGCTTATTTCCTCTCTTGTACTGTGTATATTTCTTACACATTTAACTTTACTTACCTTAAATTAGCTATCTTTTTCTTTTGGTTGACTTTTCCTTGACCATACCGTTACTTATATATCACTTCATTCTCTACACCCCCCAATATAACTCTGCTGTTTCATTTAATCAACCCTCGAACTTTTCCTACTGCATATTATTCGGTTTTTAGTATTTTTCTTACATCATTTAATTTTGTGTGGTAATTGTCGTAACTTTGGTTGTAATAACTCATTGAATTTTTATGATTGGTTTTAGCTGATGTTAGAGTGGATGTTTTTCTTCTTTGGGCTCACATAGGACATGCGCAGCCTATTCCATTGTTAGAAATAGTCCATGTTCGCAGTTGCAAAAAACTAGGATTGTCTATTCCATGTGTTTTTCTTCTGAATTATTACAGTCGCCCACATTATACTATATCATTATTTGTTTCTTTTTCTACTAAATCAACATAACTTATAAACATTTTTTTCATTGTTTTTTATTGAACTTTGTGGTGAGGTGCTATCGCTTCTTATTGATATCTTATTAAATTCTCGGTTGTTTTAGCATATTGGAACAGTGTACCTGTATTTAACTGCTTATAATTAGGCATCGTTGTGTGATAAGGGTGCTACCGTTTTAAAAAAAACTACCTTAAAACAGTTTGTTTTTGTGTGAATGTATCTGTATTGATACTTTCAAGTTGTTGTGTCAACTTTTGTCTGATTTTCTTATCGTAGTGGATGCACTCGTTAGGAAAATGATCGTACTAGTTCTCTTGAGAGTCTAGCAAATTGTTAACGTATGATACCTTATCTTGTCGGATTAATATCGCAGGTGGTCCTTCAGACTGCGCTGTGTTTTAACAGGGACAACTCTCTACCTTCTCTCGGACGCTTGTCCAAAAACTTTACTTTTTCTCATCCCGCTGTCTCCGTTTATGCCTTATTCTTCTTTCGGTGGACCTATTCTCGTCCCGGAACACCCGTCTGCCACATAAGAGTGATGTTCCCTCACTCCGAGCTACTGACTACATTGGCTGGTTGAGTAGCGCTTTGCTATCCACCTTTTTCTGTCTCTTTTGCTCAATGCGAGCCCTTCCTCTACTTTCTTCTACCTGGAAGTGCCTCTTATGCATTCCAAATAACCACGTCCTTCTTTTTACCGTTCCTGTTTCTCTGCCTTTTCATTTCCGTTAGTCACCGTGTGGTTGCGCGGGAGGTTTTTACAGACACCTGGACCCCGTCTCTGGGAATCTTTCGTGAGGTCATGCGGTGCCGCTGTCAGCGCATGGGCTCTGGCAGTAAAGGTATGTATGAGTGTGTGAATGTGTATATATATATATATATATATATATATATATATATATATCGTTATATATCGTGTGGGTATCGGGTGATTATGTCACTGATATCGATTAACGCCGGGTGCAGGGATGCACCCAAATGCTTTTACCGGTCCCTCGTGCCGTTTATTGTAAACGGACCTGCTTCACAGGTCGCTCTTTTTAGAGGGTACGAGAAAATCCCTATTTAACGACTCCACGGAGTCATTCTATCATTATCTTATCTATTGTCTTCAATAATAACTAAGCTAATATCTTTATCTTGTTTATTATCTTTGATAATACCCTTAGTTTTAGTATCGTTATCTTACCAACTACTGTTAGTAATAACTTCGAGATAATTTCACCTTATCTTACCGATTATATTTAGTAATAACTTTTGTTTGATTTCGCGTTACCCTACCTACTATCTCTAATAATAACCTTAGCTTAATATCGCGTTATCTTACCTGGTATCTCAAACAATAACTAAAGCTTAATACCGTTATCTTATCTATTACCTTTGAGGATAACAATTTAAGCTTAATATCGTTATCTTATCTATTATCTTTAACAACAATTTGAGATCTTGTCTTATCTTTTTATCTTCCTAACGTTTGGTATTTATGACCAGACGTGGGAATTATTTTTCTTGAAATTTGAGTGAAAAAGCTAACCTGATATAGAAATGTAATTTGTTAGGTTAGCCATGTAAGGATTTAGTAGGGTGGTACTTTTGGTAAATTTGTCGATTCACAACTATGTCATGGACAAGTTTTAATGTGTATCGTTAGTAAGCCAAAGTACCAGTAACAAAATTTGCTAGAGTGTAGAGTGACGCACTCAGTGAACATTTTTAAATTTGGGCACTTTTTGCCAACAAAGAACAGTTTTGATGCAGCGCTCATGTGTGTTTGCATGTAAGAACTTTAATGTTAGCTTTAGTTTATATAGGTTAGGCGACTTGTCGCATCCGTTTTAATTTAAGTAGTGTTTCATGTTACAAGTTTCTTCATGAATTCTTTGAGTATACTGTGATAGAAACCCGTATGTACAATGTACTTGTTGTATATGTAAACATTACAATTGTGGTTTTTCAATGTAACAATTACCAGAAAAGAAAATAGAAAACTCAGACATGTGGCCCATGGAAAACTGACCCACACTGATTGCTCTTTACACAAGAACTCCAACCACCACTCAGAACAGACGTCATGTTGAAGGCACTGAACAATAAAGCCAAACATATCTGTTAGTCTGAATCACTATAAGAAATTAGCTATTTACAGAAAGTCTTACAAATCATCAAATACACTATCCAGAAATAAGAGCATCCTGATCAAGGCAACAGAAACTGTCTTGTATGAGTACACAAGTTGCTTCTGTACAGCTTTCCTGTTTAACATGAAGAAGGTTATGGATAGGATCAGCATGCTGTTGTAAAAACACAATTTTGAAACCATAGTGTGACCAGCACATCAACTACAGGACATACTCCGTTTGGTAAAAAATTCACAGTCACCATTAACATCAGAAAACACACAGAATAGCATGCTCCCGTGGTTTAGTGTATGCACCTCTGGCTAAAGTAGCAACACTCGCACCAAGGTTGTAACAATTATAATTCCCTGTGTAACTATTACATTAATCTTGGCTTATTATTACATTTCCTGATTCAAAATTAATAGTATTTCTTAACTGATATTGTTTTAATATAGTTTTGGTATTTTATTGTGTTCTATTTTAAGGATATACAACATGTTCATTTTAATATATGTTGTGCAAATTAATTTATAACATCTAATTGTTAGTATGACTTCTTAGTCCATTTGCTATTCTATGCTGTAAATTTGAAATATGATTGATTCTATTGGTAGAACCATTTCAAAAGGTTGAATATTCCGTTTGTATTGTTAGTGTCCTAAGGCGAACTATCAACACACTCAAATTATGAAGATATATTTATAGTTCAGTATTATTGGCATTATTCATACCAACACACACAAGATATGAAACTATATTCCTGGATTGGCAATTACTGGTATCATTCATATTGATGCATATGTTGCAATTTTGTCAAGAATTGCTTTGTTAATGGAAAACATCATAGTTTGCATTGGTGAATGGTTAGTACGACCCTAATCAGTGAATCGGTCACTAATGAATTATACCTGCAAAAATCACCGAGAGTCCATATTAAGTTATTTAAAACCAATGCTTCGAGTAAGTGTTTTTATATTCCGTTTTATTGGAGTGATGGCTCTTAAATTTCTATATACTAATGTAATTGTTTGGGAATTCTTAATTTTTTTTCTTTTTTCTGCTAATGTTATAATTTAGGTAGTTGTTTTTATTTAACCTTTTCGCACTAAATCATATCATCTTCTAAAGATTCATATAAAAAAAAAATTCTTATCTTATTGAAAAAAAGAAACGGAAAAAGGCACTTGGACCTACAGAAACTAAAAGAGAAAGATATTCAAGAAAGATTCGAAAAAAGATCAAATGAATTGCTCAAAGATATCGGTAAAATATCCGATACTAAGGAAGTAGAAACAGAATGGAATAACATTAAATCCAGCCTCGACATGGCGGCCAGAGATATTCTGGGGTATACACAAAAAGTAAATAAGAAACCATGGATAACAAAGGATATCCTGAATTTAATAGAAGAAAGACGAAAATACAAAAATAAATCAGACGAAACAGGAAAACAGAGATACAAATCCATAAAATGGGAAATTATTCGAAAATGCAGGAAAGCTAAAGAACAATGGATTGATGAAAAGTGCAAAGAGGTACAAACTAAGATGGAAGTAGGAAAGACAGATGAAGCATACAAACTAATTAGAATCAATTTTAGGGATATAGAACCGTATAGCAAAAATATAAGGGATGCGGAGGAAATGTCATTATAGAAAATGTAGAGAAAGTGGGTAGATGGCAAGAATATATAGGAAATTTATATGCAGGAGAAGAACTAACTGCATTAGAAAAGGAATCAGACATTGAAAATGATGACTTGGGATATCCTATACTTAGAGATGAATTTGAAATAGCATTAAAGGGTCTGAAAAATGGTAAGGCGCCGGGTACAGATAAGGTGCAAGCGGAGACTCTAAAGCCGCTGGTCAAGCAGTAACAGAACGTCTCTTCCAACTTGTATGCTATATGTATGAGACAGGCGAGATACCCAAAGATTTCAAACATAACATCATAGTAACTATACCAAAAAAGAAGGGCGCAGATAGATGTGAAAATTTTCGAACAATAAGCTTGACAGCACACGTATCAAAAATATTAACTAGAATTGTACAAAGACGAATGGAAAAACGGGCTGAAGAAATACTAGGAGAAGACCAATTTGGGTTTAGGCGAAACAGGGGAACACGGGAGGCTATCTTAGCTCTAAGGGTGATAATGGAGAAAACAATAGAAAAAGGGGAAAGCGTGTATATAGGGTTTGTAGATCTGGAAAAAGCATTTGACAATGTAAAATGGAAAAAAATGTTCGAAATACTCAAAAAGATTGGAATGAGTTATAGGGATAGACGGATAGTACATAGTTTATACAAAGAGCAAACAGGAGTAATAGAATTAGAGCAGGAACGTAGAGAAGTAAACATCAGGAAAGGGGTAAGACAGGGATGTTTTCTATCCCCACTAATTTTTAACTTGTACATTGAGGAGGCAATGAATACTGTCAAATGCAGGAAGACATTTGGAATTACTATGCAGGGACAAAAAATTGATATGCTTAGATTTGCAGATGATATAGCGATATTAGCATCTAGCAAGGAAGAGTTAGAAGCTGCTCTCAATGAAATGGAAACGGTTTTAACAGAGAGATACGGTATGAAAATTAACAAAAGTAAAACTAAAGTACTAGTATGCAAAGGAGGAAAAATAAATCAAAACAAGAATACAAATATGTAACACGAACTTACAAGAGGTTAAGGATTTCTGCTACCTAGGAAGCCAAATAACGCAAGATGGGAAAAGCACAAAAGATATAAAACAAAGATTAGCACAAGGTCGTGCTACATTTAACAAGAAAAAGCAACTACTGTGGTCAAAGACCACAAACATAGAAACAAGGAAAAGATTGCTCAAAACATATGTGGAGCACAGCACTGTATGGCTGTGAAGCCTGGACAGTGGGAGAAGCGGACAAGAAAAAGGTAGAAGCCTTTGAAATGTGGTGCTACAGACGTATCATGAAGATATCATGGACAGACAAAGTTAAGAACGAAGAGGTACTAAAAATGGTAGGGGAAGAAAGAAATATGTGGAAAACGGTAAAAATAGGAGAGATAGGATGATAGGCCACATACTACGGCATGAAGGAATAGTGCGGAATATACTAGAAGCAGAGATAGGAAAAAGAGAAGAAGAGGTAGACCTAGGTTAGACTACTGCACACAGATAGTGAAAGATGTAGGCTGTAGGAGTTTCAGGGAAATGTGTAGGCTAGCTCAGAAGAGAAATCAATGGAGGTACGCATCCAACAAGTCCCAAGATGGATAAATTAATGACGAAGAAAGTATCTGCACTTAAACATGATATTTATTATAAGCAACTACAAGCTTTGGAGGGGCAATATTCTCGAATAATGGTAATTGCGTGAAAGCATTTACTGGAAAACTATTATTTCGGCAAATGTCTAAGTGTTGGGGGATCTTGGCAGCCACAGATTGCTTAACCCCCTTCAATAAATCTCAGTGAAAAAGGGCATAATATTAGAAAACAATAGAAGAAACATGATATTTATTATAATCAACTACAAGCATTGGATGGGCAATATTCTCGAATTATGGTAATTGCGTGAAAGCATTTACTGGAAAACTATTATTTCGGCAAATGTCTAAGTGTTGGGGATCTTGGCAGCCACAGGTTGCTTAACCCCTTCAATAAATCTCAGTGAAAAGGGCATAATATTAGAAAACAATAGAAGAAACATGATATTTATTATAATCAACTACAAGCATTGGATGGGCAATATCCTCGAATTATGGTAATTGCGTGAAAGCATTTACTGGAAAACTATTATTTCGGCAAATGTCTAAGTGTTGGGGGATCTTGGCAGCCACAGGTTGCTTAACCCCCTTCAATAAATCTCTGTGAAATAGGGCATAATATTAAAAAACAATATAAGGGGAACCGAGCTGTATTACTGTGTGAGAATTTCAGGGAACCATGTAGGTTAGTTTAGAAAAGAAATAAGTGCAAGTACATATCCAACCAGTTTTGAGACGGGAACCCAATGACGAAAAAATAAGCGCAGACAAATCTGATGATTATTATAAACTAGTTGTTTGTTGTGAAATATCTGCAACTAATGTTGACTGTGCGAAAAGACATATTGGAAAAAATATTAAATCAGTAAATGTCCAAGTGCAGGGGGAACTTGGCAGCCACAGGCTGCTTACCCCCCTTCGCAACCACTGAATGTCGAAGAAATAGGGTATATAATTGTAAAAATAGAAGGTGACCGAACTGCATCTAACAAGAAAGAACGGCACCTATGATGAAAGACAACAAACATAGAACAAAAAGTTGTTGAAGGCGTATGTGTGGAGCACAGCACAGACAATATGCCTAGGAAATACGAGCAGTCTGAAAAGCAGACAGAAGAACAGTAGCGGCCTTTGAAATGCCGTGCTTCAGATGTTCGAGGATGGACAGACAAAGTTAATAACAAATAGGTTATAGAAACAGTAAGGGAACAAGGATATCTTTGGGAAAAAATATGAGAAGTAGAAGGGCATAATACGTTCTAAGGCATTTTTGGGGAATAGTATGTGATATATGACAAGCAGAGATAGGAAAAAAAGGGTAGATGTAGACCTAGATCAGATAGTGATAGTTGCAGACTGTGCAAATTTCAGGGAAATCTGTAGGTTAGTTCAGAATAGGAAACAATGATGGTACGCGTCTTACCAGTTTCAGGACTGAAGACCCAATGATGATGATGATCTTATTGATGAGAACTAATATATAGCTTTTAAAATATTTATTCAATAAAATAAAATATATTAAAATGTCTCTTTTGTTGTTTATAAATTTTTGTATTTTATCTGAATACTTATAATTATTACACATAATAATTTTAATTTCATTAAATTGTTTTAAAGTAAGTCTACATTTGGAAGTTCGTTGCGACAATGCCTTGCATTTTCAACTTGTTCATATTGCTATCTCTAAAATATACAGATATAATATCAATCTTTATGCGGTATCCATTAAATTGTTCTAAAAGTCTATTATTGGTTCGGTTTTATGTAGGTAATTGCGACTGAATAAAATAGTAGGTATAAACTTTATAAAGCATAACCTTTCTGGAAGAATCTTAGCAACACAGTTACCTTCATAATTAATTGGTTTGTTGGTCTTCGAAATATTAGTATTGGTATTTGGGAGTCTGTCTAATGGGTTCTTGTTTCCAGAGAATCAATGTATTCCACTTATTAATAAAAGTATTCAAGCTTCATTTTTTTTAGAATTTGTCATTACACAAAAAACTAGTGATAGTGATTTCTTTCTTCAACTTTGTAAGTTCCGTTGGGCTTAGGCATTTTTTCTAATTATAGCACTCTTTCAGTCCACAAGGTTTTGTTCACTTATGCATAAATGTAAAACTTTATAATAAAATTTTAGTAAAAGACTGCTCTTCATCCTGAAATTGGGGTTTTTCATAGCAACTATTTATTAGATAAACAAAGCATATCGCTTCAGTATTCACTTCTTTATTCCACTTTATCCATTATTTAAACCTGACACGGGCAACCTTTTATAGTAGATTGCCAAATAGAAAAATTTAATGTAGAGTATGGGCCAAACCAAAACAGTTAACAATAATATGAAATATTAATACTTAAACTGATAAACTTCAACACAGAATTAATTACTTCTCATAGTCATAGAGTGCTTCAATTTTAACTAATGAGCAACTTTCGATTGCCTTTCTTTTACAAGAATTTCTATATCTGGTGAAAATGATGTTGTTGCTATGGTAAAGGTGTTTTACAATTTAGTATCGATAATCCTTGATCTAGTTTTTTGATTTTATGTTATTCGTTTATGAAAAAATTTACTCACCACAATAAGTACTGTCAAAGAGACATTACTTTATACACAAAATTAATTAAATTTGGTTATTTTATTTATCTTTAAAAACATATGTCACGTAAAAGTTTTGCAGATGTAGCGTACACAAAACCGACCTTTTAGAATATTATCTGCTTGGAGTTCAATTAATTCTATTTGAAGTGATATTTTCACTTGCTCCATGTGCACATCGAAAGGAGTCATAGGAGTCATATTAGGAATTGAAGTTCACGTGAATGGGAATTCTGAAATTTGAATGCAAATTCTGTATTTAATGAAGATAATTCCTATGCTAGGGCATTCTTATAAAAATTTTTATTAACAGCCACGGTGGAAAAATGATAAGTATTTCTCATAAGAATTTGATTTTCCCACAACAGAAGTTTGCTTTAAAAAGACTGTATTTGATTGAAGAGCTCATGGACAAATTGTCCTTGTTTCTGCTTGTGGCCTGTGACATCAATCAAAAATACAAAATTACATAGCCATGCATCATCTTGTAAAAGTTGGACCGGCTCAGGTTTACCCTTCATTTCCAAAAAATTTGCACTTACTCCATTAAATCATAAAATCAAGTCAACATTTTGCCCTTACTGAGTCTGCGAACTTCACAAGGAAAAAAGGATGTTTACATATTCTGCCTCCAAGTTCTACAGAAATTATTGGAACTAGTGGTAAATCAAACCTAGTAATTTAATAACATTTACACACACAACAACCATCTCTGTTATGTGGTTAAATTTTAATGATTTAATACACAGGTTTTCTTGGTGAATTATACAGTGAAATGTAAACGGATTATTAATGTCAATATTTCTCTGTGATAATTTGATTTTATTTTAGCTACCACTCTCACACTTTTTCAATTGTCGCTAGAGCTTCATCTGTAGTGACCCCACTTAACTTTGCCCAGTTTAGTTTAAAAGCACTAAAAGCATTAACAATTTCTTCTTTCATGGCTCAAGGCATAAGCAAATCTTTATTTTCAAATTTTGATCAACTGCACGACTAAAGTTGCTAGTTGTGTTGTATCACTAATATCAATGCTTTCATCCAATGCTATGACAGATGCAACACACTTTCCCACCACTTCTGGAAAAACAACATTTATGTTTTCGATCATCTCATCTATTTATATTGTGACTATTCTTGTGGATAAACTAACTTCTGTAAACTTTTCCTTTTTCCTGGATACCAGATATTTGCCAATTCTATTAACACTCTTTCACAAATTCTCCTTCTGGGAATGGCTTTGAATATTTGGCTACCTTCTTACTAGCATAGATTGCCCAAATGATATCTTCAGCTTCTTCAGAGCGTTTCACAAAAATATATTGTTGACTGGCTAAATTCTTTCTTAACTACTCACTTCTGTCACTTAGTTTACTTTTGTATTTTTGCAAATGATTGGTGATATAATGTCTTTTTAAAATGTACTCTTTTAAAACCGTGACAGTTTCATTGTATATCTGACAAATTGGCTTTCCTTATTAAAGAACAAATATTCTTGAGTTCACTTTTCTGGAAAGGTACGACGTTTTTGATCAAGCTTTCGGTATTTACTACTTAGAAGTCTTGATATATTTTAGGAATACATTTTTTCAGAACTCTAAAACAATCATGACACCATTAATCCAATTTTTGCAATCCAAACTGATCTTATGGTAGATTGGCGGCAACCACGGCTGCTTCGATTTGCCGAGATTTAAATAAACAATTACATCATCCTTTAGAGTCGAACAACCAAGTTATAATGGTCTGCATTTACAATTTAATGAAATATTGTCTAGGCCTAGTAAAACAAAACAAATCAATGCCCTTTAGTTGCTACTTAAATAAGTTGAAGCAGTTTCCTATACCAAAATGTGATGATAATCACAACAAAAATAGAGTTTCATGATACTGATATGGCTGACTGCATTAGATTACTGACTTCATAGCCTGAAGGTTGTTAGATTTCGGCTAAATTGGCAGGTTGCAGTAACTCACTTTTAGGTGACTGATAGATTTCATTGTAGTTTAAAGCTTATAAAGATAAATGGAAGTGTGAGACATCCTGTGGATTTTCTCTTTTGGGGTTATCTTAATGAATTTCTTTACTGTGAACTTATTATAGTTGAACAATTAACAGAGCAAATATGGCATGAATGGAATGAGTTAGAGCATTACAGATCTGCCAAACATGTTACTTAAAATTTAGATCAAATACACATTATTAAATGGTAATCTGCTGGCCTCTGCATTCGTGCAGATGATGGCCATTTTGAATGCATCTTGAGAAGTAACTTCATGTTCAGTATAACACTAGTAGGTGAGTAAACAAGGAGCAGTTCTACACTTTTATTTAAGTTGATCTAGATCAAATATTCAAAAACAGACCACGAGCAAAATGTCTTATAGGTTTTTGTTTAGTACTAATGACAATCAATATCAATCATTTCGATTTAATGACATATAACTAATGCCGCCCTGTATAGCAGGTGGCCAAAGCATCTTGAAAATCCTGAATTTACTAGTGCCTTTTCATGGATCGCTATTAAACGAGAAATATTTCACATTTTACGATTCTACCTTCACAAACTAGGTAGGCCGGGTCACATGTAAAGGAAAATTTTGTTGGCGGGCTGAATAAATCTTATTCAAGGGCCACTGTGGTCCATGAATCGTGGATTGTCCATGCGAGATTTAAATACTCTGCCAACAGCTTTCCTGAAAACTAACAATACTTAAGTAGGTCCCACTTCATTTTTATCCTGTGTTGATAAATTCCAATCAGTGTTTGGAAGGAAAGTTTTTAAATAGTTGTTAGTTTATTGACACAATGTTTATCCAGTGACGGTCTTATATAAATATATATATATATATATATATATATATATATATATATATTACTCATATTTAGACCAGGGTAGAAAATTAAATAATCACATCAAATAATTTTAATCACCGTGTAGAAGCTTTGGGAAGAGGTACGCTTTATTAAAACCGTGAAGCATAAAAGGTTATTAGTTTCATTAAACATAAGAGATTTAAATCATGTACAAGACGCTTTATATCAAAAGAAACAGTATTAACAAGCTCTACGGGTAATGTAATTATTCCTAAACAAATGGAAATTACGTGCAAAATTTATATTAATTAACCCTATTTTAAGTAACCGGTAGTAAAACAAAGTGTACACATATTAATTAATATTTAACTTGTATTCGCTAAAAATGAAAGGATAGAAGTCAATTTTAATTGGAGTTAATTAAACCATTATTAATAATAAGCATAAAAGTCTGTGAAAATCCAAGATTATAATACCAGAAAATAAAGCTCTGAGAATTCATATTATTTTGAACACCTGGTTAGTTTAAATATCACGTACGGCGAAAATTGTGTAGATAACAAATGGTTTCAAAGAATCTTGAAGAAACCGTGGCTTAATATTCACGAGAAGGTGCGATACGGGGTTACTTAACCCAGATAGTCCACATGGACTAAAATATAATCAATAATAAAGAATATCAATTTGCACCAATACGAACAGGTTAGAAAAGGAAAGAGAAAATGCGTCAAGCAAAGACACATATAGTAAAAGGCGTGATTTAAGCAACGTCACGAGGGTCACAATTGGTTGAAAATAGGATGCAAATATCAGAGGTAGAAACAACGATTTCTGTACAAAATTAATTAGCTTTTCTCGGACATGTTTGCGTGCCGTGTGAGAATTTCTGAGATTTTCAACTGGGGCGAGTGAAAAATTCGTAAAAACCGACGCGCGAGCGACGGAATGGGAACATAGCATGAGAAATTCTTAGAATTACCCGTTTTGAGGACAAAAGCGACGTGCCGGCTATTCGCTATATATACCGGTGGTAATATAAACAAGGCTCTCTTAGACTTTTGACTATTCGATGCGTTAAAAGCTCTTACATCCGCGACTTGATTGAAGATGTTAAACAGTGCATTTTAGTTTGATAAAATAATTTAAAGTTTGCTCGTATATTTTAGTGATTCAAAATAGTTTGTTATTTACGTGCTAACATGAATGTACTTCAGTGCACTTAGATACAAGGTAATAAAATTTCGTATCACTGTACCAATTAGCAAAATTTACAACGACAAATGTATACACAAAAGTAGGCAGTTTTGGCGTATATTGGTGAAAGAAGTATGAAGTTCTTTGTTATTTTTCGGGGGTGTTAATAATTAAATGGTTCAAATACGTGTCTGGATCCACGAAACAAGGGTCAGATATACACAGATGAGTTCCGGAAAAGCCCAGAAACAACTTTAAATAAATGGTGATGGAGAAAATTTTAAAAGCGTTGAGAATTAGAAGCCGTAAATATAATCCTGTTGGAATGGTGAGATTAACTAAAGGGACGATGTACATTAAAGCTACGAGGACAGTAACCTTCAGGTAAATTATACTATTTTGTTTGACATTTTGGTGTGTGTTGAATAACTTTATTATACTATTTTGTTTGACATTTTGTGTGTGTTGAATTACTTGATAATTGATTTACTTTAAATGGACATTAGTGAAATTGTACTAACCATAAAATTTTAACTTTAAGATGAAATTTGCTTGTTTAAGTAGAAAGGGTATTTAGTATTGATGTTCGGGAATATGATGAAACTTTGGGTATGTCTTTGAGCTCAATTAGACGAACCTGGTTAATTAACGTAAAGGGTAGTAGATGCTCCTTTATACTCAGACTCCGGTCTGCTTATATTGTTATATTAATTAGTAGGCATCCAACAAGGACTTTAATTCTGGATGCACATTAAAATGATAATAAAATTAATCTTGTAATTCTTTTAAAACTGAATTTTATGCTGAAATTTAATTTGAAAATTTAATGTATTCTGAATATTGATGTAAATAGAGTTAACGTTGATGTTTGTGGTAGGAATGTGTTGTTTAATTTTATGAATGAGGAGGTTTATAAAATTAGGTGAGCAGCCGAGGCGAAAACAGGATCACAGCAGTTTATGACGCCCAATCGGTGGGACTAGAATTTTTTTGTTGAAAGGACCCAGTTCCCGCATTCACAGGAGTATATCACAGCAATATATATATATATATATATATATATATATAACCTAATAAAGTCATGGTATAGGATCTATATGTAAAATAGTAAAAAACATTTCAATTTTAAACATGAAAAAAGTAAAAATACATTTATCACAAAAACTCATATGCAATAAGAGAGTCTAACAAGAATAATTTACTATAAAGATCTAGATTGCAAATAATTGTTGAAATACCTTTTCCACACCTCAGTATAAATGGAACACCATCCCATCGCTCATTATTTATATGAAGAGTTGCTGCAGTAAAGGTGGGAGTTATAGAACCCCTAGGAACAGTTTCATCATCAAGGTAACCTAGAGTAGCATCACCAATACCATTAATATCTCCAATATATTGTCCCAAAACAACATCTTGAATTTGCAAGGGCTTTATACATCGCAATACTTTTACCTTTAATATAATTTTAATTGGAATAGAAATAAAATTAAAACATAATACCTTTTCGTTTCTAATATCATCAGGTTGACAAGAACCAGGTTTTTCCATGGCAACAAGTGTTAAAATTTGAAGTAAATGATTTTGCATTATGTCACGAATTATTCCATATTCATCAAAATATCCTCCACGCCCTTCAGTTCCAAAAGGTTCTTTAAATGATATGAGTACACTTGCAATATTATCTCGGTTCCAAGTTGGATTAAAAATACGATTTCCAAATCTAAAACATTTTATAATAAAAATAACACAAAAATAGTTTTACCTGATTGTCATCAAATTTTGTACCATTTCCTTGCCAAGATAATGATCTATGCGGTATAATTGTTGTTCTGTAAATAGACAGGCTAAATGATTTGAAAGCTTTTCCGAAGAATCAAAATCCTTTCCAAAAGGTTTTTCAACAATAATTCTGGTCCATCCTCTAAAATATATTTCATTTTATCTATACATTTTAGAAAATCAGCTACAATTAAATAAAAACCATGAATAGCTGCAATGTTAGACAGTCAATTTCATTCACATTTGTGTTCGAATTATATAAAAATTATAAAATTATTAAAAGCAGATTTAAAATACAAATAAATATTAAACTAAACACTAAAAGCATTGTATTAAATTATTATCACTATTGGGAAGGATCTTAAATTACATATAATATTAAAACTAACAGTAAAAACTTTTATGAATATAATTTGATGAAAAGGCATACTAAATATTTTCTAAGTGAAAAAGGCATCTTAAACTGAATAAATATCTATCATTTTATAATGCATCCATGGCGAAACGGTAATTTTACTTCTATCAAAGTAAAGGCAAACGCGTAAAATATTAGCAGTAGAAGAATTATGACTATACATAGCTTTCTTTACTTTTACCATTTTGACATAAAATATGATGCAAACAAATTAAGTTATAAATCTTGACTTCAAACTGTTATGCTTTTGTTTTGGTTTACGGTTGTTGCAGTAATTAATTCAATATTTATTTGTATTAAATTGATAATGAAGACAAGTATTTGAAAGAAAACTATATTAACAAATGAAACATAATTTTAATCTTAATACTTTTCGTGATTTCACTAGATGCAAGTTTTTTTAGCTCGCTATGGCTTTGTCGTACCTTTTTGTTCACTATTCTAAATATTCATTTTCAGCGATCAATAAAGTTCATAATGTAAAAAATGAACGTTTGTCAACTTCTAATATCTACAATTCCGTTTCTGATTTATAAAATCAAGTTATGAATGTGATAGTAAAACAAAACTTAACTTTGTTATTATCATGATTAAAATTTAGATTAAAATTGATTTTGAGCTATAAATCAAGCTTAAGAGTGTGAACACATGTAGACACATAAATCTGAACAAAATAAACTGACATCTCTTTCTGGTTCAGCAACAATTTTCTGTATACAAAAATAAGTTTAATGGTTTCTAGATTTCTGTTAAGTTTCGATTCAAAACAATGTTATCATTAAAAAATTTTTTTTTATAATTTCATGTAATGCACTTGAAACAATTATTTTTCAATAGTGACAGTATTCGTTATAATCTTAAATCGCAATAGTTGTCATTGTCGTTAGACAAACTTCATGTGTATTATTTGGTTATATATATGTATATATATATATATATATATATATATATATATATATATATATATATATAATTGACGTGATAAGGGGTCACGAGAGGTCATTGAAACCCTAATTCTAAAAATGGATCCCACTAAAAAGTAGTAAAGTCCGAGAAGAATGTAATTTTCGTAAATTCATGGTTATGCCTTGTATAATACAAGCGTACCTTTATTTATTGATGTACAATACAAAAACGCAAATTGCGCATGTGTAAATAATCGCCCGGTATGATATAAGCATATTGTAAATAAATAGCAAGTAACGTAAATTGGATATGTAAATTGTAAGATAGCGTAAAATGCATAAAAAAGTACAGCTTTACGCATTTAGTTTGAGAAACTAAAATCAACGTGTATTTAAAAACCCCAAAAATTAATAAATAATTTTGTGTACTGAAAGCAAATGTTTCTTATAAAGCGCAAACCCTTTTGCATTAAAAAGCAATGGAAGTTTAAATTAATTATTCCGTAGATATTGCAATTCATTTCAATAGAGAACTCTCTAGAATATAAAAAGATGAGTCGTCGGGATTTAAGAATACGTCAAATTTGTATAAACTCATTAAATAAACATTTTTATTCTAACAAGCAACTTGAACATTGAAAATAAAACGTAAAGTCCCTGAAACAACTGATAAGAAATAATTTATGATCTTCGCATTCCCTATTAGAGAAGAGCGATACGCAACAATAATAGCATATCAAGAACAAGGACAAAAGCGAGTTTGGCTGTAGTTTGGCTCTTTAGCTCATTAGAACATGCAAGCCATTTCACCTGTTCTAGTAATCTAGAACTTCGGGAAGGTGCAGGTCCATTCGAAATGGATATATATATATATATATATATATATATATATATATATTACTCATATTTAGACCAGGGTAGAAAATTAAATAATCAAATCAAATAATTTTAATTACCGTGTATAAGGAATTTCATTAAATAATACGCTTTATTAAAACCTTGAAGCATAAATAAACTCGGTCGTTTCAGTAAAAATAAGAAATTTAAATTATCTATAAGACGCTTTACATCAAAAGAAGCAGTATTGAAAAGCGCAGTGGATAATTTAATTATTCCTAAACAAATGGAAATTACGTGCAAAGTTTATATTAATTAACCCTATTTTAAGTAACCGGTAGTAAAACAAAGTGTACATATAATAATTAATATTTAAGTTGTATTCGCTAAAAATGAAAAGGATGGAAATCAATTTTAATTGGAGTTAATTAAACCGTTAATAACATATAATAAGCATAAAAGCTTGTGAAAACCCAATAATAGTCAAATCGTAGGAAGGTTATTTAAAATGTTACGTTTGAACACCCTGCGTGTTTTAAAAGGCAATTTCAAGTTAATTTGTTTGGATAAACATGTTGATTCTAAGGATATTGGAAACGATCAGATGCTTTAGCAGGAAATACAGAACACCTGCGTATTTTTAAAAAGCTCATTCTGCGTAAATTTGGCAAATAATTAATGTTTCAAAGAATCTTGGAGAAACCGGGACTTAGTATTCACGAGAATGTGCGATACGGGTTTATTAAACCCAGATAACAGTCCGCGTGGACTAAAATATAATCGATAATAAAGAATATAAATTTGCACCAATACGAACAGGTTAGAAAAGGAAAGAAAATGCGTCAAGCAAAGACACATATTGTAAAGGGCGGGATTTAAGCAACGTCAAGGGGTTGCGATTGGTTAAAAATAGGATGCATATATCAGAGGTAGAACAACAATTTCTGTATAAAAGTAATTAGTTTTTCTCGGACAACTTTGCGGGCCGTGTTGAAATTTTCTGAGATCTCAATGGGGTGAGTACTAAATTCATAAAATCGACGTGCAGGCTACAGACTGGGAACGTAGAATGAGGAATTCGTTGGAATTACCCGTTTTAGGGAACAAAGCGACGTGTCGGCTATTCGCTATATATACAGGCGGGAATATGTGTTTCTCTCTTAGACTCTTAGACTTTCGACGATTCGATGCGTTAAAAGGTCGTGCATCCGCGACTTGATATTAAACAGTGCATTTTAGTTTGATTAAATAATTTAAAGTGTGCTAGTATATTTTAGTGACTCAAAATAGTTGGTTATTTTACGTGCTAACATGAATGTACTTCAGTGCACTTAGATACAAGGTAATAAAAGTTTATTATCACGGTACCAATTAGTAAAATTTACAACGACAAATGTATACCCAAAAGTAGGCAGTTTTGGCGTATATTGGTAATATTGGTAAAAGGAAGTATGAATTTCTTTGCTATTTTGCGGGGTGTTAATGACTAAATGGTTCGTAAATGTGTCTGCATCCACTGAACCAGAGGCAGATATACACAGATGAGTTCCGGAAAAGCCTAGAAACAACTTTAAATTAATGGTGATGGAGAACATTTTTAAAGCGTTGACAACTTGAAGCTGTAAATAGAATCCGGTTGGAATGGTGTGATTTACAAAAGGGACGATTACACTGAAGCTACGAGGACAATAACCTTCAGGTAAATTGTACTATTTTGTTTGACATTTTTTGTGTGTATTGAATGACTTTATAATTGATTTACTTTAAATGGACATTAGTGGAATTTTTCTAACCATAAAATTTAATTTTAAGATGAAATTTGCTTGTTTAAGTAAAAAGGGGTATTTTGTTTTGATGTTCGGGAATAGGATGAAACTTTGGGTAGGTCTTTGAGCTCAATTAGACAAACCTGGTTAATTAACGTAAAGGGGTGGTAGATGCTCCTTTATACTCAGACTCGGTCTGCTTATATTGTTATATTAATTAGTAGGCATCCAACAAGGACTTTAATTTTGGATGCACAGTAAAATGATAATAAAATTAATCCGGAAATTCTTTTAAAACTGAATTTTATGTTCAAATTTAATTTGAAAATTTAATGTATTCTGAATATTGATGTAAATAGAGTTAACGTTGATGTTTGTGGTAGGAATGTGTTGTTTAATTTTTATGATTGAGAATGGAAGTTATCTAGAAGAGCAGCCGAGGCGATTAACAGAAGGAATCAACGGACCAGGTGATTTAAAAGGTTTCACAGCAATATATATATATATATATATATATATATATATACATAGAACAATATATAAAATAAGATGTATCTGTAAACAATACCTTATGAAAATAATAAAAGCTTATTGACGAATACAAATCGGGCTAGTAGTTATATAGCCATTAACAAAACATTAGCTTTGTTACTTCACAGGGGAGGAAACATCCACTGACCGACGGTTTCGGCTCTATTAAGCCTCATTAGAGCAGATTAGTTTCCAATCCTATGAAGTAATCAAAGCTATTATACTGATATAATTTCAAAACAATCTCTGTACTATGGCAAAAGTAAATAAAACCGCCATCAGGTGATAAAACACCAACACTACTAAGTGTGGAAGTATAGAATTGAATCAAAACTACATAGTAGATTCTATAGATGGCTATAAAAGTACGTCTGGCCTTTAAGATTTGCAGAATGTTACAGCAAAATTTATTTGCAAGCGTAACAAACCTTCTCGTGGCGACATCCGGGTTCATGCCCCAAAGGCAACTCAAATAATAAAAGACAAGTTATTTGCAGTTCGCAATAGGAAATTGTGTAGAACAACTTGTCTTTTATTATTTGAATTGCTTTTGGAGCATCAACCCGGGTATCGCCACGAGAAGGTTTGTTACATTTGCAAATAAATTTTGCTGTAACATTCCGCAAATCTCAAAGGCCAGACGTACTTTTATAGCCATCTATAGAATCTACTATGTAGTTTCGATTTAATTCTGTACTTCCACACTTAGTAGTGTTGGTGTTTTATCACCCCCGGGCGTCGCCGTGGATCAATGTAGTAAGCGTAAGACTACAAATCCCAAGTTCCCGGGTTCAAATCCCGACACGGCCGACTGCTTGAAAAATGGCAGGTGAGCATTTTTCACAAAAATTACGCCCTCGTTCGGATGGAGGTTAAATGGAGGTCCCGTGTGTGAGTGTTGTCACGCACGTTAAAGATCCCTACCTTGCCTGAAACGGCAAGGGTTCGGCAAAATTCTAAATTTCCAGGCAACAACTGCTAGTTTTCTTACGAACTTAGTTAAATTTTTTCAATCTGCTTCTTGTGGTAAATCCTATCCAGATCTTTTCCTTTCTTCGGAAACCACGACTTAGTCGACTTTTAGGCCTAGTTAGCTATTCTTTACTTCGGTTGTTGCTTTAATATGATTCTTTGTTACAACAGCTTGAAGTATCTCAACTTTTCTATCCAGTATTCTCATTGTTCCCTTGCATACTTTGAGGCTTGACATTTATTGTCTCGTATTGGCTTGTACTGTTGGTTTTCCTCCTTGCTCCTTTTATTACTTTGGGTTTTTTCATGAGAAACCAATTTCTTTTCTAAAGGTGGAAAGCTTTACTGTTTCTTTATTAGAGATATCCATCTTGCAACGACTTCTTGCAGTGTTAGGCCATTCCATCTTTGTCCTCGATGATTGCTACCTTATACCTTTCCTTTTCCTACATCCTTTACACTTCTTGACTTGGTCCAGTGTACGGGTCCTTCATGCCGGATAAAAACTTTCGTGTTAGTTCTTGAGTTTTTCTTGTGGTTTTGTAAGATATTTTTTTATTTATCCTATTTGTGTACTAGTTTTCTTGTAGTTTTGCAAGATTTTTTTAATTTTTCCTATTAGTGTGTACTGGCTCTTCAAGCCGGATAAAAATCCTTTTGTTGGTTTTTAAGTTATTCCTGTTGTGCGTGTTTTTATCGACCAACAGCATTTTAAAACAGTTAATTAATTAAAATACACTAACCTGTAATGATTGCCAATGACGCTGGTATGAAAAATATAGTGGACTGTAATCTGCATGACCGCCGTTAACTGCATAAACAGAAGTTCACTCTTCTTGAGGCGTTTTCACCATTGAAAGCCACATGTTCAAAGCACACCGAACTAACCCGTACGGTCACTCCCGTTGTTAAGTTGATAACATACTCTGTGTAATACTCGTCTGATAATGTGCACATGAAACAAAAGACACTCGTGCACAATCCTACCAATGTTCAAATTTGTATGTATAAGGTATAGGTAGGCGATAGACAGGGAAGGAGGAAGGAGGTTTGATAATGTTAATAGCAAACCAGAATAAAATAATGTAATAATAAGTAACCAAAAATGCTGTAACATACCACCCACCAAAATAAGAATGAAAACTTCTTTTAACCAATGTAATTAAATATACACAAATGTGTAATACCGTGCATTTATATTTCCAATGCTCCACCAGAAAGTACTACATTGGCCAGGAGGCGAGTTTTTTGTTGCCTGAAAATTTTAGAATTTTGCCAAACCCTTGCTGTTCCAGGCAAGGTAGGGATCTTTAACGTGCGTGACAACACACAAACGAAACCTCCATTTAACCTCTCATCCGAACGAGGACGTAATTTTTGTGAAAAATGCTCACCTGTCATTTTTCAAGCAGTCGGCCGTGTCGGGATTTGTACCCAGGACCTTGGGATCCGTAGTCTTACGTTTACTACTTTGATCCACGGCGACTCCAAATGTGTAATACAGCACAAAAAAATTAAATAATAAATGCGTAATTCCAACCAAAAAAAATTATTGAAAGAGAAAAAAAATAATTCTTTTTGTTATGTCCTTTAAGGGAGAGCATACAATTTGACCAAAGGTCGTTTAATAATGCCGTGTGAACCTGCGCCACTCTGACGGCATTATTTGTACCAGAATGCAAGTGGGTAATGCGTTCCAGTCGCCAAAGCAGCAGAGGGGTATTGTCCTCCTTAATTAGGATCAATGTCCCAATCTTAACAGCGGGAAGAGATGCAAACCATTTAGTTTTCTGCAGGAGAGTATGTAAGTACTCGCTACAGCAACGGCGCCAAAAAGATTGTTGGATTTTCTGAATGAGTTGCCAACGATCTAAAATTGATAATTTCAGGCCCAAGACATTTGGGTCAGGAAGCACTGAAAATGGTTCAACTCCTAAGAAATGACATGGTGCTAATTAAGAAAAATCTTGAAGATTTGTACTCAATGAATGCAACGAACGAGAATTAAGTATGGCCTCAATCTGAATTAGTATGGTATTGAATTCCTCATACGAGAGAATTTGAGCACCAATAACCTTGTTGAGATGACTCTTAACTGACCTGATGCCAACCTCCTACAGCCCTCCGAGGTGAGGGGACGACGGGGGATTGAAAATAAATTCAATACCTCTGCAGTAGCAACATGTTGCATAAGTTTTGCCAGTGCACGAGTGGCACAAGTGAAATTTGTGCCGCAATCACAGTAGATTTTGGAATATTTACTACGATCAGCAATGAAACGCTTCGATGCCGCTATAAAAGCAGATGAGGACAAATTCGAAACTAGCTCTAAGTGCAGAACCTTAGTTCTAAAACAAACCAACAAACAACGATAAGCCTTTAATAACTTTGAACCATGAGTGCGGCTCATGGTAATTGCAAACGGTCCACCAAAATTAACCCCAGTGTGGAGAAAAGCTTTACCCGAAACGGTGCAAGCTTCTGGTAGGTCACCTGTAGGGGGAATAGGGAACTGGTTTTATACGAAAACAAATGATACATTCCTTTAGACATTTTAGAACAAAAATTTTGCGTTAAAAGAAATTGGGTTGTTCTAAGACCAGGATGTAAATATTTTTGATGACAGTCCAAAATAACGAGATCTGTCAAATGATTAGTATGAGGTAATAGGAATGGAAATTTTTCCTCATAAAGTAAATTTGAATTCCGAAGGCGACCGCCCACCCAGAGTAAGCCATGTCTATCCAAAAATGGGCTAAGGGGTCTAAGCTGATTGCTAATGGTTCTCCTCTTTTCAATATACTCTATGTCCTTATAAAAGAATTGTAATTGAACTCTTTTAACCAATAAATAAAGCGCAACTTTTTGTTGCTGACTTGAAATGATTTGCGATGCATTTGAAATGAAATCCACAGGGAGTCTCAAAATGCGAATGAAATAAAGGACATAACATATAATGCGACAAACTTTTCTTATATAAGAAAATTTGTTTAATAAGAGATCAAGAAAATAATCCGAAATGATAATATTCAATGAGATAATTCTCTTTTCCAAATCCATAAGTGTTGAATTCATTTGAGAAAATTTACTCACATGCCAATCTGATTGTGGAAAATAAAGCCAAATATGACCGGACGGACCACCATAAACGAGCTCTACTAAGTCCGTGGCTAGTAAACCCCGAGAGGCACAATCCGCTGGATTATCTTGAGACGATATGGTTCCAAGACTCAGGAGAAATTTGATCTGAAATGTGTGAAATTCTATTACTAATGAAAGTTTTCCAATGGAAAGAAGGCGATCGAATCCATGATAAAGCCTCTGTAGAATCTGACCACGCAAAAATCGTTAACTTTAGTCAAACCTTGTGAATATTGAACAAGAACTGATAAAAGTATCGTGGCAGATAATTCTAGCCGATGCACAGAAATGCATTGAGTAGGTGGAACCCTTGATTTTGCACATACCAATGAAACTTTGATATTACCATTTGCGTCTACCACTCTGAAATAAACTACTGCGGCGTATCCTTGTTCGGAAGCGTCGCAAAAGCCATGCAACTGCAATTCCAGACAGTTATCAGACAAAATCCACCTAGGAATTTTCACCTTAGACAATTCTGATAATTGATCAAGGCAATCCTTACATTTGACAGTGACATGAATAGGAGGGTCGTCATCCCAATCGATGTCATGAATCCATAAATATTGAATAAGGTGTTTTGCAAAAAACACCAACGGTGTCAACAAGCCCAAGGGATCAAAGATCCGCGCTATTTCTGAAATCATGTGTCTTTTTGTACAAATTCGATCCACTGGATTTACTACATAAAAAAATTCGTGCAATGACAGATGCCACTGAAGGCCCAAAATTTTTTGCGAGAGATTAGTTGAATCTTCGAAAAAAAAATGTCTGTTCATACCTAGCCGATTCAGGTACTACTTTAATTACGTCATATACGTTACTGTTCCATTTACGCAACGTAAATCCACCCAACAAGCACAGTTTGTCCAATTCCAAAATCAACTGTTGAGCTTCTTCCACCGATTGTGACCCGGTCACGTCATCGTCATCATATGTACTGGATTCTAAAGCGTTAGCAGCTAAAGGAAAGTTTGATAATTCAAGATGCGCCAATTCTTGGATTACATGCAATGCCAAATACGGTGCTGATTTGACACCATAGGTTACTGTATTTAGTACAAAATCTGAAATAGGTTCTGTAGGATTAGGGCTCCAAACAATTTTTTGAAATTTCCAGTGTTCCGGAGAAATCAGAATTTGTCAATACAACTGTTTGATGTCTGCAGTGATGACAATAGGATGTAAGCAAAAATGCAAAAGTAAAGCCAAGATATCCTCTTGTAAGGAAGGACCGGCAAGCAAAAGGTCATTAACAAACCCACCAATGAGAGTAGTTGCTGAAGCGTCAAAAACTATCCTTAATTTTGTTGCGTTACTTTCTGGTTTAATAATCGCACGATGCGAAATATAATATTCTGTCGAATGATGCGATGATTCCTTCATGCTAGAAGGAATGAGTGACATGTGGCCATTTTGTAAATAATCTTGTATAAACTCACTGTACATTGTATACAGTGGAGGGTCTTTTTGTAGACGACTTTCCAATGCCAAAAACCTACAAAGTGCGTCTTTCCGAGAATCCCAAAAAATGGGTTCCGGACCATTAAACGAAAGTGACACTATAAAACTACCTTGCTCGTTTCTAGAATGTGTTGCCAAACAATGCTGCTCACAGGCTTCTTCTGCAGAAGAAACCTTATGGACGTCTGGAATACCTTCCAGCTCCCAAAAATGACGAATTAGAGTATCCAAAAGTTCTATTAGTACACATAATGAGGTACTATCTGCTGCAGGAGAAATGATTTTCTCTGTATGAACCCGCCAAAATTTGGTATAAATCGCAACTGGTTCATCTACGGTTCCCATAACGAGTCTCATTAATCAATGAGTGTGGAAAAAGATCTGCACCCAAAAGTAAATCAATTGTGCATGGCTTATCAAAATCAGGATCAGTCAATGGCAAGTCCGCTGTATGCAGCCAATGGTTGGTGTTTGCACTGCAGGCAATTTACCACAAATATTTTGTAGAATATAAACATCTACATCAAATTGGGAATGTATTTTATCCCTAGGTCTAATTTTGCAAGATAAAACTCATGAAATGTGTGAGGAATATAAACATCTACATCAAATTGGGGATGTATTTTATCCCTAGGTCTAATTTTGCAAGATAAAACTCATGAAATGTGTGAGGAAGCTAAATCTAGACCTTCCACTTTAATGGCAACGTTGGATTTTTGTACGCCAAGTCGCTGACGACAAGTTTCCCTCATAAAACTTTCCATACTACTGTTATCTAACAATGCGCTGACCTTCTGAATCTCTCAGTTCCCACCTCGAATTGCAATAGCTGCAGTTGCCAACAAAGTGACAGTTTTCATAGAATTCGATGAAAATAAACTGCTAGTACTTGATGTACTTGCACATGGATGATTTGACTGTAGAGGGGGGTGCGTTATTAATGAATTGACCCGTCAATAATTTTTGGTTTGTAAAATGTAGCAATGTGTTGTGAGGTTTATCGCACTTTCTACAAACAGATTTTGAAGAACATTCCGTGGCTTGATGAAGCCCCGATAAACAATTAACGCAGAAAATTTTCTGCTTAACAAACTCGTAACGCTCGTGAGGCATCTTGTCCAAAAAATTCTGACACTAATATAAAGCATGTTTGTCTTTACAATGAATGCAACTTTTGTAATCTGATATTGTCACCAATAAAGTGTGATATTGAGATTTTGTAGAAATTCCAGTAGGTTTATCAAAATGTGTAGATTTACTATTTGTTTTAGACTGTTTGCTCATATACAGACTACTAACTTCCAAGGCTTTACAGTGCCTTTCAACAAAGGTTTTTAACTGCTTATATGTGGGAATCAAATTTAAACCCACAGCATTAGTTTCTAATTCGAATAATTTTAAAAATTCGTTAACCAATTTTTAGATAATGTACGAAACTGAAACATATGCAAAACATCTACCTTAGCTTGCTCTAAGCATGCGAAATTTTCATCAAAGCAATTTATGAGAGCTCTAAGCTGTTTGTGAGAATTAGGGTTGGCTTTTGGAGTATTTTCCAAAGCCACAAAATGTGAGTTTACCAAAAGTCCGCCTGCTTTCATACCTTTCAACCATGGTATCATATGCCAACTTAAAATTATACCCTGTAATAGGTAAATGTTTAATTAAACTTTTAGAGTCTGAATCTAATGTGTCCAGCAAGAAATAAAATTTCTCTACGCTAATAAATTTTTGCTATCAACAAAATTTTTAAAAAGCTCATTAAAATGCATAAAATCTGAAATCTTGCCAGAAAATTTTGGGACAGATATCCTATGATAATGTTAATAGCAAACCAGAATAAAATAATAAGTAATCAAAAATGCTATAAAAAGCATAACACCCGTAGTTTTCTTAAACAAATTTTCTTTTGCTTTCCTTTATTAGTATACTGCCCGCTTCGTTGCTTCTGCTTCCTACCCCAACCTATTAATTTTGCTAGGGGAAAATTTGTTAAGTTCAAAACCCTGCAAGTAATTTTTTCTGCATTCATTTAAAACGCCCTAAAATTTCTCAACAAGCTCGATTTTACGCGATTTGAATTAGTATTATTTTATAAAATTTCTCAAGTAATTACTCTATATAAAAAGTTGTCTTATAAAATCAAACAACTGTTTAGAAAATTTTACATTACAAAGTAGTTGTAATAAATTGCACCACCTGCTATGACTACATTTCAATTACGTGCATAAACGCACAGCTTTCTTTTAAAAGATAAGGCCACTTAACCAGCTGCCTAGTAAATGAACACTTACAATGAGCTTGTTATGTTATCCTGCAGCTGTTAAGATGTTTAAAAGTAATAAGATTGCTATCCTTTGTCTAAAAATCTTTTATTAGATGCGTTATCTCCTTGTTGGCAAGCTGTTACAGTTTGTATTTCTGCAGGTGTTGTCTGGGAATTCTGCACACATGATTCTTCGGCGATATCTTTGAAAGCTAAATATCTACCCCTATACATGGTTCTTTCCTTATAAAATAGAGACCATGCTTTGAAAGGGACAGATTGAATACAACATCTTCTTACCGAAGAGACATGTTGTAAAGTCGCACTTTTAGAATGCTTTCTGTGCAAGTATGAGTTAAGTTGGTGGTTCCAAACCATAGAGAAATGAAGTCGCATTTTCTCATCTATAAAATGAGACCAGCACGAAGCCGATAGCTCAAGGTACAGGTTTCTGTTTTCATAATTCTTTTTGATGCTGCTGTGAAGAAAAGACATTTCATTTGCTGTTCATAATGTTATTACTCATGATTATCCAGTAAATTACCAACACCCTGTTACAAAACTCACATTCACAATGCATTAGCAACTATGTAATCATTCTTCAAATTAAAAATTAGTTAATCAAAGTTTGTGTTAGAGCACGTTTTACTGTTTCTTTTGTCGTTTTGCATAGATATTAATGTAAAGAACTTGCGCATCCATTTAAAAGTAGTTAACACTTGATTAATTTAAGTTAGGGTGTATAAATTTAATGTTACACTATTTCTCGAAGAGGTGCACTTCACAAATGCAGAATGTATAAATTATGTATATTTCTTTTCCTGTAAAGTTTGTTTTCTTTTCTTTTGTATATATTTAAGGTGAACCATTAAGTAAGTATTTAGATTCTAAGATGTTATATTTGCTTACCAATTTATATTTTTATGTTATGACGCTTTGTTTACTATCATGCTGTAACAAACGATTATGCAAATTATTGGATTCTTGGTTGTTTTGTAAATGGCCTTTCGAGATTGTATGTTGACAATATAGTTTTACTGAGGTTTCCAATGCGTTCTTTCTATTTCACCCACACCACGCTATGACGTGTTTGAGCTAGTCCAAATTCTACTATTCTGTCCCCGTTTTGTTGCGGTATTCGGCGTGAACGATTTCCTTAATGACTTTTACTATTTTCTTTTGTGTTTGAACGGAATACCGTAACAAATTGCTTTCTTAACGGTTTTGTAAATGCAAAAATATTTGCATCTTAATAATTGTAATAAAAGATTGGTTTTTACGGAAAATAACACATGTTTATATACACAAAATTATTTATTTAGTATTTTAATTAATATAGGCAATCATTTGATATTGTTCTTACACGGATTAAATGGCTTTTTTATTTATATCTTAATGATTGTAACTTACACGGGAAGTGTGCTGGCTTTGTATTTATCTCTTAAAATGATTACTTACACACACGGAAAACTATGCTGTACTTTAAAAGTAAATGCAATAAGATTTGTTTCATACACGAAAAATATGTTTTTATTAAAGCAAAATAAATTTAATGGCTTTGTACATGCAAAACGTTTATTCTTATACAGGGTGAAACAATGAATATTCGGAAATTTCACGTTTTCCGGTTTCTATTACCTTTTTATCACATTAATACACACACACACACACCTACGCACACACGCACGTCTTCCCACCCGCAAGCACAAACCCACCCACACACGCGCGCGTACACACACACACATACACTCACGCATGCACGCATGCCTGCGCATTCACGCACGCACATACACACAGACACACCCATATCCACAGCCACCCCACACACAGCCACACACACACACAAACATACACACATGCCCGCATACACACATGTATGCATGCATGCATGTATGCATGAACACACACGACCCATGCACACACTTCCTCAATTTGAAAACACACGCGAGTCGTCAAAGTGAAAGCACATGTATTTCGTAACTCGTGAAATTTGTATATTTTATTGAGATATATTTAAGAGTTCCTTTATATAAAATACGGTAGTGCATTTTAATAAATGTTTCTCAAATTTACACCCACGTAAGTTTGAAAATCGCTTTTATTGAGCATATTTTAGCTAATAATTTAAATTATTTAGCTATAAAATTCAACTTGCTGTATTAATATAAAGACACGATAGTGATAACAACTGCGATATCTGCTCAACGTGTTTTATTCGTTCGAATCCTTGACAAATTTCATAAACTATGTTTATCTGCATAGAACTAATAAATTAATATTTCAAAATGGAGGAAGTATTAAATGAATCTTCTGCTTGCAAGGGGTTCATTATTGATGGTACTACTGCTACCATAAGTGAAATAAGTAACATACAACTTACAGATAATTTGAACGCACCCAAGAAACCGACTTTTCTCTGATGCTATTAAAACAAATATATTTCCAAAGAAATAGCAGGCAATCGTAGTTCAAGCTATAGATGGAATACAAGTTAAAGAGTACGTAGTAGCAGTCGAAAAATTGATTAACCCCAAACAAATACAGTTTGAATCAAGAATGTCATTAGGTAGGGTATGTATATACCTATCTATTAAAGAAATTATCTCGTCCTTTTTGCTAAATCACGAAGGAATAAACGTAAATAGTTTATATATAGCTACTAGAAAATTAGTTAGTCTGTCGAAACGAATAATACAGACCAATGTACCACCATGCATACCTCACACTGTTGTAGAGGCTACCCTAAAAGATCACAACTTACAGCTCTTGTCACCTATTTCCTTTATAGGGTTCGGAATAGGGCTACCTGAGTGTAAACACGTATTGAGCTTCCAACGTCAAGTGCACATAACAGATAATAATAATGAATATATACCAGAAACGTTTACAATAAGATATGAAGATGAAGACTACCAAATGTTTTTATCAGATGATCAATTACGTTGGTTTATGTGCAAAGAGCTCGGACATATCTCGGCAAACTGCACACGTTGTAACCTAGACAAGTTTACCGATAACCGTGCTATATAAAACAATAGAACCGGTCACAGAACACTCACGTAATAGAATCAAAATACGAAAGATTCATAATACGCTCTGTCACAAAGAAAGTGTTTCTAATAATACGCTCACTTAAATGCTACACAAGAATCCATAAAACTATATCACTACTTAACCTCACTATCATCACCGTAATTTACTATAACGAAAATATCACCTAACTTGTATTAAAAAAAAAATTTAAATGAGGTTCTTCCTCTTGTTTACAGTACAGAAACAAAAAAACTAAATGAAACAATAAGAGATGTACTTTACTTTCGAACTCAACAAAGACAACAATTAACTATATCGAAACGGCATCCTCTTGATTTACTACTGAAAAGGGTTTCAGATCTTTTATATGCCACTTTCCGGCTTTAGTCCCATCCATGTTTATTAATTCATACACCAAATTCGAAATCTTCTTATAAATCTTACATAGAACAAACTTAGGAGCAAGTTTAGCCGCAAATTTCTCACCTGCACTGGAAAGTACCTTATTTGCTTTCCAGACTTTATCTCCTACTTCGAACGAGACATCTCGTCTTATTAAATTGTACGTGTGTTTTGAGCGTTCGTAAGCTGTATGTAGGTTCGCTCGCACACTCATAAAAATATCAAAAATACCATGACGATCTGAAACATACAATGGGCGACTACGTGGGATAATCTCTACATCTTCAGTTGGCACTAATCCGGCGCCATAAAATTTTCCACTAATCGGAACATGTCGTCCGAACACCAAAAAATTTGGGGTATACTCCATAGACTCATGTTTGGCTGAATTAATTGCGAATTGAATTCGTGGCAGATCAACGTCCCAGCAATCATGTTCTTCTATATAGAGACGTATCGCAGTACCAACGGTTCTTTTGAACCTTTCAACAAAATTACATTGAGGTGAGTACACAGGGTTAAACCATACTTTAGGAATCTCATATTTATTACACACAGCTTTGAAGATCCGCCCTGACAACTGCGGTCCATTATCACAAATCACAAACTGCAGTACTCCGAAGATAAGGAAAACTCTTTCTTAGAAAAAGCGTTCAACCAAATGCGCTTTTGTGCTACGCATAGGACACAGCAATGTATATTTGGAGAACCAATCTCCAATCACCAATAACTATTTATGGCCAGCCTTAGATCTAGGAAATGACCCCATAGAGCCTTTAAAGAACGATGTAAATGACTTATTACATCCATACAGAAGTGTTTACTTGTCAAATAAATAGACGTTCCCATTTGCACACTGTCGCCCTACATGTCTGAAACTACGTTATCTAAATCACCTGCTGCCGGACGTTCGGAAAGTACAGATAGTACCTACTAGATTACCACTACTATTTCACCCTTCATCATGAACCAGCAACCTATAAAAATTTTTACTCTAAATACAAAAAGTATCAGAAGTGAATTTAAACGTTTCCAGTTAAAGGATTTTTTAGAAAAACCCAACCTAATTTAATTTTGTTAGAAGAAACAAACATTAACGAAGAAAAACTTTTAAAATGCACATCCAACTACACACTATTACTGAACCCTTCGTGTCGAAATTTCTCAGGAACGGCTTCTTTAGTAAAAGAGAGTCACGATTTCAAAATTACAAACCACAAAATACTGATTGAATCATACATGCAAAGCATATCTCTTACAGTAAGTAAATTAAAACTAAATGTTATAAACATATACTGTCCATACGAAACGATAAATGCTTTGAAATACTAAATCTCCTAATAAATCATTTAACTAACATCATATCCTCCAATACTGATGTTCATATTCTTCTTGAGGGAGATTTTAATTGTAGCTTAGAACAAGCGGTAGACAGAATTAATGTAACTGAAAGTCAACCAACCATTGCACTAAAACTACAAGGAATTATCCAAGCCATTCAGTTGTACGACTGTTGGAGGATATTAAAACCCAACAGTAAAGGATATACTTTTGTAACGCGTAGTTCCGTTTCAAGAATTGATCGTTTCTACTGCAATGAAAATACAATAAAACATCTTGTTACCGCTAAGATACACAGCTGCTTTTCTGATCATATGGCACTTGGTGTAGAAATAAAATAATTCTTCAAGAACTATGATCCTAGTTGCCCCTATTGGAAATTTCCAAACTATTTGCTGGAAGCTGAAATGTACATACAATACATGAAAGATTTCCTGACTAATTTTTCACAAACTTTTGCCATACAACATATGAAATTATAATGGGAAAAACTAAAACTTTCTATCAAAGAAAATACAATCATATTTTGCAATTAGAAAAGGCAAATAAACATAGCACAACATGTCAATAAATAATCAGCTTAAAAAGGCACTAAGCAATGCAGCAGCTGGTGATACAGAAACTGCATTTAAAGTAATTGAAGAAACAAGAAACTGCTACCACAACAAAGCGACAAAATCTTTAATTCTGCAGAAACACTCAGATCTCTTAAAATTGGAAACCCCACACTGCAACGTAACCTTTTAACAAAATCGCATCATATTACTGAATTACGAGTAAATGGAGCAGTTGTTACAAATAGGTTTGAAATATGTGACACATTAAAAGCCCATTTCGAAACGCATTATGCCAAGAAGGAGGCAAATATAGATAATAACCGTCCACTATATAAAAATTTACCAATCCTAGTTGCAGAAAATAGGGAAATATTAGAATTACCCTTCACTACAGAAGAATTTTCGAAGGCTGTGCATATGTTGAACAAAAACAAAGTTCCAGGAATGGATGGTATGACGGTAAAATTTTACACAAAATTTTGGGATAAATTGCATTCTTTCTTTCAGCAAGTGTTCAACCAAGCGCTTGTAATTTAACTTAATAATTGGAGAAGATCTAATGGTGTGCTCAACTGAACTTAAGGGAGTGGTTGTGGGTTTTATAACAAAAACATCGTTCACTTACTGACTCTAATAATACAAAACGGAGGTTCAAAAGAGGCGCCACCAAGTCCTTGAATTTTAAACACGGGTTTGCCCTAAGGGAGACCTTGGAAGTCCTTAGAGATAAATATCGCTTATCTTGTAAACTGGAATTTTTCGTTGAAACAAATACCTTGTCGCAACCAGATGTTGCCTGCCATCCTTCGACAAACAAATGACGTCAGCTTACGATCCACGTTTTGTCGCGTAATATGTTGAAACTGCAGGGAACCATCCATACGAAATTGATATACACTTCACTCTAGCAAACTAAACCATAAAATAGGATGTCCTAGTACTTCATTCTTGACGTTTAAACACTATTTTTGAAGTGATAAACACTCGCAAGCTTATTAACGCTGAATCTCCAGAATTAATATTCCTTGCATCTTTTGTTCGTGAGAACAAAACTTGGCAAATTGCAAAGACAAAAATTCGCTAACCATTTAAATCATATTTTTATAAATCCAGTGAAGTTAAAACCAACAAGTTTAAACAAATTATTATCTGAAATCCTTAGAACACCTTTTATGAATCCATTAAAATTAAAGTTGACAAGTTTGAGGAAATAATTATTACTAAACCATAGCGCGCATTTTTACTAGAAAACCATTAAGCACATTTTTACTCGAAAACTTTTGAACACATTTTATTAGAGAATCTTGGAGCACATTTTATAACAAAACCTTTGAGCGCTATAACAAAATTATTTAGTTACATGCAATAATAATCTAATGCACTTACCATTATCAGAACAGCTAAAGCCTCAAGTGCATCTTGCACTTGGTCATGCAGCAACTTATTGCAACTCGTAGGTTGCTGGCGTGGACCTTATCAAACTGCATGGCGTTTATTACACGCCGAGTGATCGTGCCAGACTGGTTCATCCGCTCAACGCGATGCGTACATAACACATTATGATCGCATGACATTGGAAATGCAATTCAAACGACCAACATTTATTAATAGTAACTAAACCAACAATATTAAATAATATTCGGCTTGTGATTGGACTACACGACTCTGATGTAAATATTTATTTACATTGCTAAATTTAATTGTTTATTTAAATAGACAATGCAGTGTATTTAATGAATAATTTTAAAAAAATTTATAGTCGTCAAAAAAAAATTGTTATACGCTGTTAACAAATGCACTACCCCATTCTACTAGCAAAGGCATTATCCCCGAAAAAGATACATGCCTTACAGAACTGAAAAGTTGGCGACGGATTACTCTCTTGTTTGTAGACTACAAAGCATTAGCTAAATGTATGTCTAATAGAATTACAAGCGTAATTCATAAACTTGTGTCCCCAGACCATTGTTTTTCCATCCCAAATAACCATGTGTGATATAACTACATCTACATAGGAGATCATTTAGTATGCCAATGATTGCAGACTGCCTCTAGCAATACTGAATTTAGATAAAAAACAGTATTTGACTTAATAGATCATGAATATCTATTTGAAGTATTGACAACATTCGGGTTTGGTAAAGTATTTACAGGATACGTGAAAACACTGTACACAAATGCACAGGCCCATATCAGGGTAGGTTCACTACTTACTAGCAGTATTCAGCTTTGTAGAGAAGTATGCCAAGGTTGTCCTCTTTCAGGGCCTTTGTTCTCATTATCCATTGAGCCTTTCCTCAACCTATGTCATAACTCCTTATCTGGTTTTCCTATGCTTACAGAAGCTCAACGAAAACTGGTGGTGAGTGCATATGCAGATGATGTATTAGTTTTTATATCAACTGATAATGACTTTAATAAACTTAATAGTGTGTGCACCGAATTCCATGAGCAGTCAGGATTGGTGATTAATAAAACCAAATCACGAGGATTTTGAACAGGCGCATGGAGATGCAGATCGGACAAACTCTTAGGTTTTCATGGTCTTCAAACAGTGTTAAAGTGCTCGGTATCTTACTAACTGGGAACATTGTAAATGATACGAAAAGGGCAGTTGAGGCGATTTTAGGTAAAATGCACACGTCAATAAGAATGTGGCAAAGTAAAGCACTTGGAATCTCTCTCATCGGACGTAAGACCATCATAAATCAAATGTTGCCCCTAAAATCTGGCACTACTTGCACATTTTGCCATTCACATCCGCCCAACTAACAGTGCTTCAAATGAAATTAATCGATTTTATTTGGTCAAAAAAACATTGGACCACATCTAGAGATTTGCATGTTTCAATACTACCAGGAAATCTGGGATTGGTTCATTTTAGAACAAAGCAAAAATCTTTTCATCTGCAACTTGGATACAGGTTAATTACCAATACATCAAATGAAAACTGGGTTGCTTTAATCAAATATTTCTTAAATCAGAGTAATCTGAATCAAGTATCCTGGCAATGGCTATTCAGTACAAGTTTGCATGACTGCCGTACTTGTAGTATCGTTTTCATTAACGGCGTTTTTGAAACATGGACTAGTGTCAATGCCACAATCGTTAACTTTTGTTTGGATGACATCCATACAATTCCAACTGGTGTGTTCAGATTAATTAAAGATCCTAACATACCACCGCTATTTAATACAAAATGGAAAGACCATGGATTTAAAACGCTAGGTAGCTTTACACCATATAGCAAGAATTGGCTATCAAATACTCAAATGGCAAACTTTTTAGCAACCAATACACCAACAGTACGAGAAGAGTTACTGTTGCAATATCAACAAATCAAAGCATTTTTCAAGTTGAATTTCAAACATTTGTGTGAAACTAGAGTCTACAATGACATTCCTTTGCAACCCGTAATAAGTTTTGGTGATATACCAATACCCATACGAAAAAGTACCAAGAAAATCATCCAAATGTACCTAACAACTAACCACTTTAATAACAGATCCGCTCGATGGTCACAGGTCGGACAAAAAAGTGCAATGCGCAACCTTTTTTACTTTGCCGTCCTTAGGACATGATGGAATTATATCTTGGCGATTTACTAAGAATAAATTAGCAGACTCTATATATTTACAAAAAATGGGGGTACTTCAATCAAGAACATGTCCATGGTGCAACCTTGAAGGAAATTCTTGGCATATTATAATGGAATGCACAAAAACTACAGCAGTTTGGAATCTTGTAATAACACTTATAAAGGCACTACTTAAACGGGAGAAAGTCCTTGCAAAAGAACTATATTGTGGCTTCCAAATAAAAACAAGTGGTGGTATCGTAGTAAATTACCTAACAACCTAAACGAAGAGTACAATATTCTGGGCGACTATGGATTTTATAAAAAAACAAACAAGTTTGCCTTGTGCAAAAATATATAAATCAGGTTAAATCCAGAATAGTGAAAGAATATGTATGGCACATAAGTAAACAGACAGTTAAAAAATTTGAAGAGAGGTGGCGTGTCAATAAAATTGTATGTTGGGCGGACAATCATGGGCTGTCCTTCACAAAAGAAGGAAACTGGAGCAGTGAATGTATGACTATGTACATACATCTTTTTAAATTATTTATTATACGATAGGACATATACTTTTAAACAATGTTCCTTTCCTTTATATTATAAGAACATTATCATTTTAATAAATAATAATAATAACACACATGTACACACGCACGTGCACGTGCACCCCCCCCCCCCACAAGCAACGAATAAATTCATTTTTGACATTATTAACTTTTAAAAAATAACAAAACACGTAAATTTTTGTTTTAATGATATCGCAGGTAGAACACAAAAAGCATCATTGACTATTTCACTTGTATGACTTCCACGTTTCGTCGGTATGGTTCTATAATGGAAAATCCTCAATTAACCATTGTGTCTTGTAACCTTGCTCCATTCTAGTTTAGGTTCAATAGTTATGTACCTCAAAGCCAGAACAACATGAATACGTAGACGCGGATTTCTTTTTTAAATCTGCTATGATTGGAAAAAACGCCATTACTTCACATGACTGATCAGTCAAGATTCCTCCTACACTTACTGTTAGATCAAATACTTATTATGTTCCTATTCCTGTATCTACTTATACTCGTCAGGTCACATGCTTCAACTGTGACCCACCTGGTTGTCTTCAAGTACTCCATTGCTATGGTTGTGGGCATAAAAGAGTTAGTTACTTGATGCAACTGTCCTAAGTTTCATATTTCTTCTCTCTCTAGTTCTACATTCGTTTCTGTACCTCATCCTGGTCATCCTACTACTACCAAAACATATTCTTTTTCATCAAATATGTCTTCAAACAATATTTCAAATTCTGCCCTTGGCTGTAGGCATCGTGATCAAACGGGTCATTTGTATTCACTTCCACCTCAGACTGTGCCTCAGCAACTATTTTAACAAATAATTTAAACTAAGGTAGCAACTAAAGAGTTTGTTCCTGCTGCCTTAAATAATACTGCTAAAGAAATCCCTGTCATGTCTGCAATAACAGATATAGTTGAAGTCACATTAACTAATAAATCAAAGAACAAAGAAAGTCCAGTTGAAGCTAGTAAACCAGTATCTATAACGCCTGTTGTTGAAGAAGCAAATCCTATTGTAGTTGAAGTTTAACTTGATTCTGTTCCTTTATTTAATGTTAACACTCTTACAACTAATGCTGAAAATAAACAAGCTTCCCCAAAGAATAATAAATTTACAAAACCACAAACACAACTACCACGACCATTGCAACCACATCCTCAGCCACATGTTACAACTACAACACCAACAATGGTTCCTGTTTTGCAAAAACTGTTCAATCAATATCACCATCTGTTCCAGTAACTCAACCAACAAAACCAACTAACAAGGGAAATAAAAGGCTGAAAATAATCCTTGTTGATTCAGAACTTGAAGATGTATGTCGGTGAAAATTAGAACATAACAAAGCTTCCCGATCTCACTTCGTTTTATGCTAGTGACGCAAATGTCTTAAACTGCATTTCTAGTTCACTGCGTCCCCAGATTTATATGCTGACACCACTGTTCTTTAGGATTTGATTCTTGAACTTGACATTTTTTGTTTTCTAAATAATTTTCTTGTATGGATTGATTTTCCTTGGTTGCTTTTATGCTTATGGTGTTGAAATTACACTTACTCCACACAAACTGTAGGAATACGCTAATGAAGACAGCTTTTCTTGTTTGGGTATTAAGTATAAAATATAATTTTCTGTCTATACAAAATTTAGAGTGCACTATGTTAAAGTGTGACATTTTCTAATACTTTTTTTCAACTACAAGGAAATGCATTTCGACTCGTAGAGAAATTCTTTCTTAAACACTGTAATTTACTGTTACAATTTTTTTTGTAATTACTTATCAAGTAATATTTGTGGATAATGTGTAAGTATAGGGTTTGTATGACTATTTTAATTGCTGTTTTATGCAAATGGTAAGATGGACGGTAAAAGAAACAGTTTACAGCTGTTTCGTGTAAATATTAGGATAGAGAGTAGTGACTGAAAACTACACTATATTTTTCTAATTTCTGTTTTATATAAATATTAAGATTGAGGTAGAAAATTAGGTTAAGATAATTAAAGACTGGTATTAATTATTTTTACAAAGATTTTTGCATTATGTAAATACTCCAAGATGTGCTGGGTAAATGTTATTTTCTATGCGAGTTGGTTTTCCTTTTATAATATGTTGATTTCTTAAGGGTTTGTAAATAAATTGTCTTTCTTGAGGTTTGCTTTTTCTTTCTGCGTGACCACCCCACTCTGCAACGTTTTAGCTAGCTCGGCATTGCTCCTTTCAATTCCCTTTTTTGTTGCGATTCTTGGTGCAAGCTATTGTCTTTGCTTACTTTACTTTTTCTTTGTTGACCACACAGATCATCGTACCAGTATTCTCAGATTAGTATGGTGGCGTGTGAATAGCAAATAGCCTCATTCTCGCCATTCATTGGCCTTATATAAGAATGAGGCGCTGTGACGCCAGCATCTAGAAAACTAACTGTCATTCGTGAACCTTGAAATGGGTCTGTTCTAAAGGTACGTGATACAACATTCATAGATTTATTGTACCAACGGTCTTGAGTTTACACTAATTAGTTGATGTTGTGCCTTTATCTTATCGATATTCCAGATGTTATTGCTTTAGTTAATCGTTTTCATAAATTTTATTGTCGCCTTCGGCTAGTTCATCATTCACCTTATATTCTATTTTAGTACTCGATTATTCCAGAATATGGACTTTTCAATTGAAATACACTCATAAGTTTTTCTTAGAATATCGATTGATATTTTAAATAAACATACTTTTACCTAAATACCAACGTATGTTTGCTATTAAACTAAAATACTGTACAAGCAGTTTTCCTTAAAATGAAAATTATACTTAATTTATACACAATTGAGTACTTTGATAGCAACAATGTAGATGATAAATCTATTGACTACTTAATTAAATTTCTTTTCAAGCATTTGTTTACGCATAATGAATACCTTTGAATATAAACACGTTATTAAATTATCTAATTACGAATGAAATTCTTTGAAAAACTCCCTCCTATACACAGAATATAGTTAAATACCATTATTCTTATCTTAGAACATTGTTTCTTCATCATTAACTTTATATAATAAGAATGAAAATGCTTTTAATCACGGCCCCTATGCATTTATACTCCATACTCTGATAACACTTACGAATATCATTTCGGTCTTAAACTTGCTAGATTTTCGTTTAGATTTCCTAATATGCTGTTTCTAAGAATCTGAACACTTAAAACTATACACACAAGATCGTTACAATACTAACTTTGGTGCCATGCAAGCATGTCGTATATTTATTGAAACATCTTCATATACTGAAGGCGGTAATGCCAAATAAAACAGGCGGTTAGCAAAAGAATCCTTCTCAAATACTAATAATTCCTTGTTTAACTTTTCGAAATCATCTTGATTGTTGTAATAACCAGAAATATAGTAATTTAATTTCCAAAACTGTTTATATTTTTCTTGTTCATCCGATAGAACCTGTAAATAGAAATATAAAATTTAAATAACAAATTGGAAATCTTACCTTCATATATGAATCACATTTTCCTCTAAGTTCATCAAGAGTGATTTTAGTCCTAGAATATCCAAAAAATACAGTATTAGGAGGTAAAAGATTATCTCTATAGAGCCACCATAATGTTGGGTATATTTTTTTTCGAGCCAAATCACCCTGAAAGAAAATATTTATATAAACATTTATAAAATTATGCATCAAAATAAAACCAAATTGAAAATTAATACAGCAGTGGAAATAACAAATGACCTATTACCCACTATAACATTAGCAATCTTTTTAAGATAATTTTACACGCAATGTTACTGGGGATCTCGGTCGACACAAGCTAATGCGCTTCTAGTCTAATGGTGACATAATTTTATTTGGAGATGAGTAGTTCAAGTATAGTGAACAAAAATTAATTTGTTGGTTACTTTACAAAGAGAAAAGCCAAGTACTGGTTTTGCCGAGGTTGCAGTTCATCAGATTGGCGCATTTCTCTTTGCAAACTAACTAAGATCATAAATTACAATGGAATCATAGTGTATTAATATACAAAACATTTCCTATATGCCCTCTATACTCGAATGTAAGCAACTAACTATCGGAAACTTCTTCAAATCTCTGTTATCTTAGTGAAGATGACATTGCCAGACTAAATTTAATAATATTAACTAGTCAATGTTAAGTAAGGTGAAAATAACAAATGGCCTATTACCCACTATAACATTAGTGAAGCTCCTAAGAAAGTACTACACCCAACGTTGCCAGGAATGTCAGTGAACAGAAGCTAATGCGCTTCTACCTTAATGGTGACATTTTGTGTGGAGATGCATAATTCAAGCATAGTAAGCAAAATTTAATTTGTTGGTTGTTTTACAAAGAGAAAAGTCAATGGCCAGTTTTGCTGTGGCTGCAGCTCATCAGAATGGCGCATATCTCTTTGTAAAACAAGCAACAAAGATCTTTAATCACAAGGGAATCATAGTGTATTAAAATTACAAAACATTTCCCGTACGACCTCTACACTCGAATGTTAGCAACTAACTATCGGAAACTTTTGCAAATCTTCCATATTTTAGTGAAGATGACTTTGCCAGACAAAATTTAATAATATTAATTAGTTTATGACAACTAAGGTGGAAATAATAAATGACCTATTGTCCACTATAACATTAGCAGACCTTCTAAGGGAGTACTACACCTAATGTTGGCATTTCTTTTAGTGAAATAACTAACAAATTAATTTTCATTTACTATGCTTAAACTACTCATCTCCATGTTAGCTTGTGTCAACCGAGATCCACAGTAACATTAGGTGTCGTACTTTCTTAGAAGGTCTGCTAATGTTGTAGTAGGTAATAGGCCATTCATTATTTCCACCTTGGTTGTCATAGACTAGTTAATATTATTAAATTTTGTCTGGCAAGGCCATCTTCCCTAAAACATCAAAGATTTGAAAAAGTGTCTGATAGCTAGTTGCTTACATTCAAGTGTAGAGGTCTCGTATGGGAAATTGTTTTGTATATATTAATACACTATGATTCTCCTGTGATCCAAGATCTTTGTTGGTGGTTTTGCAAATCCACATTTGTAGAAAATTTATGCTATTCAAACTTGCATCATTACTTATAAATAAGGCGAATATATTCTTACAGAAAGCAAAAACTGTAGATAACTGGGTACATTTGTGAGCTATCTCAAACAATAAAGATATATTAAAGTACTTTTACTCAAACTAAATACACTACTAACATTCCACAGAGCGTTGAACAAATACTTGTTTCAATTGTATTAGGATGAGTTTTCCAGGAACAAATCGATTTATTAAATTATAAAGCGTGATCAAGGGCGTCTCCTAAGTTACACAAAATATCGAAGTAAAAGCATGGGGATATTTAAAAGGAATCCCAGAACGACCAAAAATATTTAATAGGGTACAATTGAACGTAACACATAAAACACCACACCAAGTCTTTTTCTGGAATATCAAGTGAATCAAGTTCAGAAGAAGTAAAGGTAAACAGAATAATTTCATTGTGCCTGCCCAATAGCTAGTAATAAATCATTATTTGACCTAAGATGTATGCCATACATGTCATGTAGTTATGGGTCCTGAACGAAATACGGATTGTTGGTGTCATATGATTTGGTAAGTATGTCGGTAATTAAACTAGAAATTTTGGAGTTCGGAGCATTGATAGAGGAAATTATGGGACAAAGTGAAAGGGTCGGCTTATGAATCTTGGGAAGCCCGTAAAATTTAGGAAAGCAGGCATTATAAATCATTAGATCTTTGGCTTGCTCTGAGAATAAGAACATTACCTCAGAGCAAGCCAAAGATCTAATGATTTATAATGCCTGCTTTCCTAAATTTTACGGGCTTCCCAAGATTCATCAATTCACTGTCCCATAATTTCTATCAATGCTCCGAACTCAATTTCTAGTTTAATTACAATTCAAATCATATGACACCAACATCTTCAGGACTCTCCATTTTGCTAATTTCGTCAATGATTTTCAAGTCCCTACAGATCATGTTATTATTAGTCTTGATGTGGTTTCTCTGTTCAGTAATATACCTGTGGAACTAGTTAAACAAAGCGTCGTTAACCGTTGGCAGAGTATACATCCACACTGCAACATAACCCAACAACAATTTTTGAACCTCCTTGATTTTCTTTTGACACTACCTATTTTTCATTCGACCACAAGTTCTACAAGCAAATACTGGGTACACCTATGGGAGCCAGCGTATCTCCGATTTTTCTCAATATGTGATGGATGACCTTTTAGACTTCTGTATCCTCAACTATCTTTTGACCCACCGTTTTTAAAAATACGTCGACGACCTAATTTGTTGTGTTCCGTCAGGGTGTATAGACCAAGTGCTTTCGATTTTAATAACTACAATCCCAATGTTCAGTTTACCATTGAAAAAGAAGTGAACGGTACTATTCCTTTTTTAGACATGCTCGTCATCCGTAATAACGATAATCTGATTACCGATTGGTATAGGAAACCTTGCTCTTCAGGTAGATACCTTAATTTTACTCCTTCCATCCGATTACTATGAAAATCAACCTTGTTTTGGGCTTGAAGAGAAGAGTAGAACTCATCTCACATCGAACTCTGAAACACAAAAAACTTTCTTATTCTAAGAGACCTACTTCTTCGTAATTCTTACCCTATCTCGTTATTGAACAAGTTACTTTTTAATACCCCTTCCCTCATCAATCAGCCCGCCCCTGGACACAACTCGATTTCCACCGCTAACACAAATCCCAAGATCTTCATTCCTCTCCCATATGTAGAAAATCTTACAGCTAAATTGTGCCATATTCTAAAGGACATTCAAGGAATAACCCTAACAAAGAAACCTGTTTTAACTCTAAACATGGCGCTTTTTAGTAAATTAAAAAACCGTACCCCCCTACTGCAACAGTCGGGTGTCGTCTACTGTATATCGTGTAAAAATTGCCAGGGCCAATATGTAGGCCACACATCCAGGTGGCTCTCAGCTAGGATAACTTCCCACAAAAGTGACTCCAATAGGAACACTAAAACCTGCACATTAGTTTCTCATGCTATTGAGACCCAACACACGATCGATTACGACAACGCTAAAATTGTCTTTAGGGAAAGTCATTACAAAAAACGCATTTTCCTCAAAATGGTCGCGATATCATTACAAGACAACCCAATCAATAAAAAAACTGACACTCAAAACTTAAATAATATATATTCCTATCTGATCTCAATTATAAAAAACACTACGTATCGTACATCTAGTTAACCAGTAAGCCTCCTTTTATGTTGTCCTTGTTGACCGTAATCTATACTTGTTTTAGTGTAATACAAACTTTTATCTATAGTTATCCACTGCAAAGTTTATATGTTAGTAGTATTTTATAACTTGACTAGTTCCTATGTAACTTATAATTTTTAAATTGTCCGTTAATGTTTTTTAGAAACGAACCACCTTAGTTAATTAATTATTATGTTTACTGTATTGTGTTTTGAATGTACTCACTAAGTTTGTCGTCGTATCCTAACTATTATCATGCTCCAACCATTTACTAGATAGATTCATATAATCGTAAGTAGCATTAACGTATTAACATTTTTGTAATCCTCCAATTATAGTCTTCCTGAAGAAGAAAATAAAAATTTTTTTCGAAAGCTTGAACTGATTAAAAGAATTATCTAATTGCCCAGATTGACTACGACCCGATATTTACTATACAATATATATATATATATATATATATATATATATATATGTATATAATTTAAGGTCTTGGGCAGGATTTGAACCTGTATCTTGGTTTCGCCGGAACCATGCGTTTACCAATTACGCCACCGAGACCGATGACGACAATTAGGAAATTTACAAATTTAAATCGTGTACACAACTATACATAAACCTAACATTCAATTACGCTTGGCATTTTTGTCAATCATATCTGACATTGTCAAGTTTTTGACTTATGTCAGTTATAGACAGGAAGCTATGCTCAAAATTATGAATATAAGCCAAGTATTAAATATATAAATATTTTAGGTAGTTAATTACACAAGGTAAGTTGATAAATACTATCGTAATGCAGTGAATAAGATCAAATAATAACTAAGACTTTTATGCAAAGCCCAAATGATCATTTCAAATCGAGCTAGTAATTGAAAGATGGAAAATATAAGGTCTTGGAAAGGACTTGAACCTGTATCTTGGTTTTGCCGGAACCATGCGTTTACCAATTACGCCACCGAGACCGATGACGACAATTGGGAAATTTACAAATTTAAATCCTGTACACAACTATACATAAACCTAACTTTCAATTACGTTTGGAATTTTGTCAATCATATCTGACAATGTCAAACGTAATTGAAAGTTAAGTTTATTTATAGTTGTCTACACAATTTAAATTTGTAAATTTCGCAATTGTCGCCATCGGTCTCGGTGGCGTAAGAAACGCATGGTTCCGCAAAACCAAGATACAGGTTCAAGTCCTGTCCAAGACCTTATATTTTCCATCTTTCAATTACTAGCTCGATTTGAAATGATCATTTGGCTTGTATAAAAGTCTGTTATTATTTCATATTATTGACTGTAACACGATAGTATTTATCAACTTACCTTGTAATATATATATATATATATATATATATATATATATATATATATATATATATATATATATATATATATATATATATATATAATTGGAAGATATTCTTGACCATAAAATTTTTGGAAACCATCCACATACAGAAAAACACCAACGCCATCAATTCTAAAACGAACCAGGACTGGTTCGTAAATGTTTATTTTAACCTATTAAGCAATACATAACTCTTTCCTCAATAAATATTACCTCTTTTTATTCCTAATATTTGATACAAATGCCATTCTACAAAATTATTATCACCCTTATAGATAAGAAGCAACTAGTTTATACGTTTTAATGTTAGTCCACTTTTGTATCTAACATCGCTAACATTGCAATTGTGTTCTTGTATTTTTTATTTATATTATTTTTATAACTACATTGTTTGTATTTCAATTCAAGTTAGTGATTATTCCTCATGATACATGCAAGATACCACCTGTGGCTATCGTTATATCCTAGCATAACAATATAAAATTTCTGGTCTGTATACTTTATAGTTAAGAATTTTATTTTAATTATTGACTTTTATAGATAATCTATTTGATAATGGTCTCTTTGACCGAAACGCGTCATAGCAAAATATATTAATTTTAATACTACTACGATTCTTATGTTTCAAAGACTGGTTTATCTGACCAACTTCCAAGAATAAACCTCAATAATATATATATATATATATATATATATATATATATTATCATGTAATTAAGAGGTCATTGGGATATATAAGGGCACAAATGAACTCATGGGTTGAGAGCTTTTGAATAAGAGAAAACAAAATTTATTTAATTAGGGAGTTGGAATATTTTTAACAAATTATTTTTTTAAGCTTAAGTAGTGTATAGTAATGTAGGATCAATGTAATTAGCCAAGGATAATGTAACATAATATTTGTATAAACAAAGGACAGAATAAATAATGTTCCGTTTATAGTGTAAATAATTTATAGCTACATTTATTTTCTATTGAGTTTGTTGATTATTTACGTCCGCCTCGGGATATTTAAATTTGTTAGAGTAAAATTTCCATGGTTTACTCGAAGCACGCGCCAACAAGTGCCGCGAGCGATAAACGTTATTCCGCATGTGCAAGAACACAGTATTGACTGGAAAATCCACGAAGCAGAAGAGAATCGATATTTTGTTCGAACAGTCCGCATCGCTGGTTTACATGTTTACGTAGAGCTCCTAATTGGAAGAACCGCTATTCTTCAGAACCGCTATTGACTGAAATGTGCTTCGCTATAGCCGCAAAAACAGAGTAGATGTTACATCGTTTTTTTCGTTGGCACGGCTTCATAAATACAAGGTGAGTGCTTTTAGTAAACGCTTGATCTGATTAAAAAACATTAATTATTTGTTGTTTGTTCAATTATCACTTAATTTTTTATACAGTCCACTTTTCTCTCCTAATTAGCTATCGTAGTTTCGCTTCAATATTTTACATTTGGTAAGCTTCTCGCCGGATTTGAGTAAACAACAAACTCAGATAATTATTCATACCGCTCAACAAAGCATTGACAGTTAATCAGCATAATTTGTATCGTTGAGTTGTTTACGAGCATTTGTTATCTACTTTGCAATTAGGTTTACGTATGTGTTATCGCCGCTAGGCTATTATAAATCGTCAAGATTCTCGTTTTTATTTCGTCCGCTTTTGTATTTAATTTAACCATGGCAGAAAAGTTGAAGCGTAATGGTTTTCTACGTAATATCGCAATCAATTCGCTAGAGGAAATGTTTGAAATCTCTCAAAAATGTACAGTTGAAACAGCTTTTTTTGATTTATTTTGCGCACAGTATGAATCTCTGGAAACCGTTACAGAAAATTTTCTTACACCCCATAATTGGATAGTAGGTGCAATTTCTTCCGCCGGTGACGCTGATGAAAAATTCGAGATGGAAAATGCTATACGAAAACATTTTGATAATAACTACTTTCAAATAAAGGCGCTCTATTTCAAGCTGTTTTCCAGCCACTCTTCGCATCGGGCTGATGTGTCCCGGCCGCTAGATATTTGAAAGTCGAAAGTATCACTTCCCCCGCTGACGCTGCCTACGTTAGATGGGGAAAGTTGTCTGTTTGAAAGTTTTATTGATCGGTTTGATAGTTTAGTTCATCTTAATAACGATTTGTCGGACGTAGATAAATTTTCGTATCTTCAATCAGCACTAAAAAGTTCCGCACTCCTAACCATTAAAAACTTGGACCTTACACAAGCCAATTACACTCTTGCATACACAAAACTTCGCGAAAAATATCGTAATATTCGTCACATTACCTCAGCTCTATGGAACAATATTGATAAATTTCCTAAATTAAACTCCGATAACCCCGTCGGTTTGCAAAAATTAGTTGATACTTTTGTCGATAATTTACAAGCGCTTAAAAAATTTGATTTACCCATAGAGCAATGGGATTTTATTCTTGTACAAATGATTTTAAATCGCTTGGATGTACACACTGTTTGTAGTTTTGAAATGCATCAAGATCCGACCGCTATCCCATCTTATAAAAAGTTAATTGCTTATCTGGAAAATACGTGTAAATCCTTATCGAATTTGTCGGTAAATCATAAAACTGATTTAAACAAAGTTATTCATTCCAGCAACCCGTCTAAACCTCGCTCCGCTGTTTCCATATTAGTACAGACGAAGTCTATTGTTAATAAATGTCCGCTTTGCAAACAAGATCACAATCTTTATCGCTGTAATGATTTCGTTAAACTTTCGTCGTAAGATCGCTACAACTTTGCAAAAAACCAACATCTTTGTATTAATTGCCTTAGTAATTCTCACATTTTAAATAAATGCCAGTCTACTTTTTCATGCCGCCAATGCAATCAACGTCATCATTCGTTATTGCACTTCGATCGCGTTTCGTCTAAATCTGCTTTCGCTGATAGTAACCAGGCTCGCTTGAGCCCGGACACCGCCGCCTCTAAGGCATCACCTCGCACTATTCCCGCTATTCAAGACCGCTACAAGCCTTCCGTTCCTCGTGCCTCCGAGGAATCATCGACTTCGTTTAGCTGTAGTGGTCCGTCAACTTCGAATGTCGTTTTATTTAATTCTTTAACTAAACCTTCAGTTGTTTTACTTTACACCGTTCAAGTAGAAATTGCTGATATATCTGGTTCTTTCAAAAAATTTCGCGGTTTACTCGATTCGGGCAGCATGACTTCGTTTATTTCGCAAAGTAGTGTGAAACGTTTAGGTTTTCTTAATACTCCACATTCTCTTACCCTTAGTGGTTTAGGTTTCATGCGCTTTGCTGCTCAGCATGGCACTGTCGCCGTTTCGCTCAAACCAATAGGCGTTTCTTCACCGATTATTAATTTTCAAGCTGTAGTACTTCTAAAAATTTGTGAAAATTTACCTACTTCTAATATTTCTTTACAACATTTCAGTCATCTGGCTAACCTCAAGCTAGCTGATCCGCTCTTTGCTCAATCTGGACCCATTGATTTCTTACTTGGCGCGGATATTTTCCCCAAGTGTTATTAGACGGTCGCAACCAGGGTGATAGCGATCAACCTGTTACTATTAATACCATTTTCGGATATGTTTTAATAGGAAATATACCTTCCTCGCCCGCTTCTGAAATAACTAGCTTGTTTTGTATGACAGATTCTACTTCCCCATTGGAAGATATTGTCGCTAAATTCTGGGAAGTCGAAGCTGTCCCCGCCGCTCAACCTTTCACGCTTGAAGAAACTCTTGTTGAAAAACATTTTGTCGATACGTTTCGCCGCAATGTACAAAGTCGCTATGTCGTCTCATTGCCGTTCAGAGATCAAGAACCATTTTTCCAGGTAGTCGTGATCTTGCATTACAACGATTTGTTGCTTTAGAAAATCGTCTACTCAAGCAACCTCGTGTGTACGAACAATACGTTTCGTTCATGCGTGAATATCTTGATTCTCAACATATGCAATCTGTTGTTATTGGGTCTCATTCGGACTTTTCTTATTACATCCCGCATCATTGCGTTGTGAAATCCGAAAGCGTAAGTACAAAATTACGAGTTGTTTTCAACGCTTCCGCTAAAACTCTGTCTCAATCGTCCTTAAACGATCACTTGCTTGTTGGGCCGAAGTTGCAACCCGATATTACCGCAATTTTGTTACAATTTCGTTTACAGCCTTATGTTGTCACTGCCGATATTCGTCAGATGTACAGACAAATTCTTGTAAATCCCGCCCAGTGTGACTATCAACGAATTGTTTGGCGCTACTCTCCTAAGGAGCCCATTCAGGATTTTAAATTAAATATCGTTACGTATGGAATCAATTGTGCTCCCTTTCTTGCCATACGAACGCTTCAGCAGTTGACCGTGGACGAAGGGAATTCTTATCCGTTAGCCGCTTTCGAACTTCGCCACCATACTTATATTGTTGACATCGCTACTGGTGGAGATTCTATTGAATCAACCCTCGCTCTACGTAATCAACTAATTGCTCTTTTAAAACTTGGTGGTTTCGAACTTCATAAATGGTCAAGGAACGATCCCGAATCGTTAAAAGATCTTTCCGCTACGCAGCAATTCGCGCAACCCCGTTCCTTTGAGGATCCTGATACTCAACCCCTAAAAGTTTTAGGTCTTCAATGGAATCCCACTTCAGATAATTTTTGTTTTCTAGTTCAGCCACTAAGTACCTGCTGTACCAAACGCAACCTACTTTCTAACTTAGCCCGTATTTTTGACACCATGGGACTTTTATCCCTTCTTACTTTTCTGGTAAAACACTTAATTCAACGTTTATGATCATTAAAATTAGATTGGGATGCTCCCCCTCCCCCTGACCTTCTCCGTTTTTGGGAGAGATGCTTGCATGAGTTACCGCTTCTCTCGGATTTCGTTTTACCCCGCTTGCTTATCCCGCCACAGTTTACTACGTGCGAAGTTCACTGCTTTGCTGACGCTTGCGAACGTGGCTACTGTGCTGTTGTTTATTTTCGCTTTGTTACTCCTTCCGCCATTGAGGTTCGCTTAGTGTGCGCTAAGTCTAAGGTCGCACCCATTCGTACAATCTCTTTACCCCCGTCTCGAATTGTTGGCCGCCACACTGGCATCAAAATTATTAATCTTTGTCCTTAAAACTTTTGATTCGAACCTTACTTTTCATAAAATTTACTGTTGGTCTAACTCCATGGTAGTACTTTCGTGGATACGTTCCCCGCTGCAACGTTGGAAGACTTTCGTCGCCAATCGTGTTGCTTACATTCAGGAAAACACGTCTCGCGCCTCTTGGCATAACATCCCCTCCACCGAGAATCCTGCCGATGTCGGGTCACGTGGTTTACTCCCTACCGACTTGTGCCAATGTAATTTATGGTGGGCGGCTTCACCAACCTTGTATGGGTCTTTCGAAAACTACAGTCCATATATTCCGTCTTCAGATATTCCTGAAGTTCTTACTGAACAACGCTCTATTGTTTTATCCGCTGTCGTAACATCCTCTTGGATTCAATCAATTCTAGAAAATCACTCCTCCTTTCCATTTATTACTCGCATTGTTGCTTGGATTCTCCGTTTTCGTCATAATCTACGTCACCCACTCGAAAGGTACTCCGGACCTTTCTCATCTTCTGAGTTGCACAATGCTTTGCTCCCTTTGCTTGTGTATACTCAACAATCTTATTTTGCTATCGAGCTTGAAGCCATTCATTCTGGATTTCCTTTAAAAAAGTTTTCGCAAGCTGTTCCCTTTTATTCGTGATAGAATCTTGCGCGTTGGAGGTCGCCTGGCTCACGCGCCTTTGTCCTCTGACTGTAAATTTCCCGCTTTGTTACCTAGCAAAAGTCGATTCATTGATCTGTATGTTACTTACGTTCATTTAAAATACTTCCACGCGGGTGCTCAAATGGTCCATTTTCTACGAGCGTCTCGAGGCAGCAATGACGCGGCTGCAATGACGGTTGTAGACAGATTGAAGTTACTTAATTTTTTTGTTTACATATAGTGAATGAGATCTATGAAAATTACCTATTAATTTTGTTTATCGTGTTATTTGTAAACGAGGAGTGAAAAATGAATACTTGCCAAGAATGTGGTTTTGAGTTTACACAAAAGAAGAATTTGTATGCCCATTTAAGAAAGATTCATGATTTTGAATATAGGAAACCAGTTACTTTAACTAATAAATTTTTGTGTGATACATGTGGCAAATCCTTTACCAGTAAAGCAACTTTAAGTCGTCATTGCAGAACTGTTCATAAAAGTATTCCAATAATTCTCAACTCGTCAAGAATCAAGAGCTTTTATGAAAATTGTACAACACATCTAAAGGGATATAAAAAACTTTGACAACATTTGGCAAATGAACATCAAATTGAAACTAAACTTGATCAACTACATTTTAATTCACAATTAGGTTTGAAGATTATTATGCAGAGAGAAAAACCAAGAACAGGAAAAATCTTTGGCAATGTATATACTTCACACTTCAGCTAAATTATTGTCTGATGGTACCGAAAAGGAGTACTATAATTACCATCGATCGCACAACTACATTCCAAAAGACACGGGTTTTAGAAGCTTAAAAAGCACAGGCACTAATAAAATTGGAAGTGTTTGTCCCTCAAGAATGGAAGCGACGATAAAGAACGATGGGTCTGTTGCAGTAGACTTCTGGACAACTCATGTTGGACATACCAACGATATTGGTCGAGTTTTTTTAAGTAAAAAGAGTAAAGCAGAAATTGCAGGTATTTTCGAACATAAAGTTCTAGTTTAAAATTTTACAGTCTGATGATGCTAGAGCATTTTATAATGCATGGTCTTATGTTATGGCCAAGGTACCTCACCAGTTGCTATGTACCTGGCATGTGGATCGTAATTGGGCGCAAGAATTTGTCAAAAAACAAGGGAGGGATTGAAAAGAAAGTAGTAGTATATAAATCCCTTCGTGTTTTATTACAGTGTGTATCTATTGATGAATTTAATGACATTTTAAATCAGGTAGTAGAAGATCTTTATGCCGATGTTGATACACACTCAATTGCTGAATATTTTCATAATAATTATGCAAATCGTCCAACATCTTGGGCATATTGCTATCGATTGGGTTTAGGAATAAACACTAACGTGTATCTTGAATCGATGCACAAAGTTTTGAAGTATGTGTGTTTGGAAGGTAAAACGTTTGGACAAAAGTATTAATGCAGTAATGAAAATTGCTCAAGATAGCTTGTTTAAACGTATAATTAAACTTGCAAAGAATACTTCCAATGACAAAATTAATAGAATTAAACAAAGTCATAAAGCAAGTCTAACAATTACATCAGATTTTATTAGACGTCTTGAAAATAAGGAATTTTTAGTTACGTCGTCCACTTGTGCTTTTCAGCAGTATCAAGTTACCAGAGAAGATGAGGCCTGTGAAGGTTCATGCCTAAGTTGTACAAAGTGCAGCATATGTGTTCATACATTTCAATGCACCTGTATTGACAACATGATAAAGCTTAACATTTGCAAACACATACATGCTTGTGCAATACAGTTTTACAAATCGAATCTTGACATTGCCACACCTTTGCATATTAGTAACGTTAATGAACTTTTCAGCAGTAATATTTTACATGAAGCAAAATCTTCAAAAAATGATATTATTAAAAAAAAAGCTGAGCTAATAATAGGTCTATGTGAAAATGCTTCGTTAACTGACGACGAATATCTGGGTATAATGAGGCAATTTGATAAAATCATTGACACATTAAATAAAGCAAAATCTATTGATCTAAAAACTACAGAGGAGATTAATATTAATAAAAAAGTTGAACATCAGGTGCGGCTTTTTTCAACAAAAAAGAAATCAACAAGGAATAATGATCTTAAAAAGCCTACCCTAACAGAAGAAATTTTTATTAGGGATGGTTTGGTTAATAACTCAAACATTAATGTTAATGTTCATACAAGATCTGATCATACATCACCTGATTTTATGTTAAGATAAGACAGTGTATTACCTCAGTAGAAAGTAGGCTTAATTAACGCTAAAGCTTATAAGGTTGGATTTTGTTCTTCTTTCTCTTGTTTGGGAATAAAATCCGATGGGGAAACCACTCGCAGAAATACATGTACAAATTACTGGAAATCATTACAATCCCAGCGATTTTGATGGGAAACCTACAAGTACGCGACTAATCTAATTTAATCCTCAGTTCTCACTTTGTTTTATCAGTGTAAGTTATTGTAATTTCGTCAATTCTGTCGGATTGAGTGTTCTTAAATTTACAGTGCAGTGTTTTAGTTTCACTTTTAGTCGGAGTACCAAAATAATCTTAATTTTCTACCTTGTTTTTTTACATATTTTAGTCGACTGACGGTGCAAACAAAATTCTTGACAAAATAAAATTAGTTTCTTTCTTAATTAATTTAGGTATTTATTGAGAATGTATATGGGTACATAACGTGTTCACTTTTTAAAAAATAAAAATACAATTTTTGAAACCTCAAGCCTCTATTACTATTATTAAACACATTTCACTCAAGTAATTAATAATTTACAAATCAAATTAAAGAAATACCAGGAAAGTACCTTTAAACTGCATATTGACACAAGTACGAAAGATATCTAGAATAACAACAAGTTAGTACAAAATACCAAGTTGTTTACATACAAGAGCTAACATATATAGATAACATTCGTGTAAAGTTAATTTCCTTCATTGCACTGAATTTAACTTCTTTTTTATCCATAGTTGGTTGCTAATAGAAACTGGTCTTCTTATATTCAAATCATGAAATTTTCTTAAGTGGCCATACAAAGTTTTATTTTACGTAAATTCAGAACCACAATCTTGGCAAATATTCATTTTTTACTCCTCCTATATAAATAACGAGATAAACAATCAATTTAACATTAACACAGACCTCATCCAATTTATGTAAACAAAAAAATTAAGTAACCTCAATCTGTCTACAACTGTCATTGCAGCCGCGTCATTACTGCCGCGAGACGCTCGTCATTTTCTCGTCAGTCAGCACTTCTGGATTATTTCTGGAAGGCAATCTATCCGTCGTATTTTGAGTCAAATATAATAATTTCAAAAATGGAGAGAGGATACCAAGAGAGTGTAATAATACAGGAAAAAAGTTCTAGCGAGGAAAGGCGGACCTCACAGGAAACTAAAATGATGGAGATTTTTATGGCACTGAACAGTAAAATGGACAAAAATGAGGAGGCCATGAAAACCATGACTACGAAAATCGATGAGAACAGCGAAAAATTAGGTAAAGAAATTAAAATTCTAAGTGATGGATTAAGAGAAACCAACCAAACAATTGCTGAAATAGACTGTGTATGGGATCAAGTCGGAATAGTGAAATCAAAGCAGGAGAAATATGAAAGCGAGTCGAACGATAAAATCACGAACTTAAATATCAAATTAGGGAGCGTTGAAGAAAACTGTGAAACGGAATTCAGAACCATAAATAGGGAAATAAGTAATCTAAAAACTAACTCAAAAAATTTTAATAGTAGGGAACCAATTAGGATAATTCAACTAAATCTTTTAATTGGCCAATAAACTAAATTTTACGGGGACAGAAAATTAAATCTGAAAATATTTTTGAAAAATTTTAAAATGTTAGTACAGAGCTCTACAGACGAGCTATATAAATTACACTTAGTTAAATCAATGCTGAAAGGAGGAGCTGAAATGTGGTACAACTTAGTTGAAAGCGAGGTCAAACCATTTCAACAGTTTGAACAAAAATTTCTACAACACTTTTGGGGAGATAATCAACAGGATAGAGTTAGGAATGACCTAAGCATGGGAAAATACAATTCAGATAGAGGAATGACGCTGGAATTATATGCTATTGAAAAGTTTACCGTAGCAAAACAATTAGATCCTCCTTTACACGATAAACAAATTATAAAATATTTGGCAGGGCATTTTAACGCAGAAGTAAAAAGATACATCACGACACAGAATATAGTGGACCAAGACACATTTATAGAATATTTACAAAGGTATAATGAGTTGGAATCTAATAATAAAGCGGAAAATAATATTAGGGATCGACGCACGAATTTTATAAGGACGCAGAGAAATAATGAGACTCGAAGTAATTATCAACGGAACAATTATGATCGTGGGAGAAATTTTAATAGGGGGAATTATAACAATTTTAATAATGATTTTAGGCGAAGTAGAAATACGGGTCAGATACCAAGGCAACAAATAGAGCGGACTAATCATGAGGGAAACAATAATAGGAAAATAAATAGGCAGGAACATAATGATCGACGGATGCAAATGAGAAATATTAATCGCACACAAACAAGGAATATTAATTGCACACAAACAGAAATAACGAGTCAGGCAGGACCTTCCACGCAAAATCAAAATTTTTAGGCACGGATGAACCAAGTAAACTTCTACAGATAAACGGATATGAACACCAACGAGAATTTATTAAACATGAAACAGAAAATAAAGTAGGAAGATTTGAAAGGAACTTTTTACCAATAGTTAATTTAAGAGTGGAAAATAGAATAGTTAGAGTATTGATTGATACTGGGGCAGAAGCATCACTTGTTGCAAAAGAATTTGTTAAACGAGAGAAATTGAGGGATAAAACGATACCCATAAAGAGGTGTAATTTGGTGGCACCAAATAATAAGAAATTTTGTATAATAAATGAAATGGTAATTCTGAGATGTGAAATAGGAGATGTGAAATGGGAAAATGATTTTATGGTTGTACCTGGACTAAAGATAGATATTATATTTGGGATGGATATTATAGATAAGTTGGGGTTGAAGATAAATGCAGAATGCAAAGAGATAGAATATAATGGGAAATATATTAAATGGTATGAAGAAGGTGATATTATAATAGATAGTGACTGCGTGAATATTAATCAGTTTAATGATGAAATAGATAATGAGAGTAATGAAAATGAAGAGATTAAATGTCCAGAAGATTTAAGAAATAGGGTGAAGATATTATTAAGAAAGTATTCAGAATTGATAGGGTCGAAATCAAGAATTGCCACAGGTTATGTGCACAAGTTGGAAGTAGTAAACACTGAACCGTTTAACACTAAATTATATCCTATTCCAGTAGCATACAGGGATAGAGTAAAGGAAGAAATAGAAGAAATGTTACGTGAAGGTATCATAGAAAGCTCCAGTACACATTTTGTGAATCCATTAGTCGTAGTGAAGAAAAGTGATGATAGCATCAGGTTATGTTTAGATGCAAGAAAGATTAATAAGAGAACAAAGCCACAATACAATTGTCCACCAACGATGGATAGCATATTAGCGAGAATAGGTAATAAGAAAATCTATAGCAAATTAGACTTAAAGAATTCATTTTGGTTGATTCCATTAGCGTGAGAATCAAGGAAATATACGGGTTTTTCAGTAGAAGAAGAATATATCAATTTAGGGTGGTCCCGTTTGGTTTGTCCTCAAGTACGGCTGCATTAGTGAAGGCTATGCAGAATATTTTGGGACCGTATGAGGAATTTTGTATCCACTATGTGGATGATGTGTTGATATTTAGCGATAGTGTAGAGCAACACTTTGTGCATTTAGATAGAATATTATTAGAGTTAAATATAGCAGGTTTAAGTTTGAATGTAAGGAAGTGCAAATTTTTTCAAGACAAAGTTAAAATTTTAAGATATAGAATAGATAACAAGGGTATAATTATAAAGCAGGGAACAAACAAATATGAGTTAAAAGGACCTAGATTCAAGAGCAATCAAGGGGAAGTTACAAATAAATTTAATTCACACCCATACAAAGGGACACAAATAAATGAGTAAATAAAATGTAAAACAAATTTAGGTATAGGCATACATAGAGTAGTAAAATAGGATACGGGTATAAGAATAGGTATAGGTATGAATAGAGTAGTAAAATAGGACATAGGTATAAGCTTAGATAAATGTAAATAGGGGAGTAATAAAGGGATAGTTAGATTTTTAAAATACAATAAAAATATAAGAATTTATAGACCAATGTGAGTTTAACTTCACGTTGGGCGCCAAAAAGGTCATTGTTCTAAAATTTTATATTTTAATTTGGGGGAATAATGCTGTGATAAGAGGTTGTTTAGGGGTGTATTGAGTCGCAAGGGTCGCGTAGTAACCATAAATTGCAATAGGAATCAGAAAACTGCATTTATTTAGCAGAAAATTAAGTAATTCGTACATTATGTAAATAGCAAGCATTTAACACCCTGTATATAGACCATAATTAGCTTTAAGAGATGCAGAAAGCATATCTTACAACACTAGAACGCGTATTTAGCAGAAAAATAGGTAATTCATACATTATGTAAATAGCAAGTATTTAACACTCTGTATATAGACCGTTATTAATTTTAAGTAATGCCAGTGAGCATACCTTTCAACAATAGAACGCGTATTCAAAGAAATGATAGTACATGTAATTAAACACGCATTGAGCAGTGTTCTAATTAGTTATAAATCAAATACAAAGATAAAAGATAAGACCTAACAAAGCTTTATGCAATTACGCTGAAATAATAAACATTTTTGATAAGAAAACGCAGTTTTCAAACACGCATAAACGAAAATAGCATTGAAGTTACATCATTTATTTTGTTCAATCATCCAAAAGGCGATATCTAAGCAAAACAACGTCTGGCAAAGATAACAAGGTGTCTATAACAAATAAACCTTACATGGAAAACCGAAAAAATTACATCAGAAACAACTTTGAAATGCAGGGAATATTAAAGACCTGGTTGGTTGAAATATCTGCAAGATTGCTTGAAAACCCAGCCCACATGTAAGTGGGAAGAGCCTATATTAACACAGAGCAATGATAAGACAAGTTAGTTCACAACTCATGCAGGGCGAAGCTGCGTCACTGCTAACCAGAAAGTCACGCGTAATTTAATATTTAATAAAATATCAAGTGTATGTTACAGTGACAGTAGTGCAACGATTACGAAGACTTGCCGTTTAACGGCTTCAAATTGGTGGTACATTTCTGAATACTTCCAATCTGTGATATAATAATTCGAATCTGTGATATAACATTTCGAACTTGTGGCACATTTCTGAATAATTCAAGTATGCGTCGATAAGAATAATTCAAATCTGGGTCAATATAATATTTCAAATCAGCGTCGACAATTATATTTTAGTACAATTCTGGTACAATTTTGAGTTGCGAGATTCAAGGCATATGAAATAAAGAAGCACGAAGTAATTTTTGGAAAACGAGGGGTGACTGTACTCAAACACTGGTTCAACGAATGAGGACAACAAAAGCGTGTTGATCCATAACCCGAACAACCTGTAGCAGGTCAGATCTATTTAATTTTAAGATATTTTTCTATTTAAATTTTAATACTGAATTTATTCAATTTATATAAAGTTGTGATGAAGTCAACAACAAACATTGCATACGTTAAACTTACGTAATGTATTATAAAGGGGTCTAGAACGTTCCAGGTTTCTTTGGCAAAAAAAGTAGTTTTTGGTGACTTTAGATTGAATTCAAAGCATATAAATTTTGGGATAAATAATACATATGATATTGATTGTTGAGTAGTGTATTTCAAGAATATTTCTTTTCATTATATGAAATTAATTAACTTCGTTTTATCAATTCAAACAAATAGGTAATAATAAAGGGGTGGAGAAGAGAAAAATTGATCATCGTAACGTTGTGCACTGTGTAGATTAAAAAGGGCTAGCCGTGGCATAATAGTAAAATTAGTAAGATTAAAGTTGGTTTCAAAACACAGAGCAGTGAAGTTATGAAAAACGTCATTACACCGAGTGCGGCGTTATCATATCAATATATATAGTTAATAAGATGAAATAATAACTTAGACTTTTATGCAAAGTCCAAATGATCATTTCAAATCGAGCTAGTAATTGAAAGATGGAAAATATAAGGTCTTGGACAGGACTTGAACCTGTATCCTGGTTTTGCCGGAACCATGCGTTTACCAATTACGCCACCGAGATCGATGACGACAATTGGGAAATTTACAAATTTAAATTGTGTACACAACTATACATAAACATAACTTTCAATTACGTTTGGCATTTTTGTCAATCATATCTGACATTGTCAAGTTTTGACTTATGTCAGTTATAGACAGGAAGCGACACTCAAAATTACGGCTATAAGCCAAGCATTAAATATTATTGAAAAAAACCCCAAACAATTCCACCATTAAATAGGAGTAAATCGACTATTTTACATAAAGTCAATAGCGCGCACACTGTATATAAATCATAAACAATATAATTCATAACAAAGAAGCTCATTATTCAATAATCAGATACTATTTAGCAAAAATAATAATGCGTACTATAATACGTTCTAAGTTAAATATAAAATCCAGAACTGGAAAGAAACGAGCAAAAATAAGGTTTTAAATGCATTAAGTTTCATCAAAATAAACACGTAATCGGTGAAGATAAACAACCTGGCATACTAGCTATTTAATAATATCATTAAATATATCAACGCATAAAAAAGTCAATGCGTTCAAATACGTCACAATAGGAATATGAATACGTGACCAAACACAATGTATTTCCATAAAATTCAACATATTTAGAGTAACAAGCAATAAATAACAGGCGGTCCGTGATATGGTAAAGTTTAGACTATAGTCGACGACTAACATAAAGACGTGACAAAAACGCAGTAAAAATTTGGACTTTCTATGAAATATGCCACACAAAATTGAACGTCTACGTGTGCAATGAAGCGTCTGACCAAGAATCGGAACAGGGAATTTCTAGAAAGACCGAGTTCTGCAGAGATAAGCGCAAGGTATGACGCCTTTATTAACAAGCACACGAACACCAATAGGAAAAATAAATAGGAGAAGTCTATAAATACTATGAGGGCCTCATAAACATTCAGTATCTTTTCGACCAAGGCACTAACTACGTCAATTGAAAGTAAAATATTACGTAAAAGTGTACTTAGTGTAAATTAATAATTTATTTAAATAGTGAAAATTAAAAGTGCTAATTTATACAACAAGAACTAGCCGTTTTGATCTTAAAACGTAAGGTAAACTATTAATTGAATTTAATTCTAATATCGAAGCATTTAGGGCTCTGAATGTACTTCTAAATAAACGTCTGAATGTACCTCCAAATATACTTCTAAATAAACGTCTGAATATACGTCTAAATAAATGTCTAAACAAACTTCAAAAATATTCTAAAAATACTTCTAAATAAGCTTACAAGGAAACAAAATAAATGTCAAGATACTCAAATTAAACTACAAGTAAACTCCAAGTCATTCCAAAATACGAAGGGAGAATTCGAGCAACAATTAATCATTCTGATGGTTAAGTGAAGAAACTACGCTAACAAGTCAAGCTGTAACAATCCAGGGGTGCTGACCATCGATATTCAGAGGCAGTTCCTAGAACCAAATAGGAAAAACACAGGTCAGAGATTTTATTCATTATTAGTATAAGACTTTTTCAATTTTTAACATTTAGTATTTGCTATATCAAATATCTGTAAGGGTCATCAAAAATCATTTGAGAATTTGAAAAATAGGGAGAAGATCGTTTTGAACGTTCAAAAGGTATTTAAAAGTAATTACAGTGGCATTTTTGCTGGCTTTCAGGGAACATACATTTTGGTGGAATCAGATAAATATCAATATTTTTGAATATTAAACAAATTGGTAAGTTATTGACATAAAGGTGTACATATTATCGATTATTATATTGTATATTTTTTGATTGCTTTATTTTTATTTACATTATTTTAACAAATAGGTATTAGAAAGAAAAAGGGTTAAACAACCTTTATTGTTGTGACGTAGGACACTGTGTTTAATAGATTGAGCTAGCCGAGGCATACAGATTCAAGAAATTATAGGATTTACAGACGCAGAGGAAAGAGGCCGATTACGAACATAACAGTAAGGTTTTAAAAGGCGACGGCAATGTTAGGGGCTGTGACATAGCAAGGTTGTATAACGAAATAATCGTGGGCAGAGATTACAGCAAAATTAATACGACATCCAATCGTGGGGCTGAGATGACAGCAATTAAAATATCGTACCAACGTTAGGGGCTATTCACAGCAAATAAATATAACCAACTAGAAGCTATTTTACAGCAATTTATAGGCCACCCAACGTAGGGCCGAATTCACGACAATTTATAGGACACCCATCTAGTGGCATATTTCACAGCAATTTATATATATATATATATATTGTCGTGGAAACTATAGGTTAAGAAGGATAGATAAGTCTAGATAATAAATTTTTAACGACTGTGTATATAGGAAATAAGAACAATTTATTTACGCGCCAAATTAATCGGTTTAGATAGTGAAAACGGACGGATAATAAGATATTTTTGTATTTCTAAATTGGAATGTAAAATTGCATAAGGTGTAGAAGCTTTAGAGTACATGAAAACCCAAGGATACGCATAATTAGTTTTAATATTTTAAATCAAGCGCATCGGATAAGAAACGGAGCTTTTGGGTATAGAAAATCAATAATTTAAACGCATATTTCCATTTAACTAAACTAAACGTTTGTTATACAAATCCTAAGAAACTCTAAAACTCGGAATTATAATTTTAAACGGATAGTTTACTTGAAAGAAACGCCTGATAGTTAAATGTCAAGTTCAAAGAACTGAAATGAACGTTGGCACAAAATTATATAGAATTGAATGTAACGGTCGATGTAACAAGCTGCTAAAATAGCAAATGCTTTGAAGACAAAGTGAAATGAAATATCCATAATGTAAAACAGACAGAAAACACGTATAATAAAACGTTGGTTAAAATACTCGTCTAAAATACGCAGTAGATTTGGAGGTCAACCACAATATCGATTTTCTGTAGCTTGAGTGGGATTCTAAAAAAGACAGTAAATATGGGTGAAACAAAGTAAAGTAGCTAGGGGTTGGACGTTAAAAACGGAGGAAAGCAATATAATTGGTCGAATGCTAGAAATTTTGAGAAGCTCGAGACGGTTAGATGTTGTTGAGCAAATTTCAATGTAAAAACACGGTAAACTTGTAATTTTCGGAAGTAGAAGTTCGTTACGTACAAAATTTGTAAAATCTGTTTTGAAAAATAAGCTTTTCGATGGAAATAGGGTCCGTGAGGGGTGTACAAAAGCATATAAATACACTGGGAGAGGTACTAAAGCTCTCTTATCTCTTACTTACTTGCTATTACGTGCTCTTACTTTGTACTGATTCTCGCTTACTCGTTGACTTATAATACAACATCCTATTTAAAAGTGTGTAAAACGCTGATAGTAACGTACTGGTAATGTGTTAAAAGTGTGATTTGTACAAGTGGGTGCTGGCTTATAAAAGGTGCTGTTACTACACGCTACGATCTAATGATAAGATGGTACTTGGGTAAGCGAATCGAGAAGTTCGAAACAAGTATGGGTGAAGTGTAGTGATTATAGAAGGTTAAGCTTGGTCGAGACAATTATCCGGGTAGAAATACTAAAGGTGGTTGCAGAGATTAGGATAACGAGTGGAAATGAGTTGGATCCAGGTATAATAACAAAGTGTATGGCCACAACGACGAGGGTTTTGGAACACATCTTCAGAGGTAACAAAGGAAGAAGCTTACTCGAGGTAAAAAACAATAATTTCTTGCTTTTGCTTGAACATTTGTGCTGGTATTTTGTGTTTGAGTGTTTTGACTTATTGGGGGTGTATTTTATTACCATAAAACTCATTTGAAGGGGTATATGTAAAGGACAATTGATATTGATTATTTAAAAATGTTTATTAATGACATAAAAATGTTGTTGTAAGGAGTAAATGGGTCTTTAGCTTTATTTTAAACAAAAATGCGATGTTTAAAAGCATTTAGAGTAACTGGGTTATACTGAGCTCAACATAGACTACAATAAAAATCAATTTAGGGTTGCACGACGGGCCCATCTACTCGTCTAAAATAAAATTGTTGAAATATATAAAATCACGAAATTTTAAAAGATTTAAGGATTGAGATGGCAACATTTTAGGAAACTGTATATACAAATGTGGGAATATTTTCGTGCTAATGAAAACTTGTTAATATGTGAAAATAAAAATATTATATGTCTTGTTGCATTATTTGAGTGGTAATTTCATTTGACTGTATTTGTGAGAAAAGAACGACCTTAGGATGGTAGGTAACCAAGAAGAAGCAGATTTTAGAGCCAGCCAGGGTGTGCAGAAATAAGGAGGCGTTCCAGAGGTATTTGTTTTTTATTATTAAATTTTCAGAAAATTTTTATGACGGCCCAACGACACTAGGGCTCGATTGGTCTTTAGAGGAATCCACTGCACTTTTATGGCGCCCAATTCGTGGGGCGAGAATTGGTTTAGAGGGATCCACAGCAATTTTATGTTGGCCCAAGCGTAGGGCTCAAATTGGTCATTAGAGGAATCCACTGCAATATATATATATATATATATATATATATATATATATAACTTTACACTTTAATGACCTTTATATGTACTATTTAGATGTTATAAATTTATTGGGATGTTTTTGGTATGTTTTTGGTCAAAATAAATAGCAATTTAAAATATTTTGTTATATTTCTTAACGTTTCAGCAACACATTTTTGCCATAATCATAAGTCTATAAAATAAAAGAGATTTAGTCAATCAATTACAAACATGACAACGTACATTAACTGTTGTTCATAAATATATAATTATTTAGTTAATGAGTGACACTACTTCATTTAATTGAAAGTAGTATAACACAATAAATTGATATAAAACTGCTAGATCTTGGTTGATAAATTGGCATAATCAGTGACATATGACTAACATAGATGTTTTAAGATAATAATAAAAAGATCAGTAATATTATTGATTATAAAAACGAGAATATACGATACTTAAATTTTTCCAAATCTTGTTTGTTATTCATAGAGGTGGTGTCTTTCAGTATGTGGAAAGATTCCAAGAACAAGTGCTCTTTATAATTGACTTCGGTTTCTATGATCTTAATTTGGTTATACTCCGGGACAGTTTTAAAAACATTGCTTGTACAACTTGATTATTTTGTAATGTTTTGTTGCAAGCATCTATCAAGATTATATCATATAACAGCGGAAGAATATCAAATCACAGGTAATGCGTTTTTTAACTATAAGTAAAATTAAACCTAATTTTTTAAAACTGTCAAGACAAAATTGAAATATTCTTTAAAAGTTTAATATTGTTTTTATCGTGTTGTGTTTGAGTTTGTGAGTGATACAATTCCACGTACCAGCCGTTGTTAGAGCAGAAGAAAGTTCAAACGCAGTTGTTGGAGTAAGGCTTTACAACAATTTCTGCTAGATCAGTTGAAGATCACATTATAACGGGTAAGTTAATTTATGTGTATCATTCACAAGTCGCTACCTATATAAAGTCCATTTCATATTGGCACAGGGTCATAGACCCAAGCATAAATTTTTGATCTTTCGAAGCCGGGATTTTTGTTTAGTTTTATCACATTCTGGGTGGTACAATTAAGCAAGGTCTTGCAAACCATTGTTCTTAGTGTTTTTGAATTGAATTTAAATCGCACAGTTTATGCTTTGCAGCTTATTGATGCATTGCTGGTACAATTTATTATTTCCCGCTTTAAAATAGATTGTTGCTCTGTATTCAAATATACATTAATAGATTTATTAGCTTATGTAACATTCCTTTTGGGTAACCATTGTTTAAAAAGTGTCTATGAATATTTTCTTGTTTTTCTTGATGAACGGAGGATCTGATATATTCTCTATGCGATAACGTAGGGCCTTCACAGTGTTGACTTTATCTTGTATAGAATGATTGGAATGATAATTCAAATACCTGCCAGAATTAGTTGGTTTGGTGTACCAATCAAAAATTAGGCGATTTTCTGAGTCTCCTATGACAAGAACATCAAGAAAAAGTAATTTACTAGCAACTTCCATTTCATAAGTGAACTTAAGATGTTCCTTAAAATCATTGAATGTTGTAACAGATTGGTCAACATATTGAGCTGGTAACGAGCAAATAATGTCATCGACATACTTGACTAAAAATGACATCTCATAAGGTAGTCTAGGTAAAACGATAGACAGTAGGTTATCCATAATAATTTGAGCGATTATAGGTGACAAAGGTGACCCCAATGGATATGACATATAGAAAGCTTCCTTACATACAAACGCTATTTCTGTTGTTGGTAAGATTACTTAAACAACCTAAGGTGGCTAACGTGTACGAATATAAACATTCCATCCAAAGTTTATTCACTAAGTTAAAGAATCATACTCCAAAACTATTAAAGAGTAACATCGTCTACAAGATCACTCGTAGCTGTAATAATAGTTACATTGGACAGACGAATCAATGGCTAAAATATCGTTTAACCTAGCACAGGAGTGACTGTTGAAAAAACTCTGCTAAATGTGCATTGTCTTCACGTTTCTTCAACTAAACATACACCGCTATTTGATGATACCATCATTTTGGACAATGAACCCTAGTATAAAACTAAATTGTTTATTGAGTTTTTTTATATCAACAAAGAAATCAATCCTATTAATAACAAAATGGATGTTGATAAAGTACATAATGTTTACTCCGCTCTATATAATAATATTTTCAAACATCGTTAAAGGAGTTAATATTCATTCTAGTGTAACTGCCGTCACTTTTTGAAACATTCTCCTGTCAACTTCCAATAATTTCGATGTGCCCTTATGGCACATTTTAATTTTATAAATTGGCCCACATTTATTATGTAAATCTTTTAGATTTTCTTAGATAAATTTTACAAATTCAGTCAGATCATAGTAAGTAATCAACGTCTTAGTATGTATTTTTGCTAATATTGTTTTTTACCAAAACGTTAAATATTCATTAAAACTTCTCAATTAATAATATATATATATATATATATATATATATATATATATATAGGATGTTCCAAAAGTCATGGTCCAAACAAAGGAGCGTAATAGGGGAGATCATTTCCTATGTTGTTATTCAATTGTTGATGGTTTCAAAGTTACAACAGTTTTTGTCTTTTTTGGGAAAATCATGCAGATCGTCTACTGTTGATTGGTAATAGAAAAATTCTGAATGCATCTTTATAATCCTTTTTGTGTTTGGGAGAGTAACGTCTCACCTTTATTACTTGACAGGTTTTGCAAACAACTACAAGGTTGATCAAAAGAAACAGACAGTTTTTAGTAGTATTTCAGATTCTTCAAAAAAAATTACAGTTGTTTAACTCAAAAATACTCAAATACACATTTCTATCGAAAAGTGCACACCTATTCAGAAAACTTCTTTGATGTATTCTCTTTCCAAAAAGGTAAAACTTGTAGATATAAGTTGAACAACTAGGTTGTAACATAAATTTTCTATAAATTTGTTCATTGACTTTAGCGCAGTGCATCTGTTATTTTAGTCTTTATTTAACAACATTTATATAATTCATTCAGTCATTATAGTATATTTAATAACCAATAAACTCCCAAAGCACACTTTAATTTTAATTACAATTAAAATCTACTACTTACTACATATTCCTTACTGATAACATTTATATATACAAACTTGTTAACGTGTTCCTACATTTCAAAGTATCTAAGATTTCAAATTGTTCCGACGATTGGCGATCGTTTGTTACTTTTCGTTTCTTAGTTGAACTGGAAGGTCGCTTGGTGTTGAAAACATTCAACATGTGCAGGAAAGTCAAGTTTTCCTGGCGAAGACGTCGTAAAAGACGGACAGAATGTTAAAAGTTGTCCAAGACAACTAAAGTAGAAATGTAGTGTACAAATCCCTTGGCAAACGTGCAACTCTGAAACTCTGAAACTTTTAAAACTTTGAAAACTTCCAAAACTTCGATAACTCTGGAAATGTGGATGCTCTTGTAATAATTTTGATGTAATTTCGCGTAATTTCGATGCAGTCTTGGATCGACGAAAATATTTTATTTGGTTTGATTTAATTAAATTTATGGAACTCGTTTAGAAGGAAAATGAGTAAGCAACTTTGATCCACACGTGGCCGACGTCGCTATGCAGTCGGCGTGTTCTACTGATGCACATGTCGTTTGAAGGTTACAGGTCATTGCCGCTATCGGTAAGAAAGTATTAGTTTCTAAAATAATGCTAACGTTACAAAGTCCATTACGTAAATTTTGCATGTAATGATTTCCTATTGAAGCTTGCTTTACTTCAGGTTGCTGTATGCAATTTATTATGACTTGTATAAATAATTTTGTTAATTAATTTTCAAAAGATCATTTTGTAAAGTATAAAGTACAATGAGTACTATAACCTTTTCTAATTAATAGTGTGTTCAACTAAAGATATCATATCTCACCGATTGTACAGGTGTAGACATACTTCGTCACAGTTATCTTGTTTATGACAAATTAAAATACTAATATGTTAATTTATAAGACCTGAGTCCTATATGATGAAAATTGGAACTTAAAGTAATCTGTCAATTTTTGATATTTGCCAAAAGTTAAATAAGAAATATTTAAACATTGTGAGGTCGAGTAGCGCTACAGTGACTACCTAATAAAAAAAACAATGTCCATAATTAAATATCTGATTTAAAAATTACTTTCATAAGAATTGAATTTTATTAAGTACTCTTATTTATTATGATGTTATTTACTTTTCTTAAAAGAGAATACAGAATTATTTTTTTTGGACTTCAGTTCATTTTTCAGTAATATTAAATTTTCCAAATTTTGTTCTGTATTTACAAGGTAAACTTATCCGAAAGAGCATCACGATAGTAGAAACCAATTGAACTTAATTTAAAGATTACATATTCATACTGATTCGTAATATATATGGGGTGCCTATGTTGGTAGAAATTATGTTTCAGAGTCACCCCACTCATCGTTAGATCCTTGAAGAAAACGATCAGATGTAAGTATGATATGTGTGACAATCAAACTTTGTATTTAAAGTGGTTTGTGATAATATAGGTTTCCAAATTTTCCTTTAAGCAAATTTATTTAGTCAGTTGCTTTATAAAAAATTTAGGTGGCGCCCTTATTTTGTTTCTTTCAACTTAAATATACCCACTGACCCAATCTCATGCGACCGCGGGCCAAAAACCCAGTTAGCTAAATGTCTTAAGAGCGTTCTTTTACTATAAGCCAATTTCCACCCAAACCTTACCCTGGGCTTGACACAGTTACATAAGAATTCTCGATAGGTAATATTAATCTACCACGATTTTATTGTGGAATAGATTGATAGAAAAAATATAGATAATAAAGTAAATTTTTAAATTTAGTTTTAAAAACGGCACCATTATTAGATCAATTCATTAATGTCTAACATACATCTTGTATTAAATATTAGCTTGTTATTTGTTTTGCAAACTATTCCGAATCAACCACAAACAATGAACTGTCATTAAAACAAATTCCTCACTCTTGTGCACTAATTTTACCTGAGTTTCACACTAGGCATGCCATACATTCAGCACACAGTCCCACAAACCACGTTTGTGCTTTTCTTCTGTTTACAACTACAAAATTCTCTTAATTTTGTTTTAATCACAAGTTAAAATTGACTTTGCAAACGCTTAATGACAATGCCATTGCATTATGATAAATTCCTCACCCTGATGAAGGGCACCGAATATCATATTAATTACGGTGTGCATTCCTCACACAGTTCGGGGTATTATCAATTCAGTCAACTGTGTACCGTCTTCAGTTACAGAAGTACTTTTAAGTCGTGTACTTGTTCGAGCTATTTCTTAATTTTGTTGATAGTTTTCCTTTTATTGTTGTTTGCAGTTTATTGTTAATCTTGTTTTTATTGTAATTTTACATTCACAAAATGCTCTATACTAATCGTGAATATGCTGAAATGCATTTTGTTTATGGACTCTGCAATGGTAATGGTTGAAAAGCAGTAACGGAATACAGGGTTTGTTATCCCAACCGTGCATGGTTACCCGATCACAGGGTGTTTGAAACAGTGCATCACGCATAATTTAGGGTGAAAGACCTGGTGTTTTACGTCATCGCAAAGAAAAATCCAGAATTGAAAAAGAAGATAAAGTAGTGGCAATGGTGTTAAAAGTTCCTGCAACAAGCGTTACAGTTATTGCCAGATAATCCAAAATTGCACAAACTACAGTATATCGAATGTTGTGCAGGAACAACTTGTATTCTTACTAGGTTCAGCATGTGCAAGCTCTTTTGCCTGTGGATAATTCAAAGAGAGTGACAATTTGCAAAGAAATGCTCCACAGACACTGTAAAGATCAACGTTCTTTGAAAGAATCTTGTGGACTGATGAATCGTACATTCAACAAGTAGCCATATTTAATCTTCATAATTTACACTCGTGGACAAGTGAAAACCCAAGATCTATCTATATGGTAGGATTACTTTCAACATTGATTCGGTGTTAATTTGTGGGCAGGTATATTTGCTGGAGCATTGGTCGAACCATTTGAATTACGAGCCAAACTTAATGTGCAACATATCTTCAATTTCTTCAGCATGAATTGACAGATATGCTGGACGATGCGCCTCTAGACCTTAGGCAAGCAATGTAGTTGCAACACGACGGCACTCCAGCACACAATGCTCAAGATGTAAGGCGTCACTAAAATATTGAATCTCTAAATTGCTGGATGGGGGCAAGGAGGCACTATCCACTGGCCACCATAATCACCATACCTTAATCCACTAGATGATTTTCTATGGGAATACCTTAAGATAATTATCTACGAAATGGAAATATGAAACGAACAGGATCTCTGAGCAAGAATATGTGAAGCTGTTGAAACAGTAAGAGCAGATGGTCATGCTTTCCGATTTTTAAAACGTAACTTTTTGAGAAGATGTAGTTTGTGCTTTAGGACAGGTGGTAAAGCATTAGAGCATTTGTTGTAAATATATGTTTTAACTTTGCAACCGCATACTTGACTAATGTTGTAATTTAGCTTATTTTTGAATTTCGGTGCAGTTTCTAAGACTACATCCAAAAATTTACCTAGTTATTGTTCAATTTATATCTACAAGTTGTACCTTTTTGGAAAGAGTATACATCAAAGGAGTTTTCTGAATAGGTGTGCACTTTCCGATAATAATAGTTTATTTGAGTATTTTTGAGTTAAACAACTATAATTTTTTTGAAGAATCTGAAATACTACCAAAAACTATAGGTTTCTTTTGATTAACCTTGTAGTTGTTTGCGAAACCTGTCATGTAATAAAGGTGTGACATTCCTCTCCCAAACACAAAAAGGATTATAAAGATACATTCAGAAATTATCTTTTACCAATCAATAGTAGGCGGATCTACATGATTTTCCCAAAAAAGACAAAAATTGTTGTACTTTGAAACCAACAATTGGATAACGACATGTATGGTCATTTGGAAAGGAAATGATCTCCCCTATTACACTTCTTCGTTTGGACTATGACTTTTGGAACACTCTGTATATATATTTTTTATACATATATATATATATATATATATATATATATATATATTGTTGTGAAATGGGCCTTTGGTCACGGGAACTGGTACTTTCTGCTGATCATTCAAGCCCCACAGATTGGGCCGTCCAGATTGCTGTGATTCTCTTCTGATAATCGCCTCTTTACTCTCTCCGCCTCGGCTGCTCACCTAGTTAAAACTTTCATCCTCATTCATAAAAAAAAACAAACACATTCCTACCACAAACATCAACGTTAACTCTATTTACATCAATATTCATAATACATTAAAATTTCAAAATTAAATTTCAGCATAAATTTCAGCATCATAAAATTTCAAGTTAAAATTTGTCATCATTTTAATTTGCATCCAGAATTAGAGTCCTTGTAGGATGCATACTAATTAAGTTAACAATATGTGCGAACCTAAGTCTGAATAAAAGGGAGCCTCTCCCACCCCTTTACGTTAATTTAACAGGTTAGTCTAATTGAGCTCAAAGACAGACCCAAGTTTTCATCATAATCAAAAACATAAACCTGATAAATACTCCTTTCTACTTATACAAGAATATTTTACCTTAAAACTAAAAATTTGTTGTTTATACAAATTTACTACTGTCCATTTTTTATCAAACAAATTATAAAGATATTCAACACACACCAAAACATCTAAGATCGGACAAAATGCATAATTTACCTGAAGGTTACTGCACTCGTGGCTTCAATGTACATCGGACTTGCACATTCCACCATTCCAGCTGGTTTATGTTTACGGCTTCAGATTCTGACCGCTTTTAAAATTTTTCTTACACAACTATTCATCTAAATTGTTTCAGGGTGCATATCTAAATCTTGTTTTGTGGATCCAATCACGTTTACGAATAACACTTGATTACTCACTCCCGAAAAATAGCAAAGAAATTCATAATTCTTTCACGCTATACCCAAAACTGCCTACTTTTATTTATTTATTTATCGTTACTAATTTGGATAATTGGTACAGTAATACTCGCAAATATAACTAGACTTTATTACCTTGTATCTTCTCTAAGTGCACTAATAACTTTTATTGTAGCACGTAATCACCACGTATTCTACTTAAAGTATCGAATAATCAAAAAAATAAAGAGCAAAACTGTTTAAAGTATTGAATAAAATCAAAAATCTAGAAACGCGAAACTCCTATTAACACGGGTTTATATAATGGCCCGCTTGCAAGTCGTATTTGTCCCGCAACGGACAATTTTTAGAATTTCGCATTCTCTTTTCCCTTTCGACGGCTCGGCACAGCGATTCTACTAAATTTGCACACGTCCAAGTTGAAAATCTAAGAAATTTCTACACGGCTCGCAACACGTCCGAGAACAACTAATTAATTTTACACACCAACTGCTATGCTTTCCCCTCTCATGTTTGCATCTTATTTCAACCAATCGTAGCCCTAGTGAAGCTTCACAAATCACGCCTTTATTATCAGTGTCTCTGCTTTACGCGTTTTATCCATCCCTTTCTACCCGGGTCTGAGTGGTACAAATCGATATTCTTTACTATCTGCTATCTAAATCCACGTGGATTCCTACTTGAGTAAAATAACCACTCATCTAGCATTTCCTGCTAAAACATCCGACCGTTTCCAATATACGTAGAAGCTGCATGTTTATCTATTCAAATTTATTAGAATTTGACATTTAAAAGTTTGCAGGTGTGTGCTCCTAATGAACGTTTTAATATAATTCTCCGAGCTTTGTTTCATGGTATTTTAACCTTCCTTTTAGCTGTTTGTTACCAACCTTGGATTTTCACAGGCTTTTATGCTTATTATATATTACTAATGGTTCAGTTAACTCCAATTAAAATAATAATGAATGGCATTGACTTCTACCCTTTAATTTTTAGCGAATACCAATTAAATATTAATTATTATTTGTACACTTTGTTTAATACCCGTTACTTAAAAATTGAATTAATTAATATAAATTTCGCACGTAATTTCTATTTGTTTCTTTATACAGGGTGATTAAAATTATTTGATGTCGTTAATTAATTTTCTACCCTGGTCTAAATTTGAGTAATATATATATAATAAAAGCAACGTCAAATTAAAAAAAGTAATATGAAGTAATGTAGAGATTAATAGATAATGATATTAATAACTAAAGTATACACGTAGTTAAGATGTAGAACAATCGAGAATAAAGAATGCCAGGATGTCAGACGCCCTCAGAGTTCTAGCGTAACTTATCATTGTGGGTTTTGTGTAATCACAGTAGTTAAAGTAGAATTCTAAGAAGCTTTATTTGACAAACATGACAATCAATGCTAACGCTACAATTATTCCTGGACAACTGTACATAAAATATGTAAATTTTTAAGTTATTATCCTTTGCTTTTCTTGCAAGTTATCTTCCTTTTAAGATCTATTTTATACAATTAACACCAGAATATTAAAGCAGTTTTTTGATTTAACAATCAATATTAAAGTTACTCTAGATAAAATTGTTGAGGATGTGATTGTGTTATCTGGTGTTATCTTAATTCTCTACATCGCACTATCTTTAATATACAAAGTTGTGCAATTGTATATAATAGTGTAATGAAATTGAAATATTATTGTTACTTGCTAGTCTTCAAAAATTTATCAATAAATCTCTGGTAGACAACTGATTTCCTTATCTACAATTAATAATGCTGTGTTGCTGAATTTTAACCATTTCTAGAGTCCTTCTGTCTTTAGAATCCAGGCTGCTTTCTAGTTAAACGTATAACCTGCTAGCTTATATAATTTTTTAGCACACACTCACATGCGCCCACATGCATGTATGCACCCCCCCCCCATATGTGTATATATATATATATATATATATATATATATTAATCTTCTGGTTTCTGCAGATGTTTGCTTCATAAATTTTCCAGGTATTATTCCGCATAGCTGGCTGGTTCTGAAGTAAACTGCTGTCAATCAGGTGATGTTTTGCCAAAATCACATCTACCATATTCAGGCTCCATAGAGTGAAAAGTGAACGAAGAAGTGTTCCTTTGTTCTACTTATATACTAGTTAGAGGACATGCTCTGTTGCACTTGCTTGATTTTTGGTGCAGCTCTTTGTCATTGGTCCTGGTGTGTTGTGTAATTGACCTGCATGACTGATTTAATAAAATATTCCTTTCTGATTGTATAACGATATAAAGACTAGTAATTGCTGATTTCCATACCTGCGGTAGTCTTTGGGAATTATCCCTTGTGTTGCAACTATGTGGGCGTTTTTCTATTTCAATGGCTTTCGAATTATTCTTGAGGTGTAGTGTTCAATCTTAGTTGGCAAGATAACTCATCATCTATATTGGAACAATAAATTAATTGTTGTTGCACTCCATAAAGATATTCATTAACTATCTATCAATGATCTAATGTTTAAATACTGATATTCAAATCTTGATTGTTAAATCTTGAATGAATCGCTCTCATTAAATTTCCACCTTTTATATAAACACGTTCTCAATATGTCATCGTTCTCGAATTTCGATTAGTTTGTGGAAGTATGAGTCATCCTCATGATGTAACATTTACAACAATTTCGCATGTTCTTATCTCTAATAACCCATCAGTTTACATGTTTACAATTTATTGCTATTATAAAATTTCTTACCTTTTATTAATGAATGAAGCTAATAGTTGATTATCTCACTCATTATGATAAATTTTACAAGCTTCTGTAATAATTATAGCCATTAAAACTTGTTATTTTATCTGGTTTTATAGTCTTTCCTGGTGTTAGCGTGTTCCGTGAAATGGACCGTTCATTTATATTGCTTGTTTACATAAATATAATGGTTTTTCAAACCATCCCAAAAATGGCTTCTTTGAAAGTAAACTACTTCGCATTAAAAATTCGCAATTGTGTTATAACATTATGAATTAAACAGCGTATATTAGCTGATATTTCTAAAGAGGAAGAATGCATTATTGAATTTACATTTTAGAAGAGTACGGATTTTTATATTTTCGTCAGCTAGAACTTGTTGTAAGATTGAACTTTGTTCTTTTTAAATAATATATTACAACAATCTATGTACTTAGAGCATGTTATTTCGCATGGAGTTTCACTTAGGTGTTATAAAAGCGAATATAGCTATACAAATCAAGCTTATATTTGCATAGCCATTAACAAAACAAAAACTTGTTTGTCTCACAAGGGGAAAAACATCAATTGACTGGTTTTGGCCTTTTGGGCCCCATCAGAACGGAATAGTTTCTAATAAAATCTTTATGAAGCAATCTAAACTATTACTTCGAATTCTGCTCTTAAATTGCGATCAGATGGGGCATAATTCTCCTAGTTGTTCTCGGCCCCAAGTCTTGCACTGCTACGGGTGCGACTGTCCACGGCATTGTGAGATCCCATCAAACCCTTGGTAGGGTTTTCGGACCGAGACAAAACCCCTACTTTGTTCTTAGTCACTGATTCTTCCTTCCAGCGTCTGAACACTCAATCCCTTTCCGTTTTAGATTTTTATGTGCTAATGTTAGAGGCAACAAATGCCCATATCGGTCCGTCTAAAGTTTGAACTTTCTTTCACTGGACTTCTGGACCCCGGAGCCACGTGTAACAATTTTGGTGATCCCGGTTGGAAACGTTATTACATCTCTACGTCTCTACATCTTATGCTTCACACTTACTCTTCCTCTTTCTGTAGCCCAGCTGACAACTCCAAATGTCGTATCTTAGGTTTCGTTTCCATTCCCATTACTCTCCCAAATTCCGTCAATACTTTAGGTGTCCTTATCGTTCCTGATGTTTCTCATTAACTGATTCTGGGTATCGAGTTTAGGAAGTCGGTACAATGTGTCCCAAATTTTCACGATGGCCAATTGACCTTTGCCCCCTTCCTCATTTGCCATCGCTACTCCAATCCTGCCCACCATGTGTCTGATCTTACTTCTGCCCAACATCATCAGTTAGATTCCCTTATTTATTCTGTCTTCGGGCCTTGGTTGTACCTCCTTAGTTCAGCACCATATCCATACATCTGCAGAACCAATTAAACAACAATACTATCCTTTTCCCCCTCCTATCCTTAAAATAGCCCATTTGAACTCGGCGAGATGTTCCGTCTCGGAGTTGTCAAACCTTCCACTAGTTCCTGTTCTAGTCCGATTGTCCTAATAAAAAAAAAATGATTCCTATAGGTTCTACATTGACTTCCGCAAAGTTAACTAAGTCACCCAAAAAAAAAAACCATCTCTTTACATCTCCACGATCCTAGACCGTCTCCGTGATGCTCGTTTCTTCTCTTCCCTCGATATTCGCTCCATCTACTGGCAAATTACTCTCGTTCGCCAATCCAAACCTATCACTGCATTCACCATCCCTCATCGTGGTCTATTCCAACTTTACTGCCTCCCATTCGGACTCTACAACTCTTCCGCTACCTTCCAACGCCTTATTGACCAAGCCATCGATCCTGACCTGGAATCTTTCTGCTTCGCTCATCTTTACAATATCGTCATAGTCACCTCTTCTTTCGATGAACATCGCAGCATCCTCAATCTAGTTCTTGTCGTCTCTTTTCCGCCGGTCTTTCCCTCGTAAAGATAAATGTCATTTCTGCCTTTCTGAACTCCGCTATTCCGGTTACGTCGTTACCCGAAATGGTCTCCTTGTTGATCCCGACAAACTTTCCGCTATCCTTAAGATCCCTCCTACCTCCTCCATTACCAAAGTCCGTCACCTGATTGGCATGGCCAGTTAGTACCAGTACTTCATTCCAAATTCTGCCACCCTCACTGCTCCGCTTTCTAACCTCATCCGCAAGGATACCCTTTTCTCTTGGACACCTGATTGTCAATCTGCGTACCTTTCCCTTACGCAACACTTAGTTTCTGCCACCATCCTTGCCTGTCTTGACTTTACCCTTCACCATCCAAACTGACGCCTCCCACTTCGGTTTGTGTACCGTCCTATCCCGACCGCGACAAGGTCGTCAGCTATATCAGTCGTTCGCTTTCCATGCCTGAGCGCAACTACTTAGTTACTGAGAAAAAGTGCCTAGGAGTCGTGTGAGCGATTGAAAAGTTCCGTCCTTACATCAAGAATACCCACTTTTCCGTCATTAACGATCATCATTCTCTCCTTTGGCTCAATGAACTCCTAAGTCCTTCTGGTCGCCTGGCCCGCTGGTCCCTTAGCCTCTAACAATATGACTTTTGCATTATTCACCGTAAAGGCAAAGATCATGTTGTTCCTGATGCTCTATCTCGTTTTGTCATGTCAAGGACCTTAAACCTGTTTATCCTGCCAATCCTAATGTTCTTGACCCTGCTTCGTTTTCTTGCTGGTGACGCAAATGTTTTACGCTCTATTCCTAATCCTTGTACCCCAGATTGTTATGCCGATTTTACTCTTCTTAAGATTTGATTTTTGGACTTTACGATTGTTTATTTACTTTCTTTTTTCATTCTTTTCTTTCACCTCACCTCATGTGGGTCCAGATTAGTGTAGTCCCATGCTACAACCTGTTTGTCGTGCGACTAAAGCGGCCCAACACGTACACACACCCCACACACATACACACATGCACACACACACACACACACACACCCACAAACACATCTACACATATCCATTCGTAACTACACTCGGTTTCGGTTTTGTTTTCTTTTTGTGTTGTTTGTTGGGGGTTTTTGTATTTTAATTTTGCTTATCCATTCCTTTTGGTCCACTTTCTTTTCCCTTTCATTTAGCTGGTTTTTCTTACTATTAGTCCTCATTTTGACTTAATTAAATTTTTCGATCCACTTCCTGTGGTATGCATTTTCTAGACATTTTTTTCTTCGGAAACCACGACTTAGTCAACTTTTTGGCCTAGTTAGCAATTCTTTTCTTCGGTTGTTCGTTTAATATAATTCCTGTTACCACAACGTGAAGTACCTCCATTTTTCTATCTAGCATTCTTATCGTTCTTTTGTTTACTTTAAGGCTTGACAGTTATTTTCTCGTTTCGGCTTGTACTGTTGGTTTTCCTTCTTATTCCTTTTACTTTTTGGTTTTTCCCGAGAAACCACTTTTTCCTCGAGATTGAAAACTTGACCATTTCTTTCTTAGAGATATCCGTCCTCCGGCGACTTTTGTAATGTTAGGCCATTCTATCTTTGTTCAGTGATTGCTACCCTATAGATTTGCTTTTTTCCTATACCCCTTTTACACTTCTTGACTTTGTCTGGTATACTGGTCCTTCAAGCCGGATGAAAACTTCTTCGTTTTTTTGGATTTGCTTTGGTTTTCTGAAACTAATTTTCTTTTAGTTCTTCGAGCCGCATAACATTTTCTTTCGTTTTTTGGCTTTCATTTGCGTTTTCTGAAGCAATTTTTCTTTTACTTTGAACTATTACGGTACTATCCGACCCAGGCTCTTGCTTTCTACCTCGACCTTTTAATTTTGCTGGGGAGATTTGTTACGTTTCATCCCTGAAATTGAATAATTTGGTGCATAATTTAATTCCAAATCTCATAATCCCGCTTTACTTCCAGAGTTAATTGCGTGTATTAGCGAACGCGGAAGTCTTAGGTAATTTAAACGAGTACTTAGTCAACATCCTATAGAATCTTAGTAAACATTCAGTTGAAAAATGCATGGTACTTTGAACTTAGTTTGAGGTAGCCGTAAAATTTGCGACTGTTGTTCTTAGTACAAATTTAAATAGGTTGAATCTATCCTGTTGATAACATGCTAAGTCTCAGGTTTTATTAGCACATGTAATTATAATTTTAAATATAAGGAATTACTCTTTCAATACATTCTTAAAAAGTGGGTATCTATATTATTGAAACGTGTGCTTCAGAAATATTATTTTAGCATTTAAATCTGGTATCTATTTTTATTAAAACATTTGTCCTTAAAGATAATTAGATGTTTTCCGAGGTTTAATATATAAGTCGCTTCAGTAGGTTTGTTTACCAAAGAAAATGTTTTACACAAGAAGTTACAATGTTGTAACGTGTTGGCTACAAAGTCGATTACGAACGTATTCAAAAATAGTACATTCTTTTGGTCCCCTACAGAAAATAAGCAATCTCTGTTACATCTACTGCAAAGCGGGTTGCAGACAGACTTATTTCTGTGAGCACATGATCCAAAACGTTGCAGCAATAGGTTGGTGGGTTTTCCAATGATCGATTTTTAGTTAGTACTGGTTAGAACGTAAGGACAAGCATGTTATCAGGTTATTAGGCTATGGTTCTGATATAGTCTTTGCAATTTCTAAATAGACCTGCGTCATTACCATTTGTGACGTCAAATTGTAGCGACGATGCCATTACCAAAATCCTATTGCTCCATGACTATAATAACGCCATCGGTGGAATACAGAGATTGAAAATATTTAATAGCAGATGACGAATGTGATTTCTTACTTTTTAAAAAAGTATTTTTTAGAATAAATTTCTATCGACAATATTGCAGATTAAAGTCATTAATTAACAATATATTTTATTTACTTCTATATTTTTACCACTGAGCATATTTTAAATATAGCTGCGTATTTCTAATGCTCCTCATTTTATGATCATTAGTATATTATACCAGAAACACAATAATAACCACAGTTATTCAAGAGGTTATGTCATTGGAATTATAATTTAAACGTTTTGATTACACAAATCGAAAAAGAAAAGGAACAAAATTACAATTCCATTTGTAAGTAAAATTCTCATTAACTTTGAATAATTAAGATATGTCACTTTAAAATAATCTTTTAGATTTCCCTGAAACCGTCTACAAAGACTAAAGCTATGTTATGTACAATGCAAACGAAGGATTTAACACTTTCAAATCATCCTAAAATTTGTGGTGATCATTTTACTTGTTTGATAGTATGCAACTGGATTGAATACGGCATGTTTTCAAAGCATTTCCAACAACTAAAACAATGCATACGAGTAAACGCTTTAAATGAACCAACTTTGAATTCTGTTGTTGAAGTATGCCATTATTCAAGAAAAGAATAACTGTTACAGGATTATTACTGTTCCCAGTAAAAATCCAACATTGCAAGTCATCTCCACAGTCAATGTCGTAAGCTAAAAATGAAAACTTTATAACCAAAAGGTTCAACGACTTATTATTTTGATGGAATTCTTAAAGATATAAACAGTAGTTTGTTGAATATACAAAAGCATTAAGGGGCAAAAATCTTCTAAAAAATAGGCATTTGCTTTATTACTCTTCGAGACCATATAATTGTTGCAGGTAATTGAGTAGTTTGAAACAAATAATTTAATATACAATTTATCATTTTTTGTAGATTGGTGTAATATAAAGACTTTCACTTTACCTGTATTTAGCACCTCCAAAGTTTAAGCTAGTGTAGTATTGATCAGTTCGTCACCAGTGTGTTTATTACATCCATTAAAATTGAAAGCTGTAGAAGCTGTTAGGATGCCTAAAATCCAATATTCTGAAGATGAATTTGCAACCCATATTTTAAAAACAAGATACTTAAGAATTTAACAAGCATTGAAAGCTTGTAATTTAACAATAAAATATATATGGTTGTACTTGTTTTATTATATACAAAGTTTAAGATAGTTGTAATTAAATTAAAAGTACATTGTGTAAAAAGTTTTTTTGATTCTAAGTAACCATGCGTTTGGTTTACTAGTTCAATTTGATTGAAAATCTGAATCACTGTCATCACTATCACCAATGTTAATAATTAGAGGTGCATTATCTTCTTGATCAAAGTTGATCTCACGTTTCCACCAATCTTTGATAATTTTTTCTGCATGTTCTATCAAATGTGCCCAAATCTCTGGTATTATTTTTTCTAATGTTTCTTTCCACATTTGTAAAGTTTTCAACAGACCTCCCATCTCCTCCACAGTGTCGGTTGTAGTAGCTGTTACTACCACCCCATACATTTTCAATTGCATTGAATATGCAGTGATACGGAGGCAATCTTAACACCTTATGTCCATATTGTTCGGCCAGCAAATCCGCTTTAAAAATCTTTGGTGGTTTATACCTAAAATTTTTAATTAATACTGATATGTTATAAAGCACATAATTTTGACTTACATCGTCACAAGTTAAATAAGCTTTGCTTAAAATCATTAGTTCCATAAGAAATTGCTTACTTAGTGTCGCTCTGCAATGTTACTTTTTTTCTAGAAACTGTTAGATGTTTTATTTAACAAGTATAATAATACGACATGTTGTCTAAAATTATTGCAAATAATTTTTCCAAATTCTTTAATAATTAATTTTCAATTTTTGCTCATTCACTTCTCTGTAGTGATTTAGTTTTTTTTGTGGAAGACGAGAAAAATCAATTTTAGCCACATTTAGTAATTCATTTACATTTCGGGCATATAATGTACCTAAAAGACTAATTACATTATACTGTATTAAGGATAAGTAGATATGACACCAACCTTTTTCGATCAATTTGTGTGCTCTAACTGTTCTTATTGCACGCTTTGCTAGGTACGGCTTACGACACCATTCTGAAAAAGTCATGTTTTGTCTAAACACACAAAAATTCTACAGATTCTCTTCTTTTATTTTCATACATCTTCCGGAATCGAATTCCATTTATTCATAATATTTAACAGTTTCATTAAACCTATTCTTGGATTATCTTTCAGCCATTTAAATCCAAGACTGTATTTAGGGATCGTTCACTAACTTTAAAAAACTCAACATGTTTCAAATTCAACCATCAAGTATCAACAGAAACGTGATAAATCGAAAATAATCACGTGTTGCACTATAAATGTAACTGGAAAACAAATACTAGCGATTTTCACGCAGCCTATAAAGGTGATCAAACTAGCAACAAGTAGCTTAGTTCTGGGTCTAAATGAATCTCGTTCATCGTCTTTGATTATTAGAGTTCAGTTTAATACTAATATGAGTTGTGAATAGCACTGTTTGAAGCAAAAACCAGCCAAATATCAATATATAAAAACGGAAAATTTAAGAGGTCGTTGACACCAACAAAACAAGGAATGGCATATAACCTAAAATTTAAACGTCAAAATTTAATATTTGCCTTTAAAATTATTGGCAACGTCGTAAATTGCTATTATTCAAACCAAAACTATAACATTAATATTGTACGGTATTAAGTTGACAAACATCTACATAAATAGTTAGTACTTGTGTGACGTCACGGATGACGAGGTCTATTTAGAAATTGCAAAGACTATATAAGTAAATCTTGTTGTCGATGTGATCATAGATTAGTGAGAAGAAGATAGGAAACGAAGCGACCGAATTTTTTTAGCGGTATCTGTCGTCTCAAATGTTAACTAAAGCGGTATTACAGAATGACTTGCTTACCGATGGCGTGCTTATTATAATACCTATTTATAACCTAAAATCATAAGTTTTCCTAAAATTTTATTTTGTTTCCGTTCTTCTTAAAGTGTTTGCGTTTATTCAAGCTCCACTTAATTGAATATTTATTAGAATCAACTTTAATTTAAATGTGAAAATGAGTCGCGGTGCATATTGTATTGGTAACTTCTGTTACAATAATAAATTTGAAAATCCAGATATAGCGTTTTTAATTGTCCTAAAGACCGTATGATGTAAGTGGAACCTTTAAACTTGAAAATTATATAATTAAATTTGTACTTTCATTATAGCGCTATGCAATGGATTGAGTTAATGGACAGAAATGACTTGATAATTAATAATAAATATTTGACTGGTCACTACCAGGTGTGCAGTAAGCATTTCTCCTGGAATCAATTTAAAAACCTACCCTAGAATTATTCTTAAACCAGGAGCTGTGCCATTTAACTACAATAATATTACAGAGATTAGAAATCTAATTAGTAGTGAACATAATTATTGTAGAAAGTTATCAACAAATAAAAATATTGTTAATTGATAGTTATAGACTTTAAATGTGTTTTTGAAAATTACACGAAATTATTAGCAAAACATTCTTATAACTTTTGCTTGTTTTAAGTTTAAATTTGCCGCAAAATAACCGGTCACTTCTTTAAACATTTTTTGTAGCGCCCTCTCAACGGGTCAAATGTTAACTTAACATTGTAAAAGCTGGTCGTTTTAATACATAGGTCCCTTATGCACGTTTCCTATCTTCTTCTCATTAATCTATGGATGTGATGATCCGAAAACTCTGTCGCACACGTATTGAGCGTAGGTGTACCTAAATAGAGATTTCTTGACAAAATCGTTGCTTTAATAGAAAGCAAGATAAAAATTAAAGTAGAGGTAGCGGCTGGTGCTAATTTACTTCGACTGATTCTTCACTAGAAGTTATTTCTTTGAAAGATGTAGCTTTCCCACAATTAAATTATGTACTGCAGTTGTGGCTAATTGGCTTTCGATTGATTCAATCTGTTGCTGCGTGGTTATGTATGAACCTACGTTCGAGGTCAGGTGAAGAGGTGTTGCTGACTACCGGATAAGGTAAATAGTTGTCCGCACACTATTACTTCCTCTGGATTTGTATGTATAAATTCAAAGCACCATTGTTTGGGTATATCGTTTTCTTTTGGCTAATAATAATTGTTTCAGCGGCAGAGAGAGAGAGAGAGAGAGAGAGAGAGAGAGAGAGAGAGAGAGAGAGAGAGAGAGAGAGAGAGAGAGAAGAGCGCCCGTACCTACGGCCAGCTCTTATTGATAGCTGTAATTATGTAAGTAGTGAAATCGAAGGTAACAAAAGCAACTCACTATATAATTCATTTCTCTTGCTGAGGTTATATATTTTTTGTAAATATTGTTATTGAGCGTGAATATTATTATCGAGTGTAAATATTAGTGTAATCTAAGCCAAGGAGTAATAATTATTTTTGCTTTGATTTATGGTACCGTGTAAATCTTGTGAGATATTTTGTAAGAAATGCTTTGTTCTGTACGAGTTGGTTTTCCTTTTCCCTCATGGCATGTTTCACCTAATTAGAAGGTTTGTAAATATTCATGTTGTATTACACTTTTAATTAGAGGTTTGTAAATAAAGTTTATTTCTTGAGCATTCCAATTTTTCTTTATGCGTGACCCACCCCACTCTACGACGTTTAGCTAACACGGCATACATTCTTTCGATCCTTCCTTTGTCTTGTTGCGTTACTCGGTTCGGGCCACCGTTACTTTGCTTACAGCACTTTACTTTTCTTTTGTCTGCACAGATTACTATAACAAAACATCCATTGGCCAATTTCGGCCTTTTGGGTCTCATCCAAATGAGGGAGTTTAAAATATGAGATTAAAGTGGACAATGATAGAATATGCAATTTGGAAACGTAATTGGCATACCTATTAATTAAGGAAGGTTTAATAAAAAAGTTATTAAAGAGTGACAACACATATTTATTAAAAACTAAAGTAGTGAATGACTTAGAATACGGGAGAGGAGATGCTGTGGACTCATCATATTAATATATGAAATATTGTGGGTGAGTTATTTTAAATCATTGCTTTTGCATTTAAGACATTGTTTGTAAGAAAAAGTTATATTTGAAAGATTGTTTGTAAGAGGATTATTTTGAATCATCATACCTGTATGATTACAGTGTTTTCCTTAATTCTGAAAGATAAAAATAAGGGAATTAGCAAAAATAATTAAACGAGCAATTAGAATCATTCATTATCATAGCACTTCTATTGATGTCCAACATCAGGTTTTTAGATACATACAATCATACAATCCATAGCAATAATATATATATATATATATATATATATATATATATATATTACTCAAATTTAGACCAGGGTAGAAAATTAATTAATTACATCAAATAATTTTAATCACCGTGTATAAAGAAGCTTTGGGAAAAGTACGCATAATTTTTGGCCTACTGTGAAGATTTAAATCATTCAATTAGAATGTAGAGTTTGTATAGAATTTTATTAGATAATACGCGTTATTAAAACCGTGGAGCATAAAAATTTATTCGTTTCATTAAAAATAAGGGATTTAAATTATTCACTAGACGCTTTCTATAAAAAGAAGCAGAATTAAAATGCTCAACTTGTATGTAATTTAATTGTTCCAAGTACTAAAACTAGCGAGAAATTGCATGCGAAATTTATATTAATTAATTCAATTTTAAGTAACGGGTATTAAACAAAGTGTACAAATAATAATTAATATTTAATTAGTATTCGCTAAAAATTAAAGGGTAGAAGTCAATGCCATTCATTATTATTTTAATTGGAGTTAATTGAACGATTAGTAATATATAATAAGCATAAAAGCCTGTGAAAATCCAAGGTTAAAATACCATGAAAACAAAGCTCTGAGAATTATATTTAAAACATTCATTAGGAGCGCACACCTGCAAATTTTTAAATGTCAAATTCTAATAAATTCGAGCTGATAAACATGCAGATTCTACGTATGATGTTTTAGCGGGAAATGCTAGATGAGAGGTTATTTTACTCAAATAAGAATCCACGTGGATTTAAATAGCAGATAGTAAAGAATATCGATTTGTACCACTCAGACCAAGGTAGAAAGGGATGGATAAAAGCGTAAAGCAGAGACACGGATAATAAAAGACGTGATTTGAGCAACGTCACTGGGTTTGCGATTGGGTGAAATAAGTTGCAGATATGAGAGGTGAAAACACAACAATTTCTATACAAAATTAATTAGTTGTTCTCGGACGTGTTTGCGAGCCGTGTAAAAATTCTTAGATTTTCAACTTGGACGTGTGCAAATTTTGTAGAATCGCTGTGCCGGACGGTCGAAAGAGAACAGAGAATGCGACATTCTAAAAATTGTCCGTTGAGGTACAAATCCGACGTGCAAGCAAGACCGTTATATAAACCCGGACTTTAAACAGTTTCGCTCTCTTAGATTTTCGATTTTGATTCAATACTTTAAACAGTTGGCTCTTAGATTTTTGATTTTATTGAATAGTTTAAAACAGTTTGCTCTTTATTTTTTAGATGTTATACGATACTGCAAGTAGAATACGTGCTACGATACAAGTTATTATGCATTAGTGCACTTAGAAAAGATAGATAAGTAGCGATAAATAAATACATTTAAGTATGCAGCTTTGTATAGCGTGAACGAATTATGAATTGCTTTGCTAATTTTCGGGGATATACATAGATGAGTTCCTGAGGAGTCCTGAACCAGTTTAGACGAATGGTGGTGTACAAAAATTTTAAAAGCGTTCAGAATCTGAAGCCGTAAACATAAACCAGCTGGAATGGTGGAATTAGCAAGTCCGATGTGCATTGAAGCCACGAGTGCAGTAACCTTCAGGTAAATTATACTATTTTGTTCGAACTTTGATGTTTTGGTGTGTGTTGGATATCTTTATGATTTGTTTGATAAAATAGACAGTAGTGAATTTGTATAAACGACAAATTTTTAATTTTAAGGTGAAATTTTCTTGTATAAGTAGAAAGGAGTATTTATCAGGTTTATGTTTTTGATTATGATGAAAATTTGGGTCTGTCTTTGAGCTCAATTAGACTAACCTGTTAAATTAACGTAAAGGGGTGGGAGATGCTCCCTTTTACTCCGACTTAGGTCTGCACATATTGTAACTTAATTAGTATGCATCCTACCAGGACTTTACTTCTGGATGCAAATTAAAAATGATGACAAAACTTGAAATGGAAATTTTATAATGCTGCAATTTATGCTGAAATTTAATTTTGAAATTTTAATGTATTGTGAATATTGGTGTAAATAGAGTTAATGTTGATGTTTGTGGTAGGAATGTGTTTTTTTTTTTATGAATGAGGATGAAAGTTTTAACTAGGAGAGCAGCCGAGGCGGAAAGAGTACAAAGGCGACCATTAGAAGAGATTCAACAGGGCGAGAATCACAGCAAATCTTGGTGCCCAATTCGAGAGGCTCGAATATTTTTTTTACTCTGGTGAGACTTTTTGTAGGTTTCACAGCATATTCTTGACGGCCCAACGCTGGGGCTTGATTCGAAAACCTTAGTTCACGAATAATGGTGAGGTTTCACAGCATATTCTTGGCGACCCAAAAGTGAGGCTCGAGTTCCAAATAAAATTTTTGTAATTTTATTCCAGGAAACTGGCGATCTGAGAGAGAGAGTTTCTGTTTGTGTATAAATTTAAGAGTATTTTAGAGTGTGTGCGAGTGATAAGAACGTATGCAGAGAAAGGAGTGGTTAAGGAGTCAAGGAGTGGAAATTGGAAGTGACGATAGTGCATTGTGTGAAAAAAATTCGAAAATGGAAGAAGCTGGAGGCAGTAGAGATCAGTCGAGGACGGAATCAGGGGATCAAGGAAACGAGATGATAATGAGGATGCTTGAAAGAATGAATGAGACGTTAAGCGGGGTTAGAGAGGACTCAAATAGAAAATTTGAGCAAATGAGTGAAGAATCGAATAAGAAATTTGACCAATTAAATCAGGAATTAGGGGATAAAATAGAAAAATCGACGAGAGAATTTACAGAATTTAAAAATAATCTTACCGTGAAAATGGGGGAAGTAGAAAGTAAGGTTGATAGAAATGAGAAAAACATTACAGGTCTTCGACAGGAAATGGGACATTTAAGGTCCAATGGGACATTTAAGGTCCGAAGTACGCATTTTTTGTGAAGAAGAAATAAATATAAAAATGACTGAAGAAACGGACTCATGTAGGGATCAGTTAGGCAGGGTAGAACGCGAAGTTAGTAGTATTAAATACAACATGTCAAGTTTAACGAGGGATGGTCCCAGATTTTATACAGGTGGCGTATCATTGGACCAACATGAAATTTTATGGCGATAACAGGGTAAATCCACAAATTTTTATTAATAGCGTAAGAAATCTAGTGGAAATTTATTTGACGAACAGACTAAACTCAATACGATAAAGGCTTTATTGAAAGACAATGCGGAAGCATGGTACAACTTAGTAGGACAAGACATAGACACATATCAGGACTTTGAAAACAAATTTTTACAACATTACTGGAGTGATCACAAACAGGATCAAATTAGGGACGACTTGATTATAGGAAAATTTAAGGGAGAGTTTGCAGGTTCTAGGGAGCAATATGCCATCCGAAAATACAGTGTGGCCAAACAACTTCATCCACCATTGACGGACAGACAAATAATCAAGTACCTATCACGACATTTTGAACTGGAAATCAGACAACACGTGGCCTTACAAAACATCACAGAACGGGAGACATTTTTAGAATACTTACAGAGATATGACGATGTATGTGTAGGACGGACAAGAGAGATACGAGAACGAAACGATAACACAGTTAGGTTTGACAACAGGACACTAAATTATCCGAGACGGCCTGACTATAATAGGAATTTTCGACCAAATTGGGAACGACGGGGACAGGAATACAGAAGTAATAGTGCGACTAGGGGACCGACGCCAAGACCTAGTTACACGAGACAGAATAGTTTACTGGAAGTAAACAGGACAGTGATAAGCACGCCGAATAGAGACAGGGACACGGATATTAATACAAGGAGGACGTACGCACAGGTTGTAGAAAGACAGCCAGTACCAAGCACGGAAAACAGGACGAGACAGGATTTTTAGAATGCGACAGACCACTAGATTTCGGTGTAAATGTATATGAACATCCACGCGAATTTTTCAGAATTGAGGAGGAAGTAGAGCCAGAAACGGTAGAAAAATTATGTTTGCCAATTATTAATATAGGAATTTTTGAGAATAATGTAGAAGTATTACTTGATACAGGGGCAGAGGCGAGTTTAATATCGGAGGAATTCGTCAGCAAAATTAGGGATAAGGTTTGTGATAGAATTATGCCTATAAAGCGTAGCCATTTAGTAGCTCCAAATAAAAAGAAGTTTGCTGTAGTAAATAGTGTTGTGGTGCTTAGGATGAATATAGGAGGTTTAAGCTGTGAACAGGAGTTTGTAATTGTACCTGGACTGAAGTTTCGGAGCATTTTAGGTGTTAACTGTATGATGAAGTTAGGGGTTTTGATGGATATGGAAAGGAAGGTAGTAAGGATTAAGGATAGTGTAGTGCCATGGAAGGGCAGTTATGAAGTCACAGATGATGACACGGGGTTGAGTATTAATGTAGTAGAGGTAGAGGATGATGTAGTTAAACAGATCAACACAATAAGATGTCCAGAGGATAGGATAGTAGAGGTTCAAGCTTTACTACAAAAACAGGCAGAATTAGTGGAGGTAGAAGCAAGAGCAGCATATCGGGAGCAGGTGAAGGCAGAATTAAATAAAGATGCACAAAAATTTAACCAATGGACCAAACCGCAATTCCATTGTCCACCATCCATGGACACACTTTTGACGAGGTTAAGTGGCAAATTTGTTTTTAGTAAATTAGATTTAAGGAATTCATTCTGGCTGATTCCATTACACAAGGATTCTAGAAGGTACACAGGATTTTCCGTAGAGGGAAAAATCGATAATTTTAAGGTAGTATGGTTTGGTTTGTCGGCAGAAAAGGAAATAATGATAAATGAGAAACAGACAAATATAGGGACTGAAGAAGAAGCAATATTTAAGAGTCAGTATAATAGGGATAAGTTTATTTTATGTGAGATAATAGAGATGATAAGTATAGATATAGAAGGAGGAGAAATAGGGATGAAGAGTATTAGGATGGTGAGAAGAAAGACTTGGAGGATCAAGAAAAGAGTCAGATTTAAATAAGAAATAGGATAGGGATAGAATAGGTGTATATAGAAGAGTAGAAATAAGTGTTTATAAAAAATAAAGCTAGGTATAGGATAAATATGGGAGATAATTAGAAATAGGTGTATAGGATGAGAAGGAAAATTAAATGTAGGAAAAATATAAGATAGGTTAAGTGTAGATATTTCTTATAAGATTAGTGGAGAGTTAGGAATAGAAGAATAGGATAGGTATATAGGATTAGTTAGGGGGAAGTGAGTATAGTGAAGATTAGTTAAAAGTTAGGAATAGGATAGGTATATAGGATGTATATAGGATTAGATGGATAAGTAGGATAAAGTTAGGGATAATTTCAGTTTATAAAATTAGGTGAGAGTTAGGAATAGGATAGGGATATAGGATAGGTGTAAATATTTTTAGGATTGGATATAAGCTAGGTAAGTTGAAAGATAAGTGTAGAGGGAAATAGACAATTTTTGTTTGTAATTTTTTTTTGTAGTCTAGACGTTTCGTATTTGAATTCAAATAAGTGGGATTATTTGTATTCAAATAGGGGGAAAATACTCAAATTTAGACCAGGGTAGAAAATTAATTAATTACATCAAATAATTTTAATCACCGTGTATAAGGAAGCTTTGGGAAAAGTACGCGTAATTAAAGGCCTACCGTGAAGATTTAAATCATTCAATTAGAATGTAGGGTTTGTATAGAATTTTATTAGATACTACGCGTTATTAAAACCGTGGAGCATAAAAATTTATTCGTTTCATTAAAAATAAGGGATTTAAATTATTCACTAGACGCTTTCTATAAAAAGAAGCAGAATTAAAATGCTCAACTTGTATGTAATTTAATTGTTCCAAGTACTAAAACTAGCGAGAAATTACGTGCGAAATTTATATTAATTAATTCAATTTTAAGTAACGGGTATTAAACAAAGTGTACAAATAATAATTAATATTTAATTAGTATTCGCTAAAAATTAAAGGGTAGAAGTCAATGCCATTCATTATTATTTTAATTGGAGTTAATTGAACCATTAGTAATATATAATAAGCATAAAAGCCTGTGAAAATCCAAGGTTAAAATACCATGAAAACAAAGCTCGGAGAATTATATTTAAAACATTCATTAGGAGCGCACACCTGCAAACTTTTAAATGTCAAATTCTAATAAATTCGAGCTGATAAACATGCAGATTCTACGTATATTGGATACGGTCTGATGTTTTAGCAGGAAATGCTAGATGAGAGGTTATTTTACTCAAATAAGAATCCACGTGCATTTAAATAGCAGATAGTAAAGAATATCGATTTGTACCACTCAGACCAAGGTAGAAAGGGATGGATAAAAGCGTAAAGCAGAGACACGGATAATAAAAGGCGTGATTTGAGCAACGTCACTGGGTTTGCGATTGGGTGAAATAAGTTGCAGGTATGAGAGGTGAAAACACAACAATTTCTATACAAAATTAATTAGTTGTTCTCGGACGTGTTTGCGAGCCGTGTGAAAATTCTTAGATTTTCAACTTGGACGTGTGCAAATTTTGTAGAATCGCTGTGCCGGACGGTCGAAAGAGAACAGAGAATGCGAAATTCTAAAAATTGTCCGTTGAGGGACAAATCCGACGTGCAAGCAAGACCGTTATATAAACCCAGACTTTAAACAGTTTCGCTCTCTTAGATTTTCGATTTTGATTCAATACTTTAAACAGTTGGCTCTTAGATTTTTGATTTTATTGAATAGTTTAAAACAGATTGCTCTTATTTTTTTGATGTTATACAATATTGCAAGCAGAATACGTGCTACGATACAAGTTATTATGCATTAGTGCACTTAGAAAAGATAGATAAGTAGCGATAAATAAATACATTTAAGTATGCAGCTTTGTATAGCGTGAACGAATTATGAATTGCTTTGCTAATTTTCGGGGATATACATAGATGAGTTCCTGAGAAGTCCTGAACCAGTTTAGACGAATTGTGGTGTACAAAAATTTTAAAAGCGTTCAGAATCTGAAGCCGTAAACATAAACCAGCTGGAATGGTGGAATTAGCAAGTCCGATGTGCATTGAAGCCACGAGTGCAGTAACCTTCAGGTAAATTATACTATTTTGTTCAAACTTTGATGTTTTGGTGTGTGTTGGATATCTTTATGATTTGTTTGATAAAATAGACAGTAGTGAATTTGTATAAACAACAAATTTTTAATTTTAAGGTGAAATTTTCTTGTATAAGTAGAAAGGAGTATTTATCAGGTTTATGTTTTTGATTATGATGAAAATTTGGGTCTGTCTTTGAGCTCAATTAGACTAACCTGTTAAATTAACGTAAAGGGGTGGGAGATGCTCCCTTTTACTCCGACTTAGGTCTGCACATATTGTAATTTAATTAGTATGCATCCTACCAGGACTTTACTTCTGGATGCAAATTAAAAATGATGACAAAACTTGAAATGGAAATTTTATAATGCTGCAATTTATGCTGAAATTTAATTTTGAAATTTTAATGTATTGTGAATATTGGTGTAAATAGAGTTAATGTTGATGTTTGTGGTAGGAATGTGTTTTTTTTATGAATGAGGATGAAAGTTTTAACTAGGTGAGCAGCCGAGGCGGAAAGAGTAAAAAGGCGACCATTAGAAGAGATTCAACAGGGCGAGAATCACAGCAAATCTTGGTACCCAATTCGAGAGGCTCGAATATTTTTTTTACTCTGGTGAGGCTTTTTGTAGGTTTCACAGCAATATATATATATATATATATATATATATATATATATATACAGAGTTTTTCACGACGACCGTGCATTAGACATTTCTCAGAAAGTACAGGATATAGAAGTATGAAATTTTATATGTAGTGATTGTTCGACATGCCAAGTTGATCTAAAATATTTTCGTTTTGATAGCACTTCCGGTTGTACCGGAGGTTGATATTATCTTTGTTATTTTAAATGGAACATCCTGTATATTTTTGCATTTTTAGATTCTACACACAATTTTAACTTAACTTCTTTTAATAAGTAATATCTCAATATTTTACCGTTTTCGAGATAATTAGCTTTTTATGTTTTTTTTTTGTAAAAAACTGATATACTTTCTTGACAATAATGTACATTTAAATTTATAGTTTAGAAACCAATTATTAGCAGATATACTATTCAAATGTTTGATAAACATTTAAATGTATTTGTTTCCATTCAACACCATACGAGGTGTCCGACATTTTTACTTAAAGTTTCTTGCATAAAAAATCTGAAAAGTCATTTTTTCTAAGTGGAACACCCCGTATATTTTGATATTTTCAAATTGTTCAATCCTTTTTAAGGTAACTTTATGTAACAAGTCCTATTCTGAAGTTCAACTGTTTTTAAGTTATTTGAGTTTAATGACATTAAGTGGATCTACTACGATAATAAATATAAATATCAACATTATGTCCGTAGGAGGCTTTGACAAATAATTGAACAGTGATACAGAATCATCAAACTGTCAATATTACTTTATTAGATTACGTGTTAGATTGTGTGTGTTATAAAATAATAAAAATGTCAAGATTAGATTATAGTAATGAAGATTTCTTAAATTTAATAATTACTTACGGTGAATGTAATAGAATAATTAGTCGAACTTGTCGATTATTTGCAGATAGATACCCGCATCTCAAAAAACTCAATAAGAATACAGTTAATCGTCTACTTCAAAACTGTAGAACGAATTGAGCATTTCTTCCACACATTAAACGCAGAAAGCCGCAAGTTGTAAATGAAGACAATGAAATCACTGTTTTAGGATTTTTCTCTGCTTACCCAACTGCTTCATTACACCAAGCCCAAAGAGAAATAGGTATACCGTATGTGACCATTTATCGTATACTTAATAAACACAAATGGCGCCCATATAAATTTTACTGCATCCAACATTTAAAAGACACTGATTTGCCTCGGAGAGTTCAGTTTTTTGAGTGGTTGCTAACTAAAAGTCAAGAGGACGAAAATTTTTTAAAAAACATTATTTGGACAGACGAAGCAAAGTTTACCAAAAATGGAGTCTTTAATAGGCACAACAGCAATTATTGGGCTCCGCAAAATCCACACGTAGTCCGTGAAAGAAATTTTCAAGACAAATGGCAATTTAATGTATTTTGTGCCATTAATTGCGATTCAATCCTTTATCTCGAATTTTACGATGAAAATTTAACTGGAGAAAGGTATGTTCATATGTTAAGAAATGGAGTGCAGCCAATAATACAAAACTATCCACAAAGAGATTACTTATGGTATCAAATGGATGGTGCTCCATGTCACAGTTACCGATTGGTTGGCGATTTTTTAACAGGAATTTTTCAAGACCGACGGATTGCAAATAATGGTCCATTTCGATGGCCCCCGAGAACTCCAGATGGTAATCCACTAGATTTTTTCGTTTGGGGTTACTTAAAGAACATCGTCTATTCAGATCCTATCACAACCAAAGCCAATATGAAAGATAGAGTTAGAGCTGCTATAAATTCATTAACACCACAAGCAATAAGAAAAGCAACACACGATAACCTTATTAAAAGAATAAATGCATGTTTGGAAAGAAATGGTGACATTTTCGAGCATATGTTATAGTATAAAGATTAATTATTCTTTTTATTCTTTTTCAACCTTCATTAAAGTCTCTTACGAACATAATGCTGATATTTATTTTTATTATCGTAGTAGAACCACTTAATGTCATTAAAATCAAATAACTTAAAGACAGTTGAACTTCAGAAAAGGACTTGTTACATAAAGTTACCTTAAAAATGATTGAACAATTTGAAAATATCAAAATATACGGGGTGTTCCACTTAGAAAAAAATGACTTTTCAGATTTTTTATGCAAGAAACTTTAAGTAAAAATGTCGGACACCTCGTATGGTGTTGAATGGAAACAAATACATTTAAATGTTTATCAAACATTTGAATAGTATATCTGCTAATAATTGGTTTCTAACCTGTAAATTTAAATGTACACTATTGTCAAGAAGGTATATCAGTTTTTTACAAAAAAACATAAAAAGCTAAATATCTCGAAAACGGTAAAATATTGAGATATTACTTATTAAAAGAATTTAAGTTAAAATTGTGTGTAGAATCTAAAAATGCAAAAATATACAGGATGTTCCATTTAAAATAACAAAGATAATATCAACCTCCGGTACAACCGGAAGTGCTATCAAAACGAAAATATTTTAGATCAACTCGGCATGTCGAACAATCACTACATATAAAATTTCATACTTCTATCTCCTGTACTTTCTAAGAAATGTCTAATGCACGGTCGTCGTGAAAAACCCTGTATATATTGCTGTGATATTCTCCGCCCCTACGATTGGGTGCAATAATTTATGCTGTGATAACCCCTGTTACTCTCTCACAGCCCCTTATCTCACTCAAACACTTGTGAAAATGTAAATTTATAATTTTCTTTTGCCTCGACTAGCTGATTCAATTAAATAAAGCACTTCTATAATACATGGTATAATGATTGAATATTTACAACACTTTTAACTATCTTCTCCCCTTTTATATCATATACCTCTGTCAAATTATTAGAAAATAAAGCCAGCAAAACGAGATTTTTATTACCTTTAAAGACTTATTGAAACGTTTCAAGCTGTCTGTAACTTTTCATAAAACTTTTTTAAGAAACCCCCAATTTGTCGGCTTTTACACTTTAAATTATAATCATGATAAAAATAAATCATATCAAAAATATTTGAGATAAAACAGTTTTAAAAATAAGTCATATCAAAATCTCTAACCTGAATTATTTTCATAGGTGCTCCCAAGAATTGGAGTCGATATCCAAATCGTTATTGGTGCGTTTATTTATCATCAATTTGCTTGACCAAGCAGCATTCTCCAAAATTGTATTTTGATCGTAGCGTCTCGTAATTTGAAGTTCTACAGGAATCGTAACATTATTTTACTTGTAATTTATGATTGTAATTTATATCGTAATTGAGATGGTCATTCCGATGGTAGTTGAGATGGTAAATTCAGATTTACATTCCGAGAGGAATTTAGATCAACCTTCAGAGAGGAATTTAGATCGACATTCAGAGCCCTGTTTTATTTATTATTAGAAATGTTATAATTTCCTAAATCTTATTTACTTACGTCTCAGAAATACGGCATAATTTTCACAATTCTACACTTTATAATTTCACTGTTTTAATTTTAATGTGTTTCATTACCTTTTTAAATTCTAATCTCTGCTAGTAGCTACACTTGGATATGTGTTTTAATTGTTTCTACTGCTATATACAGTGTGCTTGCAACTAATAATTTTTATAATAACCTATTTACTCTCCTAATATCTATAATTTCGTGCTTCTGTTGCTTGGGAGTTTCCCTTGCTTATTCTACGACCCCAATGACTTAACCTACCCCTAAATTAACCCTATAATTACAGCAATATATATATATATATATATATATATATATACATATATATATATATAATTGTGGTTTTCCACAGGTACCATCAAACAGATCAAAATCGTGCCCCACAATTTGGGTGTCATAAATGCTGTGAAGTTTAGTTCTATTCAAGCCCAATTTATGTGCTGTCCTAAATACTGCTGTGAAATACCTCGGCTGCTCAAATTAACACCCCAAAATATGCTTATGGTACTAACCAAGAAGCTTACCTAGATTGCTCACTCTACTAACTCCTGCTCACTGCCTAGCTCGGTCGTCATCTAAAATAAAAACACTCCCTTCAATCACACTCACAAAATAACTCAACTCACAAAATACAACACACTCTATTTTCACAAAATAAATATAACATTTTCAAAACTAGTACCGTATTTACAATTGTAGCACTTGTATTAGTAACAAATCCTTTTTCAAAACTTTAATTGAATTTTGATAACCTCAAAAAAAAAACAAATGCCCTATTAAAGTAATTGGGCTTTTCTCTTACCTGATGTTAAATCCCAGTCTTAACATGAGCTCATAGTAAAACCCTTTAAGCGTGAGTGCAAATTTACAGTACTGAAAAATAAACTAAGTCCCCTTTACTTTATACAACATAGCGGTTATCTTTATATTAATTATCCTTTTTCTACCTCAACAAATTACCCTCTACATTTAAAGTCCCTTAAAATTTTCAGTTCATAAAATTTTAAAATAAAATCACTCCAGAGCACAAGAAAAATAAAAGAAACACAGCTAACCACTACCACAAAATGTTTTTATAAAGCAAGTTACCTAGTAACCATTCTCCTGCAGGTCTCTGCCAACCAGCCTTGAAGTAGATGCCGTCACGTATAGCGTTAGGCTGTGGAACCACTGCCAGGTCAAATCATCATTCCATTTGTCACGCTGTTATCCAAATCTCACTTTATTTACATTAAACCAAATTGCATCCAACGTCCAAAAATTCGCATCTTCTTTTTATTTATAAAGCACCAATCAAAATTGCCGCATTCACCAATCAATCTCAAATTTTAACCAATTTTGTACGTTCCAATCACCCAAATTAACAAAAGTTAGTACTTACATACACTTTGTTCTAAATAATTTCTATTCATTTCAGATTTGTAATTACTTGACTTATCACCACATATACTAACTTGTGTGCACTTACAATTAATTATATTAACTCAATTACTGCACTATTTGAAGTAAACTTGAAGACGAGCGAAGAATTAAGAATTAAGCGAGCCTCCACCTCGTTGAAGGTGGTTTTATAAGAAATCCCGGACTCCCATCTTTTGAAGTCCGGCACGTATTCTACCCCCAAACCAACAAACATTCCTGGAAAAGTACCAACCGTCGTCCACTTCTGGTTAAATCGATTTTACGTAAAATCGCGCCTCTTTACTCAAACCATACCTTTTTCATCTCCATTTCACCGATATATTACCTTGTTCCACATATGCTACATTCTTACAAATCCCCCGTTGGATGTTTCCCTACCACGTCTTTAAACTGTTACGCGTCTATACGTCACGTCCAATGAGATCGCTTAATTTCTCTCCAGAAATTATTAATTTTTATTCCCCTATGCAAAACAAGCTTATGTCTCCCTCCTATACTATCTCGACAAAATAAATTACGTCTCGCTCATACTAATGCGTTCTATACTCGATTATTGTTTCTCTTAATTGCTCGTTTGTGGTCTCCCTGCTATACTACCTTTAAGATTAAATCGATCCTACCAATTTCATTGGTCTTAGCTCTTCTTGGAAAATAGAATAGCTTGTTTATGCTGTTTACATATAAACCTTCAAGTAAACGACTACTTGGAACGTATCTAAATGTGTTTGTTTCTGTTTCCAACCGAAAAGCATTAAACTTGTTTATCGTACCATTTGCTATAATTGATACGTAGAATTCTTCCCCCTGTTTTGAAATGTTTCTGGTTTACTACAAATGTCGATCTTATGCTAACGAACTATGCAAAAGCTTTTATATTATTTAAACTACAATTAAGTTATAATAAAGTGGTATTTTTAAATTGTTGCTTTTGACCATTCTTGTCCTACTCTATAATTAATTAAGCCAAAATTCCGTTAATTAAATTGACTATGCTCTAACTTAATTATCTGCATGACGTAATTAACTTACTCATATATTGTGCCTACATACCCTTGCTTGTCTTAAAACCTATTTATGTACCCTTAACCTATAAATTACACGATAATATATATATATATATATATATATATATATATAATACTGTGTTTGACAGCCAGAACACTAATCATACACACAAGGGACACGGTTTACATAAAATACTCATTTTACTATTTTACACAACCACTACACAAGAACATCGATTTAATACAAAAAAATAAATCTTATGATGTTAAGAATAAATTTAACCTTCCTTTGGTAGATGCTTCTATTTATTTGTACCTAATTTGTAAAAAAATTAATTACTAAAGCATTTATTTCAATCAATATTTTAACATTTGTATAGAAATTGTTTTGTGTTTGATCAATGAAATTAATTATTAATATTAATTATAAATGTCAAGGATGGTATTATACTAACTACTGTGATTTTAAGTAAGCATAATGAATGTATTCTAAATTTATTAAGTGGTGTATGAAAATTTTATGAAAGCAATAGTGTGCTCAAATGAGTTTTTTTGTTAAGTAACTAAGGTAACGAAAGTGGTTGTTGATTATGGTTTCTGATATAAAGCAGTTGTGTTTTTCAGTTGCTCGAATTTTTTATTTTATTTTAAAAAAGAGTTTAAGGTGTAAAGTTAAAGCTAAAGTAATCAAGAAGTGACAGCATTAAAATGTATCAAAGTATTGTGTAATAATTAAAAGGTTTGGGCACCTGTTCGTCGAATGAGAGTATTAGGTGAAGTTATTAGTGATTGGAAGCTATTCAATATTGAAGTTTCACAGCAAACGCAGCAGGATTCCACTGGCAACAAAATCTAACAAAATTTTGAAGAAGCAACACGAGCAATTTCTATCTGGATAGAACCGTAGCAGCAATATGAAAACAATATTCAACGCAAGCATTTGTAGTATCATTTAAAATCATTAATAAGACTTTAAAATTTTGTATTTCATACCTAAAATAGAAAAGTGGATTATTGTACTAAAAATTTTAATTTCATTTAGATTTATTGACGTTTGCAAGCAAAGAACTGCACGTTGAGAAAGTAGAAGCATCGAATAAAGATTTGAAGGAATTTGTTTCTTAGAAGCCAACATAGCTAAGGTTCCTGGAGATTGATTTTGAAGAACCAAATCTAAACATTATACTGTTTCTTACACACACACACGATCACATGCACGCATGCAGAGGATGGAGCATTGATATCTATCAATGCTTCATGCTCTGTTAAATTATTTTAAGAAGTCCACTTTTTATGCGAATTGATCTATTTCATAAAATACTAAATCATTTAATTCAGATATGTTTATCAATCTTCCATTTAAACCCCAAACTTTTGAGTAATTTCTATCTTACAATATTTTTAATTTGCTTTAAGTACATAATTCAATATATTTTTAAATAATTGCTGGCTGCCAAATTTTGTACATTTATGTGTACGAATTTAATTGCGCAAATTCTTTATGCTATCAACGGCATCAGGTTTTCATATCGGCGTTTCAATTAACACTGATCTTCCCGATTGTCCACACTTGCTTTAAATACGAGTCTCATCTGACGTGATTGATCTCATGTATTCACCTTTATTCTAGAACCTACTAGTGTGCATTTAAACATAAATTGACATAAAACACGATTTTTTACTATAAAATATGAATGAAACTTCTTTAATAACCACTCGCTTATGTGTCTAACATAATTAATATATTTATACAGTCTAGTTCTTAATAAATAAATATCTAAATAAATTGGTTATTTCTCGTATTTTCTTGAATTTATGAAGTAAAATCGTTATCATACACTGTAAGATGGCATTGCTATTTATCTTAGTGTACTGCCCATGATTCCTACCAGCATTTTCGAATTCTGATTTTAAATTACCTAATTCTCTATTTACATCATTAAATCCTATATCACAATTTCCTTGAATTTCCTGAATCTTTATATCTAAATCTGTGATCCTAGCATTAGTTTCCTTTTCACACGTTTCCTGATCTAATTTAATTTTCCAAACTTCGTCTCTAACTTTATCCACATCGTCCATCATTCTAATAAATTTATTCTCAAATTGAACCTGCATTTCCGCGATTGTTTGATTTGTTTCTTTTAATCCGTCGCTTATAATTTTTATTTCGGCACCTAACTTTTCTCCATTTTCCTTAATCTGCATCTTGATGGCCTCTTCGTTTTTGTCCATTTTCCTCGTTAACGCTAATAAAATTGACATCATTTCAGATTGTTGCGATATCTGCTGTTCTTCACTTTGACTTCGCGTCAATTGTTGCCCTTGCATTTCCGTTGATACATCCTGTAAAATTACGCTTTCTTGAGACCCTATTTCTACCCCTTGATTCCTTAATGCTTCTCTAGTTTCCCTTATTCGTTTATCCATTTTTATTTAATTTCAAATTTTTTTTTATATTTCAAAAATTCCTTGCAGATTTTGAATTTCCTAACCCTTATGCTTTTTAAATTAAATTTTATTCGTGCCTCTACAATTTTTAATTTCTAAATTTCTTTTTGTGGTGTTCGAGCCCCAACGATTTGGGTCGCCATATTTACTTGGAGTGATATTCCCTATTTTAGGATTATCGAGCCCCTACGATGGGAGCCACTTTTATTTGTCGTGATATTAGCCCCACAATTAGGCGTAATATTTATTTGCTGTGATATTCCTTTTATTGCTGTGATATTCGCCCCATTTGATATGAAATGTTAAATTAGGATTTTACCCCGACTAGCTTACTGAATTAAATCTTATTGAATCAAATAAAGCAATTCTAAAACACACAATATAATAATTAATAATATTTACAACACTCAAAATTTTCTTTTCTGTACAAAATATCTACATAGACCAGATTTATGCTTTCTGAAAGCCAGCAAAAATATCTTTTAATTACATTCAAGGACCTTCAAACGTTCCAAGATACCTTCCTCTGTTTTCATATTTTTTTAAGTACCTTTTTGATGACTGTTACAAATATACAATGCATAGCAAATATTAAATTGAAAACAGTCTTTCAATGACAGTGTATTAAAATCGCTAACCTGGAATGGGTTCTGGAGTTCCATCCTAGTCTATGATCTGCATCCCCTTTGCTGTGTCCGCTTTGCTTATTGGTATTTTTTGTTTACTTAAAAACATCAACAAAATGCCGTCCTCATATAAGAATCGCCTCCCATAAATAGCTTCCAATTAAAATCGTACCAAATTAAAGTATGTCCAAATTAAAATATGTCCAAATTAAAATATGTCCAAAATTAGAATATCACCAAAATTAGAATACCACCAACATTAAACGTCCCAAATCAGAATATGTCCAAATTAGAATATGTCCAAATTAAAATAACAAACATCCCAAATTGGAATGTATCCTCTTAATTGACATTATGTAGAATGACCAATTTACTCTTATAATTTCTGGAATTATTTGATTTTCTTAAAGTTAAAGTTGCTTATATTTATCCTACGACCCCTATGACTTAATCTACCCTTAAACTACCCTTATCATAGCAATATATATATATATATATATATATATATATATTGCTACAATATCGCCGTACTCGACAGGTGCACAACGATCAATTGACTGCTGATCACCACCTCTGTGCCTTTAACATAATTTAAAATTAACACAATCAAATTTATATCTCGATTAGCTCAGTGATACCATGCACAGAGTAAAACGACGATATGATAACAAAAAATTTTTACTCACTCTCCAACACTCAATTCACCTGAATAAGACAAACAAAATTTACCAAAAATTGTATAATGAACTAGATAAAAGTTTTGTCATATTACAATTTACAAATCTACGCCCTTCTTAATATCATTTATCTTTTATAGACCTTTTAAATCAAAATAAAAAAAAAATCCCTATCAAATTAGCTCTTTACGAAGATTATAGATTTTGACACCTTTTTAAAACAATTAAAGCCAGCATAAAAATTGATCTTATCACGAATAGTTTCGTTGAATGTTCAAAGAAATATCCCCTTTTTAACATAACTCTATCAAATTTGTGTTGACCTTTTAAACACTATATTTTATCACATGTAAATTTATAAGCTCACTTCTGAATACACAAATTATGTAAAATTACAAAATTAAACGTGCTATAAATTGAATAAATAGTTCTGACCTTATAGTTCTCCTGTTTTTTCTTCTTTCTGGAGGTTCCTGGCCCCGACTTCCCACTTGTTCCGGAACTTCCGACAATTCGGCTTAGAAATTACCCTTGAATGTTATCCAGTAACTAAGAGTCGTTTATTCAGCAACTTAAAGTCGTTTAATCAGCAGTTTAGAGAGTTTACCACCACCTTAAAGTGTTTACTAGTCACTTAGAGTGTTTACTAGCCACTTAGAGTGTTTACCAACCACTTAGAGTGTTTACCAGTGACTTAGAGTGTTTACCAGCCACTTAGAGTGCTCACCAGCGACTTAGAACCCTAAATTAATAAAATTGCAAAGATTTTTATTTGTATTAATTATTTCTAGACTTATGTTTATATCAACGACAAAAATTCTATATAAATTTATTACAACATGCACTCTACTGTTTATATCACTTTACGTTTAAAATTTGTTAAGTTCAACTTTTAAAATTGGCAACTTTCACTAAAAATTTCTATTCATGTAATAATTTTCCTTCAAAATAGCACAGTCAGCACGTGGATTATAAATGATTCTCTTTTATTTGCTTAGGTTAGTTTTATATAATCAAATTCCTTCTCGAATGTTTCACGCGTTCTCATTGGTTGACGGAAGCTATCGGTTGTTCGTACGTGGAAAATGCGTTTCAATTATTGTTATATCAGCAACGTGTTGGATTTTAGATGATCTAATATGTACGTTCTAAATTGCACATATTACCGTCGCCTCAAGTATCCATACTTTATAAAATATGCTTGTTTTTAAGTGTTTAACTATTACAAACTAGTATAAATTACACGCATTTATTGGTTTCTTTACGCAACTACGTTTAGATTGAAAGAAAATTCATTTCACTTTTATTTTTCTTCAAATATGTTAAATTTGTATGGGTTTTGAGCTTAAGAATGTCCTTAAATGTTCTAAAATGATTTAATTGCTTCAGCAATTATTTATTTTAATAAAATGTAGTAAAGTTATTACAGAATGAGCCTCCTTTAATTAATTGTAGCTTGTTATTGCTTTTATACAGGCTGATTTGTATTTGCTTTTCCATAATGAATGAATTATGTACATTTTTGGGTTTAAATGTTTGATTTTCGCGGTTTTTATGATATTTACATGAGGTATTCCTCCTTTGTGACTTATGACCTTAAATAACCTTATAATGATTGCAATATATATATATATATATATATATATATATTACTCATATTTAGACCAGGGTAGAAAATTAAATAATCACATCAAATAATTTTAATCACCGTGTAGAAGCTTTGGGAAAAGGTACGCGTTATTAAAACCGTGAAGCATAAAAATTCATTCGTTTCATTAAAAAGAATAGATTTAAATTATTTACAAGACGCCTTCTATAAAAAGAAGCAGTATTAAAATGCTGTACGTGTAATTTAATTATTCCGAGTAAAGAAACAAATAGAAATTACGTGCAAAATTTATATTAATTAACTCAATTTTAAGTAACCGGTATTAAATAAAATGTACAGATAATAATTAATATTTGATTAGGAGTCACTAAAAATTAAAGGGTATTATTTTAATTGGAGTTAATTGGACCATTAGTAACATATAATATGTATAAAAGCTAGTAAAAACCCAATTCAGATCGTAGAAGTATTATGTTTGAACACCTGCGTATTTTTAAATGTTTTATGTTCTGCGTAAAATTTGCAGATAACAAATGGTTACAGAGAATGTTGGAGAAACCGTTGCTTAATATTTACGGGAAATGCTAATAAGGTGGGTTATTTCACAAGTCCACATGGATTGAAAATAACCGATACTAAAGAATATAGATTTGTACCACTCGGAACAGGGTAGATAGAGACAGATAATATGCGCAAGACAGAGACACATATAGTAAAAGGCGTGAGTTGAGCAACGTCACTGGGTTGCGATTGGTTGAAAATAAGAGGCAAACTGGAGAGGTAAAAATAACATTTCTGTATAAAAATTAATTAGTTATTCCCAGACGTTGCGAGCCGTGTCGAAATTTCTGAGATTTAACTGGTGCGAGTGCAAATTTAATAAGAACCGACGCACAGGCGGTCGAGATGGGAACATAGTATACGAAATTCTAGAAACTGGCCGTTTTGAGGACAAAACCGACAGACAGGCTAACCACTATATATACCCGGGTTAATATGAGTTTCGCTTTCTTAGATTTTCGATTTAATTCAATGTGTTAAACAGTGCTTTTTAGTTTTCCGATTTTGATAGAATAATTTAAACAGTTTGCTCGTATATTTTGGTGATTTAAAACAGTTTGTTCTTTACGTGCTACAATGAATGTAATTTAGTGCACTTAGAAAAGAAGATACAAGGTAATAAAGCCTAGTATCACTGTACCAATTAGTCAAATTTGCAACGACAAATGAATACACAAAAGTAGGCAGTTTTGGCATATATTTGTGAAAGAAGTATGAATTTCTTTGCTATTTTTCGGGGGTGTTAATAATTAAATAATTCGTAAACGTGTCTGGATCCACAAAACAAGGTTCAGATATACACAGATGAGTTCCGGAAAAGCCCTGAAACAACTTTAGATGAATGGTGGTGGAGAAAATTTTTAAAGGCGACCAGTAATCCGAGGACCTAAACATAACCCAGTTGGATTGGTGTGATTAACAGAGGACGATGTACTTTGGAGCCACGAGTGCATTAACCTTCAGGTAACTTATGGTTTGTTGTTCGATTTTTGATGTTTTGGTGTGTGTTGAATAACTTTATAATTTATTTACTTAAAATGGACAGTAGTGAAATTGTACTAACAACAAATTTTTAATTTTAAGGTGAAATTTTCTTGTTTAAGTAGAAAGGGGTATTTAGTATTTATGTTCTGGATTATGATGAAAATTTGGGTATGTCTTTGAGCTCAATTAGACGAACCTGGTTAATTAACGTAAAGGGGTGGGAGATGCTCCCTTTGTACTCAGACTCAGGTCTGCATATATTGTTATATTAATTAGTAGGCATCTACAAGGACTTTAATTCTGGATGCACATTAAAATGATAATAAATTTAATCTTGAAATTTTCTGATACTGAAATTTATGCTGAATTTTAATTTTGAAATTTTAATGTATTGTGAATATTGATGTAAATAGAGTTAACGTTGGTGTTTGTGATAGGAATGTGTTTGTTTTTTTTATGATTGAGGATGAAAGTTTTAACTAGGTGAGCAGCCGAGGCGGAAAAGAGTAAAGAGGCGATTAACAGAAGAAAGTCAACGGAACAGTTAAGTTAATAGCTTTTTGTAGGTTTCACAGCAGTCTTGACGCCCAATTCGTGAGGCTCGATTCTAATTAAAAAGGTTTCACAGCATTCTATACTAATGTAAAAAAAAGGGTCATATAAAGAGCACTGAGCACAATACTGTGTACATTCAACACTCCAAAATCAGATAAAGATAATTCCATTTTTCTCAATAGTCATGACTCCATAATTGGAAACAATGTATATTACTCAAAGTGCAAAAACTCATGACATGATAAGCTTTTTCTATGTTGCATAATAGTATCTTTAAATAATACATTAAGTAAGTTAAAAACCCATGTTTCTAAAATGCTCTTCCTTAAATCATTATTAGAACACGTATAGTAAGTTAAAAACCCGCGTTTCCAAAATGCTTTTCTTTAAAACATTAGTTAAAAACGTGTTCAGTTCGTTGCATAATAAGATTATAAATTTCATTCCATTAAAAGTAACTAACGCAAAACACATGCAAATCGTATATGTTAGATTGAAAACTGTATTGCGTTTTTCGAAAAAATCTAGTTTATTCATTATGCAGGTAAGAAATTTCAAAATTCTTTCATCGAATAACAAAACCTATAAATCAAATTAGATAAGGAGCAGGTGACGGATAATTATCTTCAAAATAACATGAATGGACATTCCAATTAAGGGGACTATAATATGAAATAGGGCGTTTAATAACCTCTAAAACAAGAAATAACGATTGTAAAGCGAGCGATGACAACAATTTAAATAAGATAACGTCCTAAGTAATCCATAGAGCTTCAATTACTGAGAAAAATTGCATCAGCCATATGAATAAAACTAGATAGATTGTTATAGATCTAGATGACGGGGATTTCATACTATATAAACTGACTGAGAATCAGAACATGGTCAGTTGTCAATTGTTAATTAATGGTGTTTATTTCGCGTTCGCGTATTACTACATATTAAAAAATATCCGTCAATAAATAATAATATAAAACTATAATGTAGCTAATGACTCGAGTGAATGACCAGTGTTAAAGACCCGTTTTAAGCAAAAAGCAAGCTACGTTGAAAATTGAATTTATGTTGAGATTATTTGAAGTAAATAATGAAACTGGGTTTTGATGAATGGCAGTAAATTCTAGGAAGGTAAATTTTAATTTAAATAGAAGAATATGATATGGATTTTAAATGCATGTTTAATGGTGGATTAATTAAGAAAGTAACTGAATGACACTGATATAGATTTGGAAAAGAATGTATAAAGTTTAATGGACATAAGCTAACGACACCAATCAACAATTAATGGTAAATCATTGTTTTAAAAAACATTTTTAAAGACATTTGTGTTTGTTCATTTACTTAAGTGGGTTAAAATTACATAAGAATTTGGTACGTAGATTATTTCTTTTTCTGTAATTGGATAATTTAATTTTTTATGAAATCAAATTTCGATTAAAATATAGCTATTATAAGAGTTCTTCAAATGTATCTGATGAGTTACATTTGGCTAACAAAGTAAGAAGGCTCATTAAAATTATCCATGCTCATTTCTAAAGAAAAATTTGTACATAGCATGATTTACATAAGTAAGGTTTGTGAAATATTAATTATAAAAAAAGATTTTAAAGATTTTATTTTAGTATCTGGCAGTTATAAAATATTTTTTTAGGCTGAAGATGTGCTGATGATATTGTACTTTATTTGTAGATTTTAATGCCTACAATGATAAAAATCATGTAATATGATGAATACTTCCAAATACACTTTACATATGTAAATATGCCCTTTATATTCCGTTTGAATATACGACTTGTTAAGGAATCAACATCAATTATTTCTACTAAGATTTGAAACCATATAGTATACATACCTCTTCAGTGAGTCATTTAGAACTGCAACAGCAGTTAAGACATGTGTTCACGTCAACTAGTTCGAAAGGAACATCCACTAAATTAATTTCTGCAGGCAATTTAGAATCTTACCTCGCTAACACAGGAATGGTAGGAGTAAAATCCCCTCCCACTCAATGTCCATTATATTCTTTCATACAATGTTTTCAATCTTTTATGGAAACAGCATCAGTACACAAAATATATAAGATAATTGACATCAGAAAAAGTAATCACCAGAATTTTGATAAAATGTTTCCAATCTTAAAGATAAACTAAATTACATATCTTTTTAAAACACTACAAAGAGTGTGGCATTTGTGAATCGCCCGGATATACAATTTAAACATATTGCAAAGCTTTTCCATACTGAATAGGATCTTGAAAAACTGAAAAGTGGTGTCCTATAAATAATAGTAAATGAATTATTAAAATTCCCTAACATGAACTATTAAATGAAATTAAGTTGCAGAAAGCTAAAAATAATTTGATTTAATAGAATCATAAATCCAGAATATCCTTTAGCTTAGGTTAACTAAATATTTTCCATACAATCAGTAACAATGAACTAATGTTCCAAAATTCTCCCAAAACAGGGTTGTTAAATGAAGTTCAACTTTGATTCTAACATTTATAAAGAAATGCTACATATTCAGGACAGAGTATTCATTAGACACAAAAATTGAAAAATCTAATTTTGAAGACATATGGAATTGATTGAACTACTACTAGTATTAGACAGTTAAATCGTCATCATAATGTATCACAAGGAAGGTGTGGATTGAGGAAACGCATCCTTATATTATACCTCAGTCCATGGTTTAGAGCACAACCCAACCAAAAGGCAATCTTTTGTTCCATTTATTAGGCGCTGATATTGTAGCAGAATAATTTTTCTAGCTAGCCAAAATTGTTACACACTTCAAGTCCCATGTTGGGAATGCCAATGTAGCAAATTACGAATAAGGAGATGGCCAATGTAACGGATTAATTTATAACCCCAGGACGTTGGGCGTCAATGTAACGGGGCCCTTCGTTTTAAGCGTCAATTTAGGGAAATTAAATAATGAGAAATTGTAACTATAAAAACTTGCCGCTTCTGCCGTTCATTTACATTTCCAATGCTCCACCCGAAGGTACTACATTGGCCAGTAGGCGAGTTTTTTGTTGCTTGCAAATTTAGAATTTTGCCGAACCCTTGCCATTCCAGGCAAGGTAGGGATCTTTAACGTGCGTGACAACACTCACACACGGGACCTCCATTTAATCTCTCATCCGAACGAGGGCGTAATATTTGTGAAAAATGCTCACCTGCCATTTTTCAAGCAGTCGGCCGTGTTGGGATTTGAACCCGGGACCTTGGGATCCGTAGTCTTACGCTTACTACATTGATCCACGGCGACGCCTGCCGCTTCTGCCGCTAGCTTGGCTATTACCCCTGGGGGATCATGAGAAAGGACAGGGTTGAAATATTCTTCGTTAAACCGAAAATTAAATAAAGTTAGACGCCACTGTATCTAGCAAGTATTAAAAAGGGCGTTTTAGGGTAGATACAGAAAACCTATTGGAAGAAATTTTTTAAAACTTTTAATTTACTTTACTTAGAAAATTAAACCTTTTGGAATCAGAAAATATCTATTTTATAACAAATAACTTTTATCCAAAAAAAAATTAAATCAATTCACAAAGTTTAGTGATACGAAACAAAAATATTATTTATACAACATTTTCGTCTCTTAAGACTTCGATGAGCATCAGATCTAAATCACGTACATATTTTAATTCAAATCTATTTACAATAATTATAGCTGTAAATTCTTAAACACAAAAATTTTATCAATTACCACTTCTAAAAACTCAAATGCTTTGAATAAGAAAATTTACGTATTAATAATAAGTTACGACTTAACGAGAAGATGCCGAGTTATATGTACTGCTATCATGTGGCTCGAGACTTAGTCTGACTGGAAATTAGGGTTGCCAAAATAATACATAGACCCTTTGGGATCCGGCAAAAAGTCACTTACTCTTAACTACTAGTGGTTGGCGGCGGCTTTCAAGTTAATCTGGCACAGGTCTCGGTGATATGGTCACAAAACCCCCCTACAGGGGGTCTTTGCACTTCAATAAAAACCTATTACGAAACTAAAGTTTTTGAACAGTAGTCTCACCATCAACGACTTTCCAGTCCGCTTGCCCCGAAAATGTCGTGGAAGTGAGCAGATTAAGATAATTACTTTTCAAGACAGTTCAAGCAGGGGAAGTGATCAGAATAAAACTTTCAATGCCCACGTGCCATGTGTATGAAACAAGTTGGAAACTACGAAGTATTTCCTGAACCATAGAGAGTTTACAAGGGCTTTTGAAAGAGTAAATTGTTATTTCTGACTTTACAAACCAGGTTTTATAACAGCTGGATTGTATTTTGCAAGATTGTGGATACGAAATGTTAAACTTAACTTTGTGATTGAATCAAATTAGAAAATAACAAGCTTGTTATTTTCCATATGAGACCAAGGACTTATTAAAAATTAAAGATCGACCTATTACTGTAAGTGGTCTGAACGGATTTTTTCAATTTTTTTATAGATTTTTAATTTGTTTCAACCAACAATTATTTTTTTCAAAAAAATTGTTATAATATCAAAAATGATCGTACCTTAAAGATAATTTGTGGATTTATGTAGAATTACATGAAAAAACCTACAACTACAAAAATCTAAATTATTGAGCAGCTATCAATCCACACATAAAAACATATCTCAATATGAATTTGATGTAAATGTATGTATTGGATTAATTACAAAAACCTTAGACATTTCATTCCTGATAACTTAGTTAGGAATCATTACTTCACATTTTTGCAAAACGATTTGCCTAATCTATTGTACAAAATTTATCAATAATTAGGTCATGAAATTTTTGCGACAGATGGATTTAACAAAAGGTAATGATTTTGTGACTTGTCAAAACCCCAAATCATAAACTTATGGATTATCATACAAATGGTGATACATAACTGATGCCAAGTAGAAAATTGAATGAATTGCTGCTACTAAAATGTGGAAAAAATATCCTAGGGGTAGTACAACTTCTAAAATGCCTGAAAGAACACAGACTTGTATGAGAAACTAGTGGATCACATTTTAACCAAAAGTTATAAATTGGTGATTATTTTATATAATCATTATTTTTTTTATTGCTATCAAAACAAGCAAAAACTTATTGTATTTGATAAGTAACTTCTGAAATATTATTGCCAATACAATATTATTTGTTTTCTCAAGATAAACCGTTAATTAGTTTAAACTGATATATTGTTAAAAAACAAAGAAGTTTTTAAACGTTTACGCCTATTTGATGCCATTTTCCTATATTATTTACAGAGAACTAAAATAAATAACACTTTGAAAAGTGTAGTTACATAATGACTGTGAAAAAACAAGACAAGGAAATATTTGTATGTATTGGCAATATGCACGATTTCTTTCTGTTTAAGTGCTAAACACATGCAGATTATAGGATTTAAATGTGATAATTAAAGGTATACCAAAAACAATAGTCAAAAAATTAAAATTTGGGAAAACAAAAACTTTATTGGTTAAAAATAATCTAAGATAACAATAATGAAAACCAAAGATTTATGTTCTCATGCAACTGTCTTAACCAAGCATTCTCCACAGAGTTGTATAGCTATTAAATTAAAATAACTATATAAAAACTTTTATAACAACGTAATAGATTTTATATCAACTTCAATTTTTATTGTTTAAACAACTAACGCAACAAAATAATTCTAAAAAATAGGATAAGTAAACACCTTTAAATCTTGTAAAGGAGTTTCACTTAATGATAAAAAAATATAAGATTATTATTGTAAAATCTAAAGATAAATGGGACTTATATTAGTGATATCATTATCGCATGATTAAAAACATTTATCATTAAATACCCATAAAACCAACTATAATCCCATGGCAACAATAATCAGAAAATAAATGTATAACACCTTCAAACTCCATTTGTGAATATCGGTGTTGTATCGTTTTCTGATTTTTATTTTTCTTCAATGTCAGATATTTCTAGCAATACATAAACATGAAACAAATTCTACACACAGTAATTAATAATCATATTATATGTTTATAAGAATCATAAAGTTAACTGTAATTAATAAGAATAAAAACAAGTTGCTAAGTACCTAGACGTAGCCGAAAGAAAAGTAAATACCAGGCTAACTACCAACCGCAGAGAGTGGGGAGATTCACCTACATACCAAAAAAAAAACAAAAAAAACACATCGCCCACGATTATCTATTAACAAATAAAAATAAATACAGGATTCTATACAAAACAAGCAAAAGAAATAAATAAAGCGTTAGTATTTCAAAGCAAACGATTATGTGATATGAACAATTTGGTACTTTAGATACAAAGTGCGTATCTCGTATTTTACACAAAATAAAATTAATCGGTAGTAAATAAACATGTGAGAGCTTTTGTCAAGCGTTTTTAAAATTGCACCTAATACTTTTTGGAAAATAAACTAATCAGTATGAAAGAATTAACGTATGAGAGCTTTTGTCAAACATTCTTTTTAAATTGAACATAATACCGTTTGTAAAATAAACCAATCAGTAGAAAAGAATAAGCGTGTGTCTGTCAAACATTTTTAACAATGGTACATCACACCTATAGAGCGATAATATCAATTCGCAGCAACAAACAATAGTTCTACAGTGTCACGTTTCTTATCACGTAACTACACCAAACGCTGATACGGAATATGCCATTGATATACACAAAAGAATACAAATTGTATATCTGTATGTGGCTGGATACTTAGCTTGCAATCCGTCGGGGGTGAGTCAGCACAGCAACGCCACGGTCGTCGGGAACTGTTTACCCTGTTACCATAACGGCACTAGCGATCTACAGGCAACTGCAGTTGATCTGTGGCAAAGAACAGTTGGACCTACATATAAAAAAGAACCAATTTGGCCTCCAGCTAAGAGCTAAAAAGATAATCTGATTAGAATGGGTAAGCGCGAGAAAACTCACCAATACACGCAAGATACCTCCTACTTGTCGAACAAAAAACGTGCATTGCTTTTGAAGTATTGTGACGAATAATGTAAAAATATTTCAACGCACAAGCTGCAGATTCAAATTCAAAATGGGTTCAAATAACACGAGTTCAAACTGCAATCCTCGCGTTATCGAAAGTGCGATTAGCAAACTGGAAAACACGCTATCAAATAATAGTAGGATCTAATATTTAGACAAGTCTTTAAATGGGAAACACAAGAGAAAGACATTATACGTTATCGGAATGTTTAACAAATTACCGGATACCTACAACAAGGTATTGAATATTTAATTTATCGAATAAATTTTCGTTTTAAAAGCAGAGTGGATTTGAGTTAAAATTATGTTAAGCGGGCTTATACTGAACATGTCCACTATATAGAGTATTTAATTTATGCAGAAAATAAACGTAACAAAGTGTCAAATTAACATTGCATACTCAATTGAGCACATTTATTAATTGAACCAAGTTTGTGTACAGTAGTTCCACAAATTTAACATTTTATATCTGCTTTGTTGATGAAAATTTGGCTTCAACTTATTACGAATATTAGACAATAATAAAACAAATTCTGTATCTGCAAGTAAAACTTAATTTAATTACTTAAAAATTAAGAAAGCTTTTTATCTTAGTGCTGTCATCGGGGCAATGTCTTTTCTCTTGACAATCCAAAACTGACAACATGTGCAACATAGCATCAAAACTACAGCAGTGTCTGCTGCCTGGCATAACTACTACCGCTTTCTTTCAGTGACCAATAGGAATGTACAAAGAGCACCAGTTCGACCAGTACACATAGCTGCTAAATGACCCCAGAAGTCTTTTGTGCAACATGACTTCATATTTGGTCCCTTACGAAAAAGTTCCACATAAAAGATAGCCAGTTTCAAAAGGACTACAAATAGCTTTTTTGTATGACTATACTAATGAGAATGGTGGGATGGATGGTATAAGTGTTTGAAGAAGGTCCCGAAAGCTATCATGTATGAAATATGTCTTAACCGAGAATTATCTTGAATGCCACCTATCTCAAACTATGGGGATTTCTAGGGAAATCCTCCAGAAGATATAATAAGAGGATGCCAAAACCTGAAATCAGGAATGTGATTCTGGTCTAAAATTCACACAAAAATAATCGAGTACACTAATGCTAAACAAACCTAAAATAAATGCTAACAATAAAAATACTAATATGCTTATTTAAAACCGATAGCTGAAAGTAAGGTTTCCAAAATCAATTGTTAAATTACCTGAATTTTAATCATGCCTCTAGGTAATTGCAATATATTTAATAATAACAAAACTGGAACTTATCGCCTTTACAATAATTGTGAAAACACCAATATAAAAAAGGCTTTACTCTATTATACAATTGCTTTTAACTATATTACACAATTATGCTTCCATCACAAATACAAGATTAAAATTCTTAAGCAAAAATTAAAAATCAAATATATCGGAATTTTTTAACTTAATGGAAAACGTTTTCGATGAACAAAATTATTTCTATGTTCTTAACCTAATGACAAGAAAGTACTGTTGGTTATAAATTTATACAGTTAAATAGAAAAATGTTCATTTGTTTACAATTACTATAGGTTATGGTTTCAGAAATTCTATCATAAATACCTGGAATGATTTTTGATTGTAAATAACTCAAAACAACAAAAACCATTATTTCCTAAATTTAATTTGTTTTGACCAGATCCTACTGAGGCCTAAAAAGGCAACTAGATGTTCTGAGTCAGCATGCTTTTGTAACATGAAGTTATCAATTTAACGAGAACCAAGATGTTCTTAAAATTAAAAGTACCTAACATGGCAGAGTAGGATTCTGAACTTTACTGGCCAGTCTGATAGCTTTTCTTCAAGATTAACTAACCTATTCAACTTACATGTTGTCTTTGGACGGTAATGACAAAGTGCTTAACCAAAAAGCTTTCCCTGCAAAAACAATTCGAGAATATTTTCGGCAGAATTAAGACAAATGAATTAAAACTCTAAATTGAAATTACTCGAGTCGTTTTTTCTTTATCTAACATATGTAATATTTTCTTACGTTTACGTTTAACTGGACCCAGAGGAAGAAACTTTTAATTTTGTGAACCGGCAAAAATTTAGCGAATAAACTATGTGCCAAGACGATGAGGTCATAGGCGCCAACATTATAAATTATTAATCAAAACAAATGAATCATAAAACTGTAATAATTTAGAGTACAAAATAGTCATAATATCATTTCTAACCTTTCAAACCACCATAATGAATTTGACAACCTGTGAGCATGAAAGATATAAGATACAAAATAATCCTTCCTTAGATCAAGAATACATGTAACCTAAATATTGTATTTATTAAAGAAAATACCTGCGACATTGGTAAAATTTAGCAATACCAACACTATTGAAATGAAATACGATTATAAACCTTTCAAAGTAATGTCACAAATTGCCTCTTAAAAAGTTTCATCTATTAGGTTTTCTTTTCCTCGTGCTTTTACAATAAGTTCTCCCTTTTTTCCATTGTTAGTAAAATCTCATTTTTAAGCATCACAACTCACATTTTAATACTGGCAGTAGTTTTTTTTGTTTCTCTGCGAATCCAAGTCTAAATTCACATGGATTTAACATATTCTATTGATTCTTTATTTAGTACTCCACAAATGATCCTTTTCATATTAGTCCACTTAGTAGCTATTGCGTTTATTTCCGTTTGTGTATTTGTGGCTGCACTTGGTCTTCATGTTCATACTAGTTTTTTCAATTTCATGAAAGCATTATCCTTGATTTTGCTCAATTTTTTAAGTTATACTTTCTTTATGTTTGCTTTAAGTCTGTTTCTATTTCTTTCTTTTTGTGCTTGTGTGTGTTTGTGTGTGTATGTCTGTGTGCATGTGTGTGTGTGTGTGTTGTGCATGTGTGTGTGTGTGCATGCAAATGCATGTGTGTATATAAGCATATGCATCCATGTATGCATGTGAGGCATGTGTGTATATGTATGTGTGTATGCATGTGTGTGTGTGGATGTATACACGTGTGTGCACATGTGCATGAATACATACATGCATGTGCACATGTGTGTATGAGCATGTGCATGCGTGCATGCATGTATGTGTACATATGTGTGTGGTGTGCATATATATATATATATATATATATATATATATATATATATACATATATATTGCTATGTTCGTCTTCGGTTCTACTCTGCGTATCTAAATCCTATACCTCAGCTAGTTCAGTCTAATCGACACAGAGTTCCTGACAACACGACAATAAAGAATGGTTAACCTCCTTTATATCTAGCTCCTATCTGTTAGAATAATGAAAACGAAAATAACCAAAATTTGTATAATAATCGAGAATATGTACATTTTGTATTTTAATAGCTATTTACTTTGATTTTGTACTCAAAAATTAACCCCTGAATAAAATATTGATATTTATCTGATTACACCAAAATCATACTCCCCTAAAGCCAGCAAAAATACCACTGTAATGTACTTGAAGTACTTTTGAACATTCAAATAACATTCTTGCTATTTGCATAAATTCTCAAAAGATTTTTGATGACCCTTACAAATACTTCGATATAAATAATAGCAAATGTTAAAAATTGAAATACAGTCTTATGTTAATAAAGGATAATATATCTCTGGCCTGCGGTTTTCCTGTTTGTTTCTTAGAACTGCCTCTGTATGTATATTGTCAGTACCCCTAGATTGTTTATATTTTGATTCTCTGGTACAGCTTCTCCCTGTCAATTTGATTCTTAGCGTGGTTGCCTCAATTCGTTGTCCAGAATGATTAATTAAATTTGCTTGAATTTTTTCCTTCGGATTTGTCTTAGATTTTGTTTAGTTTTATTTTAATTATTAGAATCACTTGTAGTTACTAGGAACGACTTGGAGTTACTTGAAGTTCATTAGAGTTACTTGGAGCCCTAAATCCTTAAATATTAGAATTAGATTTAATTAATAATTTACCTTACGTTTTTGAAAATAAACGGTCACTTCTGTTGTATTTATTGGCACTTGAATTTTCACTTTTATATCACTAAATTATTTATTTTGACTAAGTTCACTTTGCGTAATATTCTACTTTTAACTGACGTAGTTAGTGCCTCGGTCACAGAGATACTGGTTGTTTACGAAGTTCGCGTTATTTATAAAGACTCCACCTCTTATTTGTCTTATTGGTTTTCCATGCGTGTTTGTTGATTAAAGTATTGCACTTTGCGCTATCATTGCAGGCCTTGGATTTTCTACAAATTTCCTGTCAAGACTCCTGTTAAATCGTTTCATTTCACACGTAGGCGTTTATTTTATATAGCATATTCTTCAGAAAATCCAAGTTTATTTTACATTCTCTCACATACTCATACTTGTGTTTGTTTTTTTTCAAATTTTTATCATGTTACCGAACGTCTGTTGTTTGTTATTTAAAAATCCAAATATGCAGGATTTTATGTGGGTTTGCGATATTGCAAATCACGTAACCTCTTTTCCATTATGACGTATTTCAGTGCGTTTATGCGTTAATATTTTAAAGGAGATTATAATGTAGCTAGTATGCTAGATTGTTTACCTTCACCAATTGCGTGTTTATTTTAATAAAACTCGTTGTGTTTAAAACGTTATTTTTGCGTTTTTCTTTTCAATCTTAGACTTGTATATTTAATTTGAAACGTATTATACAATGTACATGTTAATATTCTTGCTAAATTGGATCTGGAATAAGCTTCCTTTTATGAATTAAAATTGATTATGGTTTATATACAGTTACATTCTTATCATAGCAATATATATATATATATAGTATATAAAACTCTTAGCAACCAAGTCATTTATTAAAATCATCTATAAAAATTTTTTAAATTTTTTGTACATTACGCGTTTCGGTTGTCTAGCAACCTTAGTCACATGAATAAAATAGCATTCTGTAAAAAACATTTTAAATTAGAATTAAAATTAAATTGTAATATATTGACTTACATGATAAAATCTTAATGAAGTTTACAACTTGGTATGTTAAACTAGGTTCTTAACATTATATGTTTGAACACTGGAGCTCTTTATATTTATTATTAAACTAGCTACACTATCATAAATTGTTAAGAGAAATTGTAATTACGTAAATTAAAATGTTAAACATATATATATATATATATATATATATATATATATATATATATTACTCATATTTAGACCAGGGTAGAAAATTAAATAATCACATCAAATAATTTTAATCACCGTGTATAAGGAATTTCATTAAATAATACGCTTTATTAAAACCTTGAAGCATAAATAAACTCGGTCGTTTCAGTAAAATAAGAAATTTAAATTATTTATAAGACGCTTTATATCAAAAGAAACAAATGGAAATTACGTGCAAAATTTATATTAATTAACCCTATTTTAAGTAACCGGTATTGAACAAAACGTACAGATAACAACTAATATTTAGTTAGGATTCACTAAAATTTAAAGGGTATTAATTTTAATTGGAGTTAGTTGAACCATTATTAATAATAAGCATAAAACTTGTAAAACCCAAGATTATAATACTAGAAAATAAAGCTCTGAGAATTAATATTATGTTGAACACCTGCGTAGTTTAAATGTCAAATACGGCGAAAATTTTGCAGATAATTAATGGTTCAGAGAATCTTGGGAAAACGTCGCATAATAGTTACAAGAATTGCTAAAGGTGGGTATTTCACACTCCATGTGGACTAAAATAATCGATAATACAGAATATCAATTTGCACCAATACGAACAGGTTAGAAAAGGAAAGAGAAATGCGTCAAGCAAAGACACATATAGTAAAGGCGGGATTCAAGCAACGTCACGGGGTCACAATTGGTTAAAATAGGATGCAAATATCAGAGGTAGAACAACAATTTCTGTACAAAATCAATTAGTTTTTCTCGGACATGCTTGCGTGCCGTGTGGAAATTTTCTGAGATTTGAATGGGGCGAGTGAAAATTCGTAAAAATCGACGCGTGAGCGGCAGACTGGGAACATAGCATGAGAAATTCTTTAGAATTACCCGTTTTGGGGAACAGACCGATAGACAGGCTTTTTGCTATATATACCGGCGGTAATATGAATTTCGGTCTCTTAGACTCTGAGACTTTTGACGATTCGATGCGTTAAAAGCTCGTACATACGCGACTTGATTAAAGATGGTAAACCGTGCATTTTAGTTTGATTAAATAATTTAAAGTTTGCTAGTATATTTTAGTGATTCAAAATAGCTTGTTATTTACGTGTTAACATGAATGTACTTCAGTGCACTTAGATACAAGGTAATAAAATTTAGTTTCACTGTACCAATTAGCAAAATTTACAACTCCGAATGTATACACAAAAGTAGGCAGTTTTGGCGTATATTGGTGACAAAAGCATGAAGTTATTTGCTATTTTTCGGGGGTGTTAATAATTAAATGGTTCAAATACGTGTCTGGATCCACGAAACAAGGGTCAGATATACATAGATGAGTTCCGGAAAAGCCCAGAAACAACTGGTGATGGAGAAAATTTTAAAAGCGTAGAGAATCAGAAGCCGTAATTATAATCCTGTTGAATGGTGTGATTAACTAAAGAAACGATACCTTGAAACGACGAGGACAGTAACCTTCAGGTAAATTATACTATTTTGTTTGACATTTTTGTGTGTATTGAATGACTTTATAATTGATTTACTTTAAATGGACATTAGTGAAATTGTTCTAACCATAAAAGTTTAATTTTAAGATGAAATTTGCTTGTTTAAGTAAAAGGGTATTTTGTTTTGATGTTCGGGAATATGATGAAACTTTGGGTATGTCTTTGAGCTCAATTAGACAAACCTGGTTAATTAACGTAAAGGGGTGGTAGATGCTCCCTTTGTACTCAGACTCCGGTCTGCTTATATTGTTATATTAATTAGTAGGCATCCAACAAGGACTTGAATTCTGGATGCACGTTAAAGTGATAATAAAATTAATTTTGAAATTCCTTTTAAAAACTGAATTTTATGCTGAAATTTAATTTGAAAATTTAATGTATTCTGAATATTGATGTAAATAGAGTTAACGTTGATGTTTGTGGTAGGAATGTGTTTAATTTTTATGAATGAGGAGATTTATAAAATTAGGTGAGCAGCCGAGGCGAAAAGCGTAGTTCACGGATGATGGAGGTTTCACAGCATAATTTGACGCCCAATCTGTGGGGCTCGAATGTTTTTTTTTTAGGACCAGTTCCCGCATTCAAAAAAGGTTTCACAGCATATATATATATATATATATATATATATATATAAACAATAACTATATGTGTAAGAACTATTATACTGGGTGATTCGTAATACATATTGTTAATATTTATTTATTTTAGAATTTTTAGTAAACAATTTTAAAGATATTTTAAAACATAATATAACTTTCAATTTATTATAATATGATTATTATGTTTGACAATTATTATGTTTTACAAAACATATTTGGACAGGTAGATACCTAAATTTTCAATCAAACGTTCCAATTACTTATAAAAAGAACGTAGTAAAAAATTTAGTTGAACAAGCCATAAAATTTACACATCCTACCATGAGACCTGATATTCTAACTAAAATTAAAAAAAAACATTACTACAAAATGGATACCCACTTGAGATTATTAAGCCGATAATAAAAGAAATAATTAATAAAATCTATAACGGTCCTAAAAAAATTATAAACAAAAATGAACAGAATAATTTTGTTAGTATACAATACCATCCGATTTTATCAAATAAAATACAACAATGTTTAAAAAAATATAAAGTAAAAGTAGTACATAAACCCAATAACAACAACAAAAGCCTATTTACAAAATTCAAACCACCAACACCCACAAAAGATAAAACACACTGCATTTATAAAATAAACTGCAAAGATTGCAATGGATTATATATTGGTAACACAAAACAGTATTTAAATAGAAGAATTTATGAACATCAATGTTCAATTAAAACCCATAAAAAAAATACAGCACTATCTAACCATGCATTAAACCACCTACATAATTTTGATAACACCAATATCATACAACGTGAACAAAATGATAATAAACGCAATACTTTAGAAATTATACATATTCAAAGCCATTCCAATAGTATTAACAATAAAACAGATATAGAAAACTTCACAAAATTTTACAATAACCTTATACATATACAGTAACATTATGATTTCCTTGATATCTCCTTATTATAATAGTTATAATTCACCACTAGTATTTTTTACATATTTATGCATTTTCACTATTCATTTTTCATCTTTGTCCTATGATTATCTTTTTACTTATTTATTTATTTTTGTTTTATTTATTTATATATATATATATATATATATATATATATATATACAAACATAATAATCATATTATATTATGTTTTAAAATATCTTTAAAATTGTTTACTAAAAATTCTAAAATAAATAAATATTAACAATATGTATTACAAATCACCCAGTATAATAGTTCTTACACATATAGTTATTGTTTAAATATATATATATATATATATATATATATATATATATATATATATAGTTAGACATATGTTTAACATTTTAATTTACGTAATTACAATTTCTCCTAACAATTTATGATAGTGTAGCTAGTTTAATAATAAATATAAAGAGCTCCAGTACTCAAACATATAATGTTAAGAACCTAGTTTAACATACCCAGTTGTAAACTTCATTAAGATTTTATCATGGAAGTCAATACATTACATTTTATTTTAATTTTAAGATGTTTTTTTACAGAATGCTATTTTATTCATGTGACCAAGGTTGCTAGACAACCGAAGCGCGTAATGTACAAAAAATTAAAAAATTTTTTAGAGATGATTTTAATAAATGACCTGTTTCCCAAGAGTTTTATATACTATATTCAATTAAAGGTCAAGAAATTAAGTTATATATATATATATATATATATATATATATATATATAATATATATATATATATATATAATATATATATATATATATATATATATATATGTATGTATTGCCGTGTTTCTTCGCTCTAAATTTAGTACTTTCTCAAAAAACATTCGAGCCCCAACGTTGGGCCGTCGTAAATTGCCGTGTTTCTCCCGGGATCTTCGTAGTTTCGAAAATTAATTCATACAAAATCGAAAATTTCACCAAAAATAAAATATTTAAAAATATATAATTTCTTACCCGTTCCTCCTCTCTTCCTCGGTTGAATTGCTTTCTTCAACTGCTTCCGGCTAGCTCGGTTGGACCTCCTCTTGGATATCTAGATTCACTCTCATATTCTCTATAGTTCATGCACACTCCCAATAAAACCCCAAAATACAACAAACATACAATCTTTTATTTATCACTATTTACAAATAAAATTCAATATTATCCACATTTCAGTGATCAAGTTACACCTCAATAAATCCTATTTTGTAAGGTCCTGTATTTTAACTTAAATTATCAGACACATAGAATGTACCCGGAGTAAATGGGCCCTGAATAATACCTTATTTCTCATTCCTTCTTTATAATTTATTTTAAATCTACGTAAACTCTGGAGTATGGTGAGCTCATGATAACCCAGTTAATTATGAATAATGTATGCCCTTATACTTTGCATACTCTTACAACAAACTAAAAAAACAACCCATGTACTCTTCACAAAATTTAACTTCCTGATGGAACGTTAATAAGCTTTATATACATCTTCAGATTTCTATTTAAATACCATAATAAAGTTAGTTATACGTATTATGTTCAATACGCAAAACAATGCACACTACCTTCAAAATTCACTCTCATACTTCACCCAATATTCATAGTTTATGGTTTATAACAACACAATTTCAAAGCGTTACCTGGAATTTCTAGAAGATCTCTGCTCCGTTGACGATGCCGTGTATTTACTTCTTTCCGCACTGCAGGCCGCTTCTAGCTATTCACGGTGTATCCAATTTCCAAATCCAAATTAATTATACTTCTTTCATAATTATTTAATTTAATCCACGTTACATAACGCCACTACACGAGTTTGTTAAAATAATATAGGTGATACCTCAATAAAATCTAAACTCGGCACAACCCGCGTATAAATTATGAAGCTAACACCGTGCAATATAATTTAAAATAATTTTATTATACTTACAAACTCGTGGTAACTTTCATACGTAGTCTGAAGCGATCGAAATATTAAGGGCTTTTATTATATTTTCGAAAAGTATTTATACAATTTACGCTGCCACCTCCTGGCCGCATTTCATCCAAAGTCCTTCATCTACAACAACACATTCTTAAAATTTTGAGAGCAACCGATTTCTAAGTCCACGAAATTCAGCGCACCGTTACAATCTTTTCTGAAAATTAATCTACACTATCCTCGTGTTTGTCTGATGTCCAACTAACAATGTCGACCAATCGTCTATCCACTGACGTCCTACAAATCCCGCCTATCCTAACGCTGTCCCTTGCTTATGCATTTTCTACGTTTCTTTCTCACCTTGCTTGAGTGGTAGAATCGATATTCCTGACCGCGTTCTACAACTCCATGTGGACCCCAAAATATAGGTGCTTTAAATAACCGCTCATTAGCATTTAATGGGAAAACATTCGACCGTTTACCCGATATTCTTTGAACTTGTTTGTTATCTATAAAAATAAGTGGAACTTTACATTTGGAAAATACGCAGGTGTTTAATTTTAAACGAACGTTTTAACTAACATTTCTAGGAGCTTCTTTTCATGGTATTTGAACCCAACTGATTTATTTGCTTGTTATAACGAACGCTATTCGCCTTGGATTTATTGATTTTTCATGCTTTTATGCATGTTATACGTAAATACCCGTTTAATTAAACTCAATTAAATGAATAAATTAATTGCATTGGCTTCTACCATTTATTTTCTTTGCAAACCTACTAAATTTTAATCATTATTTGTAAAATTTTGTTAATACCTGTTACTTAAAAATGAACTAACTGGAATAAATTTCGCACGTAATTCTGGTTGTTTCCTTTATACAGGGTGTTTTGAAATTGCTTCGTTTATATTTACTTTTAACCCTTTAAAACCAGTATATAATCCCCCTATTTCAATTTTAAGATAAACCCTTCCCTGTTTTTCTGAATTTATATACCTACATTCTAATTTAATCTTATCTGCTATTTCTATACATCTATCTACTCACCTAACACTACCTATACCTATTTATCCAACCTATCACTACTTATCTACATATTTCTATCTATTACTACCCCTACCTCTACTTATTTCTATCTATTTACACCTATCTTTATTAATAATTCACTATTCACACCTATTACTATCTTTTACCTAACTATTTTTATCTATTATTAACTTTTCACTCTCTTATTTCATTGTATTTTCTTCTTTTATTTCACCCTTTAGTCCTTTATTGACTCTTTACGTACATCTTTTTGTACTTTTCTCTTTATTTTCAGTCTTCATAGCTTTTAACCTCACCTATTATCACTATCTATTCTTATCCTAACTCAACCTACCTAATTCTATACCTATATCTAACTATCTCCCATATTTATCCTATATCTAGTTTTATTTTCTATAACTACTTACTTCTAATCTTCTTTATTTAAATTTTTCACTATTATACACCTATCTCTACTTTCTATATACACCTTCATATTTCTTATTTAAATCTCACTCTCTTCTTGACCCTCCAAGTCTTTCTTCTAATCATCCTAATACTCTTCATCCCTATTTCTCCTCTTTCTATTTCTATACTTATCATCCCTGTTATTTCACATAAAATAAACTTATCCCTATTATCCTGACTCTTAAATATTTCTTCTTCATTCCCTATACTTGTCTGTTTCTCATTTATTATTATTTCCTTTTCTGCGAACAAACCAAACGATACTACTTCAACATCTCTATCTTTCCCCTCTATACAAAACTTTTCATCTCTTCTAGACCCTTTATGTACAATATTTATTTCACAAAAATCTTTTAAATTCAAATTCAAATTACCAAAATTATCTTTGCCCCTTAACTCACTTATGCCTATATTTACCTCTTGTGTGTCACATAATGCTGTCTTTACTTCTAACCCTTTTAATTCTGACTCGTTATCCACTATTAATTCTGCACCTGCCTCTACCCCTACTTGTTCAGCTTCTTCTTTTACTATTACTTGTACCTCATCTAACTTTTCCTCACTATATTCCCCTGAGTCGATCTCTCTCACTTCTTCATCATCTCCCTCTATACTATTAATACATAACCCCATGTCATCTTCTGTGACATCATAACTTGCATTCCAGGGCAATATCCTATCCTCAATCCTAACTATTTTTTCTCTCCATATCTATTATAACCCCTAACTTCATCATGCAATCGACCCCTAATATCCCTTTAAACTTTAACCCAGGTACAATTATAAATTCTTGTTCACAGCTTACTGAACCTAACTCTACTTTCAAAATAACTACGCTATTTACAACAGCAAATCGTTTTTTATTCGGCGCAACCAGGTGACTTCTTTTTATTGGCATTATCCTGTCACACACTTTATTTTTAATTTCATTGACGAATTCCTCCGATACCAAACTCGCCTCCGCTCCTGAATCTAATAATGCTCCTAAATTTTTCTCAAAAATTTTAATTTCTATTATGGGCAAACAAAATTTTTCTACTATTTCTGGCCCAATTTCTTCTTCAATTTTCAAAAATTCCCTAGAATGTTCATATTTGTAGACAGTGATGTCTAGTGGTTTGTCCTTCTTTAAAAATCCTGTCCAGGTCTGTTTTCCCTACTCGGTCCTGGTCTAGCTGTCACTTCCGCGTATGTCCTAGGCGTTTCCACTCGTTCCGTGTTTGTATTAGAAGTCCCTCTCATGTCCGGTGAACTGTTCTGTCTTGTTGGTCCCGGTCTCGGTGCAGGTCCCCGTCCTACACTGTTGCTTCTGTAAAAGTGCCGTCGCGGTTCCCAATTCTGTCGCTGGTATGCATAATTATTCCCCCGTCTAGCGTAATTGTCCCGTCTACTGTCGAATCTAACCGTGTTTATCTGTCGTTCTCTAGGTTCCCGAGGTCGTCCACTGCTTACGTCATCGTACCTCTGCAGGTACTCCAGAAACATTTCCCTGTCCACAATGTTTTGTAGTGCTACGTGCTGTCTTACCTCAACCTCGAAATGTCTCGACAAGTATTTTATAATCTGTCGGTCCGTCAGTGGTGGGTTCAGTTGCTTCGCAATGCTATACTTTCGTATAGCATATTGCTCCCTACTTCCTAAAAATTCTCCCTTAAATTTACCCGTGATCAAATCGTCTCGTACCTGGTTCTGTCTGTGGTCACTCCAATAATGCTTTAAAAATCTGTCCTCAAAGTCCATGTATGTGTCAATTTCCTGTCCTATTAAATTATACCAAGCTTCAGCATGATCTTTTAAGTAAAGCTTTTACAACATTTAACTTTGCCTGTTCATCGTATACGTTATTTATTAAACCTCTAACGTTATTAATAAATATCTGAGGGTTAACTCTACTATCCCCATAAAATTTCATTTGCTGCTCTAAAGACACATTACCTGTTACAAACCTTTCAATTTTAAAATAAACCATTCCCTGTTTTTCTGAATTTATATACCTACATTCTAATTTAATCTTATCTGCTATTTCTATACACCTATCTACTCACCTAACACTACCTATACCTATTTATCCAACCTATCACTACTTATCTACCTATTTCTATCTATTACTACCCCTATCTCTACTTATTTCTATCTATCTACACCTATCTTTATTTATAATTAACTATTCACACCTATCACTATCTTTTACCTAACTATTTTATCTATTATTAACTTTTCACTCTCTTATTTCATTGTATTTTCTTCTTTTATTTCACCCTTTAGTCCTTTATTGACTCTTTACATACATCTTTTTGTACTTTTCTCTTTATTTTCAGTCTTCATAACTTTTAACCTCACCTATTATCACTATCTATTCTTATCCTAACTCAACCTACCTAATTCTATACCTATATCTAACTATCTCCCATATTTATCCTATATCTAGTTTTATTTTCTATAACTACTTACTTCTAATCTTCTATATACACCTACTTCTATCTTTATTTATTTAAATTTTTCACTATTATACACCTATCTCTACTTTCTATATACACCTTCATATTTCTTATTTAAATCTCACTCTCTTCTTGACCCTCCAAGTCTTTCTTCTAACCATCCTAATACTCTTCATCCCTATTTCTCCTCCTTCTATTTCTATACTTATCATCCCTGTTATTTCACAAAAAATAAACTTATCCCTATTATCCTGACTCTTAAATATTTCTTCTTCATTCCCTATACTTGTCTGTTTCTCATTTATTATTATTTCCTTTTCTGCGGACAAACCAAACGATACTACTTCAACATCTCTATCTTTCCCCTCTATACAAAACTTTTCATCTCTTCTAGACCCTTTATGTACAATATTTATTTCACAAAAATCTTTTAAATTCAAATTCAAATTACCAAAATTATCTTTGCCCCTTAACTCACTTATGCCTATATTTACCTCTTGAGTGTCACATAATGCTGTCTTTACTTCTAACCCTTTTAATTCTGACACGTTATCCACTATTAATTCTGCGCCTGCCTCTACCTCTACTTGTTCAGCTTCTTCTTTCACTATTACTTGTACCTCATCTAACTTTTCCTCGCTATATTCCCCTGAGTCGATCTCTCTCACTTCTTCATCATCTCCCTCTATACTATTAATACATAACCCCATGTCATCTTCTGTGACATCGTAACTTGCCTTCCAGGGCAATATCCTATCCCCAATCCTAACTATTTTTCTCTCCATATCTATTATAACCCCTAACTTCATCATGCAATCGACCCCTAATATCCCTTTAAACTTTAACCCAGGTACAATTATAAATTCTTGTTCACAGCTTACTGAACCTAACTCTACTTTCAAAATAACTACGCTATTTACAACAGCAAATCGTTTTTTATTCGGCGCAACCAGGTGACTTCTTTTTATTGGCATTATCCTGTCACACACTTTATTTTTAATTTCATTAACGAATTTCTCCGATACCAAACTCGCCTCCGCTCCTGAATCTAATAATGCTCCTAAATTTTTCTCAAAAATTTCTATTAAGGGCAAACAAAATTTTTCTACTATTTCTGGCCCAATTTCTTCTTCAATTTTCAAAAATTCCCTAGGATGTTCATATTTGTACACAGTGATGTCTAGTGGTTTGTCCTTTAAAAATCCTGTTCAGGTCTGTTTTCCCTACTCGGTCCTGGTCAAGCTGTCACTTCCGCGTATGTCCTAGGCGTTTCCACTCGTTCCATGTTTGTATTAGAAGTCCCCCTCATGTCCGGTGAACTGTTCTGTCTTGTTGGTTCCGGTCTCGGTGCAGGTCCCCGTCCTACACTGTTGCTTCTGTAAAAGTGCCATCGCGGTTCCCAATTCTGTCGCTGGTATGCATAATTATTCCCCCGTCTAGCGTAATTGTCCCGTCTACTGTCGAATCTAACCGTGTTTATCTGTCGTTCTCTAGGTTCCCGAGGTCGTCCACTGCTTACGTCATCGTACCTCTGCAGGTACTCCAGAAACATTTCCCTGTCCACAATGTTTTGTAGTGCTACGTGCTGTCTTACCTCAACCTCGAAATGTCTCGACAAGTATTTTATAATCTGTCGGTCCGTCAGTGGTGGGTTCAGTTGCTTCGCAATGCTATACTTTCGTATAGCATATTGCTCCATACTTCCTAAAAATTCTCCCTTAAATTTACCCGTGATCAAATCGTCTCGTACCTGGTCCTGTCTGTCAGCATGATCTTTTAGTAAAGCTTTTACAACATTTAACTTTGCCTGTTCATCGTATACAATATTTATTAAACCTCTAACGTTATTAATAAATATCTGAGGGTTAACTCTACTATCCCCATAAAATTTCATTTGCTGCTCTAAAGACACATTACCTGTTACAAACCTTGGACCATCCCCCATTAAAGTCGCTACATTATGCTTAATCCCGGTCACTTCTCTCTCAACCCGACCTGACTGATCCTTACACGAGTCCGTTACCTCAGTCATTTTCGCATTAATCTCGTCCTCACAGAAAATCCTCACATCCGTCCTTAATTGTCCCATTTCCAGATTTAAACCTCTAATATCGCGCTCATTTTTATCAACCCGATTTTCAACTTCACCCATTTTTACTGTCAAGCTATTTTTGAATTCAGAAACTTCTTTATTCGTCTTATCTATTTTTTCACTTAGGGTTTCCCTAACTCCTGTTAATGTTTCATTCATCTGCTCAAATTTCCTGTTTAAATCTTCTCTAACCCCACTTAACGTCTCACTCATCTGATCAAATTTCCTATTAGATTCTTCCCTACTTAATCTCATTTCCTCTAATGTTCTGTTAGATTCTTCATTCATCCTTTCCAGCATTCTCAAAATTAATTCATTTCCAGCTTCTCCTGATTCTGTCCTCGACTGATCCTTACTACCTCCAGCTTCCTCCATTTTCGAATTTTTATCACACAAGGCACTATCGTAACTTCCAATTTCCACTCGTTGGCTCCTTAACCACTCCTTTCTCTGCATACGTTCAAATCACTCTCACACACCCTAAAATACTCTTAAATTTATAAAAAAAACCCGACTCTCTCTCTCAGATTGCCAGTTTCATGGAATAAAATTACTAAAATTTTATCTGGAATTCGAGCCTCACTTTTGGGCCGCCATAATTTGCCATGTTTCTTCGCTCTAAATTTAGTACTTTCTCAAAAAACATTCGAGCCCCAACGTTGGGCCGTCATAAATTGCCGTGTTTCTTTCGGGATCTTCGTAGTTTCGAAAATTAATTATACAAAATCGAAAATTTCACCAAAAATAAAATATTTAAAAAAATATAATTTCTTACCCGTTCCCCCTCTCTTCCTCGGTTGAATTGCTTTCTTCAACTGCTTCCGGCTAGCTCAGTTGACACCTCCTCTTGGATATCTAGATTCACTCTCATATTCTCTATCGTTCACGCACACTCCCAATAAAACCCCAAAATACAACAAATATACAATCTTTTATTTATCACTATTTACAAATAAAATTCAATATTATCCACATTTCAGCGATCAAGTTACACCTCAATAAATTCTATTTTGTAAGGTCCTGTATTTTAATTTAAATTATCAAACACATAGAATGTACCCGGAGTAAATGGGCCCTGAATAATACCTTATTTCTCATTCCTTCTTTGTAATTTATTTTAAATCTACGTAAACTCTGGAGTATGGTGAGCTCATGATAACTCTGTTAATTATGAATAATGTATGCCCTTATACTTTGCATACTCTTACAACAAACTAAAAAAACAACCCATGTACTCTTCACAAAATTTAACTTCCTGATGGAACGTTAATAAGCTTTATATACACCTTCAGATTTCTATTTAAATACCATAATAAAGTTAGTTATACGTATTATGTTCAATACGCAAAATAATGCACACTACCTTCAAAATTCACTCTCATACGTCACCCAATATTCATAGTTTATGGTTTATAACAACACAATTTCAAAGCGTTACCTGGAATTTCTAGAAGATCTCTGCTCCGTTGACGATGCCGTGTATTTACTTCTTTCTGCTCTGCAGGCCGCTTCTAGCTATTAGTAGAAGAACCCCATTTAAGTTGAACTGCTAGCGCTGCCTTCACGGTGTATCCAATTTCCAAATCCAAATTAATTATACTTCTTTCATAATTATTTAATTTAATCCACGTTACATAACGTCACTACACGAGTTTGTTAAAAAATATAGGTGATACCTCAATAAAATCTAAACTCGGCACAACCCGCGTACAAATTATGAGGCTAACACCGTGCAATATAATTTAAAATAATTTTATTATACTTACAAACTCGTGGTAACTTTCATACGTAGTCTGAAGCGATCGAAATATTAAGGGCTTTTATTATATTTTCGAAAAGTATTTATACAATTTACGCTGCCACCTCCTGGCCGCATTTCATCCGAAGTCCTTCATCTACAACAACACGTTCTTAAAATTTTGAGCTCAACCGATTTCTAAGTCCACGAAATTCAGCGCACCGTTACAATCTTTTCTGAAAATTAATCTACACTATTCTCGTGTTTGTCTGATGTCCAACTAACAATATCGACCAATCGTCTATCCACTGACGTCCTACAAATCCCGCCTATCCTAACGCTGTCCCTTGCTTATGCATTTTCTACGTCTCTTTCTCACCTTGCTTGAGTGGTAGAATCGATATTGTTGACCGCGTTCTACAACTCCATATGGACCCCAAAATATAGGTGCTTTAAATAACCGCTCATTAGCATTTAAGGGGAAAACATTCGACCGTTTACCCGATATTCTTTGAACTTGTTTGTTATCTATAAAAATAAGTGGAACTTTACATTTGGAAAATACGCAGGTATTTAATTTTAAACGAACGTTTTAACTAACATTTCTAGGAGCTTCTTTTCATGGTATTTCAACCCAACCGATTTATTTGTTTGTTATAACGAACGCTATTCGCCTTGGATTTATTGATTTTTCATGCTTTTATGCATGTTATACGTAAATAACCGTTTAATTAAACTCAATTAAATTAATAAATTAATTGCATTTGCTTCTACCATTTATTTTCTTTGCAAACCTACTAAATTTTAATCATTATTTGTAAAATTTTGTTAATACCTGTTACTTAAAAATGAACTAACTGGAATAAATTTCGCACATAATTTCTGGTTGTTTCCTTTATACAGGGTGTTTTGAAATTGCTTCGTTTATATTTACTTTTAACCCTTTAAAACCACTATAATATATATATATATATATATATATATATATATAGAATGAAATTTAATGGCGAGTGACTCAATATTAGCCACTAGGACATCCTGTCAAAGTGTTTCGCTCTTATTGGGGCTCATTAGGACAGGAGTAGCAAAGATGTAATATTTAATACAAACACATTATGGGAAGTACAGCATCATATAGCCCACAATTTGTGCCTTCGTGCTGTTTCACCTGACTTTGCAGGTTTTATCAACAGTCGACACGGAGAAAATCCGGCTCAACTGCCTTTTTCCATAGCCAAAGATTATAATTATAAAGAATAACTAAAATTAATGAGTCGTAAATTAATATCAAAGAATGAAATTTAATGGCGAGTGACTCAATATTAGCCACAAGGGCATCCTGTCGACGCGTTTCGCTCTTATTGGGGCTCATCAGGACAGGAGTAGCAAAGATGTAATATTTAATACAAACACATTATGGGAAGTACAGCATCACCTAGCCCACAATTTGTGCCTTCGTGCTGTTTCACCTGACTTTGCAGGTATTATCAACAGTCGACACGGAGAACATCCGGCTCAACTGCCTTTTTCCATAGCCAAAGATTATAATTATAAAAAATAAGTAAATTTAATGAGTCCTAAATTAATATCAAAGAATGAAATATAATGGCGTGTGACTCAATATTAGCCACAAGGGCATCCTGTCGACGCGTTTCGCTCCTATTGGGGCTCATCAGGACAGGAGTAGCAAAGATGTAATATTTAACACAAACACATTATGAGAAGTACAGCATCATATAGCCCACAATTTGTGCCTTCGTGCTGTTTCACCTGACTTTGCAGGTTTTATCAACAGTCGACACGGAGAAAATCCGGCTCAACTGCCTTTTTCCATAGCCAAAGATTATAATTATAAAGAATAAGTAAATTTAATGAGTCCTAAATTAATATCAAAGAATGAAATTTAATGGCGAGTGACTCAATATTAGCCACAAGGGCATCCTGTCGACGCGTTTCGCTCTTATTGGGGCTCATCAGGACAGGAGTAGCAAAGATGTAATATTTAACACAAACACATTATGGGAAGTACAGCATCATATAGCCCACAATTTGTGCCTTCGTGCCGTTTCACCTGACTGCAGGTTTTATCAACAGTCGACACGGAGAAAATCCGGCTCAACTGCCTTTTTCCATAGCCAAAGATTATAATCATAAAGAATAAGTAAATTTAATGAGTCCTAAAATAATATCAAAGAATGAAATTTAATGGCGAGTGACTCAATATTAGCCACAAGGGCATCCTGTCGACGCGTTTCGCTCTTATTGGGGCTCACCAGGACAGGAGTAGCAAAGATGTAATATTTAACACAAACACATTATGGGAAGTACAGCATCATATAGCCCACAATTTGTGCCTTCGTGCTGTTTCACCTGACTTTGCAGGTTTTATCAACAGTCAACACGGAGAAAATCCGGCTCAACTGCCTTTTTCCATAGCCAAAGATTATAATTATAAAGAATAAGTAAATTTAATGAGTCCTAAATTAATATCAAAGAATGAAATTTAATGGCGAGTGACTCAATATTAGCCACAAGGGCATCCTGTCAAAGCGTTTCGCCCTTATTGGGGCTCATCAGGACAAGAGTAGCAAAGATGTAATATTTAACACAAACACATTATGAGAAGTACAGCATCACCTAGCCCACAATTTGTGCCTTCGTGCTGTTTCACCTGACTTTGCAGGTTTTATCAACAGTCGACACGGAGAAAATCCGGCTCAACTGCCTTTTTCCATAGCTAAAGATTATAATTATAAAGAATAAGTAAATTTAATGAGTCCTAAATTAATATCAAAGAATGAAATTTAATGGCGAGTGACTCAATATTAGCCACAAGGGCATCCTGTCGACGCGTTTTGCTCTTATTGGGGCTCATCAGGACAGGAGTAGCAAAGATGTAATATTTAACACAAACACATTATTGGAAGTACAGCATCACCTAGCCCACAATTTGTGCCTTCGTGCTGTTTCACCTGACTTTGCAGGTTTTATCAACAGTCGACATGGAGAAAATCCGGCTCAACTGCCTTTTTCCATAGCCAAAGATTATAATCATAAAGAATAAGTAAATTTAATGAGTTTTAAATTAATATCAAAGAATGAAATTTAGTGGCGAGTGACTCAATATTAGCCACAAGGGCATCGTGTCGACGCGTTTCGCTCTTATTGGGGCTTATCAGGACAGGAGTAGCAAAGATGTAATATTTAACAAAACCACATTATTGGAAGTACAGCATCACCTAGCCCACAATTTGTGCCTTCGTGCTGTTTCACCTGACTTTGCAGGTTTTATCAACAGTCGACACGGAGAAAATCCGGCTCAACTGCCTTTTTCCATAGCCAAAGATTATAATCATAAAGAATAAGTAAATTTAATGAGTCCTAAAATAATATCAAAGAATGAAATTTAATGGCGAGTGACTCAATATTAGCCACAAGGGCATCCTGTCGACGCGTTTCGCTCTTATTGGGGCTCATCAGGACAGGAGTAGCAAAGATGTAATATTTAACACAAACACATTATGGGAAGTACAGCATCATATAGCCCACAATTTGTGCCTTCGTGCTGTTTCACCTGACTTTGCAGGTTTTATCAACAGTCGACACGGAGAAAATCCGGCTCAACTGCATTTTTCCATAGCCAAAGATTATAATCATAAAGAATAAGTAAATTTAATGAGTCCTAAAATAATATCAAAGAATGAAATTTAATGGCGAGTGACTCAATATTAGCCACAAGGGCATCCTGTCGACGCGTTTCGCTCTTATTGGGACTCATCAGGACAGGAGTAGCAAAGATGTAATATTTAACACAAACACATTATGGGAAGTACAGCATCATATAGCCCACAATTTGTGCCTTCGTGCTGTTTCACCTGACTTTGCAGGTTTTATCAAGAGTCGACACGGAGAAAATCCGGCTCAACTACCTTTTTCCATAGCCAAAGATTATAATTATAAAGAATAAGTAAAGTTAACGAGTCCTAAATTAATATCAAAAAATGAAATTTAATGGCGAGTGACTCAATATTAGCCACAAGGGCATCCTGTCGACGCGTTCCGCCCTTATTGGGGTGATTCAAAACGCGACCACCAGGCTGTTAAAGTTACAAATGAAAAACTGATTTTCGTCGCTATGCCCAAAATTCTCAAAATACTTCAATGAAACTTTATCAGTAGGTTTTGTGTTTAAAGTGCTTTAATTTTTTGTAAAAATTAATTCAATATGTTAATTCAGTGGCGGCACATAAGGGTAGCAATGCCCTTTTTCCCCCTCATTTTTCTACGCCACTGATTCAATCTTCATTTTCAATTTTTTATCGATTCCTTATTAAGTTTTCTTGAAAGAACGTATTACATTTGAATACAAAAAAATCAATGGTTTCAGAGATAATTAAACTTGAATGAAGGAGTGCATGAATTTCTATTGAAATTATTTGCTACTAAGATTGGACCTTAAACTTTATTACTAGTTGCGAATATTAAAAATAATTTATTGCAGTCAATCAAATTTTAAAAATTGATAAACATTATGTATTTTTAAATTAGTATGTACTACAAAATTTTTTTAATTAAGATTAACAATGTATTCTAATCAACACAAATTGCTAATGATGCTATGATCTCTACAAATTCAAAAACATTTATTATAAATATTTAATGGAGTAGTTGTTTAAATTGCCCTCATTCTACATTTCGACACATTCTATACCTACGCCTCATTGAGAAGTGCATATGTGAAAATTGTCCAATTTTAATAGAAATAATTTCTGACGCCGCCTGAATTCTTGCTATTAATTCTTCTTCGCTTTCCACCAGAGTATTGATACAAGTGATTTCATTTACCCCCAGTAAAAAAATCAATTGGATTCATATCTGGTGATCTAGCTGGCCAAGAATTTGATCCACAGCGGCCAATCCAGTTATTATCAAACTGCTGGTTTAGGTATTCCCTACCGAGTAATGAGAAAAGGACCGACGCCCCTTCATGCTGAAACCACATATTTCTTCTTATATTTAGAGGGACGTTTTCTAATAATTCTGGTAGCACTTCTTGTAAAAAAATACGGTAAATCTGTCCATTTAGTTTAGTAGGTAAAATGTAAGGGCCTATTAAACAATCTCCTATTATTACCGCCCATACATTAACATTAAATTATCTTTGGTGTCCATGACGATGAATAGCATGTGGGTTTTCTTCGTCCCAAACATGGCTGTTGCGAGAGTTAAATATTCCTACTCGTGTAAACTTTGCCTCATCCGTGTATAAAACTAACTTAGGAAAATCAGGATCATTATTACACATCTCCAGAAACCATTCACTAAATTTTAGCCTCGCTGGATAGTCCTCAGCTATCATAACATGAACCTTTTGAAATTTATATGGATGCAAGTTTTGTTCATGCAGTACTCTCCATACACTTAAGTGACTAATTTGAAATGTTGCACTTTTTCCTCTTGTACTAACCGAAGGGTGTTCATCTACATAATCTAGTATATTATTCTCCACAACTATCATTCTCACATATCTTTGTTTACCCGTATCATTTTCTTATATAACTAAATTGCTCATATTCCTTAATCGTCTATGAATATTTTCAATCGTTGAACGATAAGGAATTCTTCTATCAGGAAAACGTTCTCGGTATAATCTTACCGCTAAACTACTATTTGATCGTGCTTCCCCGTATATTAAGTGCATGTCAATGTCAATTCAAATGTATATTCCATCTTTTATTTTAAAAATATTTAATTTTTACTGCAAAACCACTATACATATTAAGTTTTACTCTATTTTAAATAGTAAATGTCAAAATACATAAACAAGTATTGAACATTACATTAGAAATAATGCATACTTAGAAATGTGAGAATAGTAGTTATAGAGGAACAGCCTTCAGTAAGTACAGGAGAATAATTGCTCCAATGTATAATTTATAATAATGTTTTTGAATTTGTAAAGATCATCGCATAAGCAATTTCTGTTGGATTAAATTGTTAATTTTAATAAAAAAAATTTTGTAGTACTTATTTAAAAATAATGTATGCCTATCATTTTTATTAAATTTTAGTTGTAAACCACAATTATCTTGATTGACAGCAATAACTTATTTTACATATTCGCAACTACTAAAATTTTAGGGTCCAATCTTAGTAGCAAATAATTTCAATAGAAATTCAAGCACTCCTTCATTCAAGTTTAATTATCTCTGAAATCGTTAATTTTTTTGTATTCAAATGTAATGCGTTTTTTCAAGAAGACTTAATAAGGAATCGATAAAGAATTGAAAAATGAAGATTGAATCAGTGGCGTAGAAAAATGAGGGGAGAAAAGGTATTGCTACCCTTAAGTGCTGCCACTGAATTAACATATTGAATTAATTTTTACAAAAAATTAAAGCACTTTAGACACAAAACCTACTGATAAAGTTTCATTGAAATGTTTTGAGAATCTTGGGCGTAGCGACGAAAATCAGTTACTTCATTTGTAACTTTGACACCCTGTATATATGAAACAGTGCATTTCTGGACACTACTTCCCTACTTAGTTTTTCATTGCTTTTTCAGGAAAATCCTCAGTACCAATTTGGTGGTCGAGTTCTGAATCACCCTGTATATATATAGGATTTCATTACAGATTAGTTTTCATTTATACTTTTTCATTTAGTTTGGGCAGTACTTCACATTTGCAACTAGCAAAAAAATAAGAACGCTTTTGCTTTTGAAGTTTTTGATTATTATTATTATGAAAGATGTCAAAAAATAGAATATATTTAGAAAAGCTGGTAATAATTAATTAAAAAGATATTCATAGTGTGGTTTTAATAAAGTGACGAATTTGTACTTTAAACAACGAAAAAGAACCTACAAGTTGGGGGCTCGTCCGGGACAAAAGTTTCAAGAAAAACAAAAAGTTTAAATTTCCAGTCAAATTTAGTTCTCAGTAATGTCGACATTAGGAGATATCTTTATTATAGAGAATGGTATAATGCTAAATTGTCTGCGATAAAGGCATTACACATAATTAGGAGAACCTAGAAAAATACGAAAAGCCGTACGTAAATTTTTTGGTTTTGAGTTTGACAAAAATGCGAATGAATATGCCGTTAAACTACAAGAAATAACAAAGAATTTGAAACTGTCCGATTTAATTGCAGTACGTAATATTCATAGTTTAGAGTATGATGGCTCTTTCAAAGAGGTAATGAATCGAATATGTATTTTTTTGAGTTAGTTGAAGTATGAGGATGATGACGATGAATTTGAAGACGAGGACGTAGAAATAGCTGCCATAAATTCCAAAGAGAGTTATAGAAGTGGTGGTTTTTCTTTAATATTTAAAGACGTAGAAGACAGTATTCGACCGTCTAGTGGAAAAAGACGACTATTCGATCAAAAGGTGGATAGAAGATTTTGATGAAATTGCTGAAGTTACAGGATGGAATGAATTACAAAAATTCCTTTTTGCTAAGAAGTCATTGACGGGACTTGCAAAGTTGTATATTCAGTCTCTAAAGGGAGTTAATACATAGACAATTTTAAAGAATCAGTGAAGGAGTTTGGGACTAAAGTCAATAGTGCCCAAATTCATAAAATGTTGATGACGAGAAAAAAAAGATTCAACGAAAGTGTTCAAGAGTTTGTTTTAACTATGAGAGAAATATGAAGTGGCACTAGTATAGAAACTGAGATAATTTTGCAATATATTATAGATGGAATTCAGGATGATTCGGCTAACAAAATTATTCTTTATAGTGCTCGAAATTTTTCAGAGTTTAAAGAGAAAGTAAAAATTTATGAAAGTATTGTAAGGAAAGGGGTACCTACCTAATCAGTACAGACTGAAAAAGGAATGGAAGAAGCATGAGGTAGAAGTTAATGTAAAGACAAAAAGTGATCGTTCTGCAAGTCAAAATAAAACAAAAAGTTTTGGAAATTGCTTTAACTGTGGAAATAGTGGTCACAAATCTAAGGAATGTCCGAATAAAAGTAAGGGAATTAAATGTTTTGCATGCAATGAGTTTGGACACGTATCAACACAGTGTGTAAAAAGAAATGAAAACTTTCAAAAAGCCAGCACATTTACAAGCGTGACTACAATTAGTATTATACCAAAAAATGCAGTGACTATAAAGTTTAATGAATTTACGATAACCGCGTCGTTGATCAATACAGGTAGTGATATAAGCGCAATTAGGCAAGATGTTTAATGGCGACACTTTCAAGGCGATATTTTGTCTACAGATATCGTAACTCTACTCGGGATTTGGCAGAAACAAAGGTAATACGTTAGGATCGTTTAACAAAATTGTTGAAATCGGTGGTGAAGATTTCGAAATCCTATTTCATGTAGTGCCAACAAAAGATTCTGGTTTTCAAGTTATTTTAGGAAGCGACTTACTAATACAAGCAAACGTTCAAATAAGGGATGACGGCATAGTTGTGTGTAAAAAGCAAAATAAAATTTTTTTAATGCGGATCACTGCAGACCAACCAACACTAAAAGACGACGAACTTGACGTTGATCACATACAAGATTTAGGACAAACAGACAATAACAAAGTTGATTAAAGAATACAAACCACAAAAAACCAAAACGACGGACATTCAAATGAGAATTTTATTAAATACCGTAGAGCCTGTTTATCAAAGACCACGACGATTGTCGGCACCAGAAAAGGAGGAAGTGGATAGACAAATTACCGAATGGCTAAACGACGGAATTATTAGGGAAGTTCATCGGATTTTGCTAGTCCTATAGTGCTAGTTACAAAAAAGGAGGGCTCAACTAGAATATGGTGTGATTGTAGAAAGCTCAATCATAATGTCATAAAAGATGGATTTCCATTACCATTAATAGAAGACATTCTAGATGCATTAGAGGGTTTTTTCAACAATTGATTTGAGAAATAGATTTTTTCACGTAGATATCGAAGAGAACAGTATTAAATATACCTCGTTCGTTACGCCAAGCGGCCAATATGATTTCCGTAAGTGTCCTTTGAGATTTTGTAATAGTCCTGCTGTATTTCAGCGTTTTATAAGTCATATTTTTAGACTGCTCACGATGCAAAATATTGTAGTGTACTATATGGATGACTTGATAATACCGAGCAAAACCTGCGAAGAAGGTATACACAGATTATAATTGGTTTACAGATAAAAAGAGTGAAGTGCCAGTTGATTAGAGAAAGTGTAGAATTTTTGGGGTATGTCATCAGAAATGGTGAAATACAACCTTCAAAAGAAAAGACAGTTGCTATAAAAAATTTTAAAGAACCGACGACGTTGAAACAATTACAATCCTTTCTAAGACTCACAGGGTACTTCCATAAATTTATTTCCGGTTATTCTGTAATAGCAAAACCATTAAGTAATTTATTGAAAAAGAATAAACTGTTTGTATTTGGTCAAGAGCAGATAGCAGCTTTTAAAGTGCTAAAAAAATTGTAAACAAATTTTCCGGTGTTACACATTTTTCAAAGAAGTCTCGCCACAAAATTACATACAGACGCTAGTCAGCATGGATGTGGTGCTTGCTTACTACAAAAATCTAACAAAGACTCGAAGTTACATCCAATTTATTTTTTAAGTAGGAAGACCACACCGGCAGAAGAAAAATATACTTCATATGAATTGGAGGTATTGGCCATAATAACAGCAGTAAAAAAGTTTAGAGTTTATTTATTGGAGTCAAGATTTACGATCGTTACAGACTGTTCAGCATTTCAGAAGAGAATGCAGAAAAAGGATCTTACTACAGGAGTTGTTCAATGGGCTCTCTCATTAGAAGACTATGATTATCAAATAGAACACAGAAAAGGTGTTAAATTGCCGCATGTGGATGCATTAAGTAGATCTCCAGTAGTGATGATGATTGAGTAAGAAGATGAACTTATAGAAAGAGTGAAATTGGCACAGAATAAAGATAAGTTATTAGTGACAGTTAGAAAAATTATTGACTGTGGCACCGAACACGAAGGATATTTTACCAAACACGATATTGTATACAAATACGACAATGGACTAGAGTTATTGGTCATCCCAAAAGCGATACAAATTGAAATTATCAGAAGAACGCACAAACAAGGCCATTTTGCAGTGAAAAAGACCGAAGAGGCAATAAGACGAGAATTTTATATACCTAAATTAAAAGACAAAATTCAAAGCATTATATCGAATTGTATACCGTGTATTTTAGAAAGTCGAAAAGAAGGAAACAAGAAGGAATGCTACATCCGTTTTCCAAAATAAATGGACCGCTACATACGTATCATGTGAATCATTTAGTACCAATTACTTCGACGAATAAAAACTATCAATATATTTTTGCAATTATAGACGATTTTATTAAATTTGTTGGGCTTTATCCAACGTAGACCACTACAGCGAAAGAAACGATAGGTTGCTTAATAAAACAGCAAAAAACATTCGGGAATCCAAATAGAATTATTAGTGATAGGGGTACATGTTTTTCAGCGAGCGAATTTAAAGACTATTGCAACAAGGAAAAAATTAATCATGTAATGATTGCAACAGGAGTCCCTCACGAAATTGGACAAATTGAAAGAGTCCATCGAAAAATTATACATGTGCTCACAAAGCTAAGCGTTGTCAAATGACCAAGTGTAGGATTTCATTGCAGATTAGTTTTCATTTAGTTTGAGTAGTACATACCACATTTGTTATTAGCAAAAAAATAACGACGCTTTTGCTTTTGAAGTTTTTGATTATTATTATGAAAGATGTCAAAAAATAGAATATATGTAGAAAAGCTGGTAATAATTAATTAAAAAGATATTCATAGTGTGGTGTTTTAATAAAGTGAAGAATGTGTACTTTAGACAACGAAAAAGAACCTACATATATATATATATATATATATATATATATATATATAACTCATATTTAGACCAGGGTAGAAAATTAAATAATCACATCAAATAATTTTAATCACCGTGTAGAAGCTTTGGGAAAAGGTACGCGTTATTAAAAACCGTGAAGCATAAAAATTCATTCGTTTCATTAAAAATAAGGAGTTAAATTATGTACAAGAGGCCTTCTATAAAAAAAATGGAAGCAGTATTAAAAAGCTCTACGTGTAATTTAATTATTCCTAGTAAAGAAACAAATAGAAAATTACGTGCAAAATTTATATTAATTAACTCAATTTTAAGTAACCGGTATTAAACAAAATGTACAGATAATAATTAATATTTGATTAGAGTCACTAAAAATTAAAGGGTATTATTTTAATTGGAGTTAATTGAACCATTAGTAACATATAATATCTATAAAAACTTGTAAAACCCAATAAAATGCAAATCGTAGAAGTGTTATTTAGAAGTATTATGTTTGAACACCTGCGTATTTTTAAAAGGCTCATTCTGCGTAAATTTGGCAGATAACAAATGGTTACAGAGAATCTTGGAGAAACCGTAGCTTAATAGTTACGAGAAATGCTAAAGGTGGGTTATTTCACAGTCCACATGGACTGAAATAATCGATAATAAAGAATATCAATTTGCACCAATAAGAACAGGGTAGATAGAGACAGATAATATGCGCAAGACCGAGACACATATAGTAAAAGGCGTGAGTGGAGCAACGTCACTGGGTTGCGATTGGTTGAAAATAAGAGGCAAACTTGAGAGGTAGAAATAACATTTCTGTATAAAAATTAATTAGTTATTTCCAGACGTTGCGAGCCGTGTCGAAATTTCTGAGATTTAACTGGTGCTAGTGCAAATTTCGTAAAAATCGCATGCCGGGCTGCGGAATGGGAACCTAGCATGCGAAATTCTGAAGAATTGTCCGTTTTGGGGACCAGACCGAAAGACAGGCTAACCTCTATATATACCCAGGTTAATATGAACAAGCTCTCTTAGATTTTCGAATTGATTCAATGCGCTAAACAGTGCTTTTTAGTTTTCCGAGTGTGATAGAATAATTTAAACAGTTTGCTCGTATATTTTGTGCACTTAGAAAAGAAGACACAAGGTAATAAAGTTTAGTATCACTGTACCAATTAGTCCAATTTGCAACGACAAATGAATACACAAAAGTAGGCAGTTTTGGCGTATATTTGTGAAAGAAGTATGAATTTCTTTGCTATTTTTCGGGGGTGTTAATAATTAAATGGTTCATAAACGTGTCTGGATCCACAAAACAAGGTTCAGATATACACAGATGAGTTCCGGAAAAGCCCTGAAACAACTTTAGATGAATGGCGGTGGAGAAAATTTTAAAAGCGTTGAGAATCAGAAGCCGTAAATATAACCCAGTTGGAATGGTGTGATTAACAAAAGGACGATGTACATTGAAGCTACGAGTGCAGTAACCTTCAGGTAAATTATACTATTTTGTTTGAACTTTGATGTTTTCGTGTGTGTTGAATAACTTTATAATTTATTTACTTAAAATGGACAGTAGTGAAATTGTACTAACAGCAAATTTTTAATTTTAAGGTGAGATTTTCTTGTTTAAGTCGAAAGGAGTATTTAGTATTTATGTTCTTGATGAAAATTTGGGTATGTCTTTGAGCTCAATTAGACGAACCTGGTTAATTAACGTAAAGGGGTGGTAGATGTTCCCTTTGTACTCAAACTCAGGTCTGCATATATTGTTACATTAATTAGTGGGCATCCTACAAAGACTTTGATTCTGGATGCACATTAAAATGATAATAAATTTAATCTTGAAATTTTCTGATACTGAAATTTATGCTGAATTTTAATTTTGAAATTTTAATGTATTGTGAATATTGATGTAAATAGAGTTAACGTTGATGTTTGTGATAGGGATGTGTTTGTTTTTTTATGATTGAGGATGAAAGTTTTATCTAGGGGAGCAGCCGAGGCGGAAAAGAGTAAAGAGGCGAGTAACAGAAGAAAGTCAACGGACCAGTTAAGTTAATAGCTTTTTGTAGGTTTCACAGCATTCTTTGACGCACAATCTGTGGGGCCACGATTCGAAAAACCGTAGTTCCCGGATTAATGGAGGAATCACAGCATTCTTGGCGCCCAACGTGGGGCTCGATTCTAATTAAAAAGGTTTCACAGCATTCTTGGCGACCCAAAAGTGAGGCTCGAGTTCCAAATAAAATTTTTGTGATTTTATTCCAGGAAACTGGCGATCTGAGAGAGAGAGTTTCTGTTTGTGTATAAATTTAAAAGTATTTTAGAGTGTGTGTGAGTGAGTAGAACGTATGCAGAGAAAGGAGTGGTTAAGGAGTCAAGGAGTGGAAATTGGAAGTGATGATAGTGCATTGTGTGGGAAAAATTATAAAATGGAAGAAGCTGGAGGCAGTAGAGATCAGTCGAGGACAGAATCAGGGGATCAAGGAAACGAGATGATAATGAGGATGCTTGAAAGAATGAATGAGACGTTAAGTGGGGTTAGAGAGGACTCAAATCGAAAATTTGAGCAAATGAGTGAAGAATCGAACAGAAAGTTAGAGGAGATTAGTCAGAAAATAGATAAGACGAATCAAGAAGTTACAGAGTTTAAAAATAGTCTTACCGTAAAGATGGGGGAAGTTGAAAATAGGGTTGATAAAAATGAGCGTGATATTACAGGTCTTCGACAGGAAATGGGACATTTAAGGTCCGAAGTACGCATTTTTTGTGAAGAAGAAATAAATGTAAAAATGACTGAAGTAACGGACTCATGTAGGGATCAGTTAGGCAGGGTAGAACGCGAAGTTAGTAGTATCAAATACAACATGTCAAATTTAACGGGGGATGGTCCCAGATTTTATACAGGTGGAGGATCATTGAACCAACACATGAAGTTTTATGGCGATAACAGGGTAAATCCACAAATTTTTATTAATAGTGTAAGAAATCTAGTGGGAAATTTATTTGACGAACAGACTAAACTGAATACGATAAAGGCTTTATTAAAGGACAATGCGGAAGCATGGTACAATTTAGTAGGACAGGACATAGACACCTACACGGACTTTGAAGACAGGTTTTTAAAGCACTACTGGAGTGACCACAGACAAGACCAGGTACGAGACGACTTAATCACAGGAAATTTAAGGGAGAATTTTCAGGAAGTAGGAGCAATATGCTATACGCAAGTATAGCATAGCAAAGCAACTGAACCCACCACTGACGGACCGACAAATTATCAAGTATTTATCACGACACTTCGAGGTAGAAGTAAGACAACACGTAGCACTACAGAACATAGTGGACAGAGAAATGTTTTAGAATACCTGCAGAGGTACGACAACGTAAGTAGTGGACGACCTCGGGATAATAGGAAAGACAGATCAACACAGTTAGGTTTGACAATAGACGGGACAACTATGCTAGAAGGGGAATAGTTACGGATACCAGCGACAGAATTGGGAACAGAGACGACCATACGTTAGAAGTAATAGTTTAGGAAGGGGACCTGCACCGAGACCGGAACCTACCAGAAGGAATAGTTCACCGGACATGAGGGGACTGCTAATACAGACACGGAACGAGTGGAAACTCCTAGGACATATGCTGAGGTGACGGCTAGACCAGGACAAAGTAGGAAAAACAGACCTGGACAGGATTTTTAGAACGCGACAGACCACTAGATTTCAGTGTAAATGTATATGAACATCCACGTGAATTTTTCAAAATTGAGGAGGAAGTAGAGCCAGAAACTGAGGAAAAATTATGTTTGCCAATTATTAATATAGAGATTTTTGAGAATAATGTAGAAGTATTACTTGATACAGGGGCAGAGGCGAGTTTAATATCGGAGGAATTCGTCAGCAAAATTAGGGATAAGGTTTGTGATAGAATTATGCCTATAAAGCGTAGCCATTTAGTAGCTCCAAATAACAAGAAGTTTGCTGTAGTAAATAGTGTTGTGGTGCTTAGGATAGACATAGGAGATTTAAGCTGTGAACAGAAGTTTGTAATTGTACCTGGACTGAAGTTTCAGAGCATTTTAGGTGTTGACTGTATGATGAAGTTAGGGGTTTTGATAGATATGGAACGGAAGGTAATAAGGATTAATGATAGGGTAGTGCCATGGAAGGGCAGTTATGAAGTCACAGAGGATGACACAAGATTGAGTATTCAATGTAGTAGAGGTAGAGGATGATGGAGTAAAACAGATCAACACAATAAGATATCCAGAGGATAGGAGAGTAGAGGTTCAAGCTTTATTACAAAAACATGCAGAATTAGTGGGGGTAGAAGCAAGCACAGCGTTAGGCTATGAGCACATATTGGAAGTGGATAATTCAGAACCGTTCAACGCAAAGGTTTATCCTATTCCAGCAGCATATCGGGAGCAGGTGAAGGCAGAATTAAATAAAAAGTTGGAAGATGGCATAATAGAGGTATCAAACACTCATTTCATAAATCCGTTGGTGGTAGTTAAGAAAAAGGATGATAGCATTCGTTTATGTTTAGATGCACGAAAAATTAATCAACGGACCAAACCGCAATTCCATTGTCCACCATCCATGGACACACTTTTGACGAGGTTAAGTGGCAAGTTTGTTTTTAATAAAGTAGATTTAAGGAATTCAGTCTGGCGGATTCCATTACACAAGAATTCTAGAAGGTACACAGGATTTTCCGTAGAGAGAAAAATCGAGAATTTTAAAGTAGTATCGTTTGGTTTGTCGGCAGAAAAGAAAATAAGAATAAATAAGAAACAGACATGTGTAGGGACTGAAGAAGAAGCAGTATTTAAGAGTCAGGATAATAGGGATGATAAGTTTATTTTGTGAGATAATAAGGATGTTAAGTATAGATATAGAAGGAGGAGAAATAGGGATGAAGAGTATTAGGTTGGTGAGAAGAAAGACTTGGAGGGTCAAGAAGAGAGTTAGATTTAAATAACTTGATGAACAAAGGATGGAGATAGGTGAATTTTAGTATAGATATAGAATAGAGAGTAGATATAGGTGTATAGAGAAGAGTATAAGTAAGTGTTTAGGGAAAATAAAGCTAAGTATAGGATAAATATGGGGGATAGTTAGAAATAGGTGTTTAGGATGAGAATAAAGAGTAAATGTAGGAAGAAAATCAGATAGATTAAGTGTAGATATTTCTTATAAGATTAGTGGGGAGTTAGGAATAGAATAAGAATAGGATAGGTATATAGGATTAGGTAGGGGGAAGTGAAGTATAGGGAAGATTAGTTAAAAGTTAGGAATAGGATAGGTATATAGGATGTATATAGGATTAGATGGATAAGTAGGATGAAGTTAGGGATGATTTCAGTTTATAAAATTAGGTGAGAGTTAGGAATAGGATAGGGATATAGGATAGGTGTAAATATTTTTTTTTGGATTGGATATAAGTTAGGTAAGATAGATAGATAAGGGTAGAGAGAGATAGGCAATTTTTTGTGTAAATTTTGTTTGCGATTTCAATGTTTTATATTTGAATTCGAATAAGTGGGATTATTTGTATTCAAATAGGGGGAAAATACTCATATTTAGACCAGGGTAGAAAATTAAATAATCACATCAAATAATTTTAATCACCGTGTAGAAGCTTTGGGAAAAGGTACGCGTTATTAAAAAACCGTGAAGCATAAAAATTCATTCGTTTCATTAAAAATAAGGGAGTTAAATTATGTACAAGAGGCCTTCTATAAAAAAAATGGAAGCAGTATTAAAAAGCTCTACGTGTAATTTAATTATTCCTAGTAAAGAAACAAATAGAAAATTACGTGCAAAATTTATATTAATTAACTCAATTTTAAGTAACCGGTCACTAAAAATTAAAGGGTATTATTTTAATTGGAGTTAATTGAACCATTAGTAACATATAATATCTATAAAAACTTGTAAAAACCCAATAAAATGCAAATCGTAGAAGTGTTATTTAGAAGTATTATGTTTGAACACCTGCGTATTTTTAAAAGGCTCATTCTGCGTAAATTTTGCAGATAACAAATAGTTACAGAGAATCTTGGAGAAACCGTAGCTTAATAGTTACGAGAAATGCTAAAGGTGGGTTATTTCACAGTCCACATGGACTGAAATAATCGATAATAAAGAATATCAATTTGCACCAATAAGAACAGGGTAGAAAGAGACAGATAATATGCGCAAGACCGAGACACATATAGTAAAAGGCGTGAGTGGAGCAACGTCACTGGGTTGCGATTGGTTGAAAATAAGAGGCAAACTTGAGAGGTAGAAATAACATTTCTGTATAAAAATTAATTAGTTATTTCCAGACGTTGCGAGCCGTGTCGAAATTTCTGAGATTTAACTGGTGCTAGTGCAAATTTCGTAAAAATCGCATGCCGGGCTGCGGAATGGGAACCTAGCATGCGAAATTCTGAAGAATTGTCCGTTTTGGGGACCAGACCGAAAGACAGGCTAACCTCTATATATACCCAGGTTAATATGAACAAGCTCTCTTAGATTTTCGAATTGATTCAATGCGTTAAACAGTGCTTTTTAGTTTTCCGAGTGTGATAGAATAATTTAAACAGTTTGCTCGTATATTTTGTGCACTTAGAAAAGAAGACACAAGGTAATAAAGTTTAGTATCACTGTACCAATTAGTCCAATTTGCAACGACAAATGAATACACAAAAGTAGGCAGTTTTGGCGTATATTTGTGAAAGAAGTATGAATTTCTTTGCTATTTTTCGGGGATGTTAATAATTAAATGGTTCATAAACGTGTCTGGATCCACAAAACAAGGTTCAGATATACACAGATGAGTTCCGGAAAAGCCCTGAAACAACTTTAGATAAATGGTGGTGGAGAAAATTTTAAAAGCGTTGAGAATCAGAAGCCGTAAATATAACCCAGTTGGAATGGTGTGATTAACAAAAGGGACGATGTACATTGAAGCTACGAGTGCAGTAACCTTCAGGTAAATTATACTATTTTGTTTGAACTTTGATGTTTTCGTGTGTGTTGAATAACTTTATAATTTATTTACTTAAAATGGACAGTAGTGAAATTGTACAAACAGCAAATTTTTAATTTTAAGGTGAGATTTTCTTATTTAAGTCGAAAGGAGTATTTAGTATTTATGTTCTTGATGAAAATTTGGGTATGTCTTTGAGCTCAATTAGACGAACCTGGTTAATTAACGTAAAGGGGTGGTAGATGCTCCCTTTGTACTCAGACTCAGGTCTGCATATATTGTTACATTAATTAGTAGGCATCCTACAAAGACTTTGATTCTGGATGCACATTAAAATGATAATAAATTTAATCTTGAAATTTTCTGATACTGAAATTTATGCTGAATTTTAATTTTGAAATTTTAATGTATTGTGAATATTGATGTAAATAGAGTTAACGTTGATGTTTGTGATAGGGATGTGTTTGTTTTTTTTATGATTAAGGATGAAAGTTTTATCTAGGGGAGCAGCCAAGGCGGAAAAGAGTAAAGAGGCGAGTAACAGAAGAAAGTCAACGGACCAGTTAAGTTAATAGCTTTTTGTAGGTTTCACAGCATTCTTTGACGCACAATCTGTGGGGCCACGATTCCAAAAACCGTAGTTCCCGGATTAATGGAGGAATCACAGCAATATATATATATATATTGATATGATAACGCTGCACGTCGATGTAATTATTCTCTCAGTCTTCTTCTGATCACCACCGCTCTGTGTATTTTAATCTCCTGAAATTTTTAATCTGCCTCGGCTAGCCCAGTTTAATTCACACAGAGTGCACAACGTTACGATAATCAAATAATTTACCCCATTTCCCTAAAACTTTACCTGCTTTGAATGATAAAACAAAGTCGATTAATATTTGTATAATGAGAAAAGAAAAATCATATACCCCTGAATCAAATAACAATAAATTTTAAATTGTTTATCTCCAAAAATTAAAGCTCCCTTTTCTTATTTTAAAGCCAGCAAAATGACGTTGTACTCTACTGGAAATTTCTCTTAAAGTTCAAGATTTTCCCTTTGTTTACAAAATTTTTCACGTATAAAATGACTCTTTACAAAAAAATATTCAAGTTTAAAATATGTTCAAAAATACTATAGAAAATAATGCCTTAATATGATCAATGTTCAAATATAATAAATAGTAAATAACGCCTTATGCTAGATAGTTCTGACCAGTAGTTTTCTTCGTGCGCCTTTCTGCTGCATGCTGCGGATCAGTACCCCAATGTTGCATTCAGTCGAGTTTATTTTTGGTCTCCAAGTTTTACCCCGTTTAATGTGATCTCCCTTCAGTTTTCAGAATGTTGTAATGTCCTTCAGAATTTTTGTAATATTTTAGTTTTCGTGTTTAGACTTAGATTTCGAATTTTTGTACTATCCTTAGACTTGGAATTTTTGTACTATCACTTAGTGCCCTAAATTATAAATATTTAACCTAAATTAATTAATAAATTTCTACTTACGTTTTCTAGCAAAAGGCTAAACTTGTCTCATATATTTTCACTATAATTAATTTAAATATTTTATAACATCACTTTTCACAAAATTTTTATTGTTTAATTTAAATATTTACTCGTCGCGTAAATTTTTAAGTATCAGTAATGCAGATTGTACGTGGTTCAAACTAAGACTGTCCGCTTATCAAACTTGCGCGTTATATAGCCTAAGCCCCATCTAAAAATTCATTGATTTATACGAGCTGTTCAAAGTGTACAACCAACCATCGGTTGTTTTGGATATTTTTGGGCTTTTACAGGTTTATCTCTGATATTGTCTTGTCAAAACGATTCCTTGATCACGTAGGTACCAGTATATTTCTAGTTTGTATTTATTTGATACCGTCTGTTTTGATGTTGTTACCAGAATTTCTAATTCGCCCTGGCACATAATTTCACTTATGGCTTTGGTTTGTTAAGATAATACTTTTAGATTCATATTAACTCCATGTAGAAAATCACGTAGACGAAGTGACATAAATTAACATATTTGTGTTTACATTTATACGTTTCCGAAGCGTATTTATTTTGAAGGATGCATTTCTTATCAGGACACTATGCTATCTGCTTTCATTATCGCTTGTTTAATGTAAATTGTATTATGATTTTCCAGGTTTTTACAGCATTTCATGCGTATTGATTTATAATTTATGAGTATTTTTAGTTTAGGTCAAGTTTGATTGCGTGTAGAGTTATTTCTTTTGCTGCATGTGTGTTTATTGTTAAATGATATGCTACTCGGCATTAATTAAAGTCAATTGCAATCCTTATACAAGGTGTTAAATGTTTGCTCTTTGCATAATATATAAATTACGTATTTTTAATGCTAAATAAATGCGGTTTTCTAACTCCTAGTACTGTTTACATGTATTGTGTAACCATTATGACTCAATATACTAGGTATATATATATATATATATATATATATATATATATATACTACCACCTTATCATAACAATATATATTATCGTGTAAGTTATAGGTTAAGAAGGATAGATAGGTCAAGAAAATAAGTTTGTAACAACCGTGTATATAGAAAATAGGAATAATTTATTTACGCGCCAAATTAATTAGTTTTGACATTAAAACAAGCGAATAGTAGCATACAGTTGTATTAATAAATCGGAATGTTAAATTTGCATAAGTATAGAAGCTTTGTAGTACGTAAAAACTCAAGGAGGATACAAATAGAATCAGCTGTAATATTTTAATGGTTGTAAATCAAGCACATCAAATGATAAGGAGAGCTTTTGGGTATAAAATCAATAATGTAAATGCATATTTTCCATTTAACTAAACAAGCGTTCGTTAAATATAAATCCTAAGAAATTCTATAAGTTGAACAACATGGAAAATACGATTTCAAACGGACAGTTGGTTCAGAGAAAAGCCTGACAGATAAATAAACAAGTTCAAGGAACCTGAATGTATGTTGGAATATAATTCTGTAAAAATTTAGTTAACGGCCGATGCGACGGCTAAAAACAACAGGTGGTTTGAAAGCAAGTTGAGACAGGATATCGATGGCATAGGCAAGACGAGGAAAACAAATAGCCGTTGGGTAAAACACTCGTTTAAAGTACGCGATAAAATTTAGAGGTCAACCACAATATCGATTTTATGTTGCTAGAGTGGGATTGTAAAAGAGACAACGAATATGAGTTAGACGAAGATAAGATAGTGAAAGGCTAGACCTAAGAATGAGAGAAATGTTTGTGATTGGCTGAGTGCTAGGGGGTGAGAAAAAATTTCAAGAAGATCGCGACGGTTGTATTTTGTTAACCAGTGTTTCGGACTAAAGCGACGATGGAGTGAGAATTCTAAGTTTTACAAAGTTCGTTGGATATAAAATTTTCAGAATCGGTTATGGTAGGGGAGCTTTTCGATTGAAATAGGGGCAGGAGGTGTGTATTGATGACTATAAATACACGAGAAGACGTAGTAGGACTCTCTTACTTCGCTCATCTCTGACTTCGCATAGCTCTTTGACTACACTGAGCTCTTACTCGACTTACTTTTACGGTAACATCCAAGTGTAAAATTTTATAAAATGTGTTAGTGCAATCTGTCGAAAGTGGAAGTGTGGAAAGCACGAGTGGGTGCTATTTTGTAAACGGTGCTGTAGCTACATTCAAAGTACAAACGAGGAATGTTACTAAGGTAAGCATGCTGAGAAATTTTTGGAACAAGGATACTGGGTGTTTGGTAGATACGGAAGGTGATTAACTTGGTTTGGACAATTATATGGGTAGAAACATTGAAGGGTCTGCAGAGACTTGGATAGCGATTGAAAATGAGTTTGATCTACATATAGCAGAGAGGTGTATGGAAACAATGACGAGGTTTTATTGGACAACATCTTCAGAGGTGACAATGAAAAAGCTTACTCCAGGTAACGAAATTAATTTCTATTGTTATTGCTTGAACATTTTGCGCTGTTATTTTGTGCTAGAGTGATTTGACACATTGGGTGTGTATTTTATGAACATAAAAGCTAATTTGAGGAGTATATGAAAATGACAATTTGTATTTATTATTCAAAGGTGTAAATAAATGACATAAAAATTTTATGTAAAGAGTAAACAAGTCTTTAAGGTTGTTGAACACAAAGATGTGATTTACTTATGCATTTAGAGTAACAGGGTTTATACTAAGCTCACGATAGACCAGAGTAAAATTTCAATTTAGGGTTTCAAGATAGGCCCATCTACTTATATAAAACTAAAACTGTTGAAATAAATCAGTCATAAAATTTAAAAGGATTTAATAATGGAGATAGAAATATTTTATAAAGCTGTATATCAGAATCTGTAAATATTTAACTGGAGATTTAAAAATTTTGATTTGTCTGAATAAAAGATTGTATGTTTCGTTGAATTATTTGAGTGGTAATTTTATTTGGTAGTATCAGTGAGAAAGAGTGAACTTAGGATGGTAAGTATCTATGAAGAAGCAGATTTTAGAGCTAGCCGTGGTATGCTGAAATAAAGGGGGCGGTCCTGAGATATTGAAAGATTTTTTTTTATTTTCAGAAAATATATTTATGTAACTTGCGCAGGGGCATAATCCAGAGACTGGGACTCGATTCTACAGTTATTCACAGTAATTTTATGACGTCCCAACGCAAGGACGCGATTGTAGAGCAAATTTACTGCTTATATATATATATATATATATATATATATATATATATAGCTGTAATTATAGGGTTAATTTAGGGGTACGTTAAGTCATTGGGGTCGTAGAATAAGCAAGGGAAACTCCCAAGTAACAGAAACATATAATTATAGATATTAGAAGAGTAAATAGGTTATTATAAAAATTATTAGTTGCGAGCACACTGTATATGGCAGTACAAACAATTAAAACACATATCCAAGAGTAGGCACTAGCAAAGGTTAGAATTTAAAAATGTAACGAAACGCATTAAAATTAAATCTGTGAAAAACCTGCATGTATTGACTAGATAAACATTCAAAAAGTGTGTTAAGATATTATCGTAAACGCACACAGAAATTATGCATTATTTAAAAGCGTACGTGATCTAAGAGAATAATCACAGTTGTTCGAAAATCCAATTTATTGGGAAATAAACAAACACCAAATTTATTCGATTTAGATTAGAATAAGGCCAACAAACAAGACTACGTGATCGATATGTACGAAAATTCCTGGGATTCCTGAAGTAGATATAAGGTATAACATTTGAATTACGTGACTTAGAGCACCGCATCATACAATTAAAATACATACAATTGGTAAACTTTCCAAAATAACAAGTGATAATATGCTTGACCTCGCCTAGCACGTGAAGCCAGCGAATCACAAACAAAAGTGGGACGATCCTATAAATATCTTGAAAATTGAATATCGAGTTAGTATACTTTGAAACTGGGCAGTGACTATACTTGAAAGTGCCAAATATTTACGCGAATAATAAATATTTGTTAACAGTGAAATTCTAGAGTGTATAATTGTGAAAATTGTGCCGTACTTCTGAGACGTAAGTAAATAAGATTTAGGAAATTATAACATTTCTAATAATAAATAAAACAGGGCTCTGAATGTCCATCTGAATTCCTATCTAAATGTCGATCTGAATGTCGATCTAAATTCCTCTCTGAATGTTCCTCTCTGAATGACCATCTCAATTACGAGAAATTACAATCTTAAATTACAATTAAAATAATGTTACGATTCCTGTAGAACTTTAAATTACAAGCCATTACAATCAGAAATACAATTTTGGAATATGCTGTCTGCTGAAGCAAATTGATGGTAAATATTCTATTGTGGAAATGAAAAACCTTTCATTGAAATAAACGCACCAATAACGATTTGGATATCGACTTCAATTCTTAGGAGCACCTATGAAAATACTTCAGGTTAGAGATTTTGATATGACTTATTTTTAAAACTGTTTTATCTCAAATATTTTTGATATGATTTATTTTTAAACTGTTTTATTTCAATCATAATTTAAAGTGTAAAAGCCGACAAATTGTATAAGTTTTATAAAAAACTATAGACATTTTTGAAACGTTTCAACAGGTCTTTTAAGGTAATAAAAATCTCGTTTTGCTGGCTTGATTTTCTAATGATTTATCAGATGTATATGATTTAAAAAGGAGAAGATATTTAAAAGGGTTATAAATATTCAATCATTATACTGTGTATTATTTAATTGAATCAGCTAGTCGAGACAAAGGAAAATTATAAATTAACAATTTTACAAGTGTGTGAGTGGTATAAGGGTAAAATCAAAACATTCTATTGCACCCATATATATATATATATATATATATATATATATATATATATATATATATATATATGTTACCTCCTGTGAAGTAATAAAGCTAATGTTTTGTTGATGGCTATATAACTACCAGCCCGATTTGTATTTGTCAATGGCTCTTATTATTTTTATAAGAGTTTGTTTACAGATACATCTTACTTTATATACAATTTTCTTATTGCGGACTGCAAATATATATACCTAAATTAACTCTTCAATTAGGTTTTATAAAAAAGTATATAGACTATTTGTTGCTTGCTCTTCTAACAAATGGCACTATAGAAATTTTAGATTTTTTTAACACTTTTGATAAACATAAAATTCACAGTTGAAGAAGAAAATATAAAAAATTCGATTCCATTTTTTAGACACTAAAGTTATTCAAAAAGATAACTGTATAATATTAGATTGGTATTAAAAACCCTTATCATTTGGGAGATATTTACATTTCCAATCGAATCATCAGTTATCGGTTAAAATAAATTTTGTCAAACAAATGACACAGGATCAAAACTATCTGTCACCCCTCGTACACAAATAAAAATTTAAATAAGTTATCGGTATTATTACTACCTAATGGGTACCCTAAATCTTTGATAAATAAAATTATCTTATACAGAAAATTGCAAGACAAATAAATAACATACCTATTGTAAAATATACTTCATCACCACAGATTGGAACACTAACGTTTTCAGGTATGAAAATATCATGATTAGCAAGAAATACATTAAAACTATATGAGGTTTGTTTAATAAATTGAAGTAAAACTTGTCAATAAAAGCACAGTCACATACTATATAATAAGAACGCCTGTAATAATTATGTGTAAACGTTTGTAGAACAAAAACCGCACAAATTTTAAAAGCAAGAATCTCATTATATAAGAGTGATGTGAAATTTAAACCAGAATGGTGTGTTAGCATCTCACGTGTGAGAGTTAGGACATAACATTAATTTTGAAAGAGTAAAGATTTTGACAAAAGAATCCAACTTAATGGAGATGAAATGTATGGATTGGATACTGACATGCTAATTATTGGATGCAATTCAGTATTATTAATTTCAAGTATTACAGAAGAATTTCACCGATAAATGTTTATTATGAGGTACAATAATATCGGCACCGCACAAAACAAATTTGTATCTGATATGACTGTGGAAGTTACCTTTATGACGTAAGGTTCTATTATTTACCAATATACAATAATTATCAAACAGCTCAAGAACATATTACACACAGACACATACACAATTATGCACTTCAGATAAATAATTTTGTAGGGGTCCAGTCATTGAGAACTGCTGTAATTTGTGATTTCTGATTAATATTAACAACACAATGCAATCTAAACGCTTTCAATATGCAGGATGCTGATATAAATTTTATACGGCAAGATTATTAACAGTATTAAACACTGAAGTTAAGCAGATGCAGTATTTTGTTTACTGATGTATTAGATTTCTGCGTGAACTATTAAATAAAACAAATAAAAATATCAAGGTCTAGAAATATAATGTTTTAAAATATTTGATGTTTAATATGTATTATGATAGCAACCACTTAAAAAATGATTATATACTTTCGTACACGCATACACAATTGAAAATGCGTAAATACATACATGTGCCATTACTGGTTGGTATTACTGCTCGTAAGAACTAACGGTATTATGATTTAAGTTTGGCTTTAACTGCTGTCATGAAAGCTGTGTAATACAACTTGATTTACCATCAATTTTTACATAAAATATAATTTAGAATTGCTTCAGTGGTTGTATTTGTAATATTAAAAAGTCACAAAATATCGTAACTAAGATTTTTTTTAAGGGTTTTTATGTATAAGTTAAAAATGGGAACATCCAATTTTTTAAAAATACAGTTGGGAAAGTTTTTAATTTGCATTTTAATAACCAGTTATAGTCTGTGTTTTTATGATGAAATATTTAGAAAGTAAATAAGATTTTAAATTCAGGATTTATGCAACATAAAGTTACTGTGAGTTAATTCTAAAGCTTTTAGAATACCTATTTTACATTTCCAATGCTTAAAATTAATTCACAACTATTTTGTTTTGGAAATAAATAATCAATCAATGTTTCAAGAAATTGGTAAAAAATCTCACACCAATTTATTAAAGTGTCATGATTAATAAGATTTAAAAAGTATAAAATTTAATTACTTACCGATGCCCCAAGAACTACAAATACATGTGGATGTTGTTCATCAAAAAATGTCCCGTCATCTACATCAGTTGAAACCTTATGAAGCGATTTTCTAATAAGGCCAAGGTACCCTTCAGGATCTAAAATTGTAATATTAAATAGTGTTTAAATATAATCTTTTAATTTAATGATTACATATAAAAAGGAATCCTTACCGGGAACGGTACAAGCAGTATCATTAGTATCTGGTACATATGCCATTATACTTTCAATGTAACTAGTTAGAAATGGAGACTAATTTAATTGATCACGTTACGACTATATAGATACGTTCACTTTTCTTAACGGAATGGGCGCCGAGTGGCTCGCCCATCAATAGTACATATAAATTTGATTAGAATTAAGTGATTTCATAATAAACTTGAAGGTTATTTAGTTAAACAAAACCACATATAGGTTATAATAGAAGGTTAAAGCTGTAAATTAATAATGTATCCAATCCCGTGATCCGGACGTGGTTGGGGTACGCAAGGCATAAGAAGCTGATAAACGAAATGATACTGATTTCATAATCATAAATTGTATATTACCCGAACTATATTCTGCTTCTTGAAAACTCATTCATACAATAAAAACTATAAAATTGGTAATTAAAGTAGCGTGTACGGATCCAATTAAGTTATGCTAATAAAATAAATATGCCGTATTTAGACCAAAATAATGCAGCAGAGTTATGGAATTTCTATTTTTCATCATTTTAAGTAAACATTACATTAAGAGCTTAAAATATCAAATATAGAATAGCTGAACGACTTCAAATTTTACAACCAATTGTTGTTTTATTAAACATTTATTTGATAACAATATGTTATCGACTATGATCAGGCTATGTTACGGTAAGATTTCGGGAAGCCGACTTATTTCTTTAAAAATTTATAACAACCACCCAGAACGCATATTTTTATAAAGAATACAGGTCGATTAGAAGAAAACTTGCGAATTTTCCGAAGAAATAAATAAATTTGCACATTTTAATGCGACCTCGAAACTAAATTTTAAACTATATACTTGTGAATAGAAGTAGCATTCGCTAAAGAGCTTAGAAGTGTAGGAGTATGCAACCAACTATACTCCTAACTAACCAATAAGCAAGCAGCATTAGTATCTGTAGCATGCACGCATAAAACACTTCTCAAACAATAATGGACTCGTCGGACACCGCTCGAAATACATAATAGAACCGTCTAAACGTACAACATAGAAAAAAAACTAGGATATAAAAGGAGCTTCAAACGCTAGAGCAAATTATATCTTAATTGTTTCTTTTTAAGGTAGTCGCTAAACTTCTTGGACAGAACTTAAGGAATAGCGCAATACTGAAGTCACCAAGCTCCTTATGCTATTAGGGTTTTCCTTAAGATTATTCCGTTGTGACTACCAAATCTAACGAAATAAAATAAAGTAAACTTGTATAACCACAATACGGACGCATGAGCCTGCCATAACACAGCTTTGATCCGCTCTACTTCCGAAACCACTGGGACCACCTCCTAGAGCACGTGAAGGCAACATGCACACCAGGATTGAAAACATTCCGCCACCAGCTCGCTCTAATTTCTACTACTCAGGGATGTTATCAGTATGCTAATATCTCCGCCTACCAACCGCAGGATATCAAAGCATGGAAATCCAATTCAATCATCTTTGCTAGGTGCCGTATTGCATTTAACGCAACGATGGACATCATCCTCTACACAACACCGGATCCACGTCTTCGTCGTGAAGCGACAATATTCAAATCTTTAACATAAAAGCACATTTGGTAACTTACAAATTAAAGTACTTTCAATGTTAAAAGACATTTACAATAATTACGCACACAAAAACTTTTGTCAATATTTTCTTTATACGTCATGCCTTTAATGTATAATTAGTTCGTATCCTTAACTTGTAAATAAATGTTATTTCTGTTGCTACAAAGCATTAACAAAATGAACCCAGACAAAACAGAACGCCATAGAAGCAACAGCTGAATGCACGGCAGCATCGGGTCATATTGTTATTATTAACTTTCGTTTGTAGCAGACGTAATTATCCTTCTCCGATATCCATAACAGATGGCGATTTTGATATTTTTGTTTTAAGAATCTCTTCAAAATTATTGTAACGTTCTATTTCTTAATAAAATTAACGCCAGTTAAGGTTTGGACCTTGGAAGCTGCTTTTTTAAAAACCAGTTCCAAAACTTCTTAACAAATTTATTTTAAACAGACATTAATTATGAAATTTTACAAAACTTTATTTAAATTACTCTAAGTTCGAAAATAACTATTAAATGTACTATTGTGAGTAGCCTAAGCAACTGCAATGTTAAAGCTGAATACTTTGACTGACTGCCGGGTCTTTGAGCTCCTGGGCTTTTTATAATGTCCCTACCCCCTCACATGACTGTGGGAACTTGCAGATCTCAAGTCTGCTTATTTCTTAATACTATTCATATATACAATGTTGTAATCTTAATTTCTAAGTAATCACGGTATCTTGACCGTCTGTGACCTGACATCTGCAATGTCACTATCGTTCGCGATACAAAGTATTGCATCCGTTCTCTTGAACTATTAATAAACTTTATAAATTGTCCTTGTATTACAAAGTTGCACTTTACTTGGCGTATTCTTACCACTTTCTAATAATTTCCTAATTATTCTATTTTATCATACATATCTCAATTGGGGATACATAACTCGCGTTTTAAAATATACTATTTATTCAGCCTGACTACCTTTTCCGATGTACATAAATGCGCACATAAAGATTACTATTAGGTGAGCTGCTGGTGGAATACAATTGCCTACCCGCTGCTGCTGATGATAGTATTATACAAATAATAAAACGTTATTTATTATGAAATTAATCTCAAACAATAAAATAATATAGATTGAAAACAAACCGTTCGGACGACAACTTGAGAAAGATGAGTAGCGTATCTACGTGTACGGCTGACGACGTACTAGTTGTAAATCGTGTTGGCATCACTTAAGATTCAAGTTAAATGCGTGCGAACGAGCATTCCGTTGATACATCTATAACTTTCAACAAAATATGATAGAATTATACATAATGTGTCACAAGAGTAACTAATATAAACGCGGCTACAAAGGTTGTATCATCCCTACGTCCTTGAAAAAACTCGGCGTTTTGATTGGCTGTGATGATCTTGTTAATGTTTCGTAGCAACAGCGATAACATTTATTTACAAGTTAAAAATACGAACTAAGCATGATTATGCGCAAACTTTAGCTTTAAAGCTGCGGAAGGCACTTCTATGTTGTAGATTTGAATGTTGTAACGTCTTGACGAAGAGCTGGATCTGGTGTTGTGTAAAGGATGATGTTCATCGCTAAGCTGAGTGCAATGCGACACCTAGCGGCGGTGACAGAGATAGGATTTTCATGCTTCGGTATCCTGCGACCGATAGGCAGAGATGCTGGTGTACGGACGGCGTCCTTGGTTGGTAGAAATTAGAGCGAGCTGCGGGCGGATTGTTCGCAATCCTGACGTGCATGTGGACGTCACTTGTTCTAGGAGGTGGTCCCGATGGCTTTGAAGGTGGAGCAGATCCAAGTATAGTTATGGCGGGTTCTTGCGTCCGTAGTGTGATTATAAAGATTTAATTCATTTTATCTCGTTACATTTGGTGGTCACAACGAGATAATCTGAAGGAAAATCCTTAGTGCACGAGCAGTTTGGTGATTTCTAGCTTACACTATTCTTAAGTTCTCTCCAAGAAGTACACGGTCCGCTTGAAAAATGTTAAGCAAGCATTTTTTACAAAAATACACGCTCATTCGGATGAGAGGTAAAATGAACGTCCCGTGTGTGAGTGTTTCCACGCACGTTAAGGATCCCTACCTTACTTGAAACAGCAAGGGTTCGGCAAAATTCTAAATTTTTCAGGTAAAAAACTCGCTTCCTGGCCAATGTAGTACCATTGGGTGGAGCATTGGAAAATCACATGTAGGGTTTCAAGCCTCCGGGCGGCTCCGTGGCGTAGTTGGTATGTGTGAGACTACTACGGCCAAGATCCCGGATTCGATTCCCGCTTGAAAAATGTTAGGCGAGCATTTTTCACAAAAATACACCCTCGTTCAGATGAGAGGTAAAATGGAAGCCCCGTGTGCGAGTGTTGTCATGCACGTGAAAGATCTCTACCTTGCTTTGAGCAACAAGGGTTCAGCAAAATTCCAAATTTTTCAGGTAAAAAAAACTTGCTTTCTGGCCAATGTAGTACCTTCGAATGGAGCATTGGAAAATCAGATGTAAGGTCTCAAGCCTCCAAACGAATCGTAGTATAGCACACTATTTCCAAGTTTTTATATCCCACCCAATGGGTACCTGGTCCCTTTGTGGTATCTACATTAATCACACCCGACTCGATGATATGCGGTTTAATCTTCTTCAACTGATCTCTAGAAAAACACCGCGAAAATGAGGAATGTAGGATGCGTATTGTCTTATATCTACGTGGGTGAGAGCTCGTGGAGGTAACTTGCTTAGTTTTTTGATACCTTTTTAGAAAATCCGCATCCCTTGCATGGTTTGAAAAATAATGCGGTACCTTTTTTATAAGGTTTTAAAAACAGTTAATTTCCTTTTTCCCAACTGCAATGACTTCCATAGACCTGTTATGGCGTTCACTCTCCTTAAACTGTTCGTTAACTGTTTTTGCATCGTTAACAACTTTTGCAACACCAGCAGCGCCACTTGCCAAGACCCCTAAAGCAATTAGTCCAGCAAAAATAAGAATCAATGGTAAAATACCACCCTCTTGTGGTACGGGTATAATACGCGGAACTTTGATCTCCGTCCTGCCTCCAGCACTTTTCACGATTCTTTTTCCAACGTGAATGCCAACTTCCAGTAACTTTTTCAAATTATCAGATCCGACTCGGTCAATTGCTGAGATTATTTTCTTTAAGAATCGGCATTTAAAATTTATTTTCTTTGTCTTGATACTCATACCCATTTTTCTTTTGGCTTTCATAGCGTTTGTCACAAACCAAGCTGAAGCCTTTTTACCAAACTTTGCGTTTTTTTTTTGACTTTACTCGCTCCCAGGCTCCTTCTTCTAAAATTTTATCTGCTCGATGTCTAGCAGAAAAAATCATCAGAGTGCTTGGAGTAAGTAATGTCGTGATCTCTACATAAACTGTCCAAATCGTTGATTTCTGGATCGCTTCTAGCTAACCTCTCCTCCAGTCTAGTGCCTGGCCCGTAAAAGCGATAAGACGGAATGTGAGCCTCAAATAGCAGCTTATTTATGACTTTGTTAAACAACCCAGCACCAAATTCACCATCATGTATCCACTTCCTCAATTAACAACTAGGCATTTAGTAAGGTTGGTGGTCCACCATATACCTTTAAGTTTAGATGTCCGGCTTCTTCGTTTTAGATTAAACCTTTGAAGTAGTCGAGGATTCCAGCATTCATAGTAGTATGATTCATAATCTATTGGTATGCAGTATTTCCACTTCCACCTCGGCATGTTAATTTTTATTTCCACTTTTACTAATTACGATTTTTCCTATATAAGACGCTGCTTACCACCAGATTCGTCATTTGCTATTCGCTCTTGTTTGCAGTAAGTTCAAAGTGCTTGTATTGCTATCCGACTTTGTTTACAGAAAAATAGATTTCAAGGTGTCTTCCGGCGAAGTGTGTTTTGCTACCTTCACTAGGAAAACTAGTCTAAACCGTCACCCTTCGACCTTGCACGGTTTACCTTCTCTGGCGGTTGAGAAGCGTGGTGTCTCACCAGCAGTTGGTGAACCGACAACCAAACAATGTCGGGGCGGGATCTTTACATGCGATGTCTACGGTTCCACGTTTAACCGGAAAGATAATTTAAATCGACACCATGACACCATGCAAGAGCAACAATATAATGGCCAGAAGCGTTACGAGAGTGAGTTTCAAGAAACTGCGTTTCAAGAAACTGCGTTTCAAAGTAAACATCTTCTTGAGAGAGCACTTCGGGCATTTTGACTTTTTCTAGTTCCCAGAAATTCCTTGTATCGTCATTCACGGAATCAGAAATAAAACGAGATATTGCATTAAGTGTAGGGATAATATTAGCAACCTGTGCTAACCGCTCATAACCGAACATTGTTTTAATTTGTAACAGACGACAAGGAGTAATACTGGACTTGTCCAAAAATAGTACTTCGGAACATTTACCGCCATCCAGTAATATATCTACGGGCAAGGATTTATGAAAATTATCATCAGCAAGTTGCAAACGTTTAAATTTATTGTAAATATGAGACGACAGCGTCAAATTGGAATTTATGACCGTCCTTATACATTTTTTAGCCATACGACACATCAAATTAGTCTAGAATTTTACGCAAAATCTGAATCTGTAAACAGATTTAAAATCCCACCACCCCTTACAAAGTTACACTCTGTTAAAGCCTCGTCCCTTTACAATGCATGGACAACGTCGCCTGAACGCTTCATATAAATAAAATCACCACAACTCTATGCAATTGGCTACCTAATTTCGGATACTTTTCCAAGGTCGTGGTGACGTCATAGCTTTCTATAAATAAAGAACAATGTAATACTATTCTAAAATTTTTATTCTGATATTATACATAACAAAATTTAAAAATATTTAATGCCAAGCATGGAGCTATTTAATAATATTTTAATATTTTAATACAAAGTTATACACAGAAGACAGTTCTTTTTTTATGTTTGTTTGGAGTGGTTTTAATTTTATCTAATTTTATTCACAGCTTCAAATTTAAATCGACACCCAAGTTCTCTATTTCCTTTTCTAACCAATAGTTTGATACATAGAGACCGTTTAGGTTTTTGAATTGTAAAATGTACCGAAGTTTGTTTTTATATATAAAGTCTTTGATTCCACCAACAACCAGATCCATTCCATCGTATAATTCTTGCAGTTTGTGAAATCTTTCAATCGCTGCTCTCCCACTTTATCCTGCATACGTATCTTGTTAGCTTGATCGACTTCTTCTTGTCGCTATTGGAGGGAATCTTTATTCTCCCACTCACTGTTGCGTAGTTGCATGTCCACCACTTTTGGGAATATATGGTCGTTATAGGTTGTAGGACCCTCGGTTTTAAATGATCCGAAAAGTTCTTTACTTGGCAAACATACAATGTTTAGCAAAACCCTTTTGCGTGTGGTGTACGCTAAGGTTACGAAACCCGCATTCTTTAGTTCGTCTATGTTATCTGCCATTTTGATAAATACGTTTTTAGAATAACTTTTTAGAAAGCATACTGATTTAGTACCATCCTTTTTCGCAAGGATGCCTACATAACTAAAAGAATCTTTCTTACTAACCACAAATGCATACAGTTTGTAGAACCCGGATGTCCATCGGCACATAAAATAATTTTTTAATTCTTCCTCATTTTCTCTAATAAGATGTACTTTATCTAACATATCTTTGTATTGTTCGCGTATTGTCACAGTGTTTTCCATGTAGTCTAACTTTCGCCTTTTTGCATCCATTTTCTTCCACTTACAGCGTATGGCGTGCATAATGGGGCAATTTTCTTTAGCGTAAACGGATAGAGTTTACTGCCAATATTTAGGCGTTGTCGTACAACCTCTGGGCGAATGTTAGGCGTATTTATCAACCCCAATTCCGAAATGATTATTTCTTTTGGAATTGTAGAATATAGTGTTGCAGATTGTGTAAAATATGTACTACCTGCTTTAATGTAGCACTTGTGTAAGATTTTTATTTTATCTTGGCTGTCTTCCTCCTCTACCATCTCCATAATTTACAGGTAAATATTTAAAACTAAAAGCCGAAAGCACATACTTTATCAATTTGTCCCTTTCCTCTGGTTTTTCGGACAACTTAATTTGCAAGCCAGTCAATTTCTTTACATTGCTATTCCCCACTTCCCGTACTGTAGTGGGTTATTATACACTAACCAGCAGCTATTTTGTAGCTTGTCCGATAGCTTACTCCACATTTTGGAAAGTGGTACCAAGTACATTGGCGCCTTTAGGAAGTATAACTTACTATCTTCCAATAAGGTTAAACAGTCTTTTAAGGGTTTATACACCCGTTCCGCACTGACATAGCCTCCAATTGTACAGTTGTATATTGTCGCTCCCAATCGCGTAATACCATGTTCTTTGGCCAAAGTAGACGCAAATGTTTCCCTTAAACGTACATCTGGACAACGTAAAAAATCTAGTATATGATTTTCAAGTTATTTATTAACACCAGGACTTGTTATCTGACACACAAATTTTGTTGTATATCTTAATTCTTGCATTGGTTGTTAGCCATATTAAACAATCGATTCCCACAGTTTTATCGTTGTCAACTATAATATTGCAGTTGTCTTCGTATTCGCCCTTGTAGCAAAAGTTATGGTTTGTAGTTAAATAATTACACATCTCCATCTTGATAAATATGCCAGCAAAATCTTGGGTTACGTCCATGTCAAAAAGATAGTAATAATCTTTTTTGAGTCCTTCTAATATATCTGGTAGTTCTTCTAATAAAGTTTCCAACTTAACATCTGCTAGTTCCACTTTGTACGGAACACATATAGGATTTTGGAATTTTTTATTAATGCATTCGAGGCCTTCTTTTCCGATAATTTCTTTTATTCCCTGGCTCATTTTGTTGGTGTTTTCCAGAGAAAACGGAAGCTTAGCTTTAACACCAAGCCTAGCGGAAACAAATTGGTCGAATTTTCCTCGTAGACAGCTGTTAAATGCACCACAAATTTCTTTTTTTAGGATAAACATTTTTTTGTTTGCAGATGTTTGCTCGGCGTCAGAAAGTTCGCAAATTTTAACCAACATTATATTGTCACAAAACGGTTCTGTAATTGGTGTGTGTAGTCTACCAGTCAGCATCTGTTCGCCTTCGACATAACAAATATTATCAATATCTGTTACCAGATTATTGTTGCACACATTTTCTGCCAGCAGCCACAATCCAAAACGCTCATTTGTTGGTTTCACTTTATTCCCAAGAAGTTGAGGAACGTTAATCGCCTTGGAGACGCTCATGTTTACCGTTTTAGCCACTGCCGAATACTAAATTGAATACGAAAAATTGCCTCTTATGTATCCTACAGAGTGGGGGCGTATATTGCCGAAGATACCCGAATATGTCGGACACTGCCATATCGCTTACATTCTCTTGTTTAGGAACAGTTTTGTTATCCGACCTAGGTCGAATTAAATCCGACCTAGGTCCGATTTGGTCCCCCACTCTGTAGGATACATAAGGGGCAATTTTTCGTATTCAATTTAGTATTCGGCAGTGGCTAAAACGGTAAACATGAGCGTCTCCAAGGCGATTAACGTCCCTCAACTTCTTGGTAATAAAGTGAAACCAACAAATGAGCGATTTGGATTGTGGCTGCTGGCAGAAAATGTGTGCAACAATGTTACCAGATGTAACAGATATTGATAATATTTGTTATGTCGAAGTCGAACAGATGCTGACTGGTGGACTACACACACCAATTACAGAACCATTTTGTGACAATATAATGTTGGTTAAAATTTGCGACTTTTCTGACGCCGAACAAGCATCTGCAAACAAAAGGATGTTTATCCTAAAAAAAGAAATTTGTGGTGCATTTAACAGCTATCTACGAACAAAGTTCGACCGATTTGTTTCCGCTAGGCATGGTCTTAAAGCTAAACTTCCGTTTTCTCTGGAAAGCACCAATAAAATGGGTCAGGGAGTAAAAGAAATTATCGGAAAAGAAGGCCTCGAAAGCATTAATAACAAATTCCAAAATCCTATATGTGTTCCGTACAAAGTGGAACTAGCAGATGTTAAGTTGGAAACTTTATTGGAGGAACTACCAGATATATTGGAAGGACTCAAAAAAGATTATTATTATCTTTTTGACATGGACGTAACCTAAGATTTTGCTGGCATATTTAGCAAGATGGAGATGTGTAATTATTTAACTACAAACCATAACTTTTGCTACAAGGGCGAATACGAAGACAACTGCAATATTATAGTTGACAACGATAAAACTGTGGGAATCGATTGTTTAATATGGCTAACAACCAATGCAAGAATTAAGATATACAACAAAATTTGTGTGTCAGATAACAAGTCCTGGTGTTAATAAACAACTTGAAAATCATATACTAGATTTTTTACGTTGTCCAGATGTACGTTTAAGGGAAACATTTGCGTCTACTTTGGCCAAAGAACATGGTATTACGCGATTGGGAGCGACAATATACAACTGTACAATTGGAAGCTATGTCAGTGCGGAACAGGTGTATAAACCCTTAAAAGACTGTTTAACCTTATTGGAAGATAGTAAGTTATACTTCCTAAAGGCGCCAATGTACTTGGTACCACTTTCCAAAATGTGGAGTAAGCTATCGGACAAGCTACAAAATAGCTGCTGGTTAGTGTATAATAACCCACTACAGTACGAGAAGTGGGGGAATGGCAATACAAAGAAATTGACGGGCTTGCAAATTAAGTTGTACGAAAAACCAGAGGAAAGAGAAAAATTGATAAAGTATGTGGTTTCGGCTTTTAGTTTTAACTATTTACCTGTAAATGATTTGGAGATAGTAGAGGAGGAAGATAGCCAAGATAAAATAAAATCTTACACAAGTGCTACATTAAAGCAATGAGTACATATTTTACACAATCTGCAACACCATATTTTACAATTCCAAAGGAAATAGTCATTTCGGAATTGGGGTCGATAGATACGCCTAACATTCGTCCAGAGGTTGTACGACAACGCGTAAATATTGGCAGTAAACTGTATCCGTTTACGCTAAAGGAAATTGCCCCATTATGCACGCCATACGCTGTAAGTGGAAGAAAAAGACAACTGGAATTAGAGGAAATGGATGCAAGAAAGCGAAAGTTGGACTACATGGAAAACACTGCGACAATGCGCGAACAATACAAAAATGTGTTAGACAAAGAACATCTTATTAGAGAAAATGAGGAAGAATTAAAAGATTATTTTAAGTGCCGATGGACTGACTTAGATACATCCGGTTTCTACAAGCCGTATGCATTTGTGGTTAGTAAAAAAGACTTTTTTAGTTATGTAGGCGTCCTTGCGGAAAAGATGGTACTAAATCCGTATACTTTTTGAAAGGTTATTCTAAAAACGTATTTATCAAAATGGCAGATAACATAGACGAACTAAGGAATGCGGGTTTCGTAACCTTGGCGTATACCACACGCAAAGGGGTTCCGTTAAATATTGTATATTTGCCTAGCAAAGAACCTTTTGGATCATTTAAAACCGAGGGTCTTAAAACCTATAACAACCATATATTTCCAAAAGTGGTGGACATGCAACTACGCAACAGTGAGTGGGAGAATAAGGATTTCCTCCAATACCGACAAGAAGAAGTCGATCAAGCTAACAAGATACGTATGCAGGATATAGTGGGAGAGCCGCGATTAAAAGATTGTCACAAGCTGCAAGAATTACACGAAGGGATGGATCTGGTTCTCGGTGGAATCAAAGACTTTATATATAGAGGCAAACTTCGGTACATTTTACAATTCGAAAACCTAGACGGTCTCTATGTACCAAACTATTGACTAGAAAAGGAGATAGAGGAGTTGGGTGTCGATTTTAAATTTTAAGCTGCGAATAAAATTAGATAAAATTAAAACCACTCCAAACAGACATAAAGAAAAAACTGTTTTCTGTGTATAACTTTTTATTAAAATTAAGTTTAAATGACTCCATGCTTGGTATTCAATATTTTTAAATTTTGTTATGTATGTCAGAATAAAAATTTTAGAATAGTATTACATTGCTCTTTATTTACAAAAGGCTGTGAAGTTACCACGAAATAGCAGTCGCACAGAGAGGAGTGCGCATGGGTAGGGGCGCGCATGGGTTGGAATGCGCATGAATAGGAGTGCGCACGGGCACGGGTGCGCATGGTCAAGGATGCGCATGGGCTGGAATGTGTCTGGATGTACACGAGGGAAGCGGATGTTAACAGTCACCAAGCATCTAATTCTTTATTTAGTATGGAGTACTTGCCGGCGTATGTATCCGGAGTAAAAAATACGATTTGTACACGCAGCTTATTAATAAAATTAGTTTATCGAGCGAAGATGACTAGCGTAACGTCATCCTGGAAGCATATCAAGCTACGCATGGGGGGCATAAAGATATAGGTCTAAGATAGTTGTATAGATTTTGTAAATCTATTGTATATATTAGTTTTAAGATTCCATAATTTTTAAGTTCTTCTCCCACCTTCCCTTCTTCCAAATCCTTCCTGCTTCTATCCTGGTTGACAGAGTATACGTGTTATCTCCACGTGGTGTTCGCGGAACACAGCGGTTTTAGATTTTTTGGGAAATGGATGGTTAAAACATATGTCTTGGGTAGCGAAAAATGGTTCTAAAGATGGAGTTAAATAAAGATAGGCAAAAATTAGAGGTTTGGGTCTTTAAAAGACATAACTTTGTATGGGGTGGTCCTATTTAAAATCTATTTACAGATTTGGGCTCCCTAGAAAAATGTAATATTAGTTGATACCAAACAAAATATAGTTATCTTAAAAAAGTGACTACCCCGCGGATAATAAATACAATATACCGCTTGTCAACAAAAAAGTTGTAGGGAAATTCAAGGACGAATGTAATAGGGGCCTAGTATTAGAATTCGTCGGTACAAAAACCAAGTCCTACTGTATTGTAAGCGAGAAAGACACAATTAAAAAGATTAAAGGGGTCTCACGAAGTGTAGTTAAGTAAAACCGCGGGTGCTACAACCTATAACGAGCATATATTCCCAAAAGGGGTAGGCATGCAACAACGCAACAGTGCGTGACAGAATAAGGATTCTCTCCAATAAGAAATTAAAGTTTCCATGTACGTAGCGCCAGTCATTGGGAAATGGTAGAAATGTTAAACCTATAAAAGTGGTTAGTAATTGTGGTTTAGAAAAATAGTAGTTTTCTTGGACTAAATAAAATAGCTTAGACTGATTAATGTATATGGTTACATATTCTTGTACACATCCACAAACATCTGCTTACGACCGTATACGGACATGGCGATGCTGCTAGTTTTTGTTTAACAAATAATAGAAAAGATACGTTAGGTGTTAGTGTGTGGAAGCCCATCGGATTGTTGGATTAAAAAAGAACGGTGCGGCGGAATGTATGGTAGTTCCCGTTAGAATAATCGAAAGTGGTTAATCGATCGTATTAGACGTTTATATTGTTACGTTACGTAATTCGTGGCAGCCACGTTGGGCGCAAAATTTATGCTACGTTGGCTCGTAGCCGTGCGTATCACAAAGAAAATCAAAGAAATGACCGGGCTCAATCGGAGATTAGGGGGGTTGTAGAAAGCAGACTAACATATGATGTACGCGGCTGTAAGGAGTTAGTGACAATACCTGCAAGAAAAATAGTTAAGCAAACCTGAAAAAAAAAATAAGCATAGCAGCAATGATAAGTCTAAATTATTCAGTACTTTGTAGAATGTAAAAAAAACTGTTTGGATAAGCTATATAATATAACAACGGTAAAAGCAATACATAAAATTTTTAGCACAAGGTGAGGTAATATTGGGGAGTAGCAGAAAAGTTTCCTCACACACCAATTAAACATGAATCAGACAAAATGTTAAAAAAAAATAAATAGGTAAGACACAATTGATATGAGTAATTCAGTAGTATTGATCTTTCTTTCTTTCTTTCTTTTCTTTTTTTATGTTTTAAAATATCATGTAAAGTCTTTTGTAAAAGGTATCAGAACGACAAAGATATGGTAAAGCAACGGATAGATATTTAAAGTAATAACAAGTAGGAAATAGTTCAACTTACAAAAGTCCTTCAGCAACGCCTCCTTGCAACGGAAGTGTGAGATTCACGATGTCCTGCACTAACGAAGCACTTCACCCTTGACTGTGAGGTGTTGATGGAACTTATCACACATCACACTAATCACACCTACGCATTTCACTGGTGTTAGCAGCAGACACCATCACGTGACGGAACTATGTAGCATTGATAAATTTCTTGTTAATTCTATTTCCTGAGACAATAATTTCGAAATCTTTTGTAGCACTAGTTTAATTTCAACTGGGATCAAATGTATATTATTTTCATAAACCTCCAAAAAGCAGTGAGAAACTTCAACCAATACCTTTGTAAACCGGTAATCTGTTATATTTCGCAAATAACGAAATTCGCGCAAGCAATGATCTATTTTAGATTCTTTGGTGTTAGAAAAATGCAGAAACTACAGTATCCACTGTATTTAAATAATCCAAAATATGCACTAATCTGATAAAACAAAGGGACACTAGACTAGATCGCACACACATTAATCCTAAAGAAAGAATCGGTCAGTTTAGCAAGTTCTACGACTATTATTTCACAAGACAAACAACTAAAACCACAAATTAGTAAAGTATGCGTATCACTAAAGTAAGTCCGTCAAATGTTCTTTAAAGCATTTGTCTCACAAGAAAAACAACTAAAAACAATTAGTAGGCACGCGTAAGCAATAAAACCGTCCGTCAAATGTTCCGTAAAACACACGTGCCTCGAGTTTAACAAGCTTTACCACTTTTATTTCCAACAGAAACTAGACTAAAAACATGCCGTGCTTGTTCATGAACAATACGAAAATTAATCCCGCATTAATTCTCACTATTGTCAAAAGCAGAAAGCAGCAGTATTTTCAACGTACTTCATATATCGGAACAAAGAACAAACTCTACTCATCTGTTTTATATCAACTCGTTCTATTACAACCTCTTATCGTCTATTATCTAGACTTGTATATCCACATAAGGAACAAAATTTATATTTATGGCAAGACAAGAACGATGCAATTTATAATCAATTACAAGCGGTTTATAATTTTCAATTTATCTATCTTTAAATTACTACACACGAGTTAATAGATATAAAATATAGAATTAGTAATTGCAGAAATGTACTTACGAATTGAGTATAACAGCGTAAAATGTTAAAACTATAAAAATGCCCGTTACAATATATGCGAAAGTGTAAAAGCCTACCTAAGCAAAATTTAATTATCAGACAAAAAGTGCGCGATGTGCTATACTTTTAAAGAAAGTATAGAATGGTGCTTTGTAGCGGTCCTAGCAGTAAAAAAAGGCGACTGACTTTTTCAAGCAACTGCAAGAATAGCAGTAGCGCAGAGAAAGAGTATGCATGTATTATACAGCACACTGTTACTATAAAATATGTTAGTTTACGGGTAGCTCGAACGTGTAATTGATCACGACTTATAGATCCCTCGGAGGTTTAAAATTTCTGAGACCATTGTCGTTTGAAAAATGTTTGGAGATTATCAGAACGGGAGCGGGTCGAAGTATAAGTTAGATGGATGATTGTCCTAGTTTTTTCTACCTTTTACGAGGGAATCGGAAGTTGACAGACATCGAGCATCTAATTCTCTATTTGGGCAATATCGAGTACTTGCCGGTTCTAGAAATCATTACGTGCAACCGACCGCTATGCGGAAGATTTGGTTCTAGGAAATGAGTAACTTACGAAAACACAGAATACTTGGTATTAATGTTAATTGGTTTAGTGACCGCGTTTGTGCACTCTTTGAGTGTCTTCGGCAATCTTCGATTGTGTCCAAAGGAAATATTCAAGCCTGCCATTTCCGAAAATATGACGTAGAAGTTATTTAAAATTAAATTGCTTTATTAGTAAGTATCCTGTAAACAACAAGTTTGGTATTCTCTTAGTAGAGGTTTGAAGTGTTTTATTAGGTTTTTGTTTATAGTAGCACTGCATCTTCCATCGCAGGACTTGCAACCAATTTGTGTGCGTGTGCTACCACCCTTTTGGATTTTTAATATGCACGCGATGCGATTGTTGATCCGTATAACATGGAAAACGTTTCCGGTGTTTCTACTAACTGCATTCGCAGCATGGACGATGCGAACCGGGTGTATGCATTGGTGCTAAATGTACTGGACGAGGAGCAAGAATTGGCAAAAGATAACGTCATTTAGTTTCCCGCTAAATCCTTAACTTCGTTCGGCTGTCTTCGGAAACCATCGGTTTGCATTCTATAGGGAACATAAAGCGGGTACGCAAGAGTAAACTTTTGAGTTATAAGTTAGTTAGCTTACAAGTTTAACCAAAGTCCTATAGTGCGGATTTTGTTTTGTACTAAAATGGTACCTGCAAACGTTTTTAAATGCAATTCTTGCGGTGCTTCCTATATCTGGAAAAATGCTTTCAAACGGCACCAGAACAAATGTTGTGGTGTAACATCGTCCACGGTTAAGCTTATACATCCGTCAGCAGCAAAGTACTTAAACTGTGTGTTTTGCGGTATCGCTTTTACGAGAATGGACAGCTTACTGCGACACAAGGAAAAACAGCACGGTATGTCATTAAGCCGTAAACGTTCAGCTCCGACTGCTATTAAAGGGTGTTGTACGAAACAACCACGAATTATGTGTAAAGTATGCGATTTCGAAATGGAAAAGACTACCTTGGGGATGATGCTATCTAAAAAATTCCTAGAAATTCAGGTAGCTGAGAAAATTATAATATTAATTGACACCGAACAAGGTACATTTATCTCGTGGGTGGAAATGTAGAGAAAGATTTATCTCGCAGAGGGTATTTGTGTAACTTTGTAAGGAGCGGTCCTATATCAAATCTGTTTGCAGATTCGGATTCTGCATAACATTCCAGACTAATTTAATGCGTCGCATGGTTAAAAACTTTATGCGGACGGCCAAAAAATCGCTACCAGCAAAAAATCATAAAATGAGGGTAGCTACCTGGGGATGATGCTATCTATAAAATTCCTAGAGATTTGGGTAGTTGAGAAAAATTTAATATTAATTAATACCAAACAATATAGGTTTATCTCGAAAGATGAAAAATGGTTAGTCGAAGAAAACTATTTGGTTCAGATGTGGGAGAAAATGAGGATGCTAAGAGGAAAATGCAAAATATATTTATCTCGATAGATGAAAATGCAAGATATATTTATCTCGAAAGATAAAAATGGCTAGTCGAAGAAAACTATTTGGTCCAGATGTGTGTGGAAATATGGATGTTGGTGGAAATAAGGTCACAGATACCCTGTCAACCATCTACTAATATCTCTATCACAAATAATACAATTATTTATAAAATGAAATGAGTTTCTAAAGTAGTATTTGTTTGTATACAAACACAGATGATACTGATTTAAAAAGTGGTCAATGTAATTGCGATAACGTTAATATTTAATTGGGAAGAAGTGTAATAAACCTGAAATTGCACATGTGGGATACAAACAGGAAACTTGGATACCAATATTACCTTTTCTAATGTAAAGCGTTATAATTATTAGCGATTGCAAGTAAACTTAGATATACGTACCATGCGTTTGAAGTTATGAAGCAAGAAAGAGAAAGAGCTATAAACGTAGTTTGATATCCGGTTCGTACGGATCAAAAGTTTGTTAATCACGTACCCGTTTCCTGTAACGGTATGGAAATAGAACCACTCAAGTACAAAAGCGGTAAACAAAAAGATCCGGGGTCGAGCGTTGACTGTTGGATAAAAGGGAGTGTTCAGATAGTGTATAGCAAATGTCACAACAAAATACAGAAAAACACTTACCGAATTAAAAAATCCAAAGCATTTAGCACTTTCACGGTGGATTTTCTAGCCAGGGGTAAAAGGAAACAATAATATGGAATAGAGAATTGACCAATATGAACTTGAATGAAACACGTTCGCGTTCACGTAGTACTCGCAATCAACTCATTATGGCCGAACTGTTGTCCTTATCAAAAACTGCCCGGCGCGGTAGAAAGGGCGACGTACGAAGGGGAAATGGCGCGAACAAGTCATTTTATAAATTGTTTTCTTTGTAAAGTGTTTGTATGCTGAAATAAAGCGTAAATGTATTGTACATTTCACATGACCACTTTATAGTTATGTTTACACAACAAAAATTCTTAGTTGTTTTATGCTCAACATATTGGCTGTCAATGCAAATTTAAATAACATCAATTTTGGTCTATGCCTCAAAGTAAAATAAAATAAATAATGATAAAGAACTATTACACAAAGCTTACCAACGTTAACTTCACTTTCAGTAATTGTTGCAATCACAATTTATTTATTTTAAAGTAAATGAGTAAAATATTCTTTATTAATATTTATAAATAAATTTCTGCTTCCTCCATGTTACAGTGATATTAGGGTTGGTTTTTCTAATGTTAATTTTAAATACAATCAACTTTATTCTATGCCTAAAAAAGAAATTCAATAAATAATATTTAAAATACTACTGCACGATGCTTATTATCATAACCGAACTTTCCACATTAATTTGGTGTTCTTGCTACATTAGTTGAATAATTATGATATTTTTCCATCAAGTGCTTGTAAAATGAGATAACTTCTTCTTATGGTGTAAAATTTGCAGATACCAAATGTTATTTGCTGTTAAAATCAGGGAGATACTATAGTAGGAGGACGTTGTTATGTAATAAAATGTCAGCTATGTTGAGTCGGGTTTCTTTTCACTTGTGCACACGTTTGAGTTTTTAGTACATTTCAACACTATGTTTGTAGAATATATTTAAAGTTTCTAATTGTAAACTGACTATGGTATCGTATGCCGCTCGAGCTTGTAACGGAAAAGATTTCGTTAACAAGAAAAAACTACTGGAATAACTTTTCATAAGCAAGCCAGCAAATATTAGAAACAGATCTTCCGCAATTGTTAGTATGATAGCATAAATTCTGGTTGCCTGAAAATAGAGTAAGTAGATTAGCTAGGTTACTTCTAAAACAAAAAGTGTAATTATCCCATGTATTTTCTTATGGAAAAATTTAAGGTCTATTCTGGTCTTTTTTGTACCAAGCATTAAAATCCCCATAAGGTGGAATTAAGGGTCAATTAAGGTTACTTTTCAACCAACACCCACGACGGAGGAGTCTATTACTTTTATTTTTTAAAAATAAGATAACACAAAACTATATAAAATTTTCTTGAGGATAACATATTTACAATCTATATTCTACATTTGCAATAAGTATTATATTTCCTCTTGCTCCATAATTGAATATTGTCCAACAGGTAGTGATGCATATGAACCAGGAAGCAAGTGGCGTTTATCATCGTGCGGGCTTAAGGCAATCTTCTCCTGAGCGATAGTGTGAACTTGATGCTTGGATGATTGAATTATATTCAGCGTTACAAATACTTCCTTGTAATCTTCGATACAATCAACATAATCCTCAAAAGTAATTCTATTCTTTATCACTGATCTTTTAATCCCTTTAATTTTTGTTACGTATTTCTAGTAGACGCCACGTTGTGCGTCAAAGTTATGTCACGGTGGCTCGTAGCCGTGCGTAACAAAAGAAAATCCAAGAAAAAAAAACACAGTGACCGGGCTCAATTGGAGAGTAGGGGGGGTTGTAAAAAGCAAACCAATCTAGAAGGGACGCGGCTGTCAGGAGTTAGTACCAGTACCTGCCATAGAGAACTTAGAATAGTAAACCTGAAAGAAAAACAAATTAGTCCTGCAAACCTGAAACAGAGAAAAAGCATAGCCTATGGATCAAGTATAAATTGTTCAGTATTTTATAGAATAAATAAGAGCAACTGTTTAGATAAACTCTATAATCTAAATACAGTAATAGCAGTACAGAAAAATTCTGAGTACAAAGTGAAGCCATATTGGGGAGTAGCAGAAACGTTTCATCACACACCAATTAAACATAATTCAGGTAAAATGTAACAAAAAAATATAAATAGGTAAGACATAATTACTCTAAGTAATTTAGTAAAATTTTTAGCAAAGACATAAATAAGTAGATAAGCACAATTGTTCTGAGTCATTCAATATGGTTGATTGTTCTTTATAAATAGGTAAGACATAATTAATCTAAGTAATTTAGTAAAATTTTTAGCAAAGACATAAATAAGTAGATAAGCACAATTGTTCTGAGTCATTCAGTAGGGTTGATTGTTCTTTTTTTTGTTATTAAATAGCGGGCAAGTCTATGGAAAACGGTATCAGAACGACAAGGAATATTGCAAAAACAACGGGTAGGTATTTACAGTAAGAACAAATAGGAAATAGTGCAACTTACACAAAGTCCTTCAGTACCGCTTCCTTGCCATTGCAGTGTGGGATCCACGATGTCTGGTACTAACGAAGCACTGTACCCTAGACTGTGAGGATCTTGATGGAACTCATCACCACTTACCTTAATCACACTGACTGATTTCACTGGGGTTAGCAGCGGACCTTATCACGCGAAGGAACTAGGTATATTAGTTGCATAACCATACAAAAAGCAGCGAGAAACTTCAACCACTACTTTTGTATACCGGTAGTCTGTCACCGTTTAAATATCACCAGACAAAGCAAGCAACAAAAGCCATAATAAGTAAAGCACATGTATCACTAAAGGGAGTCCGTAACCGTGTCCTTAAAACCCGCGTGCATCGAGTTAAAAGCAGAACGAAACAGTATCGTTAACGTAATTCTTATATCGGAACCAAAGACCAACTACGACTCCGCGACAGTTAGTTCTACGGCTTTTTTTTCCATAAGAAAGACGACTAAAAACGTTTAGTAGACACGCGTAAGCACTAAAGCCGTACGTCGAAAGTTCTTCGAACACACGGGCGTCGTGTTTCACCAACTCTACCACTCCTAGTTCAACCAGAAAAACCGTATCTTACACTTAATTTTTGACATCTCGCAAGCAAGAACAAAACACGACCCTTTTTTGTTTATATCTAATCCTACTAGTACAACTTCTGATCGCCTACCTAGACTGTATATCCACATATTAATTACAGCGGGTTTATTTATTAATGACAAGTGGAAAGTAATTTTACGAGTATTCCAATTTATAACTAAACCATCTTTTAAGATTAATACCGGCGAGTCAACTTGCATATCAATCTGAAAACTAGGCGGAAGTATTTACTTTATACAAACCGCGATCCAAAAACGATGTATTTTAAGAATTAAGTAGACTAAAAATGTTAGGCCACCAAAAATGCACGTTACATTTTCTTTGTAATACCAAAGTCTCGGGTGCCAGGTGATTCTTTCTCTTCTCGTAAGAGTTCAGCTTCTTCTTCCTCGGCTGTCTTAAAAATTCTCGTCGCATACATCTTTGCTCGTAACCCAATAAAATCTGTCATAAGTTGTCCATTATTTTCATCCTTCATCATCCCCAATACTTTTTTGTTAATTAGCGGAATTCCATAATTGTTGTTGGCAGGATAGTCAAAAGTATCAAAAAGTTGCCAACAATTCCGCTTCATAGTTTCACAAGGATCCTGATTTACTATTTTATAAATTAGACTATTCGTATCCGTGTAAAGAACTCGTCACCCATCTCCAAAGGCGGCGTTCATATATCCATAGTGGAAATCGTAATTGTCAACTTGGCTATGTCGAGAATGCACATACCAACATATATAGGTTTGTTAAAATATATTTCTGTTTTGAGAAGTTCCACATCCACAAGGTTTTCATCAAAGACTATGACATTTTCAAATAGCGGGTTGGATATTCTAGCTTCGGCTCCATATCTTCCATCTCAGTTTTTCACAAGTTTCACTTTACAATGTTTTCGGACATTTTTCACAGTTTTTCCAAAGATTGCATTATTCATTAACTCGAAAAAGTTCTTCTCAGATTCATTTCTTGCCTGTTTACGAAGTTCGGTATTTAGGTCAATGTAAGATTTTAACCAGCAGCTTTGCTTAAATTTCAACACTCGATGAATTGCAGATAGTTTAAGACCATTCGTCAAAGCTTGTTTCAGATTTCTATGATGCATCACATATCTTCTTTTGGAATTTAGTGTGGCCATTAACTTGGTATTTTGTGTTTTCGATACAGGTAGTTTTCTAGTTTTCGGATCAATATGTTCAGGACAGAATGGAATGTCCTTATGCAAGTCATGAATAGATTCCGGATAGTCCAAATTAACTTCCAAGATAAGGTTAGATAAAAGGAAAAATTGATAGGTTAGGTCAGCGCAGCGGCGCTGACCTAACCTATCAATTTTTCCTTTTATCTAACCTAAGTTCACAAGTCCAACTAACCTAATCTAACACCAGCTAACCTAACTCATGACAAGTCCAACTAACCTAACCTAACTTCAGACAACACCGACTAACCTAACTCCAAACAACGTAAACTAGCCTAAACCCTCCACCCTACTTTGTCCTTTTCTCTCCTTTCGCATCCGTACGACATACATCCAAACTATATCCAACATACGCCCGAGATATGTCCATTTTGAATATTTTGGGACTTGATAAAATTTTTAGTAGTACGGACTAAGAAAAATTTTAACATAAAATTGGAACTTTTATACCAAGGCCTCTAACTCGAAAACTGATATAGATACCAAAATTTACTGAGACAGTATTACGACTACTCTGCGGTCAGACAGGCCCAACCCCACCTGCTGGGAGTCGGAGCTACACCAATTCACATCGATTCATCAACTTAATTGCACTGTTTCTCGGTTCAACCAGATATAGTACCACTGTAATGATAAAACTTAGTCATAACATCCATTTTAAGTTTCAAAGACAATTTATTTAAAATTGGTTGTTGCGTATAACTTTTGCGATATTGCAATAATATTAAACTATTTCTTTATTTACATACTCAAATCTAGGTCTGGTTGTGGGTGCATTAATGGCAAGGTTCTTTGAATTTATTTCCATCAGAATAGGGTGAAATTGCCTTATAGGGTAAAATTGCCTCATAGGGTGAAATTGCCTCATAGGGTGAAATTGCCTCATTGAGTGAAATTGCCTCATAGGGTGAAATTGCCTCATAGGGTGAAATTGCCTCATAAGGTGAAAGTGTTTCCGACATAAAATCATTGATTCCTTTTACTTATGTCAAACTTACGCTAGTGCCTTTGTAACAATTTTATTTTAGCAGTAAAGGAACATACTCATTAAACGTACCATGAATATTGAAATACCTTTATTAACTAATATAAAGATTCAAGTAACAATCAAATTTTTATAGTATTGCTATATCTAGGATTAGTAGTTTATTTGTTTCGGAGTTCGGTGCAAATCCACAAGCCACTAGCGCGCGCGTGAGAGGTTCGAGAACCACACTTATGATCCTCCCACCTTGCAGGAGCGCGGCGAGCGCACTCGTCGATAGTTTAGGGCAGCGTGAAGATGCATTCGAAGAGAATGACGAGTGACCTCCGGGTCGCTTTGATTTGGTGAAGCACTTCCTGAGTAACGCGCAAGCAACCATACATTAGAAAAAGCAACCATACATTAGAAAAAGCCACCATACGTTAGAAAAGCAACAATACGTCAGAAATTGCAACGATAAATTAGAAAACCGCACGACCACTTTGAAATAAAATTAGACAACGGAGGAGTACGCTGTGAATAAAAGATGCCGTGAACCAATGTAAGAAATCCGCTTCGCTCTTGCATCTGTAATAAAGCATGGAAAACAAACATATTTAACAGCAGGCCCCGCTTTGCGAAGTTGTTTCCATTGCAACCAAGGACGACAGCCGGTATTTGGGTTCGTAATAGAATTAAGAATTTCCTCAGTACTTCCTTCTGAAAGTACATTATTTCGTTTTGTTTGTTAGATGTACAAAATTGTTATTCAGTTTACCTGTAATTAAGCTGGTTTTCCCCAGTATCAAAATTTGATTTCACTTAGTTTTGTAAAGATGTGACTACATATGGCTGCAACGTAAATTAACAGCTGCTATTACGTCACCTGTTTATTTGAACAATGCCGTCAACAATTGCATAATGGCTAACAGATGTTTAACATTACAGTACTGCCACTTTTGATAAAATTAAAGAATATCTTGGTGATTCTATTAACTTCAAACTAATTTTAATTTTGTTAAATTAATGAGAAAATTTCATATATTCATTTGTAAGTGACCTACACAGATCTGGTTGGGTTATAAAGAAACTTAATATTGTTAGTTACACTGAAGTGTTATTTATTTGAGTAAGGATCAGTTGTTAAACCTTACAACAATTTTGCAAGAATATCACATATTTATTTTATTTAATTATCATGAAATTTTATTTACTGAAACAAAGAAAATTCTTTCTAGTAAATTAATTATCTACATTTAAAGTTTTTATTCTGATCTGGTTTGATCAGACCTGGTAAACAAAACACAGAAAGAGTTAAATTTTATGATTCCATTATGTAAGAAATATTCTCTATGCATTTTAGATATACTTGAGGGACGCAAATAGTGTTCCCATTTTTTTTAGGTAACCTAACTATATTCTTTCTTACAGGAGCAGTGTCTTATTCTGTTAAGACAAGTTTGTATGTTAGCGAAGGCGATCTTTTTTCTTTGGGTCTCCAAGTCCGCCCTTAGAAATTTGCTATGCCATTAATATAAATCAATCTGGACTTGGTGGCGCCTGTTTGTTTTAGTTTGAGTGTGACCCCCTACAGATTTCGACTTACCCGCCCATTGCTCATAGCTCTACCCAAGGAATAGACCCCTAGTTACGTCGGAAGATTTCGTTTTGCAGACACCTAACTTGAAGTATGGTGTTAATAAAGTAGTGTTTTAGTAGGCCTTTGAAAAATACGTTTCACTGGCGCCCAACGTGGGGTAATACGTTTCACTGGCGCCGGCAACGTTTGGGGCGTCGAAATTTGTTTGTTCAACGCTAGGGGCGTCGAAATTTGTTTATTCAACGAGTGATTCGTCGAAATTCGTTCGTTCATAATTTAATTTAGCTCGAAATTTGTTTGTTCATAATTTGATTTACCTCGAAATTTGTTTATTCAAAATTAATTTTACTTCGAGATTCGTTCGTTTAAAAATTATTTTTACTCTGAAACTTGTTTGTTCAAAAATAATTTTACTTTGAAATAGTCTGTTCAAAATTTATTTTTGCTTCAAAATTTGTTTATTCAAAAATTTAATTTGCTTTAAAATTTGTTAGCTTAAAATTTATTTTGCTTTGAAGTCCATTTGTCCAAAAATTATTTTGCTCCAAAATTTGTTTGCTTTTGATAAAGGATTGGTCATAGCGTTAATCCCAATACAGTCAATTAATTAATCTGGCCAAATTTACTTTTGACTTTAATTTTTTTTGACCCCTTAAATTTTTTTGATATTGTTTTGGCAAAAATAATTTTACCAAAAACATTTTTTTTGTGATTTTTACCTTTAGCAGTACGAATTTGTTTTGATAACTTTTATAAGATTCGGATCAGTTAGATTTATCGGTTTGATTCCATTAAGCTGTTGTAATCATGTCGGAAAAAATTCCAAATTGTTTGTCTACTTAAAGAAGAACGGGAGTAGTGAGTGAGAAACCAGTTTTGAAAAAATTTTTGGAAGACTGTCAGCTAAAGAAGCTGATAAGCCTGTTGTTTGATTTGTTTGAGTCAATAAAGAACATCTTTGTCTAAATTTGATTATAAGGCTAGAGATTCTATCTTGAAGGTACATTGGAGTGAGCTGTCGTCGTGTCATTTGAGAATTGCTCTTGTGCATAAGCACGTTTTTGATTTTGTTAGCAGATTTTTGTTTAGATCGGCATTGCAACGCAATTTTGTCTAGGCGGAACTTGTCGTCGTGGTTGGTCGCTCAGCAGTATGTCAGTCCAGACGAGACTCAGGAAGAGTTGGTCGCTCGGCATTGCGCAAGTCTAGACGAGACTCGAGGTGAGTTAGGCGCTCTAGAATTTTTTTTGCATCTTTTTTTTGATTTGATGTAAACTTTTGGTATTGTTAGTCTAGGTGAGACTCGTAGAGGGTTTGTCACTCTAGCATATTTAGGCGTTGTGAAGCATTGTTGTTGTTTCGACAGTTCGATTGGTAGTAGGATGAGAGTGTACCCGAACACTGATTTTTTTGTTAGCTATCGTCGTGATTAGTTTTTTTTATTGATGATTCATAAGCAGGTAAATGGCTTTTGGTTGTTGGTAACTGGTTCTCGAAGTATTTGATTTGACAACCTTTACGTAGTGCCACGGCACATTTGATCGAGAAATTTTTGGAGGAAAAAGTATTTCTTGTCTACGGAGTACCACAGTTTGTCATTTGTGATAATGGTCCACAATTAATTGGACGTATTTTTAAAGCTTTGTGTGCAAGGTACGAAATTCAAAAGATTTGGTATAATGCTGTTTATGCTCCTCAATGCAGTTTTGTGGAAAGAATCAATAAGACAGTTGGTACAGCAATCCGTTCATACGTAGAAGAACATGATACGTGGGATATGGAGATATCAAAGATCCAATACGCAATCAACTCAGCAAAACATGAGTCCACCAACTATTCGCCAAATTTTTAGTTTTGGTCGTCAAGTACCTTTAAGTGGAAAAGCTTATAATGATAATTTTATACCGGGTGAAGATGTTGATGTTGTCTCCAGTAGTAGACCTTCGTATGTTTTGGATCGTCAACCTTTGTTTGATATTTTTGGAAATGTCCGTGAAAATTTGCATGTAGCTTACCAACGTTCAAGTAAACGCTACAATCTTTGGAGAAGAGACATTTCATTCCGAGTCGGAGAAAGTGTTTGGAGAGCTAATAAGGTCCTCTCGAGTGCGAGTGATAAATTTTCCGCTAAGTTAGCCCCTAAGTTCGTTATGAGTAGAGTTCGGAAAAAACATTCCAATTTAGTATATGAGTTAGAGAACGAAGATGGAACAAAAGCAGGGAAATGGCACGTAAAGGACTTGAAACCAGTTGATGCATCATATCCAAAGGAAAATGATGATCCTGACGATTAATTCAGATCCGATCATCTTGTTGATATTAAGTAATGACGTAGTGGTTCGTTTTGTTTTGTTCTGATTCTGATTTAGTGTCGGTCCACTAATATTGAGTATTTTGTTTGAGAAGTGAAGTAAGTGGTTTGAGATTTTGTAAGTTTTGTAGGTTTGAGGTGTGCCTTAGTGTGCACGCTGGACATTTTGCTCGCGCGTTACTCAGAGATGTGTTTGGAGGATGTCTTTGACAGATATCCTTACTATGTAGAAGTAGATGGGCTATTTGATTATTGGTCCTGATTTCTACATATCCAGGTAGAGAGAATATTAGATTATTCTTTCCCTTGTTCCTTTTGACCATTAGAAGTTCTTTGATTTGATAAGGTCAAAGTTGGTTTGGTGAGTCTCACCGTTTGGTCCATCACTAATGAGATCAGTTGTTTGTTAGAAATTAGTGATAGGATATTCAGTAGGGTGTAGGATAGTACAGCCCTGACTGGCCCAGTTTTGTACTTGCATTTGATAAGTAACCTCATGGTTATGTTACCTTTGTTTTGATCATCCCTTTGCGATGAAGTGATGATATTTTGTATTTGAGATTTGTAAGTAACCTTTTGGTTAGGTTACCTTTGTTTTGATCATCCCTTTGCGATGAAGTGATGATATTTTGTATTTGAGATTTGTAAGTAACCTTTTGGTTAGGTTACCTTTGTTTTGATTATCACTTTGTGATGATAATATTTTTAATTTGAATTTTGTAAGTAACCTTATGGCTGGGTTACCTTTGTTTTGATCATCTCTTTACGATGAAGCGATGATACTTTGTATTTGCATTTGATGAGTAACCTTTGATTAGGTCACCTTTGTTTTGATTATCACTTTGTGATGATGGTGTTTAAATATAGACCTATTAGTAGGGTCTTACTTTTGATTATCACCGTGTAGTGATGATGTTTTGAATAGTTATGCTGTCTTGATGAGGAAGCATTCCTTTTTTGTAGATAGAGCTAAATGAGCTCCTGGAAGTGAAGTTTTTTTTGAAATTAGAAATAAGTTGTAAGTGTTTGGTTATAGGTAAGAAATATTAGCCTTGTTAGAAGTAAGAATCTCAAGTCAGGAAATATTGTAAATTTGAATTTTTTTGTCCCGTGGAGTGTTTGACTTTCTAATTTGACCCCCTCCCAATTTTGATTATTACCGATTGTGACTCCCCGATTTTGTCTCCCGATGGACGTCAGGTACGCGTAGTTACCAACACACTCATTTGTAAATATTTGTCCCCCCCATTTGAATAAATTTATAAAATTGCATAGTTGGTTAGGAAAGTAGGAAAGGCTAGTATTGTTATAAAAAATTTTTTTTGTATTTGTTATATTTAGAGTTTTTCTTAAAAAAAATTTTTTCTTTTAGGAAAGGGGTAGTGTAACAATTTTATTTTAGCAGTAAAGGAACATACTCATTAAACGTACCATGAATATTGAAATACCTTTATTAACTAATATAAAGATTCAAGTAACAATCAAATTTTTATAGTATTGCTATATCTAGGATTAGTAGTCTATTTGTTTCGGAGTTCGGTGCAAATCCACAAGCCACTAGCGCGCGCGTGAGAGGTTCGAGAACCACACTTATGATCCTCCCACCTTGCAGGAGCGCGGCGAGCGCACTCGTCGATAGTTTAGGGCAGCGTGAAGATGCATTCGAAGAGAATGACGAGTGACCTCCGGGTCGCTTTGATTTGGTGAAGCACTTCCTGAGTAACGGTTAGTACTTAATCCATATATTGCATATTCGTTATCATATTAGCTAATTTAAAATTTATTTAGCGCAAGCAACCATACATTAGAAAAAGCCACCATATGTTAGAAAAAGCAACCATACATTAGAAAAACAACAATACGTCAGAAATTGCAACGATAAATTAGAAAACCGCACGACCACTTTGAAATAAAATTAGACAACGGAGGAGTACGCTGTGAATAAAAGATGCCGTGAACCAATGTAAGAAATCCGCTTCGCTCTTGCATCTGTAATAAAGCATGGAAAACAAACATATTTAACAGCAGGCCCCGCTCTGCGAAGTTGTTTCCATTGCAACCAAGGACGACAGCCGGTATTTGGGTTCGTAATAGAATTAAGAATTTCCTCAGTACTTCATTCTGAAAGTACATTATTTCGTTTTGTTTGTTAGATGTACAAAATTGTTATTCAGTTTACCTGTAATTAAGCTGGTTTTCCCAGTATCAAAATTTGATTTCACTTAGTTTTGTAAAGATGTGACTACATATGGCTGCAACGTAAATTAACAGCTGCTATTACGTCACCTGTTTATTTGAACAATGCCGTCAACAATTGCATAATGGCTAACAGATGTTTAACATTACAGTACTGCCACTTTTGATAAAATTAAAGAATATCTTGGTGATTTTATTAACTTCAAACTAATTTTAATTTTGTTAAATTAATGAGAAAATTTCATATATTCATTTGTAAGTGACCTACACAGATCTGGTTGGGTTATAAAGAAACTTAATATTGTTAGTTACACTGAAGTGTTATATATTTGAGTAAGGATCAGTTGTTAAACCTTACAACAATTTTGCAAGAATATCACATATTTATTTTATTTAATTATCATGAAATTTTATTTACTGAAACAAAGAAAATTCTTTCTAGTAAATTAATTATCTACATTTAAAGTTTTTATTCTGATCTGGTTTGATCAGACCTGGTAAACAAAACACAGAAAGAGTTAAATTTTATGATTCCATTATGTAAGAAATATTCTCTATGCATTTTAGATATACTTGAGGGACGCAAATAGTGTTCCCATTTTTTTTAGGTAACCTAACTATATTCTTTCTTACAGGAGCAGTGTCTTATTCTGTTAAGACAAGTTTGTATGTTAGCGAAGGCGATCTTTTTTTCTTTGGGTCTCCAAGTCCGCCCTTAGAAATTTGCTATGCCATTAATATAAATCAATCTGGACTTGGTGGCGCCTGTTTGTTTTAGTTTGAGTGTGACCCCCTACAGATTTCGACTTACCCCCCCATTGCTCATAGCTCTACCCAAGGAATAGACCCCTAGTTACGTCGGAAGATTTCGTTTTGCAGACACCTAACTTGAAGTATGGTGTTAATAAAGTAGTGTTTTAGTAGGCCTTTGAAAAATACGTTTCACCTTAAAACATAGACTCAGAGATAACGCCATTGTAATCGTATTGTGGAAACAGAGTGACACTAACCTTCGTCATATCTTTCTTGATCATATAAGTGGTGACATGTCATACCTTAAATTTAAAGGAATGTGCTTGCAGTGTTGTGGTGCGGGTGACTCGAAACATAGTTTTATTACTATTGTAAAAGATTTTGATTTGGATAAGGGGCGATATAGAAAAAATTTCGACGAGTATATAAATATAGAAGAAGACGTTCAATGGTTAGTCCCAATCTGAAGTTTCATGATAACGAACGTTAAAAACTTTATTGCAAATAAACATAAGCTTCATTTTATGTAGGATGCCATACGAAAGAAGTTTGTGTTAAGTAAACAATATATAACTTTCATTTCCATCTATCTATGGGTAGTCGAACTATTACATTTCCATTTGTTTATGGGTAGTCGAACTATTACATTTGCTATCCATGTTAA